>OZ005651.1:7743796-9131296 GCA_963930645.1 Salticus scenicus | reverse complement strand
TCATAGATAGAGGTTGGAACTATTGCAGGAAGAGTAGGTGCTACAATTGGAGGTTGAAACTTTTGCAGGAAGAGAAGGTGCTACACTTGGAGGTTAGAACTATTGTAGGAAGAGAAGGTGCAGTACTTGGAGGTTGGAACTAATGCAGGAAGAGAAGGTGCTACACTTGGAGGTAGGAACTATTGCAGGATGGGGAGGTGTTACACTTGGAGGTTGGAACTATTGCAGGATGAAGAGGTGTTACACTTGAAGGCTGGAACTATTTCAGGATGAGGAGGTGCTACACTTGGAGGTTGGAACTATTGCAGGTTGACGAAGTGCTACACTTGGAGGTTGGAACAGTTATAGAATTGAAGAACTGCTAGTCAAGAGATTGTAGAAACATCAGAGTGCAAATGCAGGAAATGAAAATTTTATTAAATGTGTTTTGAAGAGTCGCCTGAGGCTATTGAAGAGTAAAGGTATCGGGAACTGGAAAAGGCAATCTATTAGTTATTTTATAATATGGTGCCAAATTATTGGCAAAATTGCTGCATCTTTTGAATTTATTGAATTTTTATGTTTAATTATATTTATAGCTTCACACACTGCAAATAAAGGCGTCTTAAAGTAAGACAAAAAAACGTCTTAAAATGGATTTCAGACACGTAAATATCTTAAAATGATGCTCAGACATAATAGATATCTTAATTTAAGACACTTTTGTGTCTTAATAAACTGGTGATGAAAAGAACTAATATAAAGTATCTTAAAAAAGCCTGATGTCTTAAATTAAGACATTTAAAAATGTCTTAAATTCATTTCACATTTCATCGTTGACTATTAGTAGTGGCGCCATCTTTGAATGGAAATCAAAATCATCTCCATTGTCTCGTTTTTTTCATAGCAAGATGCAGGTTTAGTTTAATAAAATGAAAATTTCTTTTAAGAATTCTCTAACTTAGCCGCGGAAAAATAAAGCATTTTTTTTAAATTGAAATTATAATCAAATATCAAGAATTTAAATCTCTTAAAACAAAATAAATAAATAAAATTTTTCAGTAAATTTTTTTGTTGATGAGATTTTTCTAAAAATCATTTCAAATGAGTAAAGCTAGCCGCTCTTATTTTACTCCTAGTTTGACACTTTTTCAATTCTATTATTAAAATGGTTACTTTTTATTTAAAGCTCGCTCATTTAATTAAATGAAAAAGATTAAGACGAACTTGCAGCGAAGAATATTCTATCGCTAAGAAAGCGAATTTCTAACTAATTTTACGCACAACTTGTATATAGCTGCTTTCATTTTTTTTTTCCTCTCCTTTTTTTTTCTTTTTTTTTTTTTTTTTTTCAATCTCTTTTGATATAAAACTCTTTTCTTTAACTTCTTTTTTACCTGTACCTAGACGTAAAACAAAACTTTTCTAGGTTTCATATTCATTTTTTTTTTTTTTTTTTTTTTAATAACAGTTTATAGAAAGAAATCATTTTTAAAACATTACAATCTTAGATTTTCATATATTTATTTATATTTTACAAAATTTTTACTTTTACAATTAAAATTTGATAGAATTAATACATATTGAGCTTTAGATTTAATCTCGATAGTTTTAAGGAAAAAAATATCGATTATATTATAACACTACAATCCCTTCCGCGAATATTGCATTCTTTATTACCATATATTTTTGTATGAAATCGTGGCGCGATTGGCAAGAGCGTTTGTCTACGATAGCAAAGATAGTAGGTTCGACTCCAGGGGCTGGATTTTTATTATTATTATTATTTTTTATTTATTATATTTTATTTATGCTCTAGAATATTATAAAATATATTTTAAACAGAAAATCAGAATCACCACATCACCTTTATTTATTTATTTATTTACTAAAAAGCCTTGAAATTGCAGATCTTTTAAGCCTAACATGGCGGTGTTTTTAAGCATAAAAAGATGGCGGTGTTTTAAGACATTTACAGTGTCTTAATTTCAGATGCGGAAAGTTGTCTAAAAAAGTAAGACACTTTTTTTTCACTTAAAAAATGACCATCCGTTTAAGACACTTTTGTAACTGAATTTAAGACGTTTTCGTTTACAGTGCAAAGATAATGTTCTTGGATTGTAGAAGGGGCTGAAATAATTTTGACGTTATCCCACATAGGAGTAGCGTTAGGGTTATCATAAATAAAATCAACTAAAGTAGAACTTCTTCCTTCCTTTATATTACGCTTATGTTCTTGAATTCGTTTTGTTAAAGTTCGCTTAGTTTGTCCAATATAACAGAAAAGTTCTTTGTTATTTTCAATGGTTATTTTATATACTGCTCCAGTAGGTCCAGTTTGGTCACGATCATAATGAGTTAATTGTTTAATAGTTAGGAGTTTAATATTTAGTTTAATAGTTATTACTAGCAGTTCTTCAATTCTATAACTGTTCCAACCTCCAAGTGTAACACTTCGTCAACCTGCAATAGTTCCAACCTCCAAGTGTAGCATCTCCTCATCCTGAAATAGTTCCAGCCTCCAAGTGTAACACCTCCTCATCCTGCAATAGTTCCAGCCTCCAAGTGTAACACCTCCTCATCCTGCAATAGTTCCAACCTCCAAGTGTAACACCTCCTCATCCTGCAATAGTTCCAACCTCCAAGTGTAACACCTCCTCATCCTGCAATAGTTCCAACCTCCAAGTGTAGCACCTTCTCTTCCTTCAATAGTTCCAACCTCCAAGTGTAGCACCTTCTCTTCCTGCAATAGTTCCAACCTCCAAGTGTAGCACCTTCTCTTCCTGCAATAGTTCCAACCTCCAATTGTAGCACCTACTCTTCCTGCAATGGTCCCAACCTCTATCTATGACTTCCAGTTGAATATATTTTATGTAAGGACTTAACTGTTGACCATGTGATACAAAAGTACATATAACTGCTCTGAAGTATGTGTAAAACAAAATTCCCTGATGATGCCTTCTTTTATGTTGACGAAAAGCTTTGGAAGTTTTTATATTTTTAATAAATGTATTTGTAACGCGTTTTTAAAGTGTTTTTAATTTATTACAATAATGACACGTGTTTTTAATTTAACTCTTAACTTGAATTTGTTTAAAATAATCAGTTATGATTTTATGATATGCACTGGTTACGAATAAATTTATAAAAAAATTAATTATCATAAAGTATAGTCCAATTAACAATGTTAAATTTTTATTTGTGTGTGTATGTACACTAAGCGACAAAAAAAAAAAAAAAAAAAAAAAAATCCGCACTGCTAAAAAAATGAATTTTACCTTTTTTTATTTGTAATAACTTTAAAATTAATGTTTGAAACAAATAAAACTGTCTTGTTTGCATAATACCAAAGGGATGAAATGATACCTATCTAGTAAATTCAATTCTCTTTAGACGGCGCTGCAAAAGAACATATATTTTGTTAATAGATTTTTGCAACAGCCAGTAAGTTTAGTTTTTAGATTTTTGGATGCTTCGACTGTGTTCGAAGACAGAATTTTCGATCTCTCACTAAGAGAGTTAATTAGATTTCGGAATTATGTTCCATTAAGTATTTTTTTTTGTAAATAATGTATTTAACTGTAAATAGAATTTTTATTTTATTATAATCATTAAACTATCAGAAAAAGTATGCATCGTTATATTTTATCCATTCTCTTGTTTCAAAGCAATCCGGCATATGAATTATGATTCTTTTTGTTCTTAAAATGTTAATACCACTGAACTGCATATTTAGTTTACATTTTGGTGCATCGGTCGGGAAGAGAATGTTGTTTTTGAAACTAACGATGCTTGTGTTAAATTCGATTATTAAAATTAATATCTGTGCCTTCATGATATTGGATTAGCTCTTAGAGCGAAGACGGCTCAAGCTAAGAAATTTTATGAAAATTTACAATGGAGTTAGAGAAGCATAAAGTTAATAGAAAAATTCTGCGAACAAGTGTTACGAAGTTAGTGAACAGTATAGAATTAAATTTAAAAGAAGAACATTTAAATGTTGAAAACTTAGAAGAACCTCTTAATCAACTAACTATAAAAAATGGGCTTCTACAGGAAGCCGATAGGGAAATAGAAAAACTAATTCCTTTAACAGAATATGAAAATGAAAAAAACGTATGTTATGAATATCAGGATAAAATCGCGACTGCTATTTTTAGAGCAAAAAAGAAAATAAAAGTAAATTCAGTCGAAAATAGTGGTGTAAATTCAAATGTTTCAAGTACATTACAGAATAGAAGTACACCGTTAAGTGAGAATAACAAATTTGTTAAATTACCAAAATTAATTATTCAAAGTTTTGGCGGTGAATTGTCCCAATTTATGAGTTTTTGAAATACTTTTCAAGTTACTATTCATGACAATGAAACTTTGTCAAAGGTAGAGAAATTTACTTATTTAAAAAGTTGATTAACTTCGGCAGCTTTAAATTCCATACACGGGTTAGAGATTTCAGAACAAAATTGTGACAAAGCCGTAGAAATTCTTAAACAAAGATTCGGACAACACGATATGATAATTAACCACCACATGAACAATTTGTTAAATTTAGCACCCGTTTATAAATCCACAGATATTTTTAGATTAAAAATTTACATGAAGAAATATTAGATAAATATTAGATCATTATCCTCGTTAGAAGTCGATGAGAATAATTATAGTGCTATGTTAATCGCAGTAATTCTAAAGACACTACCGTCCGATTTAAATTTAGAATTCAATAGAAAACACGCATCTAATTTACATGGAATTAAAATTCAAGAACTATTAGATTTCATACAAACGGAAATAATTTCGCGGGAAAGAACATTATCTACAAAAAATAAAACAAACGAACAAATAAAAAGTAACAAATTGAGTAATCGAGACGGCAGCAGATTATCGTCTGCGCATGAATTAATCACTACTACTGCGGTAGAAAATAAACAGATGAGATGCATTTTTTGTAAAAAGAATCACGCGTCAGAAAATTGTTTCGCATTCGATATTGAAAAGAAGAAGAATATTTTGAAATCTAAGGGCCGTTGCTTTTTGTGTTTGGAACAAAAGCACCGTATCGCAGAATGCCATAACGACATTAAATGCAGAATATGTGGTGATAAACATAATATAACTCTCTGTTGCAAATCTAAACATAAACCTCAGGACAAAATAAATGTTCCTTCTGATTCAGAATCCAAACAGAAAATAGTTTCTACTGTTTCCTCTATAAATCAGGAAAATAAAATTTTGTTACAAACTTGTTCCGTAAATATTAAAAATAAAACGAAAGAGAAAACGATCCGTTTGCTTCTTGATTCAGCTTCTAGTAGAACATTTTTATGTCGTTCTATTGCTAATGAACTAAATTTAAAAGTGATTAGAAATGAAAAATTGAAAGTATACACATTTAGAAGTAAAAACCGATAGAAAAAAACCTATGGCATAGTTAAATTAAAGCTCGTGAATAAAAATAAACCTGATCATAATATTCAAATTGAAGCGTTAGTTACGGATGAAAATTCTGGATCGTTCATTCACCCTCCCCCTGAATTGGAAAAAAATCACGAAAAATGATAATTTTCAGAATTTAGAATTAGCTGATATATCTAATAGTAAAGAAAGCATTACACTTTTGATAGGAGTCGATTTTTATTATGATATTGTGTTAGGTAATATTAGGCGCATTAATAAAAATTTAGTAGCAGTAAAAACTGTGTTCGGTTGGGTGTTACAGGGAATTAAAAGCGATTCTCTTGAATCATTAACCATGAGTATCATAGTAGAAGAAAATTTGTTGTCAAAACAAATAGAAAATTTTTGGAATTTGGAAAATTCGGGTCTTATTAATCCGAAAGAAAAATTTGACCTTTCCAAAAATAAAATTATGAAAAATTTTGAATCGGAAATTAAGTATGAAAATAAACGATATAAAGTTAAATTCCCTTGGAAAATTAGTAAATCACAATTACGAAATAATTTTGAAATCGCTGAAGGCAGATTTTCGAGACTCAAGTACAAATTTTGTAGAAACCCAAATTTATTTTATGAATACAACAATGTTTTACAGGATTATTTGAGAGAGGGGATTATAGAACCCGTTACGGATTTGGAGGAAAATTCTACAACCTTTTCTTTACCACATAGAGCGGTAATAAAAACAGATCGTACAACAAGTAAATTACGAATCGTGTTTGATGCGTCTTCACATGATTACAATAATCTTTTTCTTAATAATTGTCTACATATTGGACCTAATCTTTATGAAGATATTTTTGACATTTTGTCTAGATTTAGATTTCATACCGTAGCCTTTACTGCGGACATGAAACAAGCTTTTTTACAAATTTTGATAGACGAGGAAGATAGGGACGTAACACGATTTTTGTTTACAGAAAGTCCTCACGAAGGCACCTCTCCCCTTCAGATTTTTAGATTCACTAGAGTTTTGTTTGGATTTAATTGTAGTCCTTTCTTATTAGCTGCGACGATAAAACATCATTTGTAAAATTTTAGCGGCACACATAGGGAGACTGTTAGTTTTTTAAATGAAAACATTTATGTAGATGACATAATAGGAAGCCACCCATCAGTAGAGAAGGCTTTAACTACAAGTCTAGACTCACTTAGTATCTTTAAAGACGCCAGTATGCAACTTCACAAATTTCATACAAATTCGACACCATTACATGAATTTTGGGTACAAAAAAATGTTGTTAGCAAGGATTCTAAAATATTTGAAGAAAATGATCCCCCTAATAATGTTTAGGGTTTAGGGTCTAATAACTTGAAAGACACTCTCTATTTTGATTGTAGGGACTTAATAAACCTCGTTTCTAAACAGATAAATACTAAAAGGTTTGTTTTACAAGTACTAGGCAAAATTTATGACCCTATCGGTTTCCTAGGGCCCTACACTTTAAGAGTTAAATGCCTTATGCAGATGATCTGGAAGACTGGTCTTGATTGGGATGGTACATTGTCTGAAGATTTGAAAAAAATATGGAAAGACTGGTGTAATGAAGTATCTCATCTTTCTAAATTTTCTGTGCCGAGATATTATTTTTCTGATTTTCCAGAATTTAACATCGGTGATTTGCAACTACATGTTTTCTCAGATGCTAGTATCAAAGCATTTGGCACTGTTGCCTATTTTAGAATTAAAGAAATCTCGAATGAAAAATGCAAAACGATATTCGTTGCTTCCAAAAATAGAGTAGCGCCTTTGAAAAATCTCACGCTACCTAAACTTGAACTCACAGCTGCATTGTTGGCAGCTAAACTAGGTCATAATATTTTGAGAGCTCTGAAATTAGATATACCCACGTTTTACTGGACAGACTCAATGATCGCTTTTTCTTGGATTAGAGGCTCTCCAGAAAAGTTTAAGCCGTTTGTGCAGAATAGAGTACAAGATATTCGTGAATTGACATCTCCTTCAAATTGGAAGCACTGTCCCGGTTCGTCTAATCCTGCCGACCTTGTATCCAGAGGTGCAAAGATCATAAAATTAATTAATGATAGATTGTGGTTAAATTGGCCTGAATGGCTCAGTTCACCCCCCGAACTTTGGCCTAAGCCTGATGATCAACAAAAGCTAGATGTAGAAAGCTTAGAATATAGAAAAAAGATAAAAGAAACACTCCTTTTCAATTGCATGACAGAACAACTAGAAAACCCCATTGATATCAGAAAATACAGCAATTTAGAAAAATTAATCAGAGTTACAGCTTGGGTAAAAAGATTTATTAAGAGGATCAAAACAAATTCCAGAACTTAATAGTACATTGACAACCGAAGAACTAATAGAAGCTGGGAAACATTTGATATCGAATGAACAAAAGTTGTATTTTAAAAATGAATTTCACTCGATAATAAATGAAGAAATTATTGATAAAAATTCTCCCCTTAGCAACTTAACTCCTTATCTAGATGATGAAAAAATGATGCGGCTCGGCGGGAGATTAGAGTTTAGTGATTTACAGCTAGAAGAAAAACATCCCATCATTCTCCCCAAACAGTCGTGGTTGACTACCTTGATTATAAGAAATGAACATGAAAAAATAATGCATGGAGGAGTATCTGGAACATTGTCAAAAATACGGTCTAAATATTGGATTCCCAAAGGTCGCCAGTTAGTTAAAAGTGTCTTGAATAAATGTATTATATGTAGAAAATACCTTTCCAGACCAACAGATCAGATCACTGCTCCATTACCCCGTGACAGAATAACAGAGTCGCCCCCTTTATCCATATGTGGCATTGACTTTGCTGGGCCTCTCTACATTAAAAATGCTAAAGAAATTGAAAAATCGTATATATGTTGTTCACTTGTGCAGTAACCAGAGCGTTACACTTAGAACTTGTACACGACATGTCAACAGATTCCTTTTTGTTGGCCTTCAGACGTTTCTTAGCGAGAAGAGGAAACTGTAAAGTTATATATTCGGATAACGCCAAAACGTTCAAGCATTCGATACAAGAACTAGAAAATTTGTATCAAATTCTTTCTGATGATTCTTTTTTTAGCGAATGAAAGAATCATATGTAAAAATATAGTAGAAAGGGCCCCGTGGTGGGGCGAGTTTTACGAACGATTAGTCAGATCAGTCAAAGACTGTCTGCGTAAAGTCATCGGAAAGCCCTCTTGAATTATGATGAAATGTCTACTCACCTTATAGAAGTAGAAACAGTGCTTGATTGACTTACGCCCCTTAACTTACGTGTATAGTGAATCTGGAAAACGAACCCCTTATCTCCTATGCACTTTTTAAGTTTTGGTAAAGAAATCACCTACCAAGTGAATTTTGCTGACATTATTGAAGGTGCTTCAAACAAAATATCTGCCTTAAGACGTAAAAGATACCAATCACTGTTGTTAAAGCAGTTGTGGAATAGATGGAAAAGCCAATACCTATTGGATTTGAAGACGGCGCATGCTTTAAAGAATCCTACTGCACAACCTGAACTGAAAGTAGGAGATGTAGTATTAATTGGTGATGATTCAAAAAACAAACTTTTGTGGAAACTTGGTATAATCCAAAAAACAATCGCCGGAAGAGATGGACAAGTTCGATCTTATGAAGTACGAACAGGTGGTGGTATTTTGAAAAGAACTATTAAACATTTGTATCCCTTAGAGGTGGTTTGAGACTTTATAGCTGAAAAAAAGACTTTTCTCTTTTTTTTTTTTTTTTTCTTTCTTTTGAAACTTTAATTAGTATTATTTAGTATCTGTATTTTAAATTTTGCATGTGTTATTATCTTTATATTTAAGTTTGTTTATATTTGATAACTAAGAGTTAATTGTTTAAATAATAATGTGTTTGCTTTATGTTTAATATTGATATTTCAATTTAATATTTTGATTTGATCTTTTATTGATTTAGTTATAGTACTTTAAATATTGTTTACCTTTGTATTTAATATTAGATAATTGTTGATATTAAAAAAAAAAAAAAATGATTATGTGATTTAGTACGAATTGAATACTTAGAAATTTGAGCAATTTATGATTATCAGAAGTTGTTCGGATTTGAGATTTATTTTTGATTTAATGAGATTTTGATTTGTGAACTCTGTAAGAGTTCACGGCGGGGAGTTGTGTAGTAAAATCAATTCCCTTTAGACGGCGCTGCGTCGCCAGTGAAAGAAAAAAGAACATATATTTTGTTAATAGATTTTGGCAACAGCCAGTATGTTTAGTTTTTAGAATTTTTGATGCTTCAACTGTGTTCGAAAACAGAATTTTCGATCTCTCACTAAGAGAGTTAATTAGATTTGGGAATTATGTTCCATTAAGTATTTCTTTTTGTAAATAATGCATTTATCTGTAAAAAGAATTTTTATTTTATTATAATCATTAAACTATCAGAAAAAGTATGCATCGTTCTATTTTATTCATTCTCTTGTTTCAAAGCAATCCGGCATATCAATTATGATTCTTTTTGTTCTTAAAATGTTAATACCACTGAACCGCATATTTAGTTTACACCTATGTACATTTTCTATTTAATAATTCGCTTTATTGCACTCTACGAAGTACGTTTTAAAAATCCGCATAAAACTTTCTTTTTTAACATAATGCAATAACGGTATATTTTGTATTCTATTATGATTTATTATAGGAAATAAATAAGTTTTATTTTAATATATGAAATAAAACTATTTATTTGTTAGATCTAAGCAATTTTTTATTAAAAATATGTATTCTGCATTGGATTAATTCCACCTTTTTATGGAATTACTGCTTTAATGCGCAATGGCAAAGTTTTATACAGTGTTTTAATATAAATCTCAGAAATTTCAATGTGCCAAATATCACAAATATTTTTTTCTAGTTCTTTCAGAGTTATAGGTTTCAAATTTCGAATCATATCCTCTCTCCCCCGCCTTTTTATAGCGGAAACATTTTCGAGCGGATCGCGATTAGGACTGTTTCCATGTCTGGTAAAGAAGAAATTCTACTATATCCTTTGTGGGATTTAACTTTATGTGAAAAAGATATGATTACTTACAGAATTATAGGTTCTCATGGGAATGGATAGGAAATTTTGACAATTTGAAGTGAATAAACTTACCACAGATGCCGTGTAGTAATGTACATTTTAATTTTGAAATGCTGTTTGCGAAAATGTCCAAGATACCTCCAAAATAGTCGGTCAGGCAGTACTTTTATGAAGATTGTGTTTTATTTCGATTTAATTGATCCCTTGAGCATAAAAATTTGCCCGAATGTTTGAAAAGTTATGCACCTCCGTACCATAATGTACGGAGAATGTGTCACTGTTTTAAAAGTGCGATTTTCATTAAGTCGGTGATATTTTCGTGGTCAGATCTGCTTGTTTTCTTTAGTTTCAAATAAGTTAAACTTGACTGATCAGAGAGAACCAGTTCAGACCAATAATTAACTAATAATTTTTTAATTTTTTTAGCCATCTGATGCCTTAATTTCCTAATTTTCTTCACTAAGAATGCAATTTTTTCAAATTTTCTGTCATTTAAACTTGCTTTGTTTAATTGTTGCTGTACTGTAGTTAAAGAAATTATGCTGCTAAACACTTTTCCAGAATCTATTTTATGTTTTAAATGCAATACAAATCGATTTTATAAGAAATGGCTTTTTAACTTACGGTCATCTCGCTTGGATGAGCAATATGGCAGCCTAAAACCAAATTTTCAGTTTAAACGGCCAAATAATTTTATATCTTGCTAAAAACCCTTTTACCAATATTTCGAGCATTTAATTATTTTGCCATCTCACGTATTAAAATATTTTTTGATTTTCATTCAAAAATTAATACTTTTCGTGGCATCGTTAACTGCCTTATTCTTACCATTTTTGAAATAATTTCTAAAATTACAATTTTCCTAACAATTGCATTTTGTTTTTAACACTGGACTCAAAGCTAAAATGTATGTGGAGGACAACATAATAAAATCTGCTCGAAAATTTGCTTTTTAAACGATAAAATTTGGCTATCAAACTGAACAAATAAAACACGAAATGTGAGTGAAATTGTTTCAGTACGCTCCATCAAAATCGTCTAAAAAATGTGCGAACAGCCTCTGTATGTAACAGGCTAAGCACGTTGAACATTCAGACATACAAAAAGCACAGATAAATTAATAAAGTATAATAAATCAGTAAATACAGAAAACTGCCATCACTCCTCCTTGTAAACGATACAACAGACCAAATTATTACTGGAATATCTACAACCTCTGAATGAGTTCCCACAGCCTTGCAGGCATGCTTGCGGGAACGTCGACTTGGAGGGGGGATATGAAAGGATAAGAAGAGGTAAGATTTTAATTTATTTTTTTACAATTTTAAATTAATAGTGAGTAATAAGGTAAAGAAAAACCCATTAAAAATTCTAAACTTGAAATTAATTCTAAAGATTTACCTGCAAAATATGTTTTATTACAATGCACGATCATAAAGCAAAAGTCAGAAAATTGGACGAATTTTAGAATAAAAAAGTGCTGAGTAAGTACAGTTCTCCTTTTCTTGTGGTTAAGTGATGCTTATTAATTAATCCCGGAGGCATATTATGAAAGACTGACGCTTTCAGCCCCTCTTTGGCGCATTGGCGAAACCGTTGAAGCACAACCAGTTCTATCAACAATTCCCATTCCGCTTCTCCGTAGTTTTAGGTTGATTTCTTTAGAAATCGACCTATTGCAATCACTTCCTTATCTATCTATCTATCTATATCTATCTATCTATCTATCTATCTATCTATCTATATATATATATATATATATGTATGTAATGAAAATTTTGTTATCACGATACCTCCCGAAATAATACTCCAAATCGAACCAAATTTGGACAGTGAACTGATCTTGGATGAGTTCGTTAACCAAGTTGCTCCGACTTTTTGTTTTCAAGTGGCAGCCACTTGAAAATTTCAAACCGACATTCTAAAAAGCATATTTAAAGAAAGATTTGCTTGAATTTTGATTTAAATACAGGCCACATAAGGGTCTCAATGAAGTTTATTAATGAAGTTTATCCGCCATTTTTAATAAAGTAGCAGGATATTTAAAGTTAAGAGGGACCACTTGAAATCAGGCTACCACTTGAAAATTTAAAATCACTATAACTTCCGAAATAATACTCCAAATCGAACCAAATTTAGACAGTGTCTTAACTTATCTTATAAATATCTTAGATGAGTTTATTAACCAAGTTGCTCCGCCATTTTGTTTTCAAGTGGAGACGACTTGAAAATTTCAAATTCAAATTGTAAAAAGCGTATTCCGAATTTGTTTGAAATTTGATGTAAATATAGACCACATAAGGGTCTCAATGAAGTTTATTAATGAAAGTTATCCGTCAATTTCAATAAAGTGGTAGATATCTTAAGTTAAGCGGGGCCACTTGAAATCACGCTACCACTTATAAATTTAAAATCACAATAACTTCTGAAATAATACTCCAAATCGAACCAAATTTGGACAGTGTCTTAACTTATCTTATAAATAACTTAGATGAATTTGTTAACCAAGTTGCTACGCCATTTTGTTTTCAAGTGGAGACCACTTGAAAATTTCAAATTCAAATTGTAAAAAGCGTATTCCGATATATATATATATATTTTAAATATTGATGTATACATAGATTATACAAGTGTCTCAAATAACTTTATTAATGAACTTTATCCGCCATTTTTAACAAAGTTTCGCATATCTTAAGTTATGTGGTGCCACTTGAAATCAGGCTACCACTTGAAAATTTAAAATCACGATAACTTCTAAAATAATACTTCAAATCGAACCAAATTTGCACAGTGAACTTACAAATATTTTGGAAGAGTTTGCTAATCACTTTGCTCCGCCATTTTGTTTTCAAGTGGAAACCACTTGCAATCACACTGCCACATGAAAATATGTCATCACCATAACTTTTTAAATACTAAACTGATTGAAATAAAAGTTGGATAGTGAACTTATGGTTTAAATATCTTGGATAAGTTCACTTCTGGTGACTTGATCCGCAATTTTATTGCCAAGTGGCGGCCACTTGAAAATTTGTTATCATGGTAACTTTTGAAATACTTAATCAATTTAAACCAAAGTTGAAAAATGGATTATTCATTCAAACAACTATGATTTCGGTGGGGATGTTTATTTCCAAGTTTTGTCCACTTGAACCTCTGCGACTTGAGGCTTTGTTATCGCGATAACTTTGAAATACTGAGTTTATTCGAACCAAAGTTGGACAGTGGACTTATTTTGCAAATATTGTTGCGTTCTTGGGGGTTCGTAAGTTGTCCGAGAATCAAAGGCGAAACTTGCAAAAGTTCAGTAGTTTATTTACAGAAAATTCCAAAAGAATACAGGCCGGTTCAACTTCAGTTTCACCAGTAAACACAGCTTAAATAACAGCTGTCAACAGGAAATTTCCAGTTCAAACTGTATCAAAGCATTAACATAAAGCAAGGCTCCTTCAAAAGCCATACAAGCGTTTGGCGAAACTCAACTGCGACTGACTGACTTGGCACGTTCGGCCACCTTTTATACCACTTTATCGAACCCAGAAAAATTTAGAAATTTCACGTAACTCGTAACCAATCACGTTACAGCGTCCATCTTTAGTAAATCGATAGTAAAGATTTTCTCGCCAAAAATGTCGCTAAGGGGGAAAAGTCGCCAAATTTGGCGCCAAATTCATTTCCTGCCTTATTGTAGCTTCTTAATGCATTTTTGAGGGGAAATTGGACTGTTTTAACTCTAAAACAAACTAGAAATGCAGAAAATTAGCAATTTATCATTTTACTAACCCTTTTTGAAAGAATTTACAAATAAATAATATAAAATAAAAATTTAATTATTTACAAATTTGCAACAATATCTTAGATTAGTTCACTGAGCAACTTTCTCTGCCATTTTGATCCACTTAACTTTTCAACACTATGGTTTTTGAGATTCTCAATTAATTCGAACAAAATTTTTACATGGACTTGTCTCACAAATGCATTTGATATATTTGTTAACTTGGCCCACCATCTTGTTACCAAGCGCCGGCAACTTGAAAATTTTAAATTCCCATAAAAAGGTATTTATGAACCGATTTTCTTGAAACTCCATATGTTTATTGCCTACATCAATATTTCTACCAATTCCATTAATAATTTGTAGCCGACATTTTGAAACAAAATGACGGCTACTCGATAAGGAAAAAGAAATCAACCTTCCCTTCCGAATAAGCCGGAAGGACTTGTTTCTTTTATTTATTTATTTATTTTTTTATTTTTTATTTATTTATTTTTTTTTTGTTCTGATTTGTTTTGACCTTGATCAACGTATCATTTCTTTTTTCAGTCTATGCCTTGCTTATTAGATGAAATACTTATAATGAAATACCTTAGTGAATTATAAGATTATAAAAATGAAAGAAAGAAATTTGAAATTTATGTTAAAATAATAATAATAATACAGTTTTAACTTTCTTTTTTCTTTTCTTTCTTTCTTTCTTTCTTTTTTTTATTTATGTAATAAGCAATCACACATTTGTTTATTATTATTAAAAAATTTTTATAGAAAAGTTTGATATATTTTATGTTTATTACTGAGTGGGGAAAAAAAAAGAATGAATGAATGCAAGTGGAAGTGACAACTTTTATTTTTTTCGAAAATATTAAAATGGAATATGTCAGCTGAATTGAAATATAATACTTAAAAAAGGAAGAACATATCATCTGACTTGCATAGAGCATAATTACTTTTCAACTGTACTTACTCGTTACATAGTGTAATCTATATATAGTATATTTTTCCTCACAAGTGACACTTAAAAAATATTTTATTTTTAATTACGAAGGAAGACAACTCGCAACAGTTATTTTTATACCTTTACTTTTAAAGAAAATCGTACTAGAGCTTAGTTATGTGCAGCCCTGTACGTTATTTAAAGACAGCAGGTACACAAAATTATGTTTTGTTTTTAACTGCAGAGAAAAAAATATCATAAAAGCATATTTGCCAACTTGTACTTTTTTTTTCCGACTGGTAATTTTTAATAAGTGTTTTAGTAGTTTTCTGTGATTAAACATGATGAAACTTTTTGCAGAAAAATAGTGGTGCTAAAAAACCGTAGAAGTTGGCACCTATGTGAAAGAAATATTTTATAATTTTATTTCCAAAATGAAAGCATTTAAAAATTTCTGTAACTTCTATGTCATCTAAAATTTTCATATGCTCTATTGTCTATACAGTGTACTTGAAAAAAATTCTTAACACTTTAAATCTACTTTGAAAAATTTCCATTTACATCTCACAATATATCCAAACATAAATGAATAATTTACGTTAATCATACTGTATTCTACAAGAGAAATAGGTTTGTGCATTTAAATAATGTGTAATTATTTAAAAATATTTCCCACAAACGCCAATGCATCGTAAATCTTTAATAAATGTCAGTACACAAAACAGTTGCGCAGTTAACGCGATATTCAAATGAAAACACCTGAAAAAAAATTCGATGGTGTTTTCCGAGCATAAAAATAACTACACATTCTGATACAAGAATGAAAGAAACTAGAAAAATTAAACTGAAGCCTATTTTTGTTTTCTAAGTAATCAATATAAAATTTCTTACAAAACCAAATTTAGGGGTAGATACAAATGAAACACTACCGTTTGCAAAGCCGTTTGCAAGCGTTCCAAATGTATGACTACAGTCGGCAGCAAAAGTATCCGAGCACTAGCAAAAATTTCTATGTAAAAAAAGCACACTTAACACAGTTTTCTTAAATAAATCCTTAACGAATCATGTTCTTAGACTGACTAAGAACAGGATTCAACAAGGATTTATTTAACAAAACTGCATTAAGTGTATCTTTTTTTTTATACATAGGAATTTTCGCTAGTGCTCGGATACTTTTGCTGCCGGCTGTATTTGCAAAAACTTGCAAAATTTACGTCATCGAAATTGCAAGCGTTCTATTTGTATGTAACCCTTAATTTAGGACGATATTTTTTAATAAACTTTTATTACTTCTTCTTTTTTTTTTTTTTTTTTTTTTTTTTTTTTTATTGCATGTTTCGAATTTTCCTGAATCCGAAAATCAGATTTTTGGCTGTTGATCTCTCTCTTTTTTTCTCTCTCTCTGTGTGTATCTATGTGTTATCAATCAACATATCTAAAAAATAAATAGTAGCAAAGTGTACGAAGTTATTATTCTAAATCTATATCATGTAGAGATGCTGCACCAATTTTCGCTGTGATTAAACAAATGCTTCGTGTTTAGGCACATCGAAAATGATTTCAAATGCATTATATCTGTAGGTGAAACTTTTGGCAGGTACAGTTTATGTTATACTAGGCAAAATGAAACGAGCATACATTTTTTTATGTGCATAAAAGCATGTTTCGTGTAGAATATGGAATGAACATCATTCACAATTCGTTTACAGCGCTATCCAACAGAAATAGAATATAATGGAATTATATTTGGAAATTATAGAAAAACAACTCAGACGTATGAAAATTAATTCTTCTTACGCATACGGCAAACAAAGTTTTTTTTTTTTTTTTTTTTTTTTTAATGAAATTTTATGCGCTTGTTTTTGTATATCACGTTTCGAGTTTCTTTGAATACTAAAAATTTAAATTTTAAGTGTTTATTCTAGTGTATGTCTATTATCAGCGTAACTAAAGTAATAATAATAATTGTAGCCAGTTTACATGTTGAATTTAAAAGTTCATGTGAATTTGCTACTTCAAAAGCTTGATTAAAATTGAATTCCATGGAGTGATGCAGGTGATAGTTCTCTGAATAATTTTGAGTAAACTTTTTAATTTAATGACAGTCTGAATTCTATATAAATATAAATAATACATTCAAACGGCTCCTCACACAGAACTATTTGTGAAATAAAAATGTTCCTAAACCTCTTTTGAATTCTTTTTAACGGAGGCTTGTATACATTACTTGTTAACTAGGCTTGTATACATTACTTGTTATCTTATTATTTAATGTGCAATCTGTCTTTATTTAACTGAAATGCAAGAGAAATAGTTGTGCGAGCGTCACACCAGATTGTTTAACTTAAAATCAGAATTTTAACCAGACTGTAAAATAAATAAATAAATAAGAGAGAGAGAGAGAATGTGAAACCATTTTCATATGGGGTATTTTGTCTGAAAGTAATATTCCTATCGCCCTAATAAATGTGTTATTTTCATTTTATTTTTAATATTCGATAAATATAATTAAAACAATTTATTCAAATTGTAACTGACGCATTATTTTGTACCTGTACACAAATTTACAAATATAAAAAAAATCAAAGAATTTTTTCGTAAAAAACACATTAATTATTTTATAAAGTAAAAAAATAAAAATAGGGTAATTTGTTGCTTTTTAGTAATCTCTTATCACTTTATAATTACGTACACAAATTGCGGGAGATTATTAATATCAATTCGAATTCATGGCCTTTAAAATACGCTTAAGTAATAATAATATTCCTTGAAATAAAATAAATTAAAGTAAACTTATATTTTGTTTCAATACCTATTAAAAATAAATTTCATCTTTTGAAAAGACTTTCATTTTATTGCATACTCATTTACAACTTACCAGGTAATTGCAAAACAATCCCCTTCTTCCCCCTGCTTCTTCCAAGAACGGAATAGGGTTGTTGCGCGCTGTATATATGAGGTAGGGATAGGGAAGTGCATTATTTAGTGTGACGCATTTCATCCACATCAACGAAGTTCCCGCGCCAACGGGTGCTGAAAGCGTTAGTCTTTCATAATATGCATCCCGGAGATCTGGGCCTAGGTTAAACTGTCAATCATTAAGCTAATATCTAATTATTAGAGAGAGGAGGGGTGAATATTCGCGCCAAAATTGGGTAATATTTAAAAGAGAACGCGCAGGGATGAGGTCTCTTCCTGTGTGCTCTCCTGCTAAAGAAAATTACGTCAAAATAATAGCCACAGGGAGAAGGGATGATTTACGTTTCGCGATGTAACTAACGGAACGCTGTAACACCATACTCGGCGTACGACGGTATAGAGTTACCGTGCTTGGCCAGAAGAACTAAAAATCTCCTGTAAGATGTTTCAAGAGTTACAAATAAACGACTGTTACTGACTACTAACTGACTGTTACCAACTAATTACTGACTCGTCCCTGATTGAAAAGACTCTCTTCATTTCGGATAAAATGTATCACTGGGTAATAATTCGTGACATATATATGTAATGTATAATATTATAAAAAGATGTAAGAATTAAATTAGTACTTTTATATTTTAAATTATTATTTTCATATTTTAGGGTATTACTTTTATATTTTAAATTAATATTGCAAAATGAATTAAAGGAAATCTCATAAAGTTACTTTAAATGTATAAAAAATAAAAAACGAAAATGCGTGATCGCGATCGTACGAGGGTTGGTTGGTTGGTTGGGTTTTACGTCGCACTAGTGCTGCGCAGATGGGCAATTGGGAACGGTCTGGGACTCACCCCTAGAGGTGGTCCGGAGACATGCCATCGCAATTTTGATCCTCCACAGAAGGGATGGCTCTCTCGCTTTGGTGACCCCAGAGGTATAATTTTTGATGGGAACATGGAGGACATTGCGGCCACGACAGATTTTACGTGCACCAGCCACCATTAGTGTACACGACGGTCTTTGGCCGGCTCGAGTACCGAACCCGCAATCTTCCAATTGCGAGGCCGGCGCTCTACCGACTGGGCTACCGCGGCCCGCGATCGTACGAAAATGAATAAACAAGTTAGTAAATTAAATTGAATGAACATTTGGAAGCCTGAAAATATTCCATAAATGATGTTTATAGATGACGTATAAGATTTATGAAGATAAATGAGTAATAATTGATGTAAATTAGGATTTGATTACTTATGTCTGATTTAAAGATATAAATATTGTTGTTTATGACTTGGCGATTTGGCGAGTATCGACACTACTTTGTCTAGCAAGCGCGTAATCATGGCCAATAAGAAAAAAAGAAGTAGTACGTCATTAATTAATGTAACCAATAAAGAAATAGGGAGTAGATTAGAACTACGTCGAAAATACACCAAAACTAGAATAATAAAAGATGAAACACTCCAAAATTAAGGGGACTCCTTTAAGTATCATCAGCTGAAAAGAACTAAAGTTTACGCTGGTCCTCGGATCCGGTAAGATCCACGGCGAGTTCGTTAACAATGTCAAATGAAACCCCAATATAACGCAGATGAACTTTCCATTGCCTTCTACCACCTTCAGCCTTCATTTGGAACTGTTTTTAAAGGTATTATTTAATATTGTTAGGGTTTCCGTGTCCAGTAACCTAGAAAACAGAGAATTCCAGTACGTTAGAATTCTTGTAGAATTTTATGTTTCTAGAAACGACAGAAACCAAATATCAGGGAGATATGGGCTATAACTGCATATCTTAATGTATTTATAATAATATAATTTGCACTACTACAATTTGTTTTATAGTTGTTATTTAATATTGCCAGTGTGTTCAGAAACATGGAATACAAGAAAATTCTACTATGTTGGAATTCCTACAGAATTTTATATTTTTGAAAATAACACTTACCAAATACAGAAAATTTGCAGCAAACTAACTGTATCGTTATATATATATATATATATATATATATATATATATATGTATATACAATGTAAGATCTTGGCTGGCGTCTAGGGATAGGGGTCAATGAATAAAATCATATTACAGGACAGCCTTCATTTGGATATAATAAAGATCCTTGTGACAAGTTGTGACTTACTAGTAGTTCGTGAGCCTGACTGCTAATTAACGACTACAGAAACGGTGACCAACCATCGTTATTATAATATATTTATATATACAGTGTCCGCCAAAAGTCTTACCCTATCCACTGTATCTTGGAAACACGTCGGAATTTCTAAAAACTATAAAACATGTTTCCAATAAATCTGAGGTAAAATTCGTTTAATCAAAAAAAAAAAAAAAAAAAAAAAAAAAAGATCTTGGAGGCACAAATTTTCAAATTTCAAATAAGAAGGGGGAGTTTTACAGCTCGATGGAAAAGTAATTTTACAATAAACGTTTTGGCAAAAAAAGTTTTGTCCTATTACGCTTTTTTAGGAAGTTATAACAAATTAAAGTTTTCATTTACAATTCTCCCCCTTACCACTCATTCTAGAGAAAACCTCGTAAATTCTGAAAACTGTAAAAAAAAAAAAATGCTTAATCAGTTTGAGAGAAACTTCATTTAGTTTAAAGTAAATGGAGCTGGTGGGAAATGGGGTTCATCAGGAGACCAGGGGGTCAATTTTTAAATTTCAAACGCGGAGGAGTTGTTCGTTAATTCGTTCGAAAAGTTTTCTCAAAACAGGCATATTTTTAAATATATTTTCTCTTACCATTTTTTTTTTTAATCTGATTAAATGTACTGCAAATAGTCCCGACCCTCTTATCTGTATTTAAGGATAACGTCGGCAAATCTGGGAGCTATAAAAAATGTATTCAATGAACCTAAGTGTAACCTCGATTATTTTTTTTTTAATTAGGGTGTAATGATATAGGTTGTATCTAAGGAATAAGTAAAAACAACTTTGAAAAAACACCATAAAATGCAAAAATCTCGCACCAATATGTTTGGATCGAAAGAAAACATGACCCTTCGTTAGGCGAACAAAGTAAGCACGAGTGTTGCAGAAAAGTGGTAACGCACAAAATTTTTCAAAATTTTTTACTTAGTACTCATAAACGACTGTCTTCTGATGCAATTTATTAACTTTGAAATTTCAAATGCTAGGAGTTTGTAACTAGGAATGGGCGATACATCGATTCATCACGAAACATCGATTTAAAGCATGCTATTTGAAACCGATAACGGAATCTTTCAGTTGGCGATATATTGCAACCGCCACGATTATCAGGAACTCAGCTCTAAAAGTATTGCGAGCGACCATACCGGTTTCCGGGAGCCCAACTTTTCATCCCGTGCCGTGCCATGCCGTGCCGTGATAGCCGGTAAACGTTGATACGAAGGAGAGTGCATGATACTCGCATAACGCATGCGTGATATTAAACATTGGCTTCATCTAAAATCGCTACTCACAACTACGATCTGAATATCGCCTTTTGTGATCATGATCTCTCTTGATTATCAGCTCAGTAATAACGCATGCGTGATATCAAACATTGATGACTGAGACACTGCGTCAGCGTGATATTCATCCGTCCGATCCCTGTATTCTCTGCTACGATAAGACTTTCGTTATCGCCATTACAATATTAATCCAAAACGGTTATTGCATATAAATGCAATTAACAATTGTTAATGTCATTAGTTTTATTAAGAAATAACTGAATAATTTCGTCATTTATTTACATCCATATTTGTTTTAAAAAAGAAAAGTCTTTTATTCTGTTTTTTAGAATTTAACTATTATTTCTATTTAAATATTTTTTTAAAAGCTTTTTCATCAATTTATACTGAATTTGTTTTTAATATGTAAACAGTTATTTAATTTCTTTCAAATATTTTATTATTTCTGATCAATTTAGTGGAAATTTGGTGTTATTCATTTTTATACTTTTATTGTGTTAAACAAGCCGAAGCAATTTCTTTACTCAGGGTACTGATTATTTTCTACTGAGAATCTAATTTCAGAGGCGGGGGGGGGGGGGAAGGAAGCGCTATTAACCTTTATTTTAAAACTCTTAATATTATTCTTTTTATTTAATCGCTCACTTATATATTTATTTTGTGTGTGTGTGTGAAAAAATTTTCTTTTTTTTCTTTTATTACCTTTTTCTCTTTACAAAAGAAGAAAATATATTAGGTTCATGAGATTTTTCGATTACTAGTTTTCGATGAATATTTACTCATTTTCAGGTGTCTTAACACTGGATTCGACCGTTTTTAGGAAACGTCTGTCATGCATTAGTACAATTTTGTAAATACTGTATCTCATTAATCTAAGGACGGAATACAACAAAACTTTATACTTGGTTCAACCTTTACTTAAATTGTTACTGATTAGATTTTTGAATATACGGCCCAAATACATTATACTGCAATTTCAGCCTTGTAAGATAAGGTTTATATATCACAGTTTCTATAGGGGAGACTGGGGAGGGTTGATCCATTTTTTACAAAAACATTTTTAGAGAAAAAAAATTTACTTCCAGAAAAAAACTTTGTACACCATATCATACCTGATATATTCTATTATCAAAACATACATAAAAATTTTTCATACTTTGCAATAGAAAAGAGAAATAATGAATGTTATTGAAGCATAATTTTTGGGTCAAGGCCCCCCACATATGGGAGGTTTGACCGACACAATGGGAGGGTTGACCCACCAATATTCACATATTATAATATTTATGAACAAAGTTAAGCTAGTCCTAAAATTTAAGAAAATTTGGCAATGAAATTAATGTGATAACAATAAAAGTTATAGTTGATGAAGTAGAAATATTTCTAAAGCGTAAATTGAAAAAATTATATAAAAGAACACGTTCACACTACTAAAACAACTCTTAAATTAAAAATAGTCATTGCCATTAAGCTTTGTTGAAAAAAGCTAGAAATGTTAAGTAATAACGAATATTTAGCAGCACTTATACTCAGGAAAGTCAAAGTCAAAAAAAATTCGTAATGTAACTCTTGCAGTTCCTCCAGCTGATATTGGATTTGGTAACTTTATCATATCATCCATTGAAACAACAGATATATCTTCCGCTTCTGGATAAATAATTTGTTTCAGCAGCGCGGCGTAAAAATGTAGCACGAAACTCTCTCTCTCCACTTTGGTTATTCTTCCTACGAAATGAGATGCATTAGGCCTACCAGTTTTAGGACTCGCAAATTTTACCAGCACAAAATTTCCTTCTGACATTGACTTTGATATCACAACTCATCTTCACTGCTATCTGACACATGAGGGATTTCTTCATCCTCATCACTCGAGGTTTCAACCAGATTAAATAATTTCCGTTTAGAAAATCTTTTGGTTTTAGTAGCTTTAACAGAAGGTCATTTCTTCGATGCTCTCAATGCATGCTCATTTTCTATTTGTTCTTTAACTGGGGTGTCTATCAATATTCGAGACTTTGCTTGTTTTCTTTTATAGTTATGTTTTCGTGGTCCAGCTTTCGGGAAAGGTCAAATCTGTTCAGGGGTCAAAGATACAGATTTTTCAATTTCTGGCTGACAGGTGATCCTAGTACAAGTGACTTGTGATCTACTACTATGAAGAATATAATCTTCAAGAATGAGAGATAAATTACTTTTAGGTCGACAGGTACAGGAAGTAGTAATTTTCGAAGAACTTGGAAAATTCTGTTTGCATGCAAGGTTGTGAATATCATGTTGACGAATTTGTGTTGTCTGAGAATCGGTTGGCTTAGGTCGGTTTGTCATACTGCAGGCCATAAAATCTGCCTCTGTAAAAATCCCTGAATCAAAAGGAAATATTCCCGTAACAGCGAATTCTTTTTTAATGTTTATGGGGGTGAAAGCTCGTGGATAAAATTTTCCCATGAGTTCAGGTATATCATAAAGTCCAATTGGTTTTCCTATATTACTCACCATAAAGTTATCACACGCTTCATTGTAGAAACCCTTAAAGGGTCCAAACACACATCGATCGAGTGGTTGCAATTTGTGACTTGTATGCCGTGGCAATGTTAAGAGTACAATTCCATTACCTTTGCAGAATTGCAAATCTTTGAGAGATACATGACTTCCATGATTATCAAGTATGACAAGCACTTTTTTCTGTATACTGCATTTTATATATTTTGGAAAATGTGTTAAAAACACTTTAAAGTTTTCGGATGTCATCCATTCACTAGAATGCCCAACATCTTGTGTTCCAACAGGTGCACCTTTGGTCATATTTTTCACTCGTTGGCGAGGGAAGACCAAAAATGGTAGGATTGATGTTCCAATAGCATTAATTGCACAGACATTAGTTACCAGAGTCCCCTTTCTCCTAAAGTTACTTTGCCTACTTGTTTTTCTCCTTTACGAGCAATAGTTTTTTTCGGGTTGTGAACTGTTGTTACACCAGATTCATCAACATTATAAATGTTGTCTGGAGTAAAATTTTCCTTTGTTAGAACAGCCTTTAAGTTATCAAAAAAATGTCTTACAGTAGTAGGATTAAATCCTGTTGCAGAATATAGGTACAGTACTAAACATTATTCAGCAAGATTTCAAATATCATTGTTATAGGATTATTTTTTGGTAAAAACTACATACTAAAAACAAAAGTAAGTTTTCTTATTTTCATTTTATGTTTTAAAAAACATTGTAGGGAATGATTTTTGTTAAAAGGATAAAAACAGGATAAAAACAAAAATCATTTTTTCAAATTTTTTATGCAATTAAATAATAGATGAATTAATATTTTCAGTCCACAATAACAAAGAAATATATAAGGGAGGCTTGACCCATGGGTCAAACCTCCCTTATATCACGGGCATATCACTTAAATCAGGCAATTAAACAGTTATTTAGCAAAACTAATTATAGCACATATTAGCTTGAGGTATATACTTTAATCATATAAATCTGAATTCTGATATTTGATTAAGAATATTTGCAGAATGCCTTACAAATTTAATCAAAATTACTCACTTTTTGATGAGGAAAACACAAATTTCAAGCTTGTTCAAATAATAAGCATGGGATAACTTTCAAACAAACATGGCTGCTACCTTGCATCAGTAGGATGTACTGCCATGTGTTGGAAGTTTTTGAAAGCTAAAAATAGCAGAGTAAAGAAAGGTGGGTCAAGCCTCCCATAGGGTCAACCCTCCCCAGTCTCCTATAGTGTATCAATGCACGAAACTTGATATGAATCAGAGTCGTGACGAAAAGCTATGTTTATTCAATTAGTGTGCATATTGGCTGAGAAATAATACTGCTATGTTCCAATGTAACCCTGTTTACGGAAAAGCAATAAATCAACTTCTATGATATATAAATTCATCAAACTTAGAATGTAAAATGGATATTTTCAACAACTAGGCTATGATATTTGACAATTTGCAGCGGTGGCCGAGAAAGAAAACCTGTAAATCACTAATTGGTGGTCCTTATATAGAATTATAGCTATTCATTTAAACTGTTTCTTATTCTCAAATTATTTGTTTCATATCGCAGGTAAAATTTATTTTTTCTCAATACATTGTTGCAACTTTTTTTCTGTTGAGTTATCTCTCTTCAGTTACTTTATTCAGTCCACCAAACCAAGAATAAAAGTTTTCTTTATTCTTGTAGCCATGACGTAAGTTTCAGCGTTATCTCGGAGAAAGGTGTGCTTTTTTATTTATTAAGAAGATTTTGCTAAAGCTTATTGTGTTAATTATGTATTTAAAATTGTTTTTTTAATGAAATGCTGTGATAGTTGAATGTGTTTAAATAATATAATACGGCTACGTAAAAACGCAGTAATATATGAATTAAGTCTGTGCAATATGTGTTTCAGTTATCTGTTTTTCTATATAAGTGTTGATATGATGTTGCATTAATAAGAAATTGTACATATAAAAGAAGTTAGTGTATTCTGTATATTTTATAATATAATTAGTGTGTCCCATTCAATTCAAGCCTTTTTTTATATCCAGAATTGACATTTAAATTATCTTTCTGAAAATGATTCGAAAATATTTAAGTCCAATATCGTGATACATCGCGATATCGCGATTTTGCCTTGACAATATATCGTAATATTGAAATAGTGACATCGCCCACTCCTATTATAGTCCATTTCCTCAGCAGAGGCACTTTAAGGCCACAGAATTCAGATAGGAAGATCACGCGAATGAGATCACATGCTCAATTCCATCCAGTGAGATAGCAGTAACCTAGCAACGGACGGGGAAAGTGAAATCACAGTTCATCTGAGCGTGGCTTTGAGGCGACTGCGTAAAGGGAACAGAGTATAGTAACCTCTTTGAAAGGTCTTCCAAAGACAAGCAATTAAAAGTCCTTAGGATAATTTTTAAGAAATTTATGTAGGATGATTTTTTTTTTTTTTTTTTTTTTTTTTTGCTTTGTTGGAAACACCTACAAATTTCGGAAAACTATAAATTTAATTTGAATCTATAAGGTCTTTCAGTGGGTGGTGTGGCACTTCCGACCGGGGTTAAAATCATCGCAGTTCCGAACGTTTTGGTTTGAGTGTATCACTTCCGACCGGATCTGTCCGAAAGCAGGTGCAACACAGGAGGTGTATTTATGTGTAAGAAGTGGGGAAGAGGCTTCACTGATTAAATTCGTTAAAAAAGAGTTAACAAAACTAAATTTATTTACTAAACAAGGGATTGAGCAACGTGCAAAGTGGCGGGCATTTTTTTTTTTCTTTTTTTCTTTTTTTTTTTTCTTTTACAGGATTATAAAGACATCACGTAATTTTATATATGTTTATATAATAGATTAAAATATTTAAATATTGCAGTAAAAAATTTCGATGAATTTTCCTTTGTTTTAAATGCATTTCTCTATTATTCTGTTTAGATTTAAGCTTTCACATTATGAATATATGCTGATGAATCCTAAATTATAAGATTTAGAGAAAAAATCAATGAAAAAAATCAAATACCCCATTTATTAATTTTAGATATGTAAATACTTTTTGAAATATAATGCAAGAAAGAAAAATCATGCAGTACGCATTGATTAGTAACACTTTCCAACTGTACGCAATTGTTGTACGGAATAACTTTTAATATTCTTTGCCTAAGTTATCACACAACAGACAGAGGGACTGAAAAATATACAGATAGACTAATTGATTTTAAAATTACTCTTAGGCATTCTGGAAAGTGTTAAAAGGTTTAACGCAAAAGAAAATGCAGCCGTTAGATTATAATTACAGCTTTTAATCTCTCTGAATATTTTACTGTAGCCCTGTAAATCTGAAAGTTAATCATATCATATTCTATACAAAACATTATTACCATGTTTTTATTAACTTCGATTCCTGTTTGTATGTTTGTTTGTTTGTCAGGGACAAATCTTGCAATCGATTTTTAACTAACTTCCCGACTAGCTAGATATTTGAAATTTTCAGGACAGCTCACAACACGGTGACAATACATTTATCTAATAATTTTAGTCAACTATTTCAGGTCCCGCTGCCTTCGGCAGCGCTTATATGATTCGACAGAAAATTTATTTAACTAACTTCCCGACAAGCTAGACATTTGAAACTTTCAGAATAGTTCAGAACACGGTGAAAATACATTTTTTTAATACCTTTAGCCAATTGTTTCGGGTTCCTGCTGCCTTCGGCAGCGTTATCAGTACAAAGCTTGCAATCGATTTTTCACTAACTTTCCGACTAGCTAGACATTTGAAACTTTCAGGATAGCTCAGAACACGGTGGCAATACTTTTTTTAATACTTTTAGTCAACTGCTTCAGGTCCCTACTGCCTTCGGCAATCAGCAGCGTTTATATGATTCAGCAGAAAATTTATTTAACGAACTTCCTGACTAGCTAGACATTTGAAACTTTCAGGATAGCTCAGAACATGGTGACAATACTTTTTTTAATACTTTTAGTCAACTGTTTCAGGTCCCTACTGCCTTCGGCAGCGTTTATATGATTCGACAGAAAACTTATTTAACTAACTTCCCGACTAGCTATACATTTGAAACTTTCAGAATAGTTCAGAACACTGCGAAAATGCATTTTTTAAATATTTTTAACAAACTGTTTCGGGTTTCTGCTGCCTTCGGCAGCGTTAACAGTACAAAGCTTACAATCGATTTTTCATCAATTTTTTTAATACTTTTATACAATTTCTCCGGGTTCTCGCTGCCTTCAGTAGCGTTTATATGATTCAACAGAAAATTTAAAAACATGGTGTATAAAAGTTCTTTTTATCTTGTAATTATTTTAGAGTATTAATTAACACATGTCAATGTTCTTATGTTATTTACAGTAGAAAGTCTTTTAAATTTAACTTATAAAAAGTTCTGTCCTAAAACACAATGCATTGGCTTTTTTATTTATTTATTTATTTTTTTTTTTTTGTTGTTGTTGTCTCTGTAAACAAACTAGTTGTACAGGACCTATTAATGACATTTTAAATAGGGAACATTCCATAGGGAACTCGAGTGTATTATTTTTTAAAAAATTCTCAAAATATTCACGGATGCTAGGAGCCGGAGACAAACAGATAGAAAGACAGACAATCGGGCAGACAGATGCACAAATTGAAATCATATTCCCACTAAAAATATAAGAAAGTGTTAAAACGCTCATGTAAACGAAAGTGCAATTCCAGTAAATTTTTATTAAAGCTCTTAATGAAACTGAACGTTTTTGTGTGGCCCTGTAAATCTAATGCTAACCATACTATATTACATAGAAGGCACTCTTTTGTGCATACGAATAATATATTTCAATTGCATTAAGATTTGGGGAAAATAAAATTATTAAAATTTGGTTTAAAAAAATAACTTTCATAGAACATAATGCTTTGGAATATTTTCAAGTGCCCCTGTACACAAACCAGTTAGAAATGTGCTCTATTTTACATAGGAAACATCCGATGAGGAATTGAATAACGTTAACATTTCATGAAAGTTTCTATACATTAAAGGTGTTGAAATATGATTTATAGAAACACCTTTCATAGAATACTTTCGAATACTTTTGGGTATCCCTGTACACAAACCAGAATAGGTATTCATTCCATTTTCAATAGAGAACATCCGATAGTGAAC
Organism: Salticus scenicus; assembly: GCA_963930645.1. Taxonomy (NCBI): domain Eukaryota; kingdom Metazoa; phylum Arthropoda; class Arachnida; order Araneae; family Salticidae; genus Salticus; species Salticus scenicus. Next base: position 9,102,102 of record OZ005651.1, on the reverse strand, counting down.
TCGAATAAAATATATCGGTTTAAAGAAATTCTATAAATATTTACGGGAATTAGAGCGCAGAAAAACAGACAGAGAGACAGAGAGACGTACAGAAGAACAGTCAGACAGATACATAAATTGAAATTATATTCACACTAAAAAAATGATAGAAAGTGTCAAAAACGCTTAATGTAAACGAAAGTACAATTCTAGCAATTTTTTATTAATACACTGCAAATAAAAGGGTCTTAAAGTAAGACATAAAAATAACTGAAACGGCATTTAAGACACGCAAATGTCTTAAAATGTACCTTAGACGTTATAGATATTTTAATTTAAGATAGAAATTTATCTGAAATATCAATTCAGACACAAAAATGTCTGAAAGACGTAAATACGTGAATTTTCAGACAGCAAAACGCATTTGAATTTTCAGACACTTCAGAAATTCAGACACTTGAATAACTTAGAAATTTTTTCATATGGAATCTACTTTAAGAAAATATGCTTATCCTACTTCATTCCACATTCAATAAATATATTACTATTTTATGTAATAAGCAGTTAAACTACTTAAATTATGGTAGCATTATGAAATTATATTTTTATGGAATATTACTCTAGGGATGTGAATGATATTGGCATGCCATTATCTTTAACACAATTCGTAAACAACATACTTAGACACAAAGCTTATTTTGTACAAAAAAAAAAAAAAAAAAAAATCTTTGTCTTTAAAGCTTTCTTATACTAAAAGAAAAAGTGTGAAGACGGATATAGCAAGTCATTTGTAGAGAAGAAAGCGAATTTATAAGTGAACAATCATGAATAATTTGGGCATATTTTTTTTCTTTCTTCTTATTATTATTCATTTAAAAACTTTTTTCTTTCACAAATTCACCTACATCTAAATGTAAAACTGCAAATTTTCCTGTATTCATGATGCAGTTCATTTTTATTTAAATATCACTTTAAGGAAAGAAATCGTAATCATCGAGGGATGAAAATTTCACATACTTGTTATGCATTATTAAAAAATTCTGGTCCTCTAAATATTAAATTTAAGATAATACTCATTAAGTATAAGATACAATACTATCAATATTTTTATGGCAAAAAAATAGAAATAAAACATAACACTGCTATTAGTTTCACGAATACTGCAGTATATTATATCATAAAAATGTGAATTGCTGTATTCGATGGTAGCATGATTGGTAAATGCTTCGCTCCGACGATGTTGGCTCAAGGTTTCGGTTTCCTTAGGCAGTGTGAGTTCGAATCCCAACGCCGGAAAATTGAACTTGTTTTCTTTCTTTAAATAATTCTAAAATATATTTTTCACAGAAAAACATAATTTCACGCCATATTTATTTATTTATATATTTATTAAAAAGCCTTAAAAACGGTAGTATTTTTAAGCCTAACATGGCGGTGTTTTTAAGCCTAAAACATGGCGGCGTTTTAAGACACTTGCAATATCTTAATTTCTGATGCAAAAAGGTGTCTTAAAAAGTAAGACTTTTTTTTTTCGCTTAAAAAATGACCATCCGTTTAAGACACTTTTTAAACTGAATTTAAGACATTTACGTTTACAGTGTAGCTCTTAATATAACTGAATATTTTTGTGTCACCCTGTAAATCTAATGGTAACCATGCTATATTCTATGCAAAGCATTCTTTTGTGCATATAAATAACATATTTCAATTTCCTAAAACTTCGTGGAAAGTAAAGTTATTAAAATTTGATTTATAGAAATATCTCACAAAGAACGCAATGCTTTGGAGTACTTACGAATGTCCCTGTACATAAACTAGTGGTGGTATGTAATCTATTTTATATAGGAAACATCAAATAGTGAACTTCAATAACATATTTCAATTTCATTAAGATATTGTACAGTAAAGGTATGAAAATATGGTTTATAGAAATACCTCTCATAGAACACAATGCTTTGGAATATTTTCTGGTGTCCCTGTACACAAACCAGAAGAGGTATAAACACCATTTTCAATAGAGATAATCTGATTGTGACCTTGAATAACATATATCAGTTTCAAAAAATTCCATAAATACTTACGGGGGTTAGAGCGCGGGTAGACAGACAGACAGATACACACATTGATACCATATTCACACTTAAAAAATGTTATAAATTGATAAAAACCCTTTATGTAAACGAAAGTACAATTCTAGCAAATTCTTATCTTATCAATAGCTCTTAATATAACAGAATATCCCGCACGTGGGTTAGAATGCAGGCAAAAAGTGGGATAAAACATCATTGCTTAACGTTAGAAGCTTAGCTAAGCTATATGTACTTCCATTTCTCCAATATTTTTAACATGTTTTACATTTAACCATTGTTATTGCTTATTATATAAATGAATCAATGTATATGGATGCTTTTAATTGAAAAATCTGTATTAAAATATTTTTAATATATATAAAAAAATTCTATGGGAGATTATACAAAAAATAATTAAAGAATCGTTTAATATAAAAATATAATTAAAAATTATTGTACTTATTAAAAATCAAAATGTTTAATATTTTTTTAATAGAACTATTTGCGCTTTTAATTGAAAAATTTGCTTCTAAATACTTTTAATATAAAAATATTTTTTCATATGGGAGATTATAGAAAAAAAAATATATCTAAAGAATTATGTAATATAAAAATATAATTAAAAATGATTGCATTTATTAAAAATCAAAAGGTTTAATAATAAAATTAATTTGTTTAATAGAACTATTTGAGCTTTTAATTGAAAAATTTATTTCTAAATACTATAATATAAATACTATATAATAGTCTAAATACTATATAATATTGTATTTTTTTCCCTGTAAATAATTAAAGATTAATATATATATATATAAATTAATTAATTAATTAAAATTAAAATTAAAAATCTAGAAAATTAATTTAACTAATATATATATATATATATATATATATATATAAATTTTAATAATTAAATAAAATTAACTAAGATTGTTTAGTATTATAGTTTCGGCTTTTAATAGAAACGTCTTCATTAAAATACTTTTAATATTAAAAGATATGATTTTCTATGAATGAAAACAATAATAATAATAACTAGTTAAAAAAAATAATTCAATAAAATATAATAATTTAAAAATAAAATTTTATTTATTAAAAATATTTTTTTTATAATTAAATTAGTTTAAATTACTTTATACTATTTTTTGGACTTATAATTAAAAGGCCTATTTCTGTAGCCGAGCTGTTCTGCTCTCCAAATTCATAGATTGGTGTTAGTGTTTGGGAATAAAGCCGATTGACTACTCTAGGGTCTAGGTCTGCGGGGGTGCCTTCCGTGGAGGTCTTTCAAAGGGTTCCTAGCACATATTTACGCAAGTTTCTGAGAAAACCACGGAATATTCTGAACGGCTAGGCCGACGAGCGGGACCTGGAATCGAACCCGGCACCTCACGTCTACCAGCTTTAAGCGCAGAACCGCTCAGCCGCTGCTGGGCTCTGATTGGCTTCATTTGTCGCGTTCGGTCCAAGGTCTTACTTTTCAACCTAGACATTTGCAATTTTTTATGGTTTTCTCTGAAACTCGCGTATGTACAGACCAGGGCACATTAGAAAGAGCTCTCATGAAAGGCATTTCATTCAGGCTTAGGACCTGTATGACCTCAATAGGCTTTAACGCTTAAACCACAACTACCATAATATTTTTAATTTAAAAACTTTTTTTTTTTTTAATAAATAATTATAGATTAAAAAAATAATTAAAAATCTTACTAATCATTACTAATACATTTAAATTAAAAATAATTTAACTATTAAAAATGCAAATTTTTAACAATTGAATTAGTTGAAATTGCTTAATACATAGATGCTAAGTTTTGTAATTTATTCCAGAATGTTCTTAGCCCCGCCTTTTTTTCACACTGTAATCTTTGTAGAATTTTTTTTTTCGATATATAATTACGATTAAATATTAAGAAAAGCACTCTAAAAATATTACGGTGTGGAAAATCGGCGGGACTAACAATATTTCGGAATAAATTTTAAAACTTGGCAACTATGTAGTACTATTGTTTGAGCTTTAACATGAAAAATCTAATTCAAAATGCTTTTAAACATAAAAATATTTTTTTCTATAACTCATTATAGAAATAAGGATATAATTAAAATTACTTTATTTAAAAAAAAAAAAAAAAAAAAAAACTTTCAAAGAAAGAGTAAATTAATTATCTAAGGACTAAATGAATTATCAAAAATATAAATTTTAATAATTAAATTAGCTGTGATTCCTTTATACAGTTGTTTCTGCTTTCATTAGAAAAAATATTTTAAAATACTTTTAATATTAAACGAATTTATTTCTGTGAATAATTATGGAAAAAAGCTAGTTAAGGATCTAACTAAAATTATTTCTCTATATATTAAAAAAAAGTAACTGTCCCGGGCGTCAATTTTTTTTGTCTGCGACAGCATCTCCTCGCGGAGGGCAAAGTGCTCTGCATCATGAGAGGTATCAATGTGTTCCGACTGCTTCAAGGAAGTCATTTCAGCTGCTTAGAAATTTCTATCATTTTAATTAACGAAGTTATTAAGAAAAACGTCGAGTTTATGAAGGTACTCTATTTGCCACCGGAGGGAAAAGTTTCTCTTATGACGTTTTTTTCTGTGTCTCTGACGTCACTTTCCTCAGGAAAATTAAAATGTGATCAATGGTGTAAATAAGAAAATTGAAATATTAGCATCTTCGAGATGTTCGAGAGAAGAAAAAAATTATTTAGAATAGCAAAACATTAAAATAACCGATATTTTAAAAATATTAAGTAAAAATTTAATAAAAATGAAATGAAAATTGGTTTATATTTTTATTTTATTTTATATTATTAGTTAAGTTTATACAATTAGTTTAGTTTATTTTATTAGTTTTTATTTTAACGTTAGGCGAAAAAGATTTCGTAATGAATATAATAATTATGTTAAACAACGATTGGTATGAAGGTACAACTATAGTATTTCCCCTTAGCTGAATTTGGCGATTTTTCTTTGGCGCCGATTTGAACGATAACGATGTCGTTCTGGATTGTTTGCGATATAATATGGCAGCCTACATGCTATTTATTTTGGATTTATGATTTATAATTTAGCGTACGATTTTATCATTTATGCTATATGATTTATGATTTTTAGATTTATGATTTAGCCATAATCGCCAACGAAAAATCGCCAAATCTAGCTGAGGGGAAATACTATAGTTGTTCCGGTAAGAATTTAGAAGTTAAGCCCAGAATTTTTTTAAATGAAATTTACGAGACAACAACATAGATTACTTTATATAAAGATTTAGTTTTTTCACTCAAAATATATTTTAAATGATGGATCTTTACTATGACCAATTTAGCTATTTTTAAAAATTAGAAATGAAGAAACTCGTACGTTTTTCGCCAAGGAATTCATTTACGCAACCACAATAGCCATTTTAACTCTAGCCATGCCTTAAATACAGAGAAAAAGGTACTTACGTATTTACGCCACCGCAGCTAGGTACAACTAGAGTATCTCCCTACAACTGAATTTGGCGATTTTTCTTTGGCGCCGTTTTGAACGATAACGATGTCGTTCTGGACGCTTTGAGATATAATATGGCAGCCTGCAGGCTGCTTATTTTGCATTTTTGTTTATATGATTTAGCTTATGATTTACGATTTATCTTATGATTTTATCATTTATGATTTTTAGATTTATGATTTAGTCATAATCGCCAAATATAAATCGCAAATTCAGTTGTTGGGAGACACTATAGATGTTCACTCTGATAAATAAGATTCCAAAAGATGTCTCGCTGTCCCCCTATGTCTCTTGTGTGCGAACAACAAGATTGCTCTTTATTGGCACATTAGCGCAACTTCTGCTGCGGTGGCTGTAAAACTTTCCAGAAAACAGAATTTAATTCAATACAACAGGACTTTTTTTTTTTTTTTTTGTCTATTTTTCCATGTAATGGAATGAAATAACTGCATTGCTAAAATATTTTAGTTACACCTAACACAGGACCTCACTGCCAGATTTTAAATTTTTCATTTATTTTGACGATGACTTAAATTATCTATCTCAGTTATGCATGTCAAGATTTTTGCGAGAAAAGTCTAAGCTACTTCGGTGCCAAATTTAAAATTTCGCCAAGAGGTTAAACTGTTCCATTGCTTTAGCACATTTTTTTTTTTTTTTCAATTTTATTTTAAATATTTGTTTTACTTAATTCAAGAGAGAAAAAAAGAAGAACATTTTTTTATTTGAGCTAAATATACAAAATATCTCCAGGTAAAATATTATCTGTACTATTAGAAAGAAAATGGTTAAAGTAGTTTTTCCTGTACCTGTGATGTCTCGATAAATTAAATTAAATTATATTATCCAATATCATTATGTTTCATTCTCCACACGCATTTTTTATTTTCTAAATTCAATATTATAAAATATATATGTAAAAAAATCAAGGTGTAACCAGTAAACATCCAGAAGTTGTAGCCAACAAATATTTAGAAGCCAATCATTAACACAAGTTCAGGAGATATCGCCAACAACTATTAAGATGTCATGTTCAATATATACCAGTAGATATCGCCAACAATAATAATTATTCAGAATATATCGCCAACAAGTATTCAGGAGCTATCATGAATATTTATTCAGAAAATATTGTCAACAAACATTCAAAAGCCATCCAATTTATGAATGGTGATGGTCTATGTTGAATACTTCAAATCGGCAATTCGTTTTTACAATATAATCAAGGATGAATTTTTCGCTTATTACTAGGTTTCAAAAAGTGTGTCCCCCCCCCCGATTTAACTTAGTATTTAATACAGTTTAAGAAATGGTAAAATCAGATATTGACGGGCATCTTGGCACATTCATGGCGACAATGCAAAATCGCTATCTGAAAGAAATTGTCCTGTCGTACTACTACTAATGAAATGTTTAAAATAATCACATAAGATATTTAATTTCAATAGATCTGACTAAATCATATTCTAGGAAAAATGCACTTTAAAAAGTTACATGTTTACTGTTGTAAGCACCATTTTAAACCTTGTTGTACATTAGAAGTAAATGCAGAGTGTTACATATTGCCCTAAATTAACTAAAAAAAATTCAATAGTAATAAATATAGGCATTAGAAAAAATAAGTTCATAATTTCTTTAAGCAAGCAATAATACCCGAAAAATTCATCGTCCAACAGTGATAAAAATTTAACAAGTGGATCGTATACCAAAGCTGTAGCGCTAAATCGTTCAGATAAGAATTTCTCTCTGTTCTAAACAGTTAGTGCTATCGTTGTTTATTTTGTGTGTCTAGCTGTTTAACATATGTTTTCTCTCAAAATAATGGCAAATTGTTATTAAACTGTCGAACGTTAAGACAGATTTTTCACATATTTTAAATGATATAATATTAAATATTGTGTATTTCAATGTGATACCATATATGGTGGATTCCTATAATATTGTTCAACTTTTCACTTGTGTTATGTATTATTAATATTCCAATTCAATGAAAGGCAAAGTTGCGAATAGTCGGGCAAAATCCAGCAGGGGTTAATGAGCGAAGCAAGTCGGGGTGAGGGAAAACTTTCCTCGGGGGTTGGTGAGCGGAGCGAGCAGGGGGCAGAGCCCCCTAGTTATTTAAAAAATTCTAATAGAACGACTAAATTAGTTATCTAAAAACTAAATTAATTATCAAAAATATAAATTTTAATAATTAATTTAGCTGAGATTGCTTAATACAACTGCTTCTGCTTTTAATAGAAAAATTTATTTTAAAAAACTTTTAATATTAAAAGATTTTATTTTCTATGAATAATTATTTAAAAAAAAAAAAAAAAAAGGCTAGTTAAAAAATTATTTAATGAAATATTCAATTAAAAAACTAATTTATTTATTAAAAACGTAATTCATTATAATTGGGTTAGATGAAATCGCTGATTACAATTATTTGGACTTTTAATCAATAATCCCAGCAGTTCTGCTGTCCACGTTGGTAGACAGGAAGTGTCGGGTTTGATTCCAGGTCATGGTTGTCCTCATGTCCTCAGTCGGGTTTAACACCAAAACTACCACCACAAAATTATTTTCATATAAAAAGTTATTATAAGTAGTAATTATATAAAAAATAATTAATAATATATTATAATTAAAAACCTATTTAATCATCAAAAATATTTTTTAAATAATGACTTTAGATCAGATTACTTAATATTACAGTTTGAACTTTTAACAGAAAAACTATTTCAAAATACTTTGTAATATAAAAAGATATCTTTTATCATGGTTATAGAACAAAGAACTAACTAAAATTATATTATTTAAATAATCTAATTCATAAAAGTTTACATTAAAATATATACAATATATGCTAATTAAATCAGCCGAGCTTTCTCAATACTATCCTTTAGGCTATTATTCGAAAAATGTATGTCAAAACACATTTATTTAAAAAAGATTCTTTTTTCTATTAATTATAGAAAAATATTAAAAAAATATTTTATCAAAAATTACAATCAGAAATTAATTTAATCATAAAAAATAGAGTTTTTTAATAATTAAGTTAGTTGAGTTTTCTTTTTCGCTGTTATTTTAGCTGATTTTTTTTTTTTTTTTTCAAAATATTTTTTAAAAATATATAAGGTAACGACAACAGTGCTCGTCACTCTTAACGCTTTAACGTTCACTACTTAATTTATTTTAAAAATGGCTTTTAGACACATAGCTGATCATAAATATTTAAAAAAAAAAAAATTAGCATTGTTCTTTTTCGAGAAATTTTCGGTTTGAAACATCTGTAAGTAAACCTTATTAAATTAAAATAATATTTAATTTAATAAATAAATCACTTTATAAGTAAACATTATCGACAACAAAATCTCGTAAAAGTTGCATAGATCCCAACATTTCAATTTATTCCGAAGTATTTTAACCCTTTGCGGCGCAAGGTAATTCGGATCATTTAAATTACACTGCTACCGGAATTTACGAACATAATTAAAATAAAAGACATTTTAAATTTTCACGTTAAAAATAAAGGGCCATTTCTGCTGTTATTAATGTAAATTTTTGCTAAAACGTTTCCGGGATGAATTTTTGCACTTGAGAATTAAAATTAGGTGTTCCATCAGCGGGAACACTACGACTGAAAGGGTTAAGGCCTTATTTTTAAAATGTTTGTTTTTATTCGTGTGGTATTCATGTATCAATATTATACTTTAGTTTATTCCCTACACTGATTCTTCTAGTTGTTGTTAGTTACTTTCAATTTTTCAATACATTACGCCATTTTTTTTTTTTTTTTTTTTTTTTTTTTTTTTTTTTTTAAATAAAAATTGAACCTATAAAAATGCACCAGTGCTCGTCACTTGCAAAATGAGTTTCCCCAGTAGTCGTCAGGTGTTTGCACCAGTGGTCGTCATGTAAACAAAGCATAACAATTTGCTGAATAATTTGATTTTAATTGTGCTTTTAGAAAATTTCATGAAACAAAACATCTTTGGCACATACTTAGAACCTAAATTCATTCTTAGTTTTTAAAAAACAAAGCATTAAATGGTAAAATTCAAACTATTGAGCAAGATTTTGCGAATAAAACAATTAAATTCATATGTAAAATAATTTGAAAATTGTTTACTTTTAAAAAAAGTCCTAAAATGTTTTTTGTTCTTAAAAATATCTTTACTTAACTTAAAGCAGAGGGTAAGTAGCAAGGGAGGGGCTAATAAACTTGTTTCAAGCTAAGTGTGTAGTAGTGTAGTGTGTATAGTGTAGTGGTGGTAGTGGTGTAACTTTACTCCAAATTATCTCAGTAAGAATGTTTTTTTTTAACGTATGGGTAAGTTATGCGCACCTAACACACGCTATAAAAGGATTTTACGAAATCTTGCGCTTCTCCTCCTCCATCAAGTGTGGGGTGGATTCAAAAACATGTTTTTAAGAGTAATTCTGCTCCAAATTATGTCAAGAAAGCAATTTTTTGAGGCGTCGATTAGTAACGTGTACCCAATACACACTATAAAGGGGATTTTACGCAATTCTTTCCTACCACATCTTGGGGAAGGGGAGCAAAAACATATTTTCTTGCATGACTTCACTCTAAATTATCTTACAAAGATGATTTTTGATCTGTGAGTTGATTATATGTATCCAACACCTAGCTTTGAGAAAATCTCTCATCTTCCACCCCCCGTTTTATGTGTGGGTGCAAAAAAATATGTTTTCAAGCTTAACTCTGTTCCAAATTGTTTCAGGAAAGTTTTTTTTTTTTTTTTTTTTTTTTTTTTTAATGTTTCGGTGGGTTACGGGTACTCAAAACGTATTGTAAGGCGATTTTGCAAAATTACCTCCCCTTCCCACAGGCGGGCTGACCAAAAACACGTTTTCAACCTTAGTTCTGCTCCAAATTACCTCAGAAAGGCAATTTTTTATGTGTGTGTTGGTTAAGTGTAAGCAATATGCCCTTTGATGGAATTTCGCGAAACTTTTAAATTTACTCTTGGGAAGGGAGGGGGGGGTTATAAAAACGGTTAAGACGATGTAAAAGGCAGGTGAAGCCAATCATCATATAGTGTCATATTGTGGGCCGGAAAGCTATTACAGAAGACAGCGGGAACTTTAACTGAGTAACTTAAAATACTTTCATAATTATTGACATAAAATGAAAGCATTTTGACTTAATTATAACTTAATCGTATAATACTTAGCAAATGTTTCTGGTATAAACACAAAAAATAATATTTGTATCTGTTTCAGTTTTACACTGTCATTATGGGTGATTTTGAGCCATCATAAAAAATATAAATATGATATTTTTATGTAAAATAAGAGCTATAAGGAAGTTTAATTTTTTTAAAAAGGCTTATACATATTCCGAAATTTTTAAAATGCAGATCTCATTATCTTATTTTTTTAGTCTTTCAACTAATGTAACACTATATAAGCTAGACAGGCTAAGAACAATCCTTTGAATTTCCAAAGAACAATCCAATGCTACTGAATATATCTCCTCTTTTACCCATCCCCCTCCACACACACAGACAAAAAAGGCACTACATACTTAAAGTTTTTTTAATTAAAAGAATCATTTATATGTTTCGTGTGTTTACCTTACATAAGTAATATAATATTATAAATAGAAAGCTTACTTAAGAAATGTTTTTATGTTTAATATTTTCTACAAAAATTCTTAGTCACCTATATCTAACATAACAAAAATCCTTAATAAAATTTTGAATCGACTCACAGTTATGCTGATTATGGAATTAAGGCTTTGTATTTTATAACTTTCGAAATATATATGAATTAAATTAATTAATTACGATCAATAAAAACTTATAAAAATATAAAATGCATAATAAAGTGCTTAAATGATATTTACAGTTTGTAACTAATTAGTATGAAGCAACTTTAAATCATCACTTAAATGCATCTTCGCAAAAGCATGACATCATAAAAATTTAAAATACATTAGACAGATGTATGGAGTAATCATTCATGTTTTTCTAAAATATATAGCAGAAAACAAGAAAAGGATCTTTATAACTAAATATGTTTATGTGACATTTATTTAATTTTTCCAGCAAAATACAATGGAAAATTATAGGTGGTTTAAAGTCAGCCTTAGTGAATTAATGTTACCAGGATTGACTTTATTTAAACAAGCTAGACAAAAATTACAAATGCAATACAGGTCACGTTCTTGGAGTCAAAATACGTTTGTTTACATTTACAAATACCCTGATGACTACTGGTGCCAGTAGTCCAATTAAAGTAAAAACTATACCATCATAATTCTAAGCGAAAATATAGTATTTTTAGTTAAAAACATTACCCAATTATTAAAAATGTTAAAACACCAGTGCTCGTCAGGGGTGACGAGCACTGGTGAAACATGCAAAATATACACCAGTAGACGTTATACCATAAAAATCTTTATATTATGTTAAATTTTAAAAAGTCGCACATAAATCGTATTCTACATATCATAAACTTTGTATACAATGCTTTATGAGCAATGTCAAATACAACAAACAACAAAATATATCAAGAAATGCATACCTCATTCCTTAATCATTTGCTTTACGTTGACTCAATCGAATTGTCATTTAACGCATACTTCACTTATTTTGCTTTCCCCCATTTTTCGTCAACACTTGAAATCGAACTGTTTGTGTGATAAGCAGCAGAAGGCTTTGGAGAATCTAGTGCTGGTGGATTGAAACTCATAGATGTTAATTAAAGCTTATTTTAACACTTTGTTTAAGAGGGTGACGACTACTGGTGTCTTTACCTTATATTTATTTTTTTCTTTGAGTTATTATAAATAAAAAAACTGATTTTTTTTTTTTTTTTTTGAACAATTTGGCAGTAAAAATATTAAAAAAAATTCTTTTAAAAATGAAAAATCAATTTAGAACAACACACTTTGGCATCATGAACTATATTAGCCCTTTATCAATATCTATAATTTTTTTAAAGTGATAATGATGTCAGTTCTTGTGAGATGCATAATTTTTTATTGTTCACGTTTAATTAAATGCATTTATTTGTATACCGAAAAAAAATGAACTTGGCAACAATTAAATTACAGCTAAAATTTAAATGGCTAATATAATGCTAGTTATTATTTGCACATTTTAATTAACTAAAAGAAAACTAATCAAACATTCAAAAATCGAGCTTCGAGGTGCACAAGGACCCCTCGGAGGGCACCTTCATGTCGAAACACGTGACTGTTCGAACTACCGTCTTTGCGCTTTGTCCACACACAAAAACATTGCCTTTTATATACATAAAGATTATTATTGTTGTTGTTGTTCGTAATGTTTTATAATGTATTTATATTTTTAAATATAATAATAATAAAAAGAGAGAGAAAGAGAAATATTTTACATTTAAGTGACTAAATTAACTAAATAAAAAGGTAGTATGATGTGGCCACACCACAAGACTTTCTTCTATATAATTTTACCGAAATTTAATGCAATGAAAATTATTTATTAAATTATAAAATTATTTTTCATTATAAATGCAGATGATTTATATTTGATCGAAAGTATCGAAAGTTATATTTGATCGTCCCTGTACACGAACCATTTGCTTGATCTTAACGAAAAGCTTACTGTAGCATCCCTATATGATACACATTTAGAATACCAAGTTTTAACTTTCTGCCATAATTTGTTTTTGAGATATGCTTATAACAGACAGACACACACACAGACACACAGACACACGGACACACCGACATACACACAGACCATTTGCTAAAAACATGATTTTCGTATTCAGGGGACCTCAAAACGTGTAAATATAACAAAATCTCGCGTTCGAAAATTTGAGCCAAAAGCAATATTTTCTCTACCTTATGGGTAAGAGAAAGTAAAAAAAAATCGTTTACTCGGGGAAAGAATAAGTTGATAGTGTGTATAAGCCTGTAGAAATTGCACATCCGCGAAAGAAAATAGTTCTTTACTATATTTAAGTGTAATAAACTTTTTCTCGATTTTTTTTTTTTTTTTTTTTTTTAATTCTGGTAAACTGAAAAATGATTAACTATTTAAATTAAACATATTTATGTTAACACAGGGATTTTTTTGTAACAGATAAGCATAAATTTTATATCAATGTATTGTTTCACGAAGAAAGTCTGTTGGCGAAATATTGGCGGAAGAGGGAATACCGGAAGCAACCTTTTAACCTCTATTGTGAGTGCGAAACAGTTTGGTGGGGCTAATAGATTACTTTATTTTCGAAAATTTGAAGATAATTAATGCACAGTCCGTTTCTTTAATTTCACAACTATTTAAAATAGAGTAAAAATTTTGACGGATTTGAACTTTTGGGAAATTTTCACACCAGATTCACACCAAATATGTCAATGAAATATTCAAACTAACAGGAATAAGGAAAAATATTTTTCGACAAATACTTTTTCTTTTTAACCGACTTCAAAAAAGAAGGAAGGTTCTCAATTCAAACCGAATGTTTTTTTTTTTTTTTTTTTTTTTTTTGTTAGCTCATAACTTCTGAACGGATGCTCCGATTTTGATAATTTTTGTTTTGTTGAAAAGGTCTTGGTCTGAAATAGGTCCCATTGTAATATCTTTACGATCTAAGGAAAATACAGAATGCCCCCCAAAAAAAACAGTCCCAACTCTTTTAACTGCTAAACGGCTGCAACTATAGTGATAAAAATGGTATGTAATAAGCAAAGTGGCCATGCAGTACAAGGTTAAACCGCTTGAAGCGCCACCTTGTGGAATATACTGGAGTTAGTGTATCTAGTATCTCGAAAACGGTTCTAGAGAAAAAAGTGAATTACAAAGTTGAAAAGTATCATCGATTTAGTACAAAAAGATAGTTTAGACATTCATGCTAGTGTTCCAAACTCGGTAACGGTTCAAGACAGGAGGAAAAGGTTAATTATAAAATTGCAGGGCATCATCGCTTCAGTACGAAAAGATAGTTTAGACATTGATGCTAAAAATACAATGCTAAAATCATGCATTTGTTTGTTCGCAATTTCTTACACTATGCACATTTGAGCTACATTGCACACGTTGTAGCGTAGCTGGTGAGACATACGTTATATAGTTCAAAATACGGTTACTTGATACTTTTTGTTTTGTTGTAAAGATCTTGGTCTGAAGTAGGTCTAAAGAACAATCTGAAGTACAATCTAAAGAAAATAAAACGCCATCTGGTGAAAAACAGCGGAATCAGCGCTCCTATCTCAAAACCGGTTCAAGATGGGAGAAAAGTTAATTACGAAGTTGTAGAGCATCATCGATTTACTACGAAAAGACGGTTTTTAGACATTATTGCTAAAAATAGAACGCTTAAAACGTGCAGTTTTTTCTTCGCAATTTCCTACACTGTGCACACTTACGTTGCACACTTTGCAGTGTAGCGGATGACACGTATACTCTGTGGTTCAAAGTACTGTTACTGTAAGCGGTGACATCGATTAGCGCGAAGTCGTTTTCACGACTTCGAAACGAAGTCGTTTCAAGTTTCGTTTACGAAGTCACGAAACGAAGTCGTTTTCAACCAACTTCAGAAAAGAGGGTGTTCTTAATTCGAGCTATGTGTTGTTGTTGGTGTTTGTAAGCTTATAACTTCGTAAGAGATGCTCTAATTAACCGGCTTCAAAAAGCAGGAGGTTCTCAATTCAAACCATATGTTTTTTTGTTTTTATTTTTGTTTGTTAGCTCATAACTTCTGAACAGATAATCCGATTTTGGTAATTTTTGTTTTATTGTAAAAGTCTTGGTCTGAAATAGGTTCCATTGCAATATCTTTACGATCAAAATAAAATACAGGGTGCCCAAAAAAGTCAGTCCCGACTCTTTTAACTGCTGAACAGCTGTAGATATAGTCATAAAAATGGTATGTAGGTATTGTAAAATGGATATGTGCTGCGCGATTCAACCGCCTACAGTGCCACCTTGTGGGAAACAGTGGAGTTTGCATTCCTATCTCAGAAACAGTTCAAGACAGGGGGAAAAAAGTGAATTATAAAATTGGAGAGTATCATCGATTTAGTACGAAAAGATAGTTTAGACGTTAATGCTAAAAACAGAACGCTTAAAACGTGCATTTGTTTGTTCACAATCTCCTACTTTGTGAACACTTAAACGACATTAAATGTGTTGTAGCGTAGCGGGTGACATTTATGCTATGTAAAATTCAAAGTATGTTTATTGTAAGCGGTCACATCAATTAATGCATAGACATTTTAAACCGACTTCATAAAGGAAGAGGTTCTCAATACAAACCATGTTTCTCATTGTTGTTGTTGTTGTTGTTAAAATTTGTTAGCTTATAACTTCGTAAGAGATTATTTAATTTTAATACTTTTTTTGTTGTCGTAATGATCTTGGCCTGAAACAGGCTTCATTATGATTTCATTAAGATATAAATAAATTTTAGGATACTCACAAAAGTCTGTTCTCCCTCTAACTGCTGAACGCATGCAGCAACACTGGTAAAAGCAGTATGTACGTATCGATGTTGAAACTTCTGTCCGTCAGCTGCAATGCATATTTTGCTCTTTTTTTGAACAATACGCTTCGCAATTTCCAGCGCAGCGGGTGACACGTATTCACTGTAAAGTTCAATATATATGCCTAACAGAATTTTTGTTACGAATACAGCGTATCCGTTCTTTACATTTCTAAAAACTTTTTAACTTAACGTATGTTCATTCAATAGATAGTTTTTTGCTCATATCTGATAAAGGCAAGAAAAGTGACACAACTTAAAAATGCAGCATTTGAGAA
Source organism: Salticus scenicus (assembly GCA_963930645.1). NCBI lineage: Eukaryota > Metazoa > Arthropoda > Arachnida > Araneae > Salticidae > Salticus > Salticus scenicus. Next base: position 9,085,793 of record OZ005651.1, on the reverse strand, counting down.
AAATCAGCTTAAATATAACTTGACTAGAATAAAACTGGCACAACTGTCTCTCGAGTGGATAACTTTCTATACGGAGATGTAACTTTTTTGTTCACATGGGGTGCATTTCATGTATTTTTCAGTGACATAAACTATTTTTTGAGTTATGTCACTTTTCTTGAAAGTTGTGATTTGTGAAGCTGCCGTCGAACGTCTTTTGATGTTCTGCTATATGAATAAGTTTTCACTGAAAAGAGAAAAATAAAATTTTTTTGTAAAAAAAATAGAACCGACTCCAAAAAGCAACTACTATTCAAACTACTAAAAAAAAAGAAAAAAGTATGAAATGAAACTGTAAATTGCGCCTAAAAGTATAAAATAATTTCCTTCGCCAAACAACCTATAACACTACAATTAATCATAACTTTTGAAGTCGGCGCAAAATTAAATAAAAATTTATAACTTTATACAGTACAAAAATCAAATCCTATTCAATATACACATCTCACATTGTCACCTGCAAAACGCAGCCGAAAACTACTTTGATTCAAGAAAACAAATAAGATTTCGTAAGCAGCAAAAGTTGAAGAAGATGCTGGTATCTGACGTCCTTGGTGAAAGAAAAATCGCAAAATTACCTGGCAAACATATTTAATTTCTTTGGAATATAATGATTGTTTATATAAGGTATATTAAGAGAGCAATCAATATTATGAAACAATACATCGTGCAATGTATATTATGAAAATATACATCTTGCGTGTATATTTTTGCATTACGTTTTGATCGCCAAATCCAAAAGCCACCAGGGATGATAGTTATCAAAGTTATACCAAATTTGCAATGGAAACTCTAATTTTGTAGAAACATAAATACCGCATTGTGAAGAATGTTCACTGTTCTATGAAGATGCTACTAATGGACCAATTGTATATAGTGATAAAATAATAAAGGAAACATGAAAATGGATCATTCGAGACAACAGCATTTCTTGCTACCGATCTAAAAACAAACCTTTAAAAACTAATTAAATTTTATTTAATTTTGCGCCGACTTCAAAAGTTATGATTAATTGTAGTGTTATAGGTTGTTTGGCGAAGGAAATTATTGTATACTTTTAGGCGCAATTTACAGTTTCATTTCATACTTTTTTCTTTTTTTTTTTTTTTTTTTTTGGTAGTTTGAATAGTAGTTGCTTTTTGGAGTCGGTTCTATTTTTTTTACAAAAAGATTTTATTCGTTGTTATTATTATTACATTGATAATATAATTTCAATTCGTTTACGCATTGTTACATAAAATATTTTTATTTCCAATATAAACAACTAAGTGTTTACACTAATTTATACTATGCAGTATATACTAGAGATTTTACCTTTTTTTTTTTTCTGGAACAAAACAATAAAAGAAAAACATAATTTTCTTAAATAATAATAATAATAATAATAAATATATCAGACTTATATATGTAAAATTTATGTATAAATGGGAGACAGATCAATTATTTAAAGCCGAAATTACATAATTAGCAAGCATTACATTTTAAAACAAATTTTATTTTAATGGTTATTTCATTAAAGAAATTTAATTGGGAAATAAATACTGTTTGAGACTTTATAACAAATTGATCGATACCTTGGAGAGGAATTACAAAATTTTAAAGATGTGGAGAACAATTATGTAGGATTTTCTATATTGCAGTTTAAAATATTTACTTTTAAAGATATCATTATAAAAAAAATTATTAGAAAAAGGTGGATTTACTTGGTAAAATAATTTCATCAAGTGAATAAAAGCTATATTATTTAACAACCATTATGTTTAAATTAAATAAAGAATAAATAAATAAATAAAGGCTGATAGTGGTCAAGTGAATTGAAAGGAAATTTAAATTCTGTCCTACACATAGTATAATTTTGTGAAAGAGGCCTATTTCTTTATTGTGTATGCATGAAACTGTACTCCTGACACTGCCTGCTTTAATCAAGGCAGTCTACCACAAAATTTTAACGACACAATTATTATTATTATTATTATTATTGGCTCTTTGAAAGAAATAGTTCTCTCGTCCTTATAAATCTATCTTTTAGAGATTTGAATTTAGAGCCAAAAGCCTCCTATATTCAAAAAAATGCCTCGAAGTTCTTCCAAAAGCTGCACTAAAGTCAAAAACTTTTATTTTCAGATATCTAAAATAATTCCAAATGGTTATAAAATTGGTATTCAATCAATTTTTAAGTTTTTCAGTATCAAGTATGACGGAATTTTGACTCATTTTCTGCAATTGCTCTACATAATTTACTGCAATAGTTATTTTTCGATTTAAATATACTAATATCTTTTTTAAAAAATGGGAGGGGATTTACAAGTAAAATAAAATTCGCTTCCCTTTCCCATAAATTGTGAGTTTCTTAACTTTATTCAGAAATGAATATAAAAATTCTCATATTCACATTTATTATAAAAGATCGGGGTACAGACAAAATGAATGTATAAACAAATTGTAAACAGAGATTGCCTCTACATATGAAAATTCACTATATTTATTTATTTATTTTAAATTAATATTTTTTTAATTTTTAAATTTTTCATAAAAGCATTAAACTATTTCCACTTTCTCATTTTTTTACTGCTTTTAACATTTACTCATTAACCCCTTAACGCGCGGTGTCCTCGCTGAGAGGACGCAAAATTTAAGATCCAGCTGAAAAAATTCATCCCGGAAAATTTTTAGCAAAAATTTACGTTTATAACATATCAAAAAAGGCCAGTTTTTTTAACCTTAAAATTTAAAATTTCTTTTAGTTTAATTTGGTTCATGAATTCCGGTGGCAGTATAATTTAAGTGATCCGAATTGTCTTGCGCCGCAAAGGGTTAACCGGTAAATAATAATGCAAATTGAAAATCTATTACCTTTTGTTCATTCAGAACTTTTTGTTAATTTTCTCCTCAGAAGATACTGCCATTTATAAATCGCAGTCAGGGGTCAGTCCAGACTTTTCACACAGGATCCTGATTTTGTGAAATTGTGAAAATTTCCACACGTAATTTCGTGAATCTAAATTTAGTGTGAAAATGTTCTTCCAAACTTTTTGGCTAGGGTCCTCTTTTTGTTAAATTGTAAAAAAATGTAATTTTGCAAAATAAAATTACAATTAAGGTTTCATTTTAGAGAATGACAGTTCAGTTTTACAGAACTAAACTCACATATATGCATAGAAACCCTTTATAAATTAGAAATTGAATATCAGCTTTTTGGAAGAAATACAGCAAAACACGTACGATTATTCAGGCAGTCTGTTCATTCCGTTGAAGATTAGTTTTGAAAATGAAAGAGATTTATCAAAAAAGGTCTGTTTTTAAGGAGAAAAATTTTGTGAAGGGTCCTTCTTTAGGATAAAAAAAATTTTGTGTATGGTCCTGTTTTAGGATAAATAATTTTGTGAAGGGTCCTGTTTTAGGATAAATAATTTTGTGAAGGGTCCTGTTTCAGGATAAATAATTTTGTGAAGGTCTTGTTTCAGGATAAATAATTTTGTGAAGGGTCCTGTTTTAAGATATAGAATTTTGTGAAGGGTCCTTTAACGGACCCAGGTTGCCTCTGGACAGATCCCTGACAGTTTAAGTCTTATGATAAAATAATTTTTCTGCCAAAATATATTCGAAATATTTTAAAAGTATATTTTTAAATTATAAAAAAAAAAAGGCTTCTGTTTAAAGAAAACAAAGACAAAAAATATACATACAGATAATATTTAATTTAATTTTTTTTATTTTTTTCCTTTTTCAAAATATTTAAGTATTAACCTTTTTTTTTTTTTTTTTTTTTTTTCTTTCTCAAGGTAAAATTTAGTATATTACTCAATTTGCAGTAATATGGATTTGCAATAAATTGTAAGTAATGAATTTTGTGTAAATTCATTACTAAAGAAACTAAAAATAGTACTCTGTAAAAATATTTTTACTTTAATCGAAAAAAAAAAAATTCCCAAATCATCGCTAAATCGCCCGATATCGCAACCCAATTAACGCCAAGTGCGTAACTCTGTAGCCTTTGCAATGCTCAAGTTTTGCTTTCCCCGATAGTTTTGAAATTTTGCATACTTGTAGCCAAGATGATCCTGAACAACATACTAAAAGTCCCCGCCCGTGGTGGGTGAGCGGGGGGCAGGGGCATTTAAAGAGGGACACTTTTCAGTTTTTATTAAATATCTTAAAAACTATCGCATTTAGAGAATTAATCTACGTAAAATTTTCTACAAAAATGTATATTACATTTTGTTTGCAGGATCAATAGTTTAGAAGATATAGGTGGATGAAATAACACATTTTCTTGAAAAATTTTTACAGATATCTTACAGAAAAATGGAGTTTATGACTTTTAAATAAATCATAAATGGGAAATGTTTAATCAGATATAATCTATAAGAAGGTCTTTCAGCGAGCTAAGAATCACCCTCCTTCTTGAGTTTTCAAAGTTAGACGTCTTAAGTTCCCCCTATGCCTCCACAGCCCCAATATTTTAAAAATCAAAACTCTCTATTAGATTGATGAAATACTTTTTTTTTTTTTTAAGGAAATGTCCTTGTGTTTCTCAAATCAGTGGTCGTATTCCGCGCTCTTTTATCAAGCCCTTTTCAGTATGAAAAATGTTCGCTTGTTTTGCTACCACTATTCTTATGCAATAGTATCTATCCAATTTAATCACAACGTATTGCTATAAAAATAAAAGAAATATTTGGTATAAAAATAGTGGTAGCAAAAAAGTTGGAAATTTAGAGGGTGTGACTTTTAAATAAATCAAGGTCATTCCATTTTAAATCAGCAAATGAGGTGCGCACTACAATTTTTGATTTTGATGACAATTCGCATGTGTATTCATCATGCCTCCTAGACCTCAAAAAATATATTTTTTATTTATTTATTTTTTTTAATTTATTATGTGATATGTAGGCTATATTTTTTCTGTTGGCAACAGCAAAAAATGGGTATTTTAATGCTTTGCCTTATGAACTATAATTTTTTTCTATCAAAGCTATGGAGCTCAACCATAGCTCATTCGAAAGCAAGCATAATGGGCTTTTTGTATATGCTATCAACAAATTTTAGATTTTTTAAAAAAAACTTCATATTTTTAAGGTCAAAATGTGTGACGCAAAATTGATTTTTTACCACTTTTGAAAATTTAAAAACTCATGAAGGGCTTGGAATAACAAGCCCTCTTTTTTTTATATACATGCATATGTATGGTTACTTATTGCATGAAAAAAATTGGCTTGTTACTCTGCCCCCTTCACAAGATATGTCCCCCCGAAGTTGAACATTTTCTAAAAACTCTGTTTTCAATGCTAAAAAAAGTCATGTTGGGGGCAAGGTAAAAATTATTTTCCTAGTCTGATTTTAAGTACTTCTTACCAGCTTTCAAACAAAAAAAAGATCGCTTTGTTATTCAAAGGCATTTGGCAGTTTTAGGGGGTCTGTATTTTCAAATAATTCATTGGAACAATAAAATTTTTCCATTTTTTTTTTTTTTTTTTTTTTTTTTTTTGTAAATATGTTATTTATTATGCACTTTTCTTATTTGATTGTTTTAGGTTAATCTTAAAAATAGTAATTTGACATATTCCTACTCCTCCCCGTTTGTGAACGCGTATTTGCCAGCTACACCAGGAATGGGCAACACACATGAGCAGTTCTTTGTAGGCAAACAGTGCCTTCTAGTGGTTGGCACTGTGCCAATGACAAAGTTGCTTCATCCTGCAGTGGATTGATAAAGGCTGAAATTGATGATGAATATGCATTTTATTAATTAATTAATTAATTAATTTTTTGTTTTGAGAAGACATTTCCAACGAGCTAAAAAAGAATTTCTCATTTGAAATTTCAAATTTAACCCCCCCCCCCCACACACACACACACGCACACAATCCTCGCCGTCCCTTATTTCCCTCCATCACTTTTTTTTTTCCCTTTCTTTTTAAATTTTATTGTGTTAATTCTGTATTTTAGAAAAATAGTTCTAAAGTTTATTGTGTTAATTATGTCTTTTAGAAATTTTTTAAATAAAATGCTGTGATAGTTGAATGTGTTTAAATAGTATAATACTGCTACGTAAAAACGCAGTAATATATGAATTAAGTCTGTGCACATATGTGTTTCGATTTTAGTGTTCATATGATATTGCAATAATAAGAAATTGTACATATAAAAGAAATTAGTGTATTCTGTATATTTTATAATATAATTAGTGTGTCCCATTCAATTCAAGCCATTTTTTGTATATCCAGAATTGATATTTAAACTAGTGGCTCTTCAGAACAGGAGCCTCAACGTCCTATTTGCATCAGACATTATTCAATAGGTCATTTTTATTTATTTCTTATTATATAATAGTATATATTGATTCGATCGACTTATTACCATAATCAGATACTTTCCTGAGGGGGGCTGTCGCTCCCTCAACCCCCTGCTGTATCTCTCTTTCTATACCTATTTGTATATCATATAAAGTGTTACGGAATTGTAAATAATTGCATTTATTTTTGTATAAATTCTTTCAAAGAGGCTTAGGAAGTCGATAAAATGCTAATATTGTGCATTTCTAGTCGTTTTAGCGTTAAAATAGCCTAATTTTCCTTTAAAAACGCGTTAAAAAGCTCCAATGAGGGAAGATATGGATTTGGCGCCAAATTTGGCGGCTGTTTCCCTCCTTGGCGATTTCTTTGGCGACCTTGGCGAGAAAATCCTTATGAGGGATATACCAAATATGGAAGCTGTAATCTCATTGGCTAATGAGATACGAGAATTTTCCAGAACAGCCTTTATTCGATAGAATATTATAAAAGGAGCATTTTTTTAGCCAAGACGGCCAATCTCAGATCTGTGTCAGTTTCGTCAAATGCTTGCTTTGCTTTGAGCCTCTTTGAATGAGACTTGCTTTATGTGTTATTGATAAACAGTTTGTAATGTTGTTTTGCTGTTAACGGGTGTTGTTTAAGCTATGTTTACTGGTTGAATTCAAGCTAATACTTGGTTTATAGACCTGTATTTTTCTGGAACTTTCTGTGAATAAATCACTGAATTTTTGCAAGTTTCGCTTTTCATTCTCGGACAACTTACGAGCCCCCAAGTACCAAACAATATGTATTCTTAATAAACGACTGTCTTGTATTCCCAGCAAAACCTGGGATGATGGCCAACACGAGGCCAAGTGTTGGTTGCCAACAATAACAGCTGCTGGCCCGTTGGTGGCAAAAGTTAAGGTGCCAAAGGGAATATGTTACGCCGGCCATCAGGTGGCCGCATTCGACCGATCCACTGCTGGCAGCCTGCCGTACGATTGGAATAAGTCAGTGGGCCAGTGATGGGTCATTGCTGGCAGCTAGCTGTCGGTTGAAAATAGGTTGTGGGCCACTGGTGGCAACCAACATTAGGCTAGAAGTTGTTAGTGGGCCAGTGTTGGACCACCTGATGGCAAACATAATTTTTTAGTATTATTGCTGGAAACCTTCAGTGGACCAGCTGTGGCAAACATAAAATATTCATATTACTGCCGGCAGCTTTCATTGACCCTTTGCATTTTCTCATTAATGGGCCAGCAGCGGTTTGTTTATGGCTTTTTTTTTTTTTTTTTTTTTTTTTTTTTTTTTTAATAATTATTGTTTTTATTTATTTATTTATAATATCCTTAATTTTATCAATGCTGTTTGCTATGCATTCAATATTCATTTTGATTTTCCTTCCTTTTTCTTTTTTTTATGTATTATTTTTAGAAGTTTTTTATTCTAAGACTGTAATTATAAATTCAGGATTTCTAGTACAAGGGGAAAAAATCACTTGATAAGTTTTCTTAAAAAAAAAAAAAAAAGATAAAAAGAAAAAAAATCTTATAAATTTACTTAAAAAAAAATAATAATAATAATAATTCTCTATGTTACATTATTTTCAAATAAAGGATATAATTGAAATATATAGACCAGTGGCGGATCCAGAACTTGACTTTTCGGGGAGGCTAAGATTTTTCAGTGTTATTCTAGACCAATAAAAAATTTACAACTGCAATATTCAATTATGGATGTCAGTGGTTTTTTTTTTTTTTTTTTTTTTTTGGGGGGGGGGGCTTTAGCCCCCTAGCCCCCTCTTAAATCCGCCACATATATAGACGTATATATATATAATTGGGAAGCTGTAATTTCCAGTAAAAACTATACTGTAAAAAATTAAGAAAACCTATATCGGTTTCATTCTTTTTTAAATAACTTAATGCACTTTAGGAAATTAGCCATAGGGTATAATACTTGTTAATATTTGTTTCCCTGAAAAAAAAAAAAAAAAAAAAAAAAAAAAAAAAACTACAAATAATATGCATGTATTTTTTTTATAGTAATCATACTTTAGCGAATCAAAGATTCAAACTAACGTATATCAGCCTTGTTCTCTTTAAACAATCTAACATCATTAAACCTAATTTCAAATTATTTGAGTCTATATATCGTAATATATAAAAATTGTACTGCGTATCCCTAAGTAAACTTTGTCCCGCAATCGTAAAAATCTATATATTTATGTCCATGGTGACCTGTAACAAGCCTACTCAATTTTTCCTGAATCGAATGTTTAGGTTAGATGCTAGCATGCAAATATTTTGAGCCATTAGGCCATAATAAATAAGATTTTTTTTGTGTGTGTGTTTTTATAACTGAATTACAAGTTCTACGAGCATGCATATATTAAAATATACCATTACACAATCTGCAATTCATTCGACAGTAACACTATCTCAAAATTTTAGCTCAAAAGAATAAAGAAAGCGTTTAGAGGTTATGATGTACAATCACACACACACACACACATACATATATACATATATATATACATACACGTGCTCGTATATTACCGTGAAATTTTTAAGAATGAATTCAGGAATCCTCAAAACTTAGATATACATTAAAATCTCACTGTCAAAATTTTTAATGTGTATAATCTTTTTCTTACATAAAAACATCGATAATGTAATAAACATGGTGCTTTAAAATCGAATTTCAGTTTTAGATCAGTCGACTTTCTTTTGTCCTTTTTTTTTTTAAATTAAATTATTTAAGTTCAGGTTTTCTTTACTTTTGATTCACTGACATAAAAATTTTTGTAATAGATAAAACAATAATCAAGATTTTCAATCTTTTTTTTTTTCTTTTTTCTTTTTTTAATGTAGTTTACTATTTTATTTATCGATAAAATTTTAAATTCAATGTTTCTTTTACACACACACACACACACACAAAAAAAAAAAAAAAAAAAAAGAAGAAGAAAAGAAAAAGTAATTTATAACACAAATATTTTGCTTTTAATAATTAAGTAATAGTTTTAAATATATATATAAATTTATTTTTTAACAGTTCCGTTCAGTTTAATCTGTATAATTCAATAATAAGTTTTTTGAAGCAATTTTTGAAGGGAAATGCTACATATATAAAGTAAAAAAAAAAAACAGAAGTTACATCAAATTTATATTATTTTCTAAATAAAATAAGCTTATTTAAAACTAAAATTAATCTTTAGCGAATATATTTATTACAATTCTATGATATTGAGCCAGAACAAGAGCCCTGCACCGTTCGGATTTCACCCAACACGTATTCGACAGTTGAATTTGATATCAAGCCGAAATCTGACCCAATCTTGGTAATATAGTTAATGTGGACTTAAAATCTTATTCAAAACCAACTTAGACCCGAAATTTTTTATTCTCAAAAATTTATCTAAATAATTATTTCTTCTAAAAGTTATGAATTACTTTTTCATAATTATGAAATCAATAACTATTAAGTTGGGGGAAGATTATTAACAATTTAAGATTTAAATTCACCTCTCCTCCCCATCTCCAAAAGCTTCGCAAATTAAATAAGGAAGTTGATTATCTTTTAGTTCTAAAAACAAACGAACGCTGTTGCTAAGCGGTTTATACCCGCCATCTGGTCATGTAGTTGCTGATTCATCTAAATATTTACAGAAAAATTAACACATCGGATTTAGATCACAGATACATTTTGCTTACTTAGACAGAATTTATTTATTTATTTTATTTATTTATTTTTTTTTTTATGATGACATAAGATGTTTTCAGTTGCACTTTTAAAAGATTCATCTGGAAAATTACAGCGAGCGAAAATCAAACTGAAATTATAAGTTTATTTTATGTATGCATTTTAGTACCTAATATTTATTTTATTATTTATTAGCGATATTATTTCAGTTATTACACATTTCGAAAATAGAAAAATGCAAATACAAGCAATACATTATTAAATAAAAACAATTAAATAAAAGCAAATACATTTTAATTAAATTTAAAATTCAATACATTTAAACTTTCCTATATATTACCATTTCTTTCTGATAAATACAATAAATAAAGTATCCTTCTCAAAAGAATTTAGATATATATATATATATATATATATAATATAAAACAAATAATATATCAGCCGTGCTGCTAAGAAATACGGACGATGAAAACTGAAGAATAAATTTAAGAAAATGAAAAAAAAAAAAAAAAAAGGGAGGATTAAAATTAGCAATTTGAAAATGTCTTAGTGAGGTGTGCAGTCGTCCAATCTATCAATTTACCAAATTGTGTAGCTCTGCAATTAGAGCACGCACGCACAAAACATTTCGCTTTATTCATAAGTTTACATTTAATGCATGTGTCTGTTAAATAAAAGTATCTGAAGTAGATGTATATTTAATACTTTTATATATTTTTATGCAGCTACATTTATATTGAAGGAATTTCTAATTATTATGATTAAAGGGAAAAAAAAAAAAAAAAAAACATGCTCACAATCACACTTGACTAATCAAAGATTAACCAGACCATAATCCGATTTCCAAGGAAAATAATAATAATAAATTCGACTCACAAAAAAGAAATTTAACAAACCCAACCTGAATTAAAAAGAAAAAAATTGCCAATTTAAATTGTTACAGAATGTAGACAGAAATATATATTTTATTATTAAAATTCGTTTAAAGAAATAATTTAACAGACAAATCTTTTTTTAGAGCTGTTTATTTATGATATAGTATCTGTATTGCATGCTTAAATCAAAATATTTATATTATAAATATTTCTATTACATTCACATAAAAAATAAAATTATATTTGTTTATCTTAAATAAAGTTAAAAAACATTATTGCAATTTTAACGCTTGTAAAGAAAAGCACATCTATTCCTTTTCTTTTAAAAGTATATAATGCATATGCAAAAACATTTGCTTGGAAAAAAAAAAAAAGATTTTAATTATTATTATTTTTTTTTTTTTATGAAAATAGATTAAATTGATACTACATTGTTTTAGAAATCCCGAACTTCTAATCACAGTCTTAGAATAAAGAACAACTTTTAAAAATAATATTTAAACATAAATAGAAAATCAAATTAAATATTGAATTACTTACTATTATATGTGTTACTATCGCATTGTTCCTATTATATATATCCATTTATGAGAGGTAACGTCTTTGCTGAGCAATAAACATTATGAAATGTGTGAAATGCGAGGGAATTCAAATCAACGGAAGTTTAACCGCAGCGCCCTCTTTTATATGCGGGTATTTTGCCAGAGTTGGTTCGTCAGAACATCCTGTGGATTGAGGCCACAATGAGACAAACATGATTTTGGCCTTGTGCACTTAGCTTGCATAAGGCCAGCTTTGTTGTGCCATTTCTGGGCTACCACCATTTTCGCTGACGGCAACCATTGTTGCTGGCAGCTACAAATGGCCCGCTGCTTAATCTACCCAAGGCAACCTGCAACTGATGGCAACTGCAGGATGCCAGCTATAGGCCATAACGTCCCCATCAGTAAAGGTTTTGCTGGGATTATTTCCCTGAAATTCATAAATACCAAATTTCATAACTATCAAATTTCATACAAAAAAATTACATAGCATATCGGAAATATTTTGCGTAACCTTTAAAGTAATTATCTATTCTCTGCCCACAATTTTCAACAGGAAAACGTGCTTTTAAAATTCTAATAAAATTTCATTATATTTGATTGGGATGTAACCATGTTAAAATACACTTTTACGAAATATAGACCGTAATAGTACGAAATTCCTTTAAGTTTTCCGGAAACGTAGCCACAGTCATTATAAACGCCAATAATAAGAATAAACCTAATTAATTATAACTCATTAATTTTTCAAACTAATTTGACATCGTTTGGATGATTACAGTATATACTCGGAATTATTTTGTGTGGTCCCATAAATTAAATAAACTATACATAAACTTTTTTAAGAGTAAACATGATTTTAAGCACCTTTATAATGTATGTCAACTTTATTAAGTTCAATTCAGTATAAACGCATTAAAGTGCGCGCTTAAATAAAAATTTGTCCGTAGGCTCTAATGTTACAAAATTCTTCCGAGTGTCTTTGTAAAATAACCATAAACATTGTATACACCAGTAAAAACTATTCAGCTTATTTTGCGTTTAAAATTAATAATTGTTCCAAATGTAACATCGTTTGGATGACTACGTGACATTGTCAGAACACTTTTGAAAGATCCTGTACATTAATTAGAAAGCTTAAGAGCACATATTTTCTTCAAACAACATAAGTTTACGCATCTTACTCACGTACGCTAGTTTCATTTTCTTCATTGCAAAGTAATGATATTAAAACGCGTTTAAACGAAATTCACCCCATACGCCGTAATGTTAGGAATTTTGGCGTGTCCCTGTACACAATTTATAAAAAATATAGTAATAAAAATTATACAGCTGCTTATATGCAAAGCTGGAACGTGTTCGCCAATTTGCAAGTCAATCGAAGGATTTTCGCGGCCGCTATTGCGGTACATACAAATTCTTCCCATAGGCCGTAAAGATAAGAAAAACTTTGGCGTGTCCCTGTACACGAACGACTAATGAAATATATATCAAAAACTATACAGCTGATTTCGTGGGGCTCATAAACATGTGTACCAAATTGCAAGTCAATAGCTTGATTTTTGTGGCCGCTATCGCGATACATACAAATTTCTTCCATAGGCCGTAATGATAAAAAAAAAAACTTTGGCGTGTCCCTGTATACGAACTACAAATGGAATACATACCAAAAACTATACAGCTGATTTCGTGGGGCTCATGAACTTGTGTAGCGGCCGCTATCGCGCGACAGACAGACAGAAAGACACACAGACACAGCCCAAAACCGTTTTGAGTCTCAACAGAGGGCCTCCACTGACGTTTCGGCAATTACCTTTCGGAAAAAGATTCGCAAATATTTAAGTCCAATATCGTGATACATCGCGATATCGCAATTTCGCCTTGAGAATATATCGTGATATTGAAATAGTGACATCGCCCATTCCTATATGTAACCTCTTTGAAAGGTCTTCCAAAGACAAGCAATTAAATGTCCTTAGGATAATCTTCAAGGAATTTATGTAAGATGAAAGGGTTTTTTTTTTTTTTTTTTTTTTTTTGTTGTTGTTGTTGTTATTGTTTTTGCTTTGTTGAAAATGCCTCCAAATTTCGGAAAACTATAAATCTAATTTGAATCTATAAGGGCTTTCAGCGAGTTAAGTATCACCTTCCTTTATGAGTTTTCAAAGTTAGCCGTCTTAGGTTCCCCCTGTGCCTCCACAGCCGCAATATTTTAAAAATCAAAACTCCCTATTAGATTGATGAAATACATTTATTATTATTTTTTTTATTTTAGGAAATTCCCTTGTGTTTCTCAAATCAGGTCGTAATCCGCGCTCTTTTATCAAGCCCTTTTCGGTATGAAAAATGTTCACTTGTTTTGCTACCACTATTCTTATGCAGTAGTATCTATCCAATGTAATCACAATGTATTGCTATAAAATAAAAGAAATATTTGGTATGGAAATAGTGGTAGCAAAAAAGGTGGAAATTTAGAGGTTGTGACTTTTAAATATATCAGAAATGGGAAATGTTTAATCAGATATAATCTCCATTAAAATAGAAAAAGAAAAGAAAAGCATATCTATTATTATTGTTATTATTATTATCATTATTTGAGAAGACATTTACAACGAGCTAAAAAAGAATTTCGCATTTCAAATTTCAAAGTTACACCCCCTCACCCCCCCCCCCCCCCCCCACCACCACCCCGTCCACACACACACTCCTCGCCGGCCCTTATTTCCCTCCATCTCATTTTTGCTTTTTTTTTTCTTTCTTTTTAAATAAAATCTCCCTCAAACGAATTAAACGTTTTTATACAGTTTTTCGGAATTTCCAAGGTTTTTCTCAGAAAGCAGCGATTTTTTGGTTAGGTGGGTGACATGAACGCGCATGGGGAGGAAGGGAGACTGCAAAATTTTTACTATAGACGGTGGTTGAAAATCCATTTACAGTGCGAGAGACAAGGGTATCAAGAAATGGAAGGGAGTCTTTATTTTCTATTTCATAATATCCAGTTTACATATGAAATAGAAAATAATGGCTCCCTTCCATTGCTTGATACTATCGTCTCTCGCACTGTAAATGGATTTTTAACCACCGTCTATCGTAAAAATTTTACAGTCTCCCTTCCTCCCCATGCGCGTTCATGTCACCCACCTAACCAAAGAATGGCTGCTTTCTATACTTTTGTAAACCATGCCCTTAATATTTGTTCAAATCCTATTTTATTACAATCTGAAATCAAATACCTGAAAGCCATTGCAATTGACAGAGGTTATGACCCTTCCATTATAGACAAAGCTATCCAAAAATATAATTTTAAAATAATATTTTCGCCTTCCAATAAACTCACCTTTTCTCAGTTAAAAGATCCCATTGATATGCATAATTCTTGGGGCATTTATAGTATTTCCTGTCAGTGTGGTTTATCATATATTGGCCAAACTAAACGCAGCCTTAAATTTCGTCTAAAGAACACATGAAATACGTCCACAAACAAGAAACCAATAAATCGGCTATTTCTAAACATTGCTGGGAGGAAAATCATAATTTTAAATTTGATTCAGCTAAAATAATTTGCGGGCCTAAATCCATTCATAAACTCGATTTCTTTGAAGCTTTTCATATTTATAAAAATTTTAAAAACCATGTAAATTGTGATTTCGCTGTTCCCTATTTGTCTGATTGTTGGAAATTTTACATTCAGTCCACATTTTCTTAATTGTTCTACTGTTTACACAGCTAACATTCCAAAATTTCTATTGCCCACACTCCCCACCTTTCTCGTAATCCTATTGGTTGAAATAAATTCGGTCCCTCTTCTATATATAGGAGCACTTCTCCAGATTCAGAATTCGTTTTGCAGTACGCTTAAGGCTACCGAAACAGCTGTATGCATCTCAAATATTTTTCTTTGCCGTTTCTGACGTAGCAGTTTATCCGGGCTTTTAAGGTAATTGAGTTACCTGTACTTTTACATTTACATTTTTTTCCCTAACCTCTTCTGAGTTATACAATCGACTGCACTGCCTACCAATAATTATTTGAACATTTTCTAATTTAGGCGTTATGTCAAACATCTAGAAAAATTCTTTAGGGATTTTGGGAGAATAAAGAACATGTTACACCTCATATATTTCACCAAAGGTTTTATCATGAATAGGAAAACAGGACCAGTAAAAAATTAAAGAAAAATCAAAATATTTTACATCACCCTGTAAAAAGTAATGTTTGAAATATACTTTCTCTGCAGAATGTGATTATAAGTATTCTTCTAATTATATGTAAAAATTTTTATGAGGCTACCACATACATTAATAGAAATATAACGGTTTCTTTAAAAAAATTGCAAATAAAATTTCCACTTTTTTAATTATAACACGTAGGATATTAGACCCAATGCAAAGACATTTTTAGAAAACTTGGACATTCTATATTGGCACAGCATACAGCAATCAGAATTCAAAATTTTTAAATATCTCGCCGGCCAGGTGGTTCGGTCGGTAGGGCGGGGGGGGGGGGGCTGCCTTCCGAATCTTCTGGTCCCAGGTTCGAATCCTGGTGCGGGGATGGATGTTTGTGTTGTCTCATGTCTTCAAAATATTGTGTACTTGTTTCTGTGAATTTCTGTAATATGGATCAATCGAGACAAAAGTCATTGTAACTATAGGTCTCAATATATGTCAAATAAAAAAGTAAAATTTAAATATCTTACGAAATGTAAGCATTTTTACTAAATAACTTTTACCTACGCATGCGCAAGCTTTATAAAAATTTCATTTGCCTAATTTAATAGCCAAAAGTAATGAGCTACTTATATGAAAACCCCAAATAAATATCGGGTAAATTAAAACAGTTATGAGTTATGGAATGAGCAGAATGTCAGTATCTCTCAAAATAAAAGCTAAAATATAAGTTTTACTCCCATTTTTATTTTCATTCAATCAATGCCCAATGATAATGTAGTATTCGCTGATTGTAAATAAATATTGATAAATCCCCCAATTATTTTTCTTTCTTTCTTGTTTTTTTGTTCAGAGGAATTAAAATTCAGTTCATTCTATAACTCATAAATGTTTGAATTTACACGGTATTTGTTTAGGGTTTTCATATAAGTAGCTCAATACTTTTGACTATTAAATTACGCAAATGAAATTTTTGTAAATCTTTGCATGCGTAGTGCTGTTATTTCGCAGGGGTGGAGCCAGTGAGCCCCCCCCCCCCCCCGTCGGGGCATATTCCTAAAATCTGTTGGGGGAAAAACAAAAAAAATTGCAGTTTTTCTCTGTTTAGCAGCATTTTTCTTTTATTTTTCAAATTTGCAGCATTCCAGTTTTTGCATTCTATATCCAATAGAAGAAAGTATTGGATTCGTAAAAATTTTCAGCTTCCGGTTTTCCATGAATGTACATGTTTTGAGAGGTCCAAAACACGACCATGCTATTTTTAGAAAATGTCGGTCTGTGTATGTAATGTGTGACAAAAGTTTTGTTCTAACCGTATCTCAAGAACTACTGCACAGAATTACATATAAATTTTTATGTATTTGCAGCATGACATAAATTAATGTCTGTTAACTTTTTGTCCAAATAGCTTTATAGGTGGCGCTGCTGCACTGCAATTTCTTTCAAAAATAAAACTTGATATGTGTGATGGCCATTATGAAACATCAGGTTTATTTAATTTAGGAGCGTATCCTCTAATAAGTTGCGCTGCTCTGCTACTATTTTCCCCGAGAAGAGGAAGCTATATCTCAGATTCTATTGCATATTATTGCATATAACTTTCTATAGGACAAAACTAAATTGCAAAAACTGGCGTACAATCAGCAGAAAGATGTTAAAATTTCTTCACCCACCATAAATTTTAAGTCAGCACAACCGGCTTCGAAAGGATGTAGCCTATCTTCATCAAATGCAAACACGTGCTACTGCCTTGGAGGCAAAAGCAAGACTGAAAGCAGGGCAAAATCCAGAAGGGGAGGAGCAACACAAACAACCAATAGGAAGCATCATGCAGGAACAATCAGTGACGAACACACATGCACACACACACTCACACAAAAAAAAGGAGGGTGGGAAGGAGTAATCAATTAAATTTATTTATTTACTATTTTTTTTTTTAATTTTTTTTTTTTTATACTAATAAGTAAATTTAATAAAATTTATTTATTTATTATTACTTTTTTTATTAGCATTATTTTATTGTAACTATTATTATGTTATAAACATAATGAAGGAAATTATTTAATTGAATTAAACAAATTTTTCCAGGCTGTAGACAGCAAAGTGGAATCAGATTTTTCATTCACAATTTTATCACGCTTAAGGTAAATAGCTAAATTTTCCAAAAATTCAGTTCGGAAACGCGTTTGGCATGAAAAATAATTTTGGCACTCTTAAAATTAAAACTATGATCAAATTCCCAACTGTGCTTCGCAATAGAAGATTTAGAAATTTCTTCATTTACAACATACCGAGAATGTTCACGTAAACGGCATTCAAGATTTCTTTTTGTTTGACCAATATAAGATAAATCACAATTATTACAAGGGACATTATAGATACCCCACTTATGACGTTCGGGAACAGGGGATTTAGTTGAAGGGAGTTGGAATTTATTGACAGGTTTAAAAATAACGTGAAAATTGAAACGCTTCAAAACTTTGGCTAATTTAAAACATAAGCGGGAGGGGGGTAAAAAGGCAAGACAACAAGATTATAAGGCTTAATTTTATCATCAATGGAAAGAGTAGAATTATAAGTTGGCCTACTGAACTTTTTGAGAGCTTTATCAATTATAGAGGGATTAAAACCTCTTTTAATAGCAACATACTTTAAATAATTGAGTTCTTCTTTAAGAGAAGAAGTATCAGAACAAATTTTAAGGGCACGATACACGTAAGTGTAAAAGCTGCCAATTTTTTGTTTAGCCGGATGATTAGAGAGACTATGGGAGGGTTAGAAACAGAGGAAGGTTTCCTGTACACAGAGGTTTTAAAAGAGGAATCGCACCTAGTAACTAAAACATCAAGAAAGGGAAGTTGATTACAATTTTCTAACTCGAAGGTAAACTGAATACGGGGATCAATAGCATTAGCAATATTAAGAATGGCAGAAACATCAAACGGATTTTCAACAAGAATGAAAGTGTCATCTACGTAACGTAACCAGCATTTTAAATTTAACATCGTTAATAATTTTTCCTCAAAATAATGCATATATATAACAGTAAGAATAGGAGATAAAGAACCGTACTTAAACCATCACACTGTTTATAAAATTTGTTATTAAATTCAAAAGTAGTTTGGTAGTAGTTTGTAAACAGTAGTTGTTCATAAACAGTGTGATGGTTTAAATATGGGTAATCCTTTATCTCCTATTCTTACTGATATCTATATGCATTATTTTGAGGAAAAATTATTAAAGATGTTAAATTTAAAATGCTGGTTACGTTACGTAGATGGCACTTTCATTCTTGTTGAAAATCCGTTTGATGTTTCTGCCATTCTTGATATTGCTAATGCTATTGATCCCCATAATCAGTTTAACTTCGAGTTAGAAAACTGTAATCAACTTCCCCTTCTTGATGTTTTAGTTACTAAATGCGATTCCTTTTTAAAAACCTCTGTGTACAGGAAACCTTCCTCTTTTTCTAACCCTCCCCATGCTATCTCTAACCATCCGGCTAAACAAAAAATTAGTACATTTTACACTTACGTGTATCGTGCCCTTAGAATTTGTTCTGATAATTCTTCTCTTAAAGAAGTACTCACTTATTTAAAGTCTGTTGCTATTAAAAGAGGTTTTAGACCCTCTATAATTGATAAAGCTCTCAAAAAGTTCAGTAGGCCAACTTATAATTCTACTCTTTCCATTGATGATAAAATTAAACCTGATAATCTTGTTGGCTTTCCTTTTTATCCCCCTTTATGTTTTAAATTAGCCAAACTTTTGAAGCGTTTCAATTTTCACGTTATTTTTAAACCTGTCAATAAATTTCAATTCCTTTCAACCAAATCCCCTGTTCTTGAGCTTCATAAGTGGGGTGTATATAATGTCCCTTATAATAATTGTGATTTATCTTATATTGGTCAAACTAAAAGAAATCTTGAATGCCGTTTACGTGAACATTCTCGGTACGTTGTTAATCAAGAAATTTCAAAATCTTCTATTGCGGAGCACAGTTGGG
Organism: Salticus scenicus; assembly: GCA_963930645.1. Classification (NCBI taxonomy): domain Eukaryota; kingdom Metazoa; phylum Arthropoda; class Arachnida; order Araneae; family Salticidae; genus Salticus; species Salticus scenicus. The sequence continues at coordinate 9,066,179 of OZ005651.1, read as the reverse complement.
AATTTGATCATAGTTTTAATTTGAAGAGTGCCAAATTTATCTTTCATGCCAAACGCGTTTCCGAACTGGATTTTTGGAAAATTTAGCTATTTACCTTAATCGTGATAAAATTGTCAATGAAAAATCTGATTCCACTTTGCTGTCTACAGCCTAGAAAAATTTGTTTAATTCAATTAAATAATTTCCTTCATTATGTTTATAATATAATAATAGTTAAAATAAAATAATTCTAATTAAAAAAAAAAAAATTTTATTAAATTTACTTATAGTCCAGTCAATAAATACAATGTACCTTGCAATAGGTGGGGTAGAAGATTTTATTTTTTTAATTTGTACGTATTAGCACTAATATGCAAATTACGAGTTACCCAACATGGTCGGCCCCGGGATATTTTTTGGCGGCTGAAAACCTCGAAAATTTACTAGTTTTTTGGCTTTTTCCGAAATATCTTAGAAAGGGCTGAATTTAGCGATATTTTTCTATTGTAATGTTTAAAGAAGATTAAATTTCCTACAATTTTCTTCATTACAACTTTTTTGTAGAACTAATAGCAAGCGCGTAACAGCTTCTTGGAAATGTACAGTTTTCTCAACTTCGTAAAAAAAGAGCATTACTCCTTATAAATAATGCACAGTAATTATTAGAATTAGAAGCTTTATTTACAGAAAGCTTATCAACTTTTAATGATATAGCTCTGATATCTGTCGTCCTTGAGATTTTTGGATTTGTTGATCAAAAACATAATACGGAAATACACATGCCAGATGTATATTTTTACAATATATATTGTAAGAAATACTGTTTTATTTTCTTGATTGTTCTCTTAACACATACCTTGTTAAAATAATCGTGATTTTTGAGAAAAGAATTAAATGTATTAGCCAGGTAAATTGGCAATCACCCTTTTATTTTTTCCCTTCCCCTTTTTACGAACTCCCCCTCTCTCCCCCCCGGCTACGCACTGACAATTGTGGCCTAACAACAGTAGTCATCATCAGACTCCAATAACTGCCGATGTATAGTATTCTACCATTTCAACACATAATACACACACACACAAACACAAACACATACAAAGAAAAAAAATAAATAAAAAACATTTGTACATAAATGTAAATGAATAAATATTAGGGTGCTAATAAGCAAAAACTCAATGCATTGATACATAAATAATAAATATTTTAATTCTACTATTTATTAAATTATAAAATATTAATGATATTTAGATATAATACATAATGTTGTAAAAAACCTTAATTACTGCTATATTAGTATTGAAGATAATAATAATATACAATCTTAATTTTAAATGAACTTCATAAATAGGCAAACTTGTTTGAAGAACATTAGCGAATAATTGCTTTACATAAGTAAATTGTAGAAATTTAACTTTATGTATAAATTATAGGGAGATCATTTAGCCTTGAAACAAATAAAGGAAAGTACATTAACGTATAATATACATGTTTATTTTCTTCGTGGTTGTTTTGAAAGCCCGGGTTCTAAAATTTCATTAGTCATCAGAATCAGAGGTAGAAGGAAGGTGTGTCATCCTCAAATTGTTCCTCTCCCTCTTCCAGTAATTACAAAAGCTCATAGGATATCTTATCATCTTCTCCAGTCTCTTGTTACTATACTAGATTCACTGAGTATTTTATAGCCAACATTTTGAAAGCAAACAACTGCTTTCTTGTTGGCAGTTTCGGCTATTAAAACATCTTCATCATATATTTGCAAAGGCGTGATCTAACCGTTCTGATGCCAGGACGAAAATCACCCTCTGTTTTATTATTCAAGTTCTTAATGGGATTGGCACTCCTCCAAGTCGTTTTCAGGGTAGGAGTAAATTGATTCCATTGCCTCATCAGTGTTAGGGTAGTATCCTCGTTTCACCTCACTTTTAGGCCTCCAATGCAGTTTTTGCTGACAAAACCTGTGATACCAAGCATCTACAGCAACTAAACCTTTTGCATTTCCGATGCATTCAAATACTTTTTTTCTTCACTCATCCCCACGATTTTTGGCACCATTTATAATTGTTTCTTTCACACCCAGTTTCATAGCATGGTGGATAAAATTTCTTTCATGCTCAGGAAGTCGTTCCTGTTTTTTAAAGAAATTTTCAAGTATCCCCTTCTCCACACAAGAAACATTGATCTTTAAAACAAACCTTCAGTTCTTGATGGAATATATGCAGTCGCACAGTTTGGACCAGCCCCATCACCAGTTTATGATGCCGTACATATTCTGCAATCATTCGCTCATTGGTGTATCATTTGTGACAGGCACTGTGAATCTTACTTGTTGTAGGTTCTTCAAAACACAGCGATGTTCTTCATTTTGACGTTTTGAATTGCACTTTTGCAGATTTTTGTATACATTTCTCCTTCAGAATCTTTATTTCACCTTTATTCAAACTAATTTCGTAAATAAAGCAAACACTCCGGTTATTGTAATAGAAACGCTCAAGGGTTGAAACAGCATGTTCACACATTCGAACTTAACTGAATAACATAGGTAGATGCTCAGCCGAGGCAGCGTACTACAAAATGGGAAGAGGCGGGAGGAAAGGGAGAGCTTTTTGTGTGTGTTGGGGGGGGGGGGCAGTTTTCTTTTTTTTTTTTTTTTTTTACCTCCTTTGCTACGAAGCAGATATCATTTCCTAAGGTCAGACAGCTGAATATCTCCTTTCTTTTTTTTCCGTTTTCTAATAAACTTTTATGCACCAACCCATTTCTTTGAGTTGTATTTTATTAGCTTGAGAAAAAATGCCGACTTTCAAGAGGCTGTAACGCGCTTGCTATTAGTACTACAAAAAAGTTGTAATGAAGAAAATTGTAGGAAATTTAATCCTTTTTAAACTTTATAATAGAAAAATATCGCTAAATTCATCCATTTCTGAGATATTTCAAAAAAGCCAAAAAAGTAGTAAATTTTCGAGGTTTTTCAGCCGACAAAAGTTCTCCCGGGGTCGACCATGTTGGATAAATCGTTTTTTTCATATTGACACTGTAGGAACTTAACTACAAATAACTAATTTTCGACGGACCATCTTCGTTGTTTTAATATTTTTAATTTGTACGATCACATACATCAAGTATTTACACTATTTACAACGAAGAATAAGATTTATAATAGGTAGAACATAAAATAATAATTGTGGGCGTCAATAAATTTAAAGTTCTTTGCCCACGTCCATTGTACTTGGCTTCTCATAGCCTTCTGCCGGTGATCCGCGACGGGGTGGCGCGCATGCGTCAACATCCCGCCCGGCCTTGCTATGTTGTCATGCAAGAACTTACAATATTTTTTTTTTTTGCAAAACTTCAAATTTACAATTTCACATAACATGAATAGATAAAATAATAACAAATAAATGAATGTAACATAATATCAATATTTCGCACAACACATAGAATTAGAAAAAAGATTAACTGATTATAATAAACAGAAATTTTCATAATTAACTAACAAATTTAGAGTAATATATATAATACAGTAAATTAATATAATAAATGTTCATATTCATTTTTACTCCTCGATAGGCAGCACACACAATCTGGAGATGGATCTTTTGTAAATCCCTTTGGTAGTTTTTATATCTACCAATCTAACTTTATTATCCTGACCAGGATATAGCTTTATTACACGCCCTAAAAACCACTTGCATGGTGGAAGATTTTCTTCCCTGACTAAAACCATGTCTCCGATTTTTAAATTTTCTTTATCAATTATCCATTTTCTGCGCTGTTGTAAGTTATTCAAGTAAGAAAGACTCCATCTTTTCCAGATTGCCTGAACTGACTTCGTAATATTTTGCCAAGCACTTAGGCGATTTTTCTCAACATTTAAAGAAGGTTCAACAACAGCCGTTATTGGCCTTCCAATAAGAAAATGGGCTGGAGTTAAAACCTCTAAATCTTCAATACTTGAAGTTAGCGGAGTCAGTGGTCTCGAGTTCAAGATCGCTTCCACTTGAGTAACAAGTGTAAGCATTTCTTCAAATGTAAATTTTGAATTACCCGCTATGCGTTTAAAATGGTATTTAAACGCTTTGATATTTGCTTCCCATAGACCACCCCAATTTGGACTCCTTGGAGGAATAAAAACCCATTCTATTTTTTCCTCTGCAAAAAAATTGAATAAGGATTCTTCCTTATCTCTTACCAGTTTATACAAGGCATTTAGTTCCCTGTTGGCGCCTACCATATTGGTCCCATTATCCGAAAATATTTTATGACACTTGCCCCTTCTCGAAATAAATCTTTTTAACGCAGCTATCAGAGCTTGTGAAGTTAAATCACTAATAAGTTCAAGATGTATAGCCTTTGTTACTAGACAAATGAAAATACAAACATAAATTTTGATTTCTGGACCTTTCCTTCCATATTTATTTTTGATTAAAAAGGGTCCAGACAAATCTACCCCAGTTGAATTAAATGTTTTATCTGGCGTTATTCTTTGTTTTGGCAAGTTTCCCATTTTTTGTACACATACTTTCGGATTTGCTTTAAAACAGACTAAACATCTGTGCACAATTTTTTTACAAAGATTTCTCCCATGAATGGGCCAATATTTTTGCCTAACCTGAAACAGAAGATGTTGGGGACCAATATGAAAATATTTTTCATGATAATATTTTACAATTAATTCCGTTAATTTATTTTTTGAAGGAAGTACATAAGGATGCTTAATCGAATAAGATAACTGCGAATTTTGCAGTCTCCCCCCTACCCTTATTAAACCATTGTCATCCAAAAATGGGGATAAATTAAAAATTTTACTCTTATGCGATACATTACCGCCACATTTCAAGGCAGATATTTCAGTATGAAATTCCTCCTCCTGCAGCTGTTTCAGTAGGAAGTCTTCTGCCTTTGTCAGCTCTTCAGGCATCAGCGGTCCTTTCTTCTTTTCTAAAGGATTTCTTAGATTGTGAAGAAACCTGAAAAGAAAACTACATATACGTAATATTTTTAAAAATTTATTACTACGATTAATCAGATAGTTCAAAATAGTAAAGTCCTTTTTCAAATTTAGAGTCACTGCATTTTCAGATTTTAATTCAGGAGTGTAGTCTTCCTCATTTAGTTCTGAAAAGTCAATAAAAGATTGTTTGTTTTTCGGAAATTCAGGATCTTTCAGAAATTCAGCACCTGTCCACCATGTGGCGCTGGTTGTTAGGCTTTCAGCAGTCATCCCTCGGGACAACAGGTCAGCAGGATTTTCTTTACTTGCACAATGGAACCAAGAGTTAGGGTTTGTCAGGCTGGCAATTTCTTGAACACGGTTGGCGACAAACTGCTTCCATCGGGTTTTAGTACCCTTTATCCAGAAAAGCACTATCTGCGAATCAGTCCAGTGATATTCAACAGAAGGTCTTTTAAGGTTTACAGTATTTTTCACTTTGGTGATCAGACGAGCTGCGACCAGGGCACCCAATAATTCAAGGCGAGGTAGTGTAACACCGCTGAGGGGAGCTACACGGCTCTTGGAAGTCAAAAGTTTTACTGAAATACCATTTTTTGATTTTGTTCGTACATAAATGGCAGCGCCATATGCTTTTTTGCTAGCATCGCAAAAACTATGTAATTCAACTACATCTTCTGGGGAAGTGGCATCAAGGATGAATCTAGGGACTTCAAGCTCTTTTAACAAGGGTAATTCCGAACACCATTTCATCCACTCTTTTTCGATATTTGGTGATAATGATTCATCCCATTTGGTTTTAGTTGTCCAGATATCTTGAATGATAATTTTTGCCCTGACAGTGAATGGAGAAATTAACCCTAAGGGGTCGAAAATTCTCCCTACGGCTTGAAGAATGGTACGTTTTGTAATTTTATTTATGGATATAAAGTTCAACAAACTCTTGATATCTACAATCAAATTATCTTTATTAGTATCCCAAGATAGTCCCAAGATCTTTGTCTGATTTATACCTAAGCTGATGGTAGATTCTACAGGGTATGTATCAAATTTTTCGCTTTTCCACTGCTCTGTTAATTCGGTATCGTTACTTATCCATTTTCTAAGGGACATTCCTGCGGCTTCCATAATATATTTTGCACTTCGTGATAATTCAAGTGCTTCGTTAAAATCATTACCTCCAGAAATTAAGTCGTCTACGTAAAAACATTTATCTAAAAGTCGAACAGTAGCGGGAAATTCTTCTCTATACTTCTCAATGTGATGTCTAATAGTAGCAGCGAGTAAGAATGGACTTGAACACACCCCAAAATTAACTCGATTGAAACGATAAATCTGTAATTTGGGTTTTTTGTGTGCATGCGGTTCTTCATCACTCCAGAAAAAACGAACAGCGTCTTTATGTTCATCAGCGAGACAGATTTGTAGAAAGGCTTGTTTAATATCAGAACAAAATGCTATTTTGTTTAATCTAAAATTAATTAAAACATCCAAAAGATTCGGATTTAAATTTATCCCCTGCCATAGGCAATCATTCAGTGACAGCTGATTATTTTGATGACTCCCTGCATCAAATACGATTCTTGTTTTGGATGTTAAGCGACCTTCCTTTCTTACTGCCTGATGAGGCAAATAATAAATAGGTTTGTTTAAATTATTTTCTGCTGTACTGGGTTCAACTATTTCTATTATTTTTTGATTTACGTAATCACGAATAATCTCTCTATACTGTTCATATAATTCTCTATCATATTTAAAACGTCTCCATAAACTTAAAAATCGTTGTTTCGCTAACGTGTAATTATCGGAAAGTTCATTATAGGGTCTTCTAAAGGGCAAGTGTACAACGTAGCGTTTGTTTTTAAACTGAATCGTTTCATTAAAAATTTCTATAGCTTTATCACTTTCTTTTTGAATTGGATCGTCTCTTATTCCAATGCTTTCTAGATCGAAAAAGAGTTTAAGAGTGCTGCTAAGGGAATCGTCTGACAAAACGAAACACTGTTTCGAATTATTCAGTTCTGTTTCTTCAACCTTTCCACACGCTAGCCATCCAAATTCGGTTTCCTTAAAACACAAATCGTCATTTATTTTATAAGTATTATCCTTTAAAACTTTGAATAATATATCTGCACTGATTAACGCTTCTATTTCATTCGGTTCAAAAAATGTCTCGTCACTCAATTTCAAAAATTCTGGAATTTTTATGTCTGAAATGTTTAATTTATTGCATGGTGTAAGCCCAGTTATTTTATCTACAATCAAAAATTCTACTGGTTCACTAAAAGAACAATCTTCATTTGAAATAAAGGTATCTAATTTCCACTTAATATTTTGGGTCAATCCATTCAAACCTGAAACTGGAGTTTTTATTTTTTCTCTTTTAATTCCTAAACATTCACTCATCTTTTCAGTTAATACGCACACATTTGAAGCGGAATCCAGAACGCATCTTATTTTTATTCTTTTTTTGTTTTCGCATTGAACATAAATATAAGCTGTCGAAAACAGAATACTTTTTCTATTTTCTTTTAAATATTTGCTATTATTACTCAAAACGCAAGCATTTAATTGCGCAATCCGTTTGTCTATATCTGGTAATTTGGATGAATTTATTCCATCTGCGTCTGGAACCGGGGTTTTGGCGCCAGAAGAAAAACATATTAATCTGTTGTGCTTCATTCCGCAGGTGCATTTGAATTTTGATAAGCAATCATTTTTCTTATGGTTTTGCCTAAAACAAACCTCACAAAGCTTGTGAAGGCGTATTATACTTAATCTTTCGTTAATGTTTAATTTCAAAAATGCATCACATTTATAAATAGGGTGATAAGTATTTTTACAAACAACACAATTTTTGTTTTTATTTTCATGCATTAAAAGAGTTTTAGATTTGCTAATAGCCGGAAAGTTTTTGTTAGTATTTTTATTTCCGCTAGTCATATTCGTTCTATTAATAGATAATAAAACTGATTCTCGTTGTTCCAAAAATTTGATAAATTCTTCAAAGGTAGGAACATTTTTTGATTTATGGGATAACTCAAAATTCTTTCTAGATTCTCTGTCTAACTTTGCTACGAGAATATTTACAATGAAAACATCTGATAATTTATTCTGAACATATTTCAGAACTTTCAAGGCACGCAGATTTTTCTGTATACAATCAATCATGTTTCTTATCTCTTTGGGATTTTCAGTTAGAATTTTCTCAAAATTCAGAATATTTTGTACATGAATATCAACAATTAATCGCTCGTTATCATAGCGATTTTCTAATGCATTATATAATGATTCAAATGTATCAAAATTACTAACTAGATTTTTAGCGTCATATTTGAGACAAGATCTAAGATAATATAATTTCTGCGACTGATTAATATGAACATTATTGGTTATTAAATCATCAAATTGTTCTTTAAAAGAACTGAATTCCTCATATTTTCCTGAAAATTCAGGTAATACTAAAGGAGGAATTTGAGTTTTAATTTCAAAGTTATCTTGAGATGCATTTTCAGTCGCATTTATTTTTTTTATGAGAATCAAATTTCTTATAAGAATTAATAAGAATATTAATTCTTACCTCTAATTTTTCCAGACGTTCTTCACATGAGTCAAGGTCGTCATCTATGGTTGCTTGTTCAGCATCTTTCAAGTCTTGAATTTCGTAGTATTTTTGTCGTAATTCATCGATTTTTGTTTGTAGCAGTTCTATGTTCTTTAATTTCACTTTTAATTCCACTATATCTATATCGTAATTTTCGGCATTCGTGCCTTCTACATAGTTTTCAATTCTAGTTATCTTCCCTTTCAAGGAAGATTTCAATTTATTATTTTTATCCATAAGTCGCTTATTACAAGCTCCTTTCTCGACGGAGCCACTTTTTGTAGGAACTTAACTACAAATAACTAATTTTCGACGGACCATCTTCGTTGTTTTAATATTTTTAATTTGTACGATCACATACATCAAGTATTTACACTATTTACAACGAAGAATAAGATTTATAATAGGTAGAACATAAAATAATAATTGTGGGCGTCAATAAATTTAAAGTTCTTTGCCCACGTCCATTGTACTTGGCTTCTCATAGCCTTCTGCCGGTGATCCGCGACGGGGTGGCGCGCATGCGTCAACAGACACTAATATGTACAAACTAAAAAAGAAAAATCTTCTTCCCCACCTTTTGCTAGGTAAGCCCTTTTTTACATACCTATTGACTGGACTATTATTAGTATAATATTAAAAAAACAATAATAATAGTAATAAATAAATAAATTTAATTGATTACTCCTCCCCCACTTTTTTTTGTGTGTGTGTACGTGTGTTCCTCTCTGATTGGTCCTGCATGATGCTTCCTATTGGTTGTTTGTGTTGCTCCTCCCCCTCTGGATTTTGCCCTGCTTTCAGTCTTACTTTTGCCCCCAAGGCAGTAGCACGTGTTTGCACCTGATGAAGAAAGACTATGTCCTTTCGAAACCGGTTGTGCTAACTTAAAATTTATGGTGTGTGAAGAAGTTTTAATATCTTTGTATAGGACAGTGCCATTATGAAACATTAAGTGGAATAAGTTTCAACGCATATAGCCAGATAGGTGACTTTTCTGTGCTTCAATTTTTCCCGTGAACGGGAAGGCTATGTATCAGATTCTATCGTTCATAATTACATAAAACTTGGTATATGAGAGGGCCATTTTAAAACATTACTCTGATTGAATTTAGGTGCATATGAACTGATGGGTAACGCTGATGTTATGTAATTTACTCCATAAATAGGAAGACAACTTCTGTTGAAAGGCCACCTCTCTGGAGAGCCAATTTTCTATGGCACTATGGGTGACCCTCTTTAGGAAAATTCCACTGTATATATACCTGTGATCAACGGATACGAAGATTGATTTTTTCTTAAGAATAATCTTTCTGGCACCCTGAAAGTGTATACTATTTTTTTCTGTGGGAAGAAAATAGTATACACTCAGAGAATGGCACGATGATCTCCAAAACAACGAGAAGTACTAACAAATGGAACGGTACAAATATTAACAGTAATATTATTAACAAGATTGTAGTTTTTGATAAATATTCATATAATAAACTCTCTATATATACTGCCCTCCTGTCAGGAAGGTGGTGTCCCCACCATCGGGGAATTTCTGGTGCCACTACTGTTATTTCGTAAGATATTTAGCATTTTTTCATTCTGATTGCAGTATACTGCGTCTAATGCAGTATGCCAAGTTTCCTAAAAATGGCTTTACGCTGGGTCTATTACCATACGTGTTATAATTTTAAAAGTGGTATTTATTTTTGCAATTTTCTAAAGAAACCGTTATCTCTCCATACATATATGTGATAGCCTCATAAAAATTTACACAAATAATTAGAACCGTCATAATCAAATGCTGCTGACAAAATGCATTTCAAGCATTACCTTTTACGCAAAAATTTTGATTTTTCTTTAACCTTTTACTGATTCCCTTTTCCTACTCAGGAAAAATCTTTTGCTGAAACATATGAATTCCTGATACTCCTAAACTTTCAGGATGATTCCTAAAGAATTTTTCTAGATGTTTGCCAAAACGTCTAAATTTGAAAGTGTCCAAATACTTATTGGTAGGTAGTGTATTTGCAAACTCACGTTTTCTTACGCTTAAATTTGTTTATTGACAGAACAGCTAAAAATTCACTCATGTATTGTAATTAATTACCCTTCATCTCAGTCCATTGTAGACCAAATCCTTATCAGATCCTAACTTCAAAATTTGATGAGATTTTAAAAAACCTTATAGTATGTATATAAAATAAAAACCATATCACTCTCTATTTTTTTCATCGATAAAATAGTAAATCTTTTATTTAGTCATAAATACATTTCATAAATATATATAGTATATATAAATATTTTTTGAAAATAGGGATAATAGAAGAATATGAATTAAAACAGAGAGAGAGTTGATAAAGCAACTAAGAGATGTTCATTTGTAATCGATGTAATCATTTATGCCATTTGAAATTGTAACTTTTCAATCAATAAAAATATCAAAATTTTCAGGGATCTCCGCAGCCCAGCGGATCACCACGATGCTAATCGCCTTCGAGCGTAGGAGAGCGGGTTCGATTCCTGCGCGGGCCTGGGTGTTTTACCAATTCTTCGTATTGTAATTCTGTTACTTGCTATATGTCTTTACCTGGCATAGATTTACAAGTGGACTCCGAGTCAAGCATATAAATGTGATGTATATGTGTGTTATCAAAAATTTGAAAGAAATACATGCTACAATTAATCAAAATACAAATTATAAAAAAAAAAAAAAAAAAAAAAAAAAAAAAAATTGAAACAGTTAATTCATTTTAATGCCCCAAAAAGGTAACTGATTTCGATATAATATCAGAATACAGTAAAACATCCTTTCATTCATCAACAGGGATAGTGAAACCATCTAAAATGTTTATTTTTCAGTAGGAAAATGTATACAGATTATAATATTGTTCGTTTTGAATCATTGGGAGTTTTAGATGGTAAGAAAGAAAAACTTATATATTATGATTCCAGTTGGCATCACTGGGAATGAAAGGGATGAAAATTAAATTGCAGAAAATTACTACTATATGAAAATTAGTGCAGAAGTTGCATTAGAGCTGCACTTCAGAATCTTCATATCACTAAAATAACCTTATTTATAAAAATGTTACAGAAAAACTATCCCGATGCAAAAATATGGTTCGTACAATCCTTGAATTTCCTGGATTTTTTTCACCAGTAATATTTTATAACAATTTTTTTTATGAAAAAGCCTTAAAAATTTAAACAAAATATATTGTATAAAAATACTGGTGGAAGAGTCCTAAAAAAAAAGGCATGGTCGTACAAACTATGAAAGTTTTTATATAATAAAATTACATTATTACATTTATATGATATCAGGTATTAACATAATTGAGAATACATGATTGTTATTCCAAATTAACTTTATTTTAGATTGACTTTAGAATTGTCGTGTGCTATGAAATTCGAAGCCTATCCTCATGATACTCAAAACTGTTCTATGATGATAGAAAGTCGTAAGTACCATTCATATACTTAAATAACCTATTTAACATTTACGTTTCTGAACTATAACAATCGATTGTATATTTTTAGTGTCTCATACAACAGATGATCTTATATTTCTTTGGAACTTTTCGACACCATTAGTTGTTAGTGAAGATGTGGAACTACCTCAACTTGATATAGTTGAAAGTAAAACAGAAGATTGCACTTTGGAATACTCTACAGGTAAATAATCTTTTAAAAATAAAGGCTTATATACATACACACACACACATATACATATTATGAATACCTTTTCAAATATTGTACGAAAAGAAATGATATCGCATGGAGAACAGAAACAATTTGAAAAAGAATAAAAATTATTGAAAATGCTATAAAATGTAGGCATATAACGATACAATACGTCTTCAGAAGCGTCTTCTGTGTTGTATACAAAAAGTGTAAATGTCTGTTGTACTGCATGCATTTGCCAAGAATTTACAGTACACAACGTCCAATTTACATCACATGAAACATAACAAATGAAAATCATACGAAAATATGGAAAAACTAGATTAAAGTCTACAAAATGAAAAAAAAGTAATAATAAGAAAGAGTGTAATTTATATTTATGATATTCCATAATTGAATATCATAAATATAAATTAATTCTTAAGGGCGTTCTTAAATGAATAGTTGGCAATTTGTTTACCTCAAGATGGCGATGCTATAGACCTTGTAAAAGAAAAATAATAGAATTTAATGCCCACCCCTTCTGAAATACGTCGTTTTAAACTTATCTAAAAGCCAATAGACGCTTTGAAAGAATCCAAAAGAGTTCAATGCAAGAATTTTTTTTTTTAGCGATAAATTATCTTTTTTGGCAGAAAAAAAAAGAGAAAAAACATTGGAATAATGAAACTATACAGCAACATAGATATTTATTATGTGTGTAAGAGTATGATTACTAATTTAAGGAATAACTGACAACTCAACAATGGAGAAATTGAACATTTAAAAGAAAAAGAAAGAATGCATATTAATACAAGGTAAATGCAACAGGCCTTCTGCCTTTTTTTTTTAAATATATATATAATTTTACATTCTCACCCAACCATCTAGCCAAACAACACCACCCTCACCCATCCTCTGTAATCAAACATCTGCCCACCCAACCTCCACCTTTTTTATTGTCTTTTATTGTCTTATAATTTTTTTTTTTTGGTTAAAATATATAAATGTGCACTCTCTTTTTTATTTTTTATTTTTTTATGTACTGACAGAGACATAGTTATGGATATAAAATGGAAAATACAAAGTTTTTAGGAAAACTCATTTTAGCAGTGGCTGTGATCAATTTATTAATATTCTTGTTTTTATATTTTGGAGAGCATAAATGATTAATTCGAAATAAGTGGTTAATGATGATGTTTCTAAATACCAAAAGATGCTGACAGAAATTAAAATGCGTAAATAAGTTTATTTTAAAACAAAATCTTACCGTTTGTCATAGATACCGGTGTAAATTTTATTACCATTAAAGATTATTTTTAAATCTAATAAGTTAATTGATTGATTATTTAGAGTATTTTGAGTTAGCTTTAGGTTAGATGGATAATTAAAGGAAAAGGAATTTTGTGTTTTCTTGTTAAGATAAAATATCATCTATGTAACGATAAAGCCGGACACCATCATAACAAAATTGTTTTTCATAATAATAAAGGTATATATCTGTCAAATTACTGGAGCTACATCCCCTTGTGAGATTCTTACTTTTTGTAAATATATTTTGTTGTTGTGGAAGATACAATTATTATGGATAACAAAGTTAAGAAGTGTTTTGAATTTTTCTGCTTTAAAATTGCGAGGAAGATTAATTTGAGTTTTATAATCGTTAAAAAGACTGTAAATGATGTTAATAAGATCTGATAACTCAATATTATAGAAAAGATCTTGAAAGTCAAAAGTCATAATATTGTCTATTTTATCGAGAGAATTAATGTATTGAATTAATTGAAAGCTATTTTTAAGGCAGTGTAAATTATCAACTTTGCAAGTACAATTATAAATTTTTTTAAGAATATCCAACAGAGTTTTATTAGCATTGCTGTTATAAGTGTTAAATTCAATAGTGATAGTGCGAATTTTAATTGGAGATTTGTGAAACTTTGGTATGAGAACTATATAAGGATGATTAAAGTTATTGAAGGGAAGTTGAAGTAGTTTATAGTAATTATGTATTTTTCGCTTATTAATAATAAGATTATTATTAGTTAAACTAAAGATGCTACTATTAGATACTGAAGAGTTTAAAATAGAGAGATAGTAGGATTTACATATAATGGCATAATTATTAGGTGATTTGTCTACATAAATTATTACAAAGGCATTCTGTAGTGATTTGATGGAGTTAAGAAATTCAGATTTTGTAAAATACACCAGATTCGAATAATTGAGATATAAAGCATTTTTAATTTTTTGTAACACTAATAATTTCCATTGAGTGAAGTAGACAATAGGTTTATTATATGTTACAGAAATTTTATAAATAAACAAATCTAGATCATAAAAAATTTGTTGAAAGATTTAGGGAATGCTAGTTTTATCGGGAAGTCTAAATTTGGTGCCAAATTCCATGAATTTTTTTAAATGATAATTATCAATAATATTGAGATTACCAGTGATAATGTGTTCAAGGTCTCTGTCAATATATTTACACATAAAAAGATCATTGCGTTACAGTGTTAGTAAAAGAGGTACACTTAGATACAGAATTATAATTGAATACCTTTCTGCCAAGAAGAAGAGGATATTTTAAGGTACGAGATAAATTTAAATCTTTAATTAGGAACAAACATTCTTTGTCATTTATGATAGATATAATGTTAATTCTATTCCATATTTGATTTGAAAATTTCACAATGAATTGGGTATTTGTTTTAATTTTGTTGGGCTTTTTATTAATTTTTAAATTAAATTGTTTGAATTTGTACATTATAATATCATAAAAATTGTCTGAAAAGTTTATTAGATGATTGACTTTGAAAGACATTCAGAAAATTCCCTAAGCATATATATATTTTAACTGCAAAAATAAATTTTCGAATAATGAACCAATTATAGTTAGATAAGTAATTAGTCTGTATATCTGAAATAAGCTTAAGAAGGGCACTTTTAGAAAATAATAAATCTGTTTAATTTGATCCCATTCCTCTCTCTACCCCTTTTCTATTTACACAGTTTGCATGGGGGTGTGGGGGTGTTAAAGTAACTAAATATTGAAATTTTTCATTATAATTTTATATTCACCACATTCCAAAATTTACCAGAAAGACCAATAAAGTGATCAATTTAAAAGAGAGCCCATTTGTATTTTGTGTTACCTACTTTTATAATGTATGCAGCAAAACATGCAACAGTATAACTTGTTAAGTGTGCTAAATGCCTTGTTGAATGTCTGTATTTAATGTACGGATATCATTTGTTTAATTTTTTAAAAGCTAGAACTCACTCATTAAAAATAAACTCGCATGAATATCTCTATTAATTTTTAATACGTTAATTTGTAATCCAGCTCATATGATTTGAGTAAATCATTTGCATTTTTCGACATTTAAAAATTTTTCATATGTGAAATCGTAGAAGAAAGTGATGTTGTAAGTTGTAAATATCATTTTTACTTTCCGAACACTATAGTGAGGAAAGTATTGTAATCATGTCAAAAATCCGAATTTGAGATTTTGATCTTTCTATACGTTTCGAGGTCTCCTGAGTCCGTTTCGACTATTTTTACGATGATGTATGTATGTGTGTGTGTATGTGTGTATGTATGTGTGTATGTGTGTGTGTATGTGTATGTGTGTATGTATGTGTGTATGTGTGTGTGTATGTCTGTGAGTGAACACGCTAGCGTCTAAACGCTTTGTTCGAATAAGCTGAAAGTTAGTACGTATATTGTAAGTCACCATAGTACGAACCCTATAGATTTTGGTGAATCTAGTACTTATAGTTTTTTTACAGGGACACCAAGAAAAATTCTTTATCATTATGGCCTATGGGGCCAAATTTTTAAAAGTGCGATAGCGTCTAAATGGCTTATTATTCTGAGCAAAAAATTTGTACACATATTATAGGTCACAGTTGCACGAACTGTATACATTTTGGTGAATTTAGCACTTACAGTTTTTTTAGAGGGGCACAAAGAAAAATTCTTTATCATTATGGCCTATGCGGCCAAATTTTTAAAAGTGTAATAGCGTCTAAACACCTTATTAATCTGAGAAAAAAATTTGTACACATGTTAAAGGTCACACCTGCACCAACTGTATAGATTTTGGTGAATTTAGCACTTACAGTTTTTTTTACAGGGACACAAAGAAAAATTCTCTATCATTATGGCCTACGGGACCAAATTTTTAAAACTGCGATAGCATCTAAACACCTTATTCAATTGAGCTGAAAATTTATATGAATATTATAAATCACTGTTGCACTAAATATAAGCATTTTCGTGAATCTAGAATTTATAGGTTTTTACAGGGACACAACGAAGAATTCTTTATCATTATGATCTAAGGGCTCAAAGTTCAGTAACGTTAAATAAAACTAAACATCGTGTAATATATGGAGAAAAATACTTACACTCTATCATGGTTTTCTCTCTTTTGTTTGTTTAACAACTCCTATTTCTTTACTTTATCTACAAAACTGTTAATTACTCAATGTTCGGAAAGTCGAGTGGAGTCACTCCAGATTTTTTTTTTATTCTAAACAAAATTTTAATGTTGAAACAAATAATATAAATTTCATGTATCTAAAGTACTACTAATGTTGCTAATAACAAGAATTTGGTTTAGAGTGAATTTACAATGAACTTAAATAATATATTTTTGTTAAAAAGTTTTAAAACATTTAGATTTGTAATGTTAGAATGTAATTTATAAATTTCAGTTCTTAAAATGAATCAGTTCTAATGGCCACATGAAAAGTTTATTTTAGCATAAGATTTTTCATTTACAATTGAGATACATAGATTACACTAAAGCATTTTAAAAACTGCCGTTATTCAAAAAGTAACTCCAGTTTATGCAGGCCGGATATGATCCCAACCCAGCAAAACCTGAGATGATGGTCAACACGAGGCCAAGTGTCGGCTGCCAACAGTAGCTACAGTTGGTCCGCTGGTGGCAAAAGTTGACGGAGCCGAAGGGAATTTGTTGCGTCGGCCATCAGGTGGCCAAATTTCACCGATCCACTGCTGGCAGCCTACAGTCAGATGTAAATAAGTTAATGGGCCAGTGATGGGTCGCTGCTGTTAGCTAGCAATGGAAGGGAAATAATTAATGGGTCACTGCTGGCAGCTAACATTAGTTTGGAAGTTGTTAATGGGTCAGTGCTGATCCATCTGGTGGCAAGCATAATATTTTCATATTGTAGCTGGCAGCATTCGGTGGGCCAGTTGTGCCAAAAATAAAAAATTATATTACTGCCTGCAGATTTCATTGGCCCTTTATATTTTCCCATTAATGGGCCAATAGTGGTTTGGTTATGGCTAGTATTTTATTTTATTTATTTTACCTTATTATTATTATTATTTTGTGGTACCTTTGATTTTATGAGTGCTGGTTTCTATGCATCCAGTATTTAATCTGATTTTGTATTTACAGTAAGATCAAATTATTAGACTTTTTTTTTTCTAAAAAAAAATACCAGACAAACTGGTCTTGAATTTCAGACATTCAAAGAACACTTAAAAATTCACATTTACCACTATCGATTCAGATCAGACTTCAGCTAGGGGATCAAATATAAACTGAAGAAAAGCACAAATACTTTACCACCATGAAAAGATAAAAATGACTTATAATTTTAACACATTATTGCACTTACTATGCACAATATTTGTATGGTTTATTTGTGGGAATTTCACAATTATTTAGGCAGACATTTTTTTTTTTCTCAAAAACTATCAATTTTTTTGGCACGTATTTTGCTTATAAGAAGAATGAATTTAAATAAAATTTTACAAAACGTAAAAAAAAGTTGACAAAACGTAAAAGAAATATTAATGTGAAAAATAACATTCACGCGCTGAGATATAAGCATTTTTACAGTGGATATTTTTTTACTGCGCAAGCGCGAAAGATAGAAAAATGTTTATTACATAAATTAAAAGCTTCAGGCAACTTATGTCAAAATTTTATTTCAATAGAGTAAAAATTAAGCAAATTGTCGGCAAAACATCGAGCTAGATTTTAGATAATTTCCAAAGTTGAAATTTCATAAGGAATTTTTCCCGTGCCACGTATTTTAATTGAAGTTCCAATCATTTCAGCAACGTTTCAAAAGTTCTTTTTTTCTCTGTGTGTGAAAATATCCTTTACCATTATGAACAGGGATTATGTATTGAAAATGTCTATTTTTACCGGTACATTGATGACAGTGTATATTTTTTATGTCAATACTTTTTCCCTAATTTATCCTCCTCACCTTACCTTAACACATAATCTCCTTAACAACAACTGTATTAGTTTCTTAGATTTAAATCTTAAACTTGAAGGAAGTAAAATTTATACTGATCTGTATGACAAAAGACAAGATTTTTGTTTCAAAGTAAATTTATTTACACATTTTCATTCTTGTCTTCATACCTCTATTTACAGAAATATCATTCTCAATCACCTCTTTCGCATACATAATCTTTGTTCATTTAGATAATTTCCAAAGTTGAAATTTCATAAGGAATTTTTTCCCGTGCCACGTATTTTAATTGAAGTTCCAATCATTTCAGCAACGTTTCAAAAGTTCTTTTTTTCTCTGTGTGTGAAAATATCCTTTACCATTATGAACAGGGATTATGTATTGAAAATGTCTATTTTTACCGGTACATTGATGACAGTATATATTTTTTATGTCAATACTTTTTCCTTAATTTATTCAAATTTGAATATCCTCCTCACCTTACCTTAACACATAATCTCCTTAACAACAACTGTATTAGTTTCTTAGATTTAAATCTTAAACTTGAAGGAAGTAAAATTTATACTGATCTGTATGACAAAAGACAAGATTTTTGTTTCAAAGTAAATTTATTTACACATTTTCATTCTTGTCTTCATACCTCTATTTACAGAAATATCATTCTCAATCACCTCTTTCGCATACATAATCTTTGTTCATTTAGGTATAAAAACAAAAATCTCTCTCCCATAATTAATGCTGCTACAAAAATGGGTTATCCCCAAAAAATTATTTATTCAATTATTTATCATTAAATGTCTCTGTTTAACACACACACACACACAAACTATTTAAGGTTTAAAAAATGATGGATGGGTGGGCAGATGCTTGATTAAGGAGGATGGGTGTTGTTGCTTGACTGGTTGGTCGGGAGAGTTTGCTGTTGAATTAATATTAAAAAGGAAAAAAAAAAGGATTATTGCTATTGCAATTTACAGTCTTCTTATTTTTTCTGGTTGATATTATGAATTTTGAACTCTTTTTCGTTAAATTTAATTGAGTGCATTTGGCTATTAGTGGCTTCTCATGTTTAGTTTGAACTATAAATCCAATTTAATAACAAAATAATAATAATAATAATAATAACTTTAAAAATTGATGACTGCCTTGTATTGCTTATCTTTACATGTGTGCTTTTCGGGATTATTGCTTGTGTTTGAGACTTTTTACAACTTAACATTTAATTCTTATTAATAACTTTGATTTTAAGAGTAATTAATTTAGAATTAATATTATTAAGATCAACTTATTTAGTTTAAATATTTCAGGTTTAACATTACAAAGATCCACTAATCAAATCTCTAATTATTCAAATGGTGCAACATATTCTCTTAATTACTAGTAGGGAAAGAAGGCCACTTTTAACACATGCGGGTGTCACGCGGAGTGCAGAGCATGTTCAATCATGTTCACGACTTTTGCGGAGCTCGGAACATCCCCTCTGACTTAATCGTGAAACGTGACGAGGGTGTTAATTAATGTTGTTAATGAGGAAATTTTAATGAATGGCGTGAAAGATGAGGCTTCATCCTCATATGATATTTTGTCATTAAGCTAACACCACCATCCAAGATACACTCATGTCCATAAATTAAGGATAATTCAGAATCACACGGAAATCGAACTTTAATGCAAAAGTTTCACCTGTAGAAATACCACACACACCTTTAAGAATAATATGCAAATTATAGGAAGCCATCAGATGACGCCAATATGATGTTACAATGACGAAAGTGTAAGAAGGGGGTAGATAAGGAATGGGAGCAAAGGAGGAAAATTGTTCACAAGCGTTCCGTATGCCGCTCAGTGCCACAACCGAATAGTTATGACAAAGAGGACGCATGCAGATAATTTTTTACGTGGTAGAATTATCTGCCGACTAGAATGTGGGCGTACACATATAGAAGTATCGGGAAAACTTGGAATCGCCCAAAGTGTCATCTCAAGGCTTTGGCATCGATTCAAAAATTATGGAAATGTTAGTCGACGTTACAGTATTGGTCGGCTCCGAGTTACAATGCCGAATGACGACCGGTTTTTGGTAGTAACTGCCAATATAAGCAGAAAAAGCACAGCATTAGACCTGTACCGTCATCTGTCTGCAGAAACGGGTACCACAATTTCAAGGTAAAACGTGTATATACGTTTGGGAGATATTGGTCTATATGCTCGCAGGCCTGTTAGATGTGTTCCGCTCGCGGCAATGCATTGTTGCCAGCGGTTAACTTGGAGTAGAGAACATGGAATGTGGACAGTGGAACAGTGGGCTTGCATGATGTTTTTCGACGAGTCCAGGTTTAACTTTTAGTGTGATTCACAGCATACTTTCATATGTAGAACGTCAGGTACCCGTTACCACCAAAACAACATCATTGAACGACACCATTACTCTGGGGCAGGAGTGCTCGTTTGGGGGGGGGGGCATATTGGGCACCAGAGCAGATCTGCATGTTCAAATCGGAACCATGACAGGCCAAATTTATCGGGAAATCATTCAGGAACAACACGTACGTTTGTTTAGGGGTGCCATGGGTCTAGAATTTGTGTTTATATATGACAATGCGCGTCCTCACCGTGCAAACATTGTACACGGATGCCTACAATCTGCAGCTATCACCCGCATGGAATAGCCAGCCTTCTCGCCTGACTAGAATCCGATAGAGCATGTGGAGGACATGCTTTTCCGACGAGTTGTAGCCCGTGAACTACCTCCTACCAGTGTACTGAAAATTCGGAGAACATTGCTTACTGAGTGGAGTAATCTTCCCCAAGATCAGATCGATAATTTAATACTCAGCATTCCTAGGCGTTGTAAGGACTGTATTTCATCATCTGAGAGACATACAATGCATCAACCATCATACCAACCATGTAATGTTAATTTTTTGTAAGGGAGATATTTTTTGTAATTGCTTCAGGGTGCAAAAATCGTAGTTTTTATAAATGGTATCCTACATAAACCACCTTTTTTTGTTCTTGATCTTTTGTTTAATAAATAGGCTTTATGAATAAGCCATGTTTGTTTTGATTCTGAACTTTTATTTGCCGCAGCTAGCATTATCCTTAATTTATGGACATGAGTGTATATCTTTTATCGTCGAATGCACTAAAACATTTTTTGTTTTGATGAATTGAAAACTAATGATGATTTTCTTGGTCAATTTTAGTCTGTTCTTCATACGTAGTTAATTGCTGTTGAAGACAATTTTCATAATCTTGATGTGTAACTTTATTTTTTATGATCCGCGTAGATACACCTTTAGCTCTCTTATTTTCATCTTTGCATGATTTTATAGAATACATTTTAGCTTTCAATCCTACAAACTTTAGAGCTATTTCACCACTTAGTTCATCTTTAAGCTTTCCAATGACTTTTTTGTTTTGAGTTGGATGAAACTTCAATGTTTTAAACACACGTGTTTGAAATATTTCTGTAGGACAGTGGTTAAGTGATATCGGGATTTTGATCAAGTATAATTTTTTATACATAAGAAGTACCAACTTTCCTTTTACTGAAAAGATGTCTAAAATATATCATTTGATGTTTAGACGAAAACATTTTACAACAAAGTGTAAAAACGACAAAGTTTTTTTTTTTACAGATTATTGGTTTAATATGCAGAGCAAAATGATACAAGTCCAACAAAGGCGTGAAGTTTGAGCAAAATGGTTGTTTTTGTCACATCATGGGTTCGTGAGGTAGTGTATTAGCGGGGAACTTATAGCCAATGATTATAATCTTCCGTCACACGCATTATGACGTCAGCAACAGGTTTTAGTGTCTCCTCAAGCTTGTTCAACCACGTCTAAACTTGAAACTATATATATATTTTTTTTGTTATTACTTCGCATATGGTTTTTCGTAACTTATAAGTTTTATCTACAAATTTTCCAACTTAATGTTTTGTGTTAGCAATCCTACTAAAACAGTTAAATTGTGATGTGACATAAAGAAAACGTTTGACGAAAATGTTTAAACTATATCAAAAATTTTTGGTAAAATTTCACAAACTTCTAAAATTAAGCTTTCACAAGTTTTACAAAATATTTTCTGCATTCTAAAAATAAAAAGTTAAAATACAATCGTGAACGTATCTATATACAAAAGTTTAAGTTATTACTGTAAAATTATTTTTACACTCTTCAGTATAGAGACTGCGATTTTAGTTAAAGTACAAATCACTTTGAATATGCATTGCCAAAGTATGATTCAAAAATGATGCTTAGGAAAGTACTAACTTCATAAGAATATCTAAAATTTTTTATAATTTAGTTTTTCAGAAAAATTGTTAATATGATAAATTCATTTAAGATTTTAACAACTACTTTACAAATGAGTGGTAAAATAATTTTACAAGTTTTTTCTTCTTCGATGAAAGTTTGGTAGTTTATAAAACTACTATCGTGTATAAATTTTACTTAGTGTTTAAACATTATACTCAAACAATTCTACTACAGTAGTGAAAAAAAGTATATCTCTAATACATTTTACCTAAGTAAACTTTTACATGTTTTTATTTTTAAAAAATGACACTTAAGTTTATATTATAATAGAAAATATTATATAAAAGGTGGTTTTGTAATAAAAATTAAAACAAACCATTTTCATTGAAATCTTTTTATTTGAAATTCATTCACAATAATATAAAACAACAGATTCACACAAATCTATATTGTTGGGATATCGTTCATACATTCGGCATTAAAGTTATTCAAAAAATTTAGCAAGTCTAGATTTTCATTGTTAAAGTTATCTGTTGCTAGCTCATTTGTTACTAACACATTTTCATTCGCACTAAAATTATTCGAATTCATATTTTCGTTGTTAACAGAAAAATCGTGAGCATTATTTAAGCATTTAGGGTTAAAGTTATTCAAAAAATTTAACAAGTTCATACTTTAATTGTCATAGTTTGCTAGAGGTAAATCAGTTTGCATCAGGTTAAAATTATTTAAATCGTTATTTTCAACTTTGGTAAATAAATCATCAACATCATTTTGACTATGTATATTCCACATTCGAATTGTTCAAAAAAAATTTTAAGTCTAAGTCTATATTTTCATTTTGAATGTTGTTGAAAGATAAACCAAAAACATCATTCATACATTCAATATGGAAATTATCAAAAAAAATTAACAAGTCCAGATTCTCAACATCATTGTTCACTGTTGGTAATTCATCGATAGGACTTCGCTCATTACATTCATAGGTTAAAAAAGATCTGTGTAAGCATATAATAGAAAACTCAATCACACACGCGGAAACTACAGTCTTATGGAAATATTTTTATAACAAGGTGTCGGGTTCGAATACTAGTCGATCCTCGTTATTTCTACACTTTCTTTCTACTTAATTTTTACTCTCATTGTCATTTTTCATAAAACATTTGTAATCTTTTACAAGAAAATCCTTAATTAATAGTTTTGTAATTAATATTCTGTAATTAATATAATTTTAATGACTGAATCCTTTTCAAACAATAGCATTCTTAGGTTAAAAAAAGATCTGTGCAGATATATAATAGAAAAATCACTCACACACACGCGAAAACTACTGTCTTATGGAAATATTTTTCACTGCAAGATGCCGGGTTCGAATCCCAGTCTATCCTCTCTATTTCTTTCATAATATATTTGCAACAAAATCATTAATTCTTCTTCTTAAATTCATATTTTTTTATTTATTTCTTATTATTTCTCAATTTTTAAAATTTAAATTTTTTTTAAAATTTTTTATAATTTATTA
This sequence comes from Salticus scenicus, assembly GCA_963930645.1. Classification (NCBI taxonomy): domain Eukaryota; kingdom Metazoa; phylum Arthropoda; class Arachnida; order Araneae; family Salticidae; genus Salticus; species Salticus scenicus. The sequence goes on along the minus strand of OZ005651.1, from coordinate 9,041,954 downwards.
CTGATGTACAATAACCTTCAAGCAGGTCCAGAAAAATTATCTTTTAAAAACCATCACCATCTTTCATGCCATTCATTAAAATTTCCTCATTAACAACATTAATTAACACCCTCGTCACGTTTCACGATTAAGTCAGACGGGGTGCTCCGTCGTGAACATGATTGAACATGCTCCGCATTCCGCGTGACACCTGCACGGCTTGCCGGTGCATCTTCATGTGTTAAAAGCGGCCTTCTTTCCCTATTATGACTGAAGTTAAAATTTCTTAAAAATATACTCCTTATAGCATTGGTTTGTTTGAACCTGAATTAATATAACTGACTTCTTGTTTATCTAGCTAAACGCTAGATGCCGCTTGCTCACTGCTGACTTAATGTTTTCTAACATTAATTTCCTTTCTATGAAAGTTTTAATGTTCATTGATTTACGCACAATTTAAATTAAAATGTAACTAGTTCAAACTTTAACTAACTTGAAATTAAATTTTCACTAACTCAAAAAATAATTACTCAGTGAATTTTATCGTTAATGAAAAAGCTCAGAAGTTAATTCTTTATCGATTAATCGATGTTTGTAATGCTTTTATTTTTAATTTCAATAATTTGTTGGCATCTTCCTGTTCTCCAGTTTGTGTAAAAGTTTTACATGTGGATACTCTGCTTTTTTCTAGTTTTCTCTTTGGATTTCTTGATGATTTGATTTAAGTATTCATTTAATTTCTCAATCAAAATAGTTTTGCTGCTTCGATCGGGACTGAAACAATATAAATTGCTATGATTAGCTATATTGTTTTACGAAATCGATGCAGTTTTCACAGCATGCCCCCTGACGAGTTTTTACTTCTAATTTTAAGCATTTTTATCCAATTATTATTTCTGTGGTCCTTTGCTTATTTTCTCTGTCATTAAGTTTAATGGTCCTTTTTTTTTTATTATTATCATTCATGTCTGCGTAAGTAATTTAAATGGTTTTTTCTTTTACTGGTTCTTAATCTGTATAGCAACATTTTTGTGTAAGTCTTACCTATAAGTTAAAATCAGTTCTTTTTTTGTTGTATTGGTATTATTTTGTATGTATTAATTGCTAAATTTTAATGTTAAATTTTACTATGATACCTATCATTTATATATATATATATATATATATATATATATATATATATATATATAATAATTTCCAAGTTTTTTTTCTTCCCGAGCGAACGTTTTAAATTTAAAATAATAATAATAATAATAAAATCCTGACTGATTATTATTATCATAGATATTTATTTTATTTCACATTTAAAAGTTAAATATATTTCTCATTCTATATATTTATGTGAAGATTTTGCCCATACTGATATGATAAAATTATGGAAAAATGGGATGAAAGCACAAAGAGTTCAACGATTGGTCCTCAAATGTAATTAGCACCAATTTAATATAAAGTCCAAATAAATATCTATTTAAATTTTATTTATGAGATACCGCGCTCAAAAAGTTACTGATATACACAAAGACAAATGAGATCAAACCATAGTCAGAACATCTTAAAACGTGTAAAATCACTGAAAATTGGAAGTCGAAAAATTTCACGAATATAATACTTTTCTCTTTTACATACAGAAGAAATTAAAAACGGAAAAAATAAAAATGTAACAAATTTATAATTATTCTAATAAATTTCCCACAACTATATAATACAAATATTAAGTGGGATCCATAATAATAAATTTCAATATTATGGATCAATTATAATTTTATTAGCTCCATTAAATTGATAATAATAACAAATAATATAAATATAATTTAAAAAAAAATAACAGCTATTATAATTTACTTTCAACGGATCAACTGGAAATTCGCTGTACATTCCCTGAAATTTTAATATTTTAATAATGGTTTTTAAATCAAAAGCTTCTAAAAATGCTATTAAAAAGAACACAAAATCAAATTTAAAAAAATTGAATCGTTTACTTCTATACTTTTTATGAGCTTTAACGTTTTCGTAACTCACATACTGTTGACTTCACTCGAAATGACGATGAGAATGAGAGATAATTTCAAATCAAAAGAAGATAAATCGCAGCACCCTCTATGCATTTATGACGGTGGGATTTTTAATGTGTTATCTCACCATCATTTTATTTAATTAAAAAATCTTTCTAAAATCATAATTTTCCTACAAGTCGCGTTGTGTTACCCTGCAATATCGAGGTTACCCAAATTAAAATTAAAACTTTTTGTTCTGTACAGAACGCTAAATATTTGTGCAGCTGCTCTGTTTTAAATTAATCATTCAAAATGATATGTAAATGTAAAACACTTTGTATACATTATGGTCTATGGCAGTCTCTGTCTACTGTTTAACAATTTTTAAACTTTTCTTAATTCATTATTCCTGGACAGAGACTCTCATAAGAAAACAAACAAACATGATAAATAAAAAAATAAGTAAGGGCACTTTCCTCCCCCTCCCCCCCCCAAAAAATTTAAATAAATAAATTAAATTAAATAAATCAAAAATAAACAAACAATGCAGCGTGTGGTGAGTAATGAGAAGTCAAACTTTTCAGTATTAAATTTACACACTTTATAAATTTTAAAGTGAGATTAGTCATCTCTTTGTCTTAGCAATTAACTCCATACAGACGTTCTCGCCTCATCACCAAAGACTGCTAAATTGCCCACAGAAAAATTAAAACATAAATATTGAAAATACATATTTTATCTGACGGTTTCCTCCCAAATGATAATAAAGTAAAAAAAAGAATTTAAGTGGTCATAGTTGTTCATTTAAATCAATTTGCAAAATTAAGTCTCCAGATAATTTAGATATTTTTCTCATGAAATTTGCCTAAAAGTGTTAATTTATAGCATCTTTCTATCACATTAACAGTTTTACAAATTATCCAATTATTCAAAACTGTTAATTAAACCACACTGAACAACTGTGAGCTGAACTGTCAGTAAATCACTGAAACATTTATTATAAAAATTTGAAAAGAAAAATTAGAGCAATTAAATTTCAACAAGAGTTCATACCACACAGTATACAAATTTACTTTTTTTTTTTTTAAGTCTGTTTGATCTTACTCACAAAAAACAGGCACTTACGACGTCTTCTCTATTTTCTTTACCAATAATAATACATTACACATGTATAACATCAGACCAAATTATTCAAGAGAAAATGCATATTTTAACATAACACTTTTTTTTTTTTCTTGTTCACATTAAGAGTTCTAACATAAAAGTTCATTAACTCAAAGGCAATGTTTAGAAAATATTGTGTTTACTTTTTCATTATTATAAACATCATCAAATTTTCTCTTTTGCGATAACAATATATATATATATATATATATATATATATATAACGTATTTACCCAAACTAGGATACCTCTGCAGGTGAACATCAATAGGTGGCCGGGAATCGCATTATTTCCTTTTTTTATTAATATTTTCTACACACATGTGGCTTTTCGCCCTGTTGAGGGCCTGGATGCTTATTCAAATCACTATCTTTAGTAAATCCTCTAGAAAATATTTCACACACGTGTGGCTTTTCTCCTGTATGAACGCGTGAATGTCTAGTCAAACTTTGTTACAGACAAAATCCTTTAAAACATATTTCACAGATATATGTCCTTTCTTCTGAATGTAGGCGTAGATGTCTACTTAGGTGTCCCTGTTGAGAGAATCCTTTAGAACATGCATCACAAGACTACGACATTTTCCCTCGGTGAATGATTATTTACATGATTATTTAATTATTTCTTTTAGAAAAAACCCTTCGAAAATACCTTGATCACGTTTGGATTTTCTTTTATGTTCTTCCGCTACGCTCACCCTATAGGCTAATGCTGGATCAGTCTTAATCAATGGAATATACAAGCTGGGGCGTCTTCCAAACCTTTTGCGAAAATTTCCAGATTGAAGTTCTCCTGCACCAGCAAAGCTATACTCACCAGATTCTTCCGTGTGGTGTGGAAATATTCAGATGCCATCATCGGGCCAAAGTGTCCTATTTCCCAGGGCTTTCTCCAGGGGCTTACGTCCCGCAGGAAAACGTGTCGTGTCATACTTCATCAAAATTTGATTTGGAGAATTAGCGGCATCTCTTCCATTACTACCTTGACCTTCCATGACGCCAATGGCTTGTCCTTGTTGCCCATCATAAAAATCTGATCCTTAGTCCCCATACCTTTTAATCTTCACTAGAAAATTACTATTTTATTCCTATTGATCTTCTCTGGATAGCATTTAAAAAAAAATCTTGTCCAAAAAGACCGCCCCGGGAGGGTTTTAGCAGGGGCTAAAAGCCCCCGACTACAAAATTCTAGAAACAGCTAACTCATGCCGTAGCGTCTCTGTGTTTCCCGCTCATGTCAGAAGCCCTATCGGTTGCCACATTAGAAGCCAAACTTCCCCGGCGATACTGATCTTATTCAACACAAACACCGACCCTCTTCGTAAAATGCGAGGATCTTCTTTTTCCCCCTCTTATAAACTGACCTTGAATGACGAAAGGGTCAACTCTCCTCCTTTTACGCATTCCCCAAAAAAAAAAAAGGGTGATAGAAATATTCTATCGAAGAAGTAGTATTTAAAAGACAGAGGTTTTATCCTTTTCTTTTTTCGCATGACATAATTTTATTTCACTCTAATCTTAGGATTTATTTTTCCCAACCCAAAATGATTCAACTATAGTTTTGCTAAAAAAAAAATAATCTAAGTTATAAATTATTTATTTATTAATATTTTATTTATTTAACTAGCTAAAACTAAATTTAAAAAAAAAAAAAAAAACAAAAAAAAAAAAAAAAAAAAAACAGTGTTAAGGAAAATCATACACACATTTGATTTCTAAGTGATGGTCCGTTACCGGCATTTTAATTTAATGCCGCAAAACGGCAAACATGATGTTGACCGTGTGCTGGTAGCCTGCAAAAAGCCAGCTGTAATTATGCCCTTTCTAGTTCACCGGCCTTTTTACTATAAGCTCTAATCAGTGCTGGCAGCCACAAGCGGCCCACTGCTTGCTTTAGTTACATGTGGCAACCTGCAACTGATGGCAAGTGCAGGATGCCAACTGTAGGTCAGAACGTGCCCATCAGTATAAGTGTTGTTGGGAAGTTGCACTCTCTACCTAGCCGTTTGAAGTTTTCCGAAAGTAGTCTGTATTCATGGGAGTTTTGGTTTTTTCCAAAAATACAGTTCCTCCCGTAAATACAGAGTAGGAATCTTTAGAAAGGCCACATAGATGTGTATTTCACGGGACTAAAACTCTTGTATAGTCAATTGACCATAACCTTAACACTAATACCTACTTATATAGTAGAATAAATCTATTGTGTATATTGTAATAATAAAATATGTAACTACAAAACCTTGTAAAAAGATGCAACTAATAATAATAATAATAATAATAATAATAATAATAATAATAAGAGTTTCCTCTTCTACTAAAATCAAAGGTTTTTTTTTTTTTTTTTAATCCATTGTACAGTCGGGGAAAAAAAAAAAACGCAGCACTTGATGGTATTTCGTTATTAATTGACGCAGAAAAATTTAATAGACACCATTCAACAGGAAATGAAATGCACTTTCTGAAAATGTCGTCGAATTTTGAATTAGGGGTCATCTACATATTAAAATGAGCGCAAACTTTGATTTTTTCAATAGCAACACCCAATTTTGACTTCATATTCGAATTTCTGAGAGTCTGGCAGTGCGGAAAAGTATACTGTTTGTATACTTCATCTTTAGTATTCATAGAGTTATGATCAAAAATGGGCTATCTCTAAATATAGAAAAATAAAATTAAAATCCTACAACAACTAGACAAAATTATACTGTTTCACACCGGAAATATTTCAAGAAAAAAAGAGTTATAATAAAAAAATAAAAATATTAACACCTTTGCAGTATCTTAATTATCATGAATTTAGTTTTTTTGGATATGTATATACTTTAGTACTTTTTTAGATAATTTTAGGTATATTTAAATACATTACACTTACGATTGGTCAGACAATACTTTTTATAAAAGTGCAATATTTTTCAATTAAAAAGTATCTATCATGGATATACTGATCACCAATAAAGCTTAAATTTTCTTTCGTACGTGTAACATAATATACAAACTGAAATAATATAGCTATATATATATACAAAAACGCATAAACTAAATCTTTTCGGATAAATTATTGTAAGGTTTCTTAAAGTAAATATTAAACAATTTTAATAGTACTTACCAGTTTTGGGTCAGTTGAACTCTTTGGAATTGTACGATTTGTTTTATAATTTCTAAGAAAATATAATTTCTTAATTAACGCTTTCGCGACTGATGACGTAGATTCACATCATTTGAAAATCTGTAACAATGCCAGTGGGCGTTTCTTTCGTAATTTGTGTGTTACTTATTTCTTAAGCATGTACCCAGTGTTCATATTTTTTCAATAAAATATACTATGGATAGAAATATATTAATTAGAAAGAATATAGTTATAATGTATATCCATCTGTAATATAATTGTGGTACAGAAAATTTGTTTTGAAATATTTTATTTTGAGAGTATTTCAAACAGTAAACCCCGCCTATTTAGTTAATTTTTTTCTTCTAGTGTTCGTTTAAAAGATTCTAAATTTATCACCAGTAATCGTTGAAGTAAATACCACTTGTGTATATTTTTGTCAATGTAAAATAAGGGGTTTAACATGAATACTCAAAGTCACATTCACTTTTCGTTTCTGTATTGTTTTGTTTTGAAGAACGATAAAAGGTGGGGCTTTAGAAAACAGGAATTCTTGATACTAACACAAATGTCTAAAAATCAACATTTTTGTTTCATTTCTTTGCATTTGACGTTGTTGTTATATAATTTGACCCTTAAATAAAAAATAAAAATATTTTGTTCGATTTTCTCCGTTATTTTTTAAGATTTTCTTCGTTATCTCATTCAAAATTTTTTAAGAGACGGCCCCCTAAACCACTCCAAAAGAAAGATTTATTTATATCTCGGAAACTAATAACTGGAATGAGCTGCAAATTTGCACACCCATATTTTCAGCATTAGGATTAATTTAATGTAAAAATTAATATAGGTCATAATTCATAATTTTTATGAATATGAATTTATTAATATTTTTCAGAATGAAAATTAATGATGGATTATGTTTGGGTTTCTTCACTGTATCTCGTAAAAAAAGAATTATATCGATCAAGTTATTTTTTGTGAAGATATTAATAAAAGTTTGAAATATGAATTTAATATTAGCACCTTCAAACTTTGAACGCTTATAACTCTGTGAAAAAATAAGCAAAATATACAACCAATATACTTTTTCGCATTGTCGTGATCCCAGGAATTCAAATATAAAATAAAAATGGGGCATTATCATTGAAAAAATCAAAGTTGGTGCGCGTTTTAATATGTAGACGACCCCCAATTCAAAATTTCCGTTCATTTTCTGAATCTACTCTCAATTCCCCGTCGAATGATACCTATTACATTTTTGTGCATTCATTAGCAACGGAGTTATATCGAGTGCTGCGTTTTTTTTTTCCCCGACTGTACATTGTGATTGATCCCATATCACAGGGATGGAACACGGGCGCAGAATTCATACCGGAATCCGTTGAAGAAATTTCTCTAACTATAATATCGGTGATTTAACAAGTAGAAATTTTTTTTACATTGATAGTGGTACGAATTCTGCGCCCGTGTTCCATCCCTGATATCATATTAAAATAGCGTTATATTAACTTAGAGGTGGCCTTTATTTTACCTAAGCTCAGAGTTTGCCATGATCAGCCTGATCATCATAATGTATTACCCATTTCATTTCTTGAATAAACCTCGATTTTTATGTTAAAAAAAAAAAAAAAAAAAAAAAAAAAAAGAGGAAAATATTTTTTTCATCTATGGTAAACATGTCCCCCCCCCCCCCCTCATTATATTACAGTATGGAATATGGAGTTGAAAATAGAAAAAAAAAAAAAAAAAAAGAAAAAAAAAGGACTAGATTTTGAACCAGGAATGTTTTTATAATTAATAAATTACAGTTTTTTTGTTTTTTGTTTTTTTTTTCTTATGAATATATTAGGTTGATTTCTTTAGAAATCGACCTATTGCAATCACTTCGTTTATCTATCTATATATCTATCTATCTATCTATCTATAATGAAAATTTTGTCATCACGATAACTCCCGAAATAATACTCGAAATCGAACCAAATTTGGACAGTGAACTAATCTTATAAATATCTTGGATGAGTTCGTTAACCAAGTTGCTCCGACTTTTTGTTTTCAAGTGGCAGCCAGTTGAAAATTTCAAACTGACATTGTAAAAAGCATATTTAAAGCAAGATTTGCTTGAGTTTTGATGTAAATACAGGCCACATAAGGGTCTCAATGAAGTTTATTAATGAAGTTTATCCGCCATTTTTACTAAAGTGGCAGATATTTCAAGTTAAGCGGGACCACTTGAAATCAGGCTACTACTTGAAAATTTAAAATCACTGTAACTTCCGAAATAATACTCCAAGTCGAACCAAATTTAGACAGTGTCTTAACTTATCTTATAAATATCTTAGAAGAGTTTATTAACCAAGTTGCTCCGCCATTTGGTTTTCAAGTGGAGACCACTTGAAAATTTCAAATTCAAATTGTAAAAAGCGTATTCCGAATTTGTTTGAAATTTGATGTAAATATAGACCACATAAGGGTCTCAATGATGTTTATTAATGAAATTTATCCGTCATTTTTAATAAAGTGGTAGATATCTTAAGTTAAGCGGGGCCACTTGAAATCACGTTACCACTTGAAAATTTAAAATCACAATAACTTCTGAAATAATACTCCAAATCGAACCAAATTTGGACAGTGTCTTAACTTATCTTATAAATAACTTAGAAGAATTAGTTAACCAAGTTGCTCCACCATTTTGTTTTCAAGTGGAGACCACTTGAATATTTCAAATTCAAATTGAAAAAGCGTATTCCGAATTTTTTTTAATTTTGATGTATACATAGATTATTACAAGTGTTTCAAATAACTTTATTAATGAACTTTATCCGCCATTTTTAATAAAGTAGCGGATATCTTAAGTTAAGCGGGACCACTTGAAATCAGGCCACCACTTGAAAATTTAAAACCATGGTAACTTCCGGAATAATACTCAAAAGGGAATCAAATTTGAACAGAGTCTTAACTTATCATATAAATATCTTAGACGTGTTTGTTAACCAAGTTGCACCGCAATTTTGTTTTGAAGTGGAGACCACTTGAAATTTTCAAATTTAAATTGTAAAAAGCGTATTCCGAAATTGTTTGAATTGTGATCTAAATACAGACCACGTAAGGATCTCAATGAAGTTTATTAATAAACTATATCCGCCATTTTTAATAACGTGGCAGATATCTTAAGTTAAGCGGGGCCACTTGAAATCAGGCTCCCACTTGAAAATTTAAAATCACGATAACTTCTCAAATAATACTCCAAATCGAACCAAATTTTGCAGTGATATTATCATATAATTATCTTGAAAGTTTTCACTGGACAACTTGTCCCGACACATTGTTTCTAAGTTCCAGCCACTAGAAATCACACTGCCACTTGAAAATATGCCACACGATAACTTTTAAAATACTAAACTGATTCAAATAAAAGTTGGATAGTGAACATATGGTTCAAATATCTAGGATAAGTTTACTTGGTGACTTGAGCCGCAATTTTATTTCCAAGTGGCGGCCACTTGAAAATTTTATTATCATCATAACTTTTGTAATACTGAATCAATTTGTATCAAATTTGGGTAGTTGATTTATTATTCAAATATCTAAGAAAAGTTCGCTGGGCATCTCACTCCATTTTTTTTACAAGTGGTGCCACCTGAAAATTTCTTATGACGATAATTTTTGAAATACTGATTTAATTTAAACTAGAACTGGACAATGAACTTATCATACAAATATACTGGATGATTTCGATGGGCAAGTTGTTTTGCCATTTTGTGTCCAAGTTGCAGCCACTTAGACTACCATCACTTGAAAATTTGCCATAATAATAACTTTTGAAACACGGCACTGATTTAAACCACAGTTGGACAGTGAACATATGCTTCATATATCTTGGATGTGTTTGCTGGGTAACTTATTCCACTGTATTGTTTCCAAGTGGCGGCCACTTGAAAATTTGTTATCACGGTAACTTTAGAAATACTTAATCAATTCAAATCAAAGTTGAAAATTGGATTTATCATTCAAACAACAAAAATCTAGAAAATTCGCTTAACTCGTGAACCAATCACGTTATTGCGTCCATTTTTGGTATATTGATAATAAGTATTTTCTCGCCAAAAGTCGCCAAAAAAGTCGCCAAATTTGGTGCCAAATCTATTACCTGTGTTACTGGATCTTTTTAATGCGTTTTTAAGGAAAAATTAGGCTATTTTAATTCTAAAACAAACTAGAAATCCAGAAAACTAACATTTTTATCAACTTACTAAGCCTCTTTGAAAGAATTTCTACCAAAAAAAATTATTTTCAAATTTGCAACGATGCCTTAGATGAGCAACATTGTCTGCCATTTTGATCGAAGTGGCAATCACTTAATTTTTCAACACAGTGACTTTTCAAATTTTGAATTAATTCGAACTATATGTGTACAGTAGTCTTATCTCCTAAATACATTTCATATATTTGTCAACTTAACCCACCATTTTCTTTCCAAGCGCCGGCCACTTGAAAATTTTAAATTCACATAAAAGTGTATTTATGAACCGATTTCCTTAACACTCCATATGTGCGTAGCCTACAACAATATTTCTACCAAGTGCATTAATAATTTGTAGCCGCCATTTTGAAACAAAATGACGGCTACTTGATAAGGAAAAAGAAATCAACCTACCCTTCCGAATAAGCCGGAAGGACTTGTTTTTTGTTTTACGCTGCAGTTTTGGAAAATACCAATTTTTGAACACTCCGTTTATCGAAATAAAATACCGCATAAGAGTCTGGTTTAGTATGTATGCAAGAATATAGAATAAAACAGCGCACTTTTCATTTAGACGTTTATTCGAATATCTTGATTTTAGAAGAATTGCATTTGAATTTCATGGAGGCAAAGAAGATATTTGTCTTTAAACTTTTCAAGTAAGTTTTTTTGGGGGAATTGAAATAAAGTGGTCAAATATCGGAAAAAAATAAGCATCTCTGTTGTTTATTTTCGCTATTCAATATTTGAAATATAAATTTATTTGCAACACCAATAGAGGTTTTTGAGGTTATCGTCCCAAAGGAGAGCACCGTCCCCCTCTTTTAAACTATCAAGGGAAGTGACTGCTTCTATTAGAGGGGCCGCCAAAAATGTATTGCCTAAGGCCGCTAAAATTGTAAAGCAGGCTCGACTACTTATTTTAATTATTATTACTTTAATATATATATATGTATATATATATATATATATATTCCGCATATCTTTTATAAGAAAGTAGTATAAGATTTGAAAAATTTTTCAATTTCCGGTTTTCTACGAACTTACACGTTTTAAAATTTCCTTAAGACGATCGACCGTTTTCATAAAATGTCTATATTTTTCAATTAGAAAAGCAATGAATATTGAACTCCATGAACCAATGAACTTAAACCAAACTTGATATTTGGTTGGACCTTGGACTAAATTGGTTCTGCTTAGCTTTTAGGCTATATCACCCAAGAGCTCTGCTACGCTTCGATTTCCTCTCATTTCAGGAAAGGTTCAATATCTGCAGTTCACCAAACATATTATGATATATATATTATGAAAACTCTGCTCATTCAGTTTGAGTGCATATCGGGCAACAGGTGGCGCTTCTGTGTTAAAATTTAATCTCATTATGTGGAAGAATATAACGAGATTAAATTGTTTAAATAATTAATCTTGTGGTAGTACATAAATGTATAAAACTTGGCTCATGAGATGGAAATTTCGTAAAAATGCTACGCTGATTCACTTTGGTTGCACATCGGTCGGCTTATAATGCTACTATTCTGCAATATTTTCTGTTTACAGGAAAATTTTATTTTAGCTTCTGTTTCAAGTAAATTTACCGAACTTGATGTGTGAGATATATATTATCAAAAAATACTTTTATTGAATTTTGGTGTATATTGGCCGGAAGCCGGCACTGCTAATACATTATGTGGTTTCTCAGATAGCCATATCTCAGCATCTACAGGTGAAAATTGTACCGAATTGCATTCGTTAAATATAATTCTGAGAAAATATATGGATTAAATTTTTGTTCATGTTAACCGGTAGATGGCGCTGTTTAAAAAATGCTGTTGAAGAAAAGACTGTATTTGATATTTTACGACTTTCATCTTCAATGTATTTACATGTTTTGAGATGTCTTAAATTCGCTCATTAAAAAAAAAAAAATTGTCTGTGTGTATGTATGATGTGTTAAAGCAAAATTTTGAAACTCATGAACTAAAAGACAGAATTTAAGCATGATTGATAACTGGTTAGATTTTTATTTAAATTGGTACTAATTTTTACGAGAAAACAATATCTCAATTTCTTTTGTATATAAATGCAACAAACTTGATATGTGTGATGGACAACATGTGTAGTTATTCTGATTTAATCTAGGTACATTTCGGACGAATGGTGACACTGCTATGCTGTAATTTATCTCCATTTACCATTTACGGAAAGACTATATCTCAGCTTCTATATTATATGTGTAACAAAATCGCTATTTAAGATATATATTATAAAAAGCATTGGTGATAAAACTTGGGGGTATATCTCTCGACAGGCGTTACTGCTGTAACTTACTACAATTTCTCAAATTTCTACATCTGTGTATCTCTTGGTTAAAATCACATGAAATTTCATATACATTAAAATAGTTCATATAAAAAAAGAAAAAGAATAGCACCGCCCCCCTTGGGCCGATATATATGCAATTTCAATTTTTCAAACAGCATAATTTTTATAATATTTGTATCTTTCGTACTAAGTTTGGTGTATTTTTATAACATAAAATCTGGGATATAACATTCAGATAAAAGGGATTGAATTTCAGAATAGCATAGTCACCTGTCGGCTGATACGCAACTAAATTCAATTAGCAGAGTTTTACATAATACACATCTTTCATGCCAAGTTTGGTTGCGTTTTTACTTAATAGAAGCTGAGATATAGATTTCTTTTGAATTGAAAAAAAAATAATCGCGGTATGACAGCACCACCTGTAGGGTGATATGTATCTCAAAAGTTAATCAACACAAGTGTCAGTTACATGTATTATCAAATATTAAATTTATCGGGATATGCACCGTTATATAAAAAAAGATGATGATATTTACTTATATTTATTCATTTTAATTTTATTTGTTTATTCATTCATAATTTTTTTATTTATTTTGCAGGATAGTGTAATTTCTAAGAACATTTTTTATACTTAATTTTTTAATTTTTTTATATTTCTTGTTTTAATGCTTACTTTAAAAAGTAATAAGAATTCAACCACCGGGCGATTCTAATATTAATGAATTTATTTTAGTATATTTTTTTCCCCTTCAAATCTTAGTCATTATGATAATAATTTTTTTTTTCTATATAAAGATGTGTGTCTGTTTTTGCTTTAGTTTTTTTTACTATAAACTGTTCCTTTGATCCCTTTATTTTTCAAAGTTCTATAATGACTTAATGATAGTTTATCATTTTATTAAATGACATATTTTAGTTGCATTAATTGATGTATTATTATTAAATTTATTTAAAAATTTGTAATATTTGTTCATATTTAAATAAAATAAATGAATAAATATTTTTCTACATTCCAATTAATTATTTTAATTTTCAAATTAATTATTTAATTAATTAGTTTATGTATTCATTTTTTATAAGCCTGTAAAAGATAATTATGGAGAAAACAAAATTTACAATTTTAAATGCGTTAGAAATCCTGCTCTTTTTCTATCTTTCAATAAATAATCAAAAATAAATCCATTAAAATCAAATATTATTATTAAAATCTTGACTATTACACTGTATTGAATAAATACTTCATAAATATAAAATTTTATATAAGGAATGTAAAAATACTTCTTTTCTTTCAATTTCACCCTATAGTACATATAATTGCCCGATAACAGTTTATCTTGAATCTTGAACGAAAGAGGGAACATGCTCGAATAAAAATGAGGAGTGCAAACTGCCATAGCTAGGCTTTATCGCTCTTTTCCCTGACAGCTTCTAACAAAAGCAGTCACAACACTTGAGAGGGGCCAGAACACTTAAGGTGCTCTCTGGGAACATAAGTCGTGTCATAGAATAGATGCCATGCTTTGTTTAATTGCTGCTGCACTGTTTTTGAAAAAATTAATTTGCTAAGTACTTGTTTTTAATCTTTTCTAAGTTTTGAACATGATACAAATCGATTTTTAAACATTTACTTTTTAACTTGCCGTCATCTCGCTTGGATGAACAACGGGGCCACCCAAAGACAAAATTTCCAGTGTAAACAGCCAAAAAATTTTATATATTGATGAAAACCATTTTTCCATTATTTCGTTAACATTTAAATATCTTGCCATTTCACGTATTATTATTTTTTTTAATTCTAAAATTAATACTTTTTGTGGCATCCTTAATTGCCTTATCTTTGGCATTTTTGAAATACTTTTTAAAACTAGTGGATCTGCAGATCAGGGGCCTCAACGTCCTATTTGCATCAGACATTATTCAATAGGTCATTTTTATTTATAATTCCTTATTATATAATAGTATATATTGATTCGATCGGCTTGTTACCATAATCAGATACATTCCTGAGGAAGGAGGCTGACGCCCCCTCAACTCCCCGCTATATATATCGCTTTGTATACCTATTTGTATATCATATAAAGTTTTACGGAATTGTAAATAACTGCATTTATTTTTGTATAAATTCTTTCAAAGAGGTTTAGTAAAATTCGTAAAATGCTAATTTTGTGCATTTCTAGTCGTTTTAGAGTTAAAATAGCCTAATTTTCCCTTAAAAACGCTTAAAAAAGCTCCAATAAGGAAAGAAATGGATTTGGCGCCAAATTTGGCGACTGTTTCCCTCCTTGGCGATTTTTTTGGCGACCTTGGCGAGAAAATCCTTATTAGGGATATACCAAATATGGAAGCTGTAATCTCATTGGCTGATGAGATACGAGAATTTTCCAGAACAGTCTGGGTTCGATAGAAAAGTATAAAACGAGAATTTTTTTCGGCAAGGCTGTCAGTCTCACAAGTAAACCTTCTCTCCTTTGATACCGGTTTACCAGAAACCCATGTATTTTCTGAAAGCTTATGTCATAAGTAGAAAAACTGTGAAATCTTAGGGGCAGAGGAACAAGCGTTTAGGAGCTACAGGACCCACAAAGTATCAGTTAAGTGTGTACAGATGGACATATTCCCATAATGACGTCTCTATTTCTTGTATGTTCCCGTATGTTGCTGTGAAGTACTAACGTATTGTAGTCTTCTTACATTGTAGATGAATCCTAAAGTCGTTGTGGTTGCCTTTGTCTCGCAATTCGGAACAAGCAATCGGTCTCCGAACATCCAGGAATCGGAGATAATAAAACGCATAACTACCCTTCTGGAAATTGATATGAAAATCGTGGAAGAGATCCAGACATTAGGATTTGCTGGAGGCAATGTAGAAGAATGGGGCGAGGAAATGGATTTCGGAGATGACGGTGTCGATAAAGAACAGCAACAGTCGTCGTCCTCCACTTCTATCGTGACGTATTTTGGCCAAGTATGCCTGATGACAGGAAGAAAATTCTGCTTTTAGGGGATTCGTGGTGTTCTAACAAAGATCATGCATTGTTTGCTTTTGAAGTACCTGATAGTAAAGTCCTACAAAGATAACTGGTACCTAAGGATGTACAGGAAAGATCCAGCCTCTGGATATTCATTTTTTCAGGCACCTACAATCTTTTGTTCGTTACATAACGGACACGATCATTATCGAGACAGAGGAGCACATCTCGCATCGCGATAGTTTTTCGGCCCTGCAGACATTTTCCCTATATAAGTTCAATGCTCCTCGTTTAAAGAACTTGATTAAGTATGCTTTTTATAAGTGCGGATACTTGGACGACGAATCTGGAATGTGGATTACGCCAATGGATTACTGCTTCGATTCGTTGACAAATGATGAGTGTGCAAAGTGTGCGGCTATCGCTTTTGTAAAATGTGCCCATTGTGAACTGTCTTTCTGCCCGTTTCACTATTTATTTGATGAATTGCACACTGATTTTCTCTTGAAATAGATTTTGTTTCAAGTCAATAACACAAGACACATTCTCAACATCCCAACGTATATTTTTTTCATTTCAACGAGTTGCTTCTTCCTTTATTTTGAGGTCTCCACCTTCTTATCATATTATTAGTTCATATAAATTCGTGAAACGAGCATTTTATCGACTTTCGGTGTCATGTTTCTAACACTTTACTGATACTTTGTGGGTCCTATAGCTCCCAAACGCTTATCCCTCTGCCCCTAAGATTTTACAGTTTTTCTACTTATGACAAAAGCTTTCAGAAAATATATAGATTTCCGGGAAACCGGTATCAAAGGAGAGAAGGTTTACTTGTCAGATCTGTGTCAGTTTCATCAAATGCTTGCTTTGCTTTGAGCCTCTTTGGATGAGACTTGCTTTATGTGTTATTGATAAACAGTTTGTGCTGTTGTTTTGCTGTTAACGGCTGTTGTTTAAGCTGTGTTTACTGCTTGAATTGAAGCTGATACTTGGTTTATAGACCTGTATTTTTCTGGAACTTTCTGTGAATAAATCACTGAATTTTTGCAAGTTTCTCCTTTCATTCTCGGACAACTTAAGAACCCCCAAGTACGCAAAAATATGTATTCTTAATAAACGACGGTCTTGTAGTATTCCCCTGAAATTCATAAATACCAAACTTCATACAAAAAAAATTACATTCCATATCGGAAATATTTCGCGTAACCTTTAAACTAATTTCCATTTCTATGCCCACAATTTTCAACAGGAAAACATGCTTTTAAAATTCTAATAAAATTTCATTATATTTGATGGGGTGTAACCATGGTAAAATAAACGTTTAAGAAATACCGACTATAGACCGTAATAGTATGAAATTCTTTTATGTATCCTGGAAAAGTAGCCACAGTCATTATAAACGCCAATAATAAGAATAAACCTAATTAATTATAACTCATTAATTTTTCAAACTAATTTGACATCATTTGGATGATTACAGTACATACTCGGAATTATTTTGTGTGGTCCCATAAATTATTTAGTCTATACATAACCTTTTTTAAGAGTAAACATGATTTTAAGCATCTTTATAATGTATGTTAATTTTATGAAGTTCAATTCAGGATAAACGCATTAAAGTGCGCGCTTAAATAAAAATTTGTCCATAGGCTCTAATGTTACGAAATTATTTCTTGTGTCTGAGTAAACAAACCACAAACATTGTATACACCAGTAAAAAATATTCAGCTTAATTTGCGTTTAAAATTAATAATTGTTTCAAATTTAACATCGTTTAGATGACTACGTGACATTGTCAGAACATTTTGTAAGGTCCTGTACATTAATTAGAAAGCTTAAGAGCACATATCTTCTTCAAACAACATAAGTTTAAAAGCATCTTACTCAGTTCCATTTTCTTCATTGTAAAGTCATGATATTAAAATGCGTTTAAATGAAATTCACCCCATACGCCGTAATGTTAAGAATTTTGGCGTGTCCCTGTACACATTTTATAAACAATATAGCAATAAAAATTATACAACTACTTATATGCAAAGCTGAAACGTGTAGCTAATTTGCAAGTCAATCGAATGACTTTTGCGGCCGCTCTTGCGGTACATACAAATTCTTCCCATAGGCCGTAATGATAAAAAAAACTTTGGCATGTCCCTGTACACGAAGTACAAATGGAATACATACCAAAAACTATACAGCTGACTTCGTGGGGCTGATGAATATGTGTACCAAATTGCAAGTCAATAGCATGATTTTTGTGGCCGCTATTGCGATACATACAAATTCCTCCCATAGGCCGTAATGTTAGGAAAAACTTTGGCGTATCCCTGTATACGAACTACAAATGGAATACATACCAAAAACTATACAGCTGATTTCGTGTGGTTCATCAACATGTGTACCAAATTTCAAGTCAATAGCTCTATTTTTGCGGCCGCTATCGCACGACAGACAGACAGACAGACACACGGAACTCAAAATCCTTTTGAGTCTCAGCAGAGTACCTGCACTGACGTTTCGGCAAAAATTGGAAGTCAATAGCTTGATTTTTGCGGTGGCTATCGCGGTACATACAGATTCTTCCCATAGGCCATAATGATAGAAAAATTTTGGCGTGTCCCTGTACACGAACTACAAATGGAATACACACCTAAAACTATACAGCTAATTCCGTTGGGCTGATGAATATGTGTACTAAACTGCAAGTCAATAGCGTGATTTTTGTGGCCGCTATCACGATACATACAAATTCCTCCCATAGGCCGTAATGATAAGAAAAACTTTGGCGTGTTCCTGTATATACCAAAAACTATACAGTTGATTTTGTGGGGCTCATGAACATGTGTACCAAATTTCAAGTCAATGGCGCTATTTTTGCGACTGCTGTCGCGCAACAGACAGACACACAGACAGAGCCCAAAACCGTTTTGAGTCTCAACAGAGCGCCTCCACTGACGTTTCGGCAATTACAATTTTCCTGACAATTGCATTTTGTTTTTAACACTGGGCTTAATCCTAGAGTGTACGTGGAGAATAAAATCTATTCGAAAATTTGCTTTTAAACGATAAAATTGGTGGTAGCAGAAAGAGAAAAGAAAAATATCCAAGTGCGGCTTTTTTTTTGAAGAGTGAAGAGATTGAGAGATTGGAGCGAAAAAATTTTTAGAAAAAAAAATACAAAATTTAAATTTGTATACAGCCCTCAGGTCCCTACATTCAATTATGGGAAAGCTATATGAAATATTTCAAACACAAAAGTTCGAAAGTTCTTCGAGCAATATTCGAGGAGAAATTCGAGTTCAAAATATTAATGCAAGTGATGGGGACCGTACATAAATGGAGATGCTTGTGTGAGAGTCTTGAAATCCTGAATTATATTAAAAGGAAAGCATTTTCGCTGATGATATTGATTTCAAAAGTTTTGTCCATTCAACAAATTTATTAGATGATGTATCACACGTGGTTATTAAGGAAAATTAAGATTAAAATTTATTAGATGATGTATCACATGTGGTTATTAAGGAAAATTAAGATTAAAATTTATTAGATGAGGTATCCACATGGCGGCCCTAGGCTCTGTCGGCTTTTATGGATCCCATGTAAGACAAACTAATTTTTTTTCATATTGAAACCATATTTTTTCTTTACAGAATCGTCTAAAGCGGAAAAAATCTATTTAAAAATATGAATTATTCTTTATTTTTTCAAAGTGGGAGGCCCCCGGGCCAAAGATTGTTTTATTCAAATAAAAGAAAAAAAAAAAAAAAACCCAGAATTATCTTAAAACGAAAGATATTTTGCTGATGACATTTATTTCAGAAGTTTCGTGCATTCAAACCTGGAGCTCATAGAGGCTGCATGCTGCACGTAACCCAAACTCAGTTTTTTCAAATAGAAACTATACTTTTCTTCACAGAATCGTGTTAGGTTGTACGTCAGTCAGATTCCCTCTTTCTTTCTTCCATGTAATCCAATGGGATTTTCACTGCTCCATTTTACAGTAAGTGATCAAATTATTCTCTCTCTCTCTCTCTCTCTATATATATATATATATATATATATATATATATTTTTTTTTTTTTTTTTTTTTTTTTTTCGATTAAAAAAAGAAAGAAAAAAAAAAAAAAACATGAAATGACCTGGAACTTCTCACATGCAAAGAAAATTTAAAAACTCGTTGTTTCCATTATCGATTCAGTCCAGAGTGTAATTCCACAAATAAAAGAAGAGCGAAATTACTTTGGATCACCCTCTATCATAAAAAGCTACAAATAACTTCTGACTGTAATACATTATTGCATACACTATTTACAATATTTTTATATGTTGGTGCAGGAACTGCGCAATTATTTAGGCGGATGTAATTTTTTTTTTTTTTTTTTTTCAAAAATTACTAATTTACAAATTTTTTGCTTATAAGTAGAACAGATTTCCATAAAATTTTACAAAACTTGCAGAAAAATTAACAAAACATTAGAGAAACATAAAATTCCCACGTGTAACATTTGTTAAGATATGAGCATTTTTAGTAAAAATTATTTTACTGCACATGCGCGAAAGATAGAAAATTTTTTATTGCATACGTTGAAACCTAGATATATTAAGCAACTTTTGTCAAAAGTTCATTTGAACAGAGTAAAAATTAAGCAAATTGTCGACAAAAGAACGAGCTAGATTTTAGGCATTTTACAGAGTTGAAATTTCATAAGGGGTTTTACACATGCCACGTATTTAATTTGAAGATCCAATTTTTTCAACCACGTTGTAAAAGTTCTTTTTTGCGAAAAACTCCTTATAGGCTTGTATCTTTAAAATATTTTTTTTTATTTGCTAAGATTTGTGATTTCATAAGATTTTTTTTTTTTTTTTTTTTTCAGAAAAAAGAGCTTTTGCCACGTGATTGAAATAATCTTCAAATTAAATATGAGCCATGTGTAAAACCCCTTATGAAATTTCAATTCAAGAAAATACCTAAATTCTAGGCCTAGGCTGTTCTTTTGCCGATAGTTTGCTTAATTTTTACTCCATTCAAATGAACTTTTGACAAAAGTTGCTCAGTATATCTAGCTTTCAACCTATGTAATAAAAGGTTTTCTGTCTTTCGCGCACGTACAGTAAAATAATATGTACTAAAAATGCTCATATCTCCTCGAATATTACACATGTGAATTTTATGTTTCAAAATGATGTTTCGTTAACATTTTGTTAATTTTTCATCATATTTTGTAAAATTTTATGGAAACTCGTTCTAGTTATACGCAAAAAACTTGTCAAAAAATTATATCAGTCTAAATAATTGCGCAATTCCCGCACCATAAAATCAATCAGACGCAGACGAAACCATTTGCAAAAATGTTATCATCTAAACAAAATATATTTGTAATCGCTTTGTAACCAAATCTATAACTAAAATAACATTTAAGAATGATAAAATAACATTTAGGAATGAACAAATATAGGAGAAACTAGGAGGACCTGACCCAGTTTTTGGTTTTTAATTTTTCATATTCTTTGTATAACAGTTGGAGCTGAATAAAAAATGTGAACAAATAGTCTGCTATTTTATACATAGTGTGGCTAAAAATGATCGCATAGTTCTTACTAGAAATGGTGTAAAAAAACTAAATTTCTTAAATCAGCACATGGGTCAAGTGTCCCTAAGCCTAGGGAGACTTGACCCCCTATTTAGTGAGACATGACTGCCATTATGAAACTGAGAAAACTCATAGATATTGAAAGGAAAAACACAGGTTTTGTAATTTAAACGTTTTCTAGTTTTATTTTGTAGAAAATTTTAGTGAAAAAACAAAATTGTTTATTGTTTTCTTTTGCTTTCTCACGCTTTGTACTTTTCACATTAAGAGCTTTTTTGGCCTCTCTTTTGTCAGCATTTTTTTTTTTCCTTTTATTCTTTTTGCCTCTTTCTTTCTTACATTTCTCTTCTGTTTGGTGTGACAGTAGCTAACATATTCTTAGACTTTTTTCCAGTAATTTATTATGTAACAATTTACCAGCCTCAATGAAAAAAGTATTTTAGCTATTTCTTAAATAAAAACAATTCATTAGGCCTAAGTCACAATATTTTAGTTATTCATGGAATAAATCAAACAAAGAACATTAAATTAACACTTTCATTTAACCTGTAACTCCGCCAGAGGGAGTTTCTTTCGCAATTTGTATGTTATTTATTTCTTAAGCATATACCCAATATTCATATTTGTACAATCAATATACTTTGGATACAACTAGTTTAGTTAGAAAGAATATAATTATAATGTATATCCATTTATAATATAAATGTGAATACAGAAAATTTTGTCCTGAAATGCTATAACTCAGGCTAGGTCTAACCTGTATTATACTTAAAGCTAACCCTATTGAAAATTTTACTCGAAAAATTCAAAAGTTTATTTATAAATTTAAAGATTTAATTGCCCCACAAAGTATCAAAATGCCATTACACCCACCCGTCTATTCCTAAAATGTTTTTTAAAATTGAAACCCACAAAATTAATTATCCTTTTCTTCCAATTGTCTCTAAATGTAATAGTCCGTCTTATTTTCTGGAAAAGTTTCTAGCAAAATTACTCAAACCTTTAACTCTTAACGACCCGCACATTGTAAAATCCGGATTAGAAGTTAAAAACAGAATTCTGGATACTACGTTTAAACCTACTGATAATTTTTTTAGTATTGATGTTATTTCTCTTTTTCCTCATATTCCTTTAGACTTAGTTAAATCTACATTCCTTGATAAATGTAGTTATACTCCATCACTTAACCACTTTCTCAAATTTATTAGTGAAACCTTTGACCTCATTAATGATGATAATGTATTTTTGTTTAATAAAGTTATATATAAACAAACCTTTGGTGCCCCGATGGGTTCCCCTCTTAGTCCTATTTCGGAACAGGACAATTCCGCCGAGATTTTAATCCCCTGTTCCCCTCATAGGACAATTCCGCCGAGAATTTTAACCCCCTTTTCCCACAGAGGACAACTCCACCGCGCCATTTTCCTGAGACGAGAAGAGGGGGTCTGCAGCAGTATTTCCATTTTTGGCGACGCATTGCACTTTGGCGGCACATCGAGCATTATATAACAACCCTTCCCCCTCGCTTTGGAAAGATGAGTAAAAGTAAAATAGATTTTAACCAAATTATGAGTAAAAATTTTTACTCATAAACATGCATTTAATTTTATTTTTCATTATTATTATATGTTCTTTTATTTGACAATTATTTAATCATATTAATAAACTCTGCTATAAATAAATTTATTTCTAATTTTCGTGTAGCACTTGAATATCATAAAATTCAAGTAAAAATTAACTTAAGAAATATTTACATCTTACAAGGAGAGGTCACGACATGAAAAATTCAGATCGGGACGAAATTGTGCAGGATTGTAGTACACTATGACGGTAACAACATACTAAAGCAGCAGGACCCACTATTCACAAAATTTCGAGAAAAAAGAATTTAAAGTTTAAATAATCTTTAAATACAAGTTATTTCGTACGCAATACAGCGCCCCAGTGGCGTGAACGTAAAGCGCTGGTCTGCCGCCCAGATAACATGGGTTCGAGGCTACCTACGGAACTTTTTCTTTTTTTTCCTTCTTTAATTTTTATGTAATCTAAAATTTTTATTTATTTTTACTTTATTTTATAATTCATTTGAAAATTTTAATAAAAGATTATTTAATTTTGTTGAATATAAAATAAATAAATTTTTCTATTTTTGATATTTATAGCTTAAAAATACAATAAATTTCTATAACTTAAAAAATAAATTTTTATTTTGTTTTAACCATAAAATAAGGTAACACTAAAGAAAATGTTTTTAATTATTTTTTAAGTATTTTATTTTATTTTAGGTATATCCAAAACAATATTAAATTTTGTTTTTAAATTACAAAAAATAAAAAATTACAGAGAAATGATGATTTTAATTGCATATATAATTATTATCCAAATTAAATAATTACTTCTCCAATCAGTACAACTTCTTGAAAAATTAAAGTATAGTATTACGATACTATTAAATTATTACAGGCAAAGAAATGTTATCCTTAAATGTAGATTTTAAATGTTAATTCACATACTTTCTTCTTCGACAACGACATTTTTTTTTTAATCCTTCTGTGGATGAAATAAAATATTTCACTTCACCTGCTCTCTATTATTAACAAGCTAAAAGGGTTTACGTAATTTATAGACATTAAAAGGAAAACAGGAAGCTCAAACCAAAATTTAAGTACACCTGCTAACTATTTTTTACACATTGATTTACAACTTGCTTATTTTTTAGTTACTTAAATTTTTTATCTGTTTTTCTTTATATTTGTTATTTAGTGTTTTGCAAAATTAAAATTTATTTTTTAAGTTATAAAAATTTACTGTATTTTTAAGTTATAAATATTAATATACATATATATATTTATTTATTTTATATTCAAGAAAATTAAAAAACCTTTTATAAATTTTTTTCAAATTTTGAATTCATATATAAAATAAAGTAAAAATAAATAAAAAATTTAGATTACATAAAAAATTAAAGAAGAAGAAAAAAAAAAAGTTCCGTAGGTAGCCTCGAACCCATGTTGTCTCGGTGGAAAACCAGCGCTTTACGTTCACGCCACTGGGATGCTGCCTTGCTTGCAAAATAACTTGTATTTAAAGATTACTGAAACTTTAAATGCTTTTTTCTCGAAAATTTGTGGATAGTGGGTCCTACTGCTTTAGTATGTTGTTACCTTTATAGTGTACTACAATCCTGCACAATTTCGTCCAGATCTGAATTTTCCATGTCGTGACCTCTCCTTGTTAGTTTAAATTATTCCGATTACATTTACAAAATTATTAAAGGATAAATAAGAAATTAAATTTTCTTTACTTAACTTAATATTCAAATATATATTACTTAACTTATATTAACTTATATTAAATTTTCTTTACTTATTTTCTTTAATTTAATTTCTTAAATTTTTTATTCAACAGTGATAAATAACATTAATAACAACAGTAATAATTCTGTGCGATGAAAATCATCTCCATCTGTATATATTGTGGAAAATAGTTTTAATAAATATTAATTTTATTAAATAATTTGTAAGGAAAAAATGTAGAAGAAAGTTTCATGGTGGTTACAACATACTAGTTGATATTGGAGAAACATTCAGAAGATAGATTTTAGTAACATAGCTGATTTTGTTGGGGGACTGAACCCCCCCCCCCCCCCATTAATGTATATAGAATTTTATTATGGTATTCTGGGTCGATGATAGAAGACAGATTATTATGGAACAGAAGATAATTATGGAACAGAAATATCCGCAAATAACTCGTTTAAATGAACGACTTTTAGTAATAAGAATTATAAATTGATTATTAT
This sequence comes from Salticus scenicus, assembly GCA_963930645.1. Taxonomy (NCBI): domain Eukaryota; kingdom Metazoa; phylum Arthropoda; class Arachnida; order Araneae; family Salticidae; genus Salticus; species Salticus scenicus. Next base: position 9,016,780 of record OZ005651.1, on the reverse strand, counting down.
AGTTTCATTGATTTTTATTTGCGTAACGATGCATATACCTATGAACGTTTGTGTCCATTTACTTTCTTCTTCTGATCATTTCAATAGCGAAGAATACTGCCTGTATCGAAATAATATGTCAACAGTTTAATAATAATTTGGTATTTTACTCACACGGTTTACCGTACAATTTAATACTAGAAATACTAATTGGAATCTAATTGGAATACTAACACGAATCATTTGCTTGATCTCAACGAAAACTTTAGTGCAGCTTTTCTATACGATACAGATTTAGTATATCGAGTTAGATCTTTCTGCTGTTATTTGTTCTTAGAATATGCTAATAACAGGCACATAGATCAACCGCAAAAACATGATTTTCAGATTCAGGGGACTTCACAACGTATAAATATAACAAAAACTCAATTTCTAAAATTTGACCCCAAAACAGTATTTTCTCTATTACCTTTTATGATATCTATTTTATATAGCAACTTTGTTGCCGGTATATAGCATAAAAGCTGATATGGTCTTTCCGTAAATAGAGTTAAATTGCAGTACATAGCAGTGTCGTTTTTCGTCCAATATGCATTTATAATGAATCAGCATATACTAATAAATACACTTTTCAAAAATAAGTTATCAAGTAGAATGCATTACGTTTAATATTTAAAAAAAAAAAAAAAAAAAAAAAAAAAAAATAATATTTTCTAATTATAGCTGACGTAAATCACCAAAAAAAAAAAAAAAAAAATTAATTACATCATAAATAAATGAATAAATAATAATAATAATAATAATAATAATAAAAACTAATAAATCATAAATTAATTTTTTTTTTATTATTATTTGCCTCCATGTTCAATAGTATTACGTTACGGTTTTGCATTCGTTTAGTCAATAAGCATTTCTAACACTCTAAAGGTTGTTGCCTTATAAAATGAAAAATCTGTAGTTGAAAATATAGGGAAGTTACATCTATACAAATTACTGTGCCTATGCTTTTTATTGAATTTTAAGAAATTGACAAATTGAACAACTTTCTTCTATAAAAATTTTTAATACAAAATATTACTTGCATAAAATGAAAAAGTGCATAAAAATAAAGGTATTTTTGAATGCCTCTTTGAGATTCTAATAAGAGATTTTCTTTTCCCTTAAATTCTCATTATCCATAACTTTCTAACAATGCTACTTTCAATCCTCTACCCCCATAATTAATACGTTAAAAACGTACAACAAATTTCATGTTTGAGAATTAATATATAGATTATTACCATTCTTTTGTGTATTTATTTTTAACAAAAGTTGAATGCCTGAAGTTTTAGCATTCTCGCCAACTTTTATTTCGCCAAAGGTAATGCCTTCCCCCCTCATTCGGCGGAATTGTCCTATCGAGGGAAAACGGCAGAAAGGAATCCGGCGGAGTTGTCCTGCTGTGGGAAACAGCTGATAAATTTTTCGTCGGAGTTGTTCTATGCTTCGGCGGAGTTGTCCTATGCCCTCCTATTTTAGCAGATTTACTACTTACTGAATTAGAAAAACGTGTATTTGAATCTTCCAAACTCAAACCTACTATATATCTACGTTTTGTGGACGATATTTTTATCTCCTGGCCTTATTCAAAAAATTCGCTTCTTAATTTAATTGATAGTTTTAATAACCAATTTCCATCCATAAATTTTACTTATGAAACAGAAACTTGAAATAGTTGACTAAAATTATTAGAAAAATGTACTGTCACCGTGTTGTGAGCTGTCCTGAAAATTTCAAATGTCTAGCTAGTCGGAAAGTTAGTGAAAAATCGATTGCAAGCTTTGTACTGATAACGCGTCCGAAGGCAGCGGGAACCCGAAACAGTTGGCTAAAGGTTTTAAGAAAATGCATTTTCACCCTGTTCTGAACTATTCTAAAAGTTTCAAATGTCTAGCTAGTGGGGAAGTTAGTTAAATAAATTTTCTGTCGAATCATATAAGCGCTGCCGAAGGCAGCGGGACTTGAAATAGTTGACTAAAATTATTAGAAAAATGTATTGTCACCGTGTTGTGAGCTGTCCTGAAAATTTCAAATATCTAGCTAGTCGGGAAGTTAGTTAAAAATCGATTGCAAGATTTGTCCCTGACAAACACACAAACAAACAAACCCACAAACAAGAATCGAACTTAATAAAAAAACATGCTAAAATGCTTTTTTCAATTCCTATATTACCCGTGCCATAAATTATACAACTCTTAAATTTAATGGAAAACAACAAATTAACAAAATTATTCAAATCGGTAATGCTGCAGGGTATAGTAAATCTAATATTATAAAAATTGTTAATAGAATAAAAAATAGCATGTCAATTAATTGTATTAATCATACTTTGAATTCAACTCTTAAATTGCATTATACCGATAGTCTCCCCTACTGTAAAGAATTCTATAGTTTTCAAAATTAAGTTCTACGTAAATTTAATATATTAATTCCTTTCAGTTCCCCCCTAACTATTAAACAATTAACTCTTTGTGATCGTGACCAAATTGGACCTACTGGAGGAGTATATAAAGTAACTATTGAAAATAACAAAGAACTTTTCTGTTACATTGTACAAACTAAGCGAACTTTAACAAAACGAATTCAAGAACATAAGCGTAATATAAAGGAATGAAGAAGTTCTACTTCGGTTGATTTTATTTATGATAACCCTAACGCTACTCCTATATGGGATAACGTCAAAATTATTTCAGCCCCTTCTACGATCCAAGAACTGTATCTTTCTGAAACTATTAATATAAATAAACATAAAAATTCAATAAATTCAAAAGATGCTGAAAATTTGCCAATAATTTGGCACCATATTATAAAAGAACTAATAGCTTGTTTTTTCCAGTTCCGTATAGTTTTACTCTTCAATAGCCTCATGTGACTTTTCAAAACACCTATAATAAATTCAGTTCCTACATTTGCACCCTGATGTTTCTACAATTTCTTGACTAGCGGTTCTTCAATTCTACAACAGTGCCAACCTCCAAGGGTAGCACCTCCGCTTCCTGCAGTAGTTACAGCCTCCAAATGTAGCACCTCCTTAACCTGTAATAGTTCTAGTCTCCAAGTGTAGCACCTCCTCTTCCTGCAATAGTTCCAACCTCCAAGTGTAACACCTCCTCATCCTGCAATAGTCCCAACCTCCAAGTGTAGCCACTTCGTCAACCTGCAATAGTTCCAACCTCCAAGTGTAGCACCTCCTCATCCTGAAATAGTTCCAACCTCCAAGTGTAGCACCTCCTCATCCTGAAATAGTTCCAACCTCCAAGTGTAACACCTCCTCATCCTGCAACAGCTCCAGCCTCCAAGTGTAGTACCTCCTCTTCCGACAATAGTCCTAGCCTTCAAGTGTAGCACCTACGCATCCTGCAATAGTTCCAGACTCCAAGTATAGCACTTTTTTATCCTAGAATAGTTCCAGCCTTCAAGTGTAGCACTTCTCCTTCCTACAATAGTTCCAGCCTCCAAGTGTAGCACCTCCACATCCTGCAATAATTCTAACCTCCAAGTGTAGCACCCCTAACCCTGCAATAGCTCCAGCCTCCAAGTGTAGCACATCATTACCCTGTAATAGTTCCAGTCTCTATGTAAAACTTCCATTTGAATTTATTTTTTGTAAGGACTTAACTGTTGACCATATGGTACAAAAATATATCTAACTGCTTTGTAGTGTGTAAAACTAAATCCCTGATGATGCCTTGTTCTATCTAAGGCGAAAAACTTTGGAAGTTTTTTATCTTTTTAATAAATGTATTTTAAACGTTTTTTAAAGTGTTTTTAATTTTATTACAAAAATGACACGTGTTTACAATTTAACTCTTAACTTGCGTTTGTTTATAAAGTAATGTTGATATTTATCATTAAAAAATCATAAAAATTGATAATCAGATCTTTTCATAAAAGTTCCACAATTATTTACTACTATGTCTTGCAAAACAACGTTTCGTTATTTTTGATTGTTTAGAACAATTTTTATAGCTTAATATATATACAACTATAAATATCTTAAATACATTTTGTTACAAGTAAATAATAATAAAGAGAATTTATCATTGCAATTTTATAAAAGTTATATATACATATGTGTATATATATGCACATATGATTACTAATTTCAGTTAAAATTACAAAAAAATAAAACGTTCTGTAGAAACTAAATATAATATTCATTATTTACAGCCACTCTTTCCCTTTCAGGCAGCTTGTCGATCCCCTTAGCGTAGAATTTCTCATTCTTAGATCCAAAATATTCAGCAATTGCCATGAAGACAGCTTCAAAATAAGTAAATTCTTTTCCAGTCAGATAATTTTGTAGCAATCGGAATATATAATAATCCAATGGAGGAATCTCAAGTGAATGTGGTGAATGACTGAGAATTTCCCATCCAAGCTCACTCAACTTTTGTTGCGTCACTATTGCAGTATGTGCCTTTGCATTATCTTGATGGAACATAATTCCTTTTTTGTTCGCTAATACTGGCCACTTACTCTTGACAACTGCATTTAAATTATCAAGTTGGTTACGATAAGTGTTCGCATTGATGGCTTGCTCTTGTTTAAGTAGCTTGTAGTACACAAGACTATCCCACCAAAAACAGAGCATCACTTTCCGTTGATGAAGATATGAATTTTCAATAATTGTGGCAGATGTTCCAAATTTTCACAGCTCTCTTTATATTCTCGTAAAGGATCTAATTTTAATTAGCCGTAATGAGTTTGTCCGAAAATGGCTCCACATTGTGTCTAACAAGGAGAGATGAACTGATTCTGACATGATCCAATAAATTTCTTTCAGTCAAATTGTACGAAATCCAAATGCTCTGCTTCAAGGAAATGCAAGATGTTTGATACGTTCCTTAGCAATGAAATGGTGAGTGCCGAGTTTCTGCGCAATTGTTCTAATGGATACATGCGAGTTACTCTCCAACGTGGACCGCAAAATGTCATTATCGAACCTTGATGGCCTCCCATATCAGCGATAATCTTTGAAATTAAAATCTCCGAAACGAAATTTGGCAAAAATCTTTTGCAGGAACAAAAATTTACAAATTCACTTCCCAACGTGTGACATAAGTTTTTACAAGCAACCGATCCTTGCTTCCTTTCTAAAACCCATACCAAATGTAATTTCATAAATGCACATTATCCATTGTCATCTTATTCACTCTGCACTTCGGAACTAACTGCTGAAGTGTATTAAATGTAGCCTTCTTATCTTATACAAGAGACATGCTAAATAATAAGACATCACGTGTTGCATTCTATAGGCTTGTTTATATGCTGACAGGTAAAATTACCCGCAGGTAGTAAAATACGACAAAACTTTCCCGCTAACCCAATAGAAATCTATCATGTTTATATCCTACGATTAAATAAATTTATAGTTGTTATACAAAATTTCTGGTATGAAGTTTTCTGGGAGATACAGAGGGGTTGGTTGCTATGATATATGATGCGCTCTCATAATTTTTTTTTTTTTTAATAAATTAGTTACAACAAACCAATACTGAAATGACAAAAAATTTAAATGAAACTTGATTTCAGAATGTACAACTACCTTTTGATCTTTTGTTTTTAACATTTTGTTTTTAGCCAATTGGCCAAGAACCGATCTTCCTGCATAACACTTCGATTTAAAACATGTAAACAAATCAAAGTTCCCTCCTTTTCAAAAATGGTAATTGCGTATCAAAATGAAATTAAATTGTAATTTTCTCCAAATATTAACAAATAAATAATTAAAATGCTATTTGATATACACTAAGATGAAATATGTACGATTGTAATATAGGCACGAAAGTTAAGGGGGAAAAAAGTTAAATTTCTAAAATGTAAAATGAATTAAAAACTAGTATGTTGTGGCCACCACAAGACTTTCTTCTATGTAATTTTACTCAAATCCATGCAGTTGTTCCCCCGTTCCCCCGAGTTATCTCGGGATAACCGGTGAAGTGGTTAAATTATTATTTATAATTTTTTTTTTCATGATAAATGCAGACGTTTTTTATCTGACAGAATTATAACACTAAATGCCGAAAGAAAGTCAATTTTGTGCCATCAGAAGAAGTGCGTTTTTTTTTTCTTTGTTAAAAAATGAAAATATCGTTAACTTTATTCTAAATTGTCACTGATGTATGGTTCAACCATTTGTTTTAAAGGTGTTGACGCGATCTTTCGAAAGATACCCATATTCCAAATTTACACCCCTTGGGGGGTACTTGGGGGGAAGCGATGCTACCGCATGCACAAACTTTTTTTCCTAGTTTGTCACTACTATTATCAATAATTCATATTAATTTTACAATCACACGTTAAAAATGACTTTCATTATGCACATTTATACGAAATTTTGTACTGTACAGCCATGTTAAAAATTTAGAAAAAATGGGATCGCAGCGTCACCTGTTGAGCGATTGATCCTTAAATCTAATCAACACCAGTTTATATCAGAGTCCAACTAAATACCATGTTTGGTTAAATTTCGTTCATTGGTTCGTGAGATACAGCGTTCACAAAATTTGCGATACACACACACAGACAGACTGACAGACATTTTTTTAAAAAACAGTCAAATCGTGTTCAGGACATCCTAAAACGTGTAAATCCATCGAAAACTGGATGTTCGAAAATTTTCACGAATCCAGTATTTTCTCTATGTATAGTTACATGTAGAAGAAAGTAATAATATCCAGAACTAAACAAAAAAATTCCCATTATTACTCATTTACTGTCGAAATGTCTACCTATCCAGTATGTTCTTTTGCTTGCATTCAGTTCTTATAAATTTACAATTGTTAATTTGGTTTTGAATACATTTATCGCCTGAAATTCCATTATTTCGATTGAGTCAGAGGTATTCTATTTTGAACTTCCGTGAAACACTTGATTTTCGTATTGAATTATGAGTTCGAATAAATGTGGTCTAACTCATCCTTGGACCACTATTAATCCAGCTCAAAATGTGGTCTAGATTCTCATAGAATGTGGTTCAGATTCTCATAGAAAGACTTACATCATAGCTCCGAATGTTTAATCAGATTCGTCTCTATCTCTAATACACTTGATAGAAATTCCCGCAACACAAGACAATTAGTTTGGAAGTTTTGAAAAATTGTTTTAAAGAAGGTTAGATTCCAGAATTTTTTTTTTTTTTTTTTTTTTTTTTTTTTTGTAATAAATGTTTTTAAATATATTTTTTATTTTTTACTACCCATTTGTGGAAAAGATACGAACTCTTGTAAAAGCGAAGAAAAATATCAATGAATTTAATTTGAAGAATTACAAAATTTTAACAGATCCCATACAAAAGATTTCTTATAAGGGAAATTCGGTTACATATCCTAATAAGATGACGTACAAATTTTCAGTGTTGTTTCATAAAATCCCTAGACACATATATGAACAAAGTTGTTAAAGGTTAATTCAGAAATAAAACATGGGTTCACTAATTTAGGTTTGTGTAGGCCTGTAAAATAAAAACCACAAACTTTTTTTTTTTTTTTTTTTTTTTTTTTTTTTATCAACGAACTTTTGTCGAGATATTAAAAAAGTGGTTTAAATCGGCAGATTCATCTTGTCATATCCGTAAGACATTTTATGGTAAACGCTGACATTTTGTGTGTGTTCTGATTTTTGTGTGGAAAAAAATTTACTGTTTAATTATAAATATTTCTTTATGGGGGCGAATAAAAATTTGAAATTCCATTGAAATTGAATTTTTTTAAATTTTTTAATTGTTTAAAAAAACAAAAGAAAAATGCATATCTAACTATTTTTATGAAAGTTTTCAATCAATATATGTAAAATAAATATTTAATGAATTAAACCTAAGGAGAAATTTTTTCAAACATCACATGATGTTGATTAATATCTTCATATGGCATTTTTATAATTTTTCCCCCTGTTGATTTTTTTCTCTCCGCCACCGATGGCAGTTTGATCAGATTAAGCGGCTCATTTTATTAAGCAGTGATTTTATTAAGTAGCGGATTATGTATTTACTTAAATATTAAAGAAAAAACTGCAATGTTCATATTATTTGATAATAATTAAGAAGTTTTTTTATTTTTATTTTCAGGAAATTTCACATGTCTCGCAGTAGTTTTCAACTTGAAACGTCGTTTAGGATATCACTTGTTTCACACGTATGTCCCAACGACTTTGATTGTTGTTATGTCTTGGATATCCTTTTGGATCCGCCCTGAGGCAATACCTGCTCGCGTCACTTTAGGAGTTACAAGCCTCTTAACTTTAGCCACTCAAAATACTCAATCTCAATCTTCATTGCCTCCCGTGTCTTATGTCAAAGCGATAGACGTTTGGATGTCTTCTTGCACTGTTTTCGTGTTTATGTCCCTTATGGAATTTGCAGTAGTGAATCATTATATGGGTTACACAGGGACAACGAAACTTATGAGAGGCTACTCAGTAGATGAACTCGATAAGGTAAGTAAGTTTCAGAATGTTCAAATACTTTTATATCTTTAACTTTTTTTTTCTTAAATTGAGCTGATTAAGTTTCCTTTACAGTTAAGAACAAGTCCTTCTGGCTCATTCGAAAAGGTAGGTCGATTTCTTTTTTCTTGTCAAGTGGCCGCCATTTTGAAGGAAAATGGCGAATAGAATTTATTAGTTTACTTGGTGGAAAGATTTATGTAGGCTAGAATTTAAAGCACATCGATTTTCATAAATGCCTTTTTCATGTGATCATGTTGGCCAACAATAATATCAAATGAATTATTAAGATAAGCCTACTCTACAAATTTGTTTCGAATTAATCAGAATTTCAAATGTTATCCTGCTGACAAATATTTAAGTGGACGCCACTTGGAAACAAAATGGCGGAGCAAGTTGCTCAGCGAACTCAATCACTGTTGAACTTTTGTGCGAATTACTTCAATATTTTAAAAGCTATCATAATTAAAAAATTTTAAGTGGAAGCCTGTTTTCAAGTAGCTCTATTAATTTAAGGTATCCGGCATTTTGAACAAAATGTCGGATCAAGTTAATTAATAAACTGGATGGAGAACCTTATATGGTCTATATATACATCAAATTATAATTAAATCCGGTCTTAAATACTCTTTTCACAGCGTGGATTTGTAATTTTCAAGTGGCCGCTACTTGTAAACAAAATGGCGGAGCAACTTGATTAACCAACTCATCCATGGTGTTTATATGATCAGTACAAAAACACTTAACGGGTTAAAAGTTCGTGACGCAGCTACTTTATCGCTATAAGAATTTGAAATATGGGTCTTAAAAATAATTATATCAAATTTTAAGTGACGCTTTCCTATTACTTAAAATATACGTAGATTTTCTTATTTGAACATTTGCTTTTTTCTTTTATTTATATTTACAATGCAAACATAATATTTTTAACTTCAAGATAAGACAAATATATAAAATATACTCACTGATGCTTTTTCATTTGCATTTCAATTTCAAAATAACAGTTGTAAAAGGAATGATATCAAAATTTCAGTGACGCCTCAATGTCACTTTAAAAGATTTGTTTTTAGATTCCACTAAAATTACCTTTGTTTTGTCTAATAAAGTATGTTTCCACATTGAAACAGTGCTTTTAATTTTCAAATACACTGTCAAATAATCACACTTTCACTGAGTTTGCATTATAAATTGAAATTATTTATTTCAATAAATCGATTTGTCTTTTGCGTCACGCTATCCAAAACTGCAAGTAAAATTTATGTCAATGTTACTTTGTATCATAGTATCCAACTAAGTAAAAATTTGTGCAGAGAGATAGTATGATGCAAAGAAAACATTTGCACAAATTTTACTTGCAGTTTTGGATAGCGTGACGCAAAAGACAAATCGATTTATTGAAATAAATAATTTCAATTTATAATGCAAGCTCAGTGAAAGTGTGATTATTTGACAGAATATTTTAAAATTAAAAGCACTGTTTCAATGTGTAAATATACTTTATTAGACAAAACAAAGGTAATTTTAGTGGAATCTAAAAACAAATCTTTTAAAGTGACATTGAGGCGTCACTGAAATTTTGATATCATTCCTTTTAAAACTGTTATTTTGAAATTGAAATGCAAATGAAAAAGCATCAGTGAGTATATTTTATATATTTGTCTTATCTTGAAGTTAAAAATATTATGTTTGCATTGTAAATATAAATAAAAGAAAAAAGCAAATGATCAAATAAGAAAATCTATGTATATTTTAAGTAATAGCAAAACGTCACTTAAAATTTGATATCATTAATTTTAAGACCCATATTTCAAATTCTTATAGCGATAAAGTAGCTGCGTCACAAACTTTTAACCCGTTAAGGGTTTTTGTACTGATATCATCACTTTTTAGAGGTTATTCATCAAAAAATTAAATTAAGTCTTTCCGGCTCATAGGACGTTTAGGTTGATTTATCTTTTCTTATGAAGTTTCACCCATTTTTTTCAAAATGGCAGCTACAATTTATTAATGGACTTGGTGGATTTATTAATGAGGGCTATGTATATATGGAAATTTAAGCAAATCAGTTCAAAAGTTATTGTGATAATTTTCAAGTGGCCACCATTTAGAAACAAAAGAACAGAGTGACTGAGATGCCCAGTGAACTTATCAAAGACATTTGAATGATATGCCAACTGTGCAAATTTGATTCGAACTGATTCAGTATTACAAAAGTTATTGTAATGAAAAAAAATTAAGTGTCTGTCACTTGGAAGCAAAATGGTGGATCAAGTTGCCTAGCAAACTTATCCAAGGTATTTGAATTGTAAGTTCATTCCCCAACTTTGATTTGAACCAGTTTAGTATTCTAAAAGGTATCGTGGTGGAACATTTTCAAGTAGCAGCCTGATTTCAAGTGGCTGCAACTTGAAAACTAAATTTTGGAACAAAATTCATCCAAGATATTTGTGTGATAAGTTCAATGTCCAACTTTACTGATTCAGTATTTTAAAAGTTATTCTGATGATGAATTTATAAGTGTTAGCCTGATTTGAAATGGCCATACTTAAGATATCGGTCATTTTGCAGAAATGGCAGATAAAATTCATCAATAAATACTTAGTTGAGACCCTTATGTGGTCATTGTAAACATCAAAATTCAAGCAAATACAGTCTTAACTAAGCTTTTTACTTTCTTTTATATTCAATAGCAGAAAGCATTGGATTCGTAAAAATTTTCGACCTCGGGTTTTTGATGGATTTACACGTTTTGAGAGTTGTAGAACACGATTTGACCATTTTTAGAAAATGCCTGTCTGTCTGTCTGTCTGTGTCTGTGACAAAATTTTGTGGCAACTGTATCTCAGGAACTACTGCACAGAATTTCATACAAATTGGTATGTAGTTGCATCTTGACATACATTAGTGCCTATCAACTTTTGGTAAAAATTGTCTTACAGGTTGCGTTGCCATCCCGCTTTTTCTAAATTTTTAGCATGGTCATATAGGACAAAATTTTGCATAAATGTGCATAAAAAGAATTATTTTTTAGTAATCATTATGAAATTTACAAGAATTATTTATAATAGAGATAGTCAACTGGGAAAATTTTTTTGTATGTGTAGGAGCCTCGTCAACCCCCCTGGGGGGAAGTCCTCCCCTCGAGGGGAATAAATTTTCAAGATGGGTATCTTTCGAAAGGTCTCGTCAATACCTTTAAAACGAATGGTTGAACTATAAATCTGTGATAATTTAAAACAATGTTATCGATTTTTTTTTACTTTTTGCGAAAAGAAACTTTGAAAAAAAATCGTAATTTTATTTCTTTCTTTTTTTTTTTTTTTTTTGGCCCCTGACATAAACTGGTGCAGATTAGATTTGGGGATCAATCGCTCAGCAGGAGGCGCTGTGATCGTATTCCTTCTAAATTTTTAACATGGCAGTATAGGAGAAAATTTCGTATAAATGTACATAATGAGAGTTCTTCTTAACCTGTGATTTTAAAATTAATATGAATTATTGAAGTATTATAGTAGTAGTGAATTAGGGAAAAAAATTTGTGCATGTGGGGGCATTGCTCCCCCCCCCCCCCTGGGAAGAAGTAGCACCCGGGGGGTGGGGTAAATTTTCAAGATGGGTATTTTTCGAAAGGTCTCGTCAATATCTTTAAAACGAATGATTGAACTATAAATATGTGATAATTTAAAACAAATTTATCGATTTTTTTTTTTTTTTTTACTTTTAACGAAAAAAAACTTGGATCTTTTCTTTTCTTTTTTTTTTTTTTTTTTTTTTTTTATTGTTACTGAGTGAATATGTATAGGAACATATAGAAGAAAGTCTTGTGGGGGGCCACAACATACTAGTTTCAATGTGGATTTGAAATTTTCATGTAGCTGCCACTTGAAAACAAACTGCAGAGCAACTTAGTTAACGAACTCATCTAAGATATTTGTAAGATAAATTTGCTGTATAACTTTGGTTCAATTTTGAGTATTATGTCGAAAATTATCGTAATCACAAAATTTCAATTGTATACACAGAGAAATCCAATTTATACATTTTTTGCATTTATACGTCCTTTTAGCGAAGTCCTGATTTTCATTCCCATTCATTTGAATGAAAAATTTCTTTGTTTATAAGTCACACAATATTAGTTATATCTTTTCACTTTTCTAAAATTCACAAAATGTCTTGACCGGTAATTATTTTACCATTCTAAATATAAATTTTAATGAGTATGTGAACTTTGATATCAATACCATGACTTTGGAGTTATTCACAATCTATTAACTAATTAAAAACAAATTGTCTGTTGCTAATTTAAGGGATAATGATGTAGAATGTGAAAAGTTATTCTTAAGAGCGGACGGTGCCTAATCTTGGCAACAGCTATGGCCTATGTTACGAGAAGATTTATTTTGATAATTACTCATTACCAAATGTATTTTTTGAATACCGTTTTCACTTTCAGAAAATTCACAACCATTAAATTAGTAATCATTTTCAAAAAAATTGTTTTTTATTTTTTTTTATTTTATACATTATTTTTGAGTACAAAAATGCGAATTTTTACAAATTGCATTTTTTTTTCTTTTCATTTTTTTAACCACAAAATGAAATACTAAAAAATTAAACAATCAATCTTTGGAAAATGAGTACTAATATAACGACTTTGAATTTTCTGAATATGAAAACGGTTTTTAAAATGTGCATTTGATAACGATAACTAACGATAATCTGTTCCAAAATTTATTTTCAATTTAATTTTGATTACTGAAAGAGTGCTTGACAGAAGTGCAGTAACTGGAATAAACTAAATTTAATATATAATATTACTGCAATTTTTAGCCTTTACACTTCGTACTTGTTTTTTGATTAAAAAAAAAAAAAAAAAAAAAAAAAAAAAAAATCATAAATCCTCTTAAACATTTACAATTAAGAAGTATTTTAAAATAATTACATATCCCCCCCCCACACTTTTTTTTCTTTTATCAAGAAAATCTAAAGAAGTTTTAAAAAAAAGATAACTACAGGCTTCAAAGCAATTATTACAATACTAGCTAAAAAATTTATGAAATACTCAATAAGCAATGTGAAAAAAACTGTGGGAAAATCCCCCTCAGGATAAGTTTTTGAGTGGGATTTTTAGAAATATTGCAAGGTTCTCACAGTCCTACCCTCTAATGGGAACCCTGCACAACTGTACACCTATTTATAAAATATTTAAAATTTGCATTTACAAAGAAAATAAATTTAAGATACTTCGCACAATTCCCTTACAATGATTTAGGGATAAATGTTTCATAGTTTTCTTTCTTTTTTTCTTTTCTTTTTTTTTTTTTTTTAATTAGTTATTCATATTTTAATAACGGTTATATTAATTACATTATAAATAGTGAAATATCCCCTTCTCGCTTGCTGTATCGGATAGCACTAAAAACCGTCAAGAGAAAGCAATTATATATATATATATATATATATATATATATATATATATATATATATGTATACACATTTACTATTCTGAAGGAAATATATTAACACAGACAGTTATTTTAACCTAATGAATAAAATGAATATTAATAAAAAATATTAATTATCAAGACACTGATTAGCTAAAGTTTTTTCACTATAATGTTTTAATAATTTAATAAAAATGTATTTTCATAACCTCCATGTTCCAATATCAAACTACTCAAGAAATTTGTTTGAATAATAGAAGAATTTCAACTAAATAAATAAAATTTCAGAATGGAAGTATAACTTTAAAAATTAAAAATAATTTAACAAGCATTAAAATTTAAAAAACAAAATATACAGTTTATGTAACCTAAAAATAATTTCTTTCTATTTTAACCAGAGGTCAATCTAGGTTTTTGAAAATAGCACTCCATTTGTGAATTATACAAACAATTTGTGCAAAAATTTAAGTAAATTTGTGAAAATTAGAAATACTTTCTGAGCAACTAGCAAAGCCCCAGTTCGGGAACGAACCGAATTCCGAATGCGGGAAAAATTTCAAATCAAACTCGAAATGTACAAAACTCAGCCTGATGCTGCTTGCATGCCAATAGATCAAAGTTTGTTAACGAAATCATTTTTTAATTCATGAAATCAATGAAGGTAGTGAATCAACGAAGGCTTTTCTCGCTTCTCTGGTCACTATATTTAAAGGAAATTCTTTTCTATATCGCTTTACAAACAAAAATAAAATTTAAAGAAATCATGAAATTGCTTTAAAGCCCGCTTTGGTTCGCCGCTGCCTTCGGCAGCAACCCACTCATTTGCAGACTCTCGGGTGTCTGTCCCTATTGCCTGTGACGATCGCTTACCAGTGGGCTTCTATTTGGGTGCTTATCAGATGACAGTATCGAAAAGATTGAAGTAGCCATTTTATATTTGAATCGCAATTACATATGAACAACACTATACGTAGTGCTATAATATGTTCTTTCGCGTTATTTTCTATATTTATTTCATTTATTCGATCAACCATAAAATGACAACAATTTCATACATAATGAAATATATAAACCTGATCATGGTACAGGCAGTCTTAATGTAGCTCCCCTTGGCGACTTTTGCATTTTTATCGTCACTTTAGACAAAAATACATATAAATGAAGAAAATAATTTAGATATTAAAATTTCACATTTCATCAAAAAACTACTTCGATAATATTTTAAATAGGGAACTGTATTATAATTATGGTGATTCTATTTCATAATTGTTTGATAATAAAGTTACAAATTTTTAAGGAGAAAATATTTCAATGTATTTATCCACTGGACCACAAACAGTTAAATGTAAAATTCAAATTTCTGATTGGCAACACTACAACAGTTTGTTTTGTTACCCTTCCTTACTTTGCTTACCCCTGCTTACGAAATTATATTGCATTATTTTTAAAATTATCTTTTTTTTTTTTTTTTTTTTTTTGTCTGGCACAATCTCAGATTAATCTACATTTACATACATTATATTTCAGTTAAGAATTAGTATTTTAATAGTTTTATTTTACTTTTTATACGCATTGTCCATTGTGAAGCACGTGTAAAATTTGTACATTTAGCTTCTCAGTTTTTTTTTTTTTTTTTTTTTTTTTTTTTATGTTTCTCTTGTATATTTGTTCCTTTTTTATACACTGAAGATTAAAATAAATATTTATTACTCTAATGTAATAGATTTTGTTATCAAAATTCTAGTATTTCATTTCGATATCTTGCCTTTGCATACAGTTTCAGCTTTTTTGTATTTTTGCTAATTTCGTTCCAGAATTTTAAACTTTCCCCAAAATTCCTCTTTCATTAAAACATGTATACCATGAATCATAAAATAATTCATGATAAAATAATAATAATAATAATAATAATAATAAAAACATTAGCAGAATTTCCTGAATCTATCTGCAGAAAAATAAAATTTATCTTCAAAACGTGAAGGAGGAAGGTACTGCCTCTCAGGCCTAGCACCGTGTAAACACACTCAAACCATGGAGGCCGAACCAAGTGTGGTATCCCTAAAAATAATTGCAATTCATAAAATTAATTTGTATATGCAAATTTTAAGACTATGCAATATAGTAATCTAGGGCAGGGTGCGAATTTCCGCTCGCCATTAACGAGTGGAATTTTTACTGTGGCGAGTAAAAATTTGGTCAAGTTATAGATAGAATTCTTACACGATACGGTGACAGAAAACATTCTTTTTATAGATTTAAATATGACAAAATCTTTTGATCTTATAACGTCTCCTTTTTCTCTTCTCGGAGTGCTGATTCTGTGTGTGTACTGTCCGATGATCGCCCCAGCCTGGGAAAGGAAAAATGCTTAGTACATATATAAAAGTTTTAATCTCTTCCTAAGTTTCGGTTCTCTCTGATTTCTCCAAGCAGAGTGAGAACATATGAGCAGAGCAGAAAGCCTCTTTGGCCGTAGCACATTATCCGAGAGAAGAGAAACACGAAAGTTTTCCTATGCGATATTGGTGCATGAAAATGAGCCCGAGCCCTTTTATAAATACTGATTATTTTTGTTTTGTTGAATAATTACCAAAAAACAGTTCACATTCTCCAGTTTTTCACTGAAACGCCAAGGATTTGCACTTGTAATGACTCGTAAGCAACGATTATATCGAAAAAGTTATTCTGAAATGACAATAATGAACAAGCTATACACATCGACATTCCGTCTGATTACAAAAATAAAATGGACAAAAAAGACATTTCTCATGTGAAAAGAGAAGTTAAATAAATATTTAAATAAGGAAGCCTAATGTTTCAAAATAAAAAGATTATCACAGGATATTGTTTGGCAAAGAGTATTTTTTTCTTCTTCTTTTTTTCTTTAATGAATCTTTGCATTTATGTTATTAGATATTTTCATCTTTTTTAACCGACTTTAAAAAAGAAGGAAGGTTCTCAATTCAAACCGTATGTTTTTTTTTTTATGTTTGTTAGCTCATAACTTCTGTACGGATGCTCCGATTTTGACACTTTTTGTTTTGTTGAAAATGTCCTGGTCTGAAATAGGTCCCATTGTAATATCTTTACAATCTAAAGAAAATACAGGGTGTCCAAAAAAATCAGCCCCAACGCTTTTAACTGCTAAACGGCTGCAGCTATAGTGTTAAAAATGGTATGTAAGTATAGCAAAGTGGCCATGCAGTACAAGGTTAAACCGTTTGCAGCGCCACCTGGTGGAAAATAGCGGAGTTAGTGTTACTATCTCGAAAACGGTTCTAGAGAAAAAAGGGAATTACAAAGTGGAAAAGTATCATCGATTTAGTCAAAAAGATAGTTTAGACATTCATGCTAGCGTTCCTATCTCGGAAACGGTTCAAGACAGGGGAAAAAAGTGAATGATAAAATTGCAGGGCATCATCGATTTAGTACGAAAAGATAGTTTAGACATTGATGCTAAAAATACAATGCTAAAAACGTGCATTTGTTTGTTTGCAATTTCTTACACTATGCACACTTGACCTACATTGCACACGTTGTAGCGTAGCTGGTGAGACATACGTTATATAGTTCAAAATACCGTTACTTGATACTTTTTGTTTTGTTGTAAAGATCCTGGTCTAAAGTAGTTCCCATTGTAATGTCTTTACAATCTAAAGAAAATAAAACGCCATCTGGTGAAAAACAGCGGAATCAGCGCCCCTATATCAAAAACGGTTCAAGATGGGATAAAAGTTAATTATGAAGTTGTAGAGCCTCATCGATTTAATACGAAATGACAGTTTTAAGACATTATTGCTAAAAATAGAACGCTTAAAACGTGCAGTTGTTAGTTCGCAATTTCCTACACTGTGCACTTGAACTACGTTGCATACTTTGCAGTGTAACGGATGACACGTATACTCTGTGGCTCAAAGTACTGTTACTGTAAGCGGTCACATCGAATAGCGCAAAGTCGTTTTCAACAAACTTCAGAAAAGAGGGTGTTCTTAATTCGAGCTATGTGTTGTTGTTGGTGTTTGTAAGCTTATAACTTCTTAAGAGATGATCTAATTAACCGACTTCAAAAAGGAGGAGGTTCTCATTTCAAACCGTATGTTTTTTTGTTTTATTTTTGTTTGTTAGCTCATAACTTCTGAACAGATAATCCGATTTTGGTATTTTTTGTTTTATTGTAAAGGTCTTGCTCTGAAAGAGGTCCTATTGTAATATCTTTACGATCAAAAGAAAATGCAGGGTGCCCAAAAAAGTCAGTCCCGACTCTTTTAACTGCTGAACAGCTGCAGTTATAGTCATAAAAGGGGTATGTAGGTATAATAAAGTGGATATGTGCTGCGCGATTCAACCGCCTACAGCGCCACCTGGTGGGAAACAGTGGAGTTAGCATTTCTATCTCGGAAACAGTTCAAGAAAGGGGAAAAAAGTGAATTATAAAATTGCAGAGTATCATCGATTTAGTACGAAAAGGTAGTTTAGACATTAATGCTAAAAACAGAATGCTTAAAACGTGCATTTGTTTGTTCACAATTACCTATTTTGTGCACACTTGAACGATTTTGCATATGTTGTAGCGTAGCGGGTGACATTTATGCTAGGTAAAATTCAAAGAATGGTTATTGTAAGCGGTCACATCGATTAACGCATAGACATTTTAAACCGACTTCATAAAGGAAGAGGTTCTCAATACAAACCATATTTCTCATTGTTGTTGTTGAAATTTGTTAGCTTAAAACTTTGTAAGAGATGATTTAATTTTAATATTTTTTTTTGTTGTCGTAATGATCTTGGCTTGAAATAGGCTTCATTATGATTTTATAATCCGACTTCAAAAAAGAAGGAAGGGTCTCAATTCAAACCGTATGTTTTTTTTATGTTTGTTAGCTCATAACTTCTGTACGGATGCTCCGATTTTGACACTTTTTGTTTTGTTGAAAATGTCTTGGTCTGAAATAGGTCCCATTGTAATATCTTTACAATCTAAAGAAAATACAGGGTGTCCAAAAAACTCAGCCCCAACGCTTTTAACTGCTAAACGGCTGCAGCTATAGTGTTAAAAATGGTATGTAAGTATAGCAAAGTGGCCATGCAGTACAAGGTTAAACCGTTTGCAGCGCCACCTGGTGGAAAATAGCGGAGTTAGTGTTACTATCTCGAAAACGGTTCTAGAGAAAAAAGGGAATTACAAAGTGGAAAAGTATCATCGATTTAGTCAAAAAGATAGTTTAGACATTCATGCTAGCGTTCCTATCTCGGAAACGGTTCAAGACAGGGGAAAAAAGTGAATGATAAAATTGCAGGGCATCATCGATTTAGTACGAAAAGATAGTTTAGACATTGATGCTAAAAATACAATGCTAAAAACGTGCATTTGTTTGTTTGCAATTTCTTACACTATGCACACTTGACCTACATTGCACACGTTGTAGCGTAGCTGGTGAGACATACGTTATATAGTTCAAAATACCGTTACTTGATACTTTTTGTTTTGTTGTAAAGATCCTGGTCTAAAGTAGTTCCCATTGTAATGTCTTTACAATCTAAAGAAAATAAAACGCCATCTGGTGAAAAACAGCGGAATCAGCGCCCCTATATCAAAAACGGTTCAAGATGGGATAAAAGTTAATTATGAAGTTGTAGAGCCTCATCGATTTAATACGAAATGACAGTTTTAAGACATTATTGCTAAAAATAGAACGCTTAAAACGTGCAGTTGTTAGTTCGCAATTTCCTACACTGTGTACTTGAACTACGTTGCATACTTTGCAGTGTAACGGATGACACGTATACTCTGTGGCTCAAAGTACTGTTACTGTAAGCGGTCACATCGAATAGCGCAAAGTCGTTTTCAACAAACTTCAGAAAAGAGGGTGTTCTTAATTCGAGCTATGTGTTGTTGTTGGTGTTTGTAAGCTTATAACTTCTTAAGAGGTGATCTAATTAACCGACTTCAAAAAGGAGGAGGTTCTCATTTCAAACCGTATGTTTTTTTGTTTTATTTTTGTTTGTTAGCTCATAACTTCTGAACAGATAATCCGATTTTGGTACTTTTTGTTTTATTGTAAAGGTCTTGCTCTGAAAGAGGTCCTATTGTAATATCTTTACGATCAAAAGAAAATGCAGGGTGCCCAAAAAAGTCAGTCCCGACTCTTTTAACTGCTGAACAGCTGCAGTTATAGTCATAAAAGGGGTATGTAGGTATAATAAAGTGGATATGTGCTGCGCGATTCAACCGCCTACAGCGCCACCTGGTGGGAAACAGTGGAGTTAGCATTTCTATCTCGGAAACAGTTCAAGAAAGGGGAAAAAAGTGAATTATAAAATTGCAGAGTATCATCGATTTAGTACGAAAAGGTAGTTTAGACATTAATGCTAAAAACAGAATGCTTAAAACGTGCATTTGTTTGTTCACAATTACCTATTTTGTGCACACTTGAACGATTTTGCATATGTTGTAGCGTAGCGGGTGACATTTATGCTAGGTAAAATTCAAAGAATGGTTATTGTAAGCGGTCCCATCGATTAACGCATAGACATTTTAAACCGACTTCATAAAGGAAGAGGTTCTCAATACAAACCATATTTCTCATTGTTGTTGTTGAAATTTGTTAGCTTAAAACTTTGTAAGAGATGATTTAATTTTAATATTTTTTTTTGTTGTCGTAATGATCTTGGCTTGAAATAGGCTTCATTATGATTTTATAATCCGACTTCAAAAAAGAAGGAAGGGTCTCAATTCAAACCGTATGTTTTTTTTATGTTTGTTAGCTCATAACTTCTGTACGGATGCTCCGATTTTGACACTTTTTGTTTTGTTGAAAATGTCTTGGTCTGAAATAGGTCCTATTGTAATATCTTTACAATCTAAAGAAAATACAGGATGCCTAAAAAAATCAGTCCCAACTCTTTTAACAGCTAAACGGCTGCAGCTATAGTTATAGAAATGGTATGTAAGTATAGCAAAGTGGCCATGCAGTACAAGGTTAAGCCGCTTGCAGCGCCACCTAGTGGAAAATAGCGGAGTTAGTGTTCCTATCTCGAAAACGGTTCTAGAGAAAAAAGTGAATTACAAACTTTAAGAGTATCACCGATTAATACAAAAAGGTAATTTAGACTTTCATGCTAGCATTCCTATCTCGGAAACGGTTTAAGACAAAGGAAAAAAGTGATTTATAAAATTGCAGAGCATCATCAATTTAGTACGAAAAGATAGTTTAGACCTTGATGCAAAAAATACAATGCTAAAAACGTGCATTTGTTTGTTCGCAATTTCTTACACTATGCACATTTGAGCTACATTGCACACGTTGTAGCGTAGCTAGTGAGACATACGCTATACAGTTCAAAATACGGTTACTTGATACTTTTTGTTTTGTTATAAATATCTTGATCTGAAGTACAACCCATTGTAGTATCTTTACAATCTAAAGAAAATAAAGCGCCATCTGGAGAAAAAACAGCGGAATTAGCGCCTCTATCTCAAAATCGGTTCAAGATGGGGGAAAAGTTAATTATGAAATTGTAGAGCATCACCGATTTACTACAAAAAGACAGTTTTTAGACATTATTGCTAAAAATAGAACGCTTAAACTGTGCAGTTGTTTGTCCGCAATTTCCTACACTGTGCACACTTGAACTACGTTGCACACTTTGCAGCGTAGCGGATGACATGTATACTCTGTGGTTCAAAGTACTGTTACTGTAAGCGGTCACATCGATTAGCACAAAGTCGTTTTCAACCAACTTCAGAAAGGAGGGTGTTCTTAATTCGAGCCATGTGTTGTTGTTGGTGTGTGTAAGCTTATAACTTCGTAAGAGATGCTCTAGCTAACCGACTTCAAAAAGGAGAAGGTTCTCAATTCAAAGCGTCTGTTTTTTTTTGTTTTTTTTTGTTAGCTCATAACTTCTGAACGGATGACCCAATTTTGATACTTTTTCTTTCAATGTAAAGGTCTTGGTCTGAAATAGGTCTCATTGTAATATCTTTACGATCAAAAGAAAATACAAGGTGCCCAAAAATGTCAGTCCCGACTCTTTTAACCGCTGAACAGCTGCAGCTATAGTCATAAAAGAGGTATGTAGGTCTAGTAAAGTGGACATGTACTACGTGATTCACCGCCTACAGCGCCACCTGCTGGAAAACAGTGCAGTTTGCGTTCCTATCTCGGAAACGGTTCAAGACAGGGGAAAAAGGTTAATTATAAAATTACAGAGTTTCATCGATTTAGTACGAAAAGGTAGTTTAGACATTAATAATAAAAACAGAATGCTTAAAACGTGCATTTGTTTGTTCACAATTTCCTATTTTACACTTGAACGACATTGCATATGTTGTAGCGTAGCGGGTGACATTTATGCTATGTAAAATTCAAAGTATGGTTATTGTAAGCGGTCACATCGATAAACGCAGAGACGTTTTAAACCGGCTTCATAAAGGAAGAGGTTCTCAATACAAATCATGTTTCTCATTGTTGTTGTTGAAATTTGTTAGCTTATAACTTCGTAAGACATGGTTTAATTTTAATACTTTTATTGTTGTCGTAATGATCTTGTCCTGAAATAGGTTTCATTATCATTTCATTAAGGTACAAACAAATTACAGGATACTCACAAAAGTCTTTTCTCACTCTAACTGCTGAATGCATGCAACTACACTGGCAAAAGCAGTATGTAAGTATCGATGTTGAAACTTCTGTCAGTGAGCTGCAATGCATATTTTCCTCTTTGTTTGAACTTTACGCTGCGCAATTTCCAGCGCAGCGGGTGAGTTCAATATAGATGCCTAACAGAATTTTTGGTTACGAATACAGCGTATCCGTTCTTTACATTTCTAAAGACTTTTTAATTTAACCTATGTTCATTCAATAGATAGTTTTTTGCTCATATCCGATAAAGACAAGAAAAGTGACACAACTCAAAAATGCAACATTTGAGAAAAATCAACTTAAAAATAATTTGACTAGGATTAATCTGGCACAACTCTTTCTCGAGTCGATAACTTTCTAGATGGAGATGTAACTTTTCTGTTCACATTGGGCGCATTTCATGTATTTTTCAGTGGCATAAACCATTTTTTGAGTAATGTCACTTTTCTTGGAAGTTGTGATTTGTGAAACTGCCGTCGAACATCTTCTGATGTTCTGCTATATGAATAAGTTTTCACTGAAAAGAGAAAAATAAAATCTTTTTGTAAAAAAATAGAACCGACTCCAAAAAGCAACTATTATTCAAACAACTGAAAAAAAAAAAAAAATAGTATGAAATGAAATTGTTAATTGCGCTTAAAAGTATAAAATAATTTCCTTCGCCTTTTGAAGTCGGCGTAAAATTAAATAAAAATTGATGCCTTTAATCAATACAAAAATGAAATCCTATTCAAAATGCACATCTCACATTGTTACCTGCAAAACGCAGCCGAAATCTACTTAATTAATGAAAACAAATAAGATTTCGTAAGCAGCAAAAGTTGGTGAAGATGCTGGTATCTGACATTCTTGGTGAAAGAAAAATCGCAAAATTATCTGGCAAACATATTTAATTTCTTTGGGATATCATGATTATTTTGTTAAGGTATATTAAGAGAGTAATCAAGAATATGAAACAATACTTCTTATAATATATATTATGATAATATACATCTTGCGCGTATATTTTTGCGTTACGTGTTGATCGCCAAATCCAAAACCCACCAAGGATGATAGTTATTAAAGTTATACCGAATTCGCAAAGGAAACTCTAACTTCATAGAAACATAAATGCCGTTTTGTGAAGAATGTTCACTGTTCTATGTAGATGCTACTAATGGACCAATTGTATACAGTGATAAAATAATAAAGGAAACATGAAAATGGATCATTCGAGACAACAGCATTTGTTGCTACCGATCTAAAAACAAACCTTTAAAAACTTATTAAATATTGTTTAATTTTGCGCCGACTTCAAAAGTTATGATTAATTGTAGTGTAATAGGTTGTTTGGCGAAGGAAATTATTTTATACTTTTAGGCACAATGAACAATTTCATTTCATATATATTTTTTTTTTTCAGTTGTTTGAATAATAGTTGCTTTTTGGAGTCGGTTCTATTTTTTTACAAAAAGATTTTATTAAGATATAAACAAATTACAGGACACTCACAAAAGTCTGTTTTCACTTTACTGCTGAACGCATGCAGCTACACTGGTAAAAGCAGTATGTAAGTATCCATATTGAAACTTTTGTCCGTCAGCTGCAATGCATATTTTGCTCTTTGTTTGAACTTTACGCTGCGCAATTTTCAGCGCAGTCAGTGACACGTATTCACTGGAAAGTTCAATATATATGCCTAACAGAATTTTTGATTACGAATACAGCGTATTCGTTCTTTACATTTCTAAATACTTTTTAACTTAACGTATGTTCATTCAATAGATAGTTTTTTGTTCATATCCGATAAAGGCAGGAAAAGTGACACAACTTAAAAATGCAGCATTTGAGAAAAATCAATTTAAAAATAACTTGACTAGAATAAAACTGGCACAACTGTCTCTTGAATGGATAACTTTCTAGATGGAGATGTAACTTTTTTGTTCACATTGGGTGCATTTCATGTATTTTTCAGTGACATAAACCATTTTTTGAGTTCTGTCACCTTTCTTGGAAGTTGTGATTTGTGAAACAGCCGTCAAACATCTTTTGATGTTCTGCTATATAAATAAGTTTTCACTGAAAAGAGAAAAATAAAATCTTTTTGTAAAAAAATAGAACCGACTCCAAAAAACAACTACTATTCAAAAAAAAAAAAAAAAAAAAAAAAAAAAAAAATGTATGAAATGAAACTAAATTGCGCCTAAAAGTATAAAACAATTTCCTTCGCCAAACAACCTATAACACTACAATTAATCATAACTTTTGAAGTCGGCGCAAAATTAAATAAAAATTGATACCTTTATTCAATACAAAAATCAAATCCTATTCAAAATACACATCTCACATTGTCACCTGCAAAACGCAGCAGAAAACTATATTGATTTAAGAAAACAAACAAGATTTCGTAAGCAGCAAAAGTTGGTGAAGATGCTGGTATCTGACGTCCTTGGTGAATTAAAAATTGCAAAACTATCTGGCAAACATATTTAATTTCTTTGGGATATCCTGATTATTTTGATATGGTATATTAAGAGAGTAATCAATAATATGAAACAATACTTCGCACAAAATACATTATGAAAATATACATCTTGCGTGTATATTTTTTGCAATACGTTTTGAACGCCAAATCCAGAAGTCACGAAGAATGAAAGTTATCAAAGTTATATCAAATTTGCAAAGGAAACTCTAACTTCGTAGAAACATAAATATCGCATTGTGAAGAATGTTCACTGTTCTATTTAGGTGCTACTAATGTTTTATGTTTAATACAATATTTTATGTTTAATACAATGGACCAATTGTATACAGTGATAAAATAATAAAGGAAATATGAAAATGGATCATTCGAGATGACAGCATTTGTTGCTACCGACCTAAAAACAAACCTTTAAAAACTAATTAAATTTTATTTAATTTTGCGCCGACTTCAAAAGTTATGATTAATTGTAGTGTTATAGGTTATTTGGCGAAGGAAATTATTTTATACTTTTAGGCGCAATTTAGAGTTTCATTTCATACCTTTTTTTTTTTTAAATAGTAGTTGCTTTTTGGAGTCGGTTCCATTTTTTTTACAAAAAGATTTTATCAAATCTCAAATACAATACACTATAATGATTTTTAATTATAGATGATTATGTGACATGATGATATATGACACACTTTTAATATATATAATTTTAGGCATATTTGTAAAAGCATTTGAAATAGTTGGGGAAAATAAACACAAAATGCCTAAAAAAGAAAAAAAAAATGACAACCCTAATTTATGGCAAGTAATTTTTTTTTTTTTTTTGACGAGTGTAATCTGAGTTGAAATTTCGGGCCCTGATCTAGAGATACAATAAAAGTGTATTTTTAAGCATAAACATTTGTTTCTTTTGTTGTTAAATTGATCTGCAACGTTTTAAACAATCTTACAACTTTTCATATCCACTGTATGTTTTTATATTTACTGTATGTTTTTCATATTCACTGTATGTATGTATGTAAACTGTATGTTTTTTGCTTTTCTGTTTTTCTTTAAAATAAAAAACAAGTTCATGAAAATATAATTATTCATAGTAGTAGAATTTTCTTTGCAGAAAAGTAAAACTTGTCTATGATCCAGAAATGCCAGACCAAGTTTGGTATCACAAAAAGTATTAACAATTCATAAAACATGTAAAATTTGCATTCAATCACATTTCAATTACCAATCACATTTTTGTTGCAGACGGAAAATGATTAGAAATACCAAGGTTTTTGCGAGGCGTTTGTTCGCCGATCGTTAGGGGGGATTTGTAAATATGTAATCAAAGTGCTTGTAATTAAACTTTAAACTGGAAACATGTGAATATATCTCCACTAAATGTAAATAAATATATATATATATATTATGTTTTTTATTACAATGATAATCACCAACATATTTTTACATGCCTGGTATTAGATGGAAATAATCATTTCAACTTTTCACTTCAAAACAGAACATATTAACCACTTCACCGGCCATTGTAGTATGTGGAAGGCTACGTTTCCCCCGAGTTATCTCGGGATGGCCGGTGAAGTGGTTAAACATTCAGCCACTATTATTTCAACAAGTACACAACAATTTCCCTTGATCCACTCCCACTTTCCACCCGACATTACGCAACATTGTGTGAATGAAACAGGGCTGGCAAGTTTCTGCTAGGGCAGTTAAAACCACTGGTTATAACTAGTTAAAACTGGCATGGCAGAAACTAGTTTCTGCCAGTAAGTGGCAATAAGTGGCAGAAACTTAAGAAATGATACAAATAAGAATTTTAGTCTGTAATAATCCATAAAATTTACATAAGTATTCAGTATGTAAGTAATTAATCAGAAATTTTTAAAATGAACATACCAAGAACTATGTTTGGATTAATATATATATACAGTGATGGAAAAAAAAATCCCAACACCAAGAAAAAATTATTGTACAGTAATGAAATTTCAGCAATACATTTATCTAGGTAACTTATTTAATTGATTAAAGTTTCAAGATCACAGGTAGAGTCATTGGTGAGAAGAGCCATTTCAAATGTAAAATGTTGGTACATTAGTAACCGGTGTAACCGCCAGAATTTTGAATGCAAGCATGCAAACGTGCATGCATTGTGTCGTACAGGTGTCGGATATCAGTTTGTGGGATGGAGTTCCATGCCTGTTGCACTTGGGCGGTCAATGCAGGGACGGTTAATGCTGGTTGTGGATGACGCTGGAGTTGTCATCCAATGATGTCCCATACGTGCTCGATTGGAGAAAGATCTGGTGATCTAGCAGGCCAAGGCAACATGTCGACACAGAGCATGTTGGTTTACAGCAGCGGTATGAGGGCGAGCGTTATCCTGTTGGAAAACACCCCTTGAATGCTGTTCATGAATGGCAGCACAACAGGTTGTATCACTAGACTGACGTACAAATTTGCAGTCAGGGTGCGTGGGATAACCACGAGAGTGCTCCTGCTGTCATACGAATTTGCTCCCCAAATCATAACTCCAGGAGTAGGCCCTGTGTGTCTAGGCCGCAGACAGGTCGCTAGCAGGCGTTCACCTGGCCTCCTTCTAACCAACACACGGCTATCACTGCGACCAAGACAGAACCGGCTTTCATCATAAAACACAACAGATCTCCACTCCGTCCTCCAATGAGCTCTAGCTTGACACCACTCATGTCGCAAACGGCAGTGGTTTGGAGTCAGTGGAATGCACGCTACAGGGCGTCTAGCTCGGAGCTGTCCTTGAAGTAACCGATTTGTAACAGTTCGTTGTGTCACTTCGGTGCCAACTGCAGCTCGAATTTCAGCTGCAGACGCAGTACGATTAGCCACAGCCATACGCCGAACACGGCGGTCTTCTCTCTCAGTAGTGCCACGTAGCCGCCCGGAACGCGGTCTTCTTGAGGCAGTACCTTCCCTTGACCACTGCTGCTAACACTCATGCACAGTGGATACATTCCTGCCAAGTCTTTCTGCAATATCGCTGAAAGAAAACCCATCTTCTCGCAGCCCTACTACACGACCTCGTTCAAACTCAGTGAGCTGTTGATAATGGCTTCTTTGTCTTCTTAGAGGCATCCTTGACTAACATTAACCCACTACGTCAAATCTCAACTGTAAATAACGATCACAAACCTTACAGCGCTTATTTAAAGCAAACCTCATTTGCATGTTCATAGTGTCGCTACTAGCGCCACACTTATGCGCGTAGCTCGAAATTTGAATCGACGTCATCTTTCAGATGTATAAACACGCCTACCAAATTTCGTTTATCTAGCACAGCTCCTTCCTGGTGTCGGGATTTTTTTTTTTTTTTCCATCAGTGTATATAGTTGTATCAAGGCTAAAGAATAACTGTTTAGCCAGATATTTTTATATGGTTACCCTGTACTAAACATTTTTAATTCACTAGTGTTATTCAATATTGTCTAATTTCTATTTAAAAGTATTTTTTAAAAGTTAAATTTACAAAAAATTTATAATATTTTGACACATTAGACGATATAAACTTATGCAAGGAATTAAAACTATCCACTCATACAAATAAAAATGATTCCTGCAAAAAATACATAAGTAAATAATTGAAGCAAAAGAAATAAATTACATAAAGAAATAAATTTTAATGAAATACTATATCCTTATTTTATGTTATTTACAGAATAAATTTATCATTCACATGTTATTTTTCTCCCGAAGTATTCTATGGCATATAACTAACTTATCTAATATGCTAATCTTTCTAAACCAAAATATTTCTTTATTTGTTCTGAGTGAAAGAAATTTGGAAAATATTTTTTTCAATACCAGCATTACTGAAAATTACATGTTTTTATAGAACATGTGTTTGTTAATATAATTTATGAATTGATTTCATATTACAAGAATAAATTACAATCCGTATGTATGTACAACCATTAGCGTGTTTTTATTTCCTCTGTTCATTGTTTAATATAAAACATTAAAAGCAATTTCCTACTTTTTTTTTTTAATAACAACAAAACTCAAAATTAATTTAAATTGTGTATACAAAACCATAATTTAATACCATGTCAGGAAAATAAGAACATTTGTGCAAAAAAAAAAAAAAATTAACTTTTATGATACTATATTTTAAATCAAAATATTCACCGTACTTTGCTAATGCAAATGTAAACAAACATGCAGCTTTAGCATAAAGCAGTTTGTTATGTTTATATTTTCAAAATCAGAATGAGGAACAGCTATACTATAAAATAAGCCACCCATTGCTGTTGCCAATCTACAGCTTACCAAATGAGTCGATAGTGCGAACTGATACTCTGAATCATTACAAAACATCAAAAATACACTTTAATAAAATAAATTGTTTCACTCTGGTGTTTGTTTTGAAATTCACTGAAATAAATTAAGCATATTTCTAAAATCAATAAAGCAAGCATTCAAAGCAGTAATAGAAATTTTAGCTACTTCACTTAAAAAAAAAAAAAAAAAGAATCAGAGGGCTTTTAAGCTTTAGCACATAAAATTCAGTGTTATAAATGATGTATAACTTGAAGATTTTCCACAAATTTTCAAAATTACATCCTTGCATGAATTTGAAAATGCATGAAAATCTGAACAGAAGCAATCACAAAATAAAAAATAAATTAAATCACTGGATGTAGCTTATTCGTTGTACATGAATCTGAAAATGCATGAAAATCAGGGGTCGAAATTAGAATCAGTAAGTTGGGAGCCAAAAGGCAACTAATATTATTTTCTTAGTTGCAATTACTAAGGTGCCATTTTGAAATTGTCATTTACACATAGAAACATGTGCATAAACGTTACAGAAATTAATTAAAATGCTGATACATTATCTAGTTAGTTTTTTCCATTTTAAAAATGTGTTAGTGCAAATATTTTTACAAGAAAGCTAGGAATTTAATTCTACTACTTCGTTGCTAGTGCCTTTATTTTCATCACACATTATAACTGCACACTGAAGGGGGAAAAAGAATGTTAGGCGTCAAAGTGATGACTAGGTATAAAATTATGGTCATCAAATCGAAATATTTATTTGCAAAATACAACTAACTACCGCTAATTTCAAGCCCTGATGAAAATCTGTGCTGCAGCGGTCAGTATTCTAATATTAAAACCAAAAAACAACATCACTGGATACTCCTAATTCGTAGCGCACAAATCAGAAAATGTATAAAAATCTGTACCGGAGTGGTTAGTATCTCGATATTAAAACCAAAAAAACATCACTGGATACCCCTAAATTGATCGGACAAGGATCGGAATATGCATGAAAATCTGTACTGCATCAACTACCATATACAATTTTTTCTCTAAATAATTCCATTAATTTAATAATAATAAAACACACTCAAAAATTAATTTTTAAGTTTCAAAAATGCATTAAAAAAATCATTCACCTCTGTTGCATTACGATAAACATACATGAGCGGCCGACGCATAAAGAAAAGCAAAATTCCGATACAAAAAGGTTACTATTAAAAAGTGTCGATACACTAAATTGCATCACAGCATCATGAATCGCTAATGGGTGCCCTATAGTAAAGCCTAGCCTTCAGGACAGTTAAAAAAACAGAAGAAATCAATCAAAAAATGGAAGATTAACTTAAAAATCGGAAACTTCCGCATGGAAGCGAGATGACGGAAGCGAGATGCCTGGAATTAATTACACATCGGCATAAAGAGGAAGTTTATTTAGGAAGTAAAGAAAAACATAATCTTTTAATAGAAGTACAAAAAAATTTCCTTATTTCAAATCGCTTTTGATTCTAATTTACAAAATTTAATTATCAGGGCTTATGAAATATGGTGGGCTGGTCACCAGTGGTAATCAACAGGTATATTTTAAATGGCGACAAAATATTTTACTTTTCTTAAAAAATTAATTTATCAACAAATTCACAATTATCCAGCTACAATATAATATAGCTAAACTATGATAATGTAAAATCAATGAATAAATCAAAAATTAGTTATCATAGTAATAATAAAATTCTTAAATTAGTTTTAAGAAAATGACTTCCCAATTCAAGATTTATATAAAGAGTTTTAAGAAAAAATACCGTAAGATTATGTAATGGAATATAATTCATCTAAATACTTTATATATTTTACCGAAGTGGCTAA
Source organism: Salticus scenicus (assembly GCA_963930645.1). Classification (NCBI taxonomy): domain Eukaryota; kingdom Metazoa; phylum Arthropoda; class Arachnida; order Araneae; family Salticidae; genus Salticus; species Salticus scenicus. The sequence goes on along the minus strand of OZ005651.1, from coordinate 8,985,620 downwards.
TCGGACCGTCAGTGCGATTAGTGTACGGGCTATTCGGACCATCTTTTCCAAGGAGAATAAATTAGCACTGATAAAAGAGTAAAATTTAGAAATAATATAATGTGTTTTGTCCCCGTGCATGAAAAATTATCTTTCTTACTTTTTTTTTTTTTTTTTTTTTGAGTGTGGGAGTGGGGTAGAGATTAATTATTTTCACAGAGATTTTGTACTCTAAATGAGGCTAAAATTCTTCATTAAAGGTCAATAACTCAAAATTAATTTTTATAAAGCAAAAATGAAAATAATAAAAGACTTCGAAAATTGAATAATAAAAACAAAAAAATGCAACATGAAACAGTTCTTAGTAAATGAGTATTTTCAATATTTGAAAAAATCTTCGCAATATGTTTGTTTATGAATATGTATAAATAAATCTTCATATTCAACTACATATATGTTATTTGTTTTTTTATTTCTTTTCCTTCTTTCCTTTTTTTTTTTTTTTTTTTTTTTTTTTTAACAATTAAACCATTCCAATACAATTCGATGCAAACCAAACTCAAATTTCTATACAAATATATGTATGCTTTTTCGGAAAATGACTTTTGTACTTATTTATTTGTAATGTTTTCTAACAGCAATGTTGAAATAAACATGGATTGTAGATCAATCGCATTATAAACTTTTAAAATGTTAAAAGCTTGAATTTGCAGTTGAAACAAGCAAAATAATTAGTATACTACAGAGAAAATTCAAGATCAAACAAGCAAAATCATTATTATGACAAGCGCAACAAGGAAGCGGTCCTGGGCAACAAGGAAGCAACAAGGATAGCCTTCACACTTATCGCACCGATGGTCCAAACAGCAATGGCCGTATTACATTTTGTCTCTAGATTACTGTATTTGTCGTAAATTCTTTTTTTTTTTTTCTTTGTATGAAGATGCAAATTTTACATGTTTTATGAATTGTTAATACTTTTAGCGATACCAAACTTGGTCTGACATTTCTGGATCATGACAAGTTTTACTTTGCTGCAAAGAAAATTCTACTACTAGGAATAACTATAATTTCATAAACTTTTTTTTTTTTAAGAAAAACAGAAAGGCAAAAAACACACAGTTTACATACATACATACATACCATGAAAATGAAAAACATACAGTGAATATAAAAACATACATAGGATATGAAAAGTTATCAGATTGTTTAAAACTTTGCAGATCAATTTAACAACAAAAGAAACAAATGTTTATGCTTAAAAATACACTTTTATTGTATCTCTATATTACTATATTGTATAGTCTTAATTTATGTAAAATTTGCAGCTACAAATTAATTTTATGAATTGCTATTATTCCTAGTGATACCAGACGTGGTTCGGCTTTCATGGTTCGAGTGTGTTTGTGTTTGGGATTAAGGATGATTGACTTTATTTTTCTGCGGATAGATTCAGAAAATTCTGCTAATGTTTTATTATTACTATCATTTTTATCATGAATTATTTTATGATTCATGGTATACATATTTTAATGAAAAAGGAATTTTGGGAAAAATTTAAAATTCAGGGACGAAATTAGCAAAAATACAAAAAAGCTTAAACTTTACGCAAAGGCAAGATATCGAAATGAAATAGTAGAATTTTGATGACAAAATCTAGTACATTAGAGTAATAAATATTTATTTTAATCTTCAGTGTATAAAAAAGGAACAAATATACAACAGAAACATAAAAAAACTGAAAAAAAAAAAAAAAACTGAGAAGCTAAATGTACAAAGTTTACACAAGCTTCACAATGGACAATGCGTATAAAAAGTAAAATAAAACTATTAAAATACTAATTTTTACCTTAAATATAATTTATGTAAATGTAGATTAATCCAAGATTGTACCAGACAAGAAAAAAAAAAAAAAAAAAAAAAAAGACAGTTTTAAAAAATTATGCAATAAAATTTCGTACGCAAGGGTAAGCAAAGATAACAAAACAAACTAATTATTGTTGTTTGCAGTGTTGAAAACCAGAAATTTGCTTTTTACATTTTACTGGCGGATGAATACATTGAAATATTTTCGCCTTAAAAAATTGTAACTTTATTATCAGCAATTATGAAATACAATCACTATAATTATAAAATAGTTCCCTATTTAAAATATTATCGAAATAGTTTTTTGGCGAAATGCGAAATTTTAAAATCTAAAATATTTTCTTCATAACAAAACAGAAAAAAATATTTAAGTGAAATTTAATTTAGTATATATATAATAGATATTTTAAACAAACAATGGAGTTTCTTTTTTGCATTTAATAAAAAAAAAAAAAAACTAAATATTTTATTGGCTTCATTCAGATTGCCCCAAACAAGCACCAGTCATGCGAAACCAAATAACACCTATTCTGAATTCTGAGAAATGTAGAAGAAATGCATGTATGGCGGAGTAAAAAATAGTTCGATTTTCAAACTGAGTTAGAAAAAAAAAACAAGAGTTTTCCTAGGGAAAAGGGAGATGTCAGGCACATCAGTTAAAAGCGATTAATATCATATATCAATTAAACGACATTCGCCCAAACCATTATCGAGAAAAATTTATTCTACCCATAGACCGTCCATTTAGAACTTAAATAAGCCAATTCATATCTCAAAATATATTGAACGCAGAAATGTAGCGATTTCAGGGTAGGATCAGACAGAAGATAAAAGACTATTTTGAAAATATCAGAAAAAAAAAAGCATCCCATATTTCCTGAGATATTAAGTGTCGGCTTTCATCTTTTTCTTTGATCTCAAACTAGCTGTATATATAAGTGTCGCAGTTTTCGTTCGTTTTTCCGTTTCCGCTGAGAGTCGCGGCGTTCGTTTGTTTTCCGCTTGCGTCACTTGAGATTCTACCGCGTCTCATGAAAAGTCTAATCTCCAACTTTGGTTTGACTCGTTTCATTATTTCGGAAGTTATCGTGGTGACAAATATATATACAAATTTTTAATTCTATGTATACAAATATTAATGTTTAATACTATATATCTAGATTTGTCATCCATTTTAAATAATTATATGTATGTATATAGATAGATAGACAGATAAACAAATTGATTGCAGTAGGTCGATTTCTAAGGAAATCAAGCTAATATTTCAACGAAAACTTCACGTTATGGCATATCTTTTTATGTGAAAATTTTAAATTAATTTGTAATGATTCATTTTCATAAATTTACTTTTGTGTTAATACTTTACTAGCAGGCTTCGCCCGCTTCGCTGGGCATTTATTTAAAGGATTTCTTTTTAATTGAATAATTGAAACGTTTAAATAAATTATTTCGATTGGCGACTGTTTTCTTCACAGTTTTAGTATGGGATCTCCTTGACAATATCAAACATTTTTTGAATTTCTCAAATTTGTGCAATAAACTATTATTAAAACGAATATTCTCGAAAACAGTCAAATAAAAATGTTAATTTTTCGAATATTCTGGAAACAGTTGAAGCTGTTACTAGTACAGTAAAAGTCACTATTCGATGAATGGTCGAATCAGAGAACAGACATAAGTCGTTTCGCAGCAATCACTATAACGCACTTATGTATGCTTCACGCACACCGAAAAAAAATATCACTGGGCAGCCCTACCTCGCTGTGCATGAATCTCAGAACACACGAAACTCGGTACCGCGACAATCACTATCACGCATGTTAAAACCAAAAAAACATCACTGGACACCCCTACCTCGCTGTGCATGAATCTGAAAACGCACGAAAATCGGTTTCGCGGTAATCACTATCACGCATGTTAAAACCAAAAAAACATCACTGAACACCCCTACCCCGCTGTTCATGTATCTGAGAACGCACGTAACTCAGTTCCGCGGCAATCACTATCACGCGTGTTAAAACCAAAAAAACCATCACTGGACACTCCTACCTCACTGTGCATGAATCTGAAAACGCACGAAACTCGTTTTCTCAGCAATCACTGTCAAGAATGTTAAAACCAAAAAAAAACATCACTCGACACCCTTACCTCAAGTCAATGAAAATCAAATAAACCAATCAAATCTCTCATAATTCCTCATAACGTAGCTCTAGTTCAATGTAAAATACACTCCAATCAATGAAAATCAAATAAACCAACCAAATCTCTTGTAATTCCTCAAAACGTAGCTCTAGATCAACGTAAAATACACTCAAATCAACGAAAATCAAATAAACCAATCAAATCTCTCGTAATTCCTCATAACGTAACTCTAGTTAGTTCAACCTAAAATGCACTCAAATCAATGAAAATCAAATAAACCATTCAAATCTCTCCTAAGATTCTCCATCTGCGTCATTATAGAAATGGGAAGTTTTATTTTCACATTTTTATTAATTAAAAGAAAAAGAATCAAAAATTCGAAAATCTGACTTCGATGTGCACAATGACCCTTCGGAGGGCATCTTTGCGTTAAATCACGTGACTGTCCGAGCTACCGTTTTCGAGAACAGTGAAATATACATATATATATACACAAATATTGCTCACTTAATAGTATAAGATACATCACGCTGATTTTTTTGTATCAATGTGAATTTATATTTATATATATATATATATATATATATATATATATATATATTTAAATACTTCTCTGGGTTTAAATAAGTAATAAAGACCTATAGTATTTAAATAATAATTTTTTTTTATTAATCCTATTAATGTACAATACCAAATAATTAAGCAAATCTCATAAATCGAAGACCCCGATAAAGGTTAATCTTTTCAATATCATTTATAAAATCATTCTAGTAAGATATAGAAGACTTTCAAAAGTAAATCAATTTTCTTTTCTTTCGGTGCAACATTAAATAAGACTAGAAACATAAAGCACAGCATAAAGTTTATAAAAAAAGCTATTTAGTAATTGTGACGTGAAAATCAATTTTTACATGTAAATGATTAAAATATTCCAATGAATTAATCAATGTTTTGGAAAAAATATTCAATGATTTGAAACTTAAATGTATCTGTTACAGTTATCTTGAATTCTTATTGCTGCAATAAATTTTCAAGATTTGATATTTGGTAAGTATCCAAAATTTGATAAGTATTCAAGAATTGATTTCTTCGTTTTGATATTTATATATTTCGAAATCTAAGTAGGAAATATTACTTTTTGCATCAACAAAAATCAAACTTTAGTCGGATCAAACTTTTAATTTGTACTAATGGGATATTAAAAATAAGCATGGAAGTAACAATCGAAAAAATTATGAAACATTTTTACTTAAAGCAATGATAAGTGAACATATCAAAGCACAATCCATATGTGCCAACTCTTCCGATTTTCTAGGGAGACTTAATACCGGAAAATTTTTATAATTGTTTTCCTCTTATTTAAACGTCGAAAATATATAAGACATTTTCCTTTAAAAAAATACTGGTGATATATCTGATTAAAAAATTAAAAAGATTGGCAGCTATGATAATTGGAAAATTTCATGCAGAACATAAACATCTTAAAATGCATTTAGTAATAAATGAACGAATTCAAATGTGCTCAATATTTATGTGCTTAAAAAAAAAGAAAAAAAAAAAAAAAGAAAAGAAAGAAAAAAAGGAAGACATCTTTAGACATCCATTTGCGATTATGAAAAATGACCATAAAATGAGCTAATGAATATTATAATAGGCATTCATACTCCCTATTTTTTGAGAGGATAAACCTTTAGACTCATAAAGTGTGTAGAATTAGAAGAAAATTATGCAAAAAAAGAATAGAAAAAGAAAATGCTGATTATAGATATTTTTCTATTGCGATTTTATTTTATTCTGAACGAATATCATAGCTACATGTCTGGGATATATTAAGCTAAAAGAAATACTTCAAAGTATTAGTATATTAATATCATCATTTTTATTAAATAAAAGTAAAAGATCTCTATTTTATTAGAATATTTAACTAAATACGTGCTTTACTAATACATTTAGCTAGGCGATATATAGAAATAAATCTATTTCTTATCTTATTTTCAAGCTATAGATAGCCAGCTGACTATAAGCTATATGGCATGCTAAACAGGTTGCATCTAAATTAAAAAGGTCAAATTATTAGTACCTTTAGGTTAATAAAGAAAAGTAAATGTTCTTTTGTATAAGTATTTTATTATACTAAATAGTGAATGTAATAGTATAAATATGTAATGTAATGTAAATAGTATAAATATATTTTTATATCAATACTTTTGGAACAAGAGAAATAATCCGATTTAAAGAATACTTTCAATAATTATTTTATTATTCCCATTATCCATATAATTACCTGAAATAAAAAGAATATTAAATATTGGAGATAACACTTATGTTTTAAATATTTTACTAGGCCAATGACTTCGCCCTCTTCGCTGGGCAGTATATATAAAGGATTTCTTTTTAATTGAATAACTGAAACATTTAAATAAATACATTTCGATAGGCGACTATTTTCATCACAGTTTTAGTATGGGATCTCCTTGACAATAGCAAACATTTTTTGAACTTCTCGAATCTGTGCAACAAAACTATTATTAAAATGATTATTCTCGAAAACAGTCAAATAGAAATGTTAATTCTTAGAATATTCTGCAAAAAGTTGCAGCTGTTGCTGGTACAGTAAAAGTCACTATTCGATGAATGGTTGAATCAGAAAACGCACGTAAGTCGCTTTCGCAGCAATCACTAAAACGCACATATGTACGCTTCACGCACATAAAAAAAAAAAAAAAAAAAAAAAAAAAAATCCCTGGACAGCCCTACACCGCTGTGCATGAATCTCAGAACACACGAAACTCGGTTCCGCGGCAATCATTATCACGCATGTTAAAACCAAAAAACATCACTGGACACCCCTACCCCGCTGTGCATTAATCTGAAAACGCAAGAAACTTGATTCTACGGCAATTACTATCACGTATGTTAAAACCAATAAAAGCATCACTGGACACCCCTACCCCGCTGTGCATGAATTTGAAAACACACGTAACTCGGTTCCTCGGCAATCTCCATCACGCATGTTAAAACAAAAAAATATTACTGGATACCCGAGTAGCTCTAGTTGAACGTAAAATACACTCAAATCAATGAAAATCAAATAAACCAATCAAATCTTTCGTAATTCCTCATAACATAACTCTAGTTCAACGTAAAATACATTCAAATCAATGAAAATCAAATAAACCAATCAAATCTCTGGTAATTCCTCATAACGTAGCTGTAGTTCAATGTAAAATACACGCAAATCAATGAAAATCACATAAACCATTCAAATCTCTTGTAATTCCTCAAAACGTAGCTCTAGATCAACGTAAAATACACTCAAATCAATGAAAATCAAATAAACCAATCAAATCTCTTGTAATTCCTCATAACGTAGCTCTAGTTCAACGTAAAATACATTCAAATCAATGAAAAATCAAATAAACCAATCAAATCTCTGGTAATTCCTCATAACGTAGCTGTAGTTCAATGTAAAATACACTCAAATCAATGAAAATCACATAAACCAATCAAATCTCTCGTAATTCCTCATAACGTAGCTCTAGTTCAACGTAAAATACATTCAAATCAATGAAAAATCAAATAAACCAATAAAATCTCTTGTAATTCTTCATAACGTAGCTGTAGTTCAATGTAAAATACACTTAAATCAATGAAAATCAAATAAACGAATCAAATCTCTCCTAAGATTCTCCATTTGCGTCATTATAGAAATAGGAAATTTTATTTTCATATTTTTATTGCTTAAAAGAAAACTAATCAAAAATTCGAAAATCTGACTTCGATGTGCACAATGACCCTTTGGAGGGCACGTTTGTGTTAAATCACATGACTGCCCGAGCTACCGTTTTCGGGAACACTGAAATATACATATATATATATACAAATATTGCTCATTTAATAGTATAAGATATATATAAAGTCGTAACAAAAGTATCCAAACACTAGCAAAAATTCCTATGTAAAAAAAGTACACTTAATACAGTTTTGTTAAATAAATCCTTATCGAATCCTGTTTTTAAACCGACTAAGAACAGGATTCGACAAGGATTTATTTAACAAAACTGTATTAAGTGTGCTTTTTTTACATAGGAATTTTTGCTAGTGTTTGGGGACTTTACTGTATATATATATATACGGGAATGTCTCCTGTTATGGGTATTCTCCGGTTATGGGCACCCCAACATATCGTTTAACAAAAAGCAAATATGGTGGATTTCAGTACTGTCAACATGTATTGTGACAGTATGCAGTTTTTGTGCTAACACCGAAGTGAATAAACGAATTTTCTTAGTAATGAAAAAATCAAATCATCGAAAAAAAAAGAGAGAAAAAGCAACACAAAAGTGATTTGTGAATATTTTCGGAATGCGATAAATCAAAGTATATTTATTCAAAAATGTAAGTACAAGGTATATTTATGCAGTATATTCTCTATATTTTGTGATGCAATATCGAATTCAGCGAAAATGTGGACCGAAAATTGCTTTTTCTGCCTTTATAAAAATGGATGTGGGTACATTCATGTAACTGGTAGTCATATATTTTATTAGTGTTTTTACGCATGTTTGGGCTTTTTTAGCAATGTCAACCCCGAAAAACTTAACCGATCCAAAAGAAATAAGTTTTAATGCGTTTTTGAAAGCCATTTAGGATTACTTAGTAGATAAAAAATCCATAATATCTACTTCCCGGGAATATAGACTTCCTTGCAGCATCTGAGGCCCTCCAGCAGAAGCCTAGAGAAAGTAAGGGAACTTGAACCTTTCAAAGTGCCGGCCGAACGCGCTAAAAATTGGAGTCTCAACAATCTGGTGATTTCTTGTGGCCACCACAAGACATTCTTCTATATTTTTCTGTCAAATTCACTAAGTGCGAACAATTTATTAAAACTATGATTGAAAATATTTAACATGATGAATACAAATAATTTTCATCTTAGGGAAATCGAACACTAAATGTCCAAAGAGAGGCAGTTTTATCGTCTATAAATAACATCTTAAACTAGTATGTTGTGTCCACCACTTGACATTCTTCTATATTTTCCTATACAAATTCACTCAGTAAAAAACTTTATTAAAATTAGGGGGCTCTGCCCCCTGCTCGCTCTTCATCAACCCCCGAAGGAGGCTTCGCCTCCTCCCCGACTCACTTTACTTATTGGCACATGCAGAACTCTGCCCGCCTATTCGCTGCTTTCTTTCACTGAAAAGGAATATTAATAGTGCATATTACAAGACAAAAGCAGAAAATTATGATGGAAATCCTCATATTCAATGTCAAATTCAAATGTATAATATGTATATATATATATATATATATATATATATATATATATAGAAAGAAAATCATAATATCTGGACCATTTTGCATTACAGCTTTAGTATATGACCCTTTTATTTCTTTTTTACAACCTTAAATCTGGACCACCGTACCCCAGTCGGTAGAGCGCCGAGCTCGTAATTGGAAGATTGTGGGCTCGGTACTCGAGCCGATCAAAGACCGTCGTGTACACTAATGACGGCTAGTGCACGTAAAATATGTTGTGGCCACAATATCCTCCGTGTTCCCATCAAAATTATACCTCTAGGGGCCACCGAAGCTGGGGAGCTATCCCCTTCGTGTAGGACCAAAACTGTGGTGGCATGTCTCCAGAACATCCGTAGAGGTTCGTCCCAGACCGTCGCCAATTATCCATAGCGCAGTAATGGTGCGACGTCAATCACAACCTACCTAATTATCTACCTACCAAAACCATGGATCATATTTTAATTTCCCCGTATAAGATTGGTGATTGGTGATTGGGTTTTACGTCGCACTAATGCTGCGCAGATGGGCAATTGGCGACGGTCTGGGACACACCCCTAGAGGTGGTCCGGAGACAAGCCATCACAATTTTGATCCTCCTCGGAAGGGATGGCTCTCCCGCTTCCGTAACCCCCAGGGGTATAATTTTTGATGGGAACATGGAGGACATTGTGGCCACGACAGATTTTACGTGCACCAGCCACCATTAGTATACACGACGGTCTTTGGCCGGCTCGATACCGAACCCGCAATCTTCCACCCCGTATAAGAAGATTAATTTTCTAAAAGTAGAGAAAAAAAGTGGATATTAATTTTCTTTTTTTTTACATCCATGGTTTCGGGCCGCGGTACCCTAGTCGGTAAAGCGCTGAGTACGTAATTGGAAGATTGCCGATTCGAACTTGAGCCGGCCAAAGACCGTCGTGTATGCTAATGGTGGCTGGTGCACATAAAAACTGTCGTGGTCGCAAAGTTCTCTATGTTCCCATCCCCACTATACCTCTGGGGATTACCAAAGCGGAGGGGAATCCCCTCCGTGAAGGTTCAAATTTGTGAGGGCATGTCTCTGGAAAATCTCTAGGACATGTGCTAGGAGGGGTGCGTCCCAGACCGTCGCCAATTACCCAAAGCGCAGGATTGGTGCGACGTTAAATCCAACCAACCTATCTACTTACGTACAACCATTGATCATATTTTAATTTTCTCGTGTAAAATGACTTCATGACAGAAGAACAACGTCACTGGGAGAAACTTTTTACTTTCTTCTATATGTAATATAGAGAAAGTATTGGATTCGCGAAAATTTTCGAAGTCCACTTTTTGATGGATTTACATGTTTTGGGATGTGGAGAACACGAATTAATAGTTTTTAGAAAATGTCTGTCTGTATCATTTTTTTGTGGACGCTGTATCTCACGAACCAATGAATGAAATTTAACCAAACTTGGTATTTAGTTGCACCCTGACATAAACTGGTGCTGATTAGATTTTGGGATCAATCGCTCAATAGGTGGCGTTGTGATCGCATTTTATGCAAATTTTTAACATGGCAGCATAGGACAAAATTCCGTACATATTGGCATAAAGAGAGTTATTTTACACTTGTGATTGTAAAATTAATATGAATTATTGAAAATAGTAGTAGTTAGCTAGAAAAAAAAATTTGTGCATGTGGGGGCATCGGTTCCCCCCCCTGGGGGGGAAGTACCCCCCTCGGGGAAGTAAATTTTCAAGATGGGTATCTTTCGAAAGGTCTCGTTGATAATAGTAATAGTTAACTGGGAAAAAATTTTTGTGCATGTGGGGGCATCGGTTCCCCCCCCCCCACCGGGGGGGGGAAGTACCCACCCGGGGGGGCAAAGTTTCAAGATGGGTATCTTTCGAAAGGTCTCGTCAATACCTTTAAAACGAATGGTTGAACCATAAATCTGTGATAATTTAAAACAAAGTTATCGATTTTTTTTACTTTTAAGAAAAAAAAACAGAAAAAAATCGCAATTTTTTTTTTTTTTTTTTTAAACGAAATTTAACCAAACTTGGTATTTAGTTGGTCCCCGACATAAACTGGTGCTGATTATGTTTGGGGATCCATAGCTCAACAGGTGGCGCTGTGATAGCATTTTATCTAAATTTTTAACATGGCAGAATAGGACAAAAATTCGTATAAATGTGCATAATTAGAGTTGTTTTAAACTTGTGATTGTAAAATTAATATGAATTATTGATAATAGTAGTATGTAACTAGGAAAAAAATTTTCTGCATGGGGGGGCATCGCTTCCCCCCCCGGGGTGTAAATTTTCACAATGGGTATCTTTCGAAAGATCAGGTTGATAATAGTAGTAGTTAACTAGGAAAAAATTTTTGTGCATGTGGGGGCATCGGTTCCCCCCCCACCGGGGGGGGGGGAAGTTCCCACCCGGGGGGGCAAAGTTTCAAGATGGGTATCTTTCGAAAGATCTCGTCAATACCTTTAAAACGAATGGTTGAACGATAAATCTGTGATATTTTAAACCAAAGTTGTCGATTTTTTTTAGTTTTAACAAAACAAAACTTAGAAAAAAAATCGCAATTTTTTTTTTTTTTTTTTAAACGAAATTTAACCAAACTTGGTATTTAGTTTGTTCCCGACATTAACTGGTGCTGATTATGTTTGGGGATCAAAAGCTCAACAGCTGGCGCTGTGATAGCATTTTATCTAAATTTTTAACATGGCAGCATAGGACAAAAATTCGTATAAATGTGCATAATAAGAGTTGTTTTAAACTTGGGATTGTAAAATTAACATGAATTATTGATAATAGTAGTATGTAACTAGGAAAAAAAATTTCTGCATGGGGGGGGGCATCGCTTCCCCCCTCCCTGGGGGGAAGTACCCCCCCCGGGGGGGATAAATTTTCAAGATGGGTATCTTTCGAAAGGTCTCGTCAATACCTTTAAAACGAATGGTTGAACTATAAATCTGTGATAATTTAAAACAAAGTTATCGATTTTTTTTTACTTTTAACAAAAAAAAAAAAAAAAACTTAGAAAAAAAAATCGTACTTTTTTTTTTTTTTTTTTTTTTAATATTGTTACTGATTGAATATGTATAGGTAAATATAGAAGAAAGTCTTGTGGTGGCCACAACATACTAGTTTTCAAAATGGCAAATAGAGTACCTTCATAAACTTCTCGTTTTTAGTTAATAACTTCTTTAATTAAAATGATAGAAATTTCTAAGCGGCTCAGATGTCTTCCTTGGAGTACTCGGAACACATTGATACCTCTCATGAAGCGAAGGTACCTGCCCTCCGTTAGAAGATGCTGTCGCAGATAAAACAATTTGACGCCAGTTACAGTAACATTTTTTTTAATATATAGAGATTAATATTTTAAAAAATTATATTCCATGATAATGCAGACAATTTCTATATTAGAGAAGAAGTATAACACTAAATATCCAAAAAAGTCAATTTTATCCTCAATATTATTATTATTATTATTATTATTATTATTATTATTATTATTATTTTGTTAAAAATGAAAAAAATCAATAACTTTATTTTAAATTATCGCAGATCGATGGTTCAACCATTCGTTTTAAAGGTATTGACGAGCTCTTTTGAAGGTACCTACAATGAAAATTTACTCCCCTCGAGGGAGGGACTTGGCCCTAAAGGGGGAGGTGAGGCTCCTACATATATATACATATACATATATATATATATATTTTTTCCAGTTGAATATTTCTATTACAAAAAATTTGTTTAAATTTCATAATGATTATTAAAAAATGATTCTCTTTATGCATATTTATACAAAATTTTGTCCTATACCACCGGGTTAAAAATTTAGAAAAAGCGGGATGGCAACGCAACCTGTTGGATAATTTTTATCAAAAGTTTATTGGCACTAATTTATGTCAAGGTGCAACTACATACCAATTTGTATGAAATTCTGTGCAGTAATTCCTGAGATACAATTGCCACAGTAACACACAGACAGACAGACATTTTCTAAAAATTGTCAAATCGTGTTCTACAACTCTTAAAACGTGTAAATTCATCAAAAATCCGAGGTCGAAAACTTTTACGAATCCAATACTTTCTTCTATTGAATATAAAAGAAAGTAAAAATACATTTTTATAATGGTTATCTCACATATCAAGTTTTGTAGAGTTATATGACATAGAAGTTGAGATATAGCCATCCCATTATCGATGAAATTTGCAGTATAGCAGCTTCACCTATTGGCCGACAAGCATTCAAACTGAATCAGCATAATGTCTCATAATCGCCTTCTCACATATTAAGTTTTATATACATATACATATACATATACATATACATATATATATATATTTTTTTTTCCAGTTGAATATTTCTATTACAAATAATTTGTTTAAATTTCATAATGATTATTAAAAAATGATTCTCTTTATGCATATTTATACAAAATTTTGTCCTATACCACCGGGTTAAAAATTTAGAAAAAGCGGGATGGCAACGCAACCTGTTGGATAATTTTTATCAAAAGTTTATTGGCACTAATTTATGTCAAGGTGCAACTACATACCAATTTGTATGAAATTCTGTGCAGTAATTCCTGAGATACAATTGCCACAGTAACACACAGACAGACAGACATTTTCTAAAAATTGTCAAATCGTGTTCTACAACTCTTAAAACGTGTAAATTCATCAAAAATCCGAGGTCGAAAACTTTTACGAATCCAATACTTTCTTCTATTGAATATAAAAGAAAGTAAAAATACATTTTTATAATGGTTATCTCACATATCAAGTTTTGTAGAGTTATATGACATAGAAGTTGAGATATAGCCATCCCATTATCGATGAAATTTGCAGTATAGCAGCTTCACCTATTGGCCGACAAGCATTCAAACTGAATCAGCATAATGTCTCATAATCGCCTTCTCACATATTAAGTTTTGCTTGATGATACGCAGTAGAACCTGAGATATAGCTTTCCTTGTAATTGTGGAAATCACTGTGTAGCAGCGCCACCTGTTGAGCAATTTACACCAAAAATTGGCAAGCGTTAACATATTTTAAAGTGCACCTACATACAAATGTGTATGCAATTTTGTGCAGTAGTTCCTGAAATATAGCCTTTTTTTAAATTGCGGAAATCGCTGTAGCTGATAGCGTTGAATCAGCGAAATATCTCATATTGGTCTTCTCACATATCAAGTTTTGTTGGATTGTACGCAATGAAACCTGAGATATAGCCTCCCTGAAAATGCAGAAATCGCTGTATAGCAGCGCCACCTATCGAGCGGTTGACACCAAAAATTGATAGGCACTAATTTAGGTCAAGGTGCATCTACATATGAATTTAAATGCAAGTCTGAACAGTAGTTCCAAAGATACAGCTGCCACAAAATATTTGTCACACCCACACAGACGGACAGACAGACATTTCCTAAAAATTGTCAATTCATGGTCTAGATCTCTTAAAACTTGTAAATCCGTCGAAAACCAGAAGTTGAAAATTTTTACGAATCTAATACTTTCATCGATTGAATATAGAAGAAAATGAAAAAATAAATAAATAAATAAAATGCAATTACTGACTGTAATGAGTTAAAAATTAAAAAATCTAAAAAAAAAAAAAAAAAAAAATGTTTAATAATAATGTTTAAACATTTATGTGAGTTGTGAACTTCAGGATTGCAAAAATGTACTTCAAATTCAGTATTACTGGCTCGTTGTTTAATGCTTACAGTCGGCTGCAAAATTAATCGAGCACTAGCCAATAATTCCTATATTTAAAAAGTACACTTAAGACTGTTTTGCTAAGTAAATCCTTGTCGAATCATGTTCTTAGACTGATTAAGAACATGACTCGACAAGGATTTATTTAACAAAGCTGTATTAAGTGTACTTTTTTTTTTTGGCAAGGATTATTGCTAGAGCTCGAATAATTTTGCAGCCGACTGTATATTCTGAAAAAAAAAAAAAAAAAAAAAAAAAAAAATGTATCTTTATTTATTGCTTTTGTTTAACGTGAATGTTTATAATAATTTGGGACATCTGCTTTCCCACAATCATTTTCAATTCACACGATCAGCAAATTATCTTTCTACAGTTGCAATTTTCATGCTTTGTTTATTTGTTCAAGAAAAGACGTTAAAGAATATTACTATTATGGCTTGATGGAATCCGTTTCCTAAATGTGTTTATTTTACATTACTTTTTACTTTCTTCTGTTTTCAATTGAAGAAAGTATTGGAATTGTAAAAATTTTCAGCTTCCGTTTTTTGATGGATTTACACGTTTTGCGGATTCCAGAACACAATTTGACTAGGTATTTTTAGAAGATATGTGTCTGTCTGTTTGTGTGTGCGCGTGAAAAAATATAATGTTGTGGCTACTGTATCTCAGTGCAGATAACTGCATATAAATTTATATGCTGATGTACCTTGACCTAAATTAGTGACTATCAACTTTTGGTGTCAATTTTTCAACAAATGGCGCTGCTGGACCGTGATTTTCGCAAATTCAAGGAAGGCTATACGATTTTGCATACGATTGTATACACGATTTTACATATAAATTTATATGCAGATACACTTGATACATTTTGATATATGTTAGTGCCTACCAACATTTGTTTCAATTGCTCAACAGGTGGTGCTGTTATACATCGACTTTCGTATTTTCAGGGAAGGCTATATCGCAGGTTCTGTTGTGTATAATCAAACAAAACTTGACATGTATCAGTGTAGCCATTATATGACATTACGCTGTTTCAGTTTGGATGCATATCAGCCTATAAGTGGCGCTGCTATACTGCAATTTTCCCTGAGAACGGAATGTGGCTACATCTCAACTTCTATGGCATATAACGGTACAAAACCCGATGTATGAGGTAACCATTATGAAGACTCATTTTTTAAGACTTTATTTATAGAGAATTAAACTGTCTTTCTTTTCTTATATTTAGTGTTAGTTTTTTATAAAATGAAAATCATTCATTATGGTAGATAATTTTAATAAATATTTTTAAGAAAATATTTTTACTGAGCGAATTCATATAGGAAAATATAGAAGAAAGTTTGAGGTGGTCACAGTATACTAGCTTTAAATGAAATCACAACAAGTATTTCTTCTATATTTGCTGTATATACAAGTATAATGGAGGAAAATTCAAAATTCCGTTCACATAAAAGCGAAGATTGAATTTAATTAAAAGTAAAGGTATTTAAAAAAAAAAAAAAAAAAAAACTGGTATGTTGTGCCCACCACAAGACTTTCTTCTATATTTTCTAATACAAATTCGCTCAGTACAGATAATTTATTTAAGCTATTATTTATTAAAATTACCTACCATAACGAATGCAGACGATTTTCATCTTAGAAAAAAATTACACTAAAAGTACAAAGAAAGACAGTTTTTTTTTCTATAAATAATATATTAAAAAATGTGTTTTGATAATGGTTATCGCACTTATCAAATTTTGTACAGCTATACACTATAGAAGTTGAGCTATAGCTTTTCCATTCTCGGGGAAAATTGCAGTACAGCAGTGCCACCTATTGGCCGATATGCATCCAAATTGAATTAGCGTAATGTCTTATTATAATGGTCTTTTCACATATCAATTTTTTTTATTATACACAATAGAATCTGAGATATCTCTTTCCCTTAAATTATGAAAATCGTTGTATAAAACCGCCACCTATTGAATTATTGGTACCAAAGGTGGATAGACAATAATTTATATCATGGTACATTGACATATAAATTTATGTGCAATTTTATGTATTAGTTCCTGAGATATAGAATTGTGAAAATCACTGTATAGCAGCGCCACCTTTTGAGAAATTGACATAAAAGTTGACAGGTGCTAGTTTATGCCAAGATGCATCTACATATAAATTTATATGCAATTCTCTGCAGTGGTCCCTGAGATATAGCATTCCCTTAAATTGTGGAAATCACTGTATAGCAGCGCTATCTGTTAAGCGATGGGCACCAAAAGTTGATAGGCACTAATTTATGTCAAGGTGCATTTATTTATAAATTTGTATCAAATTATGTGCAGTAGTTCCAGAGATACAGTTGCCGCAAAATTTTTGTCACACACATACAGAGACACAGACTGATATTTTCTAGATATAGTCAAATCATGTTCTGGCCTCTCAAAACGTGCAAATTCATCAAAAACCGGAAGTTGAAATTTTTAATAATCTAATACTTTCTTCTATTGAATATAGAAGAAAGAAAAAAATAAATAAATAAACTTGTAAATTGCGAAATCTTTTCAATTTCCAGAATGTAAATACGAGGTTATATACTGTATTTGAATTTATTAATTTATATATTAACAATAGTCGAGAAAGATTTATAATACTTTTCTAATTTTCATACGATTTCTACAAAAGATACATATTAGTTTCGTTGAAGAAAAGCAAACGGATCCAGATACAAATACGGATCTATTTTTCTGGCGGATATCCGCGGATACGAATAGGGAGCTCCGATACATGTCTAGTATGTACAGAATGTTTAAATTAGTTACAGAGTTATGAACATGCCTATAAATTTATGTTTATAATTGTAAAAAATATTTTGAAAGGTGCTCTCAAGTCGACCCGACTTGCTGAAAACCAAACCCGACCCGCAAGAAAAAAAAATTCAGTCAACCCGTCCCGAACCCGACCCGCAAGAGAAAAAATTCTGTCAACCCGACCCGATGCAAGACTCTAATTTAAAGTGTGCCAATATACAAGCAAATTATTTTACTCGCAAGCATTGCACTTCTGATTTGGAGAACGAAGAAGATGACGAATAAAATAGGAAAAATGCCATTTTCTGTTATTATTTCGGCGACTGAATCCTTATAAAAAGAATAAATTTTGTTGTTTTCTGTATTTATGGTAGTTTTTCTTATTATTTTCCCAATTTTAGCGGATTTTTATAGTGTGCCCAAAACCGGGTACAATTTTTTTTTTTTTTTTTTTTTTTTGCTAAAATTGACCATTTTACAAAATTGGTAATAATCTTTTTCTGGTTGACGAAATAAATACGGTTACTTCATCAAACGTTAGCTAAGGGTTCTAGCTTTCCATTGGTATTCATACGTTTGCATAATATCTACTCTATCAAAAGTTATAAGTTAAAATCAAAACTGTGCCCACAACCGGAGACATTCCCCTATATATATTCCAAATGAAAAAATTTAATGCGTAAATATCGTTGTGGTATTATTTTTTTCTACAAAATATATATTACTACTATCTGCATTTATTATTTTCTGCAAAATGTACATTACTACTATGTCCATTTATTATTTTCTTAGAAAAATTAAACTGTTTCATAACTTAAAGCTTTTGAACCTCATTTTAGCCACTTCCAAATTCCTCAAAAGTTTAAAAGCGTAAAATGTAACTTTAATTTTATTTTATAAATAAAAACTACTGTTTTAAATAAATTAAAGGAAAAACTTATCTTAAAAAATAACGATAATTACATTTTTTAAATTTTTAATTTAAACACAGTGATAAAGCGACATGAACAATTTATTTTTGTAACATACCTAATTCTACTAATATTCATAATAAAGTTTTATAATTTATGACAAAGTAATGAAATGAAGAATTTATTATTTCAGTGTATAATTTTATTTCTACATTATCAAAATAATAGCCATTCATTTTAAGTAGTGTGACGTTGCTTTATTTCTAGAAATTACATACATATAAGAAAATAAATAATTGCGCATTAAATTTCCAAAAAGAAAATGAGTAAGGAACATAAAATACTTTTCTATATTTTACCAAGAAGTCGATTCATTACAAATGTATATGTTGTCCGTAAGGAAAATTTAGTAGTAGATCTATAAATTGCATTTGTGATGTCATCAAAAAAAGTTGCAGCACTAAAATGATCACCTGGTAACTTCTAAAGAGATAGTTGATAACTGGTTTCTCTAGTTAAATTAGTAAGCAAACATGCTCCAATTTAAGAGCCAACTTATATTCTTCATTTGAAGTTCAAATCTGCTTTAAATTTGTACCAATTATGTTTTTCCTATATGTATTGTAAACTAATACAATAAGGTCTGTTTAGTTGAATGGTCCATTAAAATAATCAGCATCTTACAAGAACTGGATTAGTATGAATTAAACGCAAATCACAATTCCTTTTACACTAAACTGTAATAATCTATTTGATTAAATAAAATTTTTAGCATAAATATTGTACTATTTAATTGTAATAAGAACTAATATAGTTTATTTTTTCTCATTCTTAAATTTCTTCATTCTTCCTAATTTCCGTTATTGTGTAAACACTGTACATCCCAAAATTATCAAATAATAATATATTGTTTCAAGTTTTATTCATTCTTATTTCATTTGTCAAATTACACTCATCATCATTTATACTCGCTGTAATTTTTTTATTCGTTTTATAGAAAAATTAATTTTATTATAGGAAGCATATTCTCTTATAAAGAGGAAAATTGTTAAAACGTTTGTAATTAATTAATTAAAAATACATTTACAATTTAAAATTCATATTTACAAAGCTTTTCGCTATGACATCATAGCATCTTCAGATTACATGAATTTTGTGGGTGTACAGTGTGTTCAAAAATTTGATTTACAATGTGTTGAAAAACACAAAGAATGATTTACAATTTGTTGAAAAAGTTTTTAGCATGAAGCTGCTATAATGTTATTTCGAAAAGCTTTGTTAATATGAATTTTAAATTGTAAATATAATTTTAATCAATTTAAGGACTTTGTACGTGTTTAAATGTGCCTTTTAGTACCTTTAATTTATAATGTGTTCAAAAACACAAATGATGATTTACAATGTACTAAAAAGTTTTTTGACCGGAAGATGCTATGATGTTATAGCGTAAAGCTTTGTTAATATGAATTTTAAATTGCAAATATATTTTTAATCATTTGAATGGCTTTGTAAGTGTTTCTTTTTAATGCCTTTTGGTACCTTTTTAATACATATTTTTATTATATTGAAGAATAAATTTCTAGTGTTTCGTTTTATATCGTAAAGTAGCGGTGTTAAAAGTTTATCATTTGTCACTTCAAACTAGAAGATTGTGGTGTAAATAAGCTTTAAAATTTAAAAATTTCAATAAATTGAAAAAATCTAGTTGGCATAGGTGGACTCTGCTCAGTTCCCCACCATATTTATGGTCTCATAAATTTCTAGTGCGAGACATATTATAATCATGTTAAAAAAATCAATTTGACCAAAGCTTGATACAGGGACAGAAAGAAATCCCCGCCTAATAGGCTATCCATCGTTCACTTCGATATATTTATCGTATTCTAATCTATTAATTTATTTTATCAGGGACAATTTCTTGTTTATGTTTCATGCCAATGTTTTCATTTCCAATGCAATAATCCTCAAAATTCATATTTATATGAAAAAATTACAATTTCGCTATGTTGATAAAATCGTAAATTACGAATAATTTACGAAATTTTCCTATTAGAATATTTGTATTCAATCATGTTCAACAAAATATCATAAATGTAATTTTGAAGTTGTCTAATGTATTTAGGATCCTCAAAATGGAAGTTTATGCTCAATTTTGCCTTATTCTGGCATGTTAAGTAAATCGTTAATTCCAAATAACTTACGAATTTTTTAAATTGGAAAAATCATAGTCTATGATATTCATGCCAGTAACCTAAATAATATTTCGAAAGTGGTTTGACATCTTTACGATGAAAATATCCCTCAAAATTGACGTTTATGTTAAAATTTGCTCTATTCTGCCATGTTAAGAAATTCGTAAATTTCCAATAACTTACGAAATTTTTAGATTTGAAAATTCATAGTCATTAATATTCATGCCAGTGTCCTAAATAATATTTCAAAAGTAGTCTGACATCTTTACGATGAAAATATCGCTCAAAATTGACGTTTATCTGAAATTTTGCCTTATACTGCCATGTTAAGAAATTCGTAAATTTCCAATAACTTGCGAAAATTTCAAAGTAGCATATTTATAGTTACTGATGTTCATTCTGACATCAAAACAGATATTTTAAAACTGGTCTCACATTTTTAGAGTAAAAAGTTTACACTTAATGCACGTTTAAGTGAATTTTTGTCCTATTCTCCCATGTTAAGAAAATCGTAAATTTCTAATAACTTACGAAGTTTTTAAAATCGAATGTTGCAAATGAATAGGGTTCTTGCCAGTGTCGAAAGTAATATTTAAAACTGATCTGACCTCTCTGCGACAATTTGTTCTTGAGATATCGTGTACACAGACTAACAAACTAACGAACTAACGGACTAACGGACTAACGGACTTACGGACTAACGGACTAACAGACACCCTACAGACAGACACCATACAAATGTTGTCATTTTCGGATTCCTCACACCTGAAAACGTGTAGAAAAGTCAAAAGACCGAGGTCGAAAATTTTCACGATTACCTAAGTTCCCCATACCTATAGTATGATGGGGAACTAAAAGTAGCATTGGAAAATGAAGTTTTAGTTCAACAGTTTCTGACTATTTATAAATTTCAAAACAGTACAGAAGAGAGAAAAACTTAATATATGTGTCATATTTTATAAAATTGCAGTTGGAGGAAGCACGAGAAGGAAATGGTTCTATCTGAAAAATGACCTATTTAAATTGAATGTTTTACACTCTTGAAAAGCGTTGGACTTAGATTTAAAAAAAAAAAATAATAATAATAATAAATTTTTATTTCTGTAATCTACAAACATCAAAATCAGAGATTTGAGAATCAGAATGCATAACGAATTGTTATATTGTGGTCAATCAAAACCATTGGACGTGTGTGGTAAGATGCATTCCATGAGCAAGGGAAAAAGAAAAGGGAAAAAAAAGTGGAATGGACAATTTTATCCATCTTATATAAAGCTGATTTTAGTATTTTTCATTCTACAAGCTGATTTTCTCTTAAAGATATTGTTTACAGAAGAAATATAAAGCTTTGTAGTAATAAAAATATATTGATTAAATATTAAGGTTTTTTTTTTTCTTTTAGAGTGGTTTTGTATTGTGATTCCTGTCATTCTGCAGTTTTATTTATTTTTTCAATGTAGTTTTCTGAAATTCAGTTCGAATTTTTATTTATTTATTTCACTTTTAAAATTTCTACTTTTTTTTGTCTTTCTTAAATGAAAATATTTCTTTTTCTCGTAAAATATTTCATTACAGATTTAGTAATATTCACACGAGGGTGGATCAAAAAGTAATACCTTCTGTGTCATAAAAACTTTATTATTGAACATATAACAGCAGAAGTTATTACAGATTATAGCGGGAACTGTCCTTTACACAAATCTACCCTTGAACATAGTCACCATTCATTTGCACACATTTGCACCACCAGTTAACCCAGGCATCAAAACCATTTTGGAAAAATTCAGGGTTTTGCTCCTTGAGTCATGATTCAAACGCTGTTTTAACGTCATCTATATCATTGAATCTGATACCGCGCAAGTTGTCCTTCATAGGTCCAACAGGTAAAATTCAGAAGATGCCAAATCAGGGCTGTAGGGTGGATGAGGCACATATTAACCAGCTCATTTTTGCAATCGCTTGAGTTGTGGAAAATGATGTGTGTGAGCTGCATTATCATGATGAAACCTGATGGAATGAACGCCTTTTAGCGATCTCTTTTTTCTTATTGCCTCCTTAAGTTTCTTAAGTGTGGTTACAAAAATTTCGCTGTTGACTGTGGCACGAGGTTTCAAAAACACAACAAGAATAATACCCTGTGTATCCCAAAACACTGTTTCCATAACCTGTTTGGACCTATGAAACAACTATGAACAACTTACGCAGTATCAGATTCAATAACTTAGATGATGTTAAAACAGCATTAAAATCATGGTTCAAGAAGCAAAACCCTGAATTTTTCCAAAATGATTTTGATGCCTGTGTTAACCGGTGGCGCAAATGTGTCCAAATTAATGGTAACTATGTTGAAGGTTAGATTTGTGTAGAGGACAGTTCACGCTATAATCTGTAATAACTTCTGCTGTTATATGTTTATTTTTAAAGTTTTTATGATATAGGAGGCATTACCTTTTGATCCACCCTCGTATTTCTAATTATCTACACAATAAATTTGATTATAATCATTTTTTTTTAGTGTACACGAATATATGTATTTTTTACAGGCATCTATATCTATCTCTCTCTGTATATACGCATCCAGAAAGAATCAAGCTGCAACTAAGAAACTTGGTGTACAAATGTGGCTCGAAGAATTACACGTGTGATCAAACATGCTTGACCAATAACACTGCGGAGGTATGCAACGCGCGTATGAAATGTGACAGGTGTGTAATTTACAAGATTTTGCACGTTCAGTGATGGATAAAGTTATGACATTGACACGAAAGGGTACCAACAGCGGTAGGAGTAATTCTCTTGTGTTAGATGGGTATCATTATACGTCTAAAAGATATATATATATTAATAAGCAAATCGGCAAACAAAACGATATGGTAACTGCAGTTGCCCAATGTTAGAACCAGTGAATCAGAAAAATATAGTTAGCTGCCACTGTAGCTCTGAATGACCCCGTGCCATTAGTTCACGAAAGCATCGAGTTATCAGTAGAGTACATATAATCATTATGCCTATAGCTCTGATAACCCGCAGTAGGCGATGTCATCTGGAATGGTGTTCCTCGTGATCAAGATGGATAATGTTTGATTGGAAAATTGTCATTGGAAATGAATCCAGTTTGTCACTCGATATTGAATACGGGATCAGCGGATAAATTCAGCATTCCTTATAGAGGAGCACACAGTCATTTATACATTTAGTGCGAGAGTCCGGAAGGCGATTTCCAGACCATTAGTCCTGCTACGAGGTACTTTCACCACTCGTTAATGTATTAGTAATATTTTACAGTTGGTGGTATTGCCTATGACATTTGTCTGGCCATGCTCTGTTTTGCAGTACGACAACACACTCAGTGACACACTTAACAGCTATCGCATTGTCAGTATTCTCAAACACCCTACCATATCTCCAGACCTTGCGCCAATGGAACAATTTTGGGCCATGTTGTGCAGCCAGTTTTACGTAAGCCATGTCGAAATATCTTCGAAATCATTCAGCAGTTGCTTCATTTGTGGTAGGATCTGCCACAGCAGAACAATAATTATTTTTTAACGCCATGAATACATTGCTTATCCACTTTTTTAGTCTCCAGGTTTGGTTTTACCGTCTATTGAAGAACGGAGCTATTGTTTTTTTACGTATTAACAAAAAGGCGTTTTGTCTGACGTTTTGCACATATTTTCGTTTATTCGAATACATTATAAATATCGAGTTTTATAGTTGAAGCTAAATTCTTTCTGTTTTTTTTTTTTTTTTTTTTTTTTTTCCAAGAGTGTGTATAACTTCTAAACCTATAAATTTTTAAAAGTATTTAAAATAGTTATGGAAAATTCTGTGTGTACTTGTTAATAAATGATCTTCGTTTATTGGTTATATTTATTCTATATTTCAGAGGATTCAGCGCAAGAATGGTGTATGTACTCAGGGCAACATCTTTAGTCCTCTACTGCGAAAATGTAATACCTGCAGCAATTTAGATATGGCATTAGCTGTAGATAAATTCTCAAGATACTTTTTTCCTTTTTCCTTTTTCATTCTAAATGTTGTTTATTGGTCTAAATATGGTAAAATGTGAATATTTACTGGTCTAAATATGCCAAAATAACTTGAAACTTTAGAGTGGTGCAATTATTTATATGCATTTATGCATGCAGTTACTGTGGTGGACTGGAATTATTAATATCACATGAGGACGAAATTTGAATGCTCCTGTCAGCAAGCGATTACGCCAATTATCTTCTTGTGTTTGACCTATGAATAAAAACGCATATAGACAAATGTATAGACAAAAACCCGCAGTTGAATTAGAGTAATTTTATTCAAATGCCGAATCATTAGACAATAGTAATTTCCATAATGGTTATAATTTCATTTTTTCCGATATTAAATAATCTAGAGAAAGATTTTAGGAAAATGCTATTGTACTTAATTCCACTTTTATTTGGTTTATAGATATGTTTGTTGTATCTTTCAGCATCTGATTCAGCAGAAGAATGATGTATCAGCTCGTGGCAACAGCTTCAGTTCTGGTTCTGCTCCTCGAACACCTAATACTTGCTGCAATTTCGATATTGCGCTAGCTATCGATAAATTCTCAAGATTCTTTTTTCCCTTTTCTTTTTTCGTTCTAAATATTGTTTATTGGTCTAAATATGGCAAAATGTGATTGTTTTATAGTTCTGCAATTGCTTATATGCAGTTATGCTTGCAGTATATGTGGTGGACTGGAATGATTTATATTTGAGGGAAAAATTCAATCGCATAAGGTCACGCCAGTCACGTGTATCAAGAGTTAATTAAAATTTTTTAAGACAGTAACAAAGCTTTCAATCATAACGTTTTTGAAATTCTGTTTTCAACTTAATAATTCGTACTTAATAATTCGTACAATAGCAAAAATGAGTCTTTCTAACAAAGGTAAAACCAAATGAAATTTTATGAAATTTTTAGGGGATAAAGATAAAGAAATGACTATGGCAAGAATAATCAAGGAAAAAATAAAAATATTGTTTACTGACTGAAGAGATGATTAATGGAAATAATAAAAATTGACAGAAGTTAAAAAACAATTAATTAATAAAGTCAGAAACATATATTAACATTTCATTTTCTAAATAAATAGTGAACAGAATTTGAAATTTTTCTTTGATGATTGTGTGTGAATTTATATAATCGACAATCTTAGGCTTTAATTTATCCTAGTAAACTCCTTATACCTACTATACTGTTTATAGCAATTGATTATTAATAGTATTTGAAGTTATAGTGCAGACGAAAATAAAATTCATTATCTACTATGGCAAATTAATTTAAACACATTATTATTATTATTTTTAATAGAATTTAAGGTTTTTAAACAGTTTTGAACGTGTGTTTGATTATCATATTGCCAACACATTTTGGCATATACTACATGCAGTTTCTATTTCATCTGATTTAAAGATCATATAAGTGTTGTATCTTTCTACAACTTTTTTAATCGAAAAACAAATTATAAGTTTGAAGCAACGTTTCTCCATTCAGTTGGCAAAACAATTAAGTATTGCAATTAACCTATAACGTTAATTTTTTCTTTAGTAATATTAATAAAATAGTAACGTTAATTTTTATGTTTAAATATTATTTCATGATTCACAGTTTAAATATTTTATTTTTCTTTGAAAAAATACATCTACGAATTTTGTAAATTCTTACATAATAATTTATTTGTTGTAGATTATCATTATAACTAATGTACTTTGGAAAGCAAATTTACTGCAATGGCAAAAATAAATACACAAACATGCTTTGAAAAGTAAATTTATAGTAGGGACAAAGATAGCAAAAATAAACGAATATATAAATAAAATATTCGAATGCTTTATTTCTAATATACATAAATAGAATTCTCTAAAGTTTTTCCTAGATTTTTGAACATGGTATGGTGCGTGACCAACTATTAAATTTTCAATAATTCTATAAATTGAAATTGTAATATTTAAAATTTCAAGCATTTTATGTACTTCAGTTGAAGTTTTAATTGCAAGTCTCAAAACAGATTACATTTTGTTTCTTATTCATAAAAAAAAAAAAAAAAAAAGAGTTTTGTCAAATGCTGCGAATCTGTTAAAAAAATTGTCTAAATTGTTGCATATTTTTCAGCAACAGATGCAATAGAAAAAGGACGTATCTGCTAGCAGCCACAGCTGTAATTCTGAAAAAAAAAAAAAATGCTGCGATTTGGATGCCACGTTAGCTCCCGATAAATTTTTAAGATTCTTTTTGCCTTTCTTATAATAAATATTATCTATTGTAGTAATTATGGTAAATTATGAAGTTAAAATTATAGCTGGTATTAATTCTAGTGTGTCAATGCTTCAGAAACTGTGGCAGGCTGGAAATATAAAAAGAATGAAGTGGCTCTTATTCAATATATTTCAGTCACTGTCTGGTGAGGCCGAATAAGTTAATGGAATATAATATTTGCTTCAAAGATATTGCTACAAGTATCTTGATTACCTCTTAACACTAAACATCGAATTGTAGAGTTTTACTCAAAAAATACGGAAACTTTTTTTTTCTTTTAGCAATCTATATTAATCAAAATACACTGATGTTCAAAATTTAAGCAACAACCTTGTTTCTGGTTTTCTTTTTTTGCGCATAATTTTGAAACAAATAACATATGAATATAAAATTTAGATGGCATGTTCGTTATCATACCATTAATCTAATTTTATATAATTTTTGCATGAATAATAATTTTTAAACTAATAATTATTTTTTTTTTTTTTCCAAAAGTATGCTTTGGAAAAAAGGAAATATTTCAACAATTTTAGAAAAGAAAACTTAATGAAAAATGGTATTAAGGATGCATTACAGATAGATAAAGACGCACATGCCTTGAAATGTTACCCTAAATCACAATTTTTCTTTCTGTATTAATTTTTCTTTTACTTTTATAATAGATTTTTAAAAAGATATATAATTAATAATTTGTAAACTATGAGCCTCACCAGAATAATAAAAATTTCTATAAATAATTTTATAATGAACATCTCATCCAATTTTCATGTTTGTATGAATACTTTTTAAAAAGTTATTCACATGCGGAAAAAAGAAGAAACAGAAAAGTGATTACAGGTACAAAAATCCGGTTTTAATCTAACACATGGATGCATGTGCATCTTCACCTATCTGTAATGCATCCTTATGAACATTTTTTCATTAAGTTTTCTTTTATAAAATTGTTGAAATGTTTCATTTTTTCCAAAACTTATTTTTGCGAAAAAATGAATATTTATTGGCTTAAAAATTATTACTTATGTTAAAGTTATATAAAATTCGATTAATGATATATCGAAAATGCCATAAAAATTTTATGTTCATATATTTATTTGCTTAAAAATTACGCGCAAAAGAAGAAAACGAGAAAACAGGTTGCTGTTTAAATTTTGAACACCACTGTATATTTCCTGAAATACTATTGAATCAATATTTATTTTTCTAATAATTAAGGTCAGTAATTGTACCTATAGATTATTGTAGATAGCTGTCTCTCAATAATAATTTTATTAATTAGAAATACTGTCAGAAATTTTCAAAGTTACTTTAAAAAATACAGTGCTCTTCTAATTAAAATATTTAAAAATGCTTTTCATCAGTTTATTGTGTTTTAATGTAATAAAAAAAATGTTCTAGAAGTTCTTTTACCTTCATCTAATTTCAAATTTGTATCCAGTTCAAATGCAGATAAAAAGGAATCGTAAACCATCTGTGGCTGCAATTATGTTTGAAAATTTTTAATTATAATTTTGCATTTATATATATATAATTTCATTTAGTATACCATTACGCTGCTGATATACTACAAATAACTGATATATAAAAAAAACTGTGAGCAAAGTAGCATTGCAATACTAAACAATACTCATGCAAAGTTCATATTTAGATGATTACATAATTATGTTTTACTTTAATTTATGTAATGTAAACAATACATAGAAAAATATTCAAACATCATTTTATTTGCTACATATCCAGTGTGCCACAGAGGTATTTATTTCTATATACTTTTTATTAGTAAACATGTTCATTTGATGGCCCTTTTGTAAATAGAAGGAAATATAAACGATTAGTTGATATATTTCTTATTGTTACTTTAGCTTATTTAGAGCTAGTACGTCGATGGAATTCCAAGTAATTGAGGGTGAGGTTAAGTAGATTTAACGACCCATTTCACTTACTGTCGCCGGAAACCTAAGCCAATGTTGCTCTATGGAGAATTTTGTTTACTTATAACACATTAACTGATATATTTTTTTAAATTCTGTTTTCACGTTCAGAAAAATCACAACTTATTAAAAAGAGATTTTTTTTTCAATTTTTAATATTTCACTTTGAAACTGTGAAATGAAAAATTTCACATATTGAAAATTCGTATTTTACAGCTTCAAAACAAAATTGAAAAAAATCCATTTTTCAAAAACGTCCAGCAATTTAACACTTGTGAATTTTCTGAATGTGAAAACAGAATTTAAAAATATGTATTAGTTAAGGAGTTATAAGTAAACAAAATTTCCCATAGAATAACATTGACTTCGGCTTCCGGCGACGATAAATGAAGCGGGCCCTTAATGTCCTGCTAGAGCAACCTAGTAGGCTATTGAAGACGGTCTGGAATTCACCTACGGGAGAAATAAGGCTCCTACAAAACGAGCTGACTCACAGCTGACCATTGTTGCCCAGCGGGAATATAGATTGGCGACGTTTAGTTGCAGACGTATTACTCGGCGTCTTTATCGCCTAAAATGGCGAGTTTGCCTAAACAGGAGAGGGAAATACTGTTTGCATTTGATAAGTTTGGCGATAATATTCGGCGAATTTTTTTTTTATAACCCTAGTAAAAGTAGACGTCACTATTACTGTTAAATTAATTATTTTTTAATATTTATACACGTTGAAAAGTAGTGTATATTGTAAAATACAAAATTTAGATAACCAAATAGCAATAAAAACAAAAAATTGATACAAAAAATGCAAGAAAACATATTATAAGTACACTGCATATTTGTGATTGAAAGCTAGGCGTACAATTTTTTTTTTTTTTTTTTTTGATAATTAATAACCCATTTCTTTCGGTTTTCTTCATCTGTTGGAAATCTAAACATTCTAAAAGCAGTTCTGGTATGATTTGGGCAATTTTCAGCTGCGCAACCCCCATTTTATGTGTTTTGATAACACTTGAAATTCGGACCGCGTGGGCAACAATCGCTGAGTGGGAAACAAAATGCCTGATGAGCCAGCCTGTATTGGAGGAGCTCTAGGGAGAAATGTGCGAGAGATCTTTCGTACCGCTCAAATTATTGTCACCTGTCTGTATATCAGAAAATGTAGTCTTTTTCCGAAACTTTCTTAGTGATTTTTCATTTTATTCATACAAACAAATAAAAAGAATGGGAATTTTTTTATTTGTTTTTATTATTGTTATTATTATTATTATTAATGGGAATTTTTTTATTTTATTTCTTCTTCTTCTTCATCTTATTATTATTATTATTATTAATTCGTTATTCTCAAAACGTTATAATTAATAAAATTGTATAAAAAATATTATAGTAGATATAAGACGGAAAACATTAGTATGTAACAGAAAAATAACCGAAGATATAACTTCTTTCTTTCTTTCTTTAGTTTTATTTTTATTTTTAAATACATTAATAAATGTGAGTTCTGTGAGATAATATAATGACAAAGATTAAACACTCCTTGCAATATATGCATACCCACACACACATATATATATGTGTGTGTGTGTGTGTGTGTGTGTGTGTGTGAAGAAATGACAAAGATAAAACGAATTCTGAATTTTTTACAGATAAGTTTCCAATCACAGAGCATATATATTTTAAAATTTCAAAATAAAAAATTAAGCACAGAAAACTTGTTTATAGCCAGTTCATTATTCTTCAAAAGGTATAATTAATAAGAGTATACAAAGTCTTATAATGGATTATACATATTTGAATGTATACAGAGAAATAACCAATTAAATCATTTCTTTCTACTTTAAAATACTTTAATGTAATTTAGCTGTGTGAGATAAAATAAAAACAAAGACTACAGCTACCTTGCAATGTATATGAATATTCTTATGTATATGAAAAAATAATAATGCTAGAACAAATTCTGAATATTTGAAATGTGAGATTTTTCATCTTAGGTGTACCTATGAATCAGAAGTTTCTAAAAAATGTATATATTTCTTAAGTTAAAATAGTTGATCCTACCTAAAAAGTGACATCATTCTAAATCTTTTTTCTAAATTACTGTCCTTGAGTTATAAAAATTTATACCGGGTGGTTTGTAATAACAATATTAAGTATGTTAAAATTTCTGAACATTTCTGTTCAAATTAAAAAAAAAAAAAAAAATCAAATTTTTAAATTTTCTGAAAATTTTAAAATATTCTCTTCTAACTAATTTTATTTTTTTTTTCTTCTCTTTTGCATTGCTATAGTTTAATGATACATTCTAAACACATTTAGGTATTATTTTGTGAATTCATTGGTTTTAAAAATATTTTTATGTTTAGATGCTAAAAAATTGCATTAAATTTTAGGTTTCAACATAAAAATATTTTCTGTATCTCATATAACTTTTTGCAATAATACACAAAAAATGCAGTCTGTTATTAGCTTCTGTTTACATAAAAAAAATGCTAGAGTGTCTAGATTTATATATATTTTTAATATGACAATTTTCTTTTAAACCAATGAAACATCTACTTTCGGAATTTTAATTAGAAGAATGCTGATACTAAAATTTTCATAGAAATGTTGTTAAACACTGTATATTTTCGAGAAATATTACTGAAGAAAATATCATTACTTATATACGGTATTTGTCTAATAATTATTTCTCCCATTTTTGTGGTCTACTGTCTTTTATTTACTTACTTATTTGTTTTAAAAGTTGGGGGATGGGGGTAATTTTTAACAATTTTTAAAAATGTCAAAATTTAAAATATTTGTTAATTGTCAAAATTTAAAAAATCAAGTATTTATTAATTTCAATTAAAAAGTTTAAAATGTTTGAAAATGTTTTTCATTAAAATTAGGTCATTTTCATGAAGAAAATGTAAAATTCTGAAGTCAATTAGCATATACTAAATATTCATTTTCCTTTAACTGCAAACAATTTAATGAGCCGTAATGATACCGTGGGTGTTCAAATTATTAGATTTTTTTTTTTTTTTTTTTGGCATTTTTTTGATTATCTAAATACATACTAGACAAAATGGCCTGAAACTTCATCTTCTTACATGCAAATAACATTTTAAAAACTCATATATTCCATTATCGATTTAGTCCAGAGTGCAATTAGGGGACTAACCACGAATTGAAACAGAGTGAAAATACTTTGGATCACCCTGTATCACAAATGCTGCAAATTACTTGTAACTTTAATACATTGTTGCACATACTATGTACAATATTTTGTATAATTTCGTGCGGGAATTGCGATGTTTTTTGCTTATAAATAAAACGGATTTCCCTAAAAATCTACAAAACTTGCTGAAAAATTGACAAAACGTTAAAGAAACATTATTCTGAAACTTGAAATTTACCTGTGTAATATTCGTTGATATTTGAGCATTTTCAGTAAAAATTATTTTGCTTCACATGCGCAAAAGATATATTTTTTTATTCATTTATTTATTTATTTATTTATTTTTTTTTTTTAATTCTTTTTTTTTTTCAATAGGTTGAATGCTAAATATATTGAGCCACTTTTGTCGAAATTTCATTTCAATAGAGCAAAAATTAAGCAAATTGTCGTCAAAAGAACAACCTAGTTTTTAGGTGTTTTCTAAAATTGAAATTTCATAAGGGGTTTTACACATGCTGTGTATTTAATTTAAAGATCAAATTATTTCAATTACATTCCAAAAGTTCTTTTTTGTGAAAAATACCTTATGAACTCACAAATCTTAGTAAATAAATAAAAATATGTCGAAATTACAAACCTGTAAGGGGTTTTTCACAAAAAAGAACTTTTGCAATGGGATTGGAATAATTGGATCTTCAAATTAAATATGTAGCATGTGTAAAACCCCTTATTAAATTTTAACTCGGGAAAATACCTAAAATCTATATCGTTCTTTTGCGGACAATATTTAAATTTTACTCCATTCAAATGAGCTTTTGACAAAAGTTGCTCAATATATCTAGCTTTAAACCTATGGGATAAAAAATGTTCTATCTTTAGCGTATGGTATAATAATATTTATTAAAAATGCTCATATCTCAACGAATATTACACGTGTGAATTTTATGTTTCAGAATAATGTTTCTCTAATGCTTTGTCAATTTTTCAGCAAGTTTTGTAGAATTTTATGGAAATCCGTTCTAGTTATAAGCAAGAAAATTGTCAAAAAATTTAGCTATTTTTGAAATATATATACATATATATATCTGCCTAAACAACTGCGCAATTCCCGCACCAAATCATATAAATATTGTACATAATATGTGCAACAATGTATTAAAGTTACAAGTCATTTGTAGCATTTTTTGATACAGGGTAATCCAAATTATTTTCGGCCTTCTTCAGTTTGTAGTTGGTACCCTAATGGACTAAATCGATAATGGAAAATGTGAGTTTTTAAATGTTCTTTGCATGTATGAAGTTTCAGGCCATTTCGTCCGGTACTTTTTTAGATAATTGGAAAAAAAATGTCAAAAAAAAAAAAATCTAATAATTTGAACACCTACTGTATAATATATACCTATAACTGTGACAAAAAATAACATTTATAATTTAACTATTGCCAAAATTTTGTCTGAATCTGTTTATTTATTTATTTTTAATGTATAATTTGGTGTTTTCTAGCAAAACATCGCATTGTTAATATTCTCCAACAGTCAAACTCAGTAAAGCTATGAACAAAGTAGTAATAGAAAAAATAAAAGGTGTACTTACACACGACTACATAATTATTTGCACCAAATTTTATTGTTGTTCATAATGGCTTCAGGAAAATATATAAGAAAAAAATACTGACGATAAGCTAAATTGATTGCAAAGTAAAACATGATTGTAAGTTGAAATTCTTGAAGATTGAAGTACAATTTTTACAAATAAAACGTTTATTAGACCAATTGTTATGCTTATTCAAATAATGAACTAATATTGCAAATAGTAATTTTAAAAAAAAAGAAAAATCAGCGAAATTCCTTTAAAATTTAGCAACTTAAATGATGAATAGAAATTTATTAAACACGCCTTTTGATTGCTGTATATCCAGTCTGCCACAGAAGTATTAATTTTGTACAATTTTTGTGTAGTAGACAACTATTCGTCAACATTTATGTAAATAAATGTAAAATAATAAAATATAAATGTTTTGTTAATTTGTTTCTGATTGTTCACATAGCTAATTTTTGCTAGTACCTTGATTAATTCTGAAGTGTATGAGAGAATTTTCATATTGCTCGAAATTATTGTGTGCTACATCATAAAATATAGTCTTGTTCAGTGTGTTTGTAAAATTTTTGTAATGTTCTTTCATTTTATCCATTCAAATAAATAAAAGTAATATAAAACAAGTGTGGATTTTCTTTTTTAATGAATGTGTCTGAATGACTTTAAAATCACAAAAAAGTATTTTAAATGACTAGTTCAAGAGTTTCAAAATACAGTTGAGTTATTGTAAATCTATTGAGAAAAATGTTAAAATAAGCTCTTTTACTTTAACAATGCATACTAAATTCTTTTGGTGAAGCATTTCGCCTTTATTTGTTACCATTGGTCACACAAAGCCCAAAATCACCGTAAAACATTTCACCATTTTAAAGATGCAGCTTCAGCTATACCGAAATTTTTATTCAATACAGAGCAAAACTTTAACAGTGAATAATACGTAACTAATTCCTTTATTTGAATTGTAAAAAAGATTCCATGTACACTGTTAAAAAATTTCAAGAAAAATTACAGGGAAAGCCCGGCAGTAGAGATTCCAGACAAAAACAGTAAAAAAATATTTAGACTGTAAATGAAGTATCCCCGTAATTTGATAAATTTATGATCTTCAAAATGCTAAAACTGCTTCAAATGTTTAAGAAGAGCCTTTTTTTTTTTTTTTTTTTTTTTTGAATATTTAATAGAATTTACTTAAAAAAGTTAAGGGTGGGTTTTGAAATTTATTGATTAGTCTTTGAAAAAAAAAATTTTAAGTTAATGTTTATGTACAAATTTGGGGGGGAAAAACTGATTTTTGTTATATTTTAATTTTTAATATTTTTTTTTTCTTTTAAAGCTATTGCAAAATCCTTCTCTAACTCTTTTAAATAGGTTCTATTAAACATCTAAAAAATAATATTTATTTATTTTTATTTATTTTTTTGTAGCATCTATAGAAATTTTAGCATTTTGAAGATCATGAATTCATGAAAAAATGCAAACTGAGAAAACGCAATTTAAAGATTTCAAATGTGTAAAAAGTGCATCAAAAAACATAAGAATTTTTTCATGAATATATATTTCATTGAACAAACCTAATATAGTTTTATTTATAAATATTAAATGGAAATAAAAGCTTTTATATGAAACTGACTGCAGTGCTATAGTCAAAGGTACCAAGTCCTCTTAAAAAAAAGAATTATGCAGAGAAAAATGTATAATTGTCTCTTTTCCAAGTATACGATTATGGGCAAAATTTTCTCCACCCCACCAAAAAAAAAAAAAGGGTTCAATTATATTCTATATGAACATTAGAGATAGATTTCCAATAGAAATCAATATTATTAAAGCCCCTTAGCAGCTTTCTGATTTCTTTCCCTATAATGCTAAACATTCGGACGTAAAATGTTTTTGTATTTTCAAACTATGTCTTAAAAAAATGAATATTTTTAACTATTTTTATGCATACTCTTCTTAAAACAGGCCTCTTATTGTCTCATCTTTGAAAAATATTTCTAAAATGTACACTTTTATTTGAAGTGTTAAAATCTTTAACTCTCAGCTCGTTAGCTTCGGTAATTTTAATACATCAAGTACAAAATTAAGTATATGTTTTAGAAATATTTTTTTCAAAAAGGACCATGAGACATCCTTTAAGAGGTCACAGAAAAGTTAAAAATATTCATTTTCTGGTGAGATAGTTTTGAGAATGTGATAGCATTCCCATTCCACAACCATAGGCTTAGCATTAACGGAGGAAATCGTAAAGCTAACTGATGAGGGGGGACCTAAGTGGGTATGCTCATGTCATAAAAGAAACTCACAAGCTGTTAATTCTACGAGACCGTGTGCTTGACAAATTATTTGATTGCGTAGGTTTTCAATTTTAGTTGCAGTTTTCTGTTCTGAGAAAAAATAAACTGTAGATGAAATTGAAAAAATTATGCAATCAAGAAATTTTCCAAGAACTTGCTGCCATGGAATTAACATTAGCTTGTCTCTTGGCGGACGTAGCTCACAAAGGCAACAATTAATTATGAGTAATCACTAGTAATATGATCATTCATAAAAT
Organism: Salticus scenicus; assembly: GCA_963930645.1. Classification (NCBI taxonomy): domain Eukaryota; kingdom Metazoa; phylum Arthropoda; class Arachnida; order Araneae; family Salticidae; genus Salticus; species Salticus scenicus. Next base: position 8,949,199 of record OZ005651.1, on the reverse strand, counting down.
TTTTAGATAATTAATATTTAGAAATACTTATATTTGGCAATTTTTAAATTTTCATTTATGACTAAAATTTAACAGAAATTTTTCATTTATTAAATAAGTCAAAATTTTAATGGCAAGAAAGTAATATATAAAAAGGTAGCAGTTATAATTAATAACATTTGCATGCAGAACCTAATTTTCCAAGAGTTACGTTTACACGTGTGACATTTTTTCACCAAATTAAGACTGGATTTCATCACAAAAGATAAAACTTTTATTCCTGAATAATATAACATTGATAAAATAAATTCATAATATTTCAAAAATTATAAAACATTTGTTTAGTATTTTGCAGTCTACAAACACAGTTACCACTTTCTAGAGTTAACATGAGATACATATTAAAGATATTCTTTCTAAATTTTACAAGTACTTTCTAAAGTTATTCTTTTATTTGCGGAACTTCATTTACTTCAGAGAGAATTTGTATCAAATAATGCAGAAAATTCATAAATAGAGTTTTGAAATGTCTTATTTGTAAAAGAACATATAATGTTTTTACTTTCAGAATTTTGTTTAACTGAATCTGAATTAGGATTCATAAAACAGTTTGTGAAATCTGAAAATTTAGAAATGAAATCAATACCATTATATTATGTATGAGAAAATATGAAAGACTGGAAAATTGAACATGAAAATATTCAGAATAAAACATGAACAGAATATATTTACAAAATAAAATTTTAATATTTCTAATGGGATGTAACTCTTTGCAAAAGATCCCCCCCCCTCTCATTTTTAAATCAACATAAATTTTTTAAGCTTTTCTTCTACACTGTTGAAACATTTCTCTGTATCTCTATATATTAAAAAAAAGTTACTGTCACTGGCGTCAATTTTTTTTTTTTTTTTTTTTTTTTTGTCTGCGACAGCATCTTCTAGCGGAGGGCAGGGTCTTTCGCGTCATAAGAGGTATCAATGTGTTCCGAATACTCCAAGGAAAACATTTCAGCTGCTTAGAAATTTCTATCATTTTAATTAAAGTAGTTATTAACTAAAAACGACAAGTTTTTGAAGGTACTCTGTTTACCATTTTGAAAAAAGTTTCTCCCAGTAACGTTGCTCTTCTGTCATGAAGTCATTTTACATGGAAAAATTAAAAAATGATCCATGATTGTACGTAGGTAGGTAAGTACGTTGGATTTAACGTCACACCCGTACTGCGCTAAGGGTAATTGGCGACGGCCTGTTACACACCCCTAGAGATGTTTCGGAGACATGCCATCACAATTTTGATCCTTCACTGAGGGGATTCCCCCCCCCTCCTCCCGCTCTGGTGATCACCAAAGGCATAGTGTGGATGGAAACAAGGAGGACTTTGCGGCCACTACAGATTGTACAGTCGGCAACAAAAGTATCCGAACACTAGCAAAAGTTCCCATGTAAAAAACGTAGAGGTAATACGGTTTTGTAAAATAAATCCTTGTCGAATCATGTCCTTAGTCAGTCTAAGAACATGATTCGACAAGGATTTATTTAACAAAACAGTATTAACTCTACCTTTTTTACATAGGAATTTTCGCTAGTGTTCGGATACTTTTGTTACTGACTGTATGTGCACCAACCACCATTATTGTACACAACGACAACGATTTTTGTCCGGCTCAAATATCGAATCGGCAACCTTCCTTACGTGCATGGCGCTTTACCGATTAGGGTACCGCGGTCCGAAACCATGGATTTAAAAAAGAAAGAAAATAAATATCAACTTTTTTTCGCTTCTTTTAGAAAATTAAAATATGATCCATGGTTGTAGGTAGGTAGATAATTAGGTAGGTTGTGTTTGACGTCGCAGCATTACTGCGCTATGAATAATAATTGGCGACGGTCTGGGACGCACCCCTACAGATGTTCCGCAGACGTGCCACCACAGTTTTGGTCCTACTCTACGCGAAGGGGATAGCTCCCCCGCTTTTACGTTATTCTTTTTTTTGATAAAGAATATCTATTATGCTATCCGCATATCAAAGGACTGTAAATGCAAAATCAGAAAAAAGAGGCTTATTCAAAAGGGAAAAACATCACAGAATTCAAACATTTTGCATCGGATATTTTTTACATTCGAACACAAAACCAAAAAATAAAAAAACCTCTGTTGCCACTCAAAAATAAATAAATGAAATTGTAAAAAGCACCATGGCCTTGACATCCTCCCACCTTAAGTTGGCGGAAGGCAACTTAACTATATAACAAAACAAATAATAAAATGAAAATTTCAAAATACAATAAAACAACACATTTCTACTGGATATTTCAAGGGACTTTCACAACAATTTTAAAGTTCAGAAGATAAATAAAGTTTTGTAAGTCCAATTTTAGAGGAGGTTTAACCACTCTCCCACTTCTAGTTTTTAAAGAATTCAGTTTTTTTCTACTGACGTCAGAAGCAAAATATTCGTCTTGTATCATCTTGATTATCTTTAGTTCTGCACATTTTATTTCTCTATATGATAACTCACCAGTGATTCGTGAAGTTGAATTTCTACAGTTAAAAACGAATCTTTTCATCCAGGCAACCATTCTTAGCATTTTATCATAACTCGAAAAATAAAAATAGTACAAAACTGAACTATTTCTATTCAAATACTCTTCTTCTTCATGTTTTTTATTGCTGCATTTATCATTTTCAGTTTGATTCAAAAAACAAATGATAGGCAAGCTATTGGACGTTGGGCTCGTTTTTCTTCTTTCTTTTATAATAGCTTGTTCATCGAAAACGGGTATGGTGACAGGCCATTTATCTTTAGTTTCTCGAAGCCAAGTAGGTCCCTCCCACCATTTACTGTCTGAGAGTTGTTGGGCAGAGCACCCCCTTGAAGGCAAGTCGGCTGGATTTTGAGCTCCAGGAAGATGTTTTCAAAGGGTAGAATTAGTTAATTTTCTGATCTCTTGTATTCTATTATTGACAAAAACAGCCCAATTTTCTTCACGCTGAATCCAGCTCAATACAGTAGTTGAATCTATCCAGAAATGTTGTTCAATACCTTCCCACTGGAGTGCACTGAGTACGGATTTACATAATCGAGCTCCCTCCGTTGCAGCTAGTAATTCGAGACGAGGAATAGTGATGGGTTTAACTGGGGCAACCCTTGATTTCGCTGCCAAAAGAGTTACATAAACATCAGCATATTCGATGCGAATGAAAACAGCTGCTGCGTAAGCAAATTGACTAGCATCGCAAAACGTATGAATGCTAATGCTATATTGACTAGTTACATCAGGAAAAAAACAACGAACAATAGTCAAATTCTTCAAGATATTCAAAGCTTCAAACCATCTTACAAATTCTCGTCTCATACTATCTTCAACTTCCTTATCCCACGGGATATTGTCTTTCCACATTTTTTGTAACATTAGCTTGGGAACTAAGAGGACAGGGCATAAAACCCCAATTGGGTCAAAAACTCTTTGCGTAACAGAAAGAATTACTCTCTTCGATAAATTTCAAGTCTGTATGTATTCAACCAATCCAAATTGATCTTCAGTTCGTCTTCTCTGCGATTCCAAAGCAATCCTAAACCAGAAGTAACCTGTTCTGAATCTTCATCTCCTGTATACTTCCATCCTCTTAAATTGAATTTTCCTTCAGTCAAAATATGACGAGACTGTTCAACAAATGGTAGCATTTCTGATTTGTTATTTAAACTTGTAACTAGATCATCTACATAAAACCTTCGAAGAATAATCTCAACAAATTTTTGATTATATTTTGAATTATTCAGATATTTTTTCAAATGATGCTCTAACACAGCTCCTAAAAGAAAAGGGCTACTTTTCACACCAAATACCACACGAGAATGCCGCATTATCTTAGGATCGGTATTTTCTTTTTCATTCCAGCAAAAAAACTTAAGGTAATTTCTATCTTCTGGTCGTACACTTATCTGTAGAAATGCTTTTCCGATATCAGCAACAATTCCACATTTATGTTCTCTAAATCTAAGAAGAAGATCAGGGATTAATTCTAATAAATTAGGTCCAGATTCTAAACATTGATTCAATGATGGTGATTCGACTTGTCTTGCAGACGCATCAAAAACTGGACGCACTTTCGTAGTTCCATGTTGTTTCACAACAGATCTATGAGGTAAGTAGTGTTCAAAAGGGTGAGATGATGATTGGATTGGGTCATCTTCAATTATACCTAATGAAGCCCATTCCTTAAACACGTTATCATAAGCTATATACAAATTTTCTTGATGTAATTTTCTAGTTGATGTTATTAATCTTTTCATGGCTAGTTCTTTATTGGTGGGTAGGGGAAGATGATCTTCTTTCCATGGAAGAGCAATTTCATATCTTCCATCGTCATTAATTCTTAATGTTTCTTCAAAATATACCTTGGTAAAATGCTCGTTCTCTTTTTTGGTCTTCATTTCGACAGGATCCCTTATTCCTAAAACTTCCAGACTAAAAAGATCGGAAATAGTTGCTTCTCTAACAAACAATGAAATTACCGTCATAGCAGCATCTTCTTTAACAGAATGTGAATTGGTTTTCCCCATAAGTGTCCATCCTAGATAGGATTCCACAGCTACTAGCCCACTAGATAGAACTTTTCTCTTTCCAGTAAAAAGTCTACCAGCAACATCTGCTCCAATGAGAACATCAATTCGACCCGAATTATCTTCTGTATCAAAAATGTGTATATTCATAGATCTTAATTCATCAATCCATGGGCCACACGAAACAGAGGGAACATCATTGCAAATAGTTTCTTGATCAACTACATCAAAATTGCAGTAAAAATTTCCATTTAAGCTTCCTAGTTCAATTTTATATATATTATGAAGTTCGTTGTTGCTCTTACCACCTCCAAAAAGTGAATGAGACAAACGTTGCTGACGCAGAAGTTTCAAATTTAACTTAGATGCTATCTCTCTTTTAACGTACGATTTTTGAGATCCGGAATCATACAGTGCTCTCACAACTAAAATACTGTTCTTATATTTTAAATTAACTTTTAAAGTTTGCAGTAAAACTTGCGGAGATTTGGATATGGTTGCCAAATTCACAGATTTATTCTGCTCTTTAATTTCCTTTTCCGGATTATTTGATGTAGACTTATTTACACTTTTGTTTCATTCTGTACACATAATAGTAAAATGTGTTCTGTTACAAATAGTACATTTCACAAAACATCGGCATTTTTCTGCCCTATGGCCAACTTTTAAACATCTAAAACAATAACCTTTATCTCTTAAAATTTTTATTTTTTCATTTAATGACATTTTCCGTGCTTTAAAGCAATTCATCGATTCATGTTTTCCATTGCAGAAAGTGCACAACTTCTCTGCACGTGCATTAGTAGTTAACAAACTAGCAGCAGTAAAAATTTTTCCTCTGTTTTCTTTATTCCCTTTACAAGAAGAATCATTCAAATCAAAACCAGCCATAGCTAAGTTAATTCTTTCCTCAGATTCTACTTCCGTTTTTAAAAAGGCTAACAAACTGTCAAGCCTTTTTTTTTGGATCATTGCCATGATCAAAATATGAGCTTCTCTGCCAAGCTCTAAGGAAATCTTCAGGCATACACGATTCAACCAAAGGATAAAGTAATGCTGCACATTTATCAGTTGTAACACCAAGTGTTTCCAGTGCACGAATTTGCTGTTCGAGATTATCATACAGTACACATAAATTGTTTGAACAAAATTTTGAATTGGCATTCTTCAAACCTAATTTTAATAATTCTCTAATATAAATTTCAAATTGTAATTCATCACGACCGAAACGGGTTTTCAAACAATCAATTGCTTTTATATAATTATCGCCAGTTGGCGGAAAACTTTCAATAACCTCTCTAGCTCGTGATCCTTCAACAGTAGCTTGTAATAGATACTGAAATTTAACAGAATTAACTATAGTAGAATCGTTATGAATTTTTTCAAATTGGCTCCAAAAATAAAGCCATTCTTTAACATTACCATCAAACCGTCGTAATTCTAATCTTGATAATTTAAACCTTCTTTTCTCATTAATATTTTCTACAGAATTAACAATAACAGATTCACTCTGAATTGGACTAAAAGCAGTACTTACAGTTTGATGGCTATCAATTATTCTTCTTACTTTTGTTTCAATTCTTATTGCTTTATCATGATAATCTTCAATTATTTCGAATTCTGTGTCAAATTCTTTTTCAGAGAGAACTTCAAGAACACTTGCATGCGTTACTTCCAGGCGATCAACTTTCGATTTAAAAACACTCAATTCTGATTCCAGTTCTGCAAGGTCAACATCTTGTGAGGCTATCAATTCTTCAACTTTATTATATGTTTTCGAGAAAGCAGCTCTTTCAGCCTTTTTAGCTTTTTTCAAATTTTCTAAATTAGCCATATTCACAATTAACTGCATTTACGGTCCCGCCGATGGTACCAAAAATTTTACGTTATTCTTTTTTTGATAAAGAATATCTATTATGCTATCCGCATATCAAAGGACTGTAAATGCAAAATCAGAAAAAAGAGGCTTATTCAAAAGGGAAAAACATCACAGAATTCAAACATTTTGCATCGGATAATTTTTACATTCGAACACAAAACCAAAAAATAAAAAAACCTCTGTTGCCACTCAAAAGTAAATAAATGAAATTGTAAAAAGCACCATGGCTTTGACATCCGCTTCGGTGGCCCCCAGAGATATACTTTTGATGGGAACATGGAGGATATTGCGGCCACGATATATTTTACGTGCACCAGCCACCATTAGTGTACACGACGGTCTTTGGCAGGCTCGAGAACCGAACCCGTAATCTTCCAATTATGAGCTCGGCGCTCTACCGATTGGGGTACCGCGTTCCGGATCTAAGGTTGTAAAAAAGAATTAAAAAGGGTTACATACCAAAACTGTAATGCAAAATAGTCCAGATATTATGAATTTTTTTCTATTATGAGGATTTCCATAATAATTTTCTGCTTTTGTCTTGTAATATGCACTATTAATATTCCTTTTCAGTGAAAGAAAGCAGCGAATAGACGGGTAGAGCTCTGCATGTGTTAATAAGTAAAGTAAGTCGGGGGGAGGCGAAGCCTCCCTCGGGGGTTGGTGAGCGGAGCGAGTAGGGGGCAGAGCCCCCTAGTTATTTATATGAATAAAATTTTAAAATAAAATATCGTTTGATTGAGCGGAGTAATTTTATTAAAGTCAGAAATATATTATTTTTTGCCCAAATACTTTTTCCAATTAGTCTTCCTTTCGCCTGCTGAACACAGTATAACAATAACAAACTTTTTTTTCTTGGGAGGGGGGGGGGGGATTTGGATCTTCAAAGGGTGCATGAAAAGTTGAAAGTGCCCTGGGCACAAAATTTTCTAGTAGGTCCTTGAATGTAGAAGCGAAGTTTAGCACAAATTAAACTATGCTTAGCATACATATGGGTTATTTAATAAGAAAGCACCTAAATTTATTATCAGTAATCCGACAAGTATTTGCAGGTTTCTTAGTATATGCTTTTCGCACGCATTAGGAAACTTAACAAACATAGGTACGATGCAAAGGAAAACATATTTAAATGTAATTTAAAATTTTTAATTAACTTACCTTCGTAATTCAAATGGTTATTCAAAAAACGTATTGTTAAATTTGATTTTAAATATCTGTATCGGAGTGATAGGAACCAAACAATTGAGAGCAAGCGGACCTGTTTGTCGTGAAAATAACAACGTTCCGTTGCATTCCTTTTCAATAAAAACATATTGCTGGAAAAAATATATATATTAGCAATGAAAATTCTTTGAATTAAATTAGGAAACAGTAGATCTTCTACATCAATCGCTATTTGTATGAATGTGTAAATAAAACTTCTCAATCAATAAAAATATAATTATATTTTCAGTTACAAATATGAAGTGATTCTCGAGGCAGACGAAAAAGACGAAAATTTTTGTTGGAAAAAAAAAAAAAAAAATCTGCTGCCTAAGGATTTTAATAGTTTTGTCTACAATTATTTATTTCACTCCTCTAAATCCTTCATAAGTTATAAGAGATGCAGAATTTTTCTTTTTTTTTTAATATACATTTTTTCAATTAGAATTTATTCAAAAATTCACTGTTTCGTTCTCTCTTTTATTATAATTATATAACATGATGATCGAAATTCTTTCATTATCTACGTATGATGCATGATTTTAATTTCTTGCTATATTCTTATTTTTCTTATGTATATTAAACAGCATTTACTCAATCATTCTTGGATTAACACTCACTTTTAGTATATCATGTAAAGGTGGAGATGGTTTCATAACTCATAAATGGTACATGATTTTACTTTCTTGTTTTAAAGTAACATTCATTCAGTCACACTCTTATTCCAAATAGAGATGGGATAAACAGTTACTTTTCAGTAATAGGTTACATAGTTCCATACTACCTTTAATAATAGGTTCTTGTAACATATTATTTTTATAACTCTTTAGTTTATATACAGCTAGTGTCTTTCTAATCCTTTCGGGATATACAATACATACATGTGTCCTGCATAGTGGATGCGATTCATGTTTTTGAGTTCCAATGCTTTCGAAGAGTAATCTTCACTTTATTTAACTTTATAATTTCTGCAATTTAAAAAAAAAAGGGGGGGGAGGAAGAAAAAGAAAAGAAAGAATGAAAAAGAAAACGCTGGTATGAAATAGTGGTAGATTCAAAGTTTTACACAAACGCTTGTTCCAATCATGTAAGCAGGAGATTCTGATAAATCAATTCATTTAAACACGAAAACAGACTATTTCAAATAATAAAATAAAATCAAGTAACACGTGCACGAGTGCCGTTTTCTATAAGAAAGAATCCTCGTATTATAAGCCATATAATTAAGAAATAATTAAAAAATAATAACAAATCTTCGAAAAACATCTTTAAGCCATCCCAAATGTTAAACTATGGAGTAATTGTCTCTTTCGATTTTCCGAAGAACTTGAACACTCCAGATTGACAAGGAAATTAATATTTTTCAATTACACTTAGAAAACAGTCACTTTGAATATGTTTTCTAAAATTAGAAACACTTCTTCAAAAATATAAATGTTGCTTACAAAAACTGATTGAATAAAATTATTTATTTTCTCACATACTTAATTTTAAAATACGATCATAATTAACTATCCTCAATACCACAACAAATTTATTCATTTTAAATCATTAAAAATAGTCACGAGAAAAAATCAGATTAAAAAAAAAAAAAAAGAAAGAAAAATGAAATAAAAATAAATAAATATTCAATTTTCTAATCAAATTATTCTTGAATAAACTCAAACAATATTCTTGAGAAAACCACAATAAATAAATGCTCTTTTCAATTTCAGCTGCTACAGGCGATTTTAAATATAAACAAACACTCTTCATTCTTCCCCTCTCCCACTCCACACTTCCTTTTTAAACGCCTTCCATCGACTTCCCAAAGCTACTAGCGTCTTCAATACGCGCGTAAACCTAGTGAGTGTATTCCGATTCCCTTCCCATTCCCCATCCCCATCGTCCCCATGATACAATAATTAACATCAATTAATCACCTCTAACCTATCTCATCATGGCTGTTTAAATTAGCTTCATGAAAATATTATTTCGTTAAACGGTAGTATTAAGTGTTTTCGACATTACATAATGGGCATAGCCTATACTAATATTTAAATGAAACTAATATACTATAACTTTCAGTCTAGAACAATACTTTTAAATAAAATATTAGAAAGGTGTAAAATAGTCAAAGTTATCACCTATTTTTAAAGAATATTCGAATATTATGTAATCTACGAAGTTGAATTTCGCTGGCAGACTTATACTGTTATTTAAACCAAATCAATACACCATAACAGTCGGTTTAGAATAATACTTACAACAAAACATTAGAAAGGTGTTAAATAATCAAAGCAATTACTTATTTCAAAAAATTATTTGACTGATATGGAACCAACGAAATAATTAAATATTATTTATTTAACTCGTTACATAAAAGCTGGTGAAAATATTTCACTGCTTCGTTTATATCCTGCTAACGAATAACTTTCACTCCAACAAATAATCAGATTTCTATCTGTGTTTTATTGGCAGATTGCCAGAGATATCTCTCTCTGTCTCTCATTTTTTGTGTGCAGAGAGATAAAATTAAAGGGTTATTTATTTAACATGAACTTTTCAATAATATATTTCGATGTGAATTGCTTCTTATGCAATAACAGTATTATTTATTATATTACATGAAATAATGCCCATCTCTAATTCCAATCTCTACAACGCGAATATTTTATTTACATATAATATAAATATCCACAATAAAATTCTTCATTTTTACTTTCTATAATTACATTCCATAATACGGGAAAGTGTGTTTATGATGTAATGAGTTATATATGCTTTTGTTTTGTTATTTTAAAATAACCTTCATTCAGACTTTCTCTCACTCCTATTTATATCTAGTAAAGGGCTTTATAATTTTAGAGTAATGCATAATTTTAATTTCTTGTCTTAGTGTTACCTTTATCATTCAAAAGACACAGATGCCATTAATATAATAATATAATATAATAATATGCATATATATATATGTAGAATCTTGGCTGGGCGTCTAGGGGTGGGGCAATGATGAGATGCGACTTAGATGACTAAACATTTATTACGTAACACATACAACACAAGATACACAAAGAAAAAATGATAATAGCAGAATTTGAATAATTAACCAACTGCTGGTATCGAGGCTTAGCACACATAACAAGCTCTCTTCATCAGTGTAACGGTAACAAAGCAACATTTAAGCACTTGCTCACACTTAGAATTCACAAAAGTACCTCCGCGCACTTTATCAAATATGTAAGATTGATGCATTGAGCCCTCCATGGCTCTACACAACTATATAGAGCACTACAAGCTCTAATTAGAAGAAAATGACCACATCAGCCTTCGCGCTGACGGTCTCAACCGCTTTCCGTTGCAGGCAGATCTAAACTATCTTCCGTTTGTCCTCTCGTCGAAAGACGAGCATCGGAGGCAGCGCCATCTGTTGTCTGTGCAAGGAAATTCCCACAGCGCTCTGCTATCCTGATGTACGGTGACCTCACCGTTGAACTAGCCTGGGATACTAAAGGATATCTGCAAAATACAATTAAAAGAAAAAAAAACGAAAAAGAGAAACAGACATTAAAAAAATTATGTACATAAAAATTCACAGTTAACTTTTTCTTTAAAGTTCATTGGTCTTTGTTATTGGATTTTAGTTTAGTTTGTGGACCATAATTTCATATGGTCTGCAGAAATACTAGTATGTATAGGTCATTCGTGATCACCTATCTTCTCAACTTCATATCTGTCTTTGGTCTTTACTCGCACAACTTTATAAGGACCTAAGAATTTTGGTCTGAGTTTCATGCCGGTTCCAAACTGAGTTCGCTGGATGGCAACTAGATCATTAATTTTATACACATGGGCTTTCTTTCTCTTCTTGTTGTAACATCGGCGATTTTCTTCTTCAATTTTAAGAATGTTTTTTCTTGCTTCTTCACGAATGGTATTAAGATTATCAAGCATGGAATTTATCCTTTTCTCTTCGAGGAGTTCTAGTACTCTCTTATATTCTTTCCTTCTCATTGTTACACCAGTGAGTAATTCAAAAGGAGTTCTTTTGGTACTTCTTGATACGGTGGAATTAATAGTTCTCTCGACAGCCTCAACAAACTTGTACCACTTGTTCGGGTCATGTATACATAACTTGGATAATACAGGAATGATTGTTCGGTGGAGTCTCTCTATTTGACCGTTTCCTCTTGGGATTCCAGTTGTGATGGTGTCATGTTCGATTCCCTCTGATTCACAGTAATCAGCAAATTCCTTCGATATGAACGCAGGTCCACGATCAGATATTATTCTTGCGGGGATACCAAAAATAGCAGCTTGCTGTTTTAATTTTTGCAAGGCGTCTGCTGAAGAAGTTGATTTCACCGGATATAGCCACGAAAATTTACTAAATCCGTCGATGACAGTGAAAATGTGATTGTAGTTTTTGTTAGTGGTTGGTAATGGACCCACAAAATCGATGTGATAAGTAGACAATGGTACATCTCCTTTGGGGATAGGGTTCAAAAAACCTTCTCCTTTTCCCTGTTTCTTATTTACGAGAATACATTCTACACAACTTTTTACAACGTTATCTACCCATTTTTTCATATTAGAAAAATAGTAGTCTCTTTTTACTAACTCTTCAGTTTTATTAGCCGAAAAATGTCCTAAGGCATGACATTTCTTTACGACCTCAATTTACATGGTCTCTGGGACAATTAGTACATCCCTATCATTTAACACTAAATATAAAATATTATTTTTTAACACATTCGTCATTTTGGTTCTGTTGTAAAAGAGATTTCATAGTGTTGATAAACTCGTCATTTTCTTGAGCAATAGCAATACGATGAATGAGAGTATCAGTATTTACAGCCATTACAGGGTGTCTGCTAAGAGCGTCAACATGCTGCATTTGTTTACCTGGACGATGTTCTACTTCGTAATCGAATTCCTGTAGCAGGAAAGACCACCTGGCTACCTTAGGTGTCAATTCACGTTTATCTAATGTTTTGGTGAACGCTTGACAGTCAGTATAAATTTTGAATTTACTACCTAATAAATAGTTCCTAAATTTTTTAAGGGCTTCTACTATCGCTAACACTTCTAACTCATAACTACAGTATTGTTCTTCTTGTACCGAGGTCTTTTTACTCATATAATGGATTGGATAGTACTGTCCATCGTCATCTTGTTGTAATAAGATTGCACCGAATCCTAATTTAGATGCATCTGTATGAACTTCTAATTTATAGCCTTGTTTAAAAAGATGTAACACAGGTGTATTTGATAAAATGTCTTTCAGCTTTTGAAAAGCCAATTTCTGCTCTTGCTCGAATTTAAATGGAGTGGAAGCACGTAATAAGTCACTAAGTGGTCTTGCTATGTTGGCATATGAACGAATAAATTTTCTAAAGTACCCCGTTAAACCTAAGAAACTGTGCACTTCCCTAGCATTACGGGGTTCTGGGAAATTTTGGACTGCAAGAGTTTTTTCTACTGAGGGTTTAATCGTGCCATTCTCAATTATGTGACCTAAGAAATCGATCTTTCGTTTCAAAAACTGACATTTCTTTAAATTTAACTCTAGACCAAATTTTGATGCCGTTTCTAACACACGTTTTAATTTATCTAACCCTTCATTCTCATCTTTAGATGGAATAATTATATCATCTAAATAAATAATTACAGTACCATCTTTTAATAGGTCTTTAAACACATAATTTACATATCTTTGAAATACTAAGGGACTATTACATAATCCATAGGGAACTTTTAGAAACTCATACTGGGCATTATCGGTCACAAAAGCTGCATGTTTCCTACTTTTTTCCTCTACATCAACTTGTAAAAACGCATTCTTTAAATCTAGTGTCGAAAAAACTTTACCCTCCCTTAATCTATCAAATAAATCCTCAATATTTGGCAACGGGTATTTATCTTTAATAATTTTCTTATTTAAAGCAGGATAATCACAGCATAACCTTATTCCTCCATCTTTTTTCCTACACACCACTATTGGCGAAGCGTAATTTGACGTACTTTCTCTAATTATACCATCTTTTAACCACTGGTCAATTTGTTTATCCACCTCTGATTTCTCTACAAATGATAATCTGCGAGAACGTAAACATACTGGTGTATCATGAGATAAAATAATGGGCATTTTTAAATCAGTACTTTTTGTTTTAACTGGCTTATAATTTTTTATTAACTCGCTTAATCTTTCTTTTAACGATTTATCTAAAATGTGAGTGACATCGAATTTTGTTTCTTCTGAAAAATTGCACATATTCGAAAAAAAAAGAATCCACTTCATTTTCCCTTCGATCAAATAAAGAAAAAGAACACTCAATTGCTTCATCGAAATCGCTTTCCCCCGAACTCAGAAAATTTTTCCCACGAATGTCGGTGGAATTCGAAACATCTGTTTCCTCCTTATTTTGTGGTTTCAGAATATGAAAGATATTACCAGGCAGAATTACGTCGCATGACAAATTGTTGCATAAAGCTCCGATTATGTTTACTGAATCATGATTAGGCAAAGATATTTTTAATTCAGTTAGAATTGCATCTTTCTTTTCATTAAAACAGCTAACTAGAGTGGTTGAAGAAATAACATTTTTAGTTTGTGGAATGCTATTTTTATTTACAACTAGAATCGAAGAACCTGTATCTTTTAACCCTTTAAGTGGAATATCATCCACTAAAATATCAACATATTCGAGCTCATTAACAATTAGGTTAATCGGACTTGTTTCGGATTGAACTACTGAATTCGTTGGAAGATTTTCACGGAATTCTTTTTTCTCTGGAATACGTTTAGGGCAGACTCTAGCGAAATGAAATGTTTTCCCTTTTGCACCACAAATGTAACACATTATTTCATGCTTTTCGTGAGTTTGATTAGATACCGAATTACGTATTATGGGATCTTTATTATTATAATGTGTCTTTCTAAAACGAGTTTTGTTTACAAACCGCTTATTCTCTGAACTTTCGTTTCGCATATTATTATTAGTTTCACTTAACGATTTACCTCTAGAAGAGTAGAATAAATCACACTCCCGACCTAATTCGTTGGGTTTAAACCAATTTTGACCTTCTCGAACACTAATATGTTCCCTAGTTCTAGAATCCAACGTTTCATATAATTTATCAGAAACTATAAGATCACACAATTGTTTAACATCGTTAACCCCTCTCAATCTACAATAGTAATCAAAAGAAGCGCTTAGACGGGAAGCAAACTGGGCATGAGATTCTGACGGATTACGCAGCGCATTTTTAAAATTACTTAAACATTCACGCGGCGTTGGTTGAAATTGTCTTGAAATTAATTCCTTAACTTTTTCATAATCGTTAATTTCTTCGGTGGTTACGTACGCAAGAACCTGATTACATTTATCTCCCAATAAATTAATCAATATTTCCGATTTAAATTTAGACGGTACATTTTTAGAAATGAATGCTTTTTCAAGGGATTGAAAAAATAAGTGCAAAGCTTCCGGTTTCTCAGGTACTGAAATGGTTAATGTTCGAATACTTCTAATTTAATTCTCTAATGATTGTGAACTAGTTTCCGGATTTGATTGCTCCACATTATTACTAGAATTATTTGTTGCAGCTTGTAACTTTAAATTTTGAAGCTCGATTTCTTTTTCTAACTGGGATAATTTAATTCTTTCTATCTCAATTTTGGTTTGTTCTTCTAAAGATTTCAACTTTTGCTCTTCTACTAACATTTTAATAACACCTCTAACAAATTCTAAATCATTCTTATAAATATCAGAACTCTCGATCAAAGTTTTGATTTCAACCACCTTAGCTTCTGTCGGAACAGCTAGGCCTAATTCTTCAGCAATTGTTTTTAAATCGGCTTTTCTAATACCTTGTAACACGTTTTGGGCCATTATAACTCTAAATAATTACTTATACCAAAAGATATTTCAATATTTCTACCAAATTAATATAATACTTAAATAGAAACAAAATAATATGAGAACATTTTTCTTAAAAGTGCTTCTGTGGTTTTTGTTCTCAAAACAAAATTATCATGATTTTCAAATAACCACATTCAGAACAATTTATTTTTCTCAATAGAATATTTAGAACAACTTATATATTTCTTAATTATTATTATATACACATAATATCACCATTATTGTTCTCTATTTAATAATTGTTATCACTTTCGTTTTAAAATAATATTGTTATAATACTGTTAAAATAATATTGCAAACACTAATAAGCAAAATTATAAAAAATTATTCAGAATCATATATTTCAATCATATTATTACTTCTATTCATTCTTCTCAAGTGCTGTATTTATTTTATCTTAAACATACAAATCGAAACCAGAACTGATCTTAAAAATATTTCTCCATTAATTTCTAATTCAAAACTGTACTAAATTCTTTTTGCTGAATTTATGCATTACTCGTTATTGTTTATTATCAAACAGAATGATAAATTTTTAAAAGTTACCTTTTATAACTTGTTGGTGTTGCCATAATATCGCGGCAGAGTCCCCACTTGTAGAATCTTGGCTCGGCGTCTAGGGGTGGGGCAACGATGAGATGCGACTTAGATGACTAAACATTTATTACGTAACACATACAACACAAGATACACAAAGAAAAAATGATAATAGCAGAATTTGAATAATTAACCAACTGCTGGTATCGAGGCTTAGCACACATAACAAGCTCTCTTCATCAGTGTAACCGTAACAAAGCAACATTTAAGCACTTGCTCACACTTAGAATTCACAAAAGTACCTCCGCGCACTTTATCAAATATGTAAGATTGATGCATTGAGCCCTCCATGGCTCTACACAACTATATAGAGCACTACAAGCTCTAATTAGAAGGAAATGACCACATCAGCCTTCGCGCTGACGGTCTCAACCGCTTTCCGTTGCAGGCAGATCTAAACTATCTTCCGTTTGTCCTCTCGTCGAAAGATGAGCATCGGAGGCAACGCCATCTGTTGTCTGTGCAAGGAACTTCCCACATATATAGTGTTACAAAATTGTAAATAATTGTGTTTATTTTTGTATAAGTTCTTTCAAAGAGGCTTAGTAAGTTGATAAAGTGCTAATTTTGTGCATTTCTAGTCGTTTTAGCGTTGAAACAGCCTTAATTTCCCTTAAAAACGCACTAAAAAGCCCCAATAAGGCAGGTAATGGATTTGGCGCCAAATTTGGCGAATTTTTCCCACCTTGGCGATTTGTTTGGCGACCTTGGCGAGAAAATCCTTATTAGGGATATACCAAATATGGAAGCTGTAAGTTGATTGGTTGACTACTTTCTAGAGTTTTCTCGAAAAATCTGGGTTCCATGGAACAGTATATAAGGAGCGCTTCTCGCTAAGGCAGTGAGTTAGTTCAGTTCTGTCTGTGATCAGAGTCGGTCAGCTTGCATTGAGCCTTTTCGAAAGAGACTTGCTTTAAGTGTTATTGCTATACAGTTTGTACTGTGGATTTGCTATTGACAGCTGTTGTTTAAGCTGTGTTTACTAGTCGAATTGAAGCTGATACTGGGTTTATAGACCTGTATTTTTCTGGAACTTTCTGTGAATAAATTATGAAGAGAGAGCTTTCAACGGTGGAAGAATCAATCGAGGGTAAATTAACGGTGATGGAAAATAGAATGGATGGAATAGAAGAGAAAGTTTTGAAAATAGAAGAAAGTTTGAAGAGAAAACCATGAAGATAGAAGAAAATGTTATGAAGGTTGAAGAGAAAGCTATGCAGATAGAAGAAAATGTTATGAAGGTTGAAGAGAGTGTTACGAAAATAGAACGGAGTTTCCAGGAGAAAGTTAAAGAAAATTTTGATCAGGAACTGAAGGAAGGTTTTCAGAGATAGAAGGTAAACTGAAGAGAATAGAAGAAGGTCTGGAGAGAAAAGTGGAAAAAAAGTTAGAATCCATGCCCCAGGAAACTGAAAAGAAAGAGAGAAGAATCCAGAATCAGGAATTTATTAAGCTATCTACCTACGATGGCAGTTCCTCCTGGCATGTATATAAGACGCAGTTTTCCATCGTAGCTGAAGCTAACGGCTGGGACTCTACCGCCAAGTCAGTCCACTTAGCAGCAGCATTACGGGGAGATGCAGCTGAGATACTGAGAAATGTTTCTAAAGAAGAAAGGAACGACATCGAGGCCTTGACTAGAGCACTGGAGCTACGGTTCGGAGATAAGTGTTCTAAGGACTATAGTCGCCTCCAGCTAAAGTCCCGTTACCATAAAACGGGCGAAAGTTTGCAAGAGCTGGCAGCGGACATTCAGAGATTGTCACACCTAGCATTCTCAGACTGTCAAGCTGACACTCGAAACGACTTAGCTCTTCAGTACTTTATCGATGTTGTTCGGGATCCAGAAATTCAAAAAGCGCTGAGACTCTCCAACATCAGAGACGTAGAATCAGCTTTAGGCTACGCACTTAGGATAGAGGCAGCCCAACAAGCCTCCCGTAAAGACCGCCACACCATAAGAGCAGTCTCATTAAATGATACGCCTGCTGATGAGAATGAAATGAAGAGAAGTATCGAAGATATTTTAAAGAGATTGCGCAGCCTGGAAAATAACAAGGAAATAAAGGAGCGGAAGATAAAGTGCTGGGGCTGTGCAGGGGATGGTCATGTAAAGAGGAACTGCCCTGTACGGCCAACTATAGGAAATCACCCAGCTTCAACATCACTGCAGGGAAACTAAGAGGAGGCCATCTCGCGGGGCGGAGGTTGCCTGAGATTACAGAGCCCCAATTTACAGTATTTCATGTTTCATCGATGAGTGGTGGCGATAATGGACTTTACGTCTATGGCCAAGTTAACAACACCGCCTGCCGGATGATTCTGGACACGGGAGCCAACGTGACCATCATTAGAGCGGATTTGGCTCAAGAACTAAAAGAGAAGATCTTCTGGACGCCACCCTGTGTTAAACTCCAGACTGTGACCGGAGACGAAATCAAAATATATGGAAAAATGAACTTGACTATCACGTTTGGGAATGCCAGCTACCATCATATGGCATATGTGGCAGATATAAGAGATCCTTCAGTCATTGGAATTGATTTCCTGAGAAAATTTAACTTTCAGTTGGACTTCAAGAATAATGAACTGCATTCGAGTTCGGAAGACATCGCTGTGTTCAATACTGAAAATCAGGACATTCAGCAAATTTGCCAGATAACAGCCAAGTCTGAAATTTTCATCCCCCCACACACAGAGACAATAGTTTCAGGAACACCACCTATAAAGCAATACTTCCGCTATGGACTGATTGAATACCCGAATACCGACAATAGCCCAAGAGGAGTTCTGGTAGCTTCATCTCTAGTTGATCTCTAAAAGAGTACTATTCCTGTGAGAGTCGCAAACATCAGCGATAAGGTCCGGACAATGAAGAAGGATGAGGTGTTAGCAACCTGCACTCCTGTTACGAGCATCAACCGCCCCACGCAATCAACCGAATCCAAG
Organism: Salticus scenicus; assembly: GCA_963930645.1. NCBI lineage: Eukaryota > Metazoa > Arthropoda > Arachnida > Araneae > Salticidae > Salticus > Salticus scenicus. The sequence goes on along the minus strand of OZ005651.1, from coordinate 8,930,123 downwards.
TCTTCTGAACAATTAATATCGGAATTACTCAATAATGCAGAGTTAGGAAAGGAACAGAGATGTGCTGCGGAGAAGCTACTCCAAGAATTTAAAGACCTTTTTTCTCGAACACCTAAAGACGTCGGGAGAACGAACCTCACCCAGCACAGAATTGATACAGGAAATCATCCTCCAATCAAACAACATCCAAGAAGACTTCCATTTGCTAAACAGGAAGAGGTCACTGAACTTCTAAATGAAATGCAGCACAATGACGTCATCGAGCCATCAACGAGTCCTTGGGCCTCTCCCATAGTACTGGTGCGAAAAAAGGATGGTTCAACAAGATTTTGTGTGGATTATTGTCGTTTGAATGACATCACGAAGAAAGACAGTTACCCTCTTCCCAGAATTGACGACACATTAGACACACTTGCTGGCAATAAATGGTTCTCGACTTTGGATCTGAAGAGCGGTTACTGGCAAGTAGAATTACATCCTGATGATCGTGAGAAGACTGCATTCACCACGGGACAAGGACTGTGGCAATTTAAAGTTATGCCGTTCGGATTATGTAATGCTCCTGCCACCTTCGAACGCTTGATGGAGACAGTACTAAAAGGACGTTCCTATGAAGCCTGTCTGGTGTATTTGGATGATATTATCATTGTGGGGCGCACCTTTGAAGACCATCTACGAAACATCCGAAAGGTGCTGGAGAAACTCAGAATGGCTAACCTCAAATTGAATCCAGGCAAGTGTGACTTGTTCCGTCGTGAGGTGAGCTACCTCGGTGTGAGAACTGATCCTGAGAAGATCTCTGCAGTCGAGAACTGGAGTCGCCCTGAAAATGTACACCAAATACGAAGTTTCCTGGGGTTATGCACTTACTACAGGAAGTTTGTCAAGGGTTTCTCAAATATTGCCGGACCACTCCACAAGCTGACGGAAGCCAAACAGAAGTTCCTGTGGACAGATGAATGTGAAAATGCGTTTAAGCGGCTTAAAGAGGCCTTAACATCATCGCCTGTCTTGACGTATCCACAGCCCGACAGACAGTTCATACTTGATACAGATGCCAGCCATGAGAGTGTCGGTGCTGTTCTGTCGCAGGAAATTGATGGTGAAGAACGTGTCATTGCCTATTGGAGTAAATGCCTGTCTAAACCAGAGCGAAATTACTGTACCACCAGGAAAGAGCTACTCGCCATCGTAAAAGCCATAGAACATTTCCATCATTACCTCTATGGCAGAAGATTCCTGCTCAGGACTGACCATGCATCTTTAACGTGGTTGCTCCAGTTCAAGAACCCGGAAGGACAGATTGCCAGGTGGATACAACGCCTCCAGGAATATGACTTTGAGATACGTCATCGTAAAGGGACTCTACATGGTAATGCAGATGCCTTGTCACGGAAGCCCTGCTCGGAAAGCTGCAAGTATTGCTCTAGAGCCGAACAGAAATACCTGCCAATAAATCCGGTCGCCTGCCAAGTTACTGTCTCAACACCATCAGAACAAGATCCCGATCCCTGGATTGACGAAGAACTTAGACAAGCGCAGTTGGAAGATCCTGACATAAAGCCAATATTACAGCTGAAGGAGACGACTAGCAACAGACCTACCTGGCAGGACATTTCCAGATTCAGTCCCATTACGAAAAGTTATTGGGCACTTTGGGACTCTCTTCATATCAAAAACGGCGTATTATACAGAAAGTGGGAATCTGATGATGGGAAAAGCTTCAGATGGCAGATTTTATTACCAAGATCAAAAATTCCAGCTGTTTTAGAACAACTGCATAGTAGCTCTACCGGAGGCCATTTTGGGGTAATGAAGACTCTGCAGAAAGTTCGGGAACGCTTCTACTGGTGCAAGGCAAAGGAGGATGTGAAGAAATGGTGTAAATCCTCTGATACTTGTGCGGCACGTAAAGGAAAAGCAGAAACAAAGTCGAGGAAGACTGCAACGATATAACGTAGGAGCACCATTTGAACGGATTGCAATCGACATCTTGGGTCCTTTGCCACGGACCTCCAGTGGAAATAAATACATCCTCGTCGTGATGGACTATTTCACCAAGTGGCCTGAGGCATATCCCATTCCCAATCAAGAGGCATGCACAGTCGCAGAGGTCCTAGTGCAGCAATAGGTGTCAAGGTACGGCACGCCCCTACAACTTCATACCGACCAAGGTAGAAACTTTACCTCTGATGTTTTCAAAGGACTGTGTCAACTACTCGGCATAGACAAAACCCGGACAACACCCTTACATCCCCAGTCGGACGGCATGGTCGAGAGGTTCAATCGTACCATCCTGAATAACCTCTCTCTTCTAGTATCAAGGAACCAGCAAGATTGGCACTTGAAGTTGCCATTGTTCCTGCTGGCTTACCGAATTGCTGTCCATGAAACCACCGGCTATACTCCAGCCCAGATGCTCTTTGGACGTGAACTTCGTCTCCCTTGTGATCTCCTGTTTGGTTGTACCCCCGATGCGAATTCATCGCCCGAGGAGTACATCCAAGATCTCCAGGCACGATTTGAGGACGTACACAATTTTGCTCGGGAGCGGATTAACATGGCAACGGAGAAAATGAAGACGAGGTACGATCTAAATGCTACGCAACATCAATTCCAGGAAGGAGACAAGGTCTGGTTGTGGAATCCTGTTCGACGCAAAGGACTCTCTCCCAAGTTACAGTGCAACAGGGACGGGCCCTACACAGTCTTAAAAAGGCTGAATGATGTAGTGGTGAGGATCACTAAAACACCTTCATCAAAACCGAAGGTGGTGCACTATAACAGGCTAGCCAAGTACAACAATTAATAAAATTTGTTTTCTTATCGGTCACCACGCTCAAAAAGTGTAACTTGAATTAATATCAAAGAAAAAACTTGAATATCCCCATTCGACTTGCAGGCCTTTAAAACCTATTAAAATACCTTTTCTCTATTAAAATTTGTTTTCTTATCATTATTGTTATCTTATTCATTAATATCAAAGGAAAAACTTGAATATCCCCATTCGACTTGCAGGCCTTTAAAACCTATTAAATACCTTTTCTTTATTAAAATTTGTTTTCTTATCGGTCACCACGCTCAAAAAGTCTAACTTAAATTAATATCAAAGAAAAAACTTGAATATCCCCATTCGACTTGCAAGCCTTTAAAACCTATTAAATACCTTTTCTCTATTAAAATTTGTTTTCTTATCGGTCACCACGCTCAAAAAGTGTAACTTGAATTAATATCAAAGAAAAAAATTGAATATCCCCATTCGACTTGCAGTCCTTTAAAACCTATTAAAATTCCTTTTCTCTATTAAAATTTGTTTTCTTATCATTATTGTTATCTTATTCATTAATATCAAAGAAAAAACTTGAATGGCCCCATTCGACATGCAGGCCTTTAAAACCTATTAAATACCTTTTCTCTATTAAAATTTGTTTTCTTATCGGTCACCACGCTCAAAAAGTGTAACTTGAATTAATATCAAAGAAAAAACTTGAATATCCCCATTCGACTTGCAGGCCTTTAAAACCTATTAAAATACCTTTTCTCTATTAAAATTTGTTTTCTTATCATTATTGTTATCTTATTCATTAATATCAAAGGAAAAACTTGAATATCCCCATTCGACTTGCAGGCCTTTAAAACCTATTAAATACCTTTTCTTTATTAAAATTTGTTTTCTTATCGGTCACCACGCTCAAAAAGTCTAACTTAAATTAATATCAAAGAAAAAACTTGAATATCCCCATTCGACTTGCAAGCCTTTAAAACTTATTAAATACCTTTTCTCTATTAAAATTTGTTTTATATCGGTCACCACGCTCAAAAAGTGTAACTTGAATTAATATCAAAGAAAAAACTTGAATATCCCCATTCGACTTGCAGGCCTTTAAAACCTATTAAATACCATTCCTCTATTAAAATTTGTTTTCTTATCGGTCACCACGCTCAAAAAGTGTAACTTGAATTAATATCAAAGAAAACTATTGAATATCCCAATTCGACTTGCAGTCCTTTAAAACCTATTAAAATACCTTTTCTCTATTAAAATTTGTTTTCTTATCATTATTGTTATCTTATCATTATTGTTATCTTATTCATTATATCAAAGAAAAAACTTGAATGTCCCCATTCAACTTGCAGGCCTTTAAAACCTATTAAATATTTTTTCTCTATTAAAATTTGCTTTCTTATCGGTCACCACGCTCAAAAAGTGTAACTTGAATTAATATCAAAGAAAAAACTTGAATATCCCCATTCGACTTGCGGGCCTTTAAAACCTATTAAATACCTTTTCTCTATTTAAATTTGTTTTCTTATCGGTCACCACGCTCAAAAAGTGTAACTTGAATTAATATCAAAGAAAAAAATTGAATATCCCCATTCGACTTGCAGGCCTTTAAAACCTATTAAAATACCTTTTTTTTATTAAAATTTGTTTTCTTATCATTATTGTTATCTTATCATTATTGTTATCTTATTCATTAATATCAAAGAAAAACCTTCAATATCCCCATTCGACTTGCAGGCCTTTAAAACCTATTAAATACCTTTTCTCTATTAAAATTTGTTTTATATCGGGCACCACGCTCAAAAAGTGTAACTTGAATTAATATCAAAGAAAAAACTTGAATATCCCCATTCGACTTGCAGGCCTTTAAAACCTATTAAATACCTTTTCTCTATTAAAATTCGTTTTCTTATCGGTCAACACGCTCAAAAAGTGTAACTTGAATTAATATCAAAGAAAAAAATTGAATATCCCCATTCGACTCGCAGTCCTTTAAAACCTATTAAAATACCTTTTCTCTATTAAAATTTGTTTTCTTATCATTATTGTTATCTTATGAATATTGTTATCTTATTCATTAATATCAAAGAAAAAACTTGAATGGCCCTATACGACTTGCAGGCCTTTAAAACCTATAAAATACCTTTTCTCTATTAAAATTTGTTTTCTTATCGGTCACCACGCTCAAAAAGTGTAACTTGAATTAATATCAGATAAAAAACTTGAATATCCCCATTCGACTTGCAGGCCTTTAAAACCTATTAAAATACCTTTTCTCTATTAAAATTTGTTTTCTTATCATTATTGTTATCTTATTCATTAATATCAAAGGAAAAACTTGAATATCCCCATTCGACTTGCAGGCCTTTAAAACCTACTAAATACCTTTTCTTTATTAAAATTTGTTTTCTTATCGGTCACCACGCTCAAAAAGTCTAACTTAAATTAATATCAAAGAAAAAACTTGAATATCCCCATTCGACTTGCAAGCCTTTAAAACTTATTAAATACCTTTTCTCTATTAAAATTTGTTTTATATCGGTCACCACGCTCAAAAAGTGTAACTTGAATTAATATCAAAGAAAAAACTTGAATATCCCCATTCGACTTGCAGGCCTTTAAAACCTATTAAATACCATTCCTCTATTAAAATTTGTTTTCTTATCGGTCACCACGCTCAAAAAGTGTAACTTGAATTAATATCAAAGAAAACTATTGAATATCCCAATTCGACTTGCAGTCCTTTAAAACCTATTAAAATACCTTTTCTCTATTAAAATTTGTTTTCTTATCATTATTGTTATCTTATCATTATTGTTATCTTATTCATTATATCAAAGAAAAAACTTGAATGTCCCCATTCAACTTGCAGGCCTTTAAAACCTATTAAATATTTTTTCTCTATTAAAATTTGCTTTCTTATCGGTCACCACGCTCAAAAAGTGTAACTTGAATTAATATCAAAGAAAAAACTTGAATATCCCCATTCGACTTGCGGGCCTTTAAAACCTATTAAATACCTTTTCTCTATTTAAATTTGTTTTCTTATCGGTCACCACGCTCAAAAAGTGTAACTTGAATTAATATCAAAGAAAAAAATTGAATATCCCCATTCGACTTGCAGGCCTTTAAAACCTATTAAAATACCTTTTTTTTATTAAAATTTGTTTTCTTATCATTATTGTTATCTTATCATTATTGTTATCTTATTCATTAATATCAAAGAAAAACCTTCAATATCCCCATTCGACTTGCAGGCCTTTAAAACCTATTAAATACCTTTTCTCTATTAAAATTTGTTTTATATCGGGCACCACGCTGAAAAAGTGTAACTTGAATTAATATCAAAGAAAAAACTTGAATATCCCCATTCGACTTGCAGGCCTTTAAAACCTATTAAATACCTTTTCTCTATTAAAATTCGTTTTCTTATCGGTCAACACGCTCAAAAAGTGTAACTTGAATTAATATCAAAGAAAAAAATTGAATATCCCCATTTGACTCGCAGTCCTTTAAAACCTATTAAAATACCTTTTCTCTATAAAAATTTGTTTTCTTATCATTATTGTTATCTTATGAATATTGTTATCTTATTCATTAATATCAAAGAAAAAACTTGAATGGCCCTATACGACTTGCAGGCCTTTAAAACCTATAAAATACCTTTTCTCTATTAAAATTTGTTTTATATCGGTCACTACGCTCAAAAAGTGTAACTTGAATTAATATCAAAGAAAAAATTTGAATATCTCCATTCGACTTGCAGGCCTTTAAAACCTATTAAAATACTTTTTCTCTATTAAAATTTGTATTCTTATCATTATTGTTATCTTATCAATATTGTTATCTTATTCATTAATATCAAAGAAAAAACTTGAATGGCCCTATACGACTTGCAGGCCTTTAAAACCTATAAAATAACTTTTCTCTATTAAAATTTGTTTTCTTATCGGTCACCATGCTCAAAAAGTGTAACTTGAATTAATATCAAAGAAAAAACTTTAATATCCCCATTCGACTTGCAGGCCTTTAAAACCTATTAAATACCTTTTCTCTATTAAAATTTGTTTTCTTATCTGTCACCACGCTCTAAAAGTGTAACTTGAATTAATATCAAAGAAAAAAATTGAATATCCCCATTCGACTTGCAGGCCTTTAAAACCTATTAAAATACCTTTTCTCTATTAAAATTTGTTTTCTTATCATTATTGTTATCTTATTCATTAATATCAAAGAAAAAACTTGAATATCCCCATTCGACTTGCAGGCCTTTAAATCCTATTAAAATACCTTTTCTCTATTAAAATTTGTTTTCTTATCATTATTGTTATCTTATTCATTAATATCAAAGGAAAAACTTGAATATCCCCATTCGACTTGCAGGCCTTTAAAACCTATTAAATACCTTTTCTTTATTAAAATTTGTTTTCTTATCGGTCACCACGCTCAAAAAGTCTAACTTAAATTAATATCAAAGAAAAAACTTGAATATCCCCATTCGACTTGCAAGCCTTTAAAACCTATTAAATACCTTTTCTCTATTAAAATTTGTTTTCTTATCGGTCACCACGCTCAAAAAGTGTAACTTGAATTAATATCAAAGAAAAAAATTGAATATCCCCATTCGACTTGCAGTCCTTTAAAACCTATTAAAATACCTTTTCTCTATTAAAATTTGTTTTCTTATCATTATTGTTATCTTATTCATTAATATCAAAGAAAAAACTTGATTGGCCCCATTCGACATGCAGGCCTTTAAAACCTATTAAATACCTTTTCTCTATTAAAATTTGTTTTCTTATCGGTCACCACGCTCAAAAAGTGTAACTTGAATTAATATCAAAGAAAAAACTTGAATATCCCCATTCGACTTGCAGTCCTTTAAAACCTATTAAAATACCTTTTCTCTATTAAAATTTGTTTTCTAATCATTATTGTTATCTTATTCATTAATATCAAAGGAAAAACTTGAATATCCCCATTCGACTTGCAGGCCTTTAAAACCTACTAAATACCTTTTCTTGATTAAAATTTGTTTTCTTATCGGTCACCACGCTCAAAAAGTCTAATTTAAATTAATATCAAAGAAAAAACTTGAATATCCCCATTCGACTTGCAAGCCTTTAAAACTTATTAAATACCTTATCTCTATTAAAATTTGTTTTATATCGGTCACCATGCTCAAAAAGTGTAACTTGAATTAATATCAAAGAAAAAACTTGAATATCCCCATTCGACTTGCAGGCCTTTAAAACCTATTAAATACCTCTCCTCTATTAAAATTTGTTTTATATCGGTCACTACGCTCAAAAAGTGTAACTTGAATTAATATCAAAGAAAAAATTTCAATATCTCCATTCGACTTGCAGGCCTTTCCTATTAAAATACCTTTTCTCTATTAAAATTTGTATTCTTATCATTATTGTTATCTTATCAATATTGTTATCTTATTCATTAATATCAAAGAAAAAACTTGAATGGCCCTATACGACTTGCAGGCCTTTAAAACCTATAAAATACCTTTTCTCTATTAAAATTTGTTTTCTTATCGGTCACCATGCTCAAAAAGTGTAACTTGAATTAATATCAAAGAAAAAACTTTAATATCCCCATTCGACTTGCAGGCCTTTAAAACCTATTAAATACCCTTTCTCTATTAAAATTTGTTTTCTTATCGGTCACCACGCTCAAAAAGTGTAACTTGAATTAATATCAAAGAAAAAATTTGAATATCCCCATTTGACTTGCAGGCCTTTAAAACCTATTAAAATACCTTTTCTCTATTAAAATTTGTTTTCTTATCATTATTGTTATCTTATTCATTAATATCAAAGGTAAAACTTGAATATCCCCATTCGACTTGCAGGCCTTTAAAACCTATTAAATACCTTTTCTTTATTAAAATTTGTTTTCTTATCGGTCACCACGCTCAAAAAGTCTAACTTAAATTAATATCAAAGAAAAAACTTGAATATCCCCATTCGACTTGCAAGCCTTTAAAACCTATTAAATACCTTTTCTCTATTAAAATTTGTTTTCTTATCGGTCACCACGCTCAAAAAGTGTAACTTGAATTAATATCAAAGAAAAAAATTGAATATATCCATTCGACTTGCAGTCCTTTAAAACCTATTAAAATACCTTTTCTCTATTAAAATTTGTTTTCTTATCATTATTGTTATCTTATTCATTAATATCAAAGAAAAAACTTGAATGGCCCCATTCGACTTGCAGGCCTTTAAAACCTATTAAATACCTTTTCTCTATTAAAATTTGTTTTATTATCGGTCACCACGCTCAAAAAGTCTAACTTAAATTAATATCAAAGAAAAAACTTGAATATCCCCATTCGACTTGCAAGCCTTTAAAACCTATTAAATACCTTTTCTCTATTAAAATTTGTTTTATATCGGTCACCACGCTCAAAAAGTGTAACTTGAATTAATATCAAAGAAAAAACTTGAATATCCCCATTCGACTTGCAGGCCTTTAAAACCTATTAAATACCTTTCCTCTATTAAAATTTGTTTTCTTATCGGTCACCACGCTCAAAAAGTGTAACTTGAATTAATATCAAAGAAAATTATTGAATATCCCAATTCGACTTGCAGTCCTTTAAAACCTATTAAAATACCTTTTCTCTATTAAAATTTGTTTTCTTATCATTATTGTTATCTTATCATTATTGTTATCTTATTCATTATATCAAAGAAAAAACTTGAATGTCCCCATTCAACTTGCAGGCCTTTAAAACCTATTAAATACCTTTTCTCTATTAAAATTTGCTTTCTTATCGGTCACCACGCTCAAAAAGTGTAACTTGAATTAATATCAAAGAAAAAATTTGAATATCCCCATTTGACTTGCAGGCCTTTAAAACCTATTAAAATACCTTTTCTCTATTAAAATTTGTTTTCTTATCATTATTGTTATCTTATTCATTAATATCAAAGGAAAAACTTGAATATCCCCATTCGACTTGCAGGCCTTTAAAACCTATTAAATACCTTTTCTTTATTAAAATTTGTTTTCTTATCGGTCACCACGCTCAAAAAGTCTAACTTAAATTAATATCAAAGAAAAAACTTGAATATCCCCATTCGACTTGCAAGCCTTTAAAACCTATTAAATACCTTTTCTCTATTAAAATTTGTTTTCTTATCGGTCACCACGCTCAAAAAGTGTAACTTGAATTAATATCAAAGAAAAAAATTGAATATATCCATTCGACTTGCAGTCCTTTAAAACCTATTAAAATACCTTTTCTCTATTAAAATTTGTTTTCTTATCATTATTGTTATCTTATTCATTAATATCAAAGAAAAAACTTGAATGGCCCCATTCGACTTGCAGGCCTTTAAAACCTATTAAATACCTTTTCTCTATTAAAATTTGTTTTATTATCGGTCACCACGCTCAAAAAGTGTAACTTGAATTAATATCAAAGAAAAAACTTGAATATCCGCATTCGACTTGCAGGCCTTTAAAACCTATTAAAATACCTTTTCTCTATTAAAATTTGTTTTCTTATCATTATTGTTATCTTATTCATTAATATCAAAGGAAAAACTTGAATATCCCCATTCGACTTGCAGGCCTTTAAAACCTATTAAATACCTTTTCTTTATTAAAATTTGTTTTCTTATCGGTCACCACGCTCAAAAAGTCTAACTTAAATTAATATCAAAGAAAAAACTTGAATATCCCCATTCGACTTGCAAGCCTTTAAAACCTATTAAATACCTTTTCTCTATTAAAATTTGTTTTATATCGGTCACCACGCTCAAAAAGTGTAACTTGAATTAATATCAAAGAAAAAACTTGAATATCCCCATTCGACTTGCAGGCCTTTAAAACCTATTAAATACCTTTCCTCTATTAAAATTTGTTTTCTTATCGGTCACCACGCTCAAAAAGTGTAACTTGAATTAATATCAAAGAAAATTATTGAATATCCCAATTCGACTTGCAGTCCTTTAAAACCTATTAAAATACCTTTTCTCTATTAAAATTTGTTTTCTTATCATTATTGTTATCTTATCATTATTGTTATCTTATTCATTATATCAAAGAAAAAACTTGAATGTCCCCATTCAACTTGCAGGCCTTTAAAACCTATTAAATACCTTTTCTCTATTAAAATTTGCTTTCTTATCGGTCACCACGCTCAAAAAGTGTAACTTGAATTAATATCAAAGAAAAAACTTGAATATGCCCATTCGACTTGCAGGCCTTTAAAACCTATTAAATACCTTTTCTCTATGTAAATTTGTTTTCTTATCGGTCACCACGCTCAAAAAGTGTAACTTGAATTAATATCAAAGAAAAAAATTGAATATCCCCATTCGACTTGCAGGCCTTTAAAACCTATTAAAATACCTTTTTTTTATTAAAATTTGTTTTCTTATCACTATTGTTATCTTATTATTATTGTTATCTTATTCATTAATATCAAATTAAAACCTTGAATATCCCCATTCGATTTGCAGGCCTTTAAAACCTATTAAATACCTTTTCTCTATTAAAATTTGTTTTATATCGGGCACCACGCTCAAAAAGTGTAACTTGAATTAATATCAAAGAAAAAACTTGAATATCCCCATTCGACTTGCAGGTCTTTAAAACCTATTAAATACCTTTTCTCAATTAAAATTTGTTTTCATATCGGTCAACACGCTCAAAAAGTGTAACTTGAATTAATATCAAAAAAAAAAATTGAATATCCCCATTCGACTTGCAGTCCTTTAAAACCTATTAAAATACCTTTTCTCTATTAAAATTTGTTTTCTTATCATTATTGTTATCTTATTCATTAATATCAAAGAAAAAACTTGAATGGCCCTATACAACTTGCAGGCCTTTAAAACCTATAAAATACATTTCTCTATTAAAATTTGTTTTATATCGGTCACTACCCAACAAACACAAGACTTCTGGCCACAAGCTGTAATCGTTCTGGCCAAACAGACTTGTGGCCACTGGTATCATGTCAGTGCTATATTTTAAAAAGCTCGCCTCAACATCTGGCAGTCGGTGATTAACTAATCACGGGCCAGTGCGGGGAAACTAATGCAGTTTCCTTGCTGTGTAGCCACTAGAGGTAGGTTTCCGGGAAAACTGTTGTGGCCTTGCATCTGAAGCGGCTTTCGATTCAATGCCCGAATCTGCTAATCTCGCGCACGCGCAGACCGTTTTGTCTGGATTCCTACTCCTAGTAAACATTCATGGCGTCTTCGTGAAGCGAGGTGTATGTGAATACGATCGGATCTTCCTGAAATTCCTCATGTAAGTATTCATGCATCGCTTTGTTTTCTATTTTTATTTCATACTGTGACAGTAATATATGTTAAAATGTGACAATAGTAGAATTAAGAAAATGACAGTAAAACTTTTAATATCTAAGTATAGGAAAATGTTGAAATAATTTTAATCGCAAAAGATTCTACGACCGGTGTAGTGTGTTTTCTTAAAATAAAGTCTCTTTCCTATAACTCTTTTTAAATGTATTGGAGTTTTTTTTTTTTTTTTTTTTTTTCTTAGTTCATTAAATTAAGAATTTAAGTTAATTTGTTATTATTAAATTGTAGGAAAAGGTATGTTAGATTTAACAACATTCATTCTGAAAGAAACAAATTTTTGTCAACTCACAGTAATTCTGTTATTTCCATTTACATCATTTTAATGAAAAGTCAATACTGTAATTATAGGAATATTTATAGAAATTTTGAATATAAAAGATTTTAGCTATGATAAAATTTAATGCACTTTGATAAAACGACAGTTCTTATTCAAGAATGAGATCGTCAAAAGTATAAAATTAAATAACTTTATGAAAAAGCAAAATATAAGAATTCAAAAACCTGAATTAAAGAAATAAATTATTTGATTGTTTTATCTTTAAACATAAAAATAAATAAATGTTTCATTAATATGGCTATGTGAAAACTTATTTAATTCGATAAGATATAACAAAATTTCATGTCTGAAAGTACAAGCTTTGATTTACAAAGTACAAGGTTTGTTTCTTGTACTTTGTTACGGAAAGAAAATCACAACCTCCAAAAAAGGCTTAAAAATTCTCATACCTGTTTATTGTTAGTAATTTAAATTATTTTTAAATGAAGTAATAATTAATATTAGTATTAACTACTGGGTCATTCCATGTCAAATCAACCGAAAAAAAAGATGATTTGACACCCATAGTCTCAGATTTTGACGAAACTTTGTGTACTATTTGTTCCTTTCATGGATTTAAATGAGGAAAAAAAATATTTTTGCTCTATCTTAAATAGTTTAGCTTTTACAGCTAGTTAAGGATTTGTAAATTTCATGTTTTTTTTTTTCGATCAGGCAGAGAAAACTCAATTTGTTCTTTCATAAAGAATAATTTTTATCTCCTTATTTACCAACTAATGTTGATGAAATTTTTTATGAGTACGCTTTAATATATTAGAAATACAGTAAAAAATAAATTAAACTAGCAAGTATTCGCACATGGACAGAAAAAATTCCTGAAATGTTATTTAAAATTTTTTTTTAATGAAATACAGAGTTTCACTCCAAATGGATTATCATCATGAGGGAAAAGGATAATCAAACAATTTGTTTTTTGTATTTTTGTTCTAAAGGATGCATTCTACAACATGAAAATATAAAATGAATGCCTTTTTGCATCCTTCATTATTTTTTTTTTTACTTCAAATTTCAAATTTCAAATTCCTTCATTTTCTTGAAATCGCCAAGTTAGAAGTTCCAATTTTAGTAAAATTATACAAAACTTTGAACTAAAATGTTATTTACAGGGGTGATTGTGTGTAGGATTTTTTCCTGATTTAAGGAATTTTTGCATAATATAATTCCTGATTTTAGGAATTTTTTGAGTGACTGTTAAGAGAAAATTGTTGTATAATAGAAATTTAGGTATATCTTTTGTATTTTTCTAGTATTTTTTTAGATTTTAAGCAATTTTACATGTGTTTTATTGGTTGCAGTCATAAAAAGATTTTCTATTTTTCTTTTCGATCTTTTCTTTTCATATAATTTCAGGATTTTTAAAGTAGGGTCACAATCAGCCCTATATTTATCAACTAATTTCAGTTTAAAGGTTTTTGAAATAAAATGAAAAATTGAATTACATAATTAGGTGGTGTATGATTAAAACAACAGAGTAGTTTTTAAGAATGTTAATTCAACATGTACAGAAAGATACATATAAATGCTATTAAATTGAATCAACAAAATTATATCTGAACTGAAATTTAAAAACAAACAAAAAAGTTTCTAAATTAATATTAAATGTTCTAATTAATAGAAATTTGCATTAAAATTTAATTTTGTGTTAAAAACAAGATATAAATTCTAATCGTTTTACTACTCATTGCTATTTCAAATGTTAATCTTATTGTAAACAATCAAACCATTCAAGTTGCAACAAGACAATTAAGTGATATTCAGTCTACTGTGTAGGTACATGTTTAGATGTCTGAATAAGTTTGTTTGACATGCTTAACCCTTTAACGATCATTGGTTTTGCAGCAAAATCAAACATTTGACATAATTTAACAATTTTTATGCAGCAGATTTTTTATTATTTCTCCCTTGTTTTAATCAGGATTTAAACTTTTGTTCCTTTTCTGCTCTGTAGATAACAGCACTATTCCAAAATTTAACAAATAAGGCTTCAAAGGAAGCTAAATGCATACGTCACTTGACGTTTCTTAGTGTTTGTGGATGCGAACTGCTGGTTTCATGATGCACTCATGTCTAGTTTTTATCATTTAATGAAGAGCTGGACTATTATTTTCACCTGAAACAACTTTTACAAGTTTTCGTAGTCGATAATGTTTACTTACGAAGTGTTTTATTAATTAAATTAAATATTATTTGAATTTAATAAGGTTAACTTATAGATGTTTCAAACCAAGAATTCTCGAAAAAGGAACACTGCTAATTTTATTATTTTCCAAATATTTATGATCAGCTACTTGTTAAAAAGCTATTTTTAAAATTAGTTTAGTAATTTTTAAAATAAATTAAGTAGTGAACATTAAAGGGTTAAACAAGTGAGCTTGCTCAGTAGCAGAGACAAAACTTGGCATCTTGTAATTAGTCAGTCACAAGCTATTGCATGTGTAACAGTAACATGCATTATTGAGGCTATACTATTTTGAAAAGAATTATTGTTAATTATTTTTTGAATGTTATAGTGTGTTAGAAAAATAAGAAGTGCAGTGCGGGGGAAATGACTCAAAGTGATTGTAATTTATTATACCATAACCATGTTAGGAAAAAAACCTTTCAAACTTTTCATAAACTATTTGAAACTGATTTAACTCTCTTAAAATTGAGGACAGAATTAAGTTGTGAATTAAAAACTATTCATCTTCATCACCAAAGTGTGTTAAAAAAAAAAAAAAAAAAAAAGCAGAAGGCTTGTTGCATTTACTTTGTATTACTATGCAAACTTTCTTTTTCCAGTAAAATTTCAGATTCTTCCTTTTTGAGTTGTCAACTATTCTTAAAATTCTAATTGTACTATTAAACACAATGTAATCAATCAGTGAATTTCATTGTTGCTTCGTGGTTTCATTGTTATTCATCTGCTTTGAAATTTTGCTTTTCCACTCCATATGACTCCTATTCTGGTCGTGGCAGGCTGGGTGAGTGTTGCCGGCGTTAAACTAGTATACCCCACAGGCAAGTCACAAGTCTTGCCGCCTGCCTCCTTTCTTCCTATCTTATGTTTCTTAAATTATTTTTTCATAAATTTTGATAAAGTTTATGGTTTTAAGTTAAGATTTGTTGTGTTACTTTATTGATTCGTTTGTTTTCAGGCTGTAATAAAACTGGTTTCTTTACATTAGTGTATTTCATCCACTGATAAAAAAAAATTTTAATCTTATTGGTCATTGTTGTTTCAGTGATCTTGTATCTGTTGCTTGGCTTCTACTATGCTTAATAGATCATCATTATTATATATATATATATATATATATATATATTAAGATCTTTTAAACTGAAATTAGTTGACAAATAACATTTTCTGTGCTTTCGTTGCAGTACTCGTGCATACTTTGTTTTCCTGGCGAAGGATCATGGTTTTTTTTTTTTTTTTTTTTAACTCAAAACTATTGCTGAAAATTCTTGTATTTTATGATGTTTATTCAAAATTTGTACTTATTAAATAACATTCTGGTTCAAATTTTTGTGTAATTTTACTAAAATTTGAACTTCTAATTTAGCTATTTCAAGAAAATGCGGGAAATGCAAATTTTAAATTTGAAGTCAGAGAAAATAATGAAGGATGCAAAAAGCCATTTATTTTATTTTTTCATGTTGTAGAATACATCTTTTTAGAGCAATAATAATAAAATGAAAAAAATGATTATCCTTTTCCCTCATGATGATGATCCATTTGGAGTGGAACTCTGTATTTCATTAAAAAAATTTTCAAAATAACATTTCAGAATTTTTCCTGGCCATGTGCAAATACTTGCTAGTTTAATTTATTTTTTCCTGTATTTCTTATATATTAAAGCATACTCATAAAAAATTTCATCAACATTGGTTTTTAAATAAGGAAGAAACAAATTGTTCTTTATAAAAGAACAAATTGCAATTCTTCCGCCTGATCGAAAAATAACATGAAATTCCCAAATCTTTAACAAGCTGTAAAACCTAAACCATTTAAGATAAAGAAAAAAAAATTTTTTTTCCTTATTTAAATCCATAAAAGGAACAAATACACCAAGTTTCGTCAAAATCTGAGACTATGGGTGTCATGGTGTGGTTGAATTGACATGGAATGACCCTACTTCTAAAAGTGGTAATTTAATTTACAAATATGTATAATATGACTGAGAAACATTTACTAATAAAAACCTGGTTTTTTGCCAACCCTGCATATTATCTTTAAAACACAAATTAATACAAGTCTAGAAAAGTAATACAGTAGAGAATCTTTATAATGCACACCTTAGGACCAGAAGTAGTGCATATTATAGAATTTTGCATTATCTATATAATTTTACAAATTATAAAACTTATCAAGTAATCATGGTCAAATATTGCCTTGAATAAATTATGATATTTACGTTTGTCAAACATTTAAAAATTTAAATTTTTTCATAGCATGAAATATAAAATTCAATAAAATTTAAAATTTACATAAATGATTATTTAAATAAATTAGCAGCAAATACATTAACACTATACTTAATATTGTTTTACGAATCATTTACCAGTATTTTATTTTCTGCAGTTTTGTTGATTTTTTTGGATTATGAAATTTAGTTTTCTTTTTTTAATAAATTTAAAATATTTTATTCATTAAAAAAAAAAAAAAAAAAAAAATGCTCCCCCCACCCCTCTATTCTCTCCAATTTATTCTACAATGGCTGTTCTTTGGATTTAAAAAATAGGAAATTCTTCCTTAACCCCTTCCGCTCCAGGCCAGCTGTAGTGTGAATATGTGAAATACCAGATTATAATTTTGAAGTAATGCAATACATAACGAAGCAACAATGGAAAGCTGGATGTAGGAAATCAAAGTCCCTTTTCAGTTCAGGCAGTTTCTCAGGACGTGCATCGGCAAAAGGATCCGACATAAATTTCCAGTCACCTGCTGTAAGTGGTTCATCATCACTGTCATTGCTTTCGCCGTCTTCACTTGTTGTAAAGTCAACATTGGAACATTCAAGTTCATCATAATCGGGGATATAATCACTATCCGAATCACTAGAATCAGACATTATTCACAGTTTCAAACACCGGCAAAACATACAAAATCGAGGAGCGAAAATTACACACAACCGCAGCCGCGAGAAATCACGAAACAACTGGCGTAGCCAAAACTAATAGGTCACCGAGACTAATAACGCCATTTAGTTGTCAGTAATGAAAATACAATTTCAAAATACCATATGACAAATAAAATAACTCTCTCTGATACCACTACAATTTTGGGCTTATTGTATCGTATACTTTCTTTGGACGTATGCACGTACGTCCATGGTATTAATGGCCATTAACACTAGACGTACGCACGTACGTCCCTGGAGTGGAAGGGGTTAATCATACATATATTAGAAATTTCAAGTTTCTCATCTGATATGGAATTCCAACATGCCTTTATTTTTATTTAGTGTAATGCATGCAACTATAACAGTTTTTGATGCTCATTGTAATAACTGTAGTCTTTCTTTATTAATTAAAAACTATAAATTACGAATATAAAGATGAAAGAATGTTTCAAACATTTATTTTAGTTGCATGTGAATTTCTTTGTGATATTTATTCTATTAGTAGCAGGGTTGTTCAGTTTTTTCCATAGTTGGAAAAAACCTGGTTAAAACCATCCCGGACAAAATACCGTTTTGTCCACTATTAATTATTTGCGAGTACTAAATAAAAAATTATCTTTTTTCTTCCATATGTATAAAAGAATTTTTTATCAATGTGTGTATGTGCAGCACTCGTGAAATACAGTCAGCTGGTCACCATTGGCGACCAATATTTTTTAACTAGCAATGTTTTCAATTTTAAGGAGACTTTTTTTTTTTTTTTATATATATTTTGGTGAAAGAATTGGTCCTAGAATCGGGCTCCAATTCTACTTTTGATGCTGGCTAACTTTCCCTGTTTTGATTCCTGCTTCTCTCACCACTTTTTTAGATACTGTGTTGAATTAGGGGATTTATGCATCTCCGTGCATCTTTCACAACTCGGTATTAATTTATTGTACCGTTTTAGGGGGTTGGTTTACACTGCTCCTTGTCTGCGTATGCTATCGACCTGGTGTTTAATCGTGTACCTGTGTAATGATGTATCAATGCCGATGGTGTATTGGTTTAATGAAAATAATAAAACCAGTTTCATTTTGTTAAATTTAAACCTGTTGTAAAAGAAAATAAATCATTCAAGCCTAATAAATAATTGGTTTATATATATATATAGAATCTTAATTTCTAGTGCTGTACTGAGTAGCACTTTGGCCGAGTACCGAGTAGCCGAGTAGTTGTAAGAAAGAATAATTGACATGAAGAATTTCACACATCTTGAAATTTAAAAAAGGCTTTTTGAACACGAAATTAAGTTAAATGGCCCAATATATCATTAATATCGATATTAACTTGGTGATATTTAATTTCTGATATCGTCCAGCTCTAATTACATCTTTAAAATCGAGGTTGCTTGTTAAATCGTGCTCCGAGCACAGCAAAGCCAAACATTGCAGCTTATTCTGCTACATTTTTGTTCTTCGAAGAGATAGAACTCTCTCTCTAATTTGGAGTTTGCTCTCTCGGCTTCGCAATTTGATATCGGTAGAGTTAAATAAATACGTAATGCAATAAACATATTTGGAAAAATCTCATTTAACTCGTTTTTAAACATATGATCCTAAATATGTATCGGTGATTCTTTTTCTAAGCTACAGCTTAACAAATATTGTGGAAATTGAATGACTTCAGATTTTGTGGCTTCAAAATCTACTTCTCCTTCATAAACTTCAAGAAAGTTATTAACTGATTCTTCATTTATTTGTTCGAGCCCTAATTTAGTAATGAAATTGAAAATGGTGCATACTGAGTTATAAGCATCAGTTCATTTTATCATTTCTGAATTTAATCTATCGACTATCACAAATAAAGTTTCAACTTTAAGTTTTTCAAATCCTTGAAGAGTTACACGGCTAGTTGTTTCGGATTCAAGAGTACCATCGGTAAATTTTTTTCTTAAAATTCTTAAATTTTTTTTTAAATATACATTGCACTATTATATTTCTTCTTTTAATTCCCATAAGCGATATGTAATTTTACGTGGTGGAAGGAAACAGATTGTATTATTCTCTCTCTCCCCTCCCCCTTCCCCCTCATCTCTTGAATGACTTATGAAATTTTCAAATTTTAATGCATTTTTAAAAAATATTTAAAATTTATTTTTTAAGTTTAAGTACTAAAAGAAATTTTCAAAAATTTGTCTTTTTAAAATATTTTTACATAACAGTATCAAGGATTTAATTTCTGACTGTAAAAACAGAAAAAAAAAAAAATTACATTTTTTTCTCTATTACTGGGTTTTCTTGCCCCTAACTAGGGCCCCCTTGTTCACTTGGCCCGCGGCTGCAGCCCCCTCAGCCCCCCCCCCCCTTAACTGTGCTCTGAATCTAGCATATACTTGACAGCAAATCAACAGGTATTATTTCTATAATCTTAAATAATGGATTAAAAACAATATATGGATATATAGATATTTTGAAAAACCGAACAACCCTGTATTAAGCTAGAGAGTTATCCAAACTTATTAGTATGGCAGGTCGTATTATTTTAGACAATAGTTTTGCTATTGTTGCCATTTATTGTATTACACCGTAAATAAATATGAATTTTTTTTTTTTTTTTTTTTTTTTTTTTTTTTTTTTAATGTATAAAGCTGAAAATTTGTCATTGTATCTGTCTGGATTATTAGATTTTGTTAAAAATTGACACATTGATAATAAGGACAAAATCTAGCTAATGCCATATTTTTTAGTATATTTGGATAATAATTGATTCAAAAAAATACTTAGTAAAATCCCTGTTTTAACTTTAAAATCACTTTTAAAAAATTGATGCCAAAAATAAATAGTGAATATATTTATTTTTATATCAAAAAGAAAGAAAGTATGCACAATTTTTTTTTTTTTTTTTTTTTTTTTTTTTTTTTTAATAATTAAAATAAAATTGAGAAAAATCGTGCAAGAGAAATCAGAGTAGCTTCAGTTTCGAACACTCAGACATTTCTTGCCAAGGTCTTTACTTGCAATTGCAATAGCCATTTTACTTCATCGTCAAAATTATAAAAATTTAAAAGCCGCCAAGGGGCTCTTAAGTTAAAGCTATTAGCTATACCTATACTATACCAAAGTAATTTTAATGAATAAATATAGTAAATGATGCTAGGGAATAAAATACAGTTACAGCATTATAAGAAATCACTGCAGAACTGAATTTTAAAGTAATAAGTACAAAACTTTGAATAAACACCATAAAATGCAATAAACTCGCACAATTTAACTGAGGCGAGTTTATTGTATTTTATGGTGTTTATTCAAAGTTTTGTACTTATTACAGAAACTGCATGCCTTTATATGGAAGATTATATTAAAATAAATCCTATCATACTAAATTAAATTCTGTTTGCAAAGAATGTAAGCAGTACTTTTTTTCTTTCTTAAATACATTTTTGTGTAGTAATCTTTTCCTCTTGCTTTTCCAAACTGTAAATTAAAGCAATGAAATATTCATATTTTTTGTACAGGATGTTAGCAGTCGCCAAATTTGATGATTGTTCGCAGGCAGTATCTTAGTGTGGCTAAAAGAAAAAAAAAAAAAAAAAAATCCTGTGGCCTTATGGATATGCAGATAAGTAATCTTGTAAAATTTTTTGACTTGAGAAGTCATTCTTATCATATATCTAAAATCTAAAATTATGAGAATTTTTTTTTTTTATAACCCCCTTCATTCTTAGTACAATTATAGTTAGTAATTTAAGTCATTTTACTTAGTAATTACAATTATTAAAATTCTTTTTAATATGTAAAAAGAAATTTAAAATTTAACACTAGCTATATAAAATAAAAATTTCAATATCCTTAAAATAGTGTTCACATTTTTTTTTTTTTTTTTTTTTTTTTTAAGGGCAGGGTGGATTTATCGAAAAGGGCACATATTAACCCTCCAAGTGCTGATCGTTTCACTCTTAAGTTCTAAGCATTTTTAAGGCACCGTGCAGATATATAAAATTGATTAATATCTCGATTTTGTGAATTGTTATATAGATTTTACGAATCGTCTCGCAGCGAGACAATAGTTCTTCGAGTGTTAAGGCTGCTCACTCCCTCTTACGATTTCCCTGTCTCAAGTCACCAAATCCTATGCAAGTCTATGGCGAAATTTGTTTATAGAATTACTCATTACCAAATTATAATTCTTAAATTCCGTTTTCACATTGAGAAAATTCACAACCGTTAAATGAGTGCCCTTTTTCCAAAAATTGAAATGTTTAAATTTTAATATTTCATTTTACAGCTCAAAAATAAGAAAAATGCATGTATTGAAAATTGGCATTTTTAAGCTCAAAATTCAAATAAAAAACACTCTTTAAATAATTTTTTGGCAAACGAGTATTCATTTAATGGTTGCGTATTTTCAAAATATGAAAACAGAATTTGAAAATAGCAATTAGGTAATGTGTGATTCTATAAAAAAAATTTCGCCATAGAATAACACAGGCTTTGGGTGGCACTTTATTCACCACTTGTTAAATGGTTTATTAAATGTACGTACAGTCCACAAAATAAATAAATAAATAAAAGTAGAACACCCCATCTATCTCATCACCTAATTAATGAATACTATCCTTTTTTTATATGTATGTCTATTTTAATTTAATTATTTACATATATAAACATGTAACAATGTTAAAATTTCCATTTCCAACAAATACAATTTTTGACTTTATAGATTCTACAGAAAATTTTACCATTGGATACTAAATTTGAAATTACTTGGTCAATAAGTGTAGTTATTATACTTATTGGGACTTTTGAGTTTTTTAATGTTAATTTCATTTTTCACTCTTAAATTGGGTCGTCGGGTGACAATAGCTTCAATTTTCATAAGAATTTTTTTTTTAAAATCAATATTTACGTCGAATCGTTCATCCGTTTTACTCTAAAATTTTTGTTTTTTGATCATTTCTTGCATTTTCAAATTTCGGGGTGCACAATCAAGTTCAAAGGGCATCGGGGCGGAATTCTTTTATCTGAAGGGCAAACAGGGTGCAGCGCTCTGTTAATTCTGCCTAGAATGGACACTGTATATATATATAGAGAGAGAGGAAGATTTGTTTTGTGAAAATTTTTAACTCTAAAATGTCTTGTCTGTGTGTGTCATAAATTTTGTGGATGCTGTATCCCAAGAACTAATGAAGGAAATTTAACCAATCTTGGTATTTAGTTAAACCCTGACCTACACAGATGCTGATTAGATTGGGGGATCAATCGCTCAACAGATGGCACTGTGATCTCAATTAAAAAATTTTAAACAT
Source organism: Salticus scenicus (assembly GCA_963930645.1). Lineage (NCBI taxonomy): Eukaryota > Metazoa > Arthropoda > Arachnida > Araneae > Salticidae > Salticus > Salticus scenicus. The sequence continues at coordinate 8,907,250 of OZ005651.1, read as the reverse complement.
CGCAGTATAGGACAAAATTTTACAAATGTACATAATACAAATTATTTTTAATGTTTTACTGTAAAATTAATATGGATTATTGATGTAATAGCAGGGTTGAACGGTTTTTTCCATAGTGGAAAAAACCACTGGAAAAAACCTGGTTAAAACCGTCCTGGACAAAATACCGTTTTGTCCACTATTAATTATTTGCGAGTACTAAATTAAAAATTACCTTTATTATTTCCATATATATAAAACAATTCTTTATCATTATGTGTATGTGAGAGCTCGTGAAATACGGTCACCTGGTTGCCATTGGCGACCAATATTTTTTTTAACTAGTAATAATGTTTTCAACTTTAAGGAAACTTTTTTTTTTTTAAATATATATTTTGGTGAAAGAATTGGTCCCAAAATTGGGCTCCAATTCTACTTTTGCTGTTTTGATTCCTGCTTCTCTCACCACTTTTTGAGACACTGTGTTGAATTAGGGAATTTACACATCTCCGTGCATGTTTCACAACTCAGTGTTAAATTATTGCACCGTTTTAGGGAAGTGGTTTACACTGCTCCTGTCTGCGCATGCTATCGACCTGGTGCTGAATTGTTGTATCTGTGTAATGATGTATCATTGCTGATGGTGTATTGATTTAGTGAAAATAATAAACCCAGTTTCATGATGTTAAATTTAAACAGGTGTTTCCTGGTATTTAGAAAAAAAAAAAAAAAAAATCATTCCTTTCACACAAAAGAATTTGGATGCATTCCGTTCCATTAAACAATATATTATTTGGGAGCAAATAATCAAACACTTATTATAATTTTCTCGTTTGTTTATTTAATGACTTCTCGTGTTATTTTATTTAAACAACAGTGAATTACTTTAATGTTCAGAAAGTCGACTGGAGTCACTCAACATTTTTATTATTTTTCTTTAAGTTTCTGCATAGATTAAATATATATACAGTCATACACATATGTCACATTTATATTATTAAAGACATTACTTTTGTGAAAAATAAATAACTTTTCTATGTGGAAGTAAAATTTAATTTTGTATTTTTTTCATCTGGAATTTCCATTACCAAGTAATATTTTTTTAATAAGAATATAAAATATATTTTAATAAGAGTATAAATAAGAATATAAAATTATTAAATAATTAAGCATGTAAATTTGATTTTTTAAATTGTTGGATTGAAAAGTGACATGTTGGTATTGCAAATAAAATGTTATCTAGAAATGAAAGCTTTGTTTTGAAAGGACTTGTGGACATAAATTGATAAAAACATTTTATCTACATTTATGAGTTTTTTTTTTTTTTTTTTTTTTTTTTTTTTAACCTAGCATAGAAATGTTAAATAAGATATTTCCAAGTTAAGTAAAAATAATAACAGGAGACTTGGCGTTGGTATATTAAAACTTGAATAAACTACTACGTCAGAAACGGATAGATATTTTTCAAAAACAGATATTTCTCTTTGGCGTTTCTGACATAGTAGTTTATTCGGGTTTTAAGTACAAAATAGCAAATAAACAAATTATTTTAAACTTTAATATTGAAAATAGTCTCTTCCGAAGGGGGATAGGGGTGTTGGGGATTAAGTTATTCTTCATTTTTAATTGTCAACATTATGTACTGAAGATAACTCAACATTGGGAACGCAATCTTTTTCCGGCTAAACAGCCGTGTCTATTTCTTTTGTTTTTAAGGATTTAGATATAGTGTTAAATAACTTTTTTTTCCCTCTTAATATCCAGTATGATAATGTTATAATAGTCCACCACAATAGATTTACTTTGTTACATCTACAAACTGTAAACTAATGCAATTAGCATTTTCTTCATGATTTTTTTTTTATCGTGATTAAAATAAAATTATGCTTTTCATTAATCAAATTATTAATTTTTAATAAAATATTTCTATTGCTAAAATTGTAATTTAAAGTTAAAATTGCAATTTATTGTTTTAACAGAATAATTTTATGCACTGAACATGTACAGTTCAGTGGATTTTATTTTGTCCAGTTTCGTGTGGTTTTTTCCAGTTTTGTCCAGGTTTTTTCCACTTTTGTCCAGCGTCCCGGACTTTTGACGAAAAAGTGGACGAAATGACAACCCTGTGTAATAGTACTAGTAAATTAGGAAAAAAGTTTGGTTGATGGGAGCATTGCTTCTGCTCCCCCCCCCCCCTTTCAGGATGTAAATTTTCAATATGGATATGTTTCGAAAAACTTATCAATACTTAAAGACAAATGGTTGAACAATAGATCTGTAATAATTTAAAACTAAGTTATCTTTTTTTTTTTTTTTTTTTTTTTTCCCTATTCTTTAACAAAAAAAAAAAAAAAAAAAAAAAAAAAAAAAAAAAACATTTCTTCTTATGTTGGCACAAAACTTTCTTTTCGGCATTTAGTGTTATAATTCTGTCAGATAAAACTCATCTGCACTTATTATGTAAAAAAAATTCCATAAATAATAATTTAATAAATAACTTGTGATGCATGAATTTGTGTAAAATTATATAGAAGAAAGTAATGTGGTGGTCACAAGCTTCTGATTTTTTTTTTTTTTTTTTTTTTTTTTTTTTTATTATTACAAGTTAAGTAAAATTATTTTTAAATATCAATTTAGTATTAATTTTTATGCTGTTATGTATATATATGTGTGTGTCAGTAATATTGAAAGTAAATTTGTAAAATGTGTATGTGTCCTGTCAAACATTTTTGACCACCGAGAAAACTTGTTGCAGAACATTCAAAAGTATTCTGCTATGGGGGGATAGATATGATCAAAGCATTGTAATTATGAAATTTTAATAATACATAAAGTAAGCTAAAGAGTTTTATGCACTTTTACTTTTTTACTTTGTTACATCTACAAACTGTAAACTAATGTAATTAGCATTTTCTTCGTGATTTTTTTTATCGTGATTAAAATGAAATTACACTTTTCATTAATCAAATTATTAATTTTTAATAAAATATTTCTGTTACTAAAATTGCTAATTTAAAGTTAAAATTGCAATTTATTCTTTTAACAGAATAATTTTATGCACTGAACATGTACAGTTCAGTGGATTTTATTTTGTCCAGTTTCAGGTGTTTTTTTTTCCAGTTTTGTCTAGGTTTTTTCCAGTTTTGTCCAGCGTCCCGGACTTTTGACAAAAAAGTGGACGAAATAACAACCCTGATGCTATGGAGGGAGAAAAACTGGAAACTGCAATCTTCCCATTAAAAATCAGGAGGCTTGGAATTGTTAAACAATACTATTTTGAAAAAAACAGCAATATATGTCTCATGTGTCACGTTTTCTGTCATAGGGGTGGCACTGTAATAAGCTTCCTAAAATAGCGGCAATTTTTTAAAAACAATTTATTGGAAGTGAGGAAAGTTTAGCTATCTTTTCCACATTGTTTAATGTAGGTTAACCATGTTTAATTTCAACCGGAAAATACTTGTTAATTTCTATACTTTTGCCAATTTTGTGTTTACCTGTCCTCTCTCTACACATATCCTGACTTCCAAAGAAAGATTGAGGGGGAGCTTGAGCAGTATTTTACGGTATGTTTATATATATATATATATATATATATATATATATATATAAATAATTTTCTTGAATCCCATAGTTTTCTTTATATTGACAAAAAAAATTTTTTTTTATGATTATGCGAAGAATATATGAGTAAAAAAAGAAATAGATTAGGGGAACAAACTCAGCTATCATTTAAAGCTCTTAAAAGCATTGTATTTTAATTACAGATTGTATGCTTCACATGTCAAGATTTTTTTAATGTAAATAAGTATTTACTCTATTCTTTCTTTTTCTAGCTACTATGAGGAGCATCAGATCTGCAAAAAGGCAATCACTAATTCAGCCATGGAAAAGAATACTAAAAATAAATGAAATTTTTTGAAGTTACTTGTTTTTGTTTGTTACAAAGCAAAGTTTACACACACACACACACACACACAAGCTTAAGTTAGTTTTTTTTTAACTTAGAAAATGGCAGGATTGCTACACTACCTGTAATTTTAATGAAAACTTGGAAAGCTCAGGGAGTTTCACAGTTTATTGTAAAAACAGGAAAAACTCAGGCAATTTTTGGAGAGACTTTAAAATCATTTAAAGTCTCAAGTTATTAATGTATTAAGTCTTTTAGTTTAAAATTATAAATTGTCTGTTAATGCTTAATATGAAAAAAAAAAAAAAAAAAATTATATGTTTCTTTCTAACTGCACTAAGCTAATAAAATTAATATATCCTATTGCCAATTGACTCATAAATGTGTTAGATTCTACTGTTGCATGATGACATTTCATTTATTTTACTTTTAAAAGAACTGATGAAAATTCTTTTCAAGAATCGTGTAGCAACTTTGAATGAAAATATCCTTTTTAAGTATTAAATTGTTCGACTTAAGAACTTTCTCTTTAATTTGTTATTATTAATAGAAAGTTAAAAAATAAATGATTTTTCAAGCATAGTTCTATCAGAATAAAATATTTAAAAGAAAAAAGTGATTTGAATATTAAAAAACTAATAAAATATAATCTGTTGATTTTTTTTTTTTTTTTTTTTTTTTTTTTTTAAGGTCTACAAACATTTTTCATGAGAATCTGGCTATAGCTCCTTGGGTTTTTTTGCATTATTTATAAAAAATGTTGTAGTCTTACATTATGATTAAATTGTGGTAAATATTTCAGTTCTTAATGCAGTGTTCATATTTTATATTTTAGTAGAGCATGTAAAACTTCTTTTTATTTTTTATAATAAAGATTTGATACCTAGATTCTCTACTGTGAGCTACAATCAACACTGGATTTTAACTATGAGATTTATTCAAGTGCTATATATTGCATTTGAAAATATTTTTTTCATTGATAATTTATTAAAAGAGCCCTTTCTCCCTTTCCATGTTATCCAATGGGATTTTTGTTGCTTCGTTTCATAAGGATATCTCATTCAAAAATAAAGTTTTTTGAATTCTGTTTTTTTTTTTTTTTTTAATATTATTTTTTGAACAGGTCACAATTTAGCTTAGTGAGTAATTTTTCGAAAAAATCAATTTTAATATTTTATTTCAATAAGTAAATTTAAGAGTAACTTTCATAAGTGAAATATTTTTTTTTTTTTAATTACTTACTAAGCTAAAGTAAGACATGTTCAAAGAGAATTAATATTCAAGAAACAGAAATCGGAACATTTAATTTTTGCATGAGATATTTTTATAAAATGAAACAACAAAAATCCCGTTGAATAAAATGAGAAGAAAGAGAGAGGGAATCTGACTGATATACAGCCTTAAGGGTGGGCATCGCAGATATTGTAATCAGTTTTTATAAATTACTGTGTTTGAAGTGTTAATTTTGCACACATGTGCATTGAAATGCAGCAAAATTAAATATTTTTATTTTGAAAAGTAAAGAAAAAAAAATAAACTGACTCAAGGTTTTTTAATTTTTAAAATGTTACTTGCTTACTAGTTTTTATTTATTTATTTATTTGTTTTTATTTTTCTTGTACATCTTAGATTATTTTAGTTCAACAATATGTTCTAAACATATTTTTGTATTTTGTAAATTCATTGATAAGTTAAATAAAAAAAAAAAAAAAAAAAAAAAAAATTGTTTGAATACCAGAATTTTCCATTAAATTTAAGCATTCAAAAAAAAAAATATATTTATTTACTTATCAATTGATCCACAAAATAATATCCATGTATGTTTAGAATATATTATAAACTATAATAATGTAAAAACAAGACAATTAAAAATTGCATTTTTGAAATATTCAATAAATTAAAATAGTCTGAAAAAATTTGATATATTTTAATATTGTGTTTTTTAAAAGAATGTGTGCCCCCTTTTTTTTTTTTTTTTTTTTGACAGTAATTTATGAAAAGGATTTATGCCAACTATTCCCCTAAAAACCCTTCTTCATGGTAAATAAAATTTAGCAACAAAACAAGATTCCAGTTTTATCACATAATGGCTTGAGAAGAAAAATTATGTTACTCTTGTTTACTGCTTATCAATAACAAATAAGAGGAATTTTTGTATGCAGGTTGTTTCAAGAGTTCCAAGAAACTTTAAGGGTAGGTCAGGCATGTCAAAAAAATCATTTTTACATAGAAACATATTGGTTGAAGTGTCATGTATTTGCACTAATTAGACAACAATACAATATAAATTAATGCAAATATGGGTTTAAAAGAAAAAACAAGTTTATTGAAACACTGTGTGCGTGTTACAAAAAGTGCTGAAAATACTTTCCATCTGCAGCAACACAATAGCATATCATGAATTGGCAAACGCTTTCAAACAGTCCAGGTCTGTCATAGATATGTACTACTTCAACAACTTGTGCTACAAAGTGTTAAGCAGAGTCGTTCACAAGGTCTTTTATGAATCCCATAGGAAAATATTGATGGGGGGGACAAATCGGGAAATCGTGGTAGCCAGGCAGTGGGTCAGCCCCTGCCAATCAACAGTGCCAGGGCTTGTGTTACTCATTCACTTTCAGCCAAATGTCTTCTTCTAGTGAGCATATATGGTGTTCCGCATATGTTTCTATGTAAAAATTATTTGTTTCAGTACGCCTGATAAAGTTTGGCGGAATTCTTGAAATACCTTGTATATCACCATTGCTGGTAAAAATATACTTTATATTAATATATATATATATCAGAAATTCCCTTTAATACATTAATATATATGAAGAATAATACAAAAATTAGTTTTGTATAATATATAAACAGTAAATTATATATGTATATATTTCAGGGTAGCGACAGATCTGCCTTTTTCCCCTGATCTTTCCCAAGAATTGGGAGAAAGTCTGTCACCACCCTATACGTATATTCAATTTTTGCTTTCTAAAAATATACTCAGTAGTTGAGTGAAACATTTAAATTTTCTATATGTTACAGAAGTGCTTCTCTCATTTTCTGAGAATATTTTTTACAGATACGCCACTAATAGTTCGCCTGATTGAAAATTGACCAGAAATGCAGGCTTTCTCTTCTGAAAACAATTTTATGAATGTAACAAATCCATATATAACTTTAAGATCATACAATACTTATGTTCACTGGCAGAGAAAAACAAAATTATTTTATAGGAAAATTTTTTACTACAATGACTTCACATAATGCATTTCATTGAATTCTGTTTTCCCATTCAGAAAATTCACATCCATACAATTAGTACTCTGTTTTGTAAGTTCATTTTTTAATATTCTATTTCACAGCTAAAACAAACAGTTAAATTTTCACATTTTTAAACACAAAATATGAAAAATTTAACAAATTTTCAGAAAATGAGTACTGATTCAATGGATGTGAATTTTCTGAATGTGAAAATGGAATTTCAAAAAAAATTAAGTGATGAATAATTCTGGTAATAAATTTTCCTGTGGAATAATTTGAGCTTTGGCCATTGCTAGTAACACTGTGGGCAACTTTTGGCCAATTTTTATTAATATTAACTGTTTGTGGCTTGATGGTTTGCAACTTTCGGCTAGTTTTTATGAATAATGGCTGTTAATGATATGATGGCAGGCCACTTTCAGCTAATTTTCATTGATGTTAATTGTTCACGGCATGATGGAGGGCAACTTTCGGCCAATTTTCATATTTGTCAGCCATTAGTGGCCTGATAACGGGTAACTTGCGGCCAATTTTCATATTTGTCAACCATTAGTGGCTTGATAACGGGCAACTTTTGGCCAATTTTCATGTTTGTCAGCCATTAGAGGCTTGGTAATGGGTAACTTGTGGTCAAGTATTTTCTTTGATATTAATTCAAGTTACACTTTTTGAGCGTGGTGACCGATAAGAAAACAAATTTTAATAGAGAAAAGGTATTTAATAGGTTTTAAAGGCCTGCAAGTCCACTGGGGATATTAAAGTTTTTTCTTTGATATTAATTCAAGCTACACTTTTTGAGCTTGGTGACCGATAAGAAAACAAATTTTAATAGAGAAAAGGTATTTAATAGGTTTTAAAGGCCTGCAAGTCGAATGGGGACATTCAAGTTTTTTCTTTGATATTAATGAATAAGATAACAATAATGATAAGATAACAATAATGATAAGAATACAAATTTTAATAGAGAAAAGGTATTTTAATAGGTTTTAAAGGCCTGCAAGTAAAATGGGGATATTCAATTTTTTTCTTTGATATTATTTCAAGTTACACTTTTTGAGCGTGGTGACCGATAAGAAAACAAATTTTAATAGAGAAAATGTATTTAATGGGTTTTAAAGGCTTGCAAGTCGAATGGGGATATTCAAGTTTTTTCTTTGATATTAATTCAAGTTACACTTTTTGAGCGTGGTGACCGATAAGAAAACAAATTTTAATAAAGAAAAGGTAATTAATTCGTTTTAAAGGCCTGCAAGTCGAATGGGGATATTCAAGTTTTTTCTTTGATATTAATGAATAAGATAACAATAATGATAAGAAAACAAATTTTAATAGAGAAAAGGTATTTTAATAGGTTTTAAAGGCCTGCAAGTCGAATGGGGATATTCAAGTATTTTCTTTGATATTAATTCAAGTTACACTTTTTGAGCGTATTGACCGATAAGAAAAAAAATTTTAATAGAGAAAAGGTATTTAATAGGTTTTAAAGGCCTGCAAGTCGAATGGGGATATTAAAGTTTTTTCTTTGATATTAATTCAAGTTACACTTTTTGAGCGTGGTGACCGATAAGAAAACAAATTTTTTTCTTTTATTGAATAAATGAGAATATATCCGCAATAAGAATTTATCAAAAATATCCGCAATCGATTTGTAGGTATCGAAAACCTCGATGTACCAAATTTCAATGATCTAACTCTATTTTTTGAAAAAAAGGTATTTTAATAGGTTTTTAAAGGCCTGCAAGTCGAATGGGGATATTCAAGTTTTTTTTTTTTTTGATATAATTTCAAGTTACAATTTTTGAGCGTGGTGACCGATAAGAAAACAAATTTTAATAGAGAAAAGATATTTAATAGGTTTTAAAGGCCTGCAAGTCGAATGGGGATATTCAAGTTTTTTCTTTGATATTAATGAATAAGATAACAATAATAAGAAAACAAATTTTAATAGAGAAAAGGTATTTAAATAGGTTTTAAAGGCCTGCAAGTCGAATGGGGATATTCAAGTTTTTTCTTTGATATTAATTCAAGTTACACATTTGAGCGTGGTGACCGATAAGAAAACAAATTTTAATAGAGAAAAGGTATTTAATAGGTTTTAAAGGCCTGCAAGTCGAATGGGGATATTAAAGTTTTTTCTTTGATATTAATTCAAGTTACACTTTTTGAGCGTGGTGACCGATAAGAAAACAAATTTTAATAGAGAAAAGGTATTTAATAGGTTTTAAAGGCCTGCAAGTCGAATGGGGACATTCAAGTTTTTTCTTTGATATTAATGAATAAGATAACAATAATGATAAGATAACAATAATGATAAGAATACAAATTTTAATAGAGAAAAGGTATTTTAATAGGTTTTAAAGGACTGCAAGTCGAATGGGGATATTCAAATTTTTTCTTTGATATTAATTCAAGTTACACTTATTGAGCGTAGTGACCGATATAAAACAAATTTTAATAGAGAAAAGGTATTTTATAGGTTTTAAAGGCCTGCAAGTCGTATAGGGCCATTCAAGTTTTTTCTTTGATATTAATGAATAAGATAACAATAATGATAAGATAACAATAATGATAAGAAAACAAATTTTAATAGAGAAAAGTTATTTTAATAGGTTTTAAAGGACTGCAAGTCGAATGGGGATATTCAATTTTTTTTCTTTGATATTAATTCAAGTTACACTTTTTGAGCGTGTTGAACGATAAGAAAACAAATTTTAATAGAGAAAAGGTATTTAATAGGTTTTAAAGGACTGCAAGTCGAATGGGGATATTCAAGTTTTTTCTTTGATATTAATTCAAGTTACACTTTTTGAGCGTGGTGACCGATATAAAACAAATTTTAATAGAGAAAAGGTATTTAATAGATTTTAAAGGCCTGCAAGTCGAATGGGGATATTCAAGGTTTTCCTTTGATATTAATGAATAAGATAACAATAATGATAAGATAACAATAATGATAAGAAAAAAAAATTTAATAGAGAAAAGGTATTTTAATAGGTTTTAAAGGCCTGCAAGTCGAATGGGGATATTCAAGTTTTTTCTTTGATATTAATTCAAGTTACACTTTTTGAGCGTGGTGACAGATAAGAAAACAAATTTTAATAAAGAAAAGGTTTTTAATAGGTGTTAAAGGATTGCAAGTCGAATGGGGATATTCAAGTTTTTCCTTTGATATTAATGAATAAGATAACAATAATGATAAGAAAACAAATTTAAATAGAGAAAAGGTATTTTAATAGGTTTTAAAGGCCTGCAAGTCGAATGGGGATATTCAAGTTTTTTCTTTGATATTAATTCAAGTTACAATTTTGAGCGTGGTGACCGATAAGAAAGTAAATTTTAATAGAGAAAAGGTATTTAATAGGTTTTTAAGGCCTGCAAGTCGAATGGGGATATTCAAGTATTTTCTTTGATATTAATTCAAGTTACACTTTTTGAGCGTGGTGACCGATAAGAAAACAAATTTTAATAGAGAAAAGGTATTTAATAGGTTTTAAAGGCCTGCAAGTCGAATGGGGATATTCAAGTTTTTTCTTTGATATTAATTCAAGTTACACTTTTTGAGCGTGGTGACCGATAAGAAAACAAATTTTTTTCTTTTATTGAATAAATGAGAATATATCCGCAATAAGAATTTATCAAAAATATCCGCAATCGATTTGTAGGTATCGAAAACCTCGATGTACCAAATTTCAATGATCTAACTCTATTTTTTGAAAAAAAGGTATTTTAATAGGTTTTTAAAGGCCTGCAAGTCGAATGGGGATATTCAAGTTTTTTTTTTTTTGATATAATTTCAAGTTACAATTTTTGAGCGTGGTGAAAGATAAGAAAACAAATTTTAATAGAGAAAAGATATTTAATAGGTTTTAAAGGCCTGCAAGTCGAATGGGGATATTCAAGTTTTTTCTTTGATATTAATGAATAAGATAACAATAATAAGAAAACAAATTTTAATAGAGAAAAGGTATTTTAATAGGTTTTAAAGGCCTGCAAGTCGAATGGGGATATTCAAGTTTTTTCTTTGATATTAATTCAAGTTACACATTTGAGCGTGGTGACCGATAAGAAAACAAATTTTAATAGAGAAAAGGTATTTAATAGGTTTTAAAGGCCTGCAAGTCGAATAGGGATATTAAAGTTTTTTCTTTGATATTAATTTAAGTTACACTTTTTGAGCGTGGTGACCGATAAGAAAACAAATTTTAATAGAGAAAAGGTATTTAATAGGTTTTAAAGGCCTGCAAGTCGAATGGGGACATTCAAGTTTTTTCTTTGATATTAATGAATAAGATAACAATAATGATAAGATAACAATAATGATAAGAATACAAATTTTAATAGAGAAAAGGTATTTTAATAGGTTTTAAAGGACTGCAAGTCGAATGGGGATATTCAAATTTTTTCTTTGATATTAATTCAAGTTACACTTATTGAGCGTAGTGACCGATATAAAACAAATTTTAATAGAGAAAAGGTATTTTATAGGTTTTAAAGGCCTGCAAGTCGTATAGGGCCATTCAAGTTTTTTCTTTGATATTAATGAATAAGATAACAATAATGATAAGATAACAATAATGATAAGAAAACAAATTTTAATAGAGAAAAGGTATTTTAATAGGTTTTAAAGGACTGCAAGTCGAATGGGGATATTCAATTTTTTTTCTTTGATATTAATTCAAGTTACACTTTTTGAGCGTGTTGACCGATAAGAAAACAAATTTTAATAGAGAAAAGATATTTAATAGGTTTTAAAGGCCTGCAAGTCGAATGGGGATATTCAAGTTTTTTCTTTGATATTAATGAATAAGATAACAATAATGATAAGAAAACAAATTTTAATAGAGAAAAGGTATTTTAATAGGTTTTAAAGGCCTGCAAGTCGAATGGGGATATTCAAGTATTTTCTTTGATATTAATTCAAGTTACACTTTTTGAGCGTATTGACCGATAAGAAAAAAAATTTTAATAGAGAAAAGGTATTTAATAGGTTTTAAAGGCCTGCAAGTCGAATGGGGATATTAAAGTTTTTTCTTTGATATTAATTCAAGTTACACTTTTTGAGCGTGGTGACCGATAAGAAAACAAATTTTTTTCTTTTATTGAATAAATGAGAATATATCCGCAATAAGAATTTATCAAAAATATCCGCAATCGATTTGTAGGTATCGAAAACCTCGATGTACCAAATTTCAATGATCTAACTCTATTTTTTGAAAAAAAGGTATTTTAATAGGTTTTTAAAGGCCTGCAAGTCGAATGGGGATATTCAAGTTTTTTTTTTTTGATATAATTTCAAGTTACAATTTTTGAGCGTGGTGACCGATAAGAAAACAAATTTTAATAGAGAAAAGATATTTAATAGGTTTTAAAGGCCTGCAAGTCGAATGGGGATATTCAAGTTTTTTCTTTGATATTAATGAATAAGATAACAATAATAAGAAAACAAATTTTAATAGAGAAAAGGTATTTAAATAGGTTTTAAAGGCCTGCAAGTCGAATGGGGATATTCAAGTTTTTTCTTTGATATTAATTCAAGTTACACATTTGAGCGTGGTGACCGATAAGAAAACAAATTTTAATAGAGAAAAGGTATTTAATAGGTTTTAAAGGCCTGCAAGTCGAATGGGGATATTAAAGTTTTTTCTTTGATATTAATTCAAGTTACACTTTTTGAGCGTGGTGACCGATAAGAAAACAAATTTTAATAGAGAAAAGGTATTTAATAGGTTTTAAAGGCCTGCAAGTCGAATGGGGACATTCAAGTTTTTTCTTTGATATTAATGAATAAGATAACAATAATGATAAGATAACAATAATGATAAGAATACAAATTTTAATAGAGAAAAGGTATTTTAATAGGTTTTAAAGGACTGCAAGTCGAATGGGGATATTCAAATTTTTTCTTTGATATTAATTCAAGTTACACTTATTGAGCGTAGTGACCGATATAAAACAAATTTTAATAGAGAAAAGGTATTTTATAGGTTTTAAAGGCCTGCAAGTCGTATAGGGCCATTCAAGTTTTTTCTTTGATATTAATGAATAAGATAACAATAATGATAAGATAACAATAATGATAAGAAAACAAATTTTAATAGAGAAAAGTTATTTTAATAGGTTTTAAAGGACTGCAAGTCGAATGGGGATATTCAATTTTTTTTCTTTGATATTAATTCAAGTTACACTTTTTGAGCGTGTTGAACGATAAGAAAACAAATTTTAATAGAGAAAAGGTATTTAATAGGTTTTAAAGGACTGCAAGTCGAATGGGGATATTCAAGTTTTTTCTTTGATATTAATTCAAGTTACACTTTTTGAGCGTGGTGACCGATATAAAACAAATTTTAATAGAGAAAAGGTATTTAATAGATTTTAAAGGCCTGCAAGTCGAATGGGGATATTCAAGGTTTTCCTTTGATATTAATGAATAAGATAACAATAATGATAAGATAACAATAATGATAAGAAAAAAAAATTTAATAGAGAAAAGGTATTTTAATAGGTTTTAAAGGCCTGCAAGTCGAATGGGGATATTCAAGTTTTTTCTTTGATATTAATTCAAGTTACACTTTTTGAGCGTGGTGACAGATAAGAAAACAAATTTTAATAAAGAAAAGGATTTTAATAGGTGTTAAAGGATTGCAAGTCGAATGGGGATATTCAAGTTTTTCCTTTGATATTAATGAATAAGATAACAATAATGATAAGAAAACAAATTTAAATAGAGAAAAGGTATTTTAATAGGTTTTAAAGGCCTGCAAGTCGAATGGGGATATTCAAGTTTTTTCTTTGATATTAATTCAAGTTACAATTTTGAGCGTGGTGACCGATAAGAAAGTAAATTTTAATAGAGAAAAGGTATTTAATAGGTTTTTAAGGCCTGCAAGTCGAATGGGGATATTCAAGTATTTTCTTTGATATTAATTCAAGTTACACTTTTTGAGCGTGGTGACCGATAAGAAAACAAATTTTAATAGAGAAAAGGTATTTAATAGGTTTTAAAGGCCTGCAAGTCGAATGGGGATATTCAAGTTTTTTCTTTGATATTAATTCAAGTTACACTTTTTGAGCGTGGTGACCGATAAGAAAACAAATTTTTTTCTTTTATTGAATAAATGAGAATATATCCGCAATAAGAATTTATCAAAAATATCCGCAATCGATTTGTAGGTATCGAAAACCTCGATGTACCAAATTTCAATGATCTAACTCTATTTTTTGAAAAAAAGGTATTTTAATAGGTTTTTAAAGGCCTGCAAGTCGAATGGGGATATTCAAGTTTTTTTTTTTTTGATATAATTTCAAGTTACAATTTTTGAGCGTGGTGAAAGATAAGAAAACAAATTTTAATAGAGAAAAGATATTTAATAGGTTTTAAAGGCCTGCAAGTCGAATGGGGATATTCAAGTTTTTTCTTTGATATTAATGAATAAGATAACAATAATAAGAAAACAAATTTTAATAGAGAAAAGGTATTTTAATAGGTTTTAAAGGCCTGCAAGTCGAATGGGGATATTCAAGTTTTTTCTTTGATATTAATTCAAGTTACACATTTGAGCGTGGTGACCGATAAGAAAACAAATTTTAATAGAGAAAAGGTATTTAATAGGTTTTAAAGGCCTGCAAGTCGAATAGGGATATTAAAGTTTTTTCTTTGATATTAATTTAAGTTACACTTTTTGAGCGTGGTGACCGATAAGAAAACAAATTTTAATAGAGAAAAGGTATTTAATAGGTTTTAAAGGCCTGCAAGTCGAATGGGGACATTCAAGTTTTTTCTTTGATATTAATGAATAAGATAACAATAATGATAAGATAACAATAATGATAAGAATACAAATTTTAATAGAGAAAAGGTATTTTAATAGGTTTTAAAGGACTGCAAGTCGAATGGGGATATTCAAATTTTTTCTTTGATATTAATTCAAGTTACACTTATTGAGCGTAGTGACCGATATAAAACAAATTTTAATAGAGAAAAGGTATTTTATAGGTTTTAAAGGCCTGCAAGTCGTATAGGGCCATTCAAGTTTTTTCTTTGATATTAATGAATAAGATAACAATAATGATAAGATAACAATAATGATAAGAAAACAAATTTTAATAGAGAAAAGGTATTTTAATAGGTTTTAAAGGACTGCAAGTCGAATGGGGATATTCAATTTTTTTTCTTTGATATTAATTCAAGTTACACTTTTTGAGCGTGTTGACCGATAAGAAAACAAATTTTAATAGAGAAAAGGTATTTAATAGGTTTTAAAGGCCTGCAAGTCGAATGGGGATATTCAAGTTTTTTCTTTGATATTAATTCAAGTTACACTTTTTGAGCGTGGTGACCGATATAAAACAAATTTTAATAGAGAAAAGGTATTTAATAGATTTTAAAGGCCTGCAAGTCGAATGGGGATATTCAAGGTTTTCCTTTGATATTAATGAATAAGATAACAATAATGATAAGATAACAATAATGATAAGAAAAAAAAATTTAATAGAGAAAAGGTATTTTAATAGGTTTTAAAGGCCTGCAAGTCGAATGGGGATATTCAAGTTTTTTCTTTGATATTAATTCAAGTTACACTTTTTGAGCGTGGTGACAGATAAGAAAACAAATTTTAATAAAGAAAAGGTTTTTAATAGGTGTTAAAGGATTGCAAGTCGAATGGGGATATTCAAGTTTTTCCTTTGATATTAATTCAAGTTACACTTTTTGAGCGTGGTGACCGATAAGAAAACAAATTTTAATAAAGAAAAGGTAATTAATTCGTTTTAAAGGCCTGCAAGTCGAATTGGGATATTCAAGTTTTTTCTTTGGTATTAATGAATAAGATAACAATAATGATAAGAAAACAAATTTTAATAGAGAAAAGGTATTTTAATAGGTTTTAAAGGCCTGCAAGTCGAATGGGGATATTCAAGTATTTTCTTTGATATTAATTCAAGTTACACTTTTTGAGCGTATTGACCGATAAGAAAAAAAATTTTAATAGAGAAAAGGTATTTAATAGGTTTTAAAGGCCTGCAAGTCGAATGGGGATATTAAAGTTTTTTCTTTGATATTAATTCAAGTTACACTTTTTGAGCGTGGTGACCGATAAGAAAACAAATTTTAATAGAGAAAAGGTATTTAATAGGTTTTAAAGGCGTGCAAGTCGAATGGGGATATTCAAGTTTTTTCTTTTATATTAATTCAAGTTACACTTTTTGAGCGTGGTGACCGATAAGAAAACAAATTTTTTTCTTTTATTGAATAAATGAGAATATATCCGCAATAAGAATTTATCAAAAATATCCGCAATCGATTTGTAGGTATCGAAAACCTCGATGTACCAAATTTCAATGATCTAACTCTATTTTTTGAAAAAAAGGTATTTTAATAGGTTTTTAAAGGCCTGCAAGTCGAATGGTGATATTCAAGTTTTTTTTTTTTTGATATAATTTCAAGTTACAATTTTTGAGCGTGGTGACCGATAAGAAAACAAATTTTAATAGAGAAAAGATATTTAATAGGTTTTAAAGGCCTGCAAGTCGAATGGGGATATTCAAGTTTTTTCTTTGATATTAATGAATAAGATAACAATAATAAGAAAACAAATTTTAATAGAGAAAAGTTATTTTAATAGGTTTTAAAGGCCTGCAAGTCGAATGGGGATATTCAAGTTTTTTCTTTGATATTAATTCAAGTTACACATTTGAGCGTGGTGACCGATAAGAAAACAAATTTTAATAGAGAAAAGGTATTTAATAGGTTTTAAAGGCCTGCAAGTCGAATGGGGATATTAAAGTTTTTTCTTTGATATTAATTCAAGTTACACTTTTTGAGCGTGGTGACCGATAAGAAAACAAATTTTAATAGAGAAAAGGTATTTAATAGGTTTTAAAGGCCTGCAAGTCGAATGGGGACATTCAAGTTTTTTCTTTGATATTAATTCAAGTTACACTTATTGAGCGTAGTGACCGATATAAAACAAATTTTAATAGAGAAAAGGTATTTTATAGGTTTTAAAGGCCTGCAAGTCGTATAGGGCCATTCAAGTTTTTTCTTTGATATTAATGAATAAGATAACAATAATGATAAGATAACAATAATGATAAGAAAACAAATTTTAATAGAGAAAAGGTATTTTAATAGGTTTTAAAGGACTGCAAGTCGAATGGGGATATTCAATTTTTTTTCTTTGATATTAATTCAAGTTACACTTTTTGAGCGTGTTGACCGATAAGAAAACAAATTTTAATAGAGAAAAGGTATTTAATAGGTTTTAAAGGCCTGCAAGTCGAATGGGGATATTCAAGTTTTTTCTTTGATATTAATTCAAGTTACACTTTTTTAACGTGGTGACCGATATAAAACAAATTTTAATAGAGAAAAGGTATTTAATAGATTTTAAAGGCCTGCAAGTCGAATGGGGATATTCAAGGTTTTCCTTTGATATTAATGAATAAGATAACAATAATGATAAGAAAAAAAAATTTAATAGAGAAAAGGTATTTTAATAGGTTTTAAAGGCCTGCAAGTCGAATGGGGATATTCAAGTTTTTTCTTTGATATTAATTCAAGTTACACTTTTTGAGCGTGGTGACAGATAAGAAAACAAATTTTAATAAAGAAAAGGTTTTTAATAGGTGTTAAAGGATTGCAAGTCGAATGGGGATATTCAAGTTTTTCCTTTGATATTAATGAATAAGATAACAATAATGATAAGAAAACAAATTTAAATAGAGAAAAGGTATTTTAATAGGTTTTAAAGGCCTGCAAGTCGAATGGGGATATTCAAGTTTTTTCTTTGATATTAATTCAAGTTACAATTTTGAGCGTGGTGACCGATAAGAAAGTAAATTTTAATAGAGAAAAGGTATTTAATAGGTTTTTAAGGCCTGCAAGTCGAATGGGGATATTCAAGTATTTTCTTTGATATTAATTCAAGTTACACTTTTTTAGCGTGGTGACCGATAAGAAAACAAATTTTAATAGAGAAAATGTATTTAATGGGTTTTAAAGGCTTGCAAGTCGAATGGGGATATTCAAGTTTTTTCTTTGATATTAATTCAAGTTACACTTTTTGAGCGTGGTGACCGATAAGAAAACAAATTTTTTTCTTTTATTGAATAAATGAGAATATATCCGCAATAAGAATTTATCAAAAATATCCGCAATCGATTTGTAGGTATCGAAAACCTGGATGTACCAAATTTCAATGATCTAACTCTATTTTTTGAAAAAAAGGTATTTTAATAGGTTTTTAAAGGCCTGCAAGTCGAATGGGGATATTCAAGTTTTTTTTTTTTGATATAATTTCAAGTTACAATTTTTGAGCGTGGTGACCGATAAGAAAACAAATTTTAATAGAGAAAAGATATTTAATAGGTTTTAAAGGCCTGCAAGTCGAATGGGGATATTCAAGTTTTTTCTTTGATATTAATGAATAAGATAACAATAAAAAGAAAACAAATTTTAATAGAGAAAAGGTATTTTAATAGGTTTTAAAGGCCTGCAAGTCGAATGGGGATATTCAAGTTTTTTCTTTGATATTAATTCAAGTTACACATTTGAGCGTGGTGACCGATAAGAAAACAAATTTTAATAGAGAAAAGGTATTTAATAGGTTTTAAAGGCCTGCAAGTCGAATGGGGATATTAAAGTTTTTTCTTTGATATTAATTCAAGTTACACTTTTTGAGCGTGGTGACCGATAAGAAAACAAATTTTAATAGAGAAAAGGTATTTAATAGGTTTTAAAGGCCTGCAAGTCGAATGGGGACATTCAAGTTTTTTCTTTGATATTAATTCAAGTTACACTTATTGAGCGTAGTGACCGATATAAAACAAATTTTAATAGAGAAAAGGTATTTTATAGGTTTTAAAGGCCTGCAAGTCGTATAGGGCCATTCAAGTTTTTTCTTTGATATTAATGAATAAGATAACAATAATGATAAGATAACAATAATGATAAGAAAACAAATTTTAATAGAGAAAAGGTATTTTAATAGGTTTTAAAGGACTGCAAGTCGAATGGGGATATTCAATTTTTTTTCTTTGATATTAATTCAAGTTACACTTTTTGAGCGTGTTGACCGATAAGAAAACAAATTTTAATAGAGAAAAGGTATTTAATAGGTTTTAAAGGCCTGCAAGTCGAATGGGGATATTCAAGTTTTTTCTTTGATATTAATTCAAGTTACACTTTTTGAGCGTGGTGACCGATATAAAACAAATTTTAATAGAGAAAAGGTATTTAATAGATTTTAAAGGCCTGCAAGTCGAATGGGGATATTCAAGGTTTTCCTTTGATATTAATGAATAAGATAACAATAATGATAAGATAACAATAATGATAAGAAAAAAAAATTTAATAGAGAAAAGGTATTTTAATAGGTTTTAAAGGCCTGCAAGTCGAATGGGGATATTCAAGTTTTTTCTTTGATATTAATTCAAGTTACACTTTTTGAGCGTGGTGACAGATAAGAAAACAAATTTTAATAAAGAAAAGGTTTTTAATAGGTGTTAAAGGATTGCAAGTCGAATGGGGATATTCAAGTTTTTCCTTTGAAATTAATGAATAAGATAACAATAATGATAAGAAAACAAATTTAAATAGAGAAAAGGTATTTTAATAGGTTTTAAAGGCCTGCAAGTCGAATGGGGATATTCAAGTTTTTTCTTTGATATTAATTCAAGTTACAATTTTGAGCGTGGTGACCGATAAGAAAGTAAATTTTAATAGAGAAAAGAAATTTAATAGGTTTTTAAGGCCTGCAAGTCGAATGGGGATATTCAAGTATTTTCTTTGATATTAATTCAAGTTACACTTTTTGAGCGTGGTGACCGATAAGAAAACAAATTTTAATAGAGAAAATGTATTTAATGGGTTTTAAAGGCTTGCAAGTCGAATGGGGATATTCAAGTTTTTTCTTTGATATTAATTCAAGTTACACTTTTTGAGCGTGGTGACCGATAAGAAAACAAATTTTAATAAAGAAAAGGTAATTAATTCGTTTTAAAGGCCTGCAAGTCGAATGGGGATATTCAAGTTTTTTCTTTGATATTAATGAATAAGATAACAATAATGATAAGAAAACAAATTTTAATAGAGAAAAGGTATTTTAATAGGTTTTAAAGGCCTGCAAGTCGAATGGGGATATTCAAGTATTTTCTTTGATATTAATTCAAGTTACACTTTTTGAGCGTATTGACCGATAAGAAAAAAAATTTTAATAGAGAAAAGGTATTTAATAGGTTTTAAAGGCCTGCAAGTCGAATGGGGATATTAAAGTTTTTCTTTGATATTAATTCAAGTTACACTTTTTGAGCGTGGTGACCGATAAGAAAGCAAATTTTAATCGAGAAAAGGTATTTAAAAGGTTTTAAAGGCCTGCAAGTCGAATGGGGATATTCAAGTTTTTTATCTGATATTAATTCAAGTTACACTTTTTGAGCGTGGTGACCGATAAGAAAACAAATTTTAATAGAGAAAAGGTATTTAATAGGTTTTAAAGGCCTGCAAGTCGAATGGGGATATTCAACTTTTTCTTTGATATTAATTCAAGTTACACTTTTTGAGCGTGGTGACCGATAAGAAAACAATTTTTTTTCTTTTATTGAATAAATGAGAATATATCCGCAATAAGAATTTATCAAAAATATCCGCAATCGATTTGTAGGTATCGAAAACCTCGATGTACCAAATTTCAATGATCTAACTCTATTTTTTGAAAAAAAGGTATTTTAATAGGTTTTTAAAGGCCTGCAAGTCGAATGGGGATATTCAAGTTTTTTTTTTTTTTTTTGATATAATTTCAAGTTACAATTTTTGAGCGTGGTGACCGATAAGAAAACAAATTTTAATAGAGAAAAGATATTTAATAGGTTTTAAAGGCCTGCAAGTCGAATGGGGATATTCAAGTTTTTTCTTTGATATTAATGAATAAGATAACAATAATAAGAAAACAAATTTTAATAGAGAAAAGGTATTTTAATAGGTTTTAAAGGCCTGCAAGTCGAATGGGGATATTCAAGTTTTTTCTTTGATATTAATTCAAGTTACACATTTGAGCGTGGTGACCGATAAGAAAACAAATTTTAATAGAGAAAAGGTATTTAATAGGTTTTAAAGGCCTGCAAGTCGAATGGGGATATTAAAGTTTTTTCTTTGATATTAATTCAAGTTACACTTTTTGAGCGTGGTGACCGATAAGAAAACAAATTTTAATAGAGAAAAGGTATTTAATAGGTTTTAAAGGCCTGCAAGTCGAATGGGGACATTCAAGTTTTTTCTTTGATATTAATGAATAAGATAACAATAATGATAAGATAACAATAATGATAAGAATACAAATTTTAATAGTGAAAAGGTATTTTAATAGGTTTTAAAGGACTGCAAGTCGAATGGGGATATTCAAATTTTTTGTTTGATATTAATTCAAGTTACACTTATTGAGCGTAGTGACCGATATAAAACAAATTTTAATAGAGAAAAGGTATTTTATAGGTTTTAAAGGCCTGCAAGTCGTATAGGGCCATTCAAGTTTTTTCTTTGATATTAATGAATAAGATAACAATAATGATAAGATAACAATAATGATAAGAAAACGAATTTTAATAGAGAAAAGGTATTTTAATAGGTTTTAAAGGACTGCAAGTCGAATGGGGATATTCAATTTTTTCTTTGATATTAATTCAAGTTACACTTTTTGAGCGTGTTGACCGATAAGAAAACAAATTTTAATAGAGAAAAGGTATTTAATAGGTTTTAAAGGCCTGCAAGTCGAATGGGGATATTCAAGTTTTTTCTTTGATATTAATTCAAGTTACACTTTTTGAGCGTGGTGACCGATATAAAACAAATTTTAATAGAGAAAACGTATTTTAATAGGTTTTAAAGGCCTGCAAGTCGAATGGGGATATTCAAGTTTTTTCTTTGATATTAATTCAAGTTACACTTTTTGAGCGTGGTGACAGATAAGAAAACAAATTTTAATAAAGAAAAGGTTTTTAATAGGTGTTAAAGGATTGCAAGTCGAATGGGGATATTTAAGTTTTTCCTTTGATATTAATGAATAAGATAACAATAATGATAAGAAAACAAATTTAAATAGAGAAAAGGTATTTTAATAGGTTTTAAAGGCCTGCAAGTCGAATGGGGATATTCAATTTTTTTCTTTGATATTAATTCAAGTTACACTTTTTGAGCGTGGTGACCGATAAAAAAACAAATTTTAATAAAGAAAAGGTAATTAATTCGTTTTAAAGGCCTGCAAGTCGAATGGGGATATTCAAGTTTTTTCTTTGATATTAATGAATAAGATAACAATAATGATAAGAATACAAATTTTAATAGAGAAAAGGTATTTTAATAGGTTTTAAAGGCCTGCAAGTCGAATGGGGATATTCAAGTATTTTCTTTGATATTAATTCAAGTTACACTTTTTGAGCGTATTGACCGATAAGAAAAAAAATTTTAATAGAGAAAAGGTATTTAATAGGTTTTAAAGGCCTGCAAGTCGAATGGGGATATTCAAGTTTTTTCTTTGATATTAATTCAAGTTACAATTTTGAGCGTGGTGACCGATAAGAAAGTAAATTTTAATAGAGAAAAGGTATTTAATAGGTTTTTAAGGCCTGCAAGTCGAATGGGGATATTCAAGTATTTTCTTTGATATTAATTCAAGTTACACTTTTTTAGCGTGGTGACCGATAAGAAAACAAATTTTAATAGAGAAAATGTATTTAATGGGTTTTAAAGGCTTGCAAGTCGAATGGGGATATTCAAGTTTTTTCTTTGATATTAATTCAAGTTACACTTTTTGAGCGTGGTGACCGATAAGAAAACAAATTTTTTTCTTTTATTGAATAAATGAGAATATATCCGCAATAAGAATTTATCAAAAATATCCGCAATCGATTTGTAGGTATCGAAAACCTGGATGTACCAAATTTCAATGATCTAACTCTATTTTTTGAAAAAAAGGCATTTTAATAGGTTTTTAAAGGCCTGCAAGTCGAATGGGGATATTCAAGTTTTTTTTTTTTGATATAATTTCAAGTTACAATTTTTGAGCGTGGTGACCGATAAGAAAACAAATTTTAATAGAGAAAAGATATTTAATAGGTTTTAAAGGCCTGCAAGTCGAATGGGGATATTCAAGTTTTTTCTTTGATATTAATGAATAAGATAACAATAAAAAGAAAACAAATTTTAATAGAGAAAAGGTATTTTAATAGGTTTTAAAGGCCTGCAAGTCGAATGGGGATATTCAAGTTTTTTCTTTGATATTAATTCAAGTTACACATTTGAGCGTGGTGACCGATAAGAAAACAAATTTTAATAGAGAAAAGGTATTTAATAGGTTTTAAAGGCCTGCAAGTCGAATGGGGATATTAAAGTTTTTTCTTTGATATTAATTCAAGTTACACTTTTTGAGCGTGGTGACCGATAAGAAAACAAATTTTAATAGAGAAAAGGTATTTAATAGGTTTTAAAGGCCTGCAAGTCGAATGGGGACATTCAAGTTTTTTCTTTGATATTAATTCAAGTTACACTTATTGAGCGTAGTGACCGATATAAAACAAATTTTAATAGAGAAAAGGTATTTTATAGGTTTTAAAGGCCTGCAAGTCGTATAGGGCCATTCAAGTTTTTTCTTTGATATTAATGAATAAGATAACAATAATGATAAGATAACAATAATGATAAGAAAACAAATTTTAATAGAGAAAAGGTATTTTAATAGGTTTTAAAGGACTGCAAGTCGAATGGGGATATTCAATTTTTTTTCTTTGATATTAATTCAAGTTACACTTTTTGAGCGTGTTGACCGATAAGAAAACAAATTTTAATAGAGAAAAGGTATTTAATAGGTTTTAAAGGCCTGCAAGTCGAATGGGGATATTCAAGTTTTTTCTTTGATATTAATTCAAGTTACACTTTTTGAGCGTGGTGACCGATATAAAACAAATTTTAATAGAGAAAAGGTATTTAATAGATTTTAAAGGCCTGCAAGTCGAATGGGGATATTCAAGGTTTTCCTTTGATATTAATGAATAAGATAACAATAATGATAAGATAACAATAATGATAAGAAAAAAAAATTTAATAGAGAAAAGGTATTTTAATAGGTTTTAAAGGCCTGCAAGTCGAATGGGGATATTCAAGTTTTTTCTTTGATATTAATTCAAGTTACACTTTTTGAGCGTGGTGACAGATAAGAAAACAAATTTTAATAAAGAAAAGGTTTTTAATAGGTGTTAAAGGATTGCAAGTCGAATGGGGATATTCAAGTTTTTCCTTTGAAATTAATGAATAAGATAACAATAATGATAAGAAAACAAATTTAAATAGAGAAAAGGTATTTTAATAGGTTTTAAAGGCCTGCAAGTCGAATGGGGATATTCAAGTTTTTTCTTTGATATTAATTCAAGTTACAATTTTGAGCGTGGTGACCGATAAGAAAGTAAATTTTAATAGAGAAAAGAAATTTAATAGGTTTTTAAGGCCTGCAAGTCGAATGGGGATATTCAAGTATTTTCTTTGATATTAATTCAAGTTACACTTTTTGAGCGTGGTGACCGATAAGAAAACAAATTTTAATAGAGAAAATGTATTTAATGGGTTTTAAAGGCTTGCAAGTCGAATGGGGATATTCAAGTTTTTTCTTTGATATTAATTCAAGTTACACTTTTTGAGCGTGGTGACCGATAAGAAAACAAATTTTAATAAAGAAAAGGTAATTAATTCGTTTTAAAGGCCTGCAAGTCGAATGGGGATATTCAAGTTTTTTCTTTGATATTAATGAATAAGATAACAATAATGATAAGAAAACAAATTTTAATAGAGAAAAGGTATTTTAATAGGTTTTAAAGGCCTGCAAGTCGAATGGGGATATTCAAGTATTTTCTTTGATATTAATTCAAGTTACACTTTTTGAGCGTATTGACCGATAAGAAAAAAAATTTTAATAGAGAAAAGGTATTTAATAGGTTTTAAAGGCCTGCAAGTCGAATGGGGATATTAAAGTTTTTCTTTGATATTAATTCAAGTTACACTTTTTGAGCGTGGTGACCGATAAGAAAGCAAATTTTAATCGAGAAAAGGTATTTAAAAGGTTTTAAAGGCCTGCAAGTCGAATGGGGATATTCAAGTTTTTTATCTGATATTAATTCAAGTTACCCTTTTTGAGCGTGGTGACCGATAAGAAAACAAATTTTAATAGAGAAAAGGTATTTAATAGGTTTTAAAGGCCTGCAAGTCGAATGGGGATATTCAACTTTTTCTTTGATATTAATTCAAGTTACACTTTTTGAGCGTGGTGACCGATAAGAAAACAATTTTTTTTCTTTTATTGAATAAATGAGAATATATCCGCAATAAGAATTTATCAAAAATATCCGCAATCGATTTGTAGGTATCGAAAACCTCGATGTACCAAATTTCAATGATCTAACTCTATTTTTTGAAAAAAAGGTATTTTAATAGGTTTTTAAAGGCCTGCAAGTCGAATGGGGATATTCAAGTTTTTTTTTTTTTTTTGATATAATTTCAAGTTACAATTTTTGAGCGTGGTGACCGATAAGAAAACAAATTTTAATAGAGAAAAGATATTTAATAGGTTTTAAAGGCCTGCAAGTCGAATGGGGATATTCAAGTTTTTTCTTTGATATTAATGAATAAGATAACAATAATAAGAAAACAAATTTTAATAGAGAAAAGGTATTTTAATAGGTTTTAAAGGCCTGCAAGTCGAATGGGGATATTCAAGTTTTTTCTTTGATATTAATTCAAGTTACACATTTGAGCGTGGTGACCGATAAGAAAACAAATTTTAATAGAGAAAAGGTATTTAATAGGTTTTAAAGGCCTGCAAGTCGAATGGGGATATTAAAGTTTTTTCTTTGATATTAATTCAAGTTACACTTTTTGAGCGTGGTGACCGATAAGAAAACAAATTTTAATAGAGAAAAGGTATTTAATAGGTTTTAAAGGCCTGCAAGTCGAATGGGGACATTCAAGTTTTTTCTTTGATATTAATGAATAAGATAACAATAATGATAAGATAACAATAATGATAAGAATACAAATTTTAATAGTGAAAAGGTATTTTAATAGGTTTTAAAGGACTGCAAGTCGAATGGGGATATTCAAATTTTTTGTTTGATATTAATTCAAGTTACACTTATTGAGCGTAGTGACCGATATAAAACAAATTTTAATAGAGAAAAGGTATTTTATAGGTTTTAAAGGCCTGCAAGTCGTATAGGGCCATTCAAGTTTTTTCTTTGATATTAATGAATAAGATAACAATAATGATAAGATAACAATAATGATAAGAAAACGAATTTTAATAGAGAAAAGGTATTTTAATAGGTTTTAAAGGACTGCAAGTCGAATGGGGATATTCAATTTTTTCTTTGATATTAATTCAAGTTACACTTTTTGAGCGTGTTGACCGATAAGAAAACAAATTTTAATAGAGAAAAGGTATTTAATAGGTTTTAAAGGCCTGCAAGTCGAATGGGGATATTCAAGTTTTTTCTTTGATATTAATTCAAGTTACACTTTTTGAGCGTGGTGACCGATATAAAACAAATTTTAATAGAGAAAACGTATTTTAATAGGTTTTAAAGGCCTGCAAGTCGAATGGGGATATTCAAGTTTTTTCTTTGATATTAATTCAAGTTACACTTTTTGAGCGTGGTGACAGATAAGAAAACAAATTTTAATAAAGAAAAGGTTTTTAATAGGTGTTAAAGGATTGCAAGTCGAATGGGGATATTTAAGTTTTTCCTTTGATATTAATGAATAAGATAACAATAATGATAAGAAAACAAATTTAAATAGAGAAAAGGTATTTTAATAGGTTTTAAAGGCCTGCAAGTCGAATGGGGATATTCAATTTTTTTCTTTGATATTAATTCAAGTTACACTTTTTGAGCGTGGTGACCGATAAAAAAACAAATTTTAATAAAGAAAAGGTAATTAATTCGTTTTAAAGGCCTGCAAGTCGAATGGGGATATTCAAGTTTTTTCTTTGATATTAATGAATAAGATAACAATAATGATAAGAATACAAATTTTAATAGAGAAAAGGTATTTTAATAGGTTTTAAAGGCCTGCAAGTCGAATGGGGATATTCAAGTATTTTCTTTGATATTAATTCAAGTTACACTTTTTGAGCGTATTGACCGATAAGAAAAAAAATTTTAATAGAGAAAAGGTATTTAATAGGTTTTAAAGGCCTGCAAGTCGAATGGGGATATTAAAGTTTTTTATTTGATATTAATTCAAGTTACACTTTTTGAGCGTGGTGACCGATAAGAAAGCAAATTTTAATAGAGAAAAGGTATTTAAAAGGTTTTAAAGGCCTGCAAGTCGAATGGGGATATTCAAGTTTTTTATCTGATATTAATTCAAGTTACACTTTTTGAGCGTGGTGACCGATAAGAAAACAAATTTTAATAGAGAAAAAGTATTTAATAGGTTTTAAAGGCCTGCAAGTCGAATGGGGATATTCAAGTTTTTTCTTTGATATTAATTCAAGTTACACTTTTTGAGCGTGGTGACCGATAAGAAAACAAATTTTTTTCTTTTATTGAATAAATGAGAATATATCCGCAATAAGAATTTATCAAAAATATCCGCAATCGATTTGTAGGTATCGAAAACCTCGATGTACCAAATTTCAATGATCTAACTCTATTTTTTGAAAAAAAGGTATTTTAAAAGGTTTTTAAAGGCCTGCAAGTCGAATGGGGATATTCAAGTTTTTTTTTTTTTTGATATAATTTCAAGTTACAATTTTTGAGCGTGGTGACCGATAAGAAAACAAATTTTAATAGAGAAAAGATATTTAATAGGTTTTAAAGGCCTGCAAGTCGAATGGGGATATTCAAGTTTTTTCTTTGATATTAATGAATAAGATAACAATAATAAGAAAACAAATTTTAATAGAGAAAAGGTATTTTAATAGGTTTTAAAGGCCTGCAAGTCGAATGGGGATATTCAAGTTTTTTCTTTGATATTAATTCAAGTTACACATTTGAGCGTGGTGACCGATAAGAAAAAAATTTTAATAGAGAAAAGGTATTTAATAGGTTTTAAAGGCCTGCAAGTCGAATGGGGATATTAAAGTTTTTTCTTTGATATTAATTCAAGTTACACTTTTTGAGCGTGGTGACCGATAAGAAAACAAATTTTAATAGAGAAGAGGTATTTAATAGGTTTTAAAGGCCTGCAAGTCGAAT
The DNA here is from genome assembly GCA_963930645.1 of Salticus scenicus. Taxonomy (NCBI): domain Eukaryota; kingdom Metazoa; phylum Arthropoda; class Arachnida; order Araneae; family Salticidae; genus Salticus; species Salticus scenicus. Next base: position 8,878,881 of record OZ005651.1, on the reverse strand, counting down.
GGGGATATTCAAGTATTTTCTTTGATATTAATTCAAGTTACACTTTTTGAGCGTGGTGACCGATAAGAAAACAAATTTTAATAGAGAAAATGTATTTAATGGGTTTTAAAGGCTTGCAAGTCGAATGGGGATATTCAAGTTTTTGCTTTGATATTAATTCAAGTTACACTTTTTGAGCGTGGTGACCGATAAGAAAACAAATTTTTTTCTTTTATTGAATAAATGAGAATATATCCGCAATAAGAATTTATCAAAAATATCCGCAATCGATTTGTAGGTATCGAAAACCTGGATGTACCAAATTTCAATGATCTAACTCTATTTTTTGAAAAAAAGGTATTTTAATAGGTTTTTAAAGGCCTGCAAGTCGAATGGGGATATTCAAGTTTTTTTTTTTTTGATATAATTTCAAGTTACAATTTTTGAGCGTGGTGACCGATAAGAAAACAAATTTTAATAGAGAAAAGATATTTAATAGGTTTTAAAGGCCTGCAAGTCGAATGGGGATATTCAAGTTTTTTCTTTGATATTAATGAATAAGATAACAATAAAAAGAAAACAAATTTTAATAGAGAAAAGGTATTTTAATAGGTTTTAAAGGCCTGCAAGTCGAATGGGGATATTCAAGTTTTTTCTTTGATATTAATTCAAGTTACACATTTGAGCGTGGTGACCGATAAGAAAACAAATTTTAATAGAGAAAAGGTATTTAATAGGTTTTAAAGGCCTGCAAGTCGAATGGGGATATTAAAGTTTTTTCTTTGATATTAATTCAAGTTACACTTTTTGAGCGTGGTGACCGATAAGAAAACAAATTTTAATAGAGAAAAGGTATTTAATAGGTTTTAAAGGCCTGCAAGTCGAATGGGGACATTCAAGTTTTTTCTTTGATATTAATTCAAGTTACACTTATTGAGCGTAGTGACCGATATAAAACAAATTTTAATAGAGAAAAGGTATTTTATAGGTTTTAAAGGCCTGCAAGTCGTATAGGGCCATTCAAGTTTTTTCTTTGATATTAATGAATAATATAACAATAATGATAAGATAACAATAATGATAAGAAAACAAATTTTAATAGAGAAAAGGTATTTTAATAGGTTTTAAAGGACTGCAAGTCGAATGGGGATATTCAATTTTTTTTCTTTGATATTAATTCAAGTTACACTTTTTGAGCGTGTTGACCGATAAGAAAACAAATTTTAATAGAGAAAAGGTATTTAATAGGTTTTAAAGGCCTGCAAGTCGAATGGGGATATTCAAGTTTTTTCTTTGATATTAATTCAAGTTACACTTTTTGAGCGTGGTGACCGATATAAAACAAATTTTAATAGAGAAAAGGTATTTAATAGATTTTAAAGGCCTGCAAGTCGAATGGGGATATTCAAGGTTTTCCTTTGATATTAATGAATAAGATAACAATAATGATAAGATAACAATAATGATAAGAAAAAAAAATTTAATAGAGAAAAGGTATTTTAATAGGTTTTAAAGGCCTGCAAGTCGAATGGGGATATTCAAGTTTTTTCTTTGATATTAATTCAAGTTACACTTTTTGAGCGTGGTGACAGATAAGAAAACAAATTTTAATAAAGAAAAGGTTTTTAATAGGTGTTAAAGGATTGCAAGTCGAATGGGGATATTCAAGTTTTTCCTTTGAAATTAATGAATAAGATAACAATAATGATAAGAAAACAAATTTAAATAGAGAAAAGGTATTTTAATAGGTTTTAAAGGCCTGCAAGTCGAATGGGGATATTCAAGTTTTTTCTTTGATAGTAATTCAAGTTACAATTTTGAGCGTGGTGACCGATAAGAAAGTAAATTTTAATAGAGAAAAGAAATTTAATAGGTTTTTAAGGCCTGCAAGTCGAATGGGGATATTCAAGTATTTTCTTTGATATTAATTCAAGTTACACTTTTTGAGCGTGGTGACCGATAAGAAAACAAATTTTAATAGAGAAAATGTATTTAATGGGTTTTAAAGGCTTGCAAGTCGAATGGGGATATTCAAGTTTTTTCTTTGATATTAATTCAAGTTACACTTTTTGAGCGTGGTGACCGATAAGAAAACAAATTTTAATAAAGAAAAGGTAATTAATTCGTTTTAAAGGCCTGCAAGTCGAATGGGGATATTCAAGTTTTTTCTTTGATATTAATGAATAAGATAACAATAATGATAAGAAAACAAATTTTAATAGAGAAAAGGTATTTTAATAGGTTTTAAAGGCCTGCAAGTCGAATGGGGATATTCAAGTATTTTCTTTGATATTAATTCAAGTTACACTTTTTGAGCGTATTGACCGATAAGAAAAAAAATTTTAATAGAGAAAAGGTATTTAATAGGTTTTAAAGGCCTGCAAGTCGAATGGGGATATTAAAGTTTTTCTTTGATATTAATTCAAGTTACACTTTTTGAGCGTGGTGACCGATAAGAAAGCAAATTTTAATCGAGAAAAGGTATTTAAAAGGTTTTAAAGGACTGCAAGTCGAATGGGGATATTCAAGTTTTTTATCTGATATTAATTCAAGTTACACTTTTTGAGCGTGGTGACCGATAAGAAAACAAATTTTAATAGAGAAAAGGTATTTAATAGGTTTTAAAGGCCTGCAAGTCGAATGGGGATATTCAACTTTTTCTTTGATATTAATTCAAGTTACACTTTTTGAGCGTGGTGACCGATAAGAAAACAATTTTTTTTCTTTTATTGAATAAATGAGAATATATCCGCAATAAGAATTTATCAAAAATATCCGCAATCGATTTGTAGGTATCGAAAACCTCGATGTACCAAATTTCAATGATCTAACTCTATTTTTTGAAAAAAAGGTATTTTAATAGGTTTTTAAAGGCCTGCAAGTCGAATGGGGATATTCAAGTTTTTTTTTTTTTTTTGATATAATTTCAAGTTACAATTTTTGAGCGTGGTGACCGATAAGAAAACAAATTTTAATAGAGAAAAGATATTTAATAGGTTTTAAAGGCCTGCAAGTCGAATGGGGATATTCAAGTTTTTTCTTTGATATTAATGAATAAGATAACAATAATAAGAAAACAAATTTTAATAGAGAAAAGGTATTTTAATAGGTTTTAAAGGCCTGCAAGTCGAATGGGGATATTCAAGTTTTTTCTTTGATATTAATTCAAGTTACACATTTGAGCGTGGTGACCGATAAGAAAACAAATTTTAATAGAGAAAAGGTATTTAATAGGTTTTAAAGGCCTGCAAGTCGAATGGGGATATTAAAGTTTTTTCTTTGATATTAATTCAAGTTACACTTTTTGAGCGTGGTGACCGATAAGAAAACAAATTTTAATAGAGAAAAGGTATTTAATAGGTTTTAAAGGCCTTCAAGTCGAATGGGGACATTCAAGTTTTTTCTTTGATATTAATGAATAAGATAACAATAATGATAAGATAACAATAATGATAAGAATACAAATTTTAATAGTGAAAAGGTATTTTAATAGGTTTTAAAGGACTGCAAGTCGAATGGGGATATTCAAATTTTTTGTTTGATATTAATTCAAGTTACACTTATTGAGCGTAGTGACCGATATAAAACAAATTTTAATAGAGAAAAGGTATTTTATAGGTTTTAAAGGCCTGCAAGTCGTATAGGGCCATTCAAGTTTTTTCTTTGATATTAATGAATAAGATAACAATAATGATAAGATAACAATAATGATAAGAAAACGAATTTTAATAGAGTAAAGGTATTTTAATAGGTTTTAAAGGACTGCAAGTCGAATGGGGATATTCAATTTTTTCTTTGATATTAATTCAAGTTACACTTTTTGAGCGTGTTGACCGATAAGAAAACAAATTTTAATAGAGAAAAGGTATTTAATAGGTTTTAAAGGCCTGCAAGTCGAATAGGGATATTCAAGTTTTTTCTTTGATATTAATTCAAGTTACACTTTTTGAGCGTGGTGACCGATATAAAACAAATTTTAATAGAGAAAACGTATTTTAATAGGTTTTAAAGGCCTGCAAGTCGAATGGGGATATTCAAGTTTTTTCTTTGATATTAATTCAAGTTACACTTTTTGAGCGTGGTGACAGATAAGAAAACAAATTTTAATAAAGAAAAGGTTTTTAATAGGTGTTAAAGGATTGCAAGTCGAATGGGGATATTCAAGTTTTTCCTTTGATATTAATGAATAAGATAACAATAATGATAAGAAAACAAATTTAAATAGAGAAAAGGTATTTTAATAGGTTTTAAAGGCCTGCAAGTCGAATGGGGATATTCAATTTTTTTCTTTGATATTAATTCAAGTTACACTTTTTGAGCGTGGTGACCGATAAAAAAACAAATTTTAATAAAGAAAAGGTAATTAATTCGTTTTAAAGGCCTGCAAGTCGAATGGGGATATTCAAGTTTTTTCTTTGATATTAATGAATAAGATAACAATAATGATAAGAATACAAATTTTAATAGAGAAAAGGTATTTTAATAGGTTTTAAAGGCCTGCAAGTCGAATGGGGATATTCAAGTATTTTCTTTGATATTAATTCAAGTTACACTTTTTGAGCGTATTGACCGATAAGAAAAAAAATTTTAATAGAGAAAAGGTATTTAATAGGTTTTAAAGGCCTGCAAGTCGAATGGGGATATTAAAGTTTTTTATTTGATATTAATTCAAGTTACACTTTTTGAGCGTGGTGACCGATAAGAAAGCAAATTTTAATAGAGAAAAGGTATTTAAAAGGTTTTAAAGGCCTGCAAGTCGAATGGGGATATTCAAGTTTTTTATCTGATATTAATTCAAGTTACACTTTTTGAGCGTGGTGACCGATAAGAAAACAAATTTTAATAGAGAAAAGGTATTTAATAGGTTTTAAAGGCCTGCAAGTCGAATGGGGATATTCAAGTTTTTTCTTTGATATTAATTCAAGTTACACTTTTTGAGCGTGGTGACCGATAAGAAAACAAATTTTTTTCTTTTATTGAATAAATGAGAATATATCCGCAATAAGAATTTATCAAAAATATCCGCAATCGATTTGTAGGTATCGAAAACCTCGATGTACCAAATTTCAATGATCTAACTCTATTTTTTGAAAAAAAGGTATTTTAAAAGGTTTTTAAAGGCCTGCAAGTCGAATGGGGATATTCAAGTTTTTTTTTTTTTGATATAATTTCAAGTTACAATTTTTGAGCGTGGTGACCGATAAGAAAACAAATTTTAATAGAGAAAAGATATTTAATAGGTTTTAAAGGCCTGCAAGTCGAATGGGGATATTCAAGTTTTTTCTTTGATATTAATGAATAAGATAACAATAATAAGAAAACAAATTTTAATAGAGAAAAGGTATTTTAATAGGTTTTAAAGGCCTGCAAGTCGAATGGGGATATTCAAGTTTTTTCTTTGATATTAATTCAAGTTACACATTTGAGCGTGGTGACCGATAAGAAAAAAATTTTAATAGAGAAAAGGTATTTAATAGGTTTTAAAGGCCTGCAAGTCGAATGGGGATATTAAAGTTTTTTCTTTGATATTAATTCAAGTTACACTTTTTGAGCGTGGTGACCGATAAGAAAACAAATTTTAATAGAGAAGAGGTATTTAATAGGTTTTAAAGGCCTGCAAGTCGAATGGGGACATTCAAGTTTTTTCTTTGATATTAATGAATAAGATAACAATAATGATAAGATAACAATAATGATAAGAATACAAATTTTAATAGAGAAAAGGTATTTTAATAGGTTTTAAAGGACTGCAAGTCGAATGGGGATATTCAAATTTTTTCTTTGATATTAATTCAAGTTACACTTATTGAGCGTAGTGACCGATATAAAACAAATTTTAATAGAGAAAAGGTATTTAATAGGTTTTAAAGGCCTGCAAGTCGAATGGGGATATTAAAGTTTTTTCTTTGATATTAATTCAAGTTACACTTTTTGAGCGTGGTGACCGATAAGAAAACAAATTTTAATAGAGAAAAGGTATTTAATAGGTTTTAAAGGCCTTCAAGTCGAATGGGGACATTCAAGTTTTTTCTTTGATATTAATGAATAAGATAACAATAATGATAAGATAACAATAATGATAAGAATACAAATTTTAATAGTGAAAAGGTATTTTAATAGGTTTTAAAGGACTGCAAGTCGAATGGGGATATTCAAATTTTTTGTTTGATATTAATTCAAGTTACACTTATTGAGCGTAGTGACCGATATAAAACAAATTTTAATAGAGAAAAGGTATTTTATAGGTTTTAAAGGCCTGCAAGTCGTATAGGGCCATTCAAGTTTTTTCTTTGATATTAATGAATAAGATAACAATAATGATAAGATAACAATAATGATAAGAAAACGAATTTTAATAGAGTAAAGGTATTTTAATAGGTTTTAAAGGACTGCAAGTCGAATGGGGATATTCAATTTTTTCTTTGATATTAATTCAAGTTACACTTTTTGAGCGTGTTGACCGATAAGAAAACAAATTTTAATAGAGAAAAGGTATTTAATAGGTTTTAAAGGCCTGCAAGTCGAATAGGGATATTCAAGTTTTTTCTTTGATATTAATTCAAGTTACACTTTTTGAGCGTGGTGACCGATATAAAACAAATTTTAATAGAGAAAACGTATTTTAATAGGTTTTAAAGGCCTGCAAGTCGAATGGGGATATTCAAGTTTTTTCTTTGATATTAATTCAAGTTACACTTTTTGAGCGTGGTGACAGATAAGAAAACAAATTTTAATAAAGAAAAGGTTTTTAATAGGTGTTAAAGGATTGCAAGTCGAATGGGGATATTCAAGTTTTTCCTTTGATATTAATGAATAAGATAACAATAATGATAAGAAAACAAATTTAAATAGAGAAAAGGTATTTTAATAGGTTTTAAAGGCCTGCAAGTCGAATGGGGATATTCAATTTTTTTCTTTGGTATTAATTCAAGTTACACTTTTTGAGCGTGGTGACCGATAAAAAAACAAATTTTAATAAAGAAAAGGTAATTAATTCGTTTTAAAGGCCTGCAAGTCGAATGGGGATATTCAAGTTTTTTCTTTGATATTAATGAATAAGATAACAATAATGATAAGAATACAAATTTTAATAGAGAAAAGGTATTTTAATAGGTTTTAAAGGCCTGCAAGTCGAATGGGGATATTCAAGTATTTTCTTTGATATTAATTCAAGTTACACTTTTTGAGCGTATTGACCGATAAGAAAAAAAATTTTAATAGAGAAAAGGTATTTAATAGGTTTTAAAGGCCTTCAAGTCGAATGGGGATATTAAAGTTTTTTATTTGATATTAATTCAAGTTACACTTTTTGAGCGTGGTGACCGATAAGAAAGCAAATTTTAATAGAGAAAAGGTATTTAAAAGGTTTTAAAGGCCTGCAAGTCGAATGGGGATATTCAAGTTTTTTATCTGATATTAATTCAAGTTACACTTTTTGAGCGTGGTGACCGATAAGAAAACAAATTTTAATAGAGAAAAGGTATTTAATAGGTTTTAAAGGCCTGCAAGTCGAATGGGGATATTCAAGTTTTTTCTTTGATATTAATTCAAGTTACACTTTTTGAGCGTGGTGACCGATAAGAAAACAAATTTTTTTCTTTTATTGAATAAATGAGAATATATCCGCAATAAGAATTTATCAAAAATATCCGCAATCGATTTGTAGGTATCGAAAACCTCGATGTACCAAATTTCAATGATCTAACTCTATTTTTTGAAAAAAAGGTATTTTAAAAGGTTTTTAAAGGCCTGCAAGTCGAATGGGGATATTCAAGTTTTTTTTTTTTTTGATATAATTTCAAGTTACAATTTTTGAGCGTGGTGACCGATAAGAAAACAAATTTTAATAGAGAAAAGATATTTAATAGGTTTTAAAGGCCTGCAAGTCGAATGGGGATATTCAAGTTTTTTCTTTGATATTAATGAATAAGATAACAATAATAAGAAAACAAATTTTAATAGAGAAAAGGTATTTTAATAGGTTTTAAAGGCCTGCAAGTCGAATGGGGATATTCAAGTTTTTTCTTTGATATTAATTCAAGTTACACATTTGAGCGTGGTGACCGATAAGAAAAAAATTTTAATAGAGAAAAGGTATTTAATAGGTTTTAAAGGCCTGCAAGTCGAATGGGGATATTAAAGTTTTTTCTTTGATATTAATTCAAGTTACACTTTTTGAGCGTGGTGACCGATAAGAAAACAAATTTTAATAGAGAAGAGGTATTTAATAGGTTTTAAAGGCCTGCAAGTCGAATGGGGACATTCAAGTTTTTTCTTTGATATTAATGAATAAGATAACAATAATGATAAGATAACAATAATGATAAGAATACAAATTTTAATAGAGAAAAGGTATTTTAATAGGTTTTAAAGGACTGCAAGTCGAATGGGGATATTCAAATTTTTTCTTTGATATTAATTCAAGTTACACTTATTGAGCGTAGTGACCGATATAAAACAAATTTTAATAGAGAAAAGGTATTTTATAGGTTTTAAAGGCCTGCAAGTCGTATAGGGCCATTCAAGTTTTTTCTTTGATATTAATGAATAAGATAACAATAATGATAAGATAACAATAATGATAAGAAAACAAATTTTAATAGAGAAAAGGTATTTTAATAGGTTTTAAAGGACTGCAAGTCGAATGGGGATATTCAATTTTTTTCTTTGATATTAATTCAAGTTACACTTTTTGAGCGTGTTGACCGATAAGAAAACAAATTTTAATAGAGAAAAGGTATTTAATAGGTTTTAAAGGATTGCAAGTCGAATGGGGATATTCAAGTTTTTCCTTTGATAATAATGAATAAGATAACAATAATGATAAGAAAACAAATTTAAATAGAGAAAAGGTATTTTAATAGGTTTTAAAGGCCTGCAAGTCGAATGGGGATATTCAAGTTTTTTCTTTGATATTAATTCAAGTTACAATTTTGAGCGTGGTGACCGATAAGAAAGTAAATTTTAATAGAGAAAAAGTATTTAATAGGTTTTTAAGGCCTGCAAGTCGAATGGGGATATTCAAGTATTTTCTTTGATATTAATTCAAGTTACACTTTTTGAGCGTGGTGACCGATAAGAAAACAAATTTAAATAGAGAAAAGGTATTTTAATAGGTTTTAAAGGCCTGCAAGTCGAATGGGGATATTCAAGTTTTTTCTTTGATATTAATTCAAGTTACACTTTTTGAGCGTGGTGACCGATAAGAAAACAAATTTTAATAGAGAAAAGGTATTTAATAGGTTTTAAAGGCCTGCAAGTCGAATGGGGATATTCAAGTATTTTCTTTGATATTAATTCCAAGTTACACTTTTTGAGCGTGGTGACCGATAAGAAAACAAATTTTAATAGAGAAAAGGTATTTAATAGGTTTTAAAGGCCTGCAAGTCGAATGGGGATATTCAAGTTTTTTCTTTGATATTAATTCAAGTTACACTTTTTGAGCGTGGTGACCGATAAGAAAACAAATTTTTTTCTTTTATTGAATAAATGAGAATATATCCGCAATAAGAATTTATCAAAAATATCCGCAATCGATTTGTAGGTATCGAAAACCTCGATGTACCAAATTTCAATGATCTAACTCTATTTTTTGAAAAAAAGGTATTTTAATAGGTTTTTAAAGGCCTGCAAGTCGAATGGGGATATTCAAGTTTTTTTTTTTTTGATATAATTTCAAGTTACAATTTTTGAGCGTGGTGACCGATAAGAAAACAAATTTTAATAGAGAAAAGATATTTAATAGGTTTTAAAGGCCTGCAAGTCGAATGGGGATATTCAAGTTTTTTCTTTGATATTAATGAATAAGATAACAATAATAAGAAAACAAATTTTAATAGAGAAAAGGTATTTTAATAGGTTTTAAAGGCCTGCAAGTCGAATGGGGATATTCAAGTTTTTTCTTTGATATTAATTCAAGTTACACATTTGAGCGTGGTGACCGATAAGAAAACAAATTTTAATAGAGAAAAGGTATTTAATAGGTTTTAAAGGCCTGCAAGTCGAATGGGGATATTAAAGTTTTTTCTTTGATATTAATTCAAGTTACACTTTTTGAGCGTGGTGACCGATAAGAAAACAAATTTTAATAGAGAAAAGGTATTTAATAGGTTTTAAAGGCCTGCAAGTCGAATGGGGACATTCAAGTTTTTTCTTTGATATTAATGAATAAGATAACAATAATTATAAGATAACAATAATGATAAGAATACAAATTTTAATAGAGAAAAGGTATTTTAATACACTGTTAAAAATTTCTGTAAAAATACAGAAAAATTATTGAGAATCTCCGTAAATTAACATGAGTTCACTGTTAAAAGCAGTGAATCAAGAAACTCGGTTCACTGTCAAAAATTTCTGTAAAAGTACAGAAAAAATATTGAGACTCTCCGTAAATTTACATAAGTTCTCTGTAAAAAGCTTTGAATCAAGAACTCAATTCTTAGTTTACAGATATTTCCCTTTTCTAGAAAGATTTTTCCCGGTAGGGATTTTAATTAGATATACTGAATGAATAAATAAACATATACATATAACATTGAAAATAATTTTGTACTAAAATAATTACAAAAGATATTTTTATAATATTTAATTAAAAGTTCTGAAAGCAAAAATATACTGAATAAATTATTTCACAGCATTGTACTATTACTTAAAAAGGGAATACTTTTTTCTTTCCCCGTACGTTAGGGAAAATTAGATTGTTTCAGCGGATTGTTTATCCTTTCTCACCTGCTTATGAAGGGAGTATTATGGCTGACTGTGATAGTGTGATGAGGAAATTAATCCATTTGTATATGAGAAAATTCTTGTGAAAATCATAATTAGGTAAGTTCAGTCTTGTAAAATGATTATCTTATTTTAATAATTTACAAAAATAATTATTGTTTATGTTAACGGTTCTTCTTCTTTTATATATATTTAAATCCTGAAAGTTATTTACCCAGATGGAACCGCCTTGTATCTAGCTACGTTATTGGTTGTCTGTAATTTTTTAAGGAATTATCTTTTTTAACCCATTCTTGGCCAAACATTCATTATTATTTATTTTTTCAAGCAACTCAACGTAATATATTCTTTATTAGTCTCTAATAATCACCCAGTAAAGTTTCTTCTTTCTTTTTCGTTTATGGTACATTCGGACAGATGTTGGCTCGCTGCCAGCTTGATTTTAATTCAAAATGACAACGTGAAAGCTTCTAAAACAGAGAATACATTGTATGCTTATTGAGTCCTGTGTACTGGACTGTAGCTAAAAATGAGTTAAACATGTTACTAAGGTATTTTCTTCCAAGTAAATAAAATAAATAAATAAAATAAAATAAAATAAACTCCCTCCGCACCGCCACAAAAAAAAAAAAAAAAAAAAAAAAAAAAAAAAAAATTGAAAACAGATTGGAATATTACAGTAAACAGAAACATTTGAATATAATGCCATATAAATATATATATATATGTATATGATTAAAAGTTAAATGAGTAACGCAATTTGTTACTTGTCTGAGAATAAAATTAAATATTAAACACACCCATAAAACTTATTACAAATTACATAAATCTTTGACTCTAAACTTGTTTTTAGGGGGGGGGGGCTGAAGGGCTGAAGGGAATGATTTGTATAGTAACTCACATAATAATTTCAGTCTTATTTTTTGATTTTCTTTTATTTCTTTTTTTTTTTTTTTAAATAAATTCTACTCGTATGTACAACATTTATATACTTTATATGCAAACCGGAAACCAACAATGCAGGAAAACGAATAAAAATATTTCCTTCTAAGCGGTGATAATAGACGGCGAAGAAGGGGTCGGGGAGTTAAATTACATTTTCAAACTGGTTATTTAAATATTGAAAGTATAACGTGTGTATGAAGTTGTATAAAGAAATGCTTAAATCAAAACAAAATGAAATTTTATCTTGGCTTCATTTTTTTAACAAATTCAAATTTCAGTTTTCAAAACTATAACTAAAAAACATACAGTATTTCTTTTTTAACAATAAATCCCAAGTACAAATTCATCTGATTATCGAATTATCGCATTCACAGGCATGGCAATACTACGTCCATATTTTTATGTAGTGAGGAAGAAACAGCCGAATGTGGATTGACTGTATTTTAAAACTACAGTTTGTTAAAATAAGTCAAATGGATATTCCCCTATCACCACAGTGTCATAAAATAGTAAAATTTTTGCATAGATAAAATTAAATTGTTTTTTTTTTTTTTTTAAGGGGGGTGTGGGGGGGAGATTTTATAAAACAGAAAGTATTGTTCAGAGGATTATACAGTTTAGAGGTAATATTATAAATAAAAAACTTGTTGATTTTTTTTTTTTTTTTTTTTTTGAATTATAAAATAAATGCTTATATACCCCTTATTTAACATGCTATCGTCACGCAAATTCATCCACAAATTGAACTGGGTCTATATTAACATAACCTAAAGTTACAGTTCATTTCGTTTATTACCGATACAGGGTGATCACAAACATTATTAATTTTGCTCGATTTGTTACCGGTCTTCTAATTGTTGTCTTAAAGCAATCTTCGCTGAAAAACATGAGGAAGACCCAGTTCTTTAAATACCCAATGTTTGAAAACATTTCATTGAGAGAAAAGTTTTTAATTTAAAAAAAAGTGATCGTTTGCAAATCTTGCTAAACTTTTGAACAGGAGTGTAATTTATAAAGTAACTTCTCTCTTTCTTAAAATAAATAAATAATAAGTAAATAAATTGTGATATGATGTAACCTCATTAAGGAAAACAAATATATATATATATATATATATATATATATATATATATATATAGATATTAAAAATAAGCCTCATATTCACATGCTACAGCCAGAACGTATTTCAAGCATTACATTTTACAGGGAGATCTGAAGCGTTTTCATTTTTCTAAAATTTTTTACTAGTTCACCTTCCGCTTTCGAGGCAAAAATTACATTGAAATAAGAGATGTAACATGTTCTTTACGCTTTTTCAGATATTTCACAAGATGTCTGAAATTGAAAGTGTGAGATAATTTATAGAAATGTTGCGTATCATGTCATAATATTCTTCCGACTATTAAGTTCAAAAATTGCTCGGGGTTAGCCACATTACTTTTAGCTTCACCACAACTTAAAGAGGGGGGAGGGGGCGAGAAAAAAGAATTTTTTTTTTTTAAATATCTACATCAAGTTATTCTTATATTTAAAATTTTCAGGGATATTATATGCATTATGTTTATAAAAAGAAACTGTTACATAAGGTACATTTAAAATGGAACTGAATGAAAACTTAGTAAGTTAAACAGCATTGAACTAAAAATGTTTTGAATAAATCCGTAGTGAAACTGTTGATAATGGTTAGTTAAAATTGCCAGATTTTTATTAGTGGACTTTTAATTTATATCTATCTTATTAGCCATTGTAGCAAAGTGAGTGTAAAACTATTCAAGCCTTCAATGATTATTTCATAAAAATTTTAAGATTTTCTTCTTTTCTCTCTTTTTTTTTTTTTTTTTTTTTTTTTTTTTTTAAGGACAGGATTATTGTTTTCAGTCAACGTAGTTATCATTTGCGGTGTTTCACTTTCAAAATGTCAGGTCTTTCGCTATGCAAGAATACACTGTTTAACCGATTTCTACAAAAATCGCTACACTTATTAATCGGGAAAAAATCTATTGAACGCCATATTTTTTAGTTCAGTCGGATAACTGGTTAAAAAAATATTAAATAAAAACCGCATTTTATCTTTAATTATATTTAAAAAAAAGAAAAGTAGTTGATTGGGGGGGGGGGGGGTATCAGCTTATTTTTCCCCATAAAAGTAAATTTAATTTACATGTGAATAAGAAAATATATTTACTCTTATGTCGAAAAAAAAAAAAAAAAAAAAAAAACTTTTAAAATTTTTCTTTTACTTACATTGAGGGATAAGACAATTATTATTACGCCTTCTGTATATTTGGTGGTATTTATTATATGTTTCCCAGTTAAAAAATATTTTTCCTTTTCTTCTCTCGCACATGAAGGTTAAAAAACAAATACTTAGATTAAAATTGAGAAAAAATATCTTATCAAAGAAACGGAACAGTTTTAGTGTAGGACTTCCTTCGTGAAATTTGAAATTTGTCACCGAAGTAGCTCGGAAGTTTCTCGCCAAGGTCATTTGCGCCATTAAAAGGCAAACAACCAACCAACCGACCAACCAACCTCGCCAAGGTCATTCCTTATGCAACTGGGATAGTCATTTTAATTTATCGTCAAAATGTTAATAAAAATTTATGTTGCTAAGGGGGTCCTATTCTAAATTGTAACAAGGAAATTTTAAGAAATATACCAACTGTTGCTAAGGGAAGCAACAAAGTTATCACATGCCTTTATATGGAAAAATAAGCTAAAAAAATGTGTCGCACTAAATTAAATTCTGTTTTGTGCAGAATTTTATCTCTGTTACCAAGTAAACAAAAATAAGTTATCTTTCTATCTTTTTATATATTATAAATCTGAACATTGTACACCCCGCTTACAAATAATATCGTTTTTTTGACACATATCCCAGCTTTAAATTCAATTTCTTTTCTTTTCTTTTTTTAGGTTAATCTATATTTATGGCGCTTGAATTTCTCATAATTGTTGTGATAGTATTAAAGATGCTGTATACACAGATCTTGTGTCTGCCGTAAGTGCAATGGTTCCTATTTTTATTATTTATAAAATACAGTAAATATATTCCTGTGACGTTGGAGTTCATAAAAAGGTACTTAAATATATTATGATTTCAAAAAAGTATTTTTTTTCCCTATATTAATTACTTAAAATACTGTGTATAAGGTAATTCAGGGAAGACGCAAGTTTGTTCCTACTACTTTTATGTGTCAACAGATGGTAATACTGGCCAGCATGTGTGAGAAGCCTTGTCCCAGTGAGCGCGTGAATTGTGAATTTGTATCAATCTACCGCCTTTAATCGCCGTTATTTTAATTCTCGTGAGCATTTACCTTGTGAGAAAGCTCTTTACAAATATTCGGTTGCTCATATTTAAAGTTCATAAATAGAGGTTTTATTTTAAGTAAGATATTAACAATATAAGTGAGTTTTTTATTCTATTACACAAGGTAAGCAGAAGCTGTCTTAACGTTGCAGCAATAATTAAGTAAGAACGCGGGGAATTTTCACCCCGTACTTGGTGGAAGATGCAACATAGTTACGAAACATTTTTTTAAATATATATATATATATATATATATACTGTATATTATAGTGTAAAATATAGATGTAATTAATAATTATAATATTTGCAGGGATGGAACACGGGCGCAGAATTCATACCGGAATGTGTTTAAGAAATTTCTCTGCCTATAATATCGTCGATTTAAGAGGTAGAAAATTTTCTTACATTGATAGTGGTATGAATTCTGCGCCCGTGTTCCATCCCTGTATTTGTAATACTTTAACAAACATTCAAGTCTTCAGTAAGGATCTCTCTCGAATACAGCTCGGAGCAATACAGGCAATGGAGTTTCTGGGATTTATCCTTATAACCCACAAGCAATCCCAGATCATGCGTGTGCTATTTCCATATTTGCCAACATGCTGATTATTATTCCGTAGTCCCGCCCTTTTTTCTTCACCAGTAAAGTTTTAGAGTAATAGTCCGAAAATGTAACTGCGATTAAATAAGAAAGAAAATACTACAGAAAAATACTGGTGTAAAAAAAAAAAAAAAAAAAAAAAAGGCGGGATTAACAATACTACGAGATATTAATTAGGATGTTGGCAAGTATATATCTCTGTTGGTTCCAGCAATGATGCAGTTGTTGCTTTCACAAACGTCGCATGTGACAATTGACCTATACCAACAGTTGTTTCCACTAGCAGACCAAAAGGTAATCGACTGTCACAAGCAGTTGCCTTCACCAGCAGAGCAAGAGGCAGTCGACTGTCACCAGCATTTGCCTTCACCAGAACAGAAAAGCCATTGCTTCCACTAGCCTTACGCATCGAATGCAAGAAATGGTAGCAGGAAAATTGCAATGGTAATTATTTGCACTAAATTCAATGTTGTGCAGTCTAACATTCAAACTTGTGCCCTTATTAGTTTTACCAAAGTAAATTTGAAATAAAGAAATAAAATAAATCTGTTTAAAAATTTATTTCTTTATAGTTAATTTTAATTCACAGGTAATTATCCAATGTTTGTCTTTTTTATTGTGGAGTTGCATCTTGCCTGATAATTGGTGGCATCTTTCCCTTATATATGGGGTAAGATGCCACAATTACACAATTTTAATATTAAATTTGTCATTTATGTGCAGATTGGAAAAGGAATTAATTAAACATCGAAGAACATGGTGGATTTTTTCATTATCATATCATTTGAATTTTTGGCTGTATTAACACTTTCGTGACCGCTGACGTAGATTCACGTCATCTGAAAATCTGTAACTCCGCCAGTGGGCGTTTCTTTGAAAATTTGTATGTTTTTTATTTCTTAAGAATATACCCTATTTACATATTTATACAATCCATATACTATGGATACAAGTATTAGAATTGAAAAGGTTGTAATTATAATGTATATTCATTTGTAATATAAATGTAAATACAGTTAACTTTTATTCTGAAATACTGTAACTTGGGCGAATAACGCACTGAGACGGGCCTTACTGTCAAAAAGACAAAAATATGCTGTCGCGAAAGTGTTAAGCAAAACATCCTTATATATGACAACTTCCCCCAATTCACCTTACCGAATTTCATTTATTTTTTAGCATGCTATTTAGAAGAAGCATACTCTTTGAAATTCGCTTTAGTATAGACATTTCCCTTTAATGAATAACGATCGTTTCTATTCATTATTTATTTAAAATGTCATAAAATATTGTTTTTAATTTGATATTAAAAAATTTTCCTGCAAAAGTAATTTTTCATTTTTTTTTTTCTTTTTTAATAGTTATAATGGAAATTGCTCCTGATAAAAGAAACAGGTTATCTAACGAAAAAAGAAAATGGATTATAAGTTCCTCATCATTACAGACTTTTATCGCAATTTTTATTTCAATAATCATGTTTGAAAAAATAATTATGTTTATTGTTATATTTGCAAAAAACTAAATAAATAAATAACTTTAATTTATAATAGTGTTTTATTTTTAGTCATTTTTAATTATAATTTTTCTTTCCAGCAGAGTTTTCTTTCTTCCCAATGAGCTTTTCGCATTTATTTCTCAGGTAAAGTATCCGGATTATCGGAATACTTCTTCCTGGGGTACCAATACAGATTTTTTTTTTTTTTTTTCCATTTTCTAGAAGAAAAGGGTTTTAAATATTGTTTTTGTAAAAAAATAATATTTGTAATGACAGATCCAAACTTTTTAAATTCTAAACTAAGCAATTAATCTTTATTTAATGATTTCTTCAACAAAAAGATTTTACTAGAGAAATTATTTTGTTTGCAAATTACAACTCAAATCTTAAAAATATTTTTAGAGATCTGAATTTATTAAATTTAATTAGTGAAAAAGACCGAAATAGTACTCTATTTTCATCTGCATTGAATCCTACACTTAATATTTAATAGGAAAAGCACTAGACTTCATTATTTGCAGTTTAATACGTACTCGCATTTTTTCTCCACTTGCTATTTATATAAAAGAAATTTTTAAACCAAAAACTGCAATAATGAAGAAAAATATTATATATATATTTAGGTGTAAAACATTTACGTTCACCAGTGCTTCTACAATTACATATTACGAAATCTGATCTGAAATATTTTTTTTTTTTTTTTTTACTTTCAAAAGAAACAACTTTTCGAAAACAATTGTCGTATTAAAAGCGGAATATTTAGAAAATTCTTAGTGTCACAGTTCACAATTAAAAATTGCATCAAACTTGGTTTAAATAACGCGTTGTTATCTTTCAATACATTCAGTTATAAAAACATTCAGTTATTCAGTTCAGTAATATTTTAATGTATTTGTTTATACTGGAAATCGTCATCACATGAGAAATTTTACATGAAAATTACAAAAATTAAATGTCGGATTAAAACGTTTGGAATCTAATTTAAAATAAAATATCAATCTTTATAAACATTTGGAAATTTTCAAAAATTTCAAAAATTGTTAAGTACTTATCTATGATAAAATTAATTAACATTTACATGATGCCCATATATTCAAGTATAAGCCGAAAGAAAAGAAAAAGTTACTAGCTTTGTTTTCTGCTGCTAAAATTTTACTTCTATAGAAATTGAAAGCGGATATAATCGACATCATTTTGATTTAGCGGCTGCCAATAATATGAATTGATAATATTTGCCTTTATTCTGTTTCACTTAATGAGGAGGGGGGGGGGGTAGTTTTTGTGATTTACATTACATTAAAATGGCCACAGTAGAAATAGAAACAGGAAGAAACTTTCACCAATTTTACGAATTTACAGAGCAAGTTTAGCCTATAGAGATGAATGGAGAAAGGGGTTAAGAAGTATGTAAAGTTTCAATGTAAAAAATAAATCTTGGATAAATTATTCTTTAATGTTCCATTTTAAATTGTTACTTTTGGTCAATAAATTAAAATACGCTTTATGGATCTTCTATATTTCCATTAATATGTTATACAGATATACACACTTAATAAACTACCAATTTTGTATACTTAGTGTTTCTTTAGAGTCTTCTTATGGAGATACACTAGTAATATCTTTTATTTAGCCAAAATAAAATTCTACGAATATATTGTAATTTTCCGTGTATAATCCGCTGGTCAGATAAGTCAATTTTGCACCGTGAATTTTAATTGACAAATAAAGTTATATTTGCAGGAGATGTTTTCTTTTCGAAGTCTTACAGAATAAAGATTTTTCTGTTAATGAAAATTACTGGTGACAAAATGCCTTATCTTACATGCAGATAATACACCGAAAATTACGGTACTTAAGAATTCGAATCTATTTAGTACTTAACATAATTTTTAAATATTTCTTTTTCTTTTTCTTTTTTTTTCATTCAGAAAGTTTACATCTTTATATTTACATAATACATTTTAAACGATTAAAGTTTTCATTACATTCTTAACAGCTTTAAGTTTTACTTTAGCAAACAATGAAATGTTTATATATATATATATGCATTATTAAAATATTCAAAATGCGTAATAAATTTTAAAAAAGTATATTTACAAAGTTGATGAATTTTTTGAATGAAAAAATTAAATGAAGTTATTGATAACACAGGTCTACAAAAATAAAATTTGTAAAAATAAGTTTATCTGATACATATGTTTTCTGG
The DNA here is from genome assembly GCA_963930645.1 of Salticus scenicus. Classification (NCBI taxonomy): domain Eukaryota; kingdom Metazoa; phylum Arthropoda; class Arachnida; order Araneae; family Salticidae; genus Salticus; species Salticus scenicus. The sequence continues at coordinate 8,859,614 of OZ005651.1, read as the reverse complement.
TGTGCTGTAACCGAAAATGAAGCCAATTCTTCTCTATCAAGTATAGTTTTTGTCATATAGCATGTTTTCTGACGCAATTATTTCATTTTTGTTAGTTTCTAGTATATTTCCGTGATTAATTATAATTAATTATGAAAACGTACTATAAAAGTTGCCATATACAGAAATTGTGTCGGTAAACACCCTGTATTAACAAACAATATATACGTGATAGAGAAAAAAGCTGGCTACAGTTTCAGTTTCAGCAAACAAACAAACAAACACACACACACACACAAAAACATAAAGATCAGCCAGAATTATCAAATGAAAATTTTAGATGTAGATCTATTCACTATTTTATTCCCCTTAAAAAAGGGATTTTTTTTTTTTTTTTTTTTTTTTTTTTTTTTTTTTTAACTTGTGGACCAAATATTATCGAGACGATATTAAACAAACATGACATATTTTGGAAAAAATTTCTGATCATTTTATGTAAGAAAAAAAATGCATTTACAGGTGCGTTAAAGAGCATCTTTAAGATATATTCAGAGTATACTTACAAATTTAACATATTTCATATATCTGAATATTAATATACTTTTGACAAAAAATATACAGGATGGCTGGCCTTCCCTTCCCATCAGTAGCTGGGAAGTTCTGCTCTTTATGTTTGAAGGTGGGAGGTGCTGGGCTCGTTCCCAGATAAAAATACCTAATATTTGAAGACCCCACTAGTGTCCTAGAAGCTCTGCTCTCAAAGTTTAAAGGCATAATGTGACGGGCGCGATCCCAGGTCGCGCTTTTCGGTTTATTCATTCGGAATTTCCCATGGTTTTCTTCAAAACTCACTAGAATACTGGATAGTACACCTTTAGAAATATCTCCGTACAAGGTATCTCGCATATACCTAGAATCCTAGTATAGCTAATCGGATTTAATTACCACAATCACTCCGACTTAATATTATATTTAGAAGGCCTATTCAAGATACTCTTAACTGACACGTATTTAAATTGAATCCCGAATCTATCAATTTAAAGTATAAAAACTCCCAACTCTAAGTTTCTCTTCATTAAGTCATATAAGGATCCGTACTTATACAACGTGTTCACTAGATTCTTATATAAAATCATGAACATAAACTTACAGTTGGGAGTTTTTGTACTTGTAAATTTATAATCTTGGGATTTATTTTTAAATACATGCCGGTTTACAGTGTATTGAATACGCTTGTAAATATACTAATATTAATCCAGTGGGGTTGGGGTAGTTTAAGCCGACTGACTACATTAGGGTACTAAGCCTCTGTGAAAATAGCTTGTATGAAGATTTTTCAAAGGTGTCTTATTCCGTATTTGCTGTTGGCAGCAAAATTACTCGAGCGCTAACAATAATTCCTATATGTAAAAAGTACATTTAATACTGTTTTGTTAAATAAATCCTTGTCGAATCTTGTTCTTAGACTGGCTAAGAACATGGCTCGATAAAGATTTATTTAACAAAGCAATATTAAGTGTACCTTTTCCATATAGGAATTATTGCTAGCACTCGAATAATTTTGCTGCCGACTTTACGTGAGTTTTGGAGAAAACCATGGAAAATTCTAAACAGGCCGAAAAGCGTGACCTGGATCGAGCCCGGCACCTTCCGCCTTTAAACTTTGAGAGCAGAGTTTCTTGTCCGCTGGTGGAGGCTTTCAAATGTTAGGTATTTTTACTTGGATGAATTTACGGAGATTTCATAATATTACATATGTTAGCTTAGAGACTTAGATATTTTTACATATGTAATTTTACACAAGACTTAATTTTTTTTTTTTTTTTTTTTTTTTTTACAAATGTAATTTTACGAAGACTTCAATGTTTTTACGAACGTAAATTTACGGAGACTTGGATGTTTTTACATATGTAAATTTACAGAGACTTTGATATTTTTAATAATGTAAATTTACTGAGTCTTTGATGTTTTTACTTATATAAATCTACAGAGACTTGTGTATTCCGACATACGTAAATTTACAGAGACTATGATTGATTTACAGAATAGTTTCTCTGTATTTTGACAGAATCTCTTTTTTTAATTCTCTGTACATTTACGTAAGACTTAATATAATTAATTACCAATAGATTCTCTGTAAATTTACAGAAAATTTTTTAACAGTGTAGGTTTTAAAGGACTGCAAGTCGAATGGGGATATTCAAATTTTTTCTTTGATATTAATTCAAGTTACACTTATTGAGCGTAGTGACCGATATAAAACAAATTTTAATAGAGAAAAGGTATTTTATAGGTTTTAAAGGCCTGCAAGTCGTATAGGGCCATTCAAGTTTTTTCTTTGATATTAATGAATAAGATAACAATAATGATAAGATAACAATAATGATAAGAATACAAATTTTAATAGAGAAAAGGTATTTTAATAGGTTTTAAAGGACTGCAAGTCGAATGGGGATATTCAATTTTTTTCTTTGATATTAATTCAAGTTACACTTTTTGAGCGTGTTGACCGATAAGAAAACAAATTTTAATAGAGAAAAGGTATTTAATAGGTTTTAAAGGCCTGCAAGTCGAATGGGGATATTCAAGTTTTTTCTTTGATATTAATTCAAGTTACACTTTTTGAGCGTGGTGACCGATATAAAACAAATTTTAATAGAGAAAAGGTATTTAATAGATTTTAAAGGCCTGCAAGTCGAATGGGGATATTCAAGGTTTTCCTTTGATATTAATGAATAAGATAACAATAATGATAAGATAACAATAATGATAAGAAAAAAAAATTTAATAGAGAAAAGGTATTTTAATAGGTTTTAAAGGCCTGCAAGTCGAATGGGGATATTCAAGTTTTTTCTTTGATATTAATTCAAGTTACACTTTTTGAGCGTGGTGACAGATAAGAAAACAAATTTTAATAAAGAAAAGGTTTTTAATAGGTGTTAAAGGATTGCAAGTCGAATGGGGATATTCAAGTTTTTCCTTTGATATTAATGAATAAGATAACAATAATGATAAGAAAACAAATTTAAATAGAGAAAAGGTATTTTAATAGGTTTTAAAGGCCTGCAAGTCGAATGGGGATATTCAAGTATTTTCTTTGATATTAATTCAAGTTACACTTTTTGAGCGTATTGACCGATAAGAAAAAAAATTTTAATAGAGAAAAGGTATTTAATAGGTTTTAAAGGCCTGCAAGTCGAATGAGGATATTAAAGTTTTTTATTTGATATTAATTCAAGTTACACTTTTTGAGCGTGGTGACCGATAAGAAAGCAAATTTTAATAGAGAAAAGGTATTTAAAAGGTTTTAAAGGCCTGCAAGTCGAATGGGGATATTCAAGTTTTTTATCTGATATTAATTCAAGTTAAACTTTTTGAGCGTGGTGACCGATAAGAAAACAAATTTTAATAGAGAAAAGGTATTTAATAGGTTTTAAAGGCCTGCAAGTCGAATGGGGATATTCAAGTTTTTTCTTTGATATTAATTCAAGTTACACTTTTTGAGCGTGGTGACCGATAAGAAAACAAATTTTTTTCTTTTATTGAATAAATGAGAATATATCCGCAATAAGAATTTATCAAAAATATCCGCAATCGATTTGTAGGTATCGAAAACCTCGATGTACCAAATTTCAATGATCTAACTCTATTTTTTGAAAAAAAGGTATTTTAATAGGTTTTTAAAGGCCTGCAAGTCGAATGGGGATATTCAAGTTTTTTTTTTTTTTTTTGATATAATTTCAAGTTACAATTTTTGAGCGTGGTGACCGATAAGAAAACAAATTTTAATAGAGAAAATATATTTAATAGGTTTTAAAGGCCTGCAAGTCGAATGGGGATATTCAAGTTTTTTCTTTGATATTAATGAATAAGATAACAATAATAAGAAAACAAATTTTAATAGAGAAAAGGTATTTTAATAGGTTTTAAAGGCCTGCAAGTCGAATGGGGATATTCAAGTTTTTTCTTTGATATTAATTCAAGTTACACATTTGAGCGTGGTGACCGATAAGAAAACAAATTTTAATAGAGAAAAGGTATTTAATAGGTTTTAAAGGCCTGCAAGTCGAATGGGGACATTCAAGTTTTTTCTTTGATATTAATGAATAAGATAACAATAATGATAAGATAACAATAATGATAAGAATACAAATTTTAATAGAGAAAAGGTATTTTAATAGGTTTTAAAGGACTGCAAGTCGAATGGGGATATTCAAATTTTTTCTTTGATATTAATTCAAGTTACACTTATTGAGCGTAGTGACCGATATAAAACAAATTTTAATAGAGAAAAGGTATTTTATAGGTTTTAAAGGCCTGCAAGTCGAATAGGGCCATTCAAGTTTTTTCTTTGATATTAATGAATAAGATAACAATAATGATAAGATAACAATAATGATAAGAAAACAAATTTTAATAAAGAAAAGGTATTTTAATAGGTTTTAAAGGACTGCAAGTCGAATGGGGATATTCAATTTTTTTCTTTGATATTAATTCAAGTTACACTTTTTGAGCGTGTTGACCGATAAGAAAACAAATTTTAATAGAGAAAAGGTATTTAATAGGTTTTAAAGGCCTGCAAGTCGAATGGGGATATTCAAGTTTTTTCTTTGATATTAATTCAAGTTACACTTTTTGAGCGTGGTGACCGATATAAAACAAATTTTAATAGAGAAAAGGTATTTAATAGATTTTAAAGGCCTGCAAGTCGAATGGGGATATTCAAGGTTTTCCTTTGATATTAATGAATAAGATAACAATAATGATAAGATAACAATAATGATAAGAAAAAAAATTTAATAGAGAAAAGGTATTTTAATAGGTTTTAAAGGCCTGCAAGTCGAATGGGGATATTCAAGTTTTTTCTTTGATATTAATTCAAGTTACACTTTTTGAGCGTGGTGACAGATAAGAAAACAAATTTTAATAAAGAAAAGGTTTTTAATAGGTGTTAAAGGATTGCAAGTCGAATGGGGATATTCAAGTTTTTCCTTTGATATTAATGAATAAGATAACAATAATGATAAGAAAACAAATTTAAATAGAGAAAAGGTATTTTAATAGGTTTTAAAGGCCTGCAAGTCGAATGGGGATATTCAAGTTTTTTCTTTGATATTAATTCAAGTTACACTTTTTGAGCGTGGTGACCGATAAGAAAACAAATTTTAATAGAGAAAAGGTATTTAATAGGTTTTAAAGGCCTGCAAGTCGAATGGGGATATTCAAGTATTTTCTTTGATATTAATTCAAGTTACACTTTTTGAGCGTGGTGACCGATAAGAAAACAAATTTTAATAGAGAAAAGGTATTTAATAGGTTTTAAAGACCTGCAAGTCGAATGGGGATATTAAAGTTTTTTCTTTGATATTAATTCAAGCTAAACTATTTGAGCTTGATGACCGATAAGAAAACAAATTTTAATAGAAAAAAGGTATTTAATAGGTTTTAAAGGCCTGCAAGTCGAATGGGGACATTCAAGTTTTTTCTTTGATATTAATGAATAAGATAACAATAATGATAAGAATACAAATTTTAATAGTGAAAAGGTATTTTAATAGGTTTTAAATGCCTGCAAGTAAAATGGGGATATTCAATTTTTTTCTTTGATATTATTTCAAGTTACACTTTTTGAGAGTGGTGACCGATAAGAAAACAAATTTAAATAGAGAAAAGGTATTTAATAGGTTTTAAAGGCCTGCAAGTCGAATGGGGATATTCAAATTTTTTCTTTGATATTAATTCAAGTTACACTTTTTGAGCGTGGTGACCGATAAGAAAACAAATTTTAATAAAGAAAAGGTAATTAATTCGTTTTAAAGGCCTGCAAGTCGAATGGGGATATTCAAGTTTTTCCTTTGATATTAATGAATAAGATAACAATAATGATAAGAAAACAAATTTTAATAGAGAAAAGGTATTTTAATAGGTTTTAAAGGCCTGCAAGTCGAATGGGGATATTCAATTTTTTTCTTTGATATTAATTTAAGTTACACTTTTTGAGCGTATTGACCGATAAGAAAACAAATTTTAATAGAGAAAAGGTATTTAATAGGTTTTAAAGGCCTGCAAGTCGAATGGGGATATTAAAGTTTTTTCTTTGATATTAATTCAAGTTACACTTTTTGAGCGTGGTGACCGATAAGAAAACAAATTTTAATAGAGAAAAGGTATTTAAAAGGTTTTAAAGGCCTGCAAGTTGTATAAGGCCATTCAAGTTTTTTCTTTGATATTAATGAATAAGATAACAATAATGATAAGATAACAATAATGATAAGAATACAAATTTTAATAGAGAAAAGTTATTTTAATAGGTTTTAAAGGCCTGCAAGTCGAATGGGGATATTCAAATTTTTTCTTTGATATTAATTCAAGTTACATTTTTTGAGCGTAGTGACCGATATAAAACAAATTTTAATAGAGAAAAGGTATTTTATAGGTTTTAAAGGCCTGCAAGTTGTATAAGGCCATTCAAGTTTTTTCTTTGATATTAATGAATAAGATAACAATAATGATATGATAACAATAATGATAAGAAAACAAATTTTAATAGAGAAAAGGTATTTTAATAGGTTTTAAAGGACTGCAAGTCGAATGGGGATATTCAAGTTTTTTCTTTGATATTAATTCAAGTTACAATTTTGAGCGTGGTGACCGATAAGAAAGTAAATTTTAATAGAGAAAAGGTATTTAATAGGTTTTAAAGGCCTGCAAGTCGAATGGGGATATTCAAGTATTTTCTTTGATATTAATTCAAGTTACACTTTTTGAGCGTGGTGACCGATAAGAAAACAAATTTAAATAGAGAAAAGGTATTTTAATAGGTTTTAAAGGCCTGCAAGTCGAATGGGGATATTCAAGTTTTTTCTTTGATATTAATTCAAGTTACACTTTTTGAGCGTGGTGACCGATAAGAAAACAAATTTTAATAGAAAAAAGGTATTTAATAGGTTTTAAAGGCCTGCAAGTCGAATGGGGACATTCAAGTTTTTTCTTTGATATTAATGAATAAGATAACAATAATGATAAGATAACAATAATGATAAGAATACAAATTTTAATAGAGAAAAGGTATTTTAATAGGTTTTAAAGGCCTGCAAGTAAAATGGGGATATTCAATTTTTTTCTTTGATATTATTTCAAGTTACACTTTTTGAGAGTGGTGACCGATAAGAAAACAAATTTAAATAGAGAAAAGGTATTTAATGGGTTTTAAAGGCTTGCAAGTCGAATGGGGATATTCAAGTTTTTTCTTTGATATTAATTCAAGTTACACTTTTTGAGCGTGGTGACCGATAAGAAAACAAATTTTAATAAAGAAAAGGTAATTAATTTGTTTTAAAGGCCTGCAAGTCGAATGGGGATATTCAAGTTTTTCCTTTGATATTAATGAATAAGATAACAATAATGATAAGAAAACAAATTTTAATAGAGAAAAGGTATTTTAATAGGTTTTAAAGGCCTGCAAGTCGAATGGGGATATTCAATTTTTTTCTTTGATATTAATTTAAGTTACACTTTTTGAGCGTATTGACCGATAAGAAAACAAATTTTAATAGAGAAAAGGTATTTAATAGGTTTTAAAGGCCTGCAAGTCGAATGGGGATATTAAAGTTTTTTCTTTGATATTAATTCAAGTTACACTTTTTAAGCGTGGTGATCGATAAGAAAACAAATTTTAATAGAGAAAAGGTATTTAAAAGGTTTTAAAGGCCTGCAAGTCGAATGGGGACATTCAAGGTTTTTCTTTGATATTAATGAATAAGATAACAATAATGATAAGATAACAATAATGATAAGAATACAAATTTTAATAAAGAAAAGTTATTTTAATAGGTTTTAAAGGCCTGCAAGTCGAATGGGGATATTCAAATTTCTTCTTTGATATTAATTCAAGTTACATTTTTTGAGCGTAGTGACCGATATAAAACAAATTTTAATAGAGAAAAGGTATTTTATAGGTTTTAAAGGCCTGCAAGTTGTATAAGGCCATTCAAGTTTTTTCTTTGATATTAATGAATAAGATAACAATAATGATAAGATAACAATAATGATAAGAAAACAAATTTTAATAGAGAAAAGGTATTTTAATAGGTTTTAAAGGACTGCAAGTCGAATGGGGATATTCAATTTTTTACTTTGATATTAATTCAAGTTACACTTTTTGAGCGTGTTGACCGATAAGAAAACAAATTTTGATAGAGAAAAGGTATTTAATAAGTTTTAAAGATCTGCAAGTTCAATGGGGATATTCAAGTTTTTTCTTTGATATTAATTCAAGTTACACTTTTTGAGCGTGGTGACCGATATAAAACAAATTTTAATAGAGAAAAGGTATTTAATAGGTTTTAAAGGCCTGCAAGTCGAATGGGGATATTCAAGGTTTTTCTTTGATATTAATGAATAGGATAACAATAATGATAAGATAACAAATTTTAATAGAGAAAAGGTATTTAATAGGTTTTAAAGGCCTGCAAGTCGAATGGGGATATTCAAGTATTTTCTTTGATATTAATTCAAGTTACACTTTTTGAGCGTGGTGACAGATAAGAAAACAAATTTTAATAGAGAAAAGGTATTTAATAGGATTTAAAGGCCTGCAAGTCGAATGGGGATATTAAAGTTTTTTCTTTGATATTAATTCAAGCTACACTTTTTGACCTTGGTGACCGATAAGAAAACAAATTTTAATAGAGAAAAGGTATTTATTAGGTTTTAAAGGCCTGCAAGTCGAATGGGGACATTCAAGTTTTTTCTTTGATATTAATGAATAAGATAACAATAATGATAATAATACAAATTTTAATAGAGAAAAGGTATTTAATAGGTTTTAAAGGCCTGCAAGTCGAATGGGGATATTAAAGTTTTTTCTTTGATATTAATTCAAGTTACACTTTTTGAGCGTGGTGACCGATAAGAAAGCAAATTTTAATAGAGAAAAGGTATTTAAAAGGTTTTAAAGGCCTGCAAGTCGAATGGGGATATTCAAGTTTTTTATCTGATATTAATTCAAGTTACACTTTTTGAGCGTGGTGACCGATAAGAAAACAAATTTTAATAGAGAAAAGGTATTTAATAGGTTTTAAAGGCCTGCAAGTCGAATGGGGATATTCAAGTTTTTTCTTTGATATTAATTCAAGTTACACTTTTTGAGCGTGGTGACCGATAAGAAAACAAATTTTTTTCTTTTATTGAATAAATGAGAATATATCCGCAATAAGAATTTATCAAAAATATCCGCAATCGATTTGTAGGTATCGAAAACCTCGATGAACCAAATTTCAATGATCTAACTCTATTTTTTTAAAAAAAGGTATTTTAATAGGTTTTTAAAGGCCTGCAAGTCGAATGGGGATATTCAAGTTTTTTTTTTTTTTGATATAATTTCAAGTTACAATTTTTGAGCGTGGTGACCGATAAGAAAACAAATTTTAATAGAGAAAAGGTATTTTAATAGGTTTTAAAGGCCTGCAAGTCGAATGGGGATATTCAAGTTTTTTCTTTGATATTAATTCAAGTTACACATTTGAGCGTGGTGACCGATAAGAAAACAAATTTTAATAGAGAAAAGGTATTTAATAGGTTTTAAAGGCCTGCAAGTCGAATGGGGATATTAAAGTTTTTTCTTTGATATTAATTCAAGTTACACTTTTTGAGCGTGGTGACCGATAAGAAAACAAATTTTAATAGAGAAAAGGTATTTAATAGGTTTTAAAGGCCTGCAAGTCGAATGGGGACATTCAAGTTTTTTCTTTGATATTAATGAATAAGATAACAATAATGATAAGATAACAATAATGATAAGAATACAAATTTTAATAGAGAAAAGGTATTTTAATAGGTTTTAAAGGACTGCAAGTCGAATGGGGATATTCGAATTTTTTCTTTGATATTAATTCAAGTTACACTTATTGAGCGTAGTGACCGATATAAAACAAATTTTAATAGAGAAAAGGTATTTTATAGGTTTTAAAGGCCTGCAAGTCGTATAGGGCCATTCAAGTTTTTTCTTTTATATTAATGAATAAGATAACAATAATGATAAGATAACAATAATGATAAGAAAACAAATTTTAATAGAGAAAAGGTATTTTAATAGGTTTTAAAGGACTGCAAGTCGAATGGGGATATTCAATTTTTTTTCTTTGATATTAATTCAAGTTACACTTTTTGAGCGTGTTGACCGATAAGAAAACAAATTTTAATAGAGAAAAGGTATTTAATAGGTTTTAAAGGCCTGCAAGTCGAATGGGGATATTCAAGTTTTTTCTTTGATATTAGCTCAAGTTACACTTTTTGAGCGTGGTGACCGATATAAAACAAATTTTAATAGAGAAAAGGTATTTAATAGATTTTAAAGGCCTGCAAGTCGAATGGTGATATTCAAGGTTTTCCTTTGATATTAATGAATAAGATAACAATAATGATAAGATAACAATAATGATAAGAAAAAAAAATTTAATAGAGAAAAGGTATTTTAATAGGTTTTAAAGGCCTGCAAGTCGAATGGGGATATTCAAGTTTTTTCTTTGATATTAATTCAAGTTACACTTTTTGAGCGTGGTGACAGATAAGAAAACAAATTTTAATAAAGAAAAGGTTTTTAATAGGTGTTAAAGGATTGCAAGTCGAATGGGGATATTCAAGTTTTTCCTTTGATATTAATGAATAAGATAACAATAATGATAAGAAAACAAATTTAAATAGAGAAAAGGTATTTTAATAGGTTTTAAAGGCCTGCAAGTCGAATGGGGATATTCAAGTTTTTTCTTTGATATTAATTCAAGTTACAATTTTGAGCGTGGTGACCGATAAGAAAGTAAATTTTAATAGAGAAAAGGTATTTAATAGGTTTTTAAGGCCTGCAAGTCGAATGGGGATATTCAAGTATTTTCTTTGATATTAATTCAAGTTACACTTTTTGAGCGTGGTGACCGATAAGAAAACAAATTTTAATAGAGAAAATGTATTTAATGGGTTTTAAAGGCTTGCAAGTCGAATGGGGATATTCAAGTTTTTTTTTTTTTGATATAATTTCAAGTTACAATTTTTGAGCGTGGTGACCGATAAGAAAACAAATTTTAATAGAGAAAAGATATTTAATAGGTTTTAAAGGCCTGCAAGTCGAATGGGGATATTCAAGTTTTTTCTTTGATATTAATGAATAAGATAACAATAATAAGAAAACAAATTTTAATAGAGAAAAGGTATTTTAATAGGTTTTAAAGGCCTGCAAGTCGAATGGGGATATTCAAGTTTTTTCTTTGATATTAATTCAAGTTACACATTTGAGCGTGGTGACCGATAAGAAAACAAATTTTAATAGAGAAAAGGTATTTAATAGGTTTTAAAGGCCTGCAAGTCGAATGGGGATATTAAAGTTTTTTCTTTGATATTAATTCAAGTTACACTTTTTGAGCGTGGTGACCGATAAGAAAACAAATTTTAATAGAGAAAAGGTATTTAATAGGTTTTAAAGGCCTGCAAGTCGAATGGGGACATTCAAGTTTTTTCTTTGATATTAATGAATAAGATAACAATAATTATAAGATAACAATAATGATAAGAATACAAATTTTAATAGAGAAAAGGTATTTTAATACACTGTTAAAAATTTCTGTAAAAATACAGAAAAATTATTGAGAATCTCCGTAAATTAACATGAGTTCACTGTTAAAAGCAGTGAATCAAGAAACTCGGTTCACTGTCAAAAATTTCTGTAAAAGTACAGAAAAAATATTGAGACTCTCCGTAAATTTACATAAGTTCTCTGTAAAAAGCTTTGAATCAAGAACTCAATTCTTAGTTTACAGATATTTCCCTTTTCTAGAAAGATTTTTCCCGGTAGGGATTTTAATTAGATATACTGAATGAATAAATAAACATATACATATAACATTGAAAATAATTTTGTACTAAAATAATTACAAAAGATATTTTTATAATATTTAATTAAAAGTTCTGAAAGCAAAAATATACTGAATAAATTATTTCACAGCATTGTACTATTACTTAAAAAGGGAATACTTTTTTCTTTCCCCGTACGTTAGGGAAAATTAGATTGTTTCAGCGGATTGTTTATCCTTTCTCACCTGCTTATGAAGGGAGTATTATGGCTGACTGTGATAGTGTGATGAGGAAATTAATCCATTTGTATATGAGAAAATTCTTGTGAAAATCATAATTAGGTAAGTTCAGTCTTGTAAAATGATTATCTTATTTTAATAATTTACAAAAATAATTATTGTTTATGTTAACGGTTCTTCTTCTTTTATATATATTTAAATCCTGAAAGTTATTTACCCAGATGGAACCGCCTTGTATCTAGCTACGTTATTGGTTGTCTGTAATTTTTTAAGGAATTATCTTTTTTAACCCATTCTTGGCCAAACATTCATTATTATTTATTTTTTCAAGCAACTCAACGTAATATATTCTTTATTAGTCTCTAATAATCACCCAGTAAAGTTTCTTCTTTCTTTTTCGTTTATGGTACATTCGGACAGATGTTGGCTCGCTGCCAGCTTGATTTTAATTCAAAATGACAACGTGAAAGCTTCTAAAACAGAGAATACATTGTATGCTTATTGAGTCCTGTGTACTGGACTGTAGCTAAAAATGAGTTAAACATGTTACTAAGGTATTTTCTTCCAAGTAAATAAAATAAATAAATAAAATAAAATAAAATAAACTCCCTCCGCACCGCCACAAAAAAAAAAAAAAAAAAAAAAAAAAAAAAAAAATTGAAAACAGATTGGAATATTACAGTAAACAGAAACATTTGAATATAATGCCATATAAATATATATATATATGTATATGATTAAAAGTTAAATGAGTAACGCAATTTGTTACTTGTCTGAGAATAAAATTAAATATTAAACACACCCATAAAACTTATTACAAATTACATAAATCTTTGACTCTAAACTTGTTTTTAGGGGGGGGGGGCTGAAGGGCTGAAGGGAATGATTTGTATAGTAACTCACATAATAATTTCAGTCTTATTTTTTGATTTTCTTTTATTTCTTTTTTTTTTTTTTTAAATAAATTCTACTCGTATGTACAACATTTATATACTTTATATGCAAACCGGAAACCAACAATGCAGGAAAACGAATAAAAATATTTCCTTCTAAGCGGTGATAATAGACGGCGAAGAAGGGGTCGGGGAGTTAAATTACATTTTCAAACTGGTTATTTAAATATTGAAAGTATAACGTGTGTATGAAGTTGTATAAAGAAATGCTTAAATCAAAACAAAATGAAATTTTATCTTGGCTTCATTTTTTTAACAAATTCAAATTTCAGTTTTCAAAACTATAACTAAAAAACATACAGTATTTCTTTTTTAACAATAAATCCCAAGTACAAATTCATCTGATTATCGAATTATCGCATTCACAGGCATGGCAATACTACGTCCATATTTTTATGTAGTGAGGAAGAAACAGCCGAATGTGGATTGACTGTATTTTAAAACTACAGTTTGTTAAAATAAGTCAAATGGATATTCCCCTATCACCACAGTGTCATAAAATAGTAAAATTTTTGCATAGATAAAATTAAATTGTTTTTTTTTTTTTTTTAAGGGGGGTGTGGGGGGGAGATTTTATAAAACAGAAAGTATTGTTCAGAGGATTATACAGTTTAGAGGTAATATTATAAATAAAAAACTTGTTGATTTTTTTTTTTTTTTTTTTTTTGAATTATAAAATAAATGCTTATATACCCCTTATTTAACATGCTATCGTCACGCAAATTCATCCACAAATTGAACTGGGTCTATATTAACATAACCTAAAGTTACAGTTCATTTCGTTTATTACCGATACAGGGTGATCACAAACATTATTAATTTTGCTCGATTTGTTACCGGTCTTCTAATTGTTGTCTTAAAGCAATCTTCGCTGAAAAACATGAGGAAGACCCAGTTCTTTAAATACCCAATGTTTGAAAACATTTCATTGAGAGAAAAGTTTTTAATTTAAAAAAAAGTGATCGTTTGCAAATCTTGCTAAACTTTTGAACAGGAGTGTAATTTATAAAGTAACTTCTCTCTTTCTTAAAATAAATAAATAATAAGTAAATAAATTGTGATATGATGTAACCTCATTAAGGAAAACAAATATATATATATATATATATATATATATATATATATATATATAGATATTAAAAATAAGCCTCATATTCACATGCTACAGCCAGAACGTATTTCAAGCATTACATTTTACAGGGAGATCTGAAGCGTTTTCATTTTTCTAAAATTTTTTACTAGTTCACCTTCCGCTTTCGAGGCAAAAATTACATTGAAATAAGAGATGTAACATGTTCTTTACGCTTTTTCAGATATTTCACAAGATGTCTGAAATTGAAAGTGTGAGATAATTTATAGAAATGTTGCGTATCATGTCATAATATTCTTCCGACTATTAAGTTCAAAAATTGCTCGGGGTTAGCCACATTACTTTTAGCTTCACCACAACTTAAAGAGGGGGGAGGGGGCGAGAAAAAAGAATTTTTTTTTTTTAAATATCTACATCAAGTTATTCTTATATTTAAAATTTTCAGGGATATTATATGCATTATGTTTATAAAAAGAAACTGTTACATAAGGTACATTTAAAATGGAACTGAATGAAAACTTAGTAAGTTAAACAGCATTGAACTAAAAATGTTTTGAATAAATCCGTAGTGAAACTGTTGATAATGGTTAGTTAAAATTGCCAGATTTTTATTAGTGGACTTTTAATTTATATCTATCTTATTAGCCATTGTAGCAAAGTGAGTGTAAAACTATTCAAGCCTTCAATGATTATTTCATAAAAATTTTAAGATTTTCTTCTTTTCTCTCTTTTTTTTTTTTTTTTTTTTTTTTTTTTTTTAAGGACAGGATTATTGTTTTCAGTCAACGTAGTTATCATTTGCGGTGTTTCACTTTCAAAATGTCAGGTCTTTCGCTATGCAAGAATACACTGTTTAACCGATTTCTACAAAAATCGCTACACTTATTAATCGGGAAAAAATCTATTGAACGCCATATTTTTTAGTTCAGTCGGATAACTGGTTAAAAAAATATTAAATAAAAACCGCATTTTATCTTTAATTATATTTAAAAAAAAGAAAAGTAGTTGATTGGGGGGGGGGGGGGTATCAGCTTATTTTTCCCCATAAAAGTAAATTTAATTTACATGTGAATAAGAAAATATATTTACTCTTATGTCGAAAAAAAAAAAAAAAAAAAAAAAACTTTTAAAATTTTTCTTTTACTTACATTGAGGGATAAGACAATTATTATTACGCCTTCTGTATATTTGGTGGTATTTATTATATGTTTCCCAGTTAAAAAATATTTTTCCTTTTCTTCTCTCGCACATGAAGGTTAAAAAACAAATACTTAGATTAAAATTGAGAAAAAATATCTTATCAAAGAAACGGAACAGTTTTAGTGTAGGACTTCCTTCGTGAAATTTGAAATTTGTCACCGAAGTAGCTCGGAAGTTTCTCGCCAAGGTCATTTGCGCCATTAAAAGGCAAACAACCAACCAACCGACCAACCAACCTCGCCAAGGTCATTCCTTATGCAACTGGGATAGTCATTTTAATTTATCGTCAAAATGTTAATAAAAATTTATGTTGCTAAGGGGGTCCTATTCTAAATTGTAACAAGGAAATTTTAAGAAATATACCAACTGTTGCTAAGGGAAGCAACAAAGTTATCACATGCCTTTATATGGAAAAATAAGCTAAAAAAATGTGTCGCACTAAATTAAATTCTGTTTTGTGCAGAATTTTATCTCTGTTACCAAGTAAACAAAAATAAGTTATCTTTCTATCTTTTTATATATTATAAATCTGAACATTGTACACCCCGCTTACAAATAATATCGTTTTTTTGACACATATCCCAGCTTTAAATTCAATTTCTTTTCTTTTCTTTTTTTAGGTTAATCTATATTTATGGCGCTTGAATTTCTCATAATTGTTGTGATAGTATTAAAGATGCTGTATACACAGATCTTGTGTCTGCCGTAAGTGCAATGGTTCCTATTTTTATTATTTATAAAATACAGTAAATATATTCCTGTGACGTTGGAGTTCATAAAAAGGTACTTAAATATATTATGATTTCAAAAAAGTATTTTTTTTCCCTATATTAATTACTTAAAATACTGTGTATAAGGTAATTCAGGGAAGACGCAAGTTTGTTCCTACTACTTTTATGTGTCAACAGATGGTAATACTGGCCAGCATGTGTGAGAAGCCTTGTCCCAGTGAGCGCGTGAATTGTGAATTTGTATCAATCTACCGCCTTTAATCGCCGTTATTTTAATTCTCGTGAGCATTTACCTTGTGAGAAAGCTCTTTACAAATATTCGGTTGCTCATATTTAAAGTTCATAAATAGAGGTTTTATTTTAAGTAAGATATTAACAATATAAGTGAGTTTTTTATTCTATTACACAAGGTAAGCAGAAGCTGTCTTAACGTTGCAGCAATAATTAAGTAAGAACGCGGGGAATTTTCACCCCGTACTTGGTGGAAGATGCAACATAGTTACGAAACATTTTTTTAAATATATATATATATATATATATATACTGTATATTATAGTGTAAAATATAGATGTAATTAATAATTATAATATTTGCAGGGATGGAACACGGGCGCAGAATTCATACCGGAATGTGTTTAAGAAATTTCTCTGCCTATAATATCGTCGATTTAAGAGGTAGAAAATTTTCTTACATTGATAGTGGTATGAATTCTGCGCCCGTGTTCCATCCCTGTATTTGTAATACTTTAACAAACATTCAAGTCTTCAGTAAGGATCTCTCTCGAATACAGCTCGGAGCAATACAGGCAATGGAGTTTCTGGGATTTATCCTTATAACCCACAAGCAATCCCAGATCATGCGTGTGCTATTTCCATATTTGCCAACATGCTGATTATTATTCCGTAGTCCCGCCCTTTTTTCTTCACCAGTAAAGTTTTAGAGTAATAGTCCGAAAATGTAACTGCGATTAAATAAGAAAGAAAATACTACAGAAAAATACTGGTGTAAAAAAAAAAAAAAAAAAAAAAAAGGCGGGATTAACAATACTACGAGATATTAATTAGGATGTTGGCAAGTATATATCTCTGTTGGTTCCAGCAATGATGCAGTTGTTGCTTTCACAAACGTCGCATGTGACAATTGACCTATACCAACAGTTGTTTCCACTAGCAGACCAAAAGGTAATCGACTGTCACAAGCAGTTGCCTTCACCAGCAGAGCAAGAGGCAGTCGACTGTCACCAGCATTTGCCTTCACCAGAACAGAAAAGCCATTGCTTCCACTAGCCTTACGCATCGAATGCAAGAAATGGTAGCAGGAAAATTGCAATGGTAATTATTTGCACTAAATTCAATGTTGTGCAGTCTAACATTCAAACTTGTGCCCTTATTAGTTTTACCAAAGTAAATTTGAAATAAAGAAATAAAATAAATCTGTTTAAAAATTTATTTCTTTATAGTTAATTTTAATTCACAGGTAATTATCCAATGTTTGTCTTTTTTATTGTGGAGTTGCATCTTGCCTGATAATTGGTGGCATCTTTCCCTTATATATGGGGTAAGATGCCACAATTACACAATTTTAATATTAAATTTGTCATTTATGTGCAGATTGGAAAAGGAATTAATTAAACATCGAAGAACATGGTGGATTTTTTCATTATCATATCATTTGAATTTTTGGCTGTATTAACACTTTCGTGACCGCTGACGTAGATTCACGTCATCTGAAAATCTGTAACTCCGCCAGTGGGCGTTTCTTTGAAAATTTGTATGTTTTTTATTTCTTAAGAATATACCCTATTTACATATTTATACAATCCATATACTATGGATACAAGTATTAGAATTGAAAAGGTTGTAATTATAATGTATATTCATTTGTAATATAAATGTAAATACAGTTAACTTTTATTCTGAAATACTGTAACTTGGGCGAATAACGCACTGAGACGGGCCTTACTGTCAAAAAGACAAAAATATGCTGTCGCGAAAGTGTTAAGCAAAACATCCTTATATATGACAACTTCCCCCAATTCACCTTACCGAATTTCATTTATTTTTTAGCATGCTATTTAGAAGAAGCATACTCTTTGAAATTCGCTTTAGTATAGACATTTCCCTTTAATGAATAACGATCGTTTCTATTCATTATTTATTTAAAATGTCATAAAATATTGTTTTTAATTTGATATTAAAAAATTTTCCTGCAAAAGTAATTTTTCATTTTTTTTTTTCTTTTTTAATAGTTATAATGGAAATTGCTCCTGATAAAAGAAACAGGTTATCTAACGAAAAAAGAAAATGGATTATAAGTTCCTCATCATTACAGACTTTTATCGCAATTTTTATTTCAATAATCATGTTTGAAAAAATAATTATGTTTATTGTTATATTTGCAAAAAACTAAATAAATAAATAACTTTAATTTATAATAGTGTTTTATTTTTAGTCATTTTTAATTATAATTTTTCTTTCCAGCAGAGTTTTCTTTCTTCCCAATGAGCTTTTCGCATTTATTTCTCAGGTAAAGTATCCGGATTATCGGAATACTTCTTCCTGGGGTACCAATACAGATTTTTTTTTTTTTTTTTCCATTTTCTAGAAGAAAAGGGTTTTAAATATTGTTTTTGTAAAAAAATAATATTTGTAATGACAGATCCAAACTTTTTAAATTCTAAACTAAGCAATTAATCTTTATTTAATGATTTCTTCAACAAAAAGATTTTACTAGAGAAATTATTTTGTTTGCAAATTACAACTCAAATCTTAAAAATATTTTTAGAGATCTGAATTTATTAAATTTAATTAGTGAAAAAGACCGAAATAGTACTCTATTTTCATCTGCATTGAATCCTACACTTAATATTTAATAGGAAAAGCACTAGACTTCATTATTTGCAGTTTAATACGTACTCGCATTTTTTCTCCACTTGCTATTTATATAAAAGAAATTTTTAAACCAAAAACTGCAATAATGAAGAAAAATATTATATATATATTTAGGTGTAAAACATTTACGTTCACCAGTGCTTCTACAATTACATATTACGAAATCTGATCTGAAATATTTTTTTTTTTTTTTTTTACTTTCAAAAGAAACAACTTTTCGAAAACAATTGTCGTATTAAAAGCGGAATATTTAGAAAATTCTTAGTGTCACAGTTCACAATTAAAAATTGCATCAAACTTGGTTTAAATAACGCGTTGTTATCTTTCAATACATTCAGTTATAAAAACATTCAGTTATTCAGTTCAGTAATATTTTAATGTATTTGTTTATACTGGAAATCGTCATCACATGAGAAATTTTACATGAAAATTACAAAAATTAAATGTCGGATTAAAACGTTTGGAATCTAATTTAAAATAAAATATCAATCTTTATAAACATTTGGAAATTTTCAAAAATTTCAAAAATTGTTAAGTACTTATCTATGATAAAATTAATTAACATTTACATGATGCCCATATATTCAAGTATAAGCCGAAAGAAAAGAAAAAGTTACTAGCTTTGTTTTCTGCTGCTAAAATTTTACTTCTATAGAAATTGAAAGCGGATATAATCGACATCATTTTGATTTAGCGGCTGCCAATAATATGAATTGATAATATTTGCCTTTATTCTGTTTCACTTAATGAGGAGGGGGGGGGGGTAGTTTTTGTGATTTACATTACATTAAAATGGCCACAGTAGAAATAGAAACAGGAAGAAACTTTCACCAATTTTACGAATTTACAGAGCAAGTTTAGCCTATAGAGATGAATGGAGAAAGGGGTTAAGAAGTATGTAAAGTTTCAATGTAAAAAATAAATCTTGGATAAATTATTCTTTAATGTTCCATTTTAAATTGTTACTTTTGGTCAATAAATTAAAATACGCTTTATGGATCTTCTATATTTCCATTAATATGTTATACAGATATACACACTTAATAAACTACCAATTTTGTATACTTAGTGTTTCTTTAGAGTCTTCTTATGGAGATACACTAGTAATATCTTTTATTTAGCCAAAATAAAATTCTACGAATATATTGTAATTTTCCGTGTATAATCCGCTGGTCAGATAAGTCAATTTTGCACCGTGAATTTTAATTGACAAATAAAGTTATATTTGCAGGAGATGTTTTCTTTTCGAAGTCTTACAGAATAAAGATTTTTCTGTTAATGAAAATTACTGGTGACAAAATGCCTTATCTTACATGCAGATAATACACCGAAAATTACGGTACTTAAGAATTCGAATCTATTTAGTACTTAACATAATTTTTAAATATTTCTTTTTCTTTTTCTTTTTTTTTCATTCAGAAAGTTTACATCTTTATATTTACATAATACATTTTAAACGATTAAAGTTTTCATTACATTCTTAACAGCTTTAAGTTTTACTTTAGCAAACAATGAAATGTTTATATATATATATATGCATTATTAAAATATTCAAAATGCGTAATAAATTTTAAAAAAGTATATTTACAAAGTTGATGAATTTTTTGAATGAAAAAATTAAATGAAGTTATTGATAACACAGGTCTACAAAAATAAAATTTGTAAAAATAAGTTTATCTGATACATATGTTTTCTGGTGTGCTGTAACCGAAAATGAAGCCAATTCTTCTCTATCAAGTATAGTTTTTGTCATATAGCATGTTTTCTGACGCAATTATTTCATTTTTGTTAGTTTCTAGTATATTTCCGTGATTAATTATAATTAATTATGAAAACGTACTATAAAAGTTGCCATATACAGAAATTGTGTCGGTAAACACCCTGTATTAACAAACAATATATACGTGATAGAGAAAAAAGCTGGCTACAGTTTCAGTTTCAGCAAACAAACAAACAAACACACACACACACACAAAAACATAAAGATCAGCCAGAATTATCAAATGAAAATTTTAGATGTAGATCTATTCACTATTTTATTCCCCTTAAAAAAGGGATTTTTTTTTTTTTTTTTTTTTTTTTTTTTTTTTTTTTAACTTGTGGACCAAATATTATCGAGACGATATTAAACAAACATGACATATTTTGGAAAAAATTTCTGATCATTTTATGTAAGAAAAAAAATGCATTTACAGGTGCGTTAAAGAGCATCTTTAAGATATATTCAGAGTATACTTACAAATTTAACATATTTCATATATCTGAATATTAATATACTTTTGACAAAAAATATACAGGATGGCTGGCCTTCCCTTCCCATCAGTAGCTGGGAAGTTCTGCTCTTTATGTTTGAAGGTGGGAGGTGCTGGGCTCGTTCCCAGATAAAAATACCTAATATTTGAAGACCCCACTAGTGTCCTAGAAGCTCTGCTCTCAAAGTTTAAAGGCATAATGTGACGGGCGCGATCCCAGGTCGCGCTTTTCGGTTTATTCATTCGGAATTTCCCATGGTTTTCTTCAAAACTCACTAGAATACTGGATAGTACACCTTTAGAAATATCTCCGTACAAGGTATCTCGCATATACCTAGAATCCTAGTATAGCTAATCGGATTTAATTACCACAATCACTCCGACTTAATATTATATTTAGAAGGCCTATTCAAGATACTCTTAACTGACACGTATTTAAATTGAATCCCGAATCTATCAATTTAAAGTATAAAAACTCCCAACTCTAAGTTTCTCTTCATTAAGTCATATAAGGATCCGTACTTATACAACGTGTTCACTAGATTCTTATATAAAATCATGAACATAAACTTACAGTTGGGAGTTTTTGTACTTGTAAATTTATAATCTTGGGATTTATTTTTAAATACATGCCGGTTTACAGTGTATTGAATACGCTTGTAAATATACTAATATTAATCCAGTGGGGTTGGGGTAGTTTAAGCCGACTGACTACATTAGGGTACTAAGCCTCTGTGAAAATAGCTTGTATGAAGATTTTTCAAAGGTGTCTTATTCCGTATTTGCTGTTGGCAGCAAAATTACTCGAGCGCTAACAATAATTCCTATATGTAAAAAGTACATTTAATACTGTTTTGTTAAATAAATCCTTGTCGAATCTTGTTCTTAGACTGGCTAAGAACATGGCTCGATAAAGATTTATTTAACAAAGCAATATTAAGTGTACCTTTTCCATATAGGAATTATTGCTAGCACTCGAATAATTTTGCTGCCGACTTTACGTGAGTTTTGGAGAAAACCATGGAAAATTCTAAACAGGCCGAAAAGCGTGACCTGGATCGAGCCCGGCACCTTCCGCCTTTAAACTTTGAGAGCAGAGTTTCTTGTCCGCTGGTGGAGGCTTTCAAATGTTAGGTATTTTTACTTGGATGAATTTACGGAGATTTCATAATATTACATATGTTAGCTTAGAGACTTAGATATTTTTACATATGTAATTTTACACAAGACTTAATTTTTTTTTTTTTTTTTTTTTTTTTTACAAATGTAATTTTACGAAGACTTCAATGTTTTTACGAACGTAAATTTACGGAGACTTGGATGTTTTTACATATGTAAATTTACAGAGACTTTGATATTTTTAATAATGTAAATTTACTGAGTCTTTGATGTTTTTACTTATATAAATCTACAGAGACTTGTGTATTCCGACATACGTAAATTTACAGAGACTATGATTGATTTACAGAATAGTTTCTCTGTATTTTGACAGAATCTCTTTTTTTAATTCTCTGTACATTTACGTAAGACTTAATATAATTAATTACCAATAGATTCTCTGTAAATTTACAGAAAATTTTTTAACAGTGTAGGTTTTAAAGGACTGCAAGTCGAATGGGGATATTCAAATTTTTTCTTTGATATTAATTCAAGTTACACTTATTGAGCGTAGTGACCGATATAAAACAAATTTTAATAGAGAAAAGGTATTTTATAGGTTTTAAAGGCCTGCAAGTCGTATAGGGCCATTCAAGTTTTTTCTTTGATATTAATGAATAAGATAACAATAATGATAAGATAACAATAATGATAAGAATACAAATTTTAATAGAGAAAAGGTATTTTAATAGGTTTTAAAGGACTGCAAGTCGAATGGGGATATTCAATTTTTTTCTTTGATATTAATTCAAGTTACACTTTTTGAGCGTGTTGACCGATAAGAAAACAAATTTTAATAGAGAAAAGGTATTTAATAGGTTTTAAAGGCCTGCAAGTCGAATGGGGATATTCAAGTTTTTTCTTTGATATTAATTCAAGTTACACTTTTTGAGCGTGGTGACCGATATAAAACAAATTTTAATAGAGAAAAGGTATTTAATAGATTTTAAAGGCCTGCAAGTCGAATGGGGATATTCAAGGTTTTCCTTTGATATTAATGAATAAGATAACAATAATGATAAGATAACAATAATGATAAGAAAAAAAAATTTAATAGAGAAAAGGTATTTTAATAGGTTTTAAAGGCCTGCAAGTCGAATGGGGATATTCAAGTTTTTTCTTTGATATTAATTCAAGTTACACTTTTTGAGCGTGGTGACAGATAAGAAAACAAATTTTAATAAAGAAAAGGTTTTTAATAGGTGTTAAAGGATTGCAAGTCGAATGGGGATATTCAAGTTTTTCCTTTGATATTAATGAATAAGATAACAATAATGATAAGAAAACAAATTTAAATAGAGAAAAGGTATTTTAATAGGTTTTAAAGGCCTGCAAGTCGAATGGGGATATTCAAGTATTTTCTTTGATATTAATTCAAGTTACACTTTTTGAGCGTATTGACCGATAAGAAAAAAAATTTTAATAGAGAAAAGGTATTTAATAGGTTTTAAAGGCCTGCAAGTCGAATGAGGATATTAAAGTTTTTTATTTGATATTAATTCAAGTTACACTTTTTGAGCGTGGTGACCGATAAGAAAGCAAATTTTAATAGAGAAAAGGTATTTAAAAGGTTTTAAAGGCCTGCAAGTCGAATGGGGATATTCAAGTTTTTTATCTGATATTAATTCAAGTTAAACTTTTTGAGCGTGGTGACCGATAAGAAAACAAATTTTAATAGAGAAAAGGTATTTAATAGGTTTTAAAGGCCTGCAAGTCGAATGGGGATATTCAAGTTTTTTCTTTGATATTAATTCAAGTTACACTTTTTGAGCGTGGTGACCGATAAGAAAACAAATTTTTTTCTTTTATTGAATAAATGAGAATATATCCGCAATAAGAATTTATCAAAAATATCCGCAATCGATTTGTAGGTATCGAAAACCTCGATGTACCAAATTTCAATGATCTAACTCTATTTTTTGAAAAAAAGGTATTTTAATAGGTTTTTAAAGGCCTGCAAGTCGAATGGGGATATTCAAGTTTTTTTTTTTTTTTTTGATATAATTTCAAGTTACAATTTTTGAGCGTGGTGACCGATAAGAAAACAAATTTTAATAGAGAAAATATATTTAATAGGTTTTAAAGGCCTGCAAGTCGAATGGGGATATTCAAGTTTTTTCTTTGATATTAATGAATAAGATAACAATAATAAGAAAACAAATTTTAATAGAGAAAAGGTATTTTAATAGGTTTTAAAGGCCTGCAAGTCGAATGGGGATATTCAAGTTTTTTCTTTGATATTAATTCAAGTTACACATTTGAGCGTGGTGACCGATAAGAAAACAAATTTTAATAGAGAAAAGGTATTTAATAGGTTTTAAAGGCCTGCAAGTCGAATGGGGACATTCAAGTTTTTTCTTTGATATTAATGAATAAGATAACAATAATGATAAGATAACAATAATGATAAGAATACAAATTTTAATAGAGAAAAGGTATTTTAATAGGTTTTAAAGGACTGCAAGTCGAATGGGGATATTCAAATTTTTTCTTTGATATTAATTCAAGTTACACTTATTGAGCGTAGTGACCGATATAAAACAAATTTTAATAGAGAAAAGGTATTTTATAGGTTTTAAAGGCCTGCAAGTCGAATAGGGCCATTCAAGTTTTTTCTTTGATATTAATGAATAAGATAACAATAATGATAAGATAACAATAATGATAAGAAAACAAATTTTAATAAAGAAAAGGTATTTTAATAGGTTTTAAAGGACTGCAAGTCGAATGGGGATATTCAATTTTTTTCTTTGATATTAATTCAAGTTACACTTTTTGAGCGTGTTGACCGATAAGAAAACAAATTTTAATAGAGAAAAGGTATTTAATAGGTTTTAAAGGCCTGCAAGTCGAATGGGGATATTCAAGTTTTTTCTTTGATATTAATTCAAGTTACACTTTTTGAGCGTGGTGACCGATATAAAACAAATTTTAATAGAGAAAAGGTATTTAATAGATTTTAAAGGCCTGCAAGTCGAATGGGGATATTCAAGGTTTTCCTTTGATATTAATGAATAAGATAACAATAATGATAAGATAACAATAATGATAAGAAAAAAAATTTAATAGAGAAAAGGTATTTTAATAGGTTTTAAAGGCCTGCAAGTCGAATGGGGATATTCAAGTTTTTTCTTTGATATTAATTCAAGTTACACTTTTTGAGCGTGGTGACAGATAAGAAAACAAATTTTAATAAAGAAAAGGTTTTTAATAGGTGTTAAAGGATTGCAAGTCGAATGGGGATATTCAAGTTTTTCCTTTGATATTAATGAATAAGATAACAATAATGATAAGAAAACAAATTTAAATAGAGAAAAGGTATTTTAATAGGTTTTAAAGGCCTGCAAGTCGAATGGGGATATTCAAGTTTTTTCTTTGATATTAATTCAAGTTACACTTTTTGAGCGTGGTGACCGATAAGAAAACAAATTTTAATAGAGAAAAGGTATTTAATAGGTTTTAAAGGCCTGCAAGTCGAATGGGGATATTCAAGTATTTTCTTTGATATTAATTCAAGTTACACTTTTTGAGCGTGGTGACCGATAAGAAAACAAATTTTAATAGAGAAAAGGTATTTAATAGGTTTTAAAGACCTGCAAGTCGAATGGGGATATTAAAGTTTTTTCTTTGATATTAATTCAAGCTAAACTATTTGAGCTTGATGACCGATAAGAAAACAAATTTTAATAGAAAAAAGGTATTTAATAGGTTTTAAAGGCCTGCAAGTCGAATGGGGACATTCAAGTTTTTTCTTTGATATTAATGAATAAGATAACAATAATGATAAGAATACAAATTTTAATAGTGAAAAGGTATTTTAATAGGTTTTAAATGCCTGCAAGTAAAATGGGGATATTCAATTTTTTTCTTTGATATTATTTCAAGTTACACTTTTTGAGAGTGGTGACCGATAAGAAAACAAATTTAAATAGAGAAAAGGTATTTAATAGGTTTTAAAGGCCTGCAAGTCGAATGGGGATATTCAAATTTTTTCTTTGATATTAATTCAAGTTACACTTTTTGAGCGTGGTGACCGATAAGAAAACAAATTTTAATAAAGAAAAGGTAATTAATTCGTTTTAAAGGCCTGCAAGTCGAATGGGGATATTCAAGTTTTTCCTTTGATATTAATGAATAAGATAACAATAATGATAAGAAAACAAATTTTAATAGAGAAAAGGTATTTTAATAGGTTTTAAAGGCCTGCAAGTCGAATGGGGATATTCAATTTTTTTCTTTGATATTAATTTAAGTTACACTTTTTGAGCGTATTGACCGATAAGAAAACAAATTTTAATAGAGAAAAGGTATTTAATAGGTTTTAAAGGCCTGCAAGTCGAATGGGGATATTAAAGTTTTTTCTTTGATATTAATTCAAGTTACACTTTTTGAGCGTGGTGACCGATAAGAAAACAAATTTTAATAGAGAAAAGGTATTTAAAAGGTTTTAAAGGCCTGCAAGTTGTATAAGGCCATTCAAGTTTTTTCTTTGATATTAATGAATAAGATAACAATAATGATAAGATAACAATAATGATAAGAATACAAATTTTAATAGAGAAAAGTTATTTTAATAGGTTTTAAAGGCCTGCAAGTCGAATGGGGATATTCAAATTTTTTCTTTGATATTAATTCAAGTTACATTTTTTGAGCGTAGTGACCGATATAAAACAAATTTTAATAGAGAAAAGGTATTTTATAGGTTTTAAAGGCCTGCAAGTTGTATAAGGCCATTCAAGTTTTTTCTTTGATATTAATGAATAAGATAACAATAATGATATGATAACAATAATGATAAGAAAACAAATTTTAATAGAGAAAAGGTATTTTAATAGGTTTTAAAGGACTGCAAGTCGAATGGGGATATTCAAGTTTTTTCTTTGATATTAATTCAAGTTACAATTTTGAGCGTGGTGACCGATAAGAAAGTAAATTTTAATAGAGAAAAGGTATTTAATAGGTTTTAAAGGCCTGCAAGTCGAATGGGGATATTCAAGTATTTTCTTTGATATTAATTCAAGTTACACTTTTTGAGCGTGGTGACCGATAAGAAAACAAATTTAAATAGAGAAAAGGTATTTTAATAGGTTTTAAAGGCCTGCAAGTCGAATGGGGATATTCAAGTTTTTTCTTTGATATTAATTCAAGTTACACTTTTTGAGCGTGGTGACCGATAAGAAAACAAATTTTAATAGAAAAAAGGTATTTAATAGGTTTTAAAGGCCTGCAAGTCGAATGGGGACATTCAAGTTTTTTCTTTGATATTAATGAATAAGATAACAATAATGATAAGATAACAATAATGATAAGAATACAAATTTTAATAGAGAAAAGGTATTTTAATAGGTTTTAAAGGCCTGCAAGTAAAATGGGGATATTCAATTTTTTTCTTTGATATTATTTCAAGTTACACTTTTTGAGAGTGGTGACCGATAAGAAAACAAATTTAAATAGAGAAAAGGTATTTAATGGGTTTTAAAGGCTTGCAAGTCGAATGGGGATATTCAAGTTTTTTCTTTGATATTAATTCAAGTTACACTTTTTGAGCGTGGTGACCGATAAGAAAACAAATTTTAATAAAGAAAAGGTAATTAATTTGTTTTAAAGGCCTGCAAGTCGAATGGGGATATTCAAGTTTTTCCTTTGATATTAATGAATAAGATAACAATAATGATAAGAAAACAAATTTTAATAGAGAAAAGGTATTTTAATAGGTTTTAAAGGCCTGCAAGTCGAATGGGGATATTCAATTTTTTTCTTTGATATTAATTTAAGTTACACTTTTTGAGCGTATTGACCGATAAGAAAACAAATTTTAATAGAGAAAAGGTATTTAATAGGTTTTAAAGGCCTGCAAGTCGAATGGGGATATTAAAGTTTTTTCTTTGATATTAATTCAAGTTACACTTTTTAAGCGTGGTGATCGATAAGAAAACAAATTTTAATAGAGAAAAGGTATTTAAAAGGTTTTAAAGGCCTGCAAGTCGAATGGGGACATTCAAGGTTTTTCTTTGATATTAATGAATAAGATAACAATAATGATAAGATAACAATAATGATAAGAATACAAATTTTAATAAAGAAAAGTTATTTTAATAGGTTTTAAAGGCCTGCAAGTCGAATGGGGATATTCAAATTTCTTCTTTGATATTAATTCAAGTTACATTTTTTGAGCGTAGTGACCGATATAAAACAAATTTTAATAGAGAAAAGGTATTTTATAGGTTTTAAAGGCCTGCAAGTTGTATAAGGCCATTCAAGTTTTTTCTTTGATATTAATGAATAAGATAACAATAATGATAAGATAACAATAATGATAAGAAAACAAATTTTAATAGAGAAAAGGTATTTTAATAGGTTTTAAAGGACTGCAAGTCGAATGGGGATATTCAATTTTTTACTTTGATATTAATTCAAGTTACACTTTTTGAGCGTGTTGACCGATAAGAAAACAAATTTTGATAGAGAAAAGGTATTTAATAAGTTTTAAAGATCTGCAAGTTCAATGGGGATATTCAAGTTTTTTCTTTGATATTAATTCAAGTTACACTTTTTGAGCGTGGTGACCGATATAAAACAAATTTTAATAGAGAAAAGGTATTTAATAGGTTTTAAAGGCCTGCAAGTCGAATGGGGATATTCAAGGTTTTTCTTTGATATTAATGAATAGGATAACAATAATGATAAGATAACAAATTTTAATAGAGAAAAGGTATTTAATAGGTTTTAAAGGCCTGCAAGTCGAATGGGGATATTCAAGTATTTTCTTTGATATTAATTCAAGTTACACTTTTTGAGCGTGGTGACAGATAAGAAAACAAATTTTAATAGAGAAAAGGTATTTAATAGGATTTAAAGGCCTGCAAGTCGAATGGGGATATTAAAGTTTTTTCTTTGATATTAATTCAAGCTACACTTTTTGACCTTGGTGACCGATAAGAAAACAAATTTTAATAGAGAAAAGGTATTTATTAGGTTTTAAAGGCCTGCAAGTCGAATGGGGACATTCAAGTTTTTTCTTTGATATTAATGAATAAGATAACAATAATGATAATAATACAAATTTTAATAGAGAAAAGGTATTTAATAGGTTTTAAAGGCCTGCAAGTCGAATGGGGATATTAAAGTTTTTTCTTTGATATTAATTCAAGTTACACTTTTTGAGCGTGGTGACCGATAAGAAAGCAAATTTTAATAGAGAAAAGGTATTTAAAAGGTTTTAAAGGCCTGCAAGTCGAATGGGGATATTCAAGTTTTTTATCTGATATTAATTCAAGTTACACTTTTTGAGCGTGGTGACCGATAAGAAAACAAATTTTAATAGAGAAAAGGTATTTAATAGGTTTTAAAGGCCTGCAAGTCGAATGGGGATATTCAAGTTTTTTCTTTGATATTAATTCAAGTTACACTTTTTGAGCGTGGTGACCGATAAGAAAACAAATTTTTTTCTTTTATTGAATAAATGAGAATATATCCGCAATAAGAATTTATCAAAAATATCCGCAATCGATTTGTAGGTATCGAAAACCTCGATGAACCAAATTTCAATGATCTAACTCTATTTTTTTAAAAAAAGGTATTTTAATAGGTTTTTAAAGGCCTGCAAGTCGAATGGGGATATTCAAGTTTTTTTTTTTTTTGATATAATTTCAAGTTACAATTTTTGAGCGTGGTGACCGATAAGAAAACAAATTTTAATAGAGAAAAGGTATTTTAATAGGTTTTAAAGGCCTGCAAGTCGAATGGGGATATTCAAGTTTTTTCTTTGATATTAATTCAAGTTACACATTTGAGCGTGGTGACCGATAAGAAAACAAATTTTAATAGAGAAAAGGTATTTAATAGGTTTTAAAGGCCTGCAAGTCGAATGGGGATATTAAAGTTTTTTCTTTGATATTAATTCAAGTTACACTTTTTGAGCGTGGTGACCGATAAGAAAACAAATTTTAATAGAGAAAAGGTATTTAATAGGTTTTAAAGGCCTGCAAGTCGAATGGGGACATTCAAGTTTTTTCTTTGATATTAATGAATAAGATAACAATAATGATAAGATAACAATAATGATAAGAATACAAATTTTAATAGAGAAAAGGTATTTTAATAGGTTTTAAAGGACTGCAAGTCGAATGGGGATATTCGAATTTTTTCTTTGATATTAATTCAAGTTACACTTATTGAGCGTAGTGACCGATATAAAACAAATTTTAATAGAGAAAAGGTATTTTATAGGTTTTAAAGGCCTGCAAGTCGTATAGGGCCATTCAAGTTTTTTCTTTTATATTAATGAATAAGATAACAATAATGATAAGATAACAATAATGATAAGAAAACAAATTTTAATAGAGAAAAGGTATTTTAATAGGTTTTAAAGGACTGCAAGTCGAATGGGGATATTCAATTTTTTTTCTTTGATATTAATTCAAGTTACACTTTTTGAGCGTGTTGACCGATAAGAAAACAAATTTTAATAGAGAAAAGGTATTTAATAGGTTTTAAAGGCCTGCAAGTCGAATGGGGATATTCAAGTTTTTTCTTTGATATTAGCTCAAGTTACACTTTTTGAGCGTGGTGACCGATATAAAACAAATTTTAATAGAGAAAAGGTATTTAATAGATTTTAAAGGCCTGCAAGTCGAATGGTGATATTCAAGGTTTTCCTTTGATATTAATGAATAAGATAACAATAATGATAAGATAACAATAATGATAAGAAAAAAAAATTTAATAGAGAAAAGGTATTTTAATAGGTTTTAAAGGCCTGCAAGTCGAATGGGGATATTCAAGTTTTTTCTTTGATATTAATTCAAGTTACACTTTTTGAGCGTGGTGACAGATAAGAAAACAAATTTTAATAAAGAAAAGGTTTTTAATAGGTGTTAAAGGATTGCAAGTCGAATGGGGATATTCAAGTTTTTCCTTTGATATTAATGAATAAGATAACAATAATGATAAGAAAACAAATTTAAATAGAGAAAAGGTATTTTAATAGGTTTTAAAGGCCTGCAAGTCGAATGGGGATATTCAAGTTTTTTCTTTGATATTAATTCAAGTTACAATTTTGAGCGTGGTGACCGATAAGAAAGTAAATTTTAATAGAGAAAAGGTATTTAATAGGTTTTTAAGGCCTGCAAGTCGAATGGGGATATTCAAGTATTTTCTTTGATATTAATTCAAGTTACACTTTTTGAGCGTGGTGACCGATAAGAAAACAAATTTTAATAGAGAAAATGTATTTAATGGGTTTTAAAGGCTTGCAAGTCGAATGGGGATATTCAAGTTTTTTCTTTGATATTAATTCAAGTTACACTTTTTGAGCGTGGTGACCGATAAGAAAACAAATTTTAATAAAGAAAAGGTAATTAATTCGTTTTAAAGGCCTGCAAGTCGAATGGGGATATTCAAGTTTTTTCTTTGATATTAATGAATAAGATAACAATAATGATAAGAAAACAAATTTTAATAGAGAAAAGGTATTTTAATAGGTTTTAAAGGCCTGCAAGTCGAATGGGGATATTCAAGTATTTTCTTTGATATTAATTCAAGTTACACTTTTTGAGCGCATTGACCGATAAGAAAAAAAATTTTAATAGAGAAAAGGTATTTAATAGGTTTTAAAGGCCTGCAAGTCGAATGGGGATATTAAAGTTTTTTCTTTGATATTAATTCAAGTTACACTTTTTGAGCGTGGTGACCGATAAGAAAGCAAATTTTAATAAAGAAAAGGTATTTAAAAGGTTTTAAAGGCCTGCAAGTCGAATGGGGATATTCAAGTTTTTTATCTGATATTAATTCAAGTTACACTTTTTTAGCGTGGTGACCGATAAGAAAACAAATTTTAATAGAGAAAAGGTATTTAATAGGTTTTAAAGGCCTGCAAGTCGAATGGGGATATTCAAGTTTTTTCTTTGATATTAATTCAAGTTACACTTTTTGAGCGTGGTGACCGATAAGAAAACAAATTTTTTTCTTTTATTGAATAAATGAGAATATATCCGCAATAAGAATTTATCAAAAATATCCGCAATCGATTTGTAGGTATCGAAAACCTCGATGTACCAAATTTCAATGATCTAACTCTATTTTTTGAAAAAAAGGTATTTTAATAGGTTTTTAAAGGCCTGCAAGTCGAATGGGGATATTCAAGTTTTTTTTTTTGATATAATTTCAAGTTACAATTTTTGAGCGTGGTGACCGATAAGAAAACAAATTTTAATAGAGAAAAGATATTTAATAGGTTTTAAAGGCCTGCAAGTCGAATGGGGATATTCAAGTTTTTTCTTTGATATTAATGAATAAGATAACAATAATAAGAAAACAAATTTTAATAGAGAAAAGGTATTTTAATAGGTTTTAAAGGCCTGCAAGTCGAATGGGGATATTCAAGTTTTTTCTTTGATATTAATTCAAGTTACACATTTGAGCGTGGTGACCGATAAGAAAACAAATTTTAATAGAGAAAAGGTATTTAATAGGTTTTAAAGGCCTGCAAGTCGAATGGGGATATTAAAGTTTTTTCTTTGATATTAATTCAAGTTACACTTTTTGAGCGTGGTGACCGATAAGAAAACAAATTTTAATAGAGAAAAGGTATTTAATAGGTTTTAAAGGCCTGCAAGTCGAATGGGGACATTCAAGTTTTTTCTTTGATATTAATGAATAAGATAACAATAATGATAAGATAACAATAATGATAAGAATACAAATTTTAATAGAGAAAAGGTATTTTAATAGGTTTTAAAGGACTGCAAGTCGAATGGGGATATTCAAATTTTTTCTTTGATATTAATTCAAGTTACACTTATTGAGCGTAGTGACCGATATAAAACAAATTTTAATAGAGAAAAGGTATTTTATAGGTTTTAAAGGCCTGCAAGTCGTATAGGGCCATTCAAGTTTTTTTCTTTGATATTAATGAATAAGATAACAATAATGATAAGATAACAATAATGATAAGAAAACAAATTTTAATAGAGAAAAGGTATTTTAATAGGTTTTAAAGGCCTGCAAGTCGAATGGGGATATTCAAGTTTTTTCTTTGATATTAATGAATAAGATAACAATAATAAGAAAACAAATTTTAATAGAGAAAAGGTATTTTAATAGGTTTTAAAGGCCTGCAAGTCGAATGGGTTATTCAAGTTTTTTCTTTGATATTAATTCAAGTTACACATTTGAGCGTGGTGACCGATAAGAAAACAAATTTTAATAGAGAAAAGGAATTTAATAGGTTTTAAAGGCCTGCAAGTCGAATGGGGATATTAAAGTTTTTTCTTTGATATTAATTCAAGTTACACTTTTTGAGCGTGGTGACCGATAAGAAAACAAATTTTAATAGAGAAAAGGTATTTAATAGGTTTTAAAGGCCTGCAAGTCGAATGGGGACATTCAAGTTTTTTCTTTGATATTAATGAATAAGATAACAATAATGATAAGATAACAATAATGATAAGAATACAAATTTTAATAGAGAAAAGGTATTTTAATAGGTTTTAAAGGACTGCAAGTCGAATGGGGATATTCAAATTTTTTCTTTGATATTAATTCAAGTTACACTTATTGAGCGTAGTGACCGATATAAAACAAATTTTAATAGAGAAAAGGTATTTTATAGGTTTTAAAGGCCTGCAAGTCGTATAGGGCCATTCAAGTTTTTTCTTTGATATTAATGAATAAGATAACAATAATGATAAGATAACAATAATGATAAGAAAACAAATTTTAATAGAGAAAAGGTATTTTAATAGGTTTTAAAGGACTGCAAGTCGAATGGGGATATTCAATTTTTTTTTCTTTGATATTAATTCAAGTTACACATTTTGAGCGTGTTGACCGATAAGAAAACAAATTTTAATAGAGAAAAGGTATTTAATAGGTTTTAAAGGCCTGCAAGTCGAATGGGGATATTCAAGTTTTTTCTTTGATATTAATTCAAGTTACACTTTTTGAGCGTGGTGACCGATATAAAACAAATTTTAATAGAGAAAAGGTATTTAATAGATTTTAAAGGCCTGCAAGTCGAATGGGGATATTCAAGGTTTTCCTTTGATATTAATGAATAAGATAACAATAATGATAAGATAACAATAATGATAAGAAAAAAAATTTAATAGAGAAAAGGTATTTTAATAGGTTTTAAAGGCCTGCAAGTCGAATGGGGATATTCAAGTTTTTTCTTTGATATTAATTCAAGTTACACTTTTTGAGCGTGGTGACAGATAAGAAAACAAATTTTAATGAAGAAAAGGTTTTTAATAGGTGTTAAAGGATTGCAAGTCGAATGGGGATATTCAAGTTTTTCCTTTGATATTAATTCAAGTTACACTTTTTGAGCGTGGTGACCGATAAGAAAACAAATTTTAATAAAGAAAAGGTAATTAATTCGTTTTAAAGGCCTGCAAGTCGAATGGGGATATTCAAGTTTTTTCTTTGATATTAATGAATAAGATAACAATAATGATAAGAAAACAAATTTTAATAGAGAAAAGGTATTTTAATAGGTTTTAAAGGCCTGCAAGTCGAATGGGGATATTCAAGTATTTTCTTTGATATTAATTCAAGTTACACTTTTTGAGCGTATTGACCGATAAGAAAAAAAATTTTAATAGAGAAAAGGTATTTAATAGGTTTTAAAGGCCTGCAAGTCGAATGGGGATATTAAAGTTTTTTCTTTGATATTAATTCAAGTTACACTTTTTGAGCGTGGTGACCGATAAGAAAACAAATTTTAATAGAGAAAAGGTATTTAATAGGTTTTAAAGGCCTGCAAGTCGAATGGGGATATTCAAGTTTTTTCTTTGATATTAATTCAAGTTACACATTTTGAGCGTGGTGACCGATAAGAAAACAAATTTTTTTCTTTTATTGAATAAATGAGAATATATCCGCAATAAGAATTTATCAAAAATATCCGCAATCGATTTGTAGGTATCGAAAACCTCGATGTACCAAATTTCAATGATCTACCTCTATTTTTTGAAAAAAAGGTATTTTAATAGGTTTTTAAAGGCCTGCAAGTCGAATGGGGATATTCAAGTTTTTTTTTTTTTTTTGATATAATTTCAAGTTACAATTTTTGAGCGTGGTGACCGATAAGAAAACAAATTTTAATAGAGAAAAGATATTTAATAGGTTTTAAAGGCCTGCAAGTCGAATGGGGATATTCAAGTTTTTTCTTTGATATTAATGAATAAGATAACAATAATAAGAAAACAAATTTTAATAGAGAAAAGGTATTTTAATAGGTTTTAAAGGCCTGCAAGTCGAATGGGGATATTCAAGTTTTTTCTTTGATATTAATTCAAGTTACACATTTGAGCGTGGTGACCGATAAGAAAACAAATTTTAATAGAGAAAAGGTATTTAATAGATTTTAAAGGCCTGCAAGTCGAATGGGGATATTAAAGTTTTTTCTTTGATATTAATTCAAGTTACACTTTTTGAGCGTGGTGACCGATAAGAAAACAAATTTTAATAGAGAAAAGGTATTTAATAGGTTTTAAAGGCCTGCAAGTCGAATGGGGACATTCAAGTTTTTTCTTTGATATTAATGAATAAGATAACAATAATGATAAGATAACAATAATGATAAGAATACAAATTTTAATAGAGAAAAGGTATTTTAATAGGTTTTAAAGGACTGCAAGTCGAATGGGGATATTCGAATTTTTTCTTTGATATTAATTCAAGTTACACTTATTGAGCGTAGTGACCGATATAAAACAAATTTTAATAGAGAAAAGGTATTTTATAGGTTTTAAAGGCCTGCAAGTCGTATAGGGCCATTCAAGTTTTTTCTTTTATATTAATGAATAAGATAACAATAATGATAAGATAACAATAATGATAAGAAAACAAATTTTAATAGAGAAAAGGTATTTTAATAGGTTTTAAAGGACTGCAAGTCGAATGGGGATATTCAATTTTTTTTCTTTGATATTAATTCAAGTTACACTTTTTGAGCGTGTTGACCGATAAGAAAACAAATTTTAATAGAGAAAAGGTATTTAATAGGTTTTAAAGGCCTGCAAGTCGAATGGGGATATTCAAGTTTTTTCTTTGATATTAATTCAAGTTACACTTTTTGAGCGTGGTGACCGATATAAAACAAATTTTAATAGAGAAAAGGTATTTAATAGATTTTAAAGGCCTGCAAGTCGAATGGTGATATTCAAGGTTTTCCTTTGATATTAATGAATAAGATAACAATAATGATAAGATAACAATAATGATAAGAAAAAAAAATTTAATAGAGAAAAGGTATTTTAATAGGTTTTAAAGGCCTGCAAGTCGAATGGGGATATTCAAGTTTTTTCTTTGATATTAATTCAAGTTACACTTTTTGAGCGTGGTGACAGATAAGAAAACAAATTTTAATAAAGAAAAGGTTTTTAATAGGTTTTTAAGGCCTGCAAGTCGAATGGGGATATTCAAGTATTTTCTTTGATATTAATTCAAGTTACACTTTTTGAGCGTGGTGACCGATAAGAAAACAAATTTTAATAGAGAAAATGTATTTAATGGGTTTTAAAGGCTTGCAAGTCGAATGGGGATATTCAAGTTTTTTCTTTGATATTAATTCAAGTTACACTTTTTGAGCGTGGTGACCGATAAGAAAACAAATTTTAATAAAGAAAAGGTAATTAATTCGTTTTAAAGGCCTGCAAGTCGAATGGGGATATTCAAGTTTTTTCTTTGATATTAATGAATAAGATAACAATAATGATAAGAAAACAAATTTTAATAGAGAAAAGGTATTTTAATAGGTTTTAAAGGCCTGCAAGTCGAATGGGGATATTCAAGTATTTTCTTTGATATTAATTCAAGTTACACTTTTTGAGCGCATTGACCGATAAGAAAAAAAATTTTAATAGAGAAAAGGTATTTAATAGGTTTTAAAGGCCTGCAAGTCGAATGGGGATATTAAAGTTTTTTCTTTGATATTAATTCAAGTTACACTTTTTGAGCGTGGTGACCGATAAGAAAGCAAATTTTAATAGAGAAAAGGTATTTAAAAGGTTTTAAAGGCCTGCAAGTCGAATGGGGATATTCAAGTTTTTTATCTGATATTAATTCAAGTTACACTTTTTTAGCGTGGTGACCGATAAGAAAACAAATTTTAATAGAGAAAAGGTATTTAATAGGTTTTAAAGGCCTGCAAGTCGAATGGGGATATTCAAGTTTTTTCTTTGATATTAATGAATAAGATAACAATAATGATAAGAAAACAAATTTAAATAGAGAAAAGGTATTTTAATAGGTTTGTAAAGGCCTGCAAGTCGAATGGGGATATTCAAGTTTTTTCTTTGATATTAATTCAAGTTACAATTTTGAGCGTGGTGACCGATAAGAAAGTAAATTTTAATAGAGAAAAGGTATTTAATAGGTTTTTAAGGCCTGCAAGTCGAATGGGGATATTCAAGTATTTTCTTTGATATTAATTCAAGTTACACTTTTTGAGCGTGGTGACCGATAAGAAAACAAATTTTAATAGAGAAAATGTATTTAATGGGTTTTAAAGGCTTGCAAGTCGAATGGGGATATTCAAGTTTTTTCTTTGATATTAATTCAAGTTACACTTTTTGAGCGTGGTGACCGATAAGAAAACAAATTTTAATAAAGAAAAGGTAATTAATTCGTTTTAAAGGTCTGCAAGTCGAATGGGGATATTCAAGTTTTTTCTTTGATATTAATGAATAAGATAACAATAATGATAAGAAAACAAATTTTAATAGAGAAAAGGTATTTTAATAGGTTTTAAAGGCCTGCAAGTCGAATGGGGATATTCAAGTATTTTCTTTGATATTAATTCAAGTTACACTTTTTGAGCGCATTGACCGATAAGAAAAAAAATTTTAATAGAGAAAAGGTATTTAATAGGTTTTAAAGGCCTGCAAGTCGAATGGGGTTATTAAAGTTTTTTCTTTGATATTAATTCAAGTTACACTTTTTGAGCGTGGTGACCGATAAGAAAGCAAATTTTAATAGAGAAAAGGTATTTAAAAGGTTTTAAAGGCCTGCAAGTCGAATGGGGATATTCAAGTTTTTTATCTGATATTAATTCAAGTTACACTTTTTTAGCGTGGTGACCGATAAGAAAACAAATTTTAATAGAGAAAAGGTATTTAATAGGTTTTAAAGGCCTGCAAGTCGAATGGGGATATTCAAGTTTTTTCTTTGATATTAATTCAAGTTACACTTTTTGAGCGTGGTGACCGATAAGAAAACAAATTTTTTTCTTTTATTGAATAAATGAGAATATATCCGCAATAAGAATTTATCAAAAATATCCGCAATCGATTTGTAGGTATCGAAAACCTCGATGTACCAAATTTCAATGATCTAACTCTATTTTTTGAAAAAAAGGTATTTTAATAGGTTTTTAAAGGCCTGCAAGTCGAATGGGGATATTCAAGTTTTTTTTTTTTTTGATATAATTTCAAGTTACAATTTTTGAGCGTGGTGACCGATAAGAAAACAAATTTTAATAGAGAAAAGATATTTAATAGGTTTTAAAGGCCTGCAAGTCGAATGGGGATATTAAAGTTTTTTCTTTGATATTAATTCAAGTTACACTTTTTGAGCGTGGTGACCGATAAGAAAACAAATTTTAATAGAGAAAAGGTATTTAATAGGTTTTAAAGGCCTGCAAGTCGAATGGGGACATTCAAGTTTTTTCTTTGATATTAATGAATAAGATAACAATAATGATAAGATAACAATAATGATAAGAATACAAATTTTAATAGAGAAAAGGTATTTTAATAGGTTTTAAAGGACTGCAAGTCGAATGGGGATATTCGAATTTTTTCTTTGATATTAATTCAAGTTACACTTATTGAGCGTAGTGACCGATATAAAACAAATTTTAATAGAGAAAAGGTATTTTATAGGTTTTAAAGGCCTGCAAGTCGTATAGGGCCATTCAAGTTTTTTCTTTTATATTAATGAATAAGATAACAATAATGATAAGATAACAATAATGATAAGAAAACAAATTTTAATAGAGAAAAGGTATTTTAATAGGTTTTAAAGGACTGCAAGTCGAATGGGGATATTCAATTTTTTTTCTTTGATATTAATTCAAGTTACACTTTTTGAGCGTGTTGACCGATAAGAAAACAAATTTTAATAGAGAAAAGGTATTTAATAGGTTTTAAAGGCCTGCAAGTCGAATGGGGATATTCAAGTTTTTTCTTTGATATTAATTCAAGTTACACTTTTTGAGCGTGGTGACCGATATAAAACAAATTTTAATAGAGAAAAGGTATTTAATAGATTTTAAAGGCCTGCAAGTCGAATGGTGATATTCAAGGTTTTCCTTTGATATTAATGAATAAGATAACAATAATGATAAGATAACAATAATGATAAGAAAAAAAAATTTAATAGAGAAAAGGTATTTTAATAGGTTTTAAAGGCCTGCAAGTCGAATGGGGATATTCAAGTTTTTTCTTTGATATTAATTCAAGTTACACTTTTTGAGCGTGGTGACAGATAAGAAAACAAATTTTAATAAAGAAAAGGTTTTTAATAGGTTTTTAAGGCCTGCAAGTCGAATGGGGATATTCAAGTATTTTCTTTGATATTAATTCAAGTTACACTTTTTGAGCGTGGTGACCGATAAGAAAACAAATTTTAATAGAGAAAATGTATTTAATGGGTTTTAAAGGCTTGCAAGTCGAATGGGGATATTCAAGTTTTTTCTTTGATATTAATTAAAGTTACACTTTTTGAGCGTGGTGACCGATAAGAAAACAAATTTTAATAAAGAAAAGGTAATTAATTCGTTTTAAAGGCCTGCAAGTCGAATGGGGATATTCAAGTTTTTTCTTTGATATTAATGAATAAGATAACAATAATGATAAGAAAACAAATTTTAATAGAGAAAAGGTATTTTAATAGGTTTTAAAGGCCTGCAAGTCGAATGGGGATATTCAAGTATTTTCTTTGATATTAATTCAAGTTACACTTTTTGAGCGCATTGACCGATAAGAAAAAAAATTTTAATAGAGAAAAGGTATTTAATAGGTTTTAAAGGCCTGCAAGTCGAATGGGGATATTAAAGTTTTTTCTTTGATATTAATTCAAGTTACACTTTTTGAGCGTGGTGACCGATAAGAAAGCAAATTTTAATAGAGAAAAGGTATTTAAAAGGTTTTAAAGGCCTGCAAGTCGAATGGGGATATTCAAGTTTTTTATCTGATATTAATTCAAGTTACACTTTTTTAGCGTGGTGACCGATAAGAAAACAAATTTTAATAGAGAAAAGGTATTTAATAGGTTTTAAAGGCCTGCAAGTCGAATGGGGATATTCAAGTTTTTTCTTTGATATTAATGAATAAGATAACAATAATGATAAGAAAACAAATTTAAATAGAGAAAAGGTATTTTAATAGGTTTGTAAAGGCCTGCAAGTCGAATGGGGATATTCAAGTTTTTTCTTTGATATTAATTCAAGTTACAATTTTGAGCGTGGTGACCGATAAGAAAGTAAATTTTAATAGAGAAAAGGTATTTAATAGGTTTTTAAGGCCTGCAAGTCGAATGGGGATATTCAAGTATTTTCTTTGATATTAATTCAAGTTACACTTTTTGAGCGTGGTGACCGATAAGAAAACAAATTTTAATAGAGAAAATTTATTTAATGGGTTTTAAAGGCTTGCAAGTCGAATATGGATATTCAAGTTTTTTCTTTGATATTAATTCAAGTTACACTTTTTGAGCGTGGTGACCGATAAGAAAACAAATTTTAATAAAGAAAAGGTAATTAATTCGTTTTAAAGGCCTGCAAGTCGAATGGGGATATTCAAGTTTTTTCTTTGATATTAATGAATAAGATAACAATAATGATAAGAAAACAAATTTTAATAGAGAAAAGGTATTTTAATAGGTTTTAAAGGCCTGCAAGTCGAATGGGGATATTCAAGTATTTTCTTTGATATTAATTCAAGTTACACTTTTTGAGCGCATTGACCGATAAGAAAAAAAATTTTAATAGAGAAAAGGTATTTAATAGGTTTTAAAGGCCTGCAAGTCGAATGGGGTTATTAAAGTTTTTTCTTTGATATTAATTCAAGTTACACTTTTTGAGCGTGGTGACCGATAAGAAAGCAAATTTTAATAGAGAAAAGGTATTTAAAAGGTTTTAAAGGCCTGCAAGTCGAATGGGGATATTCAAGTTTTTTATCTGATATTAATTCAAGTTACACTTTTTTAGCGTGGTGACCGATAAGAAAACAAATTTTAATAGAGAAAAGGTATTTAATAGGTTTTAAAGGCCTGCAAGTCGAATGGGGATATTCAAGTTTTTTCTTTGATATTAATTCAAGTTACACTTTTTGAGCGTGGTGACCGATAAGAAAACAAATTTTTTTCTTTTATTGAATAAATGAGAATATATCCGCAATAAGAATTTATCAAAAATATCCGCAATCGATTTGTAGGTATCGAAAACCTCGATGTACCAAATTTCAATGATCTAACTCTATTTTTTGAAAAAAAGGTATTTTAATAGGTTTTTAAAGGCCTGCAAGTCGAATGGGGATATTCAAGTTTTTTTTTTTTTGATATAATTTCAAGTTACAATTTTTGAGCGTGGTGACCGATAAGAAAACAAATTTTAATAGAGAAAAGATATTTAATAGGTTTTAAAGGCCTGCAAGTCGAATGGGGATATTCAAGTTTTTTCTTTGATATTAATGAATAAGATAACAATAATAAGAAAACAAATTTTAATAGAGAAAAGGTATTTTAATAGGTTTTAAAGGCCTGCAAGTCGAATGGGGATATTCAAGTTTTTTCTTTGATATTAATTCAAGTTACACATTTGAGCGTGGTGACCGATAAGAAAACAAATTTTAATAGAGAAAAGGTATTTAATAGGTTTTAAAGGCCTGCAAGTCGAATGGGGATATTAAAGTTTTTTCTTTGATATTAATTCAAGTTACACTTTTTGAGCGTGGTGACCGATAAGAAAACAAATTTTAATAGAGAAAAGGTATTTAATAGGTTTTAAAGGCCTGCAAGTCGAATGGGGACATTCAAGTTTTTTCTTTGATATTAATGAATAAGATAACAATAATGATAAGATAACAATAATGATAAGAAAACAAATTTTAATAGAGAAAAGGTATTTTAATAGGTTTTAAAGGCCTGCAAGTCGAATGGGGATATTCAAGTTTTTTCTTTGATATTAATGAATAAGATAACAATAATAAAAAACAAATTTTAATAGAGAAAAGGTATTTTAATAGGTTTTAAAGGCCTGCAAGTCGAATGGGTTATTCAAGTTTTTTCTTTGATATTAATTCAAGTTACACATTTGAGCGTGGTGACCGATAAGAAAACAAATTTTAATAGAGAAAAGGAATTTAATAGGTTTTAAAGGCCTGCAAGTCGAATGGGGATATTAAAGTTTTTTCTTTGATATTAATTCAAGTTACACTTTTTGAGCGTGGTGACCGATAAGAAAACAAATTTTAATAGAGAAAAGGTATTTAATAGGTTTTAAAGGCCTGCAAGTCGAATGGGGACATTCAAGTTTTTTCTTTGATATTAATGAATAAGATAACAATAATGATAAGATAACAATAATGATAAGAATACAAATTTTAATAGAGAAAAGGTATTTTAATAGGTTTTAAAGGACTGCAAGTCGAATGGGGATATTCAAATTTTTTCTTTGATATTAATTCAAGTTACACTTATTGAGCGTAGTGACCGATATAAAACAAATTTTAATAGAGAAAAGGTATTTTATAGGTTTTAAAGGCCTGCAAGTCGTATAGGGCCATTCAAGTTTTTTCTTTGATATTAATGAATAAGATAACAATAATGATAAGATAACAATAATGATAAGAAAACAAATTTTAATAGAGAAAAGGTATTTTAATAGGTTTTAAAGGACTGCAAGTCGAATGGGGATATTCAAGTTTTTTCTTTGATATTAATTCAAGTTACACTTTTTGAGCGTGGTGACCGATATAAAACAAATTTTAATAGAGAAAAGGTATTTAATAGATTTTAAAGGCCTGCAAGTCGAATGGGGATATTCAAGGTTTTCCTTTGATATTAATGAATAAGATAACAATAATGATAAGATAACAATAATGATAAGAAAAAAAAATTTAATAGAGAAAAGGTATTTTAATAGGTTTTAAAGGCCTGCAAGTCGAATGGGGATATTCAAGTTTTTTCTTTGATATTAATTCAAGTTACACTTTTTGAGCGTGGTGACAGATAAGAAAACAAATTTTAATAAAGAAAAGGTTTTTAATAGGTGTTAAAGGATTGCAAGTCGAATGGGGATATTCAAGTTTTTCCTTTGATATTAATGAATAAGATAACAATAATGATAAGAAAACAAATTTAAATAGAGAAAAGGTATTTTAATAGGTTTTAAAGGCCTGCAAGTCGAATGGGGATATTCAAGTTTTTTCTTTGATATTAATTCAAGTTACACTTTTTGAGCGTGGTGACCGATAAGAAAACAAATTTTAATAAAGAAAAGGTAATTAATTCTTTTTAAAGGCCTGCAAGTCGAATGGGGATGTTCAAGTTTTTTCTTTGATATTAATGAATAAGATAACAATAATGATAAGAAAACAAATTTTAATAGAGAAAAGGTATTTTAATAGGTTTTAAAGGCCTGCAAGTCGAATGGGGATATTCAAGTATTTTCTTTGATATTAATTCAAGTTACACTTTTTGAGCGTATTGACCGATAAGAAAAAAAATTTTAATAGAGAAAAGTTATTTAATAGGTTTTAAAGGCCTGCAAGTCGAATGGGGATATTAAAGTTTTTTCTTTGATATTAATTCAAGTTACACCTTTTGAGCGTGGTGACCGATAAGAAAGCAAATTTTAATAGAGAAAAGGTATTTAAAAGGTTTTAAAGGCCTGCAAGTCGATTGGGGATATTCAAGTTTTTTATCTGATATTAATTCAAGTTACACTTTTTGAGCGTGGTGACCGATAAGAAAACAAATTTTAATAGAGAAAAGGTATTTAATAGGTTTTAAAGGCCTGCAAGTCGAATGGGGATATTCAAGTTTTTTCTTTGATATTAATTCAAGTTACACTTTTTGAGCGTGGTGACCGATAAGAAAACAAATTTTTTTCTTTTATTGAATAAATTAGAATATATCCGCAATAAGAATTTATCAAAAATATCCGCAATCGATTTGTAGGTATCGAAAACCTCGATGTACCAAATTTCAATGATCTAACTCTATTTTTTGAAAAAAAGGTATTTTAATAGGTTTTTAAAGGCCTGCAAGTCGAATGGGGATATTCAAGTTTTTTTTTTTTTGATATAATTTCAAGTTACAATTTTTGAGCGTGGTGACCGATAAGAAAACAAATTTTAATAGAGAAAAGATATTTAATAGGTTTTAAAGGCCTGCAAGTCGAATGGGGATATTCAAGTTTTTTCTTTGATATTAATGAATAAGATAACAATAATAAGAAAACAAATTTTAATAGAGAAAAGGTATTTTAATAGGTTTTAAAG
This sequence comes from Salticus scenicus, assembly GCA_963930645.1. Lineage (NCBI taxonomy): Eukaryota > Metazoa > Arthropoda > Arachnida > Araneae > Salticidae > Salticus > Salticus scenicus. Next base: position 8,814,766 of record OZ005651.1, on the reverse strand, counting down.
GCCTGCAAGTCGAATGGGGATATTCAAGTATTTTCTTTGATATTAATTCAAGTTACACTTTTTGAGCGCATTGACCGATCAGAAAAAAAATTTTAATAGAGAAAAGGTATTTTAATAGGTTTTAAAGGACTGCAAGTCGAATGGGGATATTCAATTTTTTTTCTTTGATATTAATTCAAGTTACACTTTTTGAGCGTGTTGACCGATAAGAAAACAAATTTTAATAGAGAAAAGGTATTTAATAGGTTTTAAAGGCCTGCAAGTCGAATGGGGATATTCAAGTTTTTTCTTTGATATTAATTCAAGTTACACTTTTTGAGCGTGGTGACCGATATAAAACAAATTTTAATAGAGAAAAGGTATTTAATAGATTTTAAAGGCCTGCAAGTCGAATGGTGATATTCAAGGTTTTCCTTTGATATTAATGAATAAGATAACAATAATGATAAGATAACAATAATGATAAGAAAAAAAAATTTAATAGAGAAAAGGTATTTTAATAGGTTTTAAAGGCCTGCAAGTCGAATGGGGATATTCAAGTTTTTTCTTTGATATTAATTCAAGTTACACTTTTTGAGCGTGGTGACAGATAAGAAAACAAATTTTAATAAAGAAAAGGTTTTTAATAGGTTTTTAAGGCCTGCAAGTCGAATGGGGATATTCAAGTATTTTCTTTGATATTAATTCAAGTTACACTTTTTGAGCGTGGTGACCGATAAGAAAACAAATTTTAATAGAGAAAATGTATTTAATGGGTTTTAAAGGCTTGCAAGTCGAATGGGGATATTCAAGTTTTTTCTTTGATATTAATTCAAGTTACACTTTTTGAGCGTGGTGACCGATAAGAAAACAAATTTTAATAAAGAAAAGGTAATTAATTCGTTTTAAAGGCCTGCAAGTCGAATGGGGATATTCAAGTTTTTTCTTTGATATTAATGAATAAGATAACAATAATGATAAGAAAACAAATTTTAATAGAGAAAAGGTATTTTAATAGGTTTTAAAGGCCTGCAAGTCGAATGGGGATATTCAAGTATTTTCTTTGATATTAATTCAAGTTACACTTTTTGAGCGCATTGACCGATAAGAAAAAAAATTTTAATAGAGAAAAGGTATTTAATAGGTTTTAAAGGCCTGCAAGTCGAATGGGGATATTAAAGTTTTTTCTTTGATATTAATTCAAGTTACACTTTTTGAGCGTGGTGACCGATAAGAAAGCAAATTTTAATAGAGAAAAGGTATTTAAAAGGTTTTAAAGGCCTGCAAGTCGAATGGGGATATTCAAGTTTTTTATCTGATATTAATTCAAGTTACACTTTTTTAGCGTGGTGACCGATAAGAAAACAAATTTTAATAGAGAAAAGGTATTTAATAGGTTTTAAAGGCCTGCAAGTCGAATGGGGATATTCAAGTTTTTTCTTTGATATTAATGAATAAGATAACAATAATGATAAGAAAACAAATTTAAATAGAGAAAAGGTATTTTAATAGGTTTGTAAAGGCCTGCAAGTCGAATGGGGATATTCAAGTTTTTTCTTTGATATTAATTCAAGTTACAATTTTGAGCGTGGTGACCGATAAGAAAGTAAATTTTAATAGAGAAAAGGTATTTAATAGGTTTTTAAGGCCTGCAAGTCGAATGGGGATATTCAAGTATTTTCTTTGATATTAATTCAAGTTACACTTTTTGAGCGTGGTGACCGATAAGAAAACAAATTTTAATAGAGAAAATGTATTTAATGGGTTTTAAAGGCTTGCAAGTCGAATGGGGATATTCAAGTTTTTTCTTTGATATTAATTCAAGTTACACTTTTTGAGCGTGGTGACCGATAAGAAAACAAATTTTAATAAAGAAAAGGTAATTAATTCGTTTTAAAGGCCTGCAAGTCGAATGGGGATATTCAAGTTTTTTCTTTGATATTAATGAATAAGATAACAATAATGATAAGAAAACAAATTTTAATAGAGAAAAGGTATTTTAATAGGTTTTAAAGGCCTGCAAGTCGAATGGGGATATTCAAGTATTTTCTTTGATATTAATTCAAGTTACACTTTTTGAGCGCATTGACCGATAAGAAAAAAAATTTTAATAGAGAAAAGGTATTTAATAGGTTTTAAAGGCCTGCAAGTCGAATGGGGTTATTAAAGTTTTTTCTTTGATATTAATTCAAGTTACACTTTTTGAGCGTGGTGACCGATAAGAAAGCAAATTTTAATAGAGAAAAGGTATTTAAAAGGTTTTAAAGGCCTGCAAGTCGAATGGGGATATTCAAGTTTTTTATCTGATATTAATTCAAGTTACACTTTTTTAGCGTGGTGACCGATAAGAAAACAAATTTTAATAGAGAAAAGGTATTTAATAGGTTTTAAAGGCCTGCAAGTCGAATGGGGATATTCAAGTTTTTTCTTTGATATTAATTCAAGTTACACTTTTTGAGCGTGGTGACCGATAAGAAAACAAATTTTTTTCTTTTATTGAATAAATGAGAATATATCCGCAATAAGAATTTATCAAAAATATCCGCAATCGATTTGTAGGTATCGAAAACCTCGATGTACCAAATTTCAATGATCTAACTCTATTTTTTGAAAAAAAGGTATTTTAATAGGTTTTTAAAGGCCTGCAAGTCGAATGGGGATATTCAAGTTTTTTTTTTTTTTGATATAATTTCAAGTTACAATTTTTGAGCGTGGTGACCGATAAGAAAACAAATTTTAATAGAGAAAAGATATTTAATAGGTTTTAAAGGCCTGCAAGTCGAATGGGGATATTAAAGTTTTTTCTTTGATATTAATTCAAGTTACACTTTTTGAGCGTGGTGACCGATAAGAAAACAAATTTTAATAGAGAAAAGGTATTTAATAGGTTTTAAAGGCCTGCAAGTCGAATGGGGACATTCAAGTTTTTTCTTTGATATTAATGAATAAGATAACAATAATGATAAGATAACAATAATGATAAGAATACAAATTTTAATAGAGAAAAGGTATTTTAATAGGTTTTAAAGGACTGCAAGTCGAATGGGGATATTCGAATTTTTTCTTTGATATTAATTCAAGTTACACTTATTGAGCGTAGTGACCGATATAAAACAAATTTTAATAGAGAAAAGGTATTTTATAGGTTTTAAAGGCCTGCAAGTCGTATAGGGCCATTCAAGTTTTTTCTTTTATATTAATGAATAAGATAACAATAATGATAAGATAACAATAATGATAAGAAAACAAATTTTAATAGAGAAAAGGTATTTTAATAGGTTTTAAAGGACTGCAAGTCGAATGGGGATATTCAATTTTTTTTCTTTGATATTAATTCAAGTTACACTTTTTGAGCGTGTTGACCGATAAGAAAACAAATTTTAATAGAGAAAAGGTATTTAATAGGTTTTAAAGGCCTGCAAGTCGAATGGGGATATTCAAGTTTTTTCTTTGATATTAATTCAAGTTACACTTTTTGAGCGTGGTGACCGATATAAAACAAATTTTAATAGAGAAAAGGTATTTAATAGATTTTAAAGGCCTGCAAGTCGAATGGTGATATTCAAGGTTTTCCTTTGATATTAATGAATAAGATAACAATAATGATAAGATAACAATAATGATAAGAAAAAAAAATTTAATAGAGAAAAGGTATTTTAATAGGTTTTAAAGGCCTGCAAGTCGAATGGGGATATTCAAGTTTTTTCTTTGATATTAATTCAAGTTACACTTTTTGAGCGTGGTGACAGATAAGAAAACAAATTTTAATAAAGAAAAGGTTTTTAATAGGTTTTTAAGGCCTGCAAGTCGAATGGGGATATTCAAGTATTTTCTTTGATATTAATTCAAGTTACACTTTTTGAGCGTGGTGACCGATAAGAAAACAAATTTTAATAGAGAAAATGTATTTAATGGGTTTTAAAGGCTTGCAAGTCGAATGGGGATATTCAAGTTTTTTCTTTGATATTAATTCAAGTTACACTTTTTGAGCGTGGTGACCGATAAGAAAACAAATTTTAATAAAGAAAAGGTAATTAATTCGTTTTAAAGGCCTGCATGTCGAATGGGGATATTCAAGTTTTTTCTTTGATATTAATGAATAAGATAACAATAATGATAAGAAAACAAATTTTAATAGAGAAAAGGTATTTTAATAGGTTTTAAAGGCCTGCAAGTCGAATGGGGATATTCAAGTATTTTCTTTGATATTAATTCAAGTTACACTTTTTGAGCGCATTGACCGATAAGAAAAAAAATTTTAATAGAGAAAAGGTATTTAATAGGTTTTAAAGGCCTGCAAGTCGAATGGGGATATTAAAGTTTTTTCTTTGATATTAATTCAAGTTACACTTTTTGAGCGTGGTGACCGATAAGAAAGCAAATTTTAATAGAGAAAAGGTATTTAAAAGGTTTTAAAGGCCTGCAAGTCGAATGGGGATATTCAAGTTTTTTATCTGATATTAATTCAAGTTACACTTTTTTAGCGTGGTGACCGATAAGAAAACAAATTTTAATAGAGAAAAGGTATTTAATAGGTTTTAAAGGCCTGCAAGTCGAATGGGGATATTCAAGTTTTTTCTTTGATATTAATGAATAAGATAACAATAATGATAAGAAAACAAATTTAAATAGAGAAAAGGTATTTTAATAGGTTTGTAAAGGCCTGCAAGTCGAATGGGGATATTCAAGTTTTTTCTTTGATATTAATTCAAGTTACAATTTTGAGCGTGGTGACCGATAAGAAAGTAAATTTTAATAGAGAAAAGGTATTTAATAGGTTTTTAAGGCCTGCAAGTCGAATGGGGATATTCAAGTATTTTCTTTGATATTAATTCAAGTTACACTTTTTGAGCGTGGTGACCGATAAGAAAACAAATTTTAATAGAGAAAATGTATTTAATGGGTTTTAAAGGCTTGCAAGTCGAATGGGGATATTCAAGTTTTTTCTTTGATATTAATTCAAGTTACACTTTTTGAGCGTGGTGACCGATAAGAAAACAAATTTTAATAAAGAAAAGGTAATTAATTCGTTTTAAAGGCCTGCAAGTCGAATGGGGATATTCAAGTTTTTTCTTTGATATTAATGAATAAGATAACAATAATGATAAGAAAACAAATTTTAATAGAGAAAAGGTATTTTAATAGGTTTTAAAGGCCTGCAAGTCGAATGGGGATATTCAAGTATTTTCTTTGATATTAATTCAAGTTACACTTTTTGAGCGCATTGACCGATAAGAAAAAAAATTTTAATAGAGAAAAGGTATTTAATAGGTTTTAAAGGCCTGCAAGTCGAATGGGGTTATTAAAGTTTTTTCTTTGATATTAATTCAAGTTACACTTTTTGAGCGTGGTGACCGATAAGAAAGCAAATTTTAATAGAGAAAAGGTATTTAAAAGGTTTTAAAGGCCTGCAAGTCGAATGGGGATATTCAAGTTTTTTATCTGATATTAATTCAAGTTACACTTTTTTAGCGTGGTGACCGATAAGAAAACAAATTTTAATAAAGAAAAGGTTTTTAATAGGTGTTAAAGGATTGCAAGTCGAATGGGGATATTCAAGTTTTTCCTTTGATATTAATGAATAAGATAACAATAATGATAAGAAAACAAATTTAAATAGAGAAAAGGTATTTTAATAGGTTTTAAAGGCCTGCAAGTCGAATGGGGATATTCAAGTTTTTTCTTTGATATTAATTCAAGTTACAATTTTGAGCGTGGTGACCGATAAGAAAGTAAATTTTAATAGAGAAAAGGTATTTAATAGGTTTTTAAGGCCTGCAAGTCGAATGGGGATATTCAAGTATTTTCTTTGATATTAATTCAAGTTACACTTTTTGAGCGTGGTGACCGATAAGAAAACAAATTTAAATAGAGAAAAGGTATTTTAATAGGTTTTAAAGGCCTGCAAGTCGAATGGGGATATTCAAGTTTTTTCTTTGATATTAATTCAAGTTACACTTTTTGAGCGTGGTGACCGATAAGAAAACAAATTTTAATAGAGAAAAGGTATTTAATAGGTTTTAAAGGCCTGCAAGTCGAATGGGGATATTCAAGTTTTTTATCTGATATTAATTCAAGTTACACTTTTTGAGCGTGGTGACGGATAATAAAACAAATTTTAATAGAGAAAAGGTATTTAATAGGTTTTAAAGGCCTGCAAGTCGAATGGGGATATTCAAGTTTTTTCTTTGATATTAATTCAAGTTACACTTTTTGAGCGCATTGACCGATAAGAAAAAAAATTTTAATAGAGAAAAGGTATTTAATAGGTTTTAAAGGCCTGCAAGTCGAATGGGGTTATTAAAGTTTTTTCTTTGATATTAATTCAAGTTACACTTTTTGAGCGTGGTGACCGATAAGAAAGCAAATTTTAATAGAGAAAAGGTATTTAAAAGGTTTTAAAGGCCTGCAAGTCGAATGGGGATATTCAAGTTTTTTATCTGATATTAATTCAAGTTACACTTTTTTAGCGTGGTGACCGATAAGAAAACAAATTTTAATAGAGAAAAGGTATTTAATAGGTTTTAAAGGCCTGCAAGTCGAATGGGGATATTCAAGTTTTTTCTTTGATATTAATTCAAGTTACACTTTTTGAGCGTGGTGACCGATAAGAAAACAAATTTTTTTCTTTTATTGAATAAATGAGAATATATCCGCAATAAGAATTTATCAAAAATATCCGCAATCGATTTGTAGGTATCGAAAACCTCGATGTACCAAATTTCAATGATCTAACTCTATTTTTTGAAAAAAAGGTATTTTAATAGGTTTTTAAAGGCCTGCAAGTCGAATGGGGATATTCAAGTTTTTTTTTTTTTGATATAATTTCAAGTTACAATTTTTGAGCGTGGTGACCGATAAGAAAACAAATTTTAATAGAGAAAAGATATTTAATAGGTTTTAAAGGCCTGCAAGTCGAATGGGGATATTAAAGTTTTTTCTTTGATATTAATTCAAGTTACACTTTTTGAGCGTGGTGACCGATAAGAAAACAAATTTTAATAGAGAAAAGGTATTTAATAGGTTTTAAAGGCCTGCAAGTCGAATGGGGACATTCAAGTTTTTTCTTTGATATTAATGAATAAGATAACAATAATGATAAGATAACAATAATGATAAGAATACAAATTTTAATAGAGAAAAGGTATTTTAATAGGTTTTAAAGGACTGCAAGTCGAATGGGGATATTCGAATTTTTTCTTTGATATTAATTCAAGTTACACTTATTGAGCGTAGTGACCGATATAAAACAAATTTTAATAGAGAAAAGGTATTTTATAGGTTTTAAAGGCCTGCAAGTCGTATAGGGCCATTCAAGTTTTTTCTTTTATATTAATGAATAAGATAACAATAATGATAAGATAACAATAATGATAAGAAAACAAATTTTAATAGAGAAAAGGTATTTTAATAGGTTTTAAAGGACTGCAAGTCGAATGGGGATATTCAATTTTTTTTCTTTGATATTAATTCAAGTTACACTTTTTGAGCGTGTTGACCGATAAGAAAACAAATTTTAATAGAGAAAAGGTATTTAATAGGTTTTAAAGGCCTGCAAGTCGAATGGGGATATTCAAGTTTTTTCTTTGATATTAATTCAAGTTACACTTTTTGAGCGTGGTGACCGATATAAAACAAATTTTAATAGAGAAAAGGTATTTAATAGATTTTAAAGGCCTGCAAGTCGAATGGTGATATTCAAGGTTTTCCTTTGATATTAATGAATAAGATAACAATAATGATAAGATAACAATAATGATAAGAAAAAAAAATTTAATAGAGAAAAGGTATTTTAATAGGTTTTAAAGGCCTGCAAGTCGAATGGGGATATTCAAGTTTTTTCTTTGATATTAATTCAAGTTACACTTTTTGAGCGTGGTGACAGATAAGAAAACAAATTTTAATAAAGAAAAGGTTTTTAATAGGTTTTTAAGGCCTGCAAGTCGAATGGGGATATTCAAGTATTTTCTTTGATATTAATTCAAGTTACACTTTTTGAGCGTGGTGACCGATAAGAAAACAAATTTTAATAGAGAAAATGTATTTAATGGGTTTTAAAGGCTTGCAAGTCGAATGGGGATATTCAAGTTTTTTCTTTGATATTAATTCAAGTTACACTTTTTGAGCGTGGTGACCGATAAGAAAACAAATTTTAATAAAGAAAAGGTAATTAATTCGTTTTAAAGGCCTGCATGTCGAATGGGGATATTCAAGTTTTTTCTTTGATATTAATGAATAAGATAACAATAATGATAAGAAAACAAATTTTAATAGAGAAAAGGTATTTTAATAGGTTTTAAAGGCCTGCAAGTCGAATGGGGATATTCAAGTATTTTCTTTGATATTAATTCAAGTTACACTTTTTGAGCGCATTGACCGATAAGAAAAAAAATTTTAATAGAGAAAAGGTATTTAATAGGTTTTAAAGGCCTGCAAGTCGAATGGGGATATTAAAGTTTTTTCTTTGATATTAATTCAAGTTACACTTTTTGAGCGTGGTGACCGATAAGAAAGCAAATTTTAATAGAGAAAAGGTATTTAAAAGGTTTTAAAGGCCTGCAAGTCGAATGGGGATATTCAAGTTTTTTATCTGATATTAATTCAAGTTACACTTTTTTAGCGTGGTGACCGATAAGAAAACAAATTTTAATAGAGAAAAGGTATTTAATAGGTTTTAAAGGCCTGCAAGTCGAATGGGGATATTCAAGTTTTTTCTTTGATATTAATGAATAAGATAACAATAATGATAAGAAAACAAATTTAAATAGAGAAAAGGTATTTTAATAGGTTTGTAAAGGCCTGCAAGTCGAATGGGGATATTCAAGTTTTTTCTTTGATATTAATTCAAGTTACAATTTTGAGCGTGGTGACCGATAAGAAAGTAAATTTTAATAGAGAAAAGGTATTTAATAGGTTTTTAAGGCCTGCAAGTCGAATGGGGATATTCAAGTATTTTCTTTGATATTAATTCAAGTTACACTTTTTGAGCGTGGTGACCGATAAGAAAACAAATTTTAATAGAGAAAATGTATTTAATGGGTTTTAAAGGCTTGCAAGTCGAATGGGGATATTCAAGTTTTTTCTTTGATATTAATTCAAGTTACACTTTTTGAGCGTGGTGACCGATAAGAAAACAAATTTTAATAAAGAAAAGGTAATTAATTCGTTTTAAAGGCCTGCAAGTCGAATGGGGATATTCAAGTTTTTTCTTTGATATTAATGAATAAGATAACAATAATGATAAGAAAACAAATTTTAATAGAGAAAAGGTATTTTAATAGGTTTTAAAGGCCTGCAAGTCGAATGGGGATATTCAAGTATTTTCTTTGATATTAATTCAAGTTACACTTTTTGAGCGCATTGACCGATAAGAAAAAAAATTTTAATAGAGAAAAGGTATTTAATAGGTTTTAAAGGCCTGCAAGTCGAATGGGGTTATTAAAGTTTTTTCTTTGATATTAATTCAAGTTACACTTTTTGAGCGTGGTGACCGATAAGAAAGCAAATTTTAATAGAGAAAAGGTATTTAAAAGGTTTTAAAGGCCTGCAAGTCGAATGGGGATATTCAAGTTTTTTATCTGATATTAATTCAAGTTACACTTTTTTAGCGTGGTGACCGATAAGAAAACAAATTTTAATAAAGAAAAGGTTTTTAATAGGTGTTAAAGGATTGCAAGTCGAATGGGGATATTCAAGTTTTTCCTTTGATATTAATGAATAAGATAACAATAATGATAAGAAAACAAATTTAAATAGAGAAAAGGTATTTTAATAGGTTTTAAAGGCCTGCAAGTCGAATGGGGATATTCAAGTTTTTTCTTTGATATTAATTCAAGTTACAATTTTGAGCGTGGTGACCGATAAGAAAGTAAATTTTAATAGAGAAAAGGTATTTAATAGGTTTTTAAGGCCTGCAAGTCGAATGGGGATATTCAAGTATTTTCTTTGATATTAATTCAAGTTACACTTTTTGAGCGTGGTGACCGATAAGAAAACAAATTTAAATAGAGAAAAGGTATTTTAATAGGTTTTAAAGGCCTGCAAGTCGAATGGGGATATTCAAGTTTTTTCTTTGATATTAATTCAAGTTACACTTTTTGAGCGTGGTGACCGATAAGAAAACAAATTTTAATAGAGAAAAGGTATTTAATAGGTTTTAAAGGCCTGCAAGTCGAATGGGGATATTCAAGTTTTTTATCTGATATTAATTCAAGTTACACTTTTTGAGCGTGGTGACCGATAATAAAACAAATTTTAATAGAGAAAAGGTATTTAATAGGTTTTAAAGGCCTGCAAGTCGAATGGGGATATTCAAGTTTTTTCTTTGATATTAATTCAAGTTACACTTTTTGAGCGTGGTGACCGATAAGAAAACAATTTTTTTTCTTTTATTGAATAAATGAGAATATATCCGCAATAAGAATTTATCAAAAATATCCGCAATCGATTTGTAGGTATCGAAAACCTCGATGTACCAAATTTCAATGATCTATCTCTATTTTTTGAAAAAAAGGTATTTTAATAGGTTTTTAAAGGCCTGCAAGTCGAATGGGGATATTCAAGTTTTTTTTTTTGATATAATTTCAAGTTACAATTTTTGAGCGTGGTGACCGATAAGAAAACAAATTTTAATAGAGAAAAGATATTTAATAGGTTTTAAAGGCCTGCAAGTCGAATGGGGATATTCAAGTTTTTTCTTTGATATTAATGAATAAGATAACAATAATAAGAAAACAAATTTTAATAGAGAAAAGGTATTTTAATAGGTTTTAAAGGCCTGCAAGTCGAATGGGGATATTCAAGTTTTTTCTTTGATATTAATTCAAGTTACACATTTGAGCGTGGTGACCGATAAGAAAACAAATTTTAATAGAGAAAAGGTATTTAATAGGTTTTAAAGGCCTGCAAGTCGAATGGGGATATTAAAGTTTTTTCTTTGATATTAATTCAAGTTACACTTTTTGAGCGTGGTGACCGATAAGAAAACAAATTTTAATAGAGAAAAGGTATTTAATAGGTTTTAAAGGCCTGCAAGTCGTATAGGGCCATTCAAGTTTTTTCTTTGATATTAATGAATAAGATAACAATAATGATAAGATAACAATAATGATAAGAAAAAAAATTTAATAGAGAAAAGGTATTTTAATAGGTTTTAAAGGCCTGCAAGTCGAATGGGGATATTCAAGTTTTTTCTTTGATATTAATTCAAGTTACACTTTTTGAGCGTGGTGACCGATAAGAAAACAAATTTTAATAAAGAAAAGGTAATTAATTCGTTTTAAAGGCCTGCAAGTCGAATGGGGATATTCAAGTTTTTCTTTGATATTAATGAATAAGATAACAATAATGATAAGAAAACAAATTTTAATAGAGAAAAGGTATTTTAATAGGTTTTAAAGGCCTGCAAGTCGAATGGGGATATTCAAGTATTTTCTTTGATATTAATTCAAGTTACACTTTTTGAGCGTGGTGACCGATAAGAAAGCAAATTTTAATAGAGAAAAGGTATTTAAAAGGTTTTAAAGGCCTGCAAGTCGAATGGGGATATTCAAGTTTTTTATCTGATATTAATTCAAGTTACACTTTTTGAGCGTGGTGACCGATAAGAAAACAAATTTTAATAGAGAAAAGGTATTTAATAGGTTTTAAAGGCCTGCAAGTCGAATGGGGATATTCAAGTTTTTTCTTTGATATTAATTCAAGTTACTCTTTTTGAGCGTGGTGACCGATAAGAAAACAAATTTTTTTCTTTTATTGAATAAATGAGAATATATCCGCAATAAGAATTTATCAAAAATATCCGCAATCGATTTGTAGGTATCGAAAACCTCGATGTACCAAATTTCAATGATCTAACTCTACTTTTTGAAAAAAAGGTATTTTAATAGGTTTTTAAAGGCCTGCAAGTCGAATGGGGATATTCAAGTTTTTTTTTTTTTTGATATAATTTCAAGTTACAATTTTTGAGCGTGGTGACCGATAAGAAAACAAATTTAAATAGAGAAAAGGTATTTTAATAGGTTTTAAAGGCCTGCAAGTCGAATGGGGATATTCAAGTTTTTTCTTTGATATTAATTCAAGTTACACTTTTTGAGCGTGGTGACCGATAAGAAAACAAATTTTAATAGAGAAAAGGTATTTAATAGGTTTTAAAGGCCTGCAAGTCGAATGGGGATATTCAAGTTTTTTATCTGATATTAATTCAAGTTACACTTTTTGAGCGTGGTGACCGATAATAAAACAAATTTTAATAGAGAAAAGGTATTTAATAGGTTTTAAAGGCCTGCAAGTCGAATGGGGATATTCAAGTTTTTTCTTTGATATTAATTCAAGTTACACTTTTTGAGCGTGGTGACCGATAAGAAAACAATTTTTTTTCTTTTATTGAATAAATGAGAATATATCCGCAATAAGAATTTATCAAAAATATCCGCAATCGATTTGTAGGTATCGAAAACCTCGATGTACCAAATTTCAATGATCTATCTCTATTTTTTGAAAAAAAGGTATTTTAATAGGTTTTTAAAGGCCTGCAAGTCGAATGGGGATATTCAAGTTTTTTTTTTTTTTTGATATAATTTCAAGTTACAATTTTTGAGCGTGGTGACCGATAAGAAAACAAATTTTAATAGAGAAAAGATATTTAATAGGTTTTAAAGGCCTGCAAGTCGAATGGGGATATTCAAGTTTTTTCTTTGATATTAATGAATAAGATAACAATAATAAGAAAACAAATTTTAATAGAGAAAAGGTATTTTAATAGGTTTTAAAGGCCTGCAAGTCGAATGGGGATATTCAAGTTTTTTCTTTGATATTAATTCAAGTTACACATTTGAGCGTGGTGACCGATAAGAAAACAAATTTTAATAGAGAAAAGGTATTTAATAGGTTTTAAAGGCCTGCAAGTCGAATGGGGATATTAAAGTTTTTTCTTTGATATTAATTCAAGTTACACTTTTTGAGCGTGGTGACCGATAAGAAAACAAATTTTAATAGAGAAAAGGTATTTAATAGGTTTTAAAGGCCTGCAAGTCGTATAGGGCCATTCAAGTTTTTTCTTTGATATTAATGAATAAGATAACAATAATGATAAGATAACAATAATGATAAGAAAAAAAAATTTAATAGAGAAAAGGTATTTTAATAGGTTTTAAAGGCCTGCAAGTCGAATGGGGATATTCAAGTTTTTTCTTTGATATTAATTCAAGTTACACTTTTTGAGCGTGGTGACCGATAAGAAAACAAATTTTAATAAAGAAAAGGTAATTAATTCGTTTTAAAGGCCTGCAAGTCGAATGGGGATATTCAAGTTTTTCTTTGATATTAATGAATAAGATAACAATAATGATAAGAAAACAAATTTTAATAGAGAAAAGGTATTTTAATAGGTTTTAAAGGCCTGCAAGTCGAATGGGGATATTCAAGTATTTTCTTTGATATTAATTCAAGTTACACTTTTTGAGCGTGGTGACCGATAAGAAAGCAAATTTTAATAGAGAAAAGGTATTTAAAAGGTTTTAAAGGCCTGCAAGTCGAATGGGGATATTCAAGTTTTTTATCTGATATTAATTCAAGTTACACTTTTTGAGCGTGGTGACCGATAAGAAAACAAATTTTAATAGAGAAAAGGTATTTAATAGGTTTTAAAGGCCTGCAAGTCGAATGGGGATATTCAAGTTTTTTCTTTGATATTAATTCAAGTTACTCTTTTTGAGCGTGGTGACCGATAAGAAAACAAATTTTTTTCTTTTATTGAATAAATGAGAATATATCCGCAATAAGAATTTATCAAAAATATCCGCAATCGATTTGTAGGTATCGAAAACCTCGATGTACCAAATTTCAATGATCTAACTCTACTTTTTGAAAAAAAGGTATTTTAATAGGTTTTTAAAGGCCTGCAAGTCGAATGGGGATATTCAAGTTTTTTTTTTTTTTTGATATAATTTCAAGTTACAATTTTTGAGCGTGGTGACCGATAAGAAAACAAATTTTAATAGAGAAAAGTTATTTAATAGGTTTTAAAGGCCTGCAAGTCGAATGGGGATATTCAAGTTTTTTCTTTGATATTAATGAATAAGATAACAATAATAAGAAAACAAATTTTAATAGAGAAAAGGTATTTTAATAGGTTTTAAAGGCCTGCAAGTCGAATAGGGATATTCAAGTTTTTTCTTTGATATTAATTCAAGTTACACATTTGAGCGTGGTGACCGATAAGAAAACAAATTTTAATAGAGAAAAGGTATTTAATAGGTTTTAAAGGCCTGCAAGTCGAATGGGGATATTCAAGTTTTTCTTTGATATTAATGAATAAGATAACAATAATGATAAGAAAACAAATTTTAATAGAGAAAAGGTATTTTAATAGGTTTTAAAGGCCTGCAAGTCGAATGGGGATATTCAAGTATTTTCTTTGATATTAATTCAAGTTACACTTTTTGAGCGTGGTGACCGATAAGAAAGCAAATTTTAATAGAGAAAAGGTATTTAAAAGGTTTTAAAGGCCTGCAAGTCGAATGGGGATATTCAAGTTTTTTATCTGATATTAATTCAAGTTACACTTTTTGAGCGTGGTGACCGATAAGAAAACAAATTTTAATAGAGAAAAGGTATTTAATAGGTTTTAAAGGCCTGCAAGTCGAATGGGGATATTCAAGTTTTTTCTTTGATATTAATTCAAGTTACTCTTTTTGAGCGTGGTGACCGATAAGAAAACAAAAATTTTTTTCTTTTATTGAATAAATGAGAATATATCCGCAATAAGAATTTATCAAAAATATCCGCAATCGATTTGTAGGTATCGAAAACCTCGATGTACCAAATTTCAATGATCTAACTCTACTTTTTGAAAAAAAGGTATTTTAATAGGTTTTTAAAGGCCTGCAAGTCGAATGGGGATATTCAAGTTTTTTTTTTTTTTGATATAATTTCAAGTTACAATTTTTGAGCGTGGTGACCGATAAGAAAACAAATTTTAATAGAGAAAAGTTATTTAATAGGTTTTAAAGGCCTGCAAGTCGAATGGGGATATTCAAGTTTTTTCTTTGATATTAATGAATAAGATAACAATAATAAGAAAACAAATTTTAATAGAGAAAAGGTATTTTAATAGGTTTTAAAGGCCTGCAAGTCGAATAGGGATATTCAAGTTTTTTCTTTGATATTAATTCAAGTTACACATTTGAGCGTGGTGACCGATAAGAAAACAAATTTTAATAGAGAAAAGGTATTTAATAGGTTTTAAAGGCCTGCAAGTCGAATGGGGATATTAAAGTTTTTTCTTTGATATTAATTCAAGTTATACTTTTTGAGCGTGGTGACCGATAAGAAAACAAATTTTAATAGAGAAAAGGTATTTAATAGGTTTTAAAGGCCTGCAAGTCGAATGGGGACATTCAAGTTTTTTCTTTGATATTAATGAATAAGATAACAATAATGATAAGATAACAATAATGATAAGAATACAAATTTTAATAGAGAAAAGTTATTTTAATAGGTTTTAAAGGACTGCAAGTCGAATGGGGATATTCAATTTTTTTCTTTGATATTAATTCAAGTTACACTTTTTGAGCGTGTTGACCGATAAGAAAACAAATTTTAATAGAGAAAAGGTATTTAATAGGTTTTAAAGGCATGCAAGTCGAATGGGGATATTCAAGTTTTTTCTTTGATATTAATTCAAGTTACACTTTTTGAGCGTGGTGACCGATATAAAACAAATTTTAATAGAGAAAAGGTATTTAATAGATTTTAAAGGCCTGCAAGTCGAATGGGGATATTCAAGGTTTTCCTTTGATATTAATGAATAAGATAACAATAATGATAAGATAACAATAATGATAAGAAAAAAAAATTTAATAGAGAAAAGGTATTTTAATAGGTTTTAAAGGCCTGCAAGTCGAATGGGGATATTCAAGTTTTTTCTTTGATATTAATTCAAGTTACACTTTTTGAGCGTGGTGACAGATAAGAAAACAAATTTTAACAAAGAAAAGGTTTTTAATAGGTGTTAAAGGATTGCAAGTCGAATGGGGATATTCAAGTTTTTCCTTTGATATTAATGAATAAGATAACAATAATGATAAGAAAACAAATTTAAATAGAGAAAAGGTATTTTAATAGGTTTTAAAGGCCTGCAAGTCGAATGGGGATATTCAAGTATTTTCTTTGATATTAATTCAAGTTACACTTTTTGAGCGTGGTGACCGATAAGAAAACAAATTTAAATAGAGAAAAGGTATTTAAAAGGTTTTAAAGGCCTGCAAGTCGAATGGGGATATTCAAGTTTTTTCTTTGATATTAATTCAAGTTACAATTTTGAGCGTGGTGACCGATAAGAAAGTAAATTTTAATAGAGAAAAGGTATTTAATAGGTTTTTAAGGCCTGCAAGTCGAATGGGGATATTCAAGTATTTTCTTTGATATTAATTCAAGTTACACTTTTTGAGCGTGGTGACCGATAAGAAAACAAATTTAAATAGAGAAAAGGTATTTAAAAGGTTTTAAAGGCCTGCAAGTCGAATGGGGATATTCAAGTTTTTTATCTGATATTAATTCAAGTTACACTTTTTGAGCGTGGTGACCGATAAGAAAACAAATTTTAATAGAGAAAAGGTATTTAATAGGTTTTAAAGGCCTGCAAGTCGAATGGGGATATTAAAGTTTTTTCTTTGATATTAATTCAAGTTACACTTTTTGAGCGTGGTGACCGATAAGAAAACAAATTTTAATAGAGAAAAGGTATTTAATAGGTTTTAAAGGCCTGCAAGTCGAATGGGGACATTCAAGTTTTTTCTTTGATATTAATGAATAAGATAACAATAATGATAAGATAACAATAATGATAAGAATACAAATTTTAATAGAGAAAAGGTATTTTAATAGGTTTTAAAGGACTGCAAGTCGAATGGGGATATTCAATTTTTTTCTTTGATATTAATTCAAGTTACACTTTTTGAGCGTGTTGACCGATAAGAAAACAAATTTTAATAGAGAAAAGGTATTTAATAGGTTTTAAAGGCATGCAAGTCGAATGGGGATATTCAAGTTTTTTCTTTGATATTAATTCAAGTTACACTTTTTGAGCGTGGTGACCGATATAAAACAAATTTTAATAGAGAAAAGGTATTTAATAGATTTTAAAGGCCTGCAAGTCGAATGGGGATATTCAAGGTTTTCCTTTGATATTAATGAATAAGATAACAATAATGATAAGAAAAAAAAATTTAATAGAGAAAAGGTATTTTAATAGGTTTTAAAGGCCTGCAAGTCGAATGGGGATATTAAAGTTTTTTCTTTGATATTAATTCAAGTTACACTTTTTGAGCGTGGTGACAGATAAGAAAACAAATTTTAATAAAGAAAAGGTTTTTAATAGGTGTTAAAGGATTGCAAGTCGAATGGGGATATTCAAGTTTTTCCTTTGATATTAATGAATAAGATAACAATAATGATAAGAAAACAAATTTAAATAGAGAAAAGGTATTTTAATAGGTTTTAAAGGCCTGCAAGTCGAATGGGGATATTCAAGTTTTTTCTTTGATATTAATTCAAGTTACAATTTTGAGCGTGGTGACCGATAAGAAAGTAAATTTTAATAGAGAAAAGGTATTTAATAGGTTTTTAAGGCCTGCAAGTCGAATGGGGATATTCAAGTATTTTCTTTGATATTAATTCAAGTTACACTTTTTGAGCGTGGTGACCGATAAGAAAACAAATTTAAATAGAGAAAAGGTATTTTAATAGGTTTTAAAGGCCTGCAAGTCGAATGGGGATATTCAAGTTTTTTCTTTGATATTAATTCAAGTTACACTTTTTGAGCGTGGTGACCGATAAGAAAACAAATTTTAATAGAGAAAAGGTATTTAATAGGTTTTAAAGGCCTGCAAGTCGAATGGGGATATTCAAGTTTTTTCTTTGATATTAATTCAAGTTACACTTTTTGAGCGTGGTGACCGATAAGAAAACAATTTTTTTTCTTTTATTGAATAAATGAGAATATATCCGCAATAAGAATTTATCAAAAATATCCGCAATCGATTTGTAGGTATCGAAAACCTCGATGTACCAAATTTCAATGATCTAACTCTATTTTTTGAAAAAAAGGTATTTTAATAGGTTTTTAAAGGCCTGCAAGTCGAATGGGGATATTCAAGTTTTTTTTTTTTGATATAATTTCAAGTTACAATTTTTGAGCGTGGTGACCGATAAGAAAACAAATTTTAATAGAGAAAAGATATTTAATAGGTTTTAAAGGCCTGCAAGTCGAATGGGGATATTCAAGTTTTTTCTTTGATATTAATGAATAAGATAACAATAATAAGAAAACAAATTTTAATAGAGAAAAGGTATTTTAATAGGTTTTAAAGGCCTGCAAGTCGAATGGGGATATTCAAGTTTTTTCTTTGATATTAATTCAAGTTACACATTTGAGCGTGGTGACCGATAAGAAAACAAATTTTAATAGAGAAAAGGTATTTAATAGGTTTTAAAGGCCTGCAAGTCGAATGGGGATATTAAAGTTTTTTCTTTGATATTAATTCAAGTTACACTTTTTGAGCGTGGTGACCGATAAGAAAACAAATTTTAATAGAGAAAAGGTATTTAATAGGTTTTAAAGGGCTGCAAGTCGTATAGGGCCATTCAAGTTTTTTCTTTGACATTAATGAATAAGATAACAATAATGATAAGATAACAATAATGATAAGAAAAAAAAATTTAATAGAGAAAAGGTATTTTAATAGGATTTAAAGGCCTGCAAGTCGAATGGGGATTTTCAAGTTTTTTCTTTGATATTAATTCAAGTTACACTTTTTGAGAATGGTGACAGATAAGAAAACAAATTTTAATAAAGAAAAGGTTTTTAATAGGTGTTAAAGGATTGCAAGTCGAATGGGGATATTCAAGTTTTTCCTTTGATATTAATGAATAAGATAACAATAATGATAAGAAAACAAATTTAAATAGAGAAAAGGTATTTTAATAGGTTTTAAAGGCCTGCAAGTCGAATGGGGATATTCAAGTTTTTTCTTTGATATTAATTCAAGTTACACTTTTTGAGCGTGGTGACCGATAAGAAAACAAATTTTAATAAAGAAAAGGTAATTAATTCGTTTTAAAGGCCTGCAAGTCGAATGGGGATATTCAAGTTTTTCTTTGATATTAATGAATAAGATAACAATAATGATAAGAAAACAAATTTTAATAGAGAAAAGGTATTTTAATAGTTTTTAAAGGCCTGCAAGTCGAATGGGGATATTCAAGTTTTTTCTTTGATATTAATTCAAGTTACACTTTTTGAGCGTGGTGACCGATAAGAAAGCAAATTTTAATAGAGAAAAGGTATTTAAAAGGTTTTAAAGGCCTGCAAGTCGAATGGGGATATTCAAGTATTTTCTTTGATATTAATTCAAGTTACACTTTTTGAGCGTATTGACCGATAAGAAAAAAAATTTTAATAGAGAAAAGGTATTTAATAGGTTTTAAAGGCCTGCAAGTCGAATGGGGATATTAAAGTTTTTTCTTTGATATTAATTCAAGTTACACTTTTTGAGCGTGGTGACCGATAAGAAAGCAAATTTTAATAGAGAAAAGGTATTTAAAAGGTTTTAAAGGCCTGCAAGTCGAATGGGGATATTCAAGTTTTTTATCTGATATTAATTCAAGTTACACTTTTTTAGCGTGGTGACCGATAAGAAAACAAATTTTAATAGAGAAAAGGTATTTAATAGGTTTTAAAGGCCTGCAAGTCGAATGGGGATATTCAAGTTTTTTCTTTGATATTAATTCAAGTTACACTTTTTGAGCGTGGTGACCGATAAGAAAACAAATTTTTTTCTTTTATTGAATAAATGAGAATATATCCGCAATAAGAATTTATCAAAAATATCCGCAATCGATTTGTAGGTATCGAAAACCTCGATGTACCAAATTTCAAT
Source organism: Salticus scenicus (assembly GCA_963930645.1). Taxonomy (NCBI): domain Eukaryota; kingdom Metazoa; phylum Arthropoda; class Arachnida; order Araneae; family Salticidae; genus Salticus; species Salticus scenicus. The sequence continues at coordinate 8,794,847 of OZ005651.1, read as the reverse complement.
GATCTAACTCTATTTTTTGAAAAAAAGGTATTTTAATAGGTTTTTAAAGGCCTGCAAGTCGAATGGGGATATTCAAGTTTTTTTTTTTTTGATATAATTTCAAGTTACAATTTTTGAGCGTGGTGACCGATAAGAAAACAAATTTTAATAGAGAAAAGATATTTAATAGGTTTTAAAGGCCTGCAAGTCGAATGGGGATATTCAAGTTTTTTCTTTGATATTAATGAATAAGATAACAATAATAAGAAAACAAATTTTAATAGAGAAAAGGTATTTTAATAGGTTTTAAAGGCCTGCAAGTCGAATGGGGATATTCAAGTTTTTTCTTTGATATTAATTCAAGTTACACATTTGAGCGTGGTGACCGATAAGAAAACAAATTTTAATAGAGAAAAGGTATTTAATAGGTTTTAAAGGCCTGCAAGTCGAATGGGGATATTAAAGTTTTTTCTTTGATATTAATTCAAGTTACACTTTTTGAGCGTGGTGACCGATAAGAAAACAAATTTTAATAGAGAAAAGGTATTTAATAGGTTTTAAAGGCCTGCAAGTCGAATGGGGACATTCAAGTTTTTTCTTTGATATTAATGAATAAGATAACAATAATGATAAGATAACAATAATGATAAGAATACAAATTTTAATAGAGAAAAGGTATTTTAATAGGTTTTAAAGGACTGCAAGTCGAATGGGGATATTCAAATTTTTTCTTTGATATTAATTCAAGTTACACTTATTGAGCGTAGTGACCGATATAAAACAAATTTTAATAGAGAAAAGGTATTTTATAGGTTTTAAAGGCCTGCAAGTCGTATAGGGCCATTCAAGTTTTTTTCTTTGATATTAATGAATAAGATAACAATAATGATAAGATAACAATAATGATAAGAAAACAAATTTTAATAGAGAAAAGGTATTTTAATAGGTTTTAAAGGCCTGCAAGTCGAATGGGGATATTCAAGTTTTTTCTTTGATATTAATGAATAAGATAACAATAATAAGAAAACAAATTTTAATAGAGAAAAGGTATTTTAATAGGTTTTAAAGGCCTGCAAGTCGAATGGGTTATTCAAGTTTTTTCTTTGATATTAATTCAAGTTACACATTTGAGCGTGGTGACCGATAAGAAAACAAATTTTAATAGAGAAAAGGAATTTAATAGGTTTTAAAGGCCTGCAAGTCGAATGGGGATATTAAAGTTTTTTCTTTGATATTAATTCAAGTTACACTTTTTGAGCGTGGTGACCGATAAGAAAACAAATTTTAATAGAGAAAAGGTATTTAATAGGTTTTAAAGGGCTGCAAGTCGTATAGGGCCATTCAAGTTTTTTCTTTGATATTAATGAATAAGATAACAATAATGATAAGATAACAATAATGATAAGAAAACAAATTTTAATAGAGAAAAGGTATTTTAATAGGTTTTAAAGGACTGCAAGTCGAATGGGGATATTCAAGTTTTTTCTTTGATATTAATTCAAGTTACACTTTTTGAGCGTGGTGACAGATAAGAAAACAAATTTTAATGAAGAAAAGGTTTTTAATAGGTGTTAAAGGATTGCAAGTCGAATGGGGATATTCAAGTTTTTCCTTTGATATTAATTCAAGTTACACTTTTTGAGCGTGGTGACCGATAAGAAAACAAATTTTAATAAAGAAAAGGTAATTAATTCGTTTTAAAGGCCTGCAAGTCGAATGGGGATATTCAAGTTTTTTCTTTGATATTAATGAATAAGATAACAATAATGATAAGAAAACAAATTTTAATAGAGAAAAGGTATTTTAATAGGTTTTAAAGGCCTGCAAGTCGAATGGGGATATTCAAGTATTTTCTTTGATATTAATTCAAGTTACACTTTTTGAGCGTATTGACCGATAAGAAAAAAAATTTTAATAGAGAAAAGGTATTTAATAGGTTTTAAAGGCCTGCAAGTCGAATGGGGATATTAAAGTTTTTTCTTTGATATTAATTCAAGTTACACTTTTTGAGCGTGGTGACCGATAAGAAAACAAATTTTAATAGAGAAAAGGTATTTAATAGGTTTTAAAGGCCTGCAAGTCGAATGGGGATATTCAAGTTTTTTCTTTGATATTAATTCAAGTTACACTTTTTGAGCGTGGTGACCGATAAGAAAACAAATTTTTTTCTTTTATTGAATAAATGAGAATATATCCGCAATAAGAATTTATCAAAAATATCCGCAATCGATTTGTAGGTATCGAAAACCTCGATGTACCAAATTTCAAAGATCTAACTCTATTTTTTGAAAAAAAGGTATTTTAATAGGTTTTTAAAGGCCTGCAAGTCGAATGGGGATATTCAAGTTTTTTTTTTTTTGATATAATTTCAAGTTACAATTTTTGAGCGTGGTGACCGATAAGAAAACAAATTTTAATAGAGAAAAGATATTTAATAGGTTTTAAAGGCCTGCAAGTCGAATGGGGATATTCAAGTTTTTTCTTTGATATTAATGAATAAGATAACAATAATAAGAAAACAAATTTTAATAGAGAAAAGGTATTTTAATAGGTTTTAAAGGCCTGCAAGTCGAATGGGGATATTCAAGTTTTTTCTTTGATATTAATTCAAGTTACACATTTGAGCGTGGTGACCGATAAGAAAACAAATTTTAATAGAGAAAAGGTATTTAATAGATTTTAAAGGCCTGCAAGTCGAATGGGGATATTAAAGTTTTTTCTTTGATATTAATTCAAGTTACACTTTTTGAGCGTGGTGACCGATAAGAAAACAAATTTTAATAGAGAAAAGGTATTTAATAGGTTTTAAAGGCCTGCAAGTCGAATGGGGACATTCAAGTTTTTTCTTTGATATTAATGAATAAGATAACAATAATGATAAGATAACAATAATGATAAGAATACAAATTTTAATAGAGAAAAGGTATTTTAATAGGTTTTAAAGGACTGCAAGTCGAATGGGGATATTCGAATTTTTTCTTTGATATTAATTCAAGTTACACTTATTGAGCGTAGTGACCGATATAAAACAAATTTTAATAGAGAAAAGGTATTTTATAGGTTTTAAAGGCCTGCAAGTCGTATACGGCCATTCAAGTTTTTTCTTTTATATTAATGAATAAGATAACAATAATGATAAGATAACAATAATGATAAGAAAACAAATTTTAATAGAGAAAAGGTATTTTAATAGGTTTTAAAGGACTGCAAGTCGAATGGGGATATTCAATTTTTTTTCTTTGATATTAATTCAAGTTACACTTTTTGAGCGTGTTGACCGATAAGAAAACAAATTTTAATAGAGAAAAGGTATTTAATAGGTTTTAAAGGCCTGCAAGTCGAATGGGGATATTCAAGTTTTTTCTTTGATATTAATTCAAGTTACACTTTTTGAGCGTGGTGACCGATATAAAACAAATTTTAATAGAGAAAAGGTATTTAATAGATTTTAAAGGCCTGCAAGTCGAATGGTGATATTCAAGGTTTTCCTTTGATATTAATGAATAAGATAACAATAATGATAAGATAACAATAATGATAAGAAAAAAAAATTTAATAGAGAAAAGGTATTTTAATAGGTTTTAAAGGCCTGCAAGTCGAATGGGGATATTCAAGTTTTTTCTTTGATATTAATTCAAGTTACACTTTTTGAGCGTGGTGACAGATAAGAAAACAAATTTTAATAAAGAAAAGGTTTTTAATAGGTGTTAAAGGATTGCAAGTCGAATGGGGATATTCAAGTTTTTCCTTTGATATTAATGAATAAGATAACAATAATGATAAGAAAACAAATTTAAATAGAGAAAAGGTATTTTAATAGGTTTTAAAGGCCTGCAAGTCGAATGGGGATATTCAAGTTTTTTCTTTGATATTAATTCAAGTTACAATTTTGAGCGTGGTGACCGATAAGAAAGTAAATTTTAATAGAGAAAAGGTATTTAATAGGTTTTTAAGGCCTGCAAGTCGAATGGGGATATGCAAGTATTTTCTTTGATATTAATTCAAGTTACACTTTTTGAGCGTGGTGACCGATAAGAAAACAAATTTTAATAGAGAAAATGTATTTAATGGGTTTTAAAGGCTTGCAAGTCGAATGGGGATATTCAAGTTTTTTCTTTGATATTAATTCAAGTTACACTTTTTGAGCGTGGTGACCGATAAGAAAACAAATTTTAATAAAGAAAAGGTAATTAATTCGTTTTAAAGGCCTGCAAGTCGAATGGGGATATTCAAGTTTTTTCTTTGATATTAATGAATAAGATAACAATAATGATAAGAAAACAAATTTTAATAGAGAAAAGGTATTTTAATAGGTTTTAAAGGCCTGCAAGTCGAATGGGGATATTCAAGTATTTTCTTTGATATTAATTCAAGTTACACTTTTTGAGCGCATTGACCGATAAGAAAAAAAATTTTAATAGAGAAAAGGTATTTAATAGGTTTTAAAGGCCTGCAAGTCGAATGGGGATATTAAAGTTTTTTCTTTGATATTAATTCAAGTTACACTTTTTGAGCGTGGTGACCGATAAGAAAGCAAATTTTAATAGAGAAAAGGTATTTAAAAGGTTTTAAAGGCCTGCAAGTCGAATGGGGATATTCAAGTTTTTTATCTGATATTAATTCAAGTTACACTTTTTTAGCGTGGTGACCGATAAGAAAACAAATTTTAATAGAGAAAAGGTATTTAATAGGTTTTAAAGGCCTGCAAGTCGAATGGGGATATTCAAGTTTTTTCTTTGATATTAATTCAAGTTACACTTTTTGAGCGTGGTGACCGATAAGAAAACAAATTTTTTTCTTTTATTGAATAAATGAGAATATATCCGCAATAAGAATTTATCAAAAATATCCGCAATCGATTTGTAGGTATCGAAAACCTCGATGTACCAAATTTCAATGATCTAACTCTATTTTTTGAAAAAAAGGTATTTTAATAGGTTTTTAAAGGCCTGCAAGTCGAATGGGGATATTCAAGTTTTTTTTTTTTTTTGATATAATTTCAAGTTACAATTTTTGAGCGTGGTGACCGATAAGAAAACAAATTTTAATAGAGAAAAGATATTTAATAGGTTTTAAAGGCCTGCAAGTCGAATGGGGATATTCAAGTTTTTTCTTTGATATTAATGAATAAGATAACAATAATAAGAAAACAAATTTTAATAGAGAAAAGGTATTTTAATAGGTTTTAAAGGCCTGCAAGTCGAATGGGGATATTCAAGTTTTTTCTTTGATATTAATTCAAGTTACACATTTGAGCGTGGTGACCGATAAGAAAACAAATTTTAATAGAGAAAAGGTATTTAATAGGTTTTAAAGGCCTGCAAGTCGAATGGGGATATTAAAGTTTTTTCTTTGATATTAATTCAAGTTACACTTTTTGAGCGTGGTGACCGATAAGAAAACAAATTTTAATAGAGAAAAGGTATTTAATAGGTTTTAAAGGCCTGCAAGTCGAATGGGGACATTCAAGTTTTTTCTTTGATATTAATGAATAAGATAACAATAATGATAAGATAACAATAATGATAAGAATACAAATTTTAATAGAGAAAAGGTATTTTAATAGGTTTTAAAGGACTGCAAGTCGAATGGGGATATTCAAATTTTTTCTTTGATATTAATTCAAGTTACACTTATTGAGCGTAGTGACCGATATAAAACAAATTTTAATAGAGAAAAGGTATTTTATAGGTTTTAAAGGCCTGCAAGTCGTATAGGGCCATTCAAGTTTTTTTCTTTGATATTAATGAATAAGATAACAATAATGATAAGATAACAATAATGATAAGAAAACAAATTTTAATAGAGAAAAGGTATTTTAATAGGTTTTAAAGGCCTGCAAGTCGAATGGGGATATTCAAGTTTTTTCTTTGATATTAATGAATAAGATAACAATAATAAGAAAACAAATTTTAATAGAGAAAAGGTATTTTAATAGGTTTTAAAGGCCTGCAAGTCGAATGGGTTATTCAAGTTTTTTCTTTGATATTAATTCAAGTTACACATTTGAGCGTGGTGACCGATAAGAAAACAAATTTTAATAGAGAAAAGGAATTTAATAGGTTTTAAAGGCCTGCAAGTCGAATGGGGATATTAAAGTTTTTTCTTTGATATTAATTCAAGTTACACTTTTTGAGCGTGGTGACCGATAAGAAAACAAATTTTAATAGAGAAAAGGTATTTAATAGGTTTTAAAGGCCTGCAAGTCGAATGGGGACATTCAAGTTTTTTCTTTGATATTAATGAATAAGATAACAATAATGATAAGATAACAATAATGATAAGAATACAAATTTTAATAGAGAAAAGGTATTTTAATAGGTTTTAAAGGACTGCAAGTCGAATGGGGATATTCAAATTTTTTCTTTGATATTAATTCAAGTTACACTTATTGAGCGTAGTGACCGATATAAAACAAATTTTAATAGAGAAAAGGTATTTTATAGGTTTTAAAGGCCTGCAAGTCGTATAGGGCCATTCAAGTTTTTTCTTTGATATTAATGAATAAGATAACAATAATGATAAGATAACAATAATGATAAGAAAACAAATTTTAATAGAGAAAAGGTATTTTAATAGGTTTTAAAGGACTGCAAGTCGAATGGGTATATTCAAGTTTTTTCTTTGATATTAATTCAAGTTACACTTTTTGAGCGTGGTGACCGATATAAAACAAATTTTAATAGAGAAAAGGTATTTAATAGATTTTAAAGGCCTGCAAGTCGAATGGGGATATTCAAGGTTTTCCTTTGATATTAATGAATAAGATAACAATAATGATAAGATAACAATAATGATAAGAAAAAAAAATTTAATAGAGAAAAGGTATTTTAATAGGTTTTAAAGGCCTGCAAGTCGAATGGGGATATTCAAGTTTTTTCTTTGATATTAATGAATAAGATAACAATAATAAGAAAACAAATTTTAATAGAGAAAAGGTATTTTAATAGGTTTTAAAGGCCTGCAAGTCGAATGGGGATATTCAAGTTTTTTCTTTGATATTAATTCAAGTTACACATTTGAGCGTGGTGACCGATAAGAAAACAAATTTTAATAGAGAAAAGGTATTTAATAGGTTTTAAAGGCCTGCAAGTCGAATGGGGATATTAAAGTTTTTTCTTTGATATTAATTCAAGTTACACTTTTTGAGCGTGGTGACCGATAAGAAAACAAATTTTAATAGAGAAAAGGTATTTAATAGGTTTTAAAGGCCTGCAAGTCGAATGGGGACATTCAAGTTTTTTCTTTGATATTAATGAATAAGATAACAATAATGATAAGATAACAATAATGATAAGAATACAAATTTTAATAGAGAAAAGGTATTTTAATAGGTTTTAAAGGACTGCAAGTCGAATGGGGATATTCAAATTTTTTCTTTGATATTAATTCAAGTTACACTTATTGAGCGTAGTGACCGATATAAAACAAATTTTAATAGAGAAAAGGTATTTTATAGGTTTTAAAGGCCTGCAAGTCGTATAGGGCCATTCAAGTTTTTTTCTTTGATATTAATGAATAAGATAACAATAATGATAAGATAACAATAATGATAAGAAAACAAATTTTAATAGAGAAAAGGTATTTTAATAGGTTTTAAAGGCCTGCAAGTCGAATGGGGATATTCAAGTTTTTTCTTTGATATTAATGAATAAGATAACAATAATAAGAAAACAAATTTTAATAGAGAAAAGGTATTTTAATAGGTTTTAAAGGCCTGCAAGTCGAATGGGTTATTCAAGTTTTTTCTTTGATATTAATTCAAGTTACACATTTGAGCGTGGTGACCGATAAGAAAACAAATTTTAATAGAGAAAAGGAATTTAATAGGTTTTAAAGGCCTGCAAGTCGAATGGGGATATTAAAGTTTTTTCTTTGATATTAATTCAAGTTACACTTTTTGAGCGTGGTGACCGATAAGAAAACAAATTTTAATAGAGAAAAGGTATTTAATAGGTTTTAAAGGGCTGCAAGTCGTATAGGGCCATTCAAGTTTTTTCTTTGATATTAATGAATAAGATAACAATAATGATAAGATAACAATAATGATAAGAAAACAAATTTTAATAGAGAAAAGGTATTTTAATAGGTTTTAAAGGACTGCAAGTCGAATGGGGATATTCAAGTTTTTTCTTTGATATTAATTCAAGTTACACTTTTTGAGCGTGGTGACAGATAAGAAAACAAATTTTAATGAAGAAAAGGTTTTTAATAGGTGTTAAAGGATTGCAAGTCGAATGGGGATATTCAAGTTTTTCCTTTGATATTAATTCAAGTTACACTTTTTGAGCGTGGTGACCGATAAGAAAACAAATTTTAATAAAGAAAAGGTAATTAATTCGTTTTAAAGGCCTGCAAGTCGAATGGGGATATTCAAGTTTTTTCTTTGATATTAATGAATAAGATAACAATAATGATAAGAAAACAAATTTTAATAGAGAAAAGGTATTTTAATAGGTTTTAAAGGCCTGCAAGTCGAATGGGGATATTCAAGTATTTTCTTTGATATTAATTCAAGTTACACTTTTTGAGCGTATTGACCGATAAGAAAAAAAATTTTAATAGAGAAAAGGTATTTAATAGGTTTTAAAGGCCTGCAAGTCGAATGGGGATATTAAAGTTTTTTCTTTGATATTAATTCAAGTTACACTTTTTGAGCGTGGTGACCGATAAGAAAACAAATTTTAATAGAGAAAAGGTATTTAATAGGTTTTAAAGGCCTGCAAGTCGAATGGGGATATTCAAGTTTTTTCTTTGATATTAATTCAAGTTACACTTTTTGAGCGTGGTGACCGATAAGAAAACAAATTTTTTTCTTTTATTGAATAAATGAGAATATATCCGCAATAAGAATTTATCAAAAATATCCGCAATCGATTTGTAGGTATCGAAAACCTCGATGTACCAAATTTCAAAGATCTAACTCTATTTTTTGAAAAAAAGGTATTTTAATAGGTTTTTAAAGGCCTGCAAGTCGAATGGGGATATTCAAGTTTTTTTTTTTTTTGATATAATTTCAAGTTACAATTTTTGAGCGTGGTGACCGATAAGAAAACAAATTTTAATAGAGAAAAGATATTTAATAGGTTTTAAAGGCCTGCAAGTCGAATGGGGATATTCAAGTTTTTTCTTTGATATTAATGAATAAGATAACAATAATAAGAAAACAAATTTTAATAGAGAAAAGGTATTTTAATAGGTTTTAAAGGCCTGCAAGTCGAATGGGGATATTCAAGTTTTTTCTTTGATATTAATTCAAGTTACACATTTGAGCGTGGTGACCGATAAGAAAACAAATTTTAATAGAGAAAAGGTATTTAATAGATTTTAAAGGCCTGCAAGTCGAATGGGGATATTAAAGTTTTTTCTTTGATATTAATTCAAGTTACACTTTTTGAGCGTGGTGACCGATAAGAAAACAAATTTTAATAGAGAAAAGGTATTTAATAGGTTTTAAAGGCCTGCAAGTCGAATGGGGACATTCAAGTTTTTTCTTTGATATTAATGAATAAGATAACAATAATGATAAGATAACAATAATGATAAGAATACAAATTTTAATAGAGAAAAGGTATTTTAATAGGTTTTAAAGGACTGCAAGTCGAATGGGGATATTCGAATTTTTTCTTTGATATTAATTCAAGTTACACTTATTGAGCGTAGTGACCGATATAAAACAAATTTTAATAGAGAAAAGGTATTTTATAGGTTTTAAAGGCCTGCAAGTCGTATACGGCCATTCAAGTTTTTTCTTTTATATTAATGAATAAGATAACAATAATGATAAGATAACAATAATGATAAGAAAACAAATTTTAATAGAGAAAAGGTATTTTAATAGGTTTTAAAGGACTGCAAGTCGAATGGGGATATTCAATTTTTTTTCTTTGATATTAATTCAAGTTACACTTTTTGAGCGTGTTGACCGATAAGAAAACAAATTTTAATAGAGAAAAGGTATTTAATAGGTTTTAAAGGCCTGCAAGTCGAATGGGGATATTCAAGTTTTTTCTTTGATATTAATTCAAGTTACACTTTTTGAGCGTGGTGACCGATATAAAACAAATTTTAATAGAGAAAAGGTATTTAATAGATTTTAAAGGCCTGCAAGTCGAATGGTGATATTCAAGGTTTTCCTTTGATATTAATGAATAAGATAACAATAATGATAAGATAACAATAATGATAAGAAAAAAAAATTTAATAGAGAAAAGGTATTTTAATAGGTTTTAAAGGCCTGCAAGTCGAATGGGGATATTCAAGTTTTTTCTTTGATATTAATTCAAGTTACACTTTTTGAGCGTGGTGACAGATAAGAAAACAAATTTTAATAAAGAAAAGGTTTTTAATAGGTGTTAAAGGATTGCAAGTCGAATGGGGATATTCAAGTTTTTCCTTTGATATTAATGAATAAGATAACAATAATGATAAGAAAACAAATTTAAATAGAGAAAAGGTATTTTAATAGGTTTTAAAGGCCTGCAAGTCGAATGGGGATATTCAAGTTTTTTCTTTGATATTAATTCAAGTTACAATTTTGAGCGTGGTGACCGATAAGAAAGTAAATTTTAATAGAGAAAAGGTATTTAATAGGTTTTTAAGGCCTGCAAGTCGAATGGGGATATTCAAGTATTTTCTTTGATATTAATTCAAGTTACACTTTTTGAGCGTGGTGACCGATAAGAAAACAAATTTTAATAGAGAAAATGTATTTAATGGGTTTTAAAGGCTTGCAAGTCGAATGGGGATATTCAAGTTTTTTCTTTGATATTAATTCAAGTTACACTTTTTGAGCGTGGTGACCGATAAGAAAACAAATTTTAATAAAGAAAAGGTAATTAATTCGTTTTAAAGGCCTGCAAGTCGAATGGGGATATTCAAGTTTTTTCTTTGATATTAATGAATAAGATAACAATAATGATAAGAAAACAAATTTTAATAGAGAAAAGGTATTTTAATAGGTTTTAAAGGCCTGCAAGTCGAATGGGGATATTCAAGTATTTTCTTTGATATTAATTCAAGTTACACTTTTTGAGCGCATTGACCGATAAGAAAAAAAATTTTAATAGAGAAAAGGTATTTAATAGGTTTTAAAGGCCTGCAAGTCGAATGGGGATATTAAAGTTTTTTCTTTGATATTAATTCAAGTTACACTTTTTGAGCGTGGTGACCGATAAGAAAGCAAATTTTAATAGAGAAAAGGTATTTAAAAGGTTTTAAAGGCCTGCAAGTCGAATGGGGATATTCAAGTTTTTTATCTGATATTAATTCAAGTTACACTTTTTTAGCGTGGTGACCGATAAGAAAACAAATTTTAATAGAGAAAAGGTATTTAATAGGTTTTAAAGGCCTGCAAGTCGAATGGGGATATTCAAGTTTTTTCTTTGATATTAATTCAAGTTACACTTTTTGAGCGTGGTGACCGATAAGAAAACAAATTTTTTTCTTTTATTGAATAAATGAGAATATATCCGCAATAAGAATTTATCAAAAATATCCGCAATCGATTTGTAGGTATCGAAAACCTCGATGTACCAAATTTCAATGATCTAACTCTATTTTTTGAAAAAAAGGTATTTTAATAGGTTTTTAAAGGCCTGCAAGTCGAATGGGGATATTCAAGTTTTTTTTTTTTTTGATATAATTTCAAGTTACAATTTTTGAGCGTGGTGACCGATAAGAAAACAAATTTTAATAGAGAAAAGATATTTAATAGGTTTTAAAGGCCTGCAAGTCGAATGGGGATATTCAAGTTTTTTCTTTGATATTAATGAATAAGATAACAATAATAAGAAAACAAATTTTAATAGAGAAAAGGTATTTTAATAGGTTTTAAAGGCCTGCAAGTCGAATGGGGATATTCAAGTTTTTTCTTTGATATTAATTCAAGTTACACATTTGAGCGTGGTGACCGATAAGAAAACAAATTTTAATAGAGAAAAGGTATTTAATAGGTTTTAAAGGCCTGCAAGTCGAATGGGGATATTAAAGTTTTTTCTTTGATATTAATTCAAGTTACACTTTTTGAGCGTGGTGACCGATAAGAAAACAAATTTTAATAGAGAAAAGGTATTTAATAGGTTTTAAAGGCCTGCAAGTCGAATGGGGACATTCAAGTTTTTTCTTTGATATTAATGAATAAGATAACAATAATGATAAGATAACAATAATGATAAGAATACAAATTTTAATAGAGAAAAGGTATTTTAATAGGTTTTAAAGGACTGCAAGTCGAATGGGGATATTCAAATTTTTTCTTTGATATTAATTCAAGTTACACTTATTGAGCGTAGTGACCGATATAAAACAAATTTTAATAGAGAAAAGGTATTTTATAGGTTTTAAAGGCCTGCAAGTCGTATAGGGCCATTCAAGTTTTTTTCTTTGATATTAATGAATAAGATAACAATAATGATAAGATAACAATAATGATAAGAAAACAAATTTTAATAGAGAAAAGGTATTTTAATAGGTTTTAAAGGCCTGCAAGTCGAATGGGGATATTCAAGTTTTTTCTTTGATATTAATGAATAAGATAACAATAATAAGAAAACAAATTTTAATAGAGAAAAGGTATTTTAATAGGTTTTAAAGGCCTGCAAGTCGAATGGGTTATTCAAGTTTTTTCTTTGATATTAATTCAAGTTACACATTTGAGCGTGGTGACCGATAAGAAAACAAATTTTAATAGAGAAAAGGAATTTAATAGGTTTTAAAGGCCTGCAAGTCGAATGGGGATATTAAAGTTTTTTCTTTGATATTAATTCAAGTTACACTTTTTGAGCGTGGTGACCGATAAGAAAACAAATTTTAATAGAGAAAAGGTATTTAATAGGTTTTAAAGGCCTGCAAGTCGAATGGGGACATTCAAGTTTTTTCTTTGATATTAATGAATAAGATAACAATAATGATAAGATAACAATAATGATAAGAATACAAATTTTAATAGAGAAAAGGTATTTTAATAGGTTTTAAAGGACTGCAAGTCGAATGGGGATATTCAAATTTTTTCTTTGATATTAATTCAAGTTACACTTATTGAGCGTAGTGACCGATATAAAACAAATTTTAATAGAGAAAAGGTATTTTATAGGTTTTAAAGGCCTGCAAGTCGTATAGGGCCATTCAAGTTTTTTCTTTGATATTAATGAATAAGATAACAATAATGATAAGATAACAATAATGATAAGAAAACAAATTTTAATAGAGAAAAGGTATTTTAATAGGTTTTAAAGGACTGCAAGTCGAATGGGTATATTCAAGTTTTTTCTTTGATATTAATTCAAGTTACACTTTTTGAGCGTGGTGACCGATATAAAACAAATTTTAATAGAGAAAAGGTATTTAATAGATTTTAAAGGCCTGCAAGTCGAATGGGGATATTCAAGGTTTTCCTTTGATATTAATGAATAAGATAACAATAATGATAAGATAACAATAATGATAAGAAAAAAAAATTTAATAGAGAAAAGGTATTTTAATAGGTTTTAAAGGCCTGCAAGTCGAATGGGGATATTCAAGTTTTTTCTTTGATATTAATTCAAGTTACACTTTTTGAGCGTGGTGACAGATAAGAAAACAAATTTTAATAAAGAAAAGGTTTTTAATAGGTGTTAAAGGATAGCAAGTCGAATGGGGATATTCAAGTTTCTCCTTTGATATTAATGAATAAGATAACAATAATGATAAGAAAACAAATTTAAATAGAGAAAAGGTATTTTAATAGGTTTTAAAGGCCTGCAAGTCGAATGGGGATATTCAAGTTTTTTCTTTGATATTAATTCAAGTTACACTTTTTGAGCGTGGTGACCGATAAGAAAACAAATTTTAATAAAGAAAAGGTAATTAATTCTTTTTAAAGGCCTGCAAGTCGAATGGGGATGTTCAAGTTTTTTCTTTGATATTAATGAATAAGATAACAATAATGATAAGAAAACAAATTTTAATAGAGAAAAGGTATTTTAATAGGTTTTAAAGGCCTGCAAGTCGAATGGGGATATTCAAGTATTTTCTTTGATATTAATTCAAGTTACACTTTTTGAGCGTATTGACCGATAAGAAAAAAAATTTTAATAGAGAAAAGGTATTTAATAGGTTTTAAAGGCCTGCAAGTCGAATGGGGATATTAAAGTTTTTTCTTTGATATTAATTCAAGTTACACTTTTTGAGCGTGGTGACCGATAAGAAAGCAAATTTTAATAGAGAAAAGGTATTTAAAAGGTTTTAAAGGCCTGCAAGTCGAATGGGGATATTCAAGTTTTTTATCTGATATTAATTCAAGTTACACTTTTTGAGCGTGGTGACCGATAAGAAAACAAATTTTAATAGAGAAAAGGTATTTAATAGGTTTTAAAGGCCTGCAAGTCGAATGGGGATATTCAAGTTTTTTCTTTGATATTAATTCAAGTTACACTTTTTGAGCGTGGTGACCGATAAGAAAACAAATTTTTTTCTTTTATTGAATAAATTAGAATATATCCGCAATAAGAATTTATCAAAAATATCCGCAATCGATTTGTAGGTATCGAAAACCTCGATGTACCAAATTTCAATGATCTAACTCTATTTTTTGAAAAAAAGGTATTTTAATAGGTTTTTAAAGGCCTGCAAGTCGAATGGGGATATTCAAGTTTTTTTTTTTTTTGATATAATTTCAAGTTACAATTTTTGAGCGTGGTGACCGATAAGAAAACAAATTTTAATAGAGAAAAGATATTTAATAGGTTTTAAAGGCCTGCAAGTCGAATGGGGATATTCAAGTTTTTTCTTTGATATTAATGAATAAGATAACAAAAATAAGAAAACAAATTTTAATAGAGAAAAGGTATTTTAATAGGTTTTAAAGGCCTGCAAGTCGAATGGGGATATTCAAGTTTTTTCTTTGATATTAATTCAAGTTACACATTTGAGCGTGGTGACCGATAAGAAAACAAATTTTAATAGAGAAAAGGTATTTAATAGGTTTTAAAGGCCTGCAAGTCGAATGGGGATATTAAAGTTTTTTCTTTGATATTAATTCAAGTTACACTTTTTGAGTGTGGTGACCGATAAGAAAACAAATTTTAATAGAGAAAAGGTATTTAATAGGTTTTAAAGGCCTGCAAGTCGAATGGGGACATTCAAGTTTTTTCTTTGATATTAATGAATAAGATAACAATAATGATAAGATAACAATAATGATAAGAATACAAATTTTAATAGAGAAAAGGTATTTTAATAGGTTTTAAAGGACTGCAAGTCGAATGGGGATATTCAATTTTTTTCTTTGATATTAATTCAAGTTACACTTTTTGAGCGTGTTGACCGATAAGAAAACAAATTTTAATAGAGAAAAGGTATTTAATAGGTTTTAAAGGCATGCAAGTCGAATGGGGATATTCAAGTTTTTTCTTTGATATTAATTCAAGTTACACTTTTTGAGCGTGGTGACCGATATAAAACAAATTTTAATAGAGAAAAGGTATTTAATAGATTTTAAAGGCCTGCAAGTCGAATAGGGATATTCAAGGTTTTCCTTTGATATTAATGAATAAGATAACAATAATGATAAGAAAAAAAAATTTAATAGAGAAAAGGTATTTTAATAGGTTTTAAAGGCCTGCAAGTCGAATGGGGATATTCAAGTTTTTTCTTTGATATTAATTCAAGTTACACTTTTTGAGCGTGGTGACAGATAAGAAAACAAATTTTAATAAAGAAAAGGTTTTTAATAGGTGTTAAAGGATTGCAAGTCGAATGGGGATATTCAAGTTTTTCCTTTGATATTAATGAATAAGATAACAATAATGATAAGAAAACAAATTTAAATAGAGAAAAGGTATTTTAATAGGTTTTAAAGGCCTGCAAGTCGAATGGGGATATTCAAGTTTTTTCTTTGATATTAATTCAAGTTACAATTTTGAGCGTGGTGACCGATAAGAAAGTAAATTTTAATAGAGAAAAGGTATTTAATAGGTTTTTAAGGCCTGCAAGTCGAATGGGGATATTCAAGTATTTTCTTTGATATTAATTCAAATTACACTTTTTGAGCGTGGTGACCGATAAGAAAACAAATTTAAATAGAGAAAAGGTATTTTAATAGGTTTTAAAGGCCTGCAAGTCGAATGGGGATATTCAAGTTTTTTCTTTGATATTAATTCAAGTTACACTTTTTGAGCGTGGTGACCGATAAGAAAACAAATTTTAATAGAGAAAAGGTATTTAATAGGTTTTAAAGGCCTGCAAGTCGAATGGGGATATTCAAGTTTTTTATCTGATATTAATTCAAGTTACACTTTTTGAGCGTGGTGACCGATAAGAAAACAAATTTTAATAGAGAAAAGGTATTTAATAGGTTTTAAAGGCCTGCAAGTCGAATGGGGATATTCAAGTTTTTTCTTTGATATTAATTCAAGTTACACTTTTTGAGCGTGGTGACCGATAAGAAAACAATTTTTTTTCTTTTATTGAATAAATGAGAATATATCCGCAATAAGAATTTATCAAAAATATCCGCAATCGATTTGTAGGTATCGAAAACCTCGATGTACCAAATTTCAATGATCTAACTCTATTTTTTGAAAAAAAGGTATTTTAATAGCTTTCTAAAGGCCTGCAAGTCGAATGGGGATATTCAAGTTTTTTTTTTTTTTTGATATAATTTCAAGTTACAATTTTTGAGCGTGGTGACCGATAAGAAAACAAATTTTAATAGAGAAAAGATATTTAATAGGTTTTAAAGGCCTGCAAGTCGAATGGGGATATTCAAGTTTTTTCTTTGATATTAATTCAAGTTACACTTTTTGAGCGTGGTGACCGATAAGAAAACAAATTTTAATAGAGAAAAGGTATTTAATAGGTTTTAAAGGCCTGCAAGTCGTATAGGGCCATTCAAGTTTTTTCTTTGATATTAATGAATAAGATAACAATAATGATAAGATAACAATAATGATAAGAAAAAAAAATTTAATAGAGAAAAGGTAT
The DNA here is from genome assembly GCA_963930645.1 of Salticus scenicus. NCBI lineage: Eukaryota > Metazoa > Arthropoda > Arachnida > Araneae > Salticidae > Salticus > Salticus scenicus. The sequence continues at coordinate 8,777,906 of OZ005651.1, read as the reverse complement.
TTTAATAGGATTTAAAGGCCTGCAAGTCGAATGGGGATTTTCAAGTTTTTTCTTTGATATTAATTCAAGTTACACTTTTTGAGCGTGGTGACAGATAAGAAAACAAATTTTAATAAAGAAAAGGTTTTTAATAGGTGTTAAAGGATTGCAAGTCGAATGGGGATATTCAAGTTTTTCCTTTGATATTAATGAATAAGATAACAATAATGATAAGAAAACAAATTTAAATAGAGAAAAGGTATTTTAATAGGTTTTAAAGGCCTGCAAGTCGAATGGGGATATTCAAGTTTTTTCTTTGATATTAATTCAAGTTACACTTTTTGAGCGTGGTGACCGATAAGAAAACAAATTTTAATAAAGAAAAGGTAATTAATTCGTTTTAAAGGCCTGCAAGTCGAATGGGGATATTCAAGTTTTTCTTTGATATTAATGAATAAGATAACAATAATGATAAGAAAACAAATTTTAATAGAGAAAAGGTATTTTAATAGGTTTTAAAGGCCTGCAAGTCGAATGGGGATATTCAAGTATTTTCTTTGATATTAATTCAAGTTACACTTTTTGAGCGTGGTGACCGATAAGAAAGCAAATTTTAATAGAGAAAAGGTATTTAAAAGGTTTTAAAGGCCTGCAAGTCGAATGGGGATATTCAAGTTTTTTATCTGATATTAATTCAAGTTACACTTTTTGAGCGTGGTGACCGATAAGAAAACAAATTTTAATAGAGAAAAGGTATTTAATAGGTTTTAAAGGCCTGCAAGTCGAATGGGGATATTCAAGTTTTTTCTTTGATATTAATTCAAGTTACTCTTTTTGAGCGTGGTGACCGATAAGAAAACAAATTTTTTTCTTTTATTGAATAAATGAGAATATATCCGCAATAAGAATTTATCAAAAATATCCGCAATCGATTTGTAGGTATCGAAAACCTCGATGTACCAAATTTCAATGATCTAACTCTACTTTTTGAAAAAAAGGTATTTTAATAGGTTTTTAAAGGCCTGCAAGTCGAATGGGGATATTCAAGTTTTTTTTTTTTTGATATAATTTCAAGTTACAATTTTTGAGCGTGGTGACCGATAAGAAAACAAATTTTAATAGAGAAAAGATATTTAATAGGTTTTAAAGGCCTGCAAGTCGAATGGGGATATTCAAGTTTTTTCTTTGATATTAATGAATAAGATAACAATAATAAGAAAACAAATTTTAATAGAGAAAAGGTATTTTAATAGGTTTTAAAGGCCTGCAAGTCGAATAGGGATATTCAAGTTTTTTCTTTGATATTAATTCAAGTTACACATTTGAGCGTGGTGACCGATAAGAAAACAAATTTTAATAGAGAAAAGGTATTTAATAGGTTTTAAAGGCCTGCAAGTCGAATGGGGATATTAAAGTTTTTTCTTTGATATTAATTCAAGTTATACTTTTTGAGCGTGGTGACCGATAAGAAAACAAATTTTAATAGAGAAAAGGTATTTAATAGGTTTTAAAGGCCTGCAAGTCGAATGGGGACATTCAAGTTTTTTCTTTGATATTAATGAATAAGATAACAATAATGATAAGATAACAATAATGATAAGAATACAAATTTTAATAGAGAAAAGTTATTTTAATAGGTTTTAAAGGACTGCAAGTCGAATGGGGATATTCAAATTTTTTCTTTGATATTAATTCAAGTTACACTTATTGAGCGTAGTGACCGATATAAAACAAATTTTAATAGAGAAAAGGTATTTTATAGGTTTTAAAGGCCTGCAAGTCGTATAGGGCCATTCAAGTTTTTTCTTTGATATTAATGAATAAGATAACAATAATGATAAGAAAACAAATTTTAATAAAGAAAAGGTATTTTAATAGGTTTTAAAGGACTGCAAGTCGAATGGGGATATTCAATTTTTTTCTTTGATATTAATTCAAGTTACACTTTTTGAGCGTGTTGACCGATAAGAAAACAAATTTTAATAGAGAAAAGGTATTTAATAGGTTTTAAAGGCATGCAAGTCGAATGGGGATATTCAAGTTTTTTCTTTGATATTAATTCAAGTTACACTTTTTGAGCGTGGTGACCGATATAAAACAAATTTTAATAGAGAAAAGGTATTTAATAGATTTTAAAGACCTGCAAGTCGAATGGGGATATTCAAGGTTTTCCTTTGATATTAATGAATAAGATAACAATAATGATAAGATAACAATAATGATAAGAAAAAAAAATTTAATAGAGAAAAGGTATTTTAATAGGTTTTAAAGGCCTGCAAGTCGAATGGGGATATTCAAGTTTTTTCTTTGATATTAATTCAAGTTACACTTTTTGAGCGTGGTGACCGATAAGAAAGTAAATTTTAATAGAGAAAAGGTATTTAATAGGTTTTTAAGGCCTGCAAGTCGAATGGGGATATTCAAGTATTTTCTTTGATATTAATTCAAGTTACACTTTTTGAGCGTGGTGACCGATAAGAAAACAAATTTAAATAGAGAAAAGGTATTTAAAAGGTTTTAAAGGCCTGCAAGTCGAATGGGGATATTCAAGTTTTTTATCTGATATTAATTCAAGTTACACTTTTTGAGCGTAATGACCGATAAGAAAACAAATTTCAATAGAGAAAAGGTATTTAATAGGTTTTAAAGGCCTGCAAGTCGAATGGGGATATTAAAGTTTTTTCTTTGATATTAATTCAAGTTACACTTTTTGAGCGTGGTGACCGATAAGAAAACAAATTTTAATAGAGAAAAGGTATTTAATAGGTTTTAAAGGCCTGCAAGTCGAATGGGGACATTCAAGTTTTTTCTTTGATATTAATGAATAAGATAACAATAATGATAAGATAACAATAATGATAAGAATACAAATTTTAATAGAGAAAAGGTATTTTAATAGGTTTTAAAGGACTGCAAGTCGAATGGGGATATTCAATTTTTTTCTTTGATATTAATTCAAGTTACACTTTTTGAGCGTGTTGACCGATAAGAAAACAAATTTTAATAGAGAAAAGGTATTTAATAGGTTTTAAAGGCATGCAAGTCGAATGGGGATATTCAAGTTTTTTCTTTGATATTAATGAATAAGATAACAATAATGATAAGAAAACAAATTTAAATAGAGAAAAGGTATTTTAATAGGTTTTAAAGGCCTGCAAGTCGAATGGGGATATTCAAGTTTTTTCTTTGATATTAATTCAAGTTACAATTTTGAGCGTGGTGACCGATAAGAAAGTAAATTTTAATAGAGAAAAGGTATTTAATAGGTTTTTAAGGCCTGCAAGTCGAATGGGGATATTCAAGTTTTTTCTTTGATATTAATTCAAGTTACACTTTTTGAGCGTGGTGACCGATATAAAACAAATTTTAATAGAGAAAAGGTATTTAATAGATTTTAAAGGCCTGCAAGTCGAATGGGGATATTCAAGGTTTTCCTTTGATATTAATGAATAAGATAACAATAATGATAAGAAAAAAAAATTTAATAGAGAAAAGGTATTTTAATAGGTTTTAAAGGCCTGCAAGTCGAATGGGGATATTAAAGTTTTTTCTTTGATATTAATTCAAGTTACACTTTTTGAGCGTGGTGACAGATAAGAAAACAAATTTTAATAAAGAAAAGGTTTTTAATAGGTGTTAAAGGATTGCAAGTCGAATGGGGATATTCAAGTTTTTCCTTTGATATTAATGAATAAGATAACAATAATGATAAGAAAACAAATTTAAATAGAGAAAAGGTATTTTAATAGGTTTTAAAGGCCTGCAAGTCGAATGGGGATATTCAAGTTTTTTCTTTGATATTAATTCAAGTTACAATTTTGAGCGTGGTGACCGATAAGAAAGTAAATTTTAATAGAGAAAAGGTATTTAATAGGTTTTTAAGGCCTGCAAGTCGAATGGGGATATTCAAGTATTTTCTTTGATATTAATTCAAGTTACACTTTTTGAGCGTGGTGACCGATAAGAAAACAAATTTAAATAGAGAAAAGGTATTTTAATAGGTTTTAAAGGCCTGCAAGTCGAATGGGGATATTCAAGTTTTTTCTTTGATATTAATTCAAGTTACACTTTTTGAGCGTGGTGACCGATAAGAAAACAAATTTTAATAGAGAAAAGGTATTTAATAGGTTTTAAAGGCCTGCAAGTCGAATGGGGATATTCAAGTTTTTTCTTTGATATTAATTCAAGTTACACTTTTTGAGCGTGGTGACCGATAAGAAAACAATTTTTTTTCTTTTATTGAATAAATGAGAATATATCCGCAATAAGAATTTATCAAAAATATCCGCAATCGATTTGTAGGTATCGAAAACCTCGATGTACCAAATTTCAATGATCTAACTCTATTTTTTGAAAAAAAGGTATTTTAATAGGTTTTTAAAGGCCTGCAAGTCGAATGGGGATATTCAAGTTTTTTTTTTTTTGATATAATTTCAAGTTACAATTTTTGAGCGTGGTGACCGATAAGAAAACAAATTTTAATAGAGAAAAGATATTTAATAGGTTTTAAAGGCCTGCAAGTCGAATGGGGATATTCAAGTTTTTTCTTTGATATTAATGAATAAGATAACAATAATAAGAAAACAAATTTTAATAGAGAAAAGGTATTTTAATAGGTTTTAAAGGCCTGCAAGTCGAATGGGGATATTCAAGTTTTTTCTTTGATATTAATTCAAGTTACACATTTGAGCGTGGTGACCGATAAGAAAACAAATTTTAATAGAGAAAAGGTATTTAATAGGTTTTAAAGGCCTGCAAGTCGAATGGGGATATTAAAGTTTTTTCTTTGATATTAATTCAAGTTACACTTTTTGAGCGTGGTGACCGATAAGAAAACAAATTTTAATAGAGAAAAGGTATTTAATAGGTTTTAAAGGGCTGCAAGTCGTATAGGGCCATTCAAGTTTTTTCTTTGATATTAATGAATAAGATAACAATAATGATAAGATAACAATAATGATAAGAAAAAAAAATTTAATAGAGAAAAGGTATTTTAATAGGATTTAAAGGCCTGCAAGTCGAATGGGGATTTTCAAGTTTTTTCTTTGATATTAATTCAAGTTACACTTTTTGAGCGTGGTGACAGATAAGAAAACAAATTTTAATAAAGAAAAGGTTTTTAATAGGTGTTAAAGGATTGCAAGTCGAATGGGGATATTCAAGTTTTTCCTTTGATATTAATGAATAAGATAACAATAATGATAAGAAAACAAATTTAAATAGAGAAAAGGTATTTTAATAGGTTTTAAAGGCCTGCAAGTCGAATGGGGATATTCAAGTTTTTTCTTTGATATTAATTCAAGTTACACTTTTTGAGCGTGGTGACCGATATAAAACAAATTTTAATAGAGAAAAGGTATTTAATAGATTTTAAAGGCCTGCAAGTCGAATGGGGATATTCAAGGTTTTCCTTTGATATTAATGAATAAGATAACAATAATGATAAGAAAAAAAAATTTAATAGAGAAAAGGTATTTTAATAGGTTTTAAAGGCCTGCAAGTCGAATGGGGATATTAAAGTTTTTTCTTTGATATTAATTCAAGTTACACTTTTTGAGCGTGGTGACAGATAAGAAAACAAATTTTAATAAAGAAAAGGTTTTTAATAGGTGTTAAAGGATTGCAAGTCGAATGGGGATATTCAAGTTTTTCCTTTGATATTAATGAATAAGATAACAATAATGATAAGAAAACAAATTTAAATAGAGAAAAGGTATTTTAATAGGTTTTAAAGGCCTGCAAGTCGAATGGGGATATTCAAGTTTTTTCTTTGATATTAATTCAAGTTACAATTTTGAGCGTGGTGACCGATAAGAAAGTAAATTTTAATAGAGAAAAGGTATTTAATAGGTTTTTAAGGCCTGCAAGTCGAATGGGGATATTCAAGTATTTTCTTTGATATTAATTCAAGTTACACTTTTTGAGCGTGGTGACCGATAAGAAAACAAATTTAAATAGAGAAAAGGTATTTTAATAGGTTTTAAAGGCCTGCAAGTCGAATGGGGATATTCAAGTTTTTTCTTTGATATTAATTCAAGTTACACTTTTTGAGCGTGGTGACCGATAAGAAAACAAATTTTAATAGAGAAAAGGTATTTAATAGGTTTTAAAGGCCTGCAAGTCGAATGGGGATATTCAAGTTTTTTCTTTGATATTAATTCAAGTTACACTTTTTGAGCGTGGTGACCGATAAGAAAACAATTTTTTTTCTTTTATTGAATAAATGAGAATATATCCGCAATAAGAATTTATCAAAAATATCCGCAATCGATTTGTAGGTATCGAAAACCTCGATGTACCAAATTTCAATGATCTAACTCTATTTTTTGAAAAAAAGGTATTTTAATAGGTTTTTAAAGGCCTGCAAGTCGAATGGGGATATTCAAGTTTTTTTTTTTTTGATATAATTTCAAGTTACAATTTTTGAGCGTGGTGACCGATAAGAAAACAAATTTTAATAGAGAAAAGATATTTAATAGGTTTTAAAGGCCTGCAAGTCGAATGGGGATATTCAAGTTTTTTCTTTGATATTAATGAATAAGATAACAATAATAAGAAAACAAATTTTAATAGAGAAAAGGTATTTTAATAGGTTTTAAAGGCCTGCAAGTCGAATGGGGATATTCAAGTTTTTTCTTTGATATTAATTCAAGTTACACATTTGAGCGTGGTGACCGATAAGAAAACAAATTTTAATAGAGAAAAGGTATTTAATAGGTTTTAAAGGCCTGCAAGTCGAATGGGGATATTAAAGTTTTTTCTTTGATATTAATTCAAGTTACACTTTTTGAGCGTGGTGACCGATAAGAAAACAAATTTTAATAGAGAAAAGGTATTTAATAGGTTTTAAAGGGCTGCAAGTCGTATAGGGCCATTCAAGTTTTTTCTTTGATATTAATGAATAAGATAACAATAATGATAAGATAACAATAATGATAAGAAAAAAAAATTTAATAGAGAAAAGGTATTTTAATAGGATTTAAAGGCCTGCAAGTCGAATGGGGATTTTCAAGTTTTTTCTTTGATATTAATTCAAGTTACACTTTTTGAGCGTGGTGACAGATAAGAAAACAAATTTTAATAAAGAAAAGGTTTTTAATAGGTGTTAAAGGATTGCAAGTCGAATGGGGATATTCAAGTTTTTCCTTTGATATTAATGAATAAGATAACAATAATGATAAGAAAACAAATTTAAATAGAGAAAAGGTATTTTAATAGGTTTTAAAGGCCTGCAAGTCGAATGGGGATATTCAAGTTTTTTCTTTGATATTAATTCAAGTTACACTTTTTGAGCGTGGTGACCGATAAGAAAACAAATTTTAATAAAGAAAAGGTAATTAATTCGTTTTAAAGGCCTGCAAGTCGAATGGGGATATTCAAGTTTTTCTTTGATATTAATGAATAAGATAACAATAATGATAAGAAAACAAATTTTAATAGAGAAAAGGTATTTTAATAGGTTTTAAAGGCCTGCAAGTCGAATGGGGATATTCAAGTTTTTTCTTTGATATTAATTCAAGTTACACTTTTTGAGCGTGGTGACCGATAAGAAAGCAAATTTTAATAGAGAAAAGGTATTTAAAAGGTTTTAAAGGCCTGCAAGTCGAATGGGGATATTCAAGTATTTTCTTTGATATTAATTCAAGTTACACTTTTTGAGCGTATTGACCGATAAGAAAACAAATTTTAATAGAGAAAAGGTATTTAATAGGTTTTAAAGGCCTGCAAGTCGAATGGGGATATTAAAGTTTTTTCTTTGATATTAATTCAAGTTACACTTTTTGAGCGTGGTGACCGATAAGAAAACAAATTTTAATAGAGAAAAGGTATTTAATAGGTTTTAAAGGGCTGCAAGTCGTATAGGGCCATTCAAGTTTTTTCTTTGATATTAATGAATAAGATAACAATAATGATAAGATAACAATAATGATAAGAAAAAAAAATTTAATAGAGAAAAGGTATTTTAATAGGATTTAAAGGCCTGCAAGTCGAATGGGGATTTTCAAGTTTTTTCTTTGATATTAATTCAAGTTACACTTTTTGAGCGTGGTGACAGATAAGAAAACAAATTTTAATAAAGAAAAGGTTTTTAATAGGTGTTAAAGGATTGCAAGTCGAATGGGGATATTCAAGTTTTTCCTTTGATATTAATGAATAAGATAACAATAATGATAAGAAAACAAATTTAAATAGAGAAAAGGTATTTTAATAGGTTTTAAAGGCCTGCAAGTCGAATGGGGATATTCAAGTTTTTTCTTTGATATTAATTCAAGTTACACTTTTTGAGCGTGGTGACCGATAAGAAAACAAATTTTAATAAAGAAAAGGTAATTAATTCGTTTTAAAGGCCTGCAAGTCGAATGGGGATATTCAAGTTTTTCTTTGATATTAATGAATAAGATAACAATAATGATAAGAAAACAAATTTTAATAGAGAAAAGGTATTTTAATAGGTTTTAAAGGCCTGCAAGTCGAATGGGGATATTCAAGTTTTTTCTTTGATATTAATTCAAGTTACACTTTTTGAGCGTGGTGACCGATAAGAAAGCAAATTTTAATAGAGAAAAGGTATTTAAAAGGTTTTAAAGGCCTGCAAGTCGAATGGGGATATTCAAGTATTTTCTTTGATATTAATTCAAGTTACACTTTTTGAGCGTATTGACCGATAAGAAAAAAAATTTTAATAGAGAAAAGGTATTTAATAGGTTTTAAAGGCCTGCAAGTCGAATGGGGATATTAAAGTTTTTTCTTTGATATTAATTCAAGTTACACTTTTTGAGCGTGGTGACCGATAAGAAAGCAAATTTTAATAGAGAAAAGGTATTTAAAAGGTTTTAAAGGCCTGCAAGTCGAATGGGGATATTCAAGTTTTTTATCTGATATTAATTCAAGTTACATTTTTTGAGCGTGGTGACCGATAAGAAAACAAATTTTTTTCTCTTATTGAATAAATGAGAATATATCCGCAATAAGAATTTATCAAAAATATCCGCAATCGATTTGTAGGTATCGAAAACCTCGATGTACCAAATTTCAATGATCTAACTCTATTTTTTGAAAAAAAGGTATTTTAATAGGTTTTTAAAGGCCTGCAAGTCGAATGGGGATATTCAAGTTTTTTTTTTTTGATATAATTTCAAGTTACAATTTTTGAGCGTGGTGACCGATAAGAAAACAAATTTTAATAGAGAAAAGATATTTAATAGGTTTTAAAGGCCTGCAAGTCGAATGGGGATATTCAAGTTTTTTCTTTGATATTAATGAATAAGATAACAATAATAAGAAAACAAATTTTAATACAGAAAAGGTATTTTAATAGGTTTTAAAGGCCTGCAATTCGAATGGGGATATTCAAGTTTTTTCTTTGATATTAATTCAAGTTACACATTTGAGCGTGGTGACCGATAAGAAAACAAATTTTAATAGAGAAAAGGTATTTAATAGGTTTTAAAGGCCTGCAAGTCGAATGGGGATATTAAAGTTTTTTCTTTGATATTAATTCAAGTTACACTTTTTGAGCGTGGTGACCGATAAGAAAACAAATTTTAATAGAGAAAAGGTATTTAATAGGTTTTAAAGGTCTGCAAGTCGAATGGGGCATTCAAGTTTTTTCTTTGATATTAATGAATAAGATAACAATAATGATAAGATAACAATAATGATAAGAATACAAATTTTAATAGAGAAAAGGTATTTTAATAGGTTTTAAAGGACTGCAAGTCGAATGGGGATATTCAAATTTTTTCTTTGATATTAATTCAAGTTACACTTATTGAGCGTAGTGACCGATATAAAACAAATTTTAATAGAGAAAAGGTATTTTATAGGTTTTAAAGGCCTGCAAGTCGTATAGGGCCATTCAAGTTTTTTCTTTGATATTAATGAATAAGATAACAATAATGATAAGAAAACAAATTTTAATAGAGAAAAGGTATTTTAATAGGTTTTAAAGGACTGCAAGTCGAATGGGGATATTCAATTTTTTTCTTTGATATTAATTCAAGTTACACTTTTTGAGCGTGTTGACCGATAAGAAAACAAATTTTAATAGAGAAAAGGTATTTAATAGGTTTTAAAGGCATGCAAGTCGAATGGGGATATTCAAGTTTTTTCTTTGATATTAATTCAAGTTACACTTTTTGAGCGTGGTGACCGATATAAAACAAATTTTAATAGAGAAAAGGTATTTAATAGGTTTTAAAGGCCTGCAAGTCGAATGGGGATATTCAAGGTTTTCCTTTGATATTAATGAATAAGATAACAATAATGATAAGATAACAATAATGATAAGAAAAAAAAATTTAATAGAGAAAAGGTATTTTAATAGGTTTTAAAGGCCTGCAAGTCGAATGGGGATATTCAAGTTTTTCCTTTGATATTAATGAATAAGATAACAATAATGATAAGAAAACAAATTTAAATAGAGAAAAGGTATTTTAATAGGTTTTAAAGGCCTGCAAGTCGAATGGGGATATTCAAGTTTTTTCTTTGATATTAATTCAAGTTACAATTTTGAGCGTGGTGACCGATAAGAAAGTAAATTTTAATAGAGAAAAGGTATTTAATAGGTTTTTAAGGCCTGCAAGTCGAATGGGGATATTCAAGTATTTTCTTTGATATTAATTCAAGTTACACTTTTTGAGCGTGGTGACCGATAAGAAAACAAATTTAAATAGAGAAAAGGTATTTTAAAAGGTTTTAAAGGCCTGCAAGTCGAATGGGGATATTCAAGTTTTTTCTTTGATATTAATTCAAGTTACACTTTTTGAGCGTGGTGACCGATAAGAAAACAAATTTTAATAGAGAAAAGGTATTTAATAGGTTTTAAAGGCCTGCAAGTCGAATGGGGATATTCAAGTATTTTCTTTGATATTAATTCAAGTTACACTTTTTGAGCGTGGTGACCGATAAGAAAACAAATTTTAATAGAGAAAAGGTATTTAATAGGTTTTAAAGGCCTGCAAGTCGAATGGGGATATTAAAGTTTTTTCTTTGATATTAATTCAAGTTACACTTTTTGAGCGTGGTGACCGATAAGAAAACAAATTTTAATAGAGAAAAGGTATTTAATAGGTTTTAAAGGGCTGCAAGTCGTATAGGGCCATTCAAGTTTTTTCTTTGATATTAATGAATAAGATAACAATAATGATAAGATAACAATAATGATAAGAAAAAAAAATTTAATAGAGAAAAGGTATTTTAATAGGATTTAAAGGCCTGCAAGTCGAATGGGGATTTTCAAGTTTTTTCTTTGATATTAATTCAAGTTACACTTTTTGAGCGTGGTGACAGATAAGAAAACAAATTTTAATAAAGAAAAGGTTTTTAATAGGTGTTAAAGGATTGCAAGTCGAATGGGGATATTCAAGTTTTTCCTTTGATATTAATGAATAAGATAACAATAATGATAAGAAAACAAATTTAAATAGAGAAAAGGTATTTTAATAGGTTTTAAAGGCCTGCAAGTCGAATGGGGATATTCAAGTTTTTTCTTTGATATTAATTCAAGTTACACTTTTTGAGCGTGGTGACCGATAAGAAAACAAATTTTAATAAAGAAAAGGTAATTAATTCGTTTTAAAGGCCTGCAAGTCGAATGGGGATATTCAAGTTTTTCTTTGATATTAATGAATAAGATAACAATAATGATAAGAAAACAAATTTTAATAGAGAAAAGGTATTTTAATAGGTTTTAAAGGCCTGCAAGTCGAATGGGGATATTCAAGTTTTTTCTTTGATATTAATTCAAGTTACACTTTTTGAGCGTGGTGACCGATAAGAAAGCAAATTTTAATAGAGAAAAGGTATTTAAAAGGTTTTAAAGGCCTGCAAGTCGAATGGGGATATTCAAGTATTTTCTTTGATATTAATTCAAGTTACACTTTTTGAGCGTATTGACCGATAAGAAAAAAAATTTTAATAGAGAAAAGGTATTTAATAGGTTTTAAAGGCCTGCAAGTCGAATGGGGATATTAAAGTTTTTTCTTTGATATTAATTCAAGTTACACTTTTTGAGCGTGGTGACCGATAAGAAAGCAAATTTTAATAGAGAAAAGGTATTTAAAAGGTTTTAAAGGCCTGCAAGTCGAATGGGGATATTCAAGTTTTTTATCTGATATTAATTCAAGTTACACTTTTTGAGCGTGGTGACCGATAAGAAAACAAATTTTAATAGAGAAAAGGTATTTAATAGGTTTTAAAGGCCTGCAAGTCGAATGGGGATATTCAAGTTTTTTCTTTGATATTAATTCAAGTTACACTTTTTGAGCGTGGTGACCGATAAGAAAACAAATTTTTTTCTTTTATTGAATAAATGAGAATATATCCGCAATAAGAATTTATCAAAAATATCCGCAATCGATTTGTAGGTATCGAAAACCTCGATGTACCAAATTTCAATGATCTAACTCTATTTTTTGAAAAAAAGGTATTTTAATAGGTTTTTATAGGCCTGCAAGTCGAATGGGGATATTCAAGTTTTTTTTTTTTGATATAATTTCAAGTTACAATTTTTGAGCGTGGTGACCGATAAGAAAACAAATTTTAATAGAGAAAAGATATTTAATAGGTTTTAAAGGCCTGCAAGTCGAATGGGGATATTCAAGTTTTTTCTTTGATATTAATGAATAAGATAACAATAATAAGAAAACAAATTTTAATAGAGAAAAGGTATTTTAATAGGTTTTAAAGGCCTGCAATTCGAATGGGGATATTCAAGTTTTTTCTTTGATATTAATTCAAGTTACACATTTGAGCGTGGTGACCGATAAGAAAACAAATTTTAATAGAGAAAAGGTATTTAATAGGTTTTAAAGGCCTGCAAGTCGAATGGGGATATTAAAGTTTTTTCTTTGATATTAATTCAAGTTACACTTTTTGAGCGTGGTGACCGATAAGAAAACAAATTTTAATAGAGAAAAGGTATTTAATAGGTTTTAAAGGTCTGCAAGTCGAATGGGGACATTCAAGTTTTTTCTTTGATATTAATGAATAAGATAACAATAATGATAAGAATACAAATTTTAATAGAGAAAAGGTATTTTAATAGGTTTTAAAGGCCTGCAAGTCGAATGGGGATATTCAAGTTTTTTCTTTGATATTAATTCAAGTTACACTTTTTGAGCGTGGTGACAGATAAGAAAACAAATTTTAATAAAGAAAAGGTATTTAATAGGTTTTAAAGGCCTGCAAGTCGAATGGGGATATTCAAGTTTTTCCTTTGATATTAATGAATAAGATAACAATAATGATAAGAAAACAAATTTAAATAGAGAAAAGGTATTTTAATAGGTTTTAAAGGCGTGCAAGTCGAATGGGGATATTCAAGTTTTTTCTTTGATATTAATTCAAGTTACACTTTTTGAGCGTGTTGACCGATAAGAAAACAAATTTTAATAGAGAAAAGGTATTTAATAGGTTTTAAAGGCATGCAAGTCGAATGGGGATATTCAAGTTTTTTCTTTGATATTAATTCAAGTTACACTTTTTGAGCGTGGTGACCGATATAAAACAAATTTTAATAGAGAAAAGGTATTTAATAGATTTTAAAGGCCTGCAAGTCGAATGGGGATATTCAAGGTTTTCCTTTGATATTAATGAATAAGATAACAATAATGATAAGATAACAATAATGATAAGAAAAAAAAATTTAATAGAGAAAAGGTATTTAATAGGTTTTAAAGGCCTGCAAGTCGAATGGGGATATTCAAGTATTTTCTTTGATATTAATTCAAGTTACACTTTTTGAGCGTGGTGACCGATAAGAAAACAAATTTTAATAGAGAAAAGGTATTTAATAGGTTTTAAAGGCCTGCAAGTCGAATGGGGATATTAAAGTTTTTTCTTTGATATTAATTCAAGCTAAACTATTTGAGCTTGATGACCGATAAGAAAACAAATTTTAATAGAAAAAAGGTATTTAATAGGTTTTAAATGCCTGCAAGTCGAATGGGGACATTCAAGTTTTTTCTTTGATATTAATGAATAAGATAACAATAATGATAAGAATACAAATTTTAATAGAGAAAAGGTATTTTAATCGGTTTTAAAGGCCTGCAAGTAAAATGGAGATATTCAATTTTTTTCTTTGATATTATTTCAAGTTACACTTTTTGAGAGTGGTGACCGATAAGAAAACAAATTTAAATAGAGAAAAGGTATTTAATAGGTTTTAAAGGCCTGCAAGTCGAATGGGGATATTCAAGTTTTTTCTTTGATATTAATTCAAGTTACACTTTTTGAGCGTGGTGACCGATAAGAAAACAAATTTTAATAAAGAAAAGGTAATTAATTCGTTTTAAAGGCCTGCAAGTCGAATGGGGATATTCAAGTTTTTCCTTTGATATTAATGAATAAGATAACAATAATGATAAGAAAACAAATTTTAATAGAGAAAAGGTATTTTAATAGGTTTTAAAGGCCTGCAAGTCGAATGGGGACATTCAAGTTTTTTCTTTGATATTAATGAATAAGATAACAATAATGATAAGATAACAATAATGATAAGAATACAAATTTTAATAGAGAAAAGGTATTTTAATAGGTTTTAAAGGACTGCAAGTCGAATGGGGATATTCAAATTTTTTCTTTGATATTAATTCAAGTTACACTTATTGAGCGTAGTGACCGATATAAAACAAATTTTAATAGAGAAAAGGTATTTTATAGGTTTTAAAGGCCTGCAAGTCGTATAGGGCCATTCAAGTTTTTCCTTTGATATTAATGAATAAGATAACAATAATGATAAGATAACAATAATGATAAGAAAACAAATTTTAATAGAGAAAAGGTATTTTAATAGGTTTTAAAGGACTGCAAGTCGAATGGGGATATTCAATTTTTTTCTTTGATATTAATTCAAGTTACACTTTTTGAGCGTGTTGACCGATAAGAAAACAAATTTTAATAGAGAAAAGGTATTTAATAGGTTTTAAAGGCCTGCAAGTCGAATGGGGATATTCAAGTTTTTTCTTTGATATTAATTCAAGTTACACTTTTTGAGCGTGGTGACCGATATAAAACAAATTTTAATAGAGAAAAGGTATTTAATAGATTTTAAAGGCCTGCAAGTCGAATGGGGATATTCAAGGTTTTCCTTTGATATTAATGAATAAGATAACAATAATGATAAGAAAAAAAAATTTAATAGAGAAAAGGTATTTTAATAGGTTTTAAAGGCCTGCAAGTCGAATGGGGATATTCAAGTTTTTTCTTTGATATTAATTCAAGTTACACTTTTTCAGCGTGGTGACAGATAAGAAAACAAATTTTAATAAAGAAAAGGTTTTTAATAGGTGTTAAAGGATTGCAAGTCGAATGGGGATATTCAAGTTTTTCCTTTGATATTAATGAATAAGATAACAATAATGATAAGAAAACAAATTTAAATAGAGAAAAGGTATTTTAATAGGTTTTAAAGGCCTGCAAGTCGAATGGGGATATTCAAGTTTTTTCTTTGATATTAATTCAAGTTACAATTTTGAGCGTGGTGACCGATAAGAAAGTAAATTTTAATAGAGAAAAGGTATTTAATAGGTTTTTAAGGCCTGCAAGTCGAATGGGGATATTCAAGTATTTTCTTTGATATTAATTCAAGTTACACTTTTTGAGCGTGGTGACCGATAAGAAAACAAATTTAAATAGAGAAAAGGTATTTTAAAAGGTTTTAAAGGCCTGCAAGTCGAATGGGGATATTCAAGTTTTTTCTTTGATATTAATTCAAGTTACACTTTTTGAGCGTGGTGACCGATAAGAAAACAAATTTTAATAGAGAAAAGGTATTTAATAGGTTTTAAAGGCCTGCAAGTCGAATGGGGATATTCAAGTATTTTCTTTGATATTAATTCAAGTTACACTTTTTGAGCGTGGTGACCGATAAGAAAACAAATTTTAATAGAGAAAAGGTATTTAATAGGTTTTAAAGGCCTGCAAGTCGAATGGGGATATTAAAGTTTTTTCTTTGATATTAATTCAAGCTAAACTATTTGAGCTTGATGACCGATAAGAAAACAAATTTTAATAGAAAAAAGGTATTTAATAGGTTTTAAAGGCCTGCAAGTCGAATGGGGACATTCAAGTTTTTTCTTTGATATTAATGAATAAGATAACAATAATGATAAGAATACAAATTTTAATAGAGAAAAGGTATTTTAATAGGTTTTAAAGGCCTGCAAGTAAAATGGAGATATTCAATTTTTTTCTTTGATATTATTTCAAGTTACACTTTTTGAGAGTGGTGACCGATAAGAAAACAAATTTAAATAGAGAAAAGGTATTTAATAGGTTTTAAAGGCCTGCAAGTCGAATGGGGATATTCAAGTTTTTTCTTTGATATTAATTCAAGTTACACTTTTTGAGCGTGGTGACCGATAAGAAAACAAATTTTAATAAAGAAAAGGTAATTAATTTTAAAGGCCTGCAAGTCGAATGGGGATATTCAAGTTTTTCCTTTGATATTAATGAATAAGATAACAATAATGATAAGAAAACAAATTTTAATAGAGAAAAGGTATTTTAATAGGTTTTAAAGGCCTGCAAGTCGAATGGGGACATTCAAGTTTTTTCTTTGATATTAATGAATAAGATAACAATAATGATAAGATAACAATAATGATAAGAATACAAATTTTAATAGAGAAAAGATATTTTAATAGGTTTTAAAGGACTGCAAGTCGAATGGGGATATTCAAATTTTTTCTTTGATATTAATTCAAGTTACACTTATTGAGCGTAGTGACCGATATAAAACAAATTTTAATAGAGAAAAGGTATTTTATAGGTTTTAAAGGCCTGCAAGTCGTATAGGGCCATTCAAGTTTTTTCTTTGATATTAATGAATAAGATAACAATAATGATAAGATAACAATAATGATAAGAAAACAAATTTTAATAGAGAAAAGGTATTTTAATAGGTTTTAAAGGACTGCAAGTCGAATGGGGATATTCAATTTTTTTCTTTGATATTAATTCAAGTTACACTTTTTGAGCGTGTTGACCGATAAGAAAACAAATTTTAATAGAGAAAAGGTATTTAATAGGTTTTAAAGGCATGCAAGTCGAATAGGGATATTCAAGTTTTTTCTTTGATATTAATTCAAGTTACACTTTTTGAGCGTGGTGACCGATATAAAACAAATTTTAATAGAGAAAAGGTATTTAATAGATTTTAAAGGCCTGCAAGTCGAATGGGGATATTCAAGGTTTTCCTTTGATATTAATGAATAAGATAACAATAATGATAAGATAACAATAATGATAAGAAAAAAAAATTTAATAGAGAAAAGGTATTTTAATAGGTTTTAAAGGCCTGCAAGTCGAATGGGGATATTCAAGTTTTTTCTTTGATATTAATTCAAGTTACACTTTTTGAGCGTGGTGACAGATAAGAAAACAAATTTTAATAAAGAAAAGGTTTTTAATATGTGTTAAAGGATTGCAAGTCGAATGGGGATATTCAAGTTTTTCCTTTGATATTAATGAATAAGATAACAATAATGATAAGAAAACAAATTTAAATAGAGAAAAGGTATTTTAATAGGTTTTAAAGGCCTGCAAGTCGAATGGGGATATTCAAGTTTTTTCTTTGATATTAATTCAAGTTACACTTTTTGAGCGTGGTGACCGATAAGAAAACAAATTTTAATAAAGAAAAGGTAATTAATTCGTTTTAAAGGCCTGCAAGTCGAATGGGGATATTCAAGTTTTTTCTTTGATATTAATGAATAAGATAACAATAATGATAAGAAAACAAATTTTAATAGAGAAAAGGTATTTTAATAGGTTTTAAAGGCCTGCAAGTCGAATGGGGATATTCAAGTATTTTCTGTGATATTAATTCAAGTTACACTTTTTGAGCGTATTGACCGATAAGAAAAAAAATTTTAATAGAGAAAAGGTATTTAATAGGTTTTAAAGGCCTGCAAGTCGAATGGGGATATTAAAGTTTTTTCTTTGATATTAATTCAAGTTACACTTTTTGAGCGTGGTGACCGATAAGAAAGCAAATTTTAATAGAGAAAAGGTATTTAAAAGGTTTTAAAGGCCTGCAAGTC
Source organism: Salticus scenicus (assembly GCA_963930645.1). Classification (NCBI taxonomy): domain Eukaryota; kingdom Metazoa; phylum Arthropoda; class Arachnida; order Araneae; family Salticidae; genus Salticus; species Salticus scenicus. The sequence continues at coordinate 8,759,877 of OZ005651.1, read as the reverse complement.
GAATGGGGATATTCAAGTTTTTTATCTGATATTAATTCAAGTTACACTTTTTGAGCGTGGTGACCGATAAGAAAACAAATTTTAACAGAGAAAAGGTATTTAATAGGTTTTAAAGGCCTGCAAGTCGAATGGGGATATTCAAGTTTTTTCTTTGATATTAATTCAAGTTACACTTTTTGAGCGTGGTGACAGATAAGAAAACAAATTTTAATAAAGAAAAGGTTTTTAATATGTGTTAAAGGATTGCAAGTCGAATGGGGATATTCAAGTTTTTCCTTTGATATTAATGAATAAGATAACAATAATGATAAGAAAACAAATTTAAATAGAGAAAAGGTATTTTAATAGGTTTTAAAGGCCTGCAAGTCGAATGGGGATATTCAAGTTTTTTCTTTGATATTAATTCAAGTTACACTTTTTGAGCGTGGTGACCGATAAGAAAACAAATTTTTTTCTTTTATTGAATAAATGAGAATATATCCGCAATAAGAATTTATCAAAAATATCCGCAATCGATTTGTAGGTATCGAAAACCTCGATGTACCAAATTTCAATGATCTAACTCTATTTTTTGAAAAAAAGGTATTTTAATAGGTTTTTAAAGGCCTGCAAGTCGAATGGGGATATTCAAGTTTTTTTTTTTTGATATAATTTCAAGTTACAATTTTTGAGCGTGGTGACCGATAAGAAAACAAATTTTAATAGAGAAAAGATATTTAATAGGTTTTAAAGGCCTGCAAGTCGAATGGGGATATTCAAGTTTTTTCTTTGATATTAATGAATAAGATAACAATAATAAGAAAACAAATTTTAATAGAGAAAAGGTATTTTAATAGGTTTTAAAGGCCTGCAAGTCGAATGGGGATATTCAAGTTTTTTCTTTGATATTAATTCAAGTTACACATTTGAGCGTGGTGACCGATAAGAAAACAAATTTTAATAGAGAAAAGGTATTTAATAGGTTTTAAAGGCGTGCAAGTCGAATGGGGATATTAAAGTTTTTTCTTTGATATTAATTCAAGTTACACTTTTTGAGCGTGGTGACAGATAAGAAAACAAATTTTAATAGAGAAAAGGTATTTAATAGGTTTTAAAGGCCTGCAAGTCGAATGGGGACATTCAAGTTTTTCCTTTGATATTAATGAATAAGATAACAATAATGATAAGAAAACAAATTTTAATAGAGAAAAGGTATTTTAATAGGTTTTAAAGGCCTGCAAGTCGAATGGGGACATTCAAGTTTTTTCTTTGATATTAATGAATAAGATAACAATAATGATAAGATAACAATAATGATAAGAATACAAATTTTAATAGAGAAAAGGTATTTTAATAGGTTTTAAAGGACTGCAAGTCGAATGGGGATATTCAAATTTTTTCTTTGATATTAATTCAAGTTACACTTATTGAGCGTAGTGACCGATATAAAACAAATTTTAATAGAGAAAAGGTATTTTATAGGTTTTAAAGGCCTGCAAGTCGTATAGGGCCATTCAAGTTTTTTCTTTGATATTAATGAATAAGATAACAATAATGATAAGATAACAATAATGATAAGAAAACAAATTTTAATAGAGAAAAGGTATTTTAATAGGTTTTAAAGGACTGCAAGTCGAATGGGGATATTCAATTTTTTTCTTTAATATTAATTCAAGTTACACTTTTTGAGCGTGTTGACCGATAAGAAAACAAATTTTAATAGAGAAAAGGTATTTAATAGGTTTTAAAGGCCTGCAAGTCGAATGGGGATATTCAAGTTTTTTCTTTGATATTAATTCAAGTTACACTTTTTGAGCGTGGTGACCGATATAAAACAAATTTTAATAGAGAAAAGGTATTTAATAGATTTTAAAGGCCTGCAAGTCGAATGGGGATATTCAAGGTTTTCCTTTGATATTAATGAATAAGATAACAATAATGATAAGATAACAATAATGATAAGAAAAAAAAATTTAATAGAGAAAAGGTATTTTAATAGGTTTTAAAGGCCTGCAAGTCGAATGGGGATATTCAAGTTTTTTCTTTGATATTAATTCAAGTTACACTTTTTGAGCGTGGTGACAGATAAGAAAACAAATTTTAATAAAGAAAAGGTTTTTAATATGTGTTAAAGGATTGCAAGTCGAATGGGGATATTCAAGTTTTTCCTTTGATATTAATGAATAAGATAACAATAATGATAAGAAAACAAATTTAAATAGAGAAAAGGTATTTTAATAGGTTTTAAAGGCCTGCAAGTCGAATGGGGATATTCAAGTTTTTTCTTTGATATTAATTCAAGTTACACTTTTTGAGCGTGGTGACCGATAAGAAAACAAATTTTAATAAAGAAAAGGTAATTAATTCGTTTTAAAGGCCTGCAAGTCGAATGGGGATATTCAAGTTTTTTCTTTGATATTAATGAATGAGATAACAATAATGATAAGAAAACAAATTTTAATAGAGAAAAGGTATTTTAATAGGTTTTAAAGGCCTGCAAGTCGAATGGGGATATTAAAGTTTTTTCTTTGATATTAATTCAAGTTACACTTTTTGAGCGTGGTGACCGATAAGAAAGCAAATTTTAATAGAGAAAAGGTATTTAAAAGGTTTTAAAGGCCTGCAAGTCGAATGGGGATATTCAAGTTTTTTATCTGATATTAATTCAAGTTACAATTTTGAGCGTGGTGACCGATAAGAAAACAAATTTTAACAGAGAAAAGGTATTTAATAGGTTTTAAAGGCCTGCAAGTCGAATGGGGATATTCAAGTTTTTTCTTTGATATTAATTCAAGTTACACTTTTTGAGCGTGGTGACCGATAAGAAAATAAATTTTTTTCTTTTATTGAATAAATGAGAATATATCCGCAATAAGAATTTATCAAAAATATCCGCAATCGATTTGTAGGTATCGAAAACCTCGATGTACCAAATTTCAATGATCTAACTCTATTTTTTGAAAAAAAGGTATTTTAATAGGTTTTTAAAGGCCTGCAAGTCGAATGGGGATATTCAAGTTTTTTTTTTTTTTTTTATATAATTTCAAGTTACAATTTTTGAGCGTGGTGACCGATAAGAAAACAAATTTTAATAGAGAAAAGATATTTAATAGGTTTTAAAGGCCTGCAAGTCGAATGGGGATATTCAAGTTTTTTCTTTGATATTAATGAATAAGATAACAATAATAAGAAAACAATTTTTAATAGAGAAAAGGTATTTTAATAGGTTTTAAAGGCCTGCAAGTCGAATGGGGATATTCAAGTTTTTTCTTTGATATTAATTCAAGTTACACATTTGAGCGTGGTGACCGATAAGAAAACAAATTTTAATAGAGAAAAGGTATTTAATAGGTTTTAAAGGCGTGCAAGTCGAATGGGGATATTAAAGTTTTTTCTTTGATATTAATTCAAGTTACACTTTTTGAGCGTGGTGACCGATAAGAAAACAAATTTTAATAGAGAAAAGGTATTTAATAGGTTTTAAAGGCCTGCAAGTCGAATGGGGCATTCAAGTTTTTTCTTTGATATTAATGAATAAGATAACAATAATGATAAGATAACAATAATGATAAGAATACAAATTTTAATAGAGAAAAGGTATTTTAATAGGTTTTAAAGGACTGCAAGTCGAATGGGGATATTCAAATTTTTTCTTTGATATTAATTCAAGTTACACTTATTGAGCGTAGTGACCGATATAAAACAAATTTTAATAGAGAAAAGGTATTTTATAGGTTTTAAAGGCCTGCAAGTCGTATAGGGCCATTCAAGTTTTTTCTTTGATATTAATGAATAAGATAACAATAATGATAAGAAAACAAATTTTAATAGAGAAAAGGTATTTTAATAGGTTTTAAAGGACTGCAAGTCGAATGGGGATATTCAATTTTTTTCTTTGATATTAATTCAAGTTACACTTTTTGAGCGTGTTGACCGATAAGAAAACAAATTTTAATAGAGAAAAGGTATTTAATAGGTTTTAAAGGCCTGCAAGTCGAATGGGGATATTCAAGTTTTTTCTTTGATATTAATTCAAGTTACACTTTTTGAGCGTGGTGACCGATATAAAACAAATTTTAATAGAGAAAAGGTATTTAATAGATTTTAAAGGCCTGCAAGTCGAATGGGGATATTCAAGGTTTTCCTTTGATATTAATGAATAAGATAACAATAATGATAAGATAACAATAATGATAAGAAAAAAAAATTTAATAGAGAAAAGGTATTTTAATAGGTTTTAAAGGCCTGCAAGTCGAATGGGGATATTCAAGTTTTTTCTTTGATATTAATTCAAGTTACACTTTTTGAGCGTGGTGACAGATAAGAAAACAAATTTTAATAAAGAAAAGGTTTTTAATAGGTGTTAAAGGATTGCAAGTCGAATGGGGATATTCAAGTTTTTCCTTTGATATTAATGAATAAGATAACAATAATGATAAGAAAACAAATTAAAAAGAGAAAAGGTATTTTAATAGGTTTTAAAGGCCTGCAAGTCGAATGGGGATATTCAAGTTTTTTCTTTGATATTAATTCAAGTTACAATTTTGAGCGTGGTGACCGATAAGAAAGTAAATTTTAATAGAGAAAAGGTATTTAATAGGTTTTTAAGGCCTGCAAGTCGAATGGGGATATTCAAGTATTTTCTTTGATATTAAATCAAGTTACACTTTTTGAGCGTGGTGACCGATAAGAAAACAAATTTAAATAGAGAAAAGGTATTTTAAAAGGTTTTAAAGGCCTGCAAGTCGAATGGGGATATTCAAGTTTTTTCTTTGATATTAATTCAAGTTACACTTTTTGAGCGTGGTGACCGATAAGAAAACAAATTTTAATAGAGAAAAGGTATTTAATAGGTTTTAAAGGCCTGCAAGTCGAATGGGGATATTCAAGTATTTTCTTTGATATTAATTCAAGTTACACTTTTTGAGCGTGGTGACCGATAAGAAAACAAATTTTAATAGAGAAAAGGTATTTAATAGGTTTTAAAGGCCTGCAAGTCGAATGGGGATATTAAAGTTTTTTCTTTGATATTAATTCAAGTTACACTTTTTGAGCGTGGTGACCGATAAGAAAACAAATTTTAATAGAGAAAAGGTATTTAATAGGTTTTAAAGGGCTGCAAGTCGTATAGGGCCATTCAAGTTTTTTCTTTGATATTAATGAATAAGATAACAATAATGATAAGATAACAATAATGATAAGAAAAAAAAATTTAATAGAGAAAAGGTATTTTAATAGGATTTAAAGGCCTGCAAGTCGAATGGGGATTTTCAAGTTTTTTCTTTGATATTAATTCAAGTTACACTTTTTGAGCGTGGTGACAGATAAGAAAACAAATTTTAATAAAGAAAAGGTTTTTAATAGGTGTTAAAGGATTGCAAGTCGAATGGGGATATTCAAGTTTTTCCTTTGATATTAATGAATAAGATAACAATAATGATAAGAAAACAAATTTAAATAGAGAAAAGGTATTTTAATAGGTTTTAAAGGCCTGCAAGTCGAATGGGGATATTCAAGTTTTTTCTTTGATATTAATTCAAGTTACACTTTTTGAGCGTGGTGACCGATAAGAAAACAAATTTTAATAAAGAAAAGGTAATTAATTCGTTTTAAAGGCCTGCAAGTCGAATGGGGATATTCAAGTTTTTCTTTGATATTAATGAATAAGATAACAATAATGATAAGAAAACAAATTTTAATAGAGAAAAGGTATTTTAATAGGTTTTAAAGGCCTGCAAGTCGAATGGGGATATTCAAGTTTTTTCTTTGATATTAATTCAAGTTACACTTTTTGAGCGTGGTGACCGATAAGAAAGCAAATTTTAATAGAGAAAAGGTATTTAAAAGGTTTTAAAGGCCTGCAAGTCGAATGGGGATATTCAAGTATTTTCTTTGATATTAATTCAAGTTACACTTTTTGAGCGTATTGACCGATAAGACAAAAAATTTTAATAGAGAAAAGGTATTTAATAGGTTTTAAAGGCCTGCAAGTCGAATGGGGATATTAAAGTTTTTTCTTTGATATTAATTCAAGTTACACTTTTTGAGCGTGGTGACCGATAAGAAAGCAAATTTTAATAGAGAAAAGGTATTTCAAAGGTTTTAAAGGCCTGCAAGTCGAATGGGGATATTCAAGTTTTTTATCTGATATTAATTCAAGTTACACTTTTTGAGCGTGGTGACCGATAAGAAAACAAATTTTAATAGAGAAAAGGTATTTAATAGGTTTTAAAGGCCTGCAAGTCGAATGGGGATATTCAAGTTTTTTCTTTGATATTAATTCAAGTTACACTTTTTGAGCGTGGTGACCGATAAGAAAACAAATTTTTTTCTTTTATTGAATAAATGAGAATATATCCGCAATAAGAATTTATCAAAAATATCCGCAATCGATTTGTAGGTATCGAAAACCTCGATGTACCAAATTTCAATGATCTAACTCTATTTTTTGAAAAAAAGGTATTTTAATAGGTTTTTAAAGGCCTGCAAGTCGAATGGGGATATTCAAGTTTTTTTTTTTTTGATATAATTTCAAGTTACAATTTTTGAGCGTGGTGACCGATAAGAAAACAAATTTTAATAGAGAAAAGATATTTAATAGGTTTTAAAGGCCTGCAAGTCGAATGGGGATATTCAAGTTTTTTCTTTGATATTAATGAATAAGATAACAATAATAAGAAAACAAATTTTAATAGAGAAAAGGTATTTTAATAGGTTTTAAAGGCCTGCAAGTCGAATGGGGATATTCAAGTTTTTTCTTTGATATTAATTCAAGTTACACTTTTTGAGCGTGGTGACAGATAAGAAAACAAATTTTAATAAAGAAAAGGTTTTTAATAGGTGTTAAAGGATTGCAAGTCGAATGGGGATATTCAAGTTTTTCCTTTGATATTAATGAATAAGATAACAATAATGATAAGAAAACAAATTTAAATAGAGAAAAGGTATTTTAATAGGTTTTAAAGGCCTGCAAGTCGAATGGGGATATTCAAGTTTTTTCTTTGATATTAATTCAAGTTACAATTTTGAGCGTGGTGACCGATAAGAAAGTAAATTTTAATAGAGAAAAGGTATTTAATAGGTTTTTAAGGCCTGCAAGTCGAATGGGGATATTCAAGTATTTTCTTTGATATTAAATCAAGTTACACTTTTTGAGCGTGGTGACCGATAAGAAAACAAATTTAAATAGAGAAAAGGTATTTTAAAAGGTTTTAAAGGCCTGCAAGTCGAATGGGGATATTCAAGTTTTTTCTTTGATATTAATGCAAGTTACACTTTTTGAGCGTGGTGACCGATAAGAAAACAAATTTTAATAGAGAAAAGGTATTTAATAGGTTTTAAAGGCCTGCAAGTCGAATGGGGATATTCAAGTATTTTCTTTGATATTAATTCAAGTTACACTTTTTGAGCGTGGTGACCGATAAGAAAACAAATTTTAATAGAGAAAAGGTATTTAATAGGTTTTAAAGGCCTGCAAGTCGAATGGGGATATTAAAGTTTTTTCTTTGATATTAATTCAAGTTACACTTTTTGAGCGTGGTGACCGATAAGAAAACAAATTTTAATAGAGAAAAGGTATTTAATAGGTTTTAAAGGGCTGCAAGTCGTATAGGGCCATTCAAGTTTTTTCTTTGATATTAATGAATAAGATAACAATAATGATAAGATAACAATAATGATAAGAAAAAAAAAATTAATAGAGAAAAGGTATTTTAATAGGATTTAAAGGCCTGCAAGTCGAATGGGGATTTTCAAGTTTTTTCTTTGATATTAATTCAAGTTACACTTTTTGAGCGTGGTGACAGATAAGAAAACAAATTTTAATAAAGAAAAGGTTTTTAATAGGTGTTAAAGGATTGCAAGTCGAATGGGGATATTCAAGTTTTTCCTTTGATATTAATGAATAAGATAACAATAATGATAAGAAAACAAATTTAAATAGAGAAAAGGTATTTTAATAGGTTTTAAAGGCCTGCAAGTCGAATGGGGATATTCAAGTTTTTTCTTTGATATTAATTCAAGTTACACTTTTTGAGCGTGGTGACCGATAAGAAAACAAATTTTAATAAAGAAAAGGTAATTAATTCGTTTTAAAGGCCTGCAAGTTGAATGGGGATATTCAAGTTTTTCTTTGATATTAATGAATAAGATAACAATAATGATAAGAAAACAAATTTTAATAGAGAAAAGGTATTTTAATAGGTTTTAAAGGCCTGCAAGTCGAATGGGGATATTCAAGTTTTTTCTTTGATATTAATTCAAGTTACACTTTTTGAGCGTGGTGACCGATAAGAAAGCAAATTTTAATAGAGAAAAGGTATTTAAAAGGTTTTAAAGGCCTGCAAGTCGAATGGGGATATTCAAGTATTTTCTTTGATATTAATTCAAGTTACACTTTTTGAGCGTATTGACCGATAAGAAAAAAAATTTTAATAGAGAAAAGGTATTTAATAGGTTTTAAAGGCCTGCAAGTCGAATGGGGATATTAAAGTTTTTTCTTTGATATTAATTCAAGTTACACTTTTTGAGCGTGGTGACCGATAAGAAAGCAAATTTTAATAGAGAAAAGGTATTTAAAAGGTTTTAAAGGCCTGCAAGTCGAATGGGGATATTCAAGTTTTTTATCTGATATTAATTCAAGTTACACTTTTTGAGCGTGGTGACCGATAGGAAAACAAATTTTAATAGAGAAAAGGTATTTAATAGGTTTTAAAGGCCTGCAAGTCGAATGGGGATATTCAAGTTTTTTCTTTGATATTAATTCAAGTTACACTTTTTGAGCGTGGTGACCGATAAGAAAACAAATTTTTTTCTTTTATTGAATAAATGAGAATATATCCGCAATAAGAATTTATCAAAAATATCCGCAATCGATTTGTAGGTATCGAAAACCTCGATGTACCAAATTTCAATGATCTAACTCTATTTTTTGAAAAAAAGGTATTTTAATAGGTTTTTAAAGGCCTGCAAGTCGAATGGGGATATTCAAGTTTTTTTTTTTTTGATATAATTTCAAGTTACAATTTTTGAGCGTGGTGACCGATAAGAAAACAAATTTTAATAGAGAAAAGATATTTAATAGGTTTTAAAGGCCTGCAAGTCGAATGGGGATATTCAAGTTTTTTCTTTGATATTAATGAATAAGATAACAATAATAAGAAAACAAATTTTAATAGAGAAAAGGTATTTTAATAGGTTTTAAAGGCCTGCAATTCGAATGGGGATATTCAAGTTTTTTCTTTGATATTAATTCAAGTTACACATTTGAGCGTGGTGACCGATAAGAAAACAAATTTTAATAGAGAAAAGGTATTTAATAGGTTTTAAAGGTCTGCAAGTCGAATGGGGACATTCAAGTTTTTTCTTTGATATTAATGAATAAGATAACAATAATGATAAGATAACAATAATGATAAGAATACAAATTTTAATAGAGAAAAGGTATTTTAATAGGTTTTAAAGGACTGCAAGTCGAATGGGGATATTCAAATTTTTTCTTTGATATTAATTCAAGTTACACTTATTGAGCGTAGTGACCGATATAAAACAAATTTTAATAGAGAAAAGGTATTTTATAGGTTTTAAAGGCCTGCAAGTCGTATAGGGCCATTCAAGTTTTTTCTTTGATATTAATGAATAAGATAACAATAATGATAAGAAAACAAATTTTAATAGAGAAAAGGTATTTAAATAGGTTTTAAAGGACTGCAAGTCGAATGGGGATATTCAATTTTTTTCTTTGATATTAATTCAAGTTACACTTTTTGAGCGTGTTGACCGATAAGAAAACAAATTTTAATAGAGAAAAGGTATTTAATAGGTTTTAAAGGCATGCAAGTCGAATGGGGATATTCAAGTTTTTTCTTTGATATTAATTCAAGTTACACTTTTTGAGCGTGGTGACCGATATAAAACAAATTTTAATAGAGAAAAGGTATTTAATAGATTTTAAAGGCCTGCAAGTCGAATGGGGATATTCAAGGTTTTCCTTTGATATTAATGAATAAGATAACAATAATGATAAGATAACAATAATGATAAGAAAAAAAAATTTAATAGAGAAAAGGTATTTTAATAGGTTTTAAAGGCCTGCAAGTCGAATGGGGATATTCAAGTTTTTTCTTTGATATTAATTCAAGTTACACTTTTTGAGCGTGGTGACAGATAAGAAAACAAATTTTAATAAAGAAAAGGTATTTAATAGGTTTTAAAGGCCTGCAAGTCGAATGGGGATATTCAAGTTTTTCCTTTGATATTAATGAATAAGATAACAATAATGATAAGAAAACAAATTTAAATAAAGAAAAGGTATTTTAATAGGTTTTAAAGGCCTGCAAGTCGAATGGGGATATTCAAGTTTTTTCTTTGATATTAATTCAAGTTACAATTTTGAGCGTGGTGACCGATAAGAAAGTAAATTTTAATAGAGAAAAGGTATTTAATAGGTTTTTAAGGCCTGCAAGTCGAATGGGGATATTCAAGTATTTTCTTTGATATTAATTCAAGTTACACTTTTTGAGCGTGGTGACCGATAAGAAAACAAATTTAAATAGAGAAAAGGTATTTTAAAAGGTTTTAAAGGCCTGCAAGTCGAATGGGGATATTCAAGTTTTTTCTTTGATATTAATTCAAGTTACACTTTTTGAGCGTGGTGACCGATAAGAAAACAAATTTTAATAGAGAAAAGGTATTTAATAGGTTTTAAAGGCCTGCAAGTCGAATGGGGATATTCAAGTATTTTCTTTGATATTAATTCAAGTTACACTTTTTGAGCGTGGTGACCGATAAGAAAACAAATTTTAATAGAGAAAAGGTATTTAATAGGTTTTAAAGGCCTGCAAGTCGAATGGGGATATTAAAGTTTTTTCTTTGATATTAATTCAAGCTAAACTATTTGAGCTTGATGACCGATAAGAAAACAAATTTTAATAGAAAAAAGGTATTTAATAGGTTTTAAATGCCTGCAAGTCGAATGGGGACATTCAAGTTTTTTCTTTGATATTAATGAATAAGATAACAATAATGATAAGAATACAAATTTTAATAGAGAAAAGGTATTTTAATCGGTTTTAAAGGCCTGCAAGTAAAATGGAGATATTCAATTTTTTTCTTTGATATTATTTCAAGTTACACTTTTTGAGAGTGGTGACCGATAAGAAAACAAATTTAAATAGAGAAAAGGTATTTAATAGGTTTTAAAGGCCTGCAAGTCGAATGGGGATATTCAAGTTTTTTCTTTGATATTAATTCAAGTTACACTTTTTGAGCGTGGTGACCGATAAGAAAACAAATTTTAATAAAGAAAAGGTAATTAATTCGTTTTAAAGGCCTGCAAGTCGAATGGGGATATTCAAGTTTTTCCTTTGATATTAATGAATAAGATAACAATAATGATAAGAAAACAAATTTTAATAGAGAAAAGGTATTTTAATAGGTTTTAAAGGCCTGCAAGTCGAATGGGGACATTCAAATTTTTTCTTTGATATTAATGAATAAGATAACAATAATGATAAGATAACAATAATGATAAGAATACAAATTTTAATAGAGAAAAGGTATTTTAATAGGTTTTAAAGGACTGCAAGTCGAATGGGGATATTCAAATTTTTTCTTTGATATTAATTCAAGTTATACTTATTGAGCGTAGTGACCGATATAAAACAAATTTTAATAGAGAAAAGGTATTTTATAGGTTTTAAAGGCCTGCAAGTCGTATAGGGCCATTCAAGTTTTTTCTTTGATATTAATGAATAAGATAACAATAATGATAAGATAACAATAATGATAAGAAAACAAATTTTAATAGAGAAAAGGTATTTTAATAGGTTTTAAAGGACTGCAAGTCGAATGGGGATATTCAATTTTTTTCTTTGATATTAATTCAAGTTACACTTTTTGAGCGTGTTGACCGATAAGAAAACAAATTTTAATAGAGAAAAGGTATTTAATAGGTTTTAAAGGCCTGCAAGTCGAATGGGGATATTCAAGTTTTTTCTTTGATATTAATTCAAGTTACACTTTTTGAGCGTGGTGACCGATATAAAACAAATTTTAATAGAGAAAAGGTATTTAATAGATTTTAAAGGCCTGCAAGTCGAATGGGGATATTCAAGGTTTTCCTTTGATATTAATGAATAAGATAACAATAATGATAAGATAACAATAATGATAAGAAAAAAAAATTTAATAGAGAAAAGGTATTTTAATAGGTTTTAAAGGCCTGCAAGTCGAATGGGGATATTCAAGTTTTTTCTTTGATATTAATTCAAGTTACACTTTTTGAGCGTGGTGACAGATAAGAAAACAAATTTTAATAAAGAAAAGGTTTTTAATAGGTGTTAAAGGATTGCAAGTCGAATGGGGATATTCAAGTTTTTCCTTTGATATTAATGAATAAGATAACAATAATGATAAGAAAACAAATTTAAATAGAGAAAAGGTATTTTAATAGGTTTTAAAGGCCTGCAAGTCGAATGGGGATATTCAAGTTTTTTCTTTGATATTAATTCAAGTTACAATTTTGAGCGTGGTGACCGATAAGAAAGTAAATTTTAATAGAGAAAAGGTATTTAATAGGTTTTTAAGGCCTGCAAGTCGAATGGGGATATTCAAGTATTTTCTTTGATATTAATTCAAGTTACACTTTTTGAGCGTGGTGACCGATAAGAAAACAAATTTAAATAGAGAAAAGGTATTTTAAAAGGTTTTAAAGGCCTGCAAGTCGAATGGGGATATTCAAGTTTTTTCTTTGATATTAATTCAAGTTACACTTTTTGAGCGTGGTGACCGATAAGAAAACAAATTTTAATAGAGAAAAGGTATTTAATAGGTTTTAAAGGCCTGCAAGTCGAATGGGGATATTAAAGTTTTTTCTTTGATATAAATTCAAGCTAAACTATTTGAGCTTGATGACCGATAAGAAAACAAATTTTAATAGAAAAAAGGTATTTAATAGGTTTTAAAGGCCTGCAAGTCGAATGGGGACATTCAAGTTTTTTCTTTGATATTAATGAATAAGATAACAATAATGATAAGAATACAAATTTTAATAGAGAAAAGGTATTTTAATAGGTTTTAAAGGCCTGCAAGTAAAATGGAGATATTCAATTTTTTTCTTTGATATTATTTCAAGTTACACTTTTTGAGAGTGGTGACCGATAAGAAAACAAATTTAAATAGAGAAAAGGTATTTAATAGGTTTTAAAGGCCTGCAAGTCGAATGGGGATATTCAAGTTTTTTCTTTGATATTAATTCAAGTTACACTTTTTGAGCGTGGTGACCGATAAGAAAACAAATTTTAATAAAGAAAAGGTAATTAATTCGTTTTAAAGGCCTGCAAGTCGAATGGGGATATTCAAGTTTTTCCTTTGATATTAATGAATAAGATAACAATAATGATAAGAAAACAAATTTTAATAGAGAAAAGGTATTTTAATAGGTTTTAAAGGCCTGCAAGTCGAATGGGGACATTCAAGTTTTTTCTTTGATATTAATGAATAAGATAACAATAATGATAAGATAACAATAATGATAAGAATACAAATTTTAATAGAGAAAAGATATTTTAATAGGTTTTAAAGGACTGCAAGTCGAATGGGGATATTCAAATTTTTTCTTTGATATTAATTCAAGTTACACTTATTGAGCGTAGTGACCGATATAAAACAAATTTTAATAGAGAAAAGGTATTTTATAGGTTTTAAAGGCCTGCAAGTCGTATAGGGCCATTCAAGTTTTTTCTTTGATATTAATGAATAAGATAACAATAATGATAAGATAACAATAATGATAAGAAAACAAATTTTAATAGAGAAAAGGTATTTTAATAGGTTTTAAAGGACTGCAAGTCGAATGGGGATATTCAATTTTTTTCTTTGATATTAATTCAAGTTACACTTTTTGAGCGTGTTGACCGATAAGAAAACAAATTTTAATAGAGAAAAGGTATTTAATAGGTTTTAAAGGCCTGCAAGTCGAATGGGGATATTCAAGTTTTTTCTTTGATATTAATTCAAGTTACACTTTTTGAGCGTGGTGACCGATATAAAACAAATTTTAATAGAGAAAAGGTATTTAATAGATTTTAAAGGCCTGCAAGTCGAATGGGGATATTCAAGGTTTTCCTTTGATATTAATGAATAAGATAACAATAATGATAAGATAACAATAATGATAAGAAAAAAAAATTAATAGAGAAAAGGTATTTTAATAGGTTTTAAAGGCCTGCAAGTCGAATGGGGATATTCAAGTTTTTTCTTTGATATTAATTCAAGTTACACTTTTTGAGCGTGGTGACAGATAAGAAAACAAATTTTAATAAAGAAAAGGTTTTTAATATGTGTTAAAGGATTGCAAGTCGAATGGGGATATTCAAGTTTTTCCTTTGATATTAATGTATAAGATAACAATAATGATAAGAAAACAAATTTAAATAGAGAAAAGGTATTTTAATAGGTTTTAAAGGCCTGCAAGTCGAATGGGGATATTCAAGTTTTTTCTTTGATATTAATGAATAAGATAACAATAATGATAAGAAAACAAATTTTAATAGAGAAAAGGTATTTTAATAGGTTTTAAATGCCTGCAAGTCGAATGGGGATATTCAAGTATTTTCTGTGATATTAATTCAAGTTACACTTTTTGAGCGTATTGACCGATAAGAAAAAAAATTTTAATAGAGAAAAGGTATTTAATAGGTTTTAAAGGCCTGCAAGTCGAATGGGGATATTAAAGTTTTTTCTTTGATATTAATTCAAGTTACACTTTTTGAGCGTGGTGACCGATAAGAAAGCAAATTTTAATAGAGAAAAGGTATTTAAAAGGTTTTAAAGGCCTGCAAGTCGAATGGGGATATTCAAGTTTTTTATCTGATATTAATTCAAGTTACACTTTTTGAGCGTGGTGACCGATAAGAAAACAAATTTTTTTCTTTTATTGAATAAATGAGAATATATCCGCAATAAGAATTTATCAAAAATATCCGCAATCGATTTGTAGGTATCGAAAACCTCGATGTACCAAATTTCAATGATCTAACTCTATTTTTTGAAAAAAAGGTATTTTAATAGGTTTTTAAAGGCCTGCAAGTCGAATGGGGATATTCAAGTTTTTTTTTTTTTGATATAATTTCAAGTTACAATTTTTGAGCGTGGTGACCGATAAGAAAACAAATTTTAATAGAGAAAAGATATTTAATAGGTTTTAAAGGCCTGCAAGTCGAATGGGGATATTCAAGTTTTTTCTTTGATATTAATGAATAATATAACAATAATAAGAAAACAAATTTTAATAGAGAAAAGGTATTTTAATAGGTTTTAAAGGCCTGCAAGTCGAATGGGGATATTCAAGTTTTTTCTTTGATATTAATTCAAGTTACACATTTGAGCGTGGTGACCGATAAGAAAACAAATTTTAATAGAGAAAAGGTATTTAATAGGTTTTAAAGGCGTGCAAGTCGAATGGGGATATTAAAGTTTTTTCTTTGATATTAATTCAAGTTACACTTTTTGAGCGTGTTGACCGATAAGAAAACAAATTTTAATAGAGAAAAGGTATTTAATAGGTTTTAAAGGCCTGCAAGTCGAATGGGGACATTCAAGTTTTTCCTTTGATATTAATGAATAAGATAACAATAATGATAAGAAAACAAATTTTAATAGAGAAAAGGTATTTTAATAGGTTTTAAAGGCCTGCAAGTCGAATGGGGACATTCAAGTTTTTTCTTTGATATTAATGAATAAGATAACAATAATGATAAGATAACAATAATGATAAGAATACAAATTTTAATAGAGAAAAGGTATTTTAATAGGTTTTAAAGGACTGCAAGTCGAATGGGGATATTCAAATTTTTTCTTTGATATTAATTCAAGTTACACTTATTGAGCGTAGTGACCGATATAAAACAAATTTTAATAGAGAAAAGGTATTTTATAGGTTTTAAAGGCCTGCAAGTCGTATAGGGCCATTCAAGTTTTTTCTTTGATATTAATGAATAAGATAACAATAATGATAAGATAACAATAATGATAAGAAAACAAATTTTAATAGAGAAAAGGTATTTTAATAGGTTTTAAAGGACTGCAAGTCGAATGGGGATATTCAATTTTTTTCTTTGATATTAATTCAAGTTACACTTTTTGAGCGTGTTGACCGATATAAAACAAATTTTAATAGAGAAAAGGTATTTAATAGATTTTAAAGGCCTGCAAGTCGAATGGGGATATTCAAGGTTTTCCTTTGATATTAATGAATAAGATAACAATAATGATAAGATAACAATAATGATAAGAAAAAAAAATTTAATAGAGAAAAGGTATTTTAATAGGTTTTAAAGGCCTGCAAGTCGAATGGGGATATTCAAGTTTTTTCTTTGATATTAATTCAAGTTACACTTTTTGAGCGTGGTGACAGATAAGAAAACAAATTTTAATAAAGAAAAGGTTTTTAATATGTGTTAAAGGATTGCAAGTCGAATGGGGATATTCAAGTTTTTCCTTTGATATTAATGAATAAGATAACAATAATGATAAGAAAACAAATTTAAATAGAGAAAAGGTATTTTAATAGGTTTTAAAGGCCTGCAAGTCGAATGGGGATATTCAAGTTTTTTCTTTGATATTAATTCAAGTTACACTTTTTGAGCGTGGTGACCGATAAGAAAACAAATTTTAATAAAGAAAAGGTAATTAATTCGTTTTAAAGGCCTGCAAGTCGAATGGGGATATTCAAGTTTTTTCTTTGATATTAATGAATAAGATAACAATAATGATAAGATAACAATAATGATAAGAAAACAAATTTTAATAGAGAAAAGGTATTTTAATAGGTTTTAAAGGCCTGCAAGTCGAATGGGGATATTCAAGTATTTTCTGTGATATTAATTCAAGTTACACTTTTTGAGCGTATTGACCGATAAGAAAAAAAATTTTAATAGAGAAAAGGTATTTAATAGGTTTTAAAGGCCTGCAAGTCGAATGGGGATATTAAAGTTTTTTCTTTGATATTAATTCAAGTTACACTTTTTGAGCGTGGTGACCGATAAGAAAGCAAATTTTAATAGAGAAAAGGTATTTAAAAGGTTTTAAAGGCCTGCAAGTCGAATGGGGATATTCAAGTTTTTTATCTGATATTAATTCAAGTTACACTTTTTGAGCGTGGTGACCGATAAGAAAACAAATTTTAACAGAGAAAAGGTATTTAATAGGTTTTAAAGGCCTGCAAGTCGAATGGGGATATTCAAGTTTTTTTTTTGATATTAATTCAAGTTACACTTTTTGAGCGTGGTGACCGATAAGAAAACAAATTTTTTTCTTTTATTGAATAAATGAGAATATATCCGCAATAAGAATTTATCAAAAATATCCGCAATCGATTTGTAGGTATCGAAAACCTCGATGTACCAAATTTCAATGATCTAACTCTATTTTTTGAAAAAAAGGTATTTTAATAGGTTTTTAAAGGCCTGCAAGTCGAATGGGGATATTCAAGTTTTTTTTTTTTTGATATAATTTCAAGTTACAATTTTTGAGCGTGGTGACCGATAAGAAAACAAATTTTAATAGAAAAAAGATATTTAATAGGTTTTAAAGGCCTGCAAGTCGAATGGGGATATTCAAGTTTTTTCTTTGATATTAATGAATAAGATAACAATAATAAGAAAACAAATTTTAATAGAGAAAAGGTATTTTAATAGGTTTTAAAGGCCTGCAAGTCGAATGGGGATATTCAAGTTTTTTCTTTGATATTAATTCAAGTTACACATTTGAGCGTGGTGACCGATAAGAAAACAAATTTTAATAGAGAAAAGGTATTTAATAGGTTTTAAAGGCGTGCAAGTCGAATGGGGATATTAAAGTTTTTTCTTTGATATTAATTCAAGTTACACTTTTTGAGCGTGGTGACCGATAAGAAAACAAATTTTAATAGAGAAAAGGTATTTAATAGGTTTTAAAGGCCTGCAAGTCGAATGGGGACATTCAAGTTTTTCCTTTGATATTAATGAATAAGATAACAATAATGATAAGAAAACAAATTTTAATAGAGAAAAGGTATTTTAATAGGTTTTAAAGGCCTGCAAGTCGAATGGGGACATTCAAGTTTTTTCTTTGATATTAATGAATAAGATAACAATAATGATAAGATAACAATAATGATAAGAATACAAATTTTAATAGAGAAAAGGTATTTTAATAGGTTTTAAAGGACTGCAAGTCGAATGGGGATATTCAAATTTTTTCTTTGATATTAATTCAAGTTACACTTATTGAGCGTAGTGACCGATATAAAACAAATTTTAATAGAGAAAAGGTATTTTATAGGTTTTAAAGGCCTGCAAGTCGTATAGGGCCATTCAAGTTTTTTCTTTGATATTAATGAATAAGATAACAATAATGATAAGATAACAATAATGATAAGAAAACAAATTTTAATAGAGAAAAGGTATTTTAATAGGTTTTAAAGGACTGCAAGTCGAATGGGGATATTCAATTTTTTTCTTTGATATTAATTCAAGTTACACTTTTTGAGCGTGTTGACCGATAAGAAAACAAATTTTAATAGAGAAAAGGTATTTAATAGGTTTTAAAGGCCTGCAAGTCGAATGGGGATATTCAAGTTTTTTCTTTGATATTAATTCAAGTTACACTTTTTGAGCGTGGTGACCGATATAAAACAAATTTTAATAGAGAAAAGGTATTTAATAGATTTTAAAGGCCTGCAAGTCGAATGGGGATATTCAAGGTTTTCCTTTGATATTAATGAATAAGATAACAATAATGATAAGATAACAATAATGATAAGAAAAAAAAATTTAATAGAGAAAAGGTATTTTAATAGGTTTTAAAGGCCTGCAAGTCGAATGGGGATATTCAAGTTTTTTCTTTGATATTAATTCAAGTTACACTTTTTGAGCGTGGTGACAGATAAGAAAACAAATTTTAATAAAGAAAAGGTTTTTAATATGTGTTAAAGGATTGCAAGTCGAATGGGGATATTCAAGTTTTTCCTTTGATATTAATGAATAAGATAACAATAATGATAAGAAAACAAATTTAAATAGAGAAAAGGTATTTTAATAGGTTTTAAAGGCCTGCAAGTCGAATGGGGATATTCAAGTTTTTTCTTTGATATTAATTCAAGTTACACTTTTTGAGCGCGGTGACCGATAAGAAAACAAATTTTAATAAAGAAAAGGTAATTAATTCGTTTTAAAGGCCTGCAAGTCGAATGGGGATATTCAAGTTTTTTCTTTGATATTAATGAATAAGATAACAATAATGATAAGAAAACAAATTTTAATAGAGAAAAGGTATTTTAATAGGTTTTAAAGGCCTGCAAGCCGAATGGGGATATTCAAGTATTTTCTGTGATATTAATTCAAGTTACACTTTTTCAGCGTATTGACCGATAAGAAAAAAAATTTTAATAGAGAAAAGGTATTTAATAGGTTTTAAAGGCCTGCAAGTCGAATGGGGATATTAAAGTTTTTTCTTTGATATTAATTCAAGTTACACTTTTTGAGCGTGGTGACCGATAAGAAAGCAAATTTTAATAGAGAAAAGGTATTTAAAAGGTTTTAAAGGCCTGCAAGTCGAATGGGGATATTCAAGTTTTTTATCTGATATTAATTCAAGTTACACTTTTTGAGCGTGGTGACCGATAAGAAAACAAATTTTAACAGAGAAAAGGTATTTAATAGGTTTTAAAGGCCTGCAAGTCGAATGGGGATATTCAAGTTTTTTCTTTGATATTAATTCAAGTTACACTTTTTGAGCGTGGTGACCGATAAGAAAATAAATTTTTTTCTTTTATTGAATAAATGAGAATATATCCGCAATAAGAATTTATCAAAAATATCCGCAATCGATTTGTAGGTATCGAAAACCTCGATGTACCAAATTTCAATGATCTAACTCTATTTTTTGAAAAAAAGGTATTTTAATAGGTTTTTAAAGGCCTGCAAGTCGAATGGGGATATTCAAGTTTTTTTTTTTTTTGATATAATTTCAAGTTACAATTTTTGAGCGTGGTGACCGATAAGAAAACAAATTTTAATAGAGAAAAGATATTTAATAGGTTTTAAAGGCCTGCAAGTCGAATGGGGATATTCAAGTTTTTTCTTTGATATTAATTCAAGTTACACTTTTTGAGCGTGGTGACCGATAAGAAAACAAATTTTAATAAAGAAAAGGTAATTAATTCGTTTTAAAGGCCTGCAAGTCGAATGGGGATATTCAAGTTTTTCCTTTGATATTAATGAATAAGATAACAATAATGATAAGAAAACAAATTTTAATAGAGAAAAGGTATTTTAATAGGTTTTAAAGGCCTGCAAGTCGAATGGGGACATTCAAGTTTTTTCTTTGATATTAATGAATAAGATAACAATAATGATAAGATAACAATAATGATAAGAATACAAATTTTAATAGAGAAAAGATATTTTAATAGGTTTTAAAGGACTGCAAGTCGAATGGGGATATTCAAATTTTTTCTTTGATATTAATTCAAGTTACACTTATTGAGCGTAGTGACCGATATAAAACAAATTTTAATAGAGAAAAGGTATTTTATAGGTTTTAAAGGCCTGCAAGTCGTATAGGGCCATTCAAGTTTTTTCTTTGATATTAATGAATAAGATAACAATAATGATAAGATAACAATAATGATAAGAAAACAAATTTTAATAGAGAAAAGGTATTTTAATAGGTTTTAAAGGACTGCAAGTCGAATGGGGATATTCAATTTTTTTCTTTGATATTAATTCAAGTTACACTTTTTGAGCGTGTTGACCGATAAGAAAACAAATTTTAATAGAGAAAAGGTATTTAATAGGTTTTAAAGGCCTGCAAGTCGAATGGGGATATTCAAGTTTTTTCTTTGATATTAATTCAAGTTACACTTTTTGAGCGTGGTGACCGATATAAAACAAATTTTAATAGAGAAAAGGTATTTAATAGATTTTAAAGGCCTGCAAGTCGAATGGGGATATTCAAGGTTTTCCTTTGATATTAATGAATAAGATAACAATAATGATAAGATAACAATAATGATAAGAAAAAAAAATTAATAGAGAAAAGGTATTTTAATAGGTTTTAAAGGCCTGCAAGTCGAATGGGGATATTCAAGTTTTTTCTTTGATATTAATTCAAGTTACACTTTTTGAGCGTGGTGACAGATAAGAAAACAAATTTTAATAAAGAAAAGGTTTTTAATATGTGTTAAAGGATTGCAAGTCGAATGGGGATATTCAAGTTTTTCCTTTGATATTAATGTATAAGATAACAATAATGATAAGAAAACAAATTTAAATAGAGAAAAGGTATTTTAATAGGTTTTAAAGGCCTGCAAGTCGAATGGGGATATTCAAGTTTTTTCTTTGATATTAATGAATAAGATAACAATAATGATAAGAAAACAAATTTTAATAGAGAAAAGGTATTTTAATAGGTTTTAAATGCCTGCAAGTCGAATGGGGATATTCAAGTATTTTCTGTGATATTAATTCAAGTTACACTTTTTGAGCGTATTGACCGATAAGAAAAAAAATTTTAATAGAGAAAAGGTATTTAATAGGTTTTAAAGGCCTGCAAGTCGAATGGGGATATTAAAGTTTTTTCTTTGATATTAATTCAAGTTACACTTTTTGAGCGTGGTGACCGATAAGAAAGCAAATTTTAATAGAGAAAAGGTATTTAAAAGGTTTTAAAGGCCTGCAAGTCGAATGGGGATATTCAAGTTTTTTATCTGATATTAATTCAAGTTACACTTTTTGAGCGTGGTGACCGATAAGAAAACAAATTTTTTTCTTTTATTGAATAAATGAGAATATATCCGCAATAAGAATTTATCAAAAATATCCGCAATCGATTTGTAGGTATCGAAAACCTCGATGTACCAAATTTCAATGATCTAACTCTATTTTTTGAAAAAAAGGTATTTTAATAGGTTTTTAAAGGCCTGCAAGTCGAATGGGGATATTCAAGTTTTTTTTTTTTTGATATAATTTCAAGTTACAATTTTTGAGCGTGGTGACCGATAAGAAAACAAATTTTAATAGAGAAAAGATATTTAATAGGTTTTAAAGGCCTGCAAGTCGAATGGGGATATTCAAGTTTTTTCTTTGATATTAATGAATAATATAACAATAATAAGAAAACAAATTTTAATAGAGAAAAGGTATTTTAATAGGTTTTAAAGGCCTGCAAGTCGAATGGGGATATTCAAGTTTTTTCTTTGATATTAATTCAAGTTACACATTTGAGCGTGGTGACCGATAAGAAAACAAATTTTAATAGAGAAAAGGTATTTAATAGGTTTTAAAGGCGTGCAAGTCGAATGGGGATATTAAAGTTTTTTCTTTGATATTAATTCAAGTTACACTTTTTGAGCGTGTTGACCGATAAGAAAACAAATTTTAATAGAGAAAAGGTATTTAATAGGTTTTAAAGGCCTGCAAGTCGAATGGGGACATTCAAGTTTTTCCTTTGATATTAATGAATAAGATAACAATAATGATAAGAAAACAAATTTTAATAGAGAAAAGGTATTTTAATAGGTTTTAAAGGCCTGCAAGTCGAATGGGGACATTCAAGTTTTTTCTTTGATATTAATGAATAAGATAACAATAATGATAAGATAACAATAATGATAAGAATACAAATTTTAATAGAGAAAAGGTATTTTAATAGGTTTTAAAGGACTGCAAGTCGAATGGGGATATTCAAATTTTTTCTTTGATATTAATTCAAGTTACACTTATTGAGCGTAGTGACCGATATAAAACAAATTTTAATAGAGAAAAGGTATTTTATAGGTTTTAAAGGCCTGCAAGTCGTATAGGGCCATTCAAGTTTTTTCTTTGATATTAATGAATAAGATAACAATAATGATAAGATAACAATAATGATAAGAAAACAAATTTTAATAGAGAAAAGGTATTTTAATAGGTTTTAAAGGACTGCAAGTCGAATGGGGATATTCAATTTTTTTCTTTGATATTAATTCAAGTTACACTTTTTGAGCGTGTTGACCGATATAAAACAAATTTTAATAGAGAAAAGGTATTTAATAGATTTTAAAGGCCTGCAAGTCGAATGGGGATATTCAAGGTTTTCCTTTGATATTAATGAATAAGATAACAATAATGATAAGATAACAATAATGATAAGAAAAAAAAATTTAATAGAGAAAAGGTATTTTAATAGGTTTTAAAGGCCTGCAAGTCGAATGGGGATATTCAAGTTTTTTCTTTGATATTAATTCAAGTTACACTTTTTGAGCGTGGTGACAGATAAGAAAACAAATTTTAATAAAGAAAAGGTTTTTAATATGTGTTAAAGGATTGCAAGTCGAATGGGGATATTCAAGTTTTTCCTTTGATATTAATGAATAAGATAACAATAATGATAAGAAAACAAATTTAAATAGAGAAAAGGTATTTTAATAGGTTTTAAAGGCCTGCAAGTCGAATGGGGATATTCAAGTTTTTTCTTTGATATTAATTCAAGTTACACTTTTTGAGCGTGGTGACCGATAAGAAAACAAATTTTAATAAAGAAAAGGTAATTAATTCGTTTTAAAGGCCTGCAAGTCGAATGGGGATATTCAAGTTTTTTCTTTGATATTAATGAATAAGATAACAATAATGATAAGATAACAATAATGATAAGAAAACAAATTTTAATAGAGAAAAGGTATTTTAATAGGTTTTAAAGGCCTGCAAGTCGAATGGGGATATTCAAGTATTTTCTGTGATATTAATTCAAGTTACACTTTTTGAGCGTATTGACCGATAAGAAAAAAAATTTTAATAGAGAAAAGGTATTTAATAGGTTTTAAAGGCCTGCAAGTCGAATGGGGATATTAAAGTTTTTTCTTTGATATTAATTCAAGTTACACTTTTTGAGCGTGGTGACCGATAAGAAAGCAAATTTTAATAGAGAAAAGGTATTTAAAAGGTTTTAAAGGCCTGCAAGTCGAATGGGGATATTCAAGTTTTTTATCTGATATTAATTCAAGTTACACTTTTTGAGCGTGGTGACCGATAAGAAAACAAATTTTAACAGAGAAAAGGTATTTAATAGGTTTTAAAGGCCTGCAAGTCGAATGGGGATATTCAAGTTTTTTTTTTGATATTAATTCAAGTTACACTTTTTGAGCGTGGTGACCGATAAGAAAACAAATTTTTTTCTTTTATTGAATAAATGAGAATATATCCGCAATAAGAATTTATCAAAAATATCCGCAATCGATTTGTAGGTATCGAAAACCTCGATGTACCAAATTTCAATGATCTAACTCTATTTTTTGAAAAAAAGGTATTTTAATAGGTTTTTAAAGGCCTGCAAGTCGAATGGGGATATTCAAGTTTTTTTTTTTTTGATATAATTTCAAGTTACAATTTTTGAGCGTGGTGACCGATAAGAAAACAAATTTTAATAGAAAAAAGATATTTAATAGGTTTTAAAGGCCTGCAAGTCGAATGGGGATATTCAAGTTTTTTCTTTGATATTAATGAATAAGATAACAATAATAAGAAAACAAATTTTAATAGAGAAAAGGTATTTTAATAGGTTTTAAAGGCCTGCAAGTCGAATGGGGATATTCAAGTTTTTTCTTTGATATTAATTCAAGTTACACATTTGAGCGTGGTGACCGATAAGAAAACAAATTTTAATAGAGAAAAGGTATTTAATAGGTTTTAAAGGCGTGCAAGTCGAATGGGGATATTAAAGTTTTTTCTTTGATATTAATTCAAGTTACACTTTTTGAGCGTGGTGACCGATAAGAAAACAAATTTTAATAGAGAAAAGGTATTTAATAGGTTTTAAAGGCCTGCAAGTCGAATGGGGACATTCAAGTTTTTCCTTTGATATTAATGAATAAGATAACAATAATGATAAGAAAACAAATTTTAATAGAGAAAAGGTATTTTAATAGGTTTTAAAGGCCTGCAAGTCGAATGGGGACATTCAAGTTTTTTCTTTGATATTAATGAATAAGATAACAATAATGATAAGATAACAATAATGATAAGAATACAAATTTTAATAGAGAAAAGGTATTTTAATAGGTTTTAAAGGACTGCAAGTCGAATGGGGATATTCAAATTTTTTCTTTGATATTAATTCAAGTTACACTTATTGAGCGTAGTGACCGATATAAAACAAATTTTAATAGAGAAAAGGTATTTTATAGGTTTTAAAGGCCTGCAAGTCGTATAGGGCCATTCAAGTTTTTTCTTTGATATTAATGAATAAGATAACAATAATGATAAGATAACAATAATGATAAGAAAACAAATTTTAATAGAGAAAAGGTATTTTAATAGGTTTTAAAGGACTGCAAGTCGAATGGGGATATTCAATTTTTTTCTTTGATATTAATTCAAGTTACACTTTTTGAGCGTGTTGACCGATAAGAAAACAAATTTTAATAGAGAAAAGGTATTTAATAGGTTTTAAAGGCCTGCAAGTCGAATGGGGATATTCAAGTTTTTTCTTTGATATTAATTCAAGTTACACTTTTTGAGCGTGGTGACCGATATAAAACAAATTTTAATAGAGAAAAGGTATTTAATAGATTTTAAAGGCCTGCAAGTCGAATGGGGATATTCAAGGTTTTCCTTTGATATTAATGAATAAGATAACAATAATGATAAGATAACAATAATGATAAGAAAAAAAAATTTAATAGAGAAAAGGTATTTTAATAGGTTTTAAAGGCCTGCAAGTCGAATGGGGATATTCAAGTTTTTTCTTTGATATTAATTCAAGTTACACTTTTTGAGCGTGGTGACAGATAAGAAAACAAATTTTAATAAAGAAAAGGTTTTTAATATGTGTTAAAGGATTGCAAGTCGAATGGGGATATTCAAGTTTTTCCTTTGATATTAATGAATAAGATAACAATAATGATAAGAAAACAAATTTAAATAGAGAAAAGGTATTTTAATAGGTTTTAAAGGCCTGCAAGTCGAATGGGGATATTCAAGTTTTTTCTTTGATATTAATTCAAGTTACACTTTTTGAGCGCGGTGACCGATAAGAAAACAAATTTTAATAAAGAAAAGGTAATTAATTCGTTTTAAAGGCCTGCAAGTCGAATGGGGATATTCAAGTTTTTTCTTTGATATTAATGAATAAGATAACAATAATGATAAGAAAACAAATTTTAATAGAGAAAAGGTATTTTAATAGGTTTTAAAGGCCTGCAAGCCGAATGGGGATATTCAAGTATTTTCTGTGATATTAATTCAAGTTACACTTTTTCAGCGTATTGACCGATAAGAAAAAAAATTTTAATAGAGAAAAGGTATTTAATAGGTTTTAAAGGCCTGCAAGTCGAATGGGGATATTAAAGTTTTTTCTTTGATATTAATTCAAGTTACACTTTTTGAGCGTGGTGACCGATAAGAAAGCAAATTTTAATAGAGAAAAGGTATTTAAAAGGTTTTAAAGGCCTGCAAGTCGAATGGGGATATTCAAGTTTTTTATCTGATATTAATTCAAGTTACACTTTTTGAGCGTGGTGACCGATAAGAAAACAAATTTTAACAGAGAAAAGGTATTTAATAGGTTTTAAAGGCCTGCAAGTCGAATGGGGATATTCAAGTTTTTTCTTTGATATTAATTCAAGTTACACTTTTTGAGCGTGGTGACCGATAAGAAAATAAATTTTTTTCTTTTATTGAATAAATGAGAATATATCCGCAATAAGAATTTATCAAAAATATCCGCAATCGATTTGTAGGTATCGAAAACCTCGATGTACCAAATTTCAATGATCTAACTCTATTTTTTGAAAAAAAGGTATTTTAATAGGTTTTTAAAGGCCTGCAAGTCGAATGGGGATATTCAAGTTTTTTTTTTTTTTGATATAATTTCAAGTTACAATTTTTGAGCGTGGTGACCGATAAGAAAACAAATTTTAATAGAGAAAAGATATTTAATAGGTTTTAAAGGCCTGCAAGTCGAATGGGGATATTCAAGTTTTTTCTTTGATATTAATGAATAAGATAACAATAATAAGAAAACAAATTTTAATAGAGAAAAGGTATTTTAATAGGTTTTAAAGGCCTGCAAGTCGAATGGGGATATTCAAGTTTTTTCTTTGATATTAATTCAAGTTACACATTTGAGCGTGGTGACCGATAAGAAAACAAATTTTAATAGAGAAAAGGTATTTAATAGGTTTTAAAGGCGTGCAAGTCGAATGGGGATATTAAAGTTTTTTCTTTGATATTAATTCAAGTTACACTTTTTGAGCGTGGTGACCGATAAGAAAACAAATTTTAATAGAGAAAAGGTATTTAATAGGTTTTAAAGGCCTGCAAGTCGAATGGGGACATTCAAGTTTTTTCTTTGATATTAATGAATAAGATAACAATAATGATAAGATAACAATAATGATAAGAATACAAATTTTAATAGAGAAAAGGTATTTTAATAGGTTT
The DNA here is from genome assembly GCA_963930645.1 of Salticus scenicus. Classification (NCBI taxonomy): domain Eukaryota; kingdom Metazoa; phylum Arthropoda; class Arachnida; order Araneae; family Salticidae; genus Salticus; species Salticus scenicus. Next base: position 8,732,440 of record OZ005651.1, on the reverse strand, counting down.
TAAAGGACTGCAAGTCGAATGGGGATATTCAAATTTTTTCTTTGATATTAATTCAAGTTACACTTATTGAGCGTAGTGACCGATATAAAACAAATTTTAATAGAGAAAAGGTATTTTATAGGTTTTAAAGGCCTGCAAGTCGTATAGGGCCATTCAAGTTTTTTCTTTGATATTAATGAATAAGATAACAATAATGATAAGATAACAATAATGATAAGAAAACAAATTTTAATAGAGAAAAGGTATTTTAATAGGTTTTAAAGGACTGCAAGTCGAATGGGGATATTCAATTTTTTTCTTTGATATTAATTCAAGTTACACTTTTTGAGCGTGTTGACCGATAAGAAAACAAATTTTAATAGAGAAAAGGTATTTAATAGGTTTTAAAGGCATGCAAGTCGAATGGGGATATTCAAGTTTTTTCTTTGATATTAATTCAAGTTACACTTTTTGAGCGTGGTGACCGATATAAAACAAATTTTAATAGAGAAAAGGTATTTAATAGATTTTAAAGGCCTGCAAGTCGAATGGGGATATTCAAGGTTTTCCTTTGATATTAATGAATAAGATAGCAATAATGATAAGATAACAATAATGATAAGAAAAAAAATTTAATAGAGAAAAGGTATTTTAATAGGTTTTAAAGGCCTGCAAGTCGAATGGGGATATTCAAGTTTTTTCTTTGATATTAATTCAAGTTACACTTTTTGAGCGTGGTGACAGATAAGAAAACAAATTTTAATAAAGAAAAGGTTTTTAATAGGTGTTAAAGGATTGCAAGTCGAATGGGGATATTCAAGTTTTTCCTTTGATATTAATGAATAAGATAACAATAATGATAAGAAAACAAATTTAAATAGAGAAAAGGTATTTTAATAGGTTTTAAAGGCCTGCAAGTCGAATGGGGATATTCAAGTTTTTTCTTTGATATTAATTCAAGTTACAATTTTGAGCGTGGTGACCGATAAGAAAGTAAATTTTAATAGAGAAAAGGTATTTAATAGGTTTTTAAGGCCTGCAAGTCGAATGGGGATATTCAAGTATTTTCTTTGATATTAATTCAAGTTACACTTTTTGAGCGTGGTGACCGATAAGAAAACAAATTTAAATAGAGAAAAGGTATTTTAATAGGTTTTAAAGGCCTGCAAGTCGAATGGGGATATTCAAGTTTTTTCTTTGATATTAATTCAAGTTACACTTTTTGAGCGTGGTGACCGATAAGAAAACAAATTTTAATAGAGAAAAGGTATTTAATAGGTTTTAAAGGCCTGCAAGTCGAATGGGGATATTCAAGTATTTTCTTTGATATTAATTCAAGTTACACTTTTTGAGCGTGGTGACCGATAAGAAAACAAATTTTAATAGAGAAAAGGTATTTAATAGGTTTTAAAGGCCTGCAAGTCGAATGGGGATATTAAAGTTTTTTCTTTGATATTAATTCAAGCTAAACTATTTGAGCTTGATGACCGATAAGAAAACAAATTTTAATAGAAAAAAGGTATTTAATAGGTTTTAAAGGCCTGCAAGTCGAATGGGGACATTCAAGTTTTTTCTTTGATATTAATGAATAAGATAACAATAATGATAAGAATACAAATTTTAATAGAGAAAAGGTATTTTAATAGGTTTTAAAGGCCTGCAAGTAAAATGGGGATATTCAATTTTTTTCTTTGATATTATTTCAAGTTACACTTTTTGAGAGTGGTGACCGATAAGAAAACAAATTTAAATAGAGAAAAGGTATTTAATAGGATTTAAAGGCCTGCAAGTCGAATGGGGATATTCAAGTTTTTTCTTTGATATTAATTCAAGTTACACTTTTTGAGCGTGGTGACCGATAAGAAAACAAATTTTAATAAAGAAAAGGTAATTAATTCGTTTTAAAGGCCTGCAAGTCGAATGGGGATATTCAAGTTTTTCCTTTGATATTAATGAATAAGATAACAATAATGATAAGAAAACAAATTTTAATAGAGAAAAGGTATTTTAATAGGTTTTAAAGGCCTGCAAGTCGAATGGGGATATTCAATTTTTTTCTTTTATATTAATTTAAGTTACACTTTTTGAGCGTATTGACCGATAAGAAAACAAATTTTAATAGAGAAAAGGTATTTAATAGGTTTTAAAGGCCTGCAAGTCGAATGGGGATATTAAAGTTTTTTCTTTGATATTAATTCAAGTTACACTTTTTGAGCGTGGTGACCGATATAAAACAAATTTTAATAGAGAAAAGGTATTTTATAGGTTTTAAAGGCCTGCAAGTTGTATAAGGCCATTCAAGTTTATTTTTTTTTTGATATTAATGAATAAGATAACAATAATGATAAGATAACAATAATGATAAGAAAACAAATTTTAATAGAGAAAGGGTATTTTAATAGGTTTTAAAGGACTGCAAGTCGAATGGGGATATTCAAGTTTTTTCTTTGATATTAATTCAAGTTACAATTTTGAGCGTGGTGACCGATAAGAAAGTAAATTGTAATAGAGAAAAGGTATTTAATAGGTTTTAAAGGCCTGCAAGTCGAATGGGGATATTCAAGTATTTTCTTTGATATTAATTCAAGTTACACTTTTTGAGCGTGGTGACCGATAAGAAAACAAATTTAAATAGAGAAAAGGTATTTTAATAGGTTTTAAAGGTCTGCAAGTCGAATGGGGATATTCAAGTTTTTTCTTTGATATTAATTCAAGTTACACTTTTTGAGCGTGGTGACCGATAAGAAAACAAATTTTAATAGAAAAAAGGTATTTAATAGGTTTTAAAGGCCTGCAAGTCGAATGGGGACATTCAAGTTTTTTCTTTGATATTAATGAATAAGATAACAATAATGATAAGAAAACAAATTTTAATAGAGAAAAGGTATTTTAATAGGTTTTAAAGGCCTGCAAGTCGAATGGGGATATTCAATTTTTTTCTTTGATATTAATTTAAGTTACACTTTTTGAGCGTATTGACCGATAAGAAAACAAATTTTAATAGAGAAAAGGTATTTAATAGGTTTTAAAGGCCTGCAAGTCGAATGGGGATATTAAAGTTTTTTCTTTGATATTAATTCAAGTTACACTTTTTAAGCGTGGTGACCGATAAGAAAACAAATTTTAATAGAGAAAAGGTATTTAAAAGGTTTTAAAGGCCTGCAAGTCGAATGGGGACATTCAAGGTTTTTCTTTGATATTAATGAATAAGATAACAATAATGATAAGATAACAATAATGATAAGAATACAAATTTTAATAGAGAAAAGTTATTTTAATAGGTTTTAAAGGCCTGCAAGTCGAATGGGGATATTCAAATTTCTTCTTTGATATTAATTCAAGTTACATTTTTTGAGCGTAGTGACCGATATAAAACAAATTTTAATAGAGAAAAGGTATTTTATAGGTTTTAAAGGCCTGCAAGTTGTATAAGGCCATTCAAGTTTTTTCTTTGATATTAATGAATAAGATAACAATAATGATAAGATAACAATAATGATAAGAAAACAAATTTTAATAGAGAAAAGGTATTTTAATAGGTTTTAAAGGACTGCAAGTTCAATGGGGATATTCAAGTTTTTTCTTTGATATTAATTCAAGTTACACTTTTTGAGCGTGTTGACCGATAAGAAAACAAATTTTGATAGAGAAAAGGTATTTAATAAGTTTTAAAGATCTGCAAGTTCAATGGGGATATTCAAGTTTTTTCTTTGATATTAATTCAAGTTACACTTTTTGAGCGTGGTGACCGATATAAAACAAATTTTAATAGAGAAAAGGTATTTAATAGGTTTTAAAGGCCTGCAAGTCGAATGGGGATATTCAAGGTTTTTCTTTGATATTAATGAATAGGATAACAATAATGATAAGATAACAAATTTAAATAGAGAAAAGGTATTTTAATAGGTTTTAAAGGCCTGCAAGTCGAATGGGGATATTCAAGTTTTTTCTTTGATATTAATTCAAGTTACAATTTTTGAGCGTGGTGACAGATAAGAAAACAAATTTTAATAGAGAAAAGGTATTTAATAGGTTTTAAAGGCCTGCAAGTCGAATGGGGAAATTAAAGTTTTTTCTTTGATATTAATTCAAGCTACACTTTTTGACCTTGGTGACCGATAAGAAAACAAATTTTAATAGAGAAAAGGATTTAATAGGTTTTAAAGGCCTGCAAGTCGAATGGGGACATTCAAGTTTTTTCTTTGATATTAATGAATAAGATAACAATAATGATAAGAATACAAATTTTAATAGAGAAAAGGTATTTTAATAGGTTTTAAAGGCCTGCAAGTAAAATGGGGATATTCAATTTTTTTCTTTGATATTATTTCAAGTTACACTTTTTGAGCGTGGTGACCGATAAGAAAACAAATTTTAATAGAGAAAAGGTATTTAATGGGTTTTAAAGGCTTGCAAGTCGAATGGGGATATTCAAGTTTTTTCTTTGATATTAATTCAAGTTGCACTTTTTGAGCGTGGTGACCGATAAGAAAACAAATTTTAATAAAGAAAAGGTAATTAATTCGTTTTAAAGGCCTGCAAGTCGAATGGGGATATTCAAGTTTTTCCTTTGATATTATTGAATAAGTTAACAATAATGATAAGAAAACAAATTTTAATAGAGAAAAGGTATTTTAATAGGTTTTAAAGGCCTGCAAGTCGAATGGGGATATTCATGTATTTTCTTTGATATTAATTCAAGTTACACTTTTTGAGCGTGGTGACCGATAAGAAAACAAATTTTAATAGAGAAAAGGTATTTAATAGGTTTTAAAGGCCTGCAAGTCGAATGGGGATATTAAAGTTTTTTCTTTGATATTAATTCAAGCTACACTTTTTGAGCTTGGTGACCGATAAGAAAACAAATTTTAATAGAGAAAAGGTATTTAATAGGATTTAAAGGCCTGCAAGTCGAATGGGGACATTCAAGTTTTTTCTTTAATATTAATGAATAGGATAACAATAATGATAAGATAACAATAATGATAAGAATACAAATTATAATAGAGAAAAGGTATTTTAATAGGTTTTAAAGGCCTGCAAGTAAAATGGGGATATTCAATTTTTTTCTTTGATATTATTTCAAGTTACACTTTTTGAGCGTGGTGACCGATAAGAAAACAAATTTTAATAGAGAAAAGGTATTTAATGGGTTTTAAAGGCTTGCAAGTCGAATGGGGATATTCAAGTTTTTTCTTTGATATTAATTCAAGTTACAATTTTTGAGCGTGGTGACAGATAAGAAAACAAATTTTAATAGAGAAAAGGTATTTAATAGGTTTTAAAGGCCTGCAAGTCGAATGGGGATATTAAAGTTTTTTCTTTGATATTAATTCAAGCTACACTTTTTGACCTTGGTGACCGATAAGAAAACAAATTTTAATAGAGCAAAGGTATTTAATAGGTTTTAAAGGCCTGCAAGTCGAATGGGGACATTCAAGTTTTTTCTTTGATATTAATGAATAAGATAACAATAATGATAAGAATACAAATTTTAATAGAGAAAAGGTATTTTAATAGGTTTTAAAGGCCTGCAAGTAAAATGGGGATATTCAATTTTTTTCTTTGATATTATTTCAAGTTACACTTTTTGAGCGTGGTGACCGATAAGAAAACAAATTTTAATAGAGAAAAGGTATTTAATGGGTTTTAAAGGCTTGCACGTCGAATGGGGATATTCAAGTTTTTTCTTTGATATTAATTCAAGCTACACTTTTTGAGCTTGGTGACCGATAAGAAAACAAATTTTAATAGAGAAAAGGTATTTAATAGGATTTAAAGGCCTGCAAGTCGAATGGGGACATTCAAGTTTTTTCTTTAATATTAATGAATAGGATAACAATAATGATAAGATAACAATAATGATAAGAATACAAATTATAATAGAGAAAAGGTATTTTAATAGGTTTTAAAGGCCTGCAAGTAAAATGGGGATATTCAATTTTTTTCTTTGATATTATTTCAAGTTACACTTTTTGAGCGTGGTGACCGATAAGAAAACAAATTTTAATAGAGAAAAGGTATTTAATGGGTTTTAAAGGCTTGCAAGTCGAATGGGGATATTCAAGTTTTTTCTTTGATATTAATTCAAGTTACACTTTTTGAGCGTGGTGACCGATAAGAAAACAAATTTTAATAGAGAAAAGGTATTTAATAGGTTTTAAAGGCTAGCAAGTCGAATGGGGATATTCAAGTTTTTTCTTTGATATTAATTCAAGTTACACTTTTTGAGCGTGGTGACAGATAAGAAAACAAATTTTAATAAAGAAAAGGTTTTTAACAGGTGTTAAAGGATTGCAAGTCGAATGGGGATATTCAAGTTTTTCCTTTGATATTAATGAATAAGATAACAATAATGATAAGAAAACAAATTTAAATAGAGAAAAGGTGTTTTAATAGGTTTTAAAGGCCTGCAAGTCGAATGGGGATATTCAAGTTTTTTCTTTGATATTAATTCAAGTTACACTTTTTGAGCGTGGTGACCGACAAGAAAACAAATTTTAATAGAGAAAAGGTATTTAATAGGTTTTAAAGGCCTGCAAGTCGAATGGGGATATTAAAGTTTTTTCTTTGATATTATTCAAGTTACACTTTTTGCGCGTGGTGACCGATAAGAAAACAAATTTTAATAGAGAAAAGGTATTTAATAGGTTTTAAAGGCCTGCAAGTCGAATGGGGATATTAAAGTTTTTCTTTGATATTAATACAAGCTACACTTTTTGAGCTTGGTGACCGATAAGAAAACAAATTTTAATAGAGAAAAGGTATTTAATAGGTTTTAAAGGCCTGCAAGTCGAATGGGGACATTCAAGTTTTTTCTTTGATATTAATGAATAAGATAACAATAATGATAAGATAACAATAATGATAAGAATACAAATTTTAATAGAGAAAAGGTATTTTAATAGGTTTTAAAGGACTGCAAGTCGAATGGGGATATTCAATTTTTTTCTTTGATATTAATTCAAGTTACACTTTTTGAGCGTGTTGACCGATAAGAAAACAAATTTTAATAGAGAAAAGGTATTTAATAGGTTTTAAAGGCCTGCAAGTCGAATGGGGATATTCAAGATTTTTCTTTGATATTAATTCAAGTTACACTTTTTGAGCGTGGTGACCGATATAAAACAAATTTTAATAGAGAAAAGGTATTTAATAGATTTTAAAGGCCTGCAAGTCGAATGGGGATATTAAAGTTTTTTCTTTGATATTAATTCAAGCTAAACTTTTTGAGCTTGGTGACCGATAAGAAAACAAATTTTAATAGAAAAAAGGTATTTAATAGGTTTTAAAGGCCTGCAAGTCGAATGGGGATATTCAAGGTTTTCTTTTGATATTAATGAATAAGATAACAATAATGATAAGATAACAATAATGATAAGAAAAAAAATTTTAATAGAGAAAAGGTATTTTAATAGGTTTTAAAGGCCTGCAAGTCGAATGGGGATATTCAAGTATTTTCTTTGATATTAATTCAAGTTACACTTTTTGAGCGTGGTGACCGATAAGAAAACAAATTTTAATAGAGAAAAGGTATTTAATAGGTTTTAAAGGCCTGCAAGTCGAATGGGGATATTCAAGTATTTTCTTTGATATTAATTCAAGTTACACTTTTTGAGCGTGGTGACCGATAAGAAAACAAATTTTAATAGAGAAAAGGTATTTAATAGGTTTTAAAGGCCTGCAAGTCGAATGGGGACATTCAAGTTTTTTCTTTGATATTAATGAATAAGATAACAATAATGATAAGATAACAATAATGATAAGAATACAAATTTTAATAGAGAAAAGGTATTTTAATAGGTTTTAAAGGCATGCAAGTAAAATGGGGATATTCAATTTTTTTCTTTGATATTATTTCAAGTTACACTTTTGAGAGTGGTGACCGATAAGAAAACAAATTTAAATAGAGAAAAGGTATTTAATGGGTTTTAAAGGCTTGCAAGTCGAATGGGGATATTCAAGTTTTTTCTTTGATATTAATTCAAGTTACACTTTTTGAGCGTATTGACCGATAAGAAAACAAATTTTAATAGAGAAAAGGTATTTAATAGGTTTTAAAGGCCTGCAAGTCGAATGGGGATATTAAAGTTTTTTCTTTGATATTAATTCAAGTTACACTTTTTGAGCGTGGTGACCGATATAAAACAAATTTTAATAGAGAAAAGGTATTTTATAGGTTTTAAAGGCCTGCAAGTTGTATAAGGCCATTCAAGTTTATTTTTTTTTGATATTAATGAATAAGATAACAATAATGATAAGATAACAATAATGATAAGAAAACAAATTTTAATAGAGAAAGGGTATTTTAATAGGTTTTAAAGGACTGCAAGTCGAATGGGGATATTCAAGTTTTTTCTTTGATATTAATTCAAGTTACAATTTTGAGCGTGGTGACCGATAAGAAAGTAAATTGTAATAGAGAAAAGGTATTTAATAGGTTTTAAAGGCCTGCAAGTCGAATGGGGACATTCAAGTTTTTTCTTTGATATTAATGAATAAGATAACAATAATGATAAGAATACAAATTTTAATAGAGAAAAGGTATTTTAATAGGTTTTAAAGGCCTGCAAGTAAAATGGAGATATTCAATTTTTTTCTTTGATATTATTTCAAGTTACACTTTTTGAGAGTGGTGACCGATAAGAAAACAAATTTAAATAGAGAAAAGGTATTTAATAGGTTTTAAAGGCCTGCAAGTCGAATGGGGATATTCAAGTTTTTTCTTTGATATTAATTCAAGTTACACTTTTTGAGCGTGGTGACCGATAAGAAAACAAATTTTAATAAAGAAAAGGTAATTAATTCGTTTTAAAGGCCTGCAAGTCGAATGGGGATATTCAAGTTTTTCCTTTGATATTAATGAATAAGATAACAATAATGATAAGAAAACAAATTTTAATAGAGAAAAGGTATTTTAATAGGTTTTAAAGGCCTGCAAGTCGAATGGGGACATTCAAGTTTTTTCTTTGATATTAATGAATAAGATAACAATAATGATAAGATAACGATAATGATAAGAATACAAATTTTAATAGAGAAAAGATATTTTAATAGGTTTTAAAGGACTGCAAGTCGAATGGGGATATTCAAATTTTTTCTTTGATATTAATTCAAGTTACACTTATTGAGCGTAGTGACCGATATAAAACAAATTTTAATAGAGAAAAGGTATTTTATAGGTTTTAAAGGCCTGCAAGTCGTATAGGGCCATTCAAGTTTTTTCTTTGATATTAATGAATAAGATAACAATAATGATAAGATAACAATAATGATAAGAAAACAAATTTTAATAGAGAAAAGGTATTTTAATAGGTTTTAAAGGACTGCAAGTCGAATGGGGATATTCAATTTTTTTCTTTGATATTAATTCAAGTTACACTTTTTGAGCGTGTTGACCGATAAGAAAACAAATTTTAATAGAGAAAAGGTATTTAATAGGTTTTAAAGGCCTGCAAGTCGAATGGGGATATTCAAGTTTTTTCTTTGATATTAATTCAAGTTACACTTTTTGAGCGTGGTGACCGATATAAAACAAATTTTAATAGAGAAAAGGTATTTAATAGATTTTAAAGGCCTGCAAGTCGAATGGGGATATTCAAGGTTTTCCTTTGATATTAATGAATAAGATAACAATAATGATAAGATAACAATAATGATAAGAAAAAAAAATTAATAGAGAAAAGGTATTTTAATAGGTTTTAAAGGCCTGCAAGTCGAATGGGGATATTCAAGTTTTTTCTTTGATATTAATTCAAGTTACACTTTTTGAGCGTGGTGACAGATAAGAAAACAAATTTTAATAAAGAAAAGGTTTTTAATATGTGTTAAAGGATTGCAAGTCGAATGGGGATATTCAAGTTTTTCCTTTGATATTAATGTATAAGATAACAATAATGATAAGAAAACAAATTTAAATAGAGAAAAGGTATTTTAATAGGTTTTAAAGGCCTGCAAGTCGAATGGGGATATTCAAGTTTTTTCTTTGATATTAATGAATAAGATAACAATAATGATAAGAAAACAAATTTTAATAGAGAAAAGGTATTTTAATAGGTTTTAAAGGCCTGCAAGTCGAATGGGGATATTCAAGTATTTTCTGTGATATTAATTCAAGTTACACTTTTTGAGCGTATTGACCGATAAGAAAAAAAATTTTAATAGAGAAAAGGTATTTAATAGGTTTTAAAGGCCTGCAAGTCGAATGGGGATATTAAAGTTTTTTCTTTGATATTAATTCAAGTTACACTTTTTGAGCGTGGTGACCGATAAGAAAGCAAATTTTAATAGAGAAAAGGTATTTAAAAGGTTTTAAAGGCCTGCAAGTCGAATGGGGATATTCAAGTTTTTTATCTGATATTAATTCAAGTTACACTTTTTGAGCGTGGTGACCGATAAGAAAACAAATTTTTTTCTTTTATTGAATAAATGAGAATATATCCGCAATAAGAATTTATCAAAAATATCCGCAATCGATTTGTAGGTATCGAAAACCTCGATGTACCAAATTTCAATGATCTAACTCTATTTTTTGAAAAAAAGGTATTTTAATAGGTTTTTAAAGGCCTGCAAGTCGAATGGGGATATTCAAGTTTTTTTTTTTTGATATAATTTCAAGTTACAATTTTTGAGCGTGGTGACCGATAAGAAAACAAATTTTAATAGAGAAAAGATATTTAATAGGTTTTAAAGGCCTGCAAGTCGAATGGGGATATTCAAGTTTTTTCTTTGATATTAATGAATAAGATAACAATAATAAGAAAACAAATTTTAATAGAGAAAAGGTATTTTAATAGGTTTTAAAGGCCTGCAAGTCGAATGGGGATATTCAAGTTTTTTCTTTGATATTAATTCAAGTTACACATTTGAGCGTGGTGACCGATAAGAAAACAAATTTTAATAGAGAAAAGGTATTTAATAGGTTTTAAAGGCGTGCAAGTCGAATGGGGATATTAAAGTTTTTTCTTTGATATTAATTCAAGTTACACTTTTTGAGCGTGGTGACCGATAAGAAAACAAATTTTAATAGAGAAAAGGTATTTAATAGGTTTTAAAGGCCTGCAAGTCGAATGGGGACATTCAAGTTTTTCCTTTGATATTAATGAATAAGATAACAATAATGATAAGAAAACAAATTTTAATAGAGAAAAGGTATTTTAATAGGTTTTAAAGGCCTGCAAGTCGAATGGGGACATTCAAGTTTTTTCTTTGATATTAATGAATAAGATAACAATAATGATAAGATAACAATAATGATAAGAATACAAATTTTAATAGAGAAAAGGTATTTTAATAGGTTTTAAAGGACTGCAAGTCGAATGGGGATATTCAAATTTTTTCTTTGATATTAATTCAAGTTACACTTATTGAGCGTAGTGACCGATATAAAACAAATTTTAATAGAGAAAAGGTATTTTATAGGTTTTAAAGGCCTGCAAGTCGTATAGGGCCATTCAAGTTTTTTCTTTGATATTAATGAATAAGATAACAATAATGATAAGATAACAATAATGATAAGAAAACAAATTTTAATAGAGAAAAGGTATTTTAATAGGTTTTAAAGGACTGCAAGTCGAATGGGGATATTCAATTTTTTTCTTTGATATTAATTCAAGTTACACTTTTTGAGCGTGTTGACCGATAAGAAAACAAATTTTAATAGAGAAAAGGTATTTAATAGGTTTTAAAGGCCTGCAAGTCGAATGGGGATATTCAAGTTTTTTCTTTGATATTAATTCAAGTTACACTTTTTGAGCGTGGTGACCGATATAAAACAAATTTTAATAGAGAAAAGGTATTTAATAGATTTTAAAGGCCTGCAAGTCGAATGGGGATATTCAAGGTTTTCCTTTGATATTAATGAATAAGATAACAATAATGATAAGATAACAATAATGATAAGAAAAAAAAATTTAATAGAGAAAAGGTATTTTAATAGGTTTTAAAGGCCTGCAAGTCGAATGGGGATATTCAAGTTTTTTCTTTGATATTAATTCAAGTTACACTTTTTGAGCGTGGTGACAGATAAGAAAACAAATTTTAATAAAGAAAAGGTTTTTAATATGTGTTAAAGGATTGCAAGTCGAATGGGGATATTCAAGTTTTTCCTTTGATATTAATGAATAAGATAACAATAATGATAAGAAAACAAATTTAAATAGAGAAAAGGTATTTTAATAGGTTTTAAAGGCCTGCAAGTCGAATGGGGATATTCAAGTTTTTTCTTTGATATTAATTCAAGTTACACTTTTTGAGCGTGGTGACCGATAAGAAAACAAATTTTAATAAAGAAAAGGTAATTAATTCGTTTTAAAGGCCTGCAAGTCGAATGGGGATATTCAAGTTTTTTCTTTGATATTAATGAATAAGATAACAATAATGATAAGAAAACAAATTTTAATAGAGAAAAGGTATTTTAATAGGTTTTAAAGGCCTGCAAGTCGAATGGGGATATTCAAGTATTTTCTGTGATATTAATTCAAGTTACACTTTTTGAGCGTATTGACCGATAAGAAAAAAAATTTTAATAGAGAAAAGGTATTTAATAGGTTTTAAAGGCCTGCAAGTCGAATGGGGATATTAAAGTTTTTTCTTTGATATTAATTCAAGTTACACTTTTTGAGCGTGGTGACCGATAAGAAAGCAAATTTTAATAGAGAAAAGGTATTTAAAAGGTTTTAAAGGCCTGCAAGTCGAATGGGGATATTCAAGTTTTTTATCTGATATTAATTCAAGTTACACTTTTTGAGCGTGGTGACCGATAAGAAAACAAATTTTAACAGAGAAAAGGTATTTAATAGGTTTTAAAGGCCTGCAAGTCGAATGGGGATATTCAAGTTTTTTTTTTGATATTAATTCAAGTTACACTTTTTGAGCGTGGTGACCGATAAGAAAACAAATTTTTTTCTTTTATTGAATAAATGAGAATATATCCGCAATAAGAATTTATCAAAAATATCCGCAATCGATTTGTAGGTATCGAAAACCTCGATGTACCAAATTTCAATGATCTAACTCTATTTTTTGAAAAAAAGGTATTTTAATAGGTTTTTAAAGGCCTGCAAGTCGAATGGGGATATTCAAGTTTTTTTTTTTTTTGATATAATTTCAAGTTACAATTTTTGAGCGTGGTGACCGATAAGAAAACAAATTTTAATAGAGAAAAGATATTTAATAGGTTTTAAAGGCCTGCAAGTCGAATGGGGATATTCAAGTTTTTTCTTTGATATTAATGAATAAGATAACAATAATAAGAAAACAAATTTTAATAGAGAAAAGGTATTTTAATAGGTTTTAAAGGCCTGCAAGTCGAATGGGGATATTCAAGTTTTTTCTTTGATATTAATTCAAGTTACACATTTGAGCGTGGTGACCGATAAGAAAACAAATTTTAATAGAGAAAAGGTATTTAATAGGTTTTAAAGGCGTGCAAGTCGAATGGGGATATTAAAGTTTTTTCTTTGATATTAATTCAAGTTACACTTTTTGAGCGTGGTGACCGATAAGAAAACAAATTTTAATAGAGAAAAGGTATTTAATAGGTTTTAAAGGCCTGCAAGTCGAATGGGGACATTCAAGTTTTTCCTTTGATATTAATGAATAAGATAACAATAATGATAAGAAAACAAATTTTAATAGAGAAAAGGTATTTTAATAGGTTTTAAAGGCCTGCAAGTCGAATGGGGACATTCAAGTTTTTTCTTTGATATTAATGAATAAGATAACAATAATGATAAGATAACAATAATGATAAGAATACAAATTTTAATAGAGAAAAGGTATTTTAATAGGTTTTAAAGGACTGCAAGTCGAATGGGGATATTCAAATTTTTTCTTTGATATTAATTCAAGTTACACTTATTGAGCGTAGTGACCGATATAAAACAAATTTTAATAGAGAAAAGGTATTTTATAGGTTTTAAAGGCCTGCAAGTCGTATAGGGCCATTCAAGTTTTTTCTTTGATATTAATGAATAAGATAACAATAATGATAAGATAACAATAATGATAAGAAAACAAATTTTAATAGAGAAAAGGTGTTTTAATAGGTTTTAAAGGACTGCAAGTCGAATGGGGATATTCAATTTTTTTCTTTGATATTAATTCAAGTTACACTTTTTGAGCGTGTTGACCGATAAGAAAACAAATTTTAATAGAGAAAAGGTATTTAATAGGTTTTAAAGGCCTGCAAGTCGAATGGGGATATTCAAGTTTTTTCTTTGATATTAATTCAAGTTACACTTTTTGAGCGTGGTGACCGATATAAAACAAATTTTAATAGAGAAAAGGTATTTAATAGATTTTAAAGGCCTGCAAGTCGAATGGGGATATTCAAGGTTTTCCTTTGATATTAATGAATAAGATAACAATAATGATAAGATAACAATAATGATAAGAAAAAAAAATTTAATAGAGAAAAGGTATTTTAATAGGTTTTAAAGGCCTGCAAGTCGAATGGGGATATTCAAGTTTTTTCTTTGATATTAATTCAAGTTACACTTTTTGAGCGTGGTGACAGATAAGAAAACAAATTTTAATAAAGAAAAGGTTTTTAATATGTGTTAAAGGATTGCAAGTCGAATGGGGATATTCAAGTTTTTCCTTTGATATTAATGAATAAGATAACAATAATGATAAGAAAACAAATTTAAATAGAGAAAAGGTATTTTAATAGGTTTTAAAGGCCTGCAAGTCGAATGGGGATATTCAAGTTTTTTCTTTGATATTAATTCAAGTTACACTTTTTGAGCGTGGTGACCGATAAGAAAACAAATTTTAATAAAGAAAAGGTAATTAATTCGTTTTAAAGGCCTGCAAGTCGAATGGGGATATTCAAGTTTTTTCTTTGATATTAATGAATAAGATAACAATAATGATAAGAAAACAAATTTTAATAGAGAAAAGGTATTTTAATAGGTTTTAAAGGCCTGCAAGCCGAATGGGGATATTCAAGTATTTTCTGTGATATTAATTCAAGTTACACTTTTTCAGCGTATTGACCGATAAGAAAAAAAATTTTAATAGAAAAAGGTATTTAATAGGTTTTAAAGGCCTGCAAGTCGAATGGGGATATTAAAGTTTTTTCTTTGATATTAATTCAAGTTACACTTTTTGAGCGTGGTGACCGATAAGAAAGCAAATTTTAATAGAGAAAAGGTATTTAAAAGGTTTTAAAGGCCTGCAAGTCGAATGGGGATATTCAAGTTTTTTATCTGATATTAATTCAAGTTACACTTTTTGAGCGTGGTGACCGATAAGAAAACAAATTTTAACAGAGAAAAGGTATTTAATAGGTTTTAAAGGCCTGCAAGTCGAATGGGGATATTCAAGTTTTTTCTTTGATATTAATTCAAGTTACACTTTTTGAGCGTGGTGACCGATAAGAAAATAAATTTTTTTCTTTTATTGAATAAATGAGAATATATCCGCAATAAGAATTTATCAAAAATATCCGCAATCGATTTGTAGGTATCGAAAACCTCGATGTACCAAATTTCAATGATCTAACTCTATTTTTTGAAAAAAAGGTATTTTAATAGGTTTTTAAAGGCCTGCAAGTCGAATGGGGATATTCAAGTTTTTTTTTTTTCTTGATATAATTTCAAGTTACAATTTTTGAGCGTGGTGACCGATAAGAAAACAAATTTTAATAGAGAAAAGATATTTAATAGGTTTTAAAGGCCTGCAAGTCGAATGGGGATATTCAAGTTTTTTCTTTGATATTAATGAATAAGATAACAATAATAAGAAAACAAATTTTAATAGAGAAAAGGTATTTTAATAGGTTTTAAAGGCCTGCAAGTCGAATGGGGATATTCAAGTTTTTTCTTTGATATTAATTCAAGTTACACATTTGAGCGTGGTGACCGATAAGAAAACAAATTTTAATAGAGAAAAGGTATTTAATAGGTTTTAAAGGCGTGCAAGTCGAATGGGGATATTAAAGTTTTTTCTTTGATATTAATTCAAGTTACACTTTTTGAGCGTGGTGACCGATAAGAAAACAAATTTTAATAGAGAAAAGGTATTTAATAGGTTTTAAAGGCCTGCAAGTCGAATGGGGACATTCAAGTTTTTTCTTTGATATTAATGAATAAGATAACAATAATGATAAGATAACAATAATGATAAGAATACAAATTTTAATAGAGAAAAGGTATTTTAATAGGTTTTAAAGGACTGCAAGTCGAATGGGGATATTCAAATTTTTTCTTTGATATTAATTCAAGTTACACTTATTGAGCGTAGTGACCGATATAAAACAAATTTTAATAGAGAAAAGGTATTTTATAGGTTTTAAAGGCCTGCAAGTCGTATAGGGCCATTCAAGTTTTTTCTTTGATATTAATGAATAAGATAACAATAATGATAAGATAACAATAATGATAAGAAAACAAATTTTAATAGAGAAAAGGTATTTTAATAGGTTTTAAAGGACTGCAAGTCGAATGGGGATATTCAATTTTTTTCTTTGATATTAATTCAAGTTACACTTTTTGAGCGTGTTGACCGATAAGAAAACAAATTTTAATAGAGAAAAGGTATTTAATAGGTTTTAAAGGCATGCAAGTCGAATGGGGATATTCAAGTTTTTTCTTTGATATTAATTCAAGTTACACTTTTTGAGCGTGGTGACCGATATAAAACAAATTTTAATAGAGAAAAGGTATTTAATAGATTTTAAAGGCCTGCAAGTCGAATGGGGATATTCAAGGTTTTCCTTTGATATTAATGAATAAGATAGCAATAATGATAAGATAACAATAATGATAAGAAAAAAAATTTAATAGAGAAAAGGTATTTTAATAGGTTTTAAAGGCCTGCAAGTCGAATGGGGATATTCAAGTTTTTTCTTTGATATTAATTCAAGTTACACTTTTTGAGCGTGGTGACAGATAAGAAAACAAATTTTAATAAAGAAAAGGTTTTTAATAGGTGTTAAAGGATTGCAAGTCGAATGGGGATATTCAAGTTTTTCCTTTGATATTAATGAATAAGATAACAATAATGATAAGAAAACAAATTTAAATAGAGAAAAGGTATTTTAATAGGTTTTAAAGGCCTGCAAGTCGAATGGGGATATTCAAGTTTTTTCTTTGATATTAATTCAAGTTACAATTTTGAGCGTGGTGACCGATAAGAAAGTAAATTTTAATAGAGAAAAGGTATTTAATAGGTTTTTAAGGCCTGCAAGTCGAATGGGGATATTCAAGTATTTTCTTTGATATTAATTCAAGTTACACTTTTTGAGCGTGGTGACCGATAAGAAAACAAATTTAAATAGAGAAAAGGTATTTTAATAGGTTTTAAAGGCCTGCAAGTCGAATGGGGATATTCAAGTTTTTTCTTTGATATTAATTCAAGTTACACTTTTTGAGCGTGGTGACCGATAAGAAAACAAATTTTAATAGAGAAAAGGTATTTAATAGGTTTTAAAGGCCTGCAAGTCGAATGGGGATATTCAAGTATTTTCTTTGATATTAATTCAAGTTACACTTTTTGAGCGTGGTGACCGATAAGAAAACAAATTTTAATAGAGAAAAGGTATTTAATAGGTTTTAAAGGCCTGCAAGTCGAATGGGGATATTAAAGTTTTTTCTTTGATATTAATTCAAGCTAAACTATTTGAGCTTGATGACCGATAAGAAAACAAATTTTAATAGAAAAAAGGTATTTAATAGGTTTTAAAGGCCTGCAAGTCGAATGGGGAAATTCAAGTTTTTTCTTTGATATTAATGAATAAGATAACAATAATGATAAGAATACAAATTTTAATAGAGAAAAGGTATTTTAATAGGTTTTAAAGGCCTGCAAGTAAAATGGGGATATTCAATTTTTTTCTTTGATATTATTTCAAGTTACACTTTTTGAGAGTGGTGACCGATAAGAAAACAAATTTAAATAGAGAAAAGGTATTTAATAGGATTTAAAGGCCTGCAAGTCGAATGGGGATATTCAAGTTTTTTCTTTGATATTAATTCAAGTTACACTTTTTGAGCGTGGTGACCGATAAGAAAACAAATTTAAATAGAGAAAAGGTATTTTAATAGGTTTTAAAGGTCTGCAAGTCGAATGGGGATATTCAAGTTTTTTCTTTGATATTAATTCAAGTTACACTTTTTGAGCGTGGTGACCGATAAGAAAACAAATTTTAATAGAAAAAAGGTATTTAATAGGTTTTAAAGGCCTGCAAGTCGAATGGGGACATTCAAGTTTTTTCTTTGATATTAATGAATAAGATAACAATAATGATAAGAAAACAAATTTTAATAAAGAAAAGGTAATTAATTCGTTTTAAAGGCCTGCAAGTCGAATGGGGATATTCAAGTTTTTCCTTTGATATTAATGAATAAGATAACAATAATGATAAGAAAACAAATTTTAATAGAGAAAAGGTATTTTAATAGGTTTTAAAGGCCTGCAAGTCGAATGGGGATATTCAATTTTTTTCTTTTATATTAATTTAAGTTACACTTTTTGAGCGTATTGACCGATAAGAAAACAAATTTTAATAGAGAAAAGGTATTTAATAGGTTTTAAAGGCCTGCAAGTCGAATGGGGATATTAAAGTTTTTTCTTTGATATTAATTCAAGTTACACTTTTTAAGCGTGGTGACCGATAAGAAAACAAATTTTAATAGAGAAAAGGTATTTAAAAGGTTTTAAAGGCCTGCAAGTCGAATGGGGACATTCAAGGTTTTTCTTTGATATTAATGAATAAGATAACAATAATGATAAGATAACAATAATGATAAGAATACAAATTTTAATAGAGAAAAGTTATTTTAATAGGTTTTAAAGGCCTGCAAGTCGAATGGGGATATTCAAATTTCTTCTTTGATATTAATTCAAGTTACATTTTTTGAGCGTAGTGACCGATATAAAACAAATTTTAATAGAGAAAAGGTATTTTATAGGTTTTAAAGGCCTGCAAGTTGTATAAGGCCATTCAAGTTTTTTCTTTGATATTAATGAATAAGATAACAATAATGATAAGATAACAATAATGATAAGAAAACAAATTTTAATAGAGAAAAGGTATTTTAATAGGTTTTAAAGGACTGCAAGTTCAATGGGGATATTCAAGTTTTTTCTTTGATATTAATTCAAGTTACACTTTTTGAGCGTGTTGACCGATAAGAAAACAAATTTTGATAGAGAAAAGGTATTTAATAAGTTTTAAAGATCTGCAAGTTCAATGGGGATATTCAAGTTTTTTCTTTGATATTAATTCAAGTTACACTTTTTGAGCGTGGTGACCGATATAAAACAAATTTTAATAGAGAAAAGGTATTTAATAGGTTTTAAAGGCCTGCAAGTCGAATGGGGATATTCAAGGTTTTTCTTTGATATTAATGAATAGGATAACAATAATGATAAGATAACAAATTTAAATAGAGAAAAGGTATTTTAATAGGTTTTAAAGGCCTGCAAGTCGAATGGGGATATTCAAGTTTTTTCTTTGATATTAATTCAAGTTACAATTTTTGAGCGTGGTGACAGATAAGAAAACAAATTTTAATAGAGAAAAGGTATTTAATAGGTTTTAAAGGCCTGCAAGTCGAATGGGGAAATTAAAGTTTTTTCTTTGATATTAATTCAAGCTACACTTTTTGACCTTGGTGACCGATAAGAAAACAAATTTTAATAAAGAAAAGGTAATTAATTCGTTTTAAAGGCCTGCAAGTCGAATGGGGATATTCAAGTTTTTCCTTTGATATTATTGAATAAGTTAACAATAATGATAAGAAAACAAATTTTAATAGAGAAAAGGTATTTTAATAGGTTTTAAAGGCCTGCAAGTCGAATGGGGATATTCATGTATTTTCTTTGATATTAATTCAAGTTACACTTTTTGAGCGTGGTGACCGATAAGAAAACAAATTTTAATAGAGAAAAGGTATTTAATAGGTTTTAAAGGCCTGCAAGTCGAATGGGGATATTAAAGTTTTTTCTTTGATATTAATTCAAGCTACACTTTTTGAGCTTGGTGACCGATAAGAAAACAAATTTTAATAGAGAAAAGGTATTTAATAGGATTTAAAGGCCTGCAAGTCGAATGGGGACATTCAAGTTTTTTCTTTAATATTAATGAATAGGATAACAATAATGATAAGATAACAATAATGATAAGAATACAAATTATAATAGAGAAAAGGTATTTTAATAGGTTTTAAAGGCCTGCAAGTAAAATGGGGATATTCAATTTTTTTCTTTGATATTATTTCAAGTTACACTTTTTGAGCGTGGTGACCGATAAGAAAACAAATTTTAATAGAGAAAAGGTATTTAATGGGTTTTAAAGGCTTGCAAGTCGAATGGGGATATTCAAGTTTTTTCTTTGATATTAATTCAAGTTACAATTTTTGAGCGTGGTGACAGATAAGAAAACAAATTTTAATAGAGAAAAGGTATTTAATAGGTTTTAAAGGCCTGCAAGTCGAATGGGGATATTAAAGTTTTTTCTTTGATATTAATTCAAGCTACACTTTTTGACCTTGGTGACCGATAAGAAAACAAATTTTAATAGAGCAAAGGTATTTAATAGGTTTTAAAGGCCTGCAAGTCGAATGGGGACATTCAAGTTTTTTCTTTGATATTAATGAATAAGATAACAATAATGATAAGAATACAAATTTTAATAGAGAAAAGGTATTTTAATAGGTTTTAAAGGCCTGCAAGTAAAATGGGGATATTCAATTTTTTTCTTTGATATTATTTCAAGTTACACTTTTTGAGCGTGGTGACCGATAAGAAAACAAATTTTAATAGAGAAAAGGTATTTAATGGGTTTTAAAGGCTTGCACGTCGAATGGGGATATTCAAGTTTTTTCTTTGATATTAATTCAAGCTACACTTTTTGAGCTTGGTGACCGATAAGAAAACAAATTTTAATAGAGAAAAGGTATTTAATAGGATTTAAAGGCCTGCAAGTCGAATGGGGACATTCAAGTTTTTTCTTTAATATTAATGAATAGGATAACAATAATGATAAGATAACAATAATGATAAGAATACAAATTATAATAGAGAAAAGGTATTTTAATAGGTTTTAAAGGCCTGCAAGTAAAATGGGGATATTCAATTTTTTTCTTTGATATTATTTCAAGTTACACTTTTTGAGCGTGGTGACCGATAAGAAAACAAATTTTAATAGAGAAAAGGTATTTAATGGGTTTTAAAGGCTTGCAAGTCGAATGGGGATATTCAAGTTTTTTCTTTGATATTAATTCAAGTTACACTTTTTGAGCGTGGTGACCGATAAGAAAACAAATTTTAATAGAGAAAAGGTATTTAATAGGTTTTAAAGGCTAGCAAGTCGAATGGGGATATTCAAGTTTTTTCTTTGATATTAATTCAAGTTACACTTTTTGAGCGTGGTGACAGATAAGAAAACAAATTTTAATAAAGAAAAGGTTTTTAACAGGTGTTAAAGGATTGCAAGTCGAATGGGGATATTCAAGTTTTTCCTTTGATATTAATGAATAAGATAACAATAATGATAAGAAAACAAATTTAAATAGAGAAAAGGTGTTTTAATAGGTTTTAAAGGCCTGCAAGTCGAATGGGGATATTCAAGTTTTTTCTTTGATATTAATTCAAGTTACACTTTTTGAGCGTGGTGACCGACAAGAAAACAAATTTTAATAGAGAAAAGGTATTTAATAGGTTTTAAAGGCCTGCAAGTCGAATGGGGATATTAAAGTTTTTTCTTTGATATTATTCAAGTTACACTTTTTGCGCGTGGTGACCGATAAGAAAACAAATTTTAATAGAGAAAAGGTATTTAATAGGTTTTAAAGGCCTGCAAGTCGAATGGGGATATTAAAGTTTTTCTTTGATATTAATACAAGCTACACTTTTTGAGCTTGGTGACCGATAAGAAAACAAATTTTAATAGAGAAAAGGTATTTAATAGGTTTTAAAGGCCTGCAAGTCGAATGGGGACATTCAAGTTTTTTCTTTGATATTAATGAATAAGATAACAATAATGATAAGATAACAATAATGATAAGAATACAAATTTTAATAGAGAAAAGGTATTTTAATAGGTTTTAAAGGCCTGCAAGTAAAATGGGGATATTCAATTTTTTTCTTTGATATTATTTCAAGTTACACTTTTTGAGCGTGGTGACCGATAAGAAAACAAATTTTAATAGAGAAAAGGTATTTAATGGGTTTTAAAGGCTTGCAAGTCGAATGGGGATATTCAAGTTTTTCCTTTGATATTAATTCAAGTTACACTTTTTGAGCGTGGTGACCGATAAGAAAACAAATTTTAATAAAGAAAAGGTAATTAATTCGTTTTAAAGGCCTGCAAGTCGAATGGGGATATTCAAGTTTTTCCTTTGATATTAATGAATAAGATAACAATAATGATAAGAAAACAAATTTTAATAGAGAAAAGGTATTTTAATAGGTTTTAAAGGCCTGCAAGTCGAATGGGGATATTCAATTTTTTTCTTTGATATTAATTCAAGTTACACTTTTTGAGCGTATTGACCGATAAGAAAAAAAATTTTAATAGAGAAAAGGTATTTAATAGGTTTTAAAGGCCTGCAAGTCGAATGGGGATATTAAAGTTTTTACTTTGATATTAATTCAAGTTACACTTTTTGAGCGTGGTGACCGATAAGAAAGCAAATTTTAATAGAGAAAAGGTATTTAAAAGGTTTTAAAGGCCTGCAAGTCGAATGGGGATATTCAAGTTTTTTATTTGATATTAATTCAAGTTACACTTTTTGAGCGTGGTGACCGATAAGAAAACAAATTTTAATAGAGAAAAGGTATTTAATAGGTTTTAAAGGCCTGCAAGTCGAATGGGGATATTCAAGTTTTTTCTTTGATATTAATTCAAGTTACACTTTTTGAGCGTGGTGACCGATAAGAAAACAATTTTTTTTCTTTTATTGAATAAATGAGAATATATCCGCAATAAGAATTTATCAAAAATATCCGCAATCGATTTGTAGGTATCGAAAACCTCGATGTACCAAATTTCAATGATCTAACTCTATTTTTTGAAAAAAAGGTATTTTAATAGGTTTTTTAAAGGCCTGCAAGTCGAATGGGGATATTCAAGTTTTTTTTTTTGATATAATTTCAAGTTACAATTTTTGAGCGTGGTGACCGATAACAAAACAAATTTTAATAGAGAAAAGGTACTTAATAGGTTTTAAAGGCCTGCAAGTCGAATGGGGATATTCAAGTTTTTTCTTTGATATTAATGAATAATATAACAATAATAAGAAAACAAATTTTAATAGAGAAAAGGTATTTTAATAGGTTTTAAAGGCCTGCAAGTCGAATGGGGATATTCAAGTTTTTTCTTTGATATTAATTCAAGTTACACATTTGAGCGTGGTGACCGATAAGAAAACAAATTTTAATAGAGAAAAGGTATTTAATAGGTTTTAAAGGCCTGCAAGTCGAATGGGGATATTAAAGTTTTTTCTTTGATATTAATTCAAGTTACACTTTTTGAGCGTGGTGACCGATAAGAAAACAAATTTTAATAGAGAAAAGGTATTTAATAGGTTTTAAAGGCCTGGAAGTCGAATGGGGACATTCAAGTTTTTTTTTGATATTAATGAATAAGATAACAATAATGATAAGATAACAATAATGATAAGAATACAAATTTTAATAGAGAAAAGGTATTTTAATAGGTTTTAAAGGACTGCAAGTGGAATGGGGATATTCAATTTTTTTCTTTGATATTAATTCAAGTTACACTTTTTGAGCGTGTTGACCGATAAGAAAACAAATTTTAATAGAGAAAAGGTATTTAATAGGTTTTAAAGGCCTGCAAGTCGAATGGGGATATTCAAGATTTTTCTTTGATATTAATTCAAGTTACACTTTTTGAGCGTGGTGACCGATATAAAACAAATTTTAATAGAGAAAAGGTATTTAATAGATTTTAAAGGCCTGCAAGTCGAATGGGGATATTAAAGTTTTTTCTTTGATATTAATTCAAGCTAAACTTTTTGAGCTTGGTGACCGATAAGAAAACAAATTTTAATAGAAAAAAGGTATTTAATAGGTTTTAAAGGCCTGCAAGTCGAATGGGGATATTCAAGGTTTTCTTTTGATATTAATGAATAAGATAACAATAATGATAAGATAACAATAATGATAAGAAAAAAAATTTTAATAGAGAAAAGGTATTTTAATAGGTTTTAAAGGCCTGCAAGTCGAATGGGGATATTCAAGTATTTTCTTTGATATTAATTCAAGTTACACTTTTTGAGCGTGGTGACCGATAAGAAAACAAATTTTAATAGAGAAAAGGTATTTAATAGGTTTTAAAGGCCTGCAAGTCGAATGGGGATATTCAAGTATTTTCTTTGATATTAATTCAAGTTACACTTTTTGAGCGTGGTGACCGATAAGAAAACAAATTTTAATAGAGAAAAGGTATTTAATAGGTTTTAAAGGCCTGCAAGTCGAATGGGGACATTCAAGTTTTTTCTTTGATATTAATGAATAAGATAACAATAATGATAAGATAACAATAATGATAAGAATACAAATTTTAATAGAGAAAAGGTATTTTAATAGGTTTTAAAGGCATGCAAGTAAAATGGGGATATTCAATTTTTTTCTTTGATATTATTTCAAGTTACACTTTTGAGAGTGGTGACCGATAAGAAAACAAATTTAAATAGAGAAAAGGTATTTAATGGGTTTTAAAGGCTTGCAAGTCGAATGGGGATATTCAAGTTTTTTCTTTGATATTAATTCAAGTTACACTTTTTGAGCGTATTGACCGATAAGAAAACAAATTTTAATAGAGAAAAGGTATTTAATAGGTTTTAAAGGCCTGCAAGTCGAATGGGGATATTAAAGTTTTTTCTTTGATATTAATTCAAGTTACACTTTTTGAGCGTGGTGACCGATATAAAACAAATTTTAATAGAGAAAAGGTATTTTATAGGTTTTAAAGGCCTGCAAGTTGTATAAGGCCATTCAAGTTTATTTTTTTTTTGATATTAATGAATAAGATAACAATAATGATAAGATAACAATAATGATAAGAAAACAAATTTTAATAGAGAAAGGGTATTTTAATAGGTTTTAAAGGACTGCAAGTCGAATGGGGATATTCAAGTTTTTTCTTTGATATTAATTCAAGTTACAATTTTGAGCGTGGTGACCGATAAGAAAGTAAATTGTAATAGAGAAAAGGTATTTAATAGGTTTTAAAGGCCTGCAAGTCGAATGGGGATATTCAAGTATTTTCTTTGATATTAATTCAAGTTACACTTTTTGAGCGTGGTGACCGATAAGAAAACAAATTTAAATAGAGAAAAGGTATTTTAATAGGTTTTAAAGGTCTGCAAGTCGAATGGGGATATTCAAGTTTTTTCTTTGATATTAATTCAAGTTACACTTTTTGAGCGTGGTGACCGATAAGAAAACAAATTTTAATAGAAAAAAGGTATTTAATAGGTTTTAAAGGCCTGCAAGTCGAATGGGGACATTCAAGTTTTTTCTTTGATATTAATGAATAAGATAACAATAATGATAAGAAAACAAATTTTAATAGAGAAAAGGTATTTTAATAGGTTTTAAAGGCCTGCAAGTCGAATGGGGATATTCAATTTTTTTCTTTGATATTAATTTAAGTTACACTTTTTGAGCGTATTGACCGATAAGAAAACAAATTTTAATAGAGAAAAGGTATTTAATAGGTTTTAAAGGCCTGCAAGTCGAATGGGGATATTAAAGTTTTTTCTTTGATATTAATTCAAGTTACACTTTTTAAGCGTGGTGACCGATAAGAAAACAAATTTTAATAGAGAAAAGGTATTTAAAAGGTTTTAAAGGCCTGCAAGTCGAATGGGGACATTCAAGGTTTTTCTTTGATATTAATGAATAAGATAACAATAATGATAAGATAACAATAATGATAAGAATACAAATTTTAATAGAGAAAAGTTATTTTAATAGGTTTTAAAGGCCTGCAAGTCGAATGGGGATATTCAAATTTCTTCTTTGATATTAATTCAAGTTACATTTTTTGAGCGTAGTGACCGATATAAAACAAATTTTAATAGAGAAAAGGTATTTTATAGGTTTTAAAGGCCTGCAAGTTGTATAAGGCCATTCAAGTTTTTTCTTTGATATTAATGAATAAGATAACAATAATGATAAGATAACAATAATGATAAGAAAACAAATTTTAATAGAGAAAAGGTATTTTAATAGGTTTTAAAGGACTGCAAGTTCAATGGGGATATTCAAGTTTTTTCTTTGATATTAATTCAAGTTACACTTTTTGAGCGTGTTGACCGATAAGAAAACAAATTTTGATAGAGAAAAGGTATTTAATAAGTTTTAAAGATCTGCAAGTTCAATGGGGATATTCAAGTTTTTCTTTGATATTAATTCAAGTTACACTTTTTGAGCGTGGTGACCGATATAAAACAAATTTTAATAGAGAAAAGGTATTTAATAGGTTTTAAAGGCCTGCAAGTCGAATGGGGATATTCAAGGTTTTTCTTTGATATTAATGAATAGGATAACAATAATGATAAGATAACAAATTTAAATAGAGAAAAGGTATTTTAATAGGTTTTAAAGGCCTGCAAGTCAAATGGGGATATTCAAGTTTTTTCTTTGATATTAATTCAAGTTACAATTTTTGAGCGTGGTGACAGATAAGAAAACAAATTTTAATAGAGAAAAGGTATTTAATAGGTTTTAAAGGCCTGCAAGTCGAATGGGGAAATTAAAGTTTTTTCTTTGATATTAATTCAAGCTACACTTTTTGACCTTGGTGACCGATAAGAAAACAAATTTTAATAGAGAAAAGGATTTAATAGGTTTTAAAGGCCTGCAAGTCGAATGGGGACATTCAAGTTTTTTCTTTGATATTAATGAATAAGATAACAATAATGATAAGAATACAAATTTTAATAGAGAAAAGGTATTTTAATAGGTTTTAAAGGCCTGCAAGTAAAATGGGGATATTCAATTTTTTTCTTTGATATTATTTCAAGTTACACTTTTTGAGCGTGGTGACCGATAAGAAAACAAATTTTAATAGAGAAAAGTTATTTAATGGGTTTTCAAGGCTTGCAAGTCGAATGGGGATATTCAAGTTTTTTCTTTGATATTAATTCAAGTTGCACTTTTTGAGCGTGGTGACCGATAAGAAAACAAATTTTAATAAAGAAAAGGTAATTAATTCGTTTTAAAGGCCTGCAAGTCGAATGGGGATATTCAAGTTTTTCCTTTGATATTATTGAATAAGTTAACAATAATGATAAGAAAACAAATTTTAATAGAGAAAAGGTATTTTAATAGGTTTTAAAGGCCTGCAAGTCGAATGGGGATATTCATGTATTTTCTTTGATATTAATTCAAGTTACACTTTTTGAGCGTGGTGACCGATAAGAAAACAAATTTTAATAGAGAAAAGGTATTTAATAGGTTTTAAAGGCCTGCAAGTCGAATGGGGATATTAAAGTTTTTTCTTTGATATTAATTCAAGCTACACTTTTTGAGCTTGGTGACCGATAAGAAAACAAATTTTAATAGAGAAAAGGTATTTAATAGGATTTAAAGGCCTGCAAGTCGAATGGGGACATTCAAGTTTTTTCTTTAATATTAATGAATAGGATAACAATAATGATAAGATAACAATAATGATAAGAATACAAATTATAATAGAGAAAAGGTATTTTAATAGGTTTTAAAGGCCTGCAAGTAAAATGGGGATATTCAATTTTTTTCTTTGATATTATTTCAAGTTACACTTTTTGAGCGTGGTGACCGATAAGAAAACAAATTTTAATAGAGAAAAGGTATTTAATGGGTTTTAAAGGCTTGCAAGTCGAATGGGGATATTCAAGTTTTTTCTTTGATATTAATTCAAGTTACAATTTTTGAGCGTGGTGACAGATAAGAAAACAAATTTTAATAGAGAAAAGGTATTTAATAGGTTTTAAAGGCCTGCAAGTCGAATGGGGATATTAAAGTTTTTTCTTTGATATTAATTCAAGCTACACTTTTTGACCTTGGTGACCGATAAGAAAACAAATTTTAATAGAGCAAAGGTATTTAATAGGTTTTAAAGGCCTGCAAGTCGAATGGGGACATTCAAGTTTTTTCTTTGATATTAATGAATAAGATAACAATAATGATAAGAATACAAATTTTAATAGAGAAAAGGTATTTTAATAGGTTTTAAAGGCCTGCAAGTAAAATGGGGATATTCAATTTTTTTCTTTGATATTATTTCAAGTTACACTTTTTGAGCGTGGTGACCGATAAGAAAACAAATTTTAATAGAGAAAAGGTATTTAATGGGTTTTAAAGGCTTGCACGTCGAATGGGGATATTCAAGTTTTTTCTTTGATATTAATTCAAGCTACACTTTTTGAGCTTGGTGACCGATAAGAAAACAAATTTTAATAGAGAAAAGGTATTTAATAGGATTTAAAGGCCTGCAAGTCGAATGGGGACATTCAAGTTTTTTCTTTAATATTAATGAATAGGATAACAATAATGATAAGATAACAATAATGATAAGAATACAAATTATAATAGAGAAAAGGTATTTTAATAGGTTTTAAAGGCCTGCAAGTAAAATGGGGATATTCAATTTTTTTCTTTGATATTATTTCAAGTTACACTTTTTGAGCGTGGTGACCGATAAGAAAACAAATTTTAATAGAGAAAAGGTATTTAATGGGTTTTAAAGGCTTGCAAGTCGAATGGGGATATTCAAGTTTTTTCTTTGATATTAATTCAAGTTACACTTTTTGAGCGTGGTGACCGATAAGAAAACAAATTTTAATAGAGAAAAGGTATTTAATAGGTTTTAAAGGCTAGCAAGTCGAATGGGGATATTCAAGTTTTTTCTTTGATATTAATTCAAGTTACACTTTTTGAGCGTGGTGACAGATAAGAAAACAAATTTTAATAAAGAAAAGGTTTTTAACAGGTGTTAAAGGATTGCAAGTCGAATGGGGATATTCAAGTTTTTCCTTTGATATTAATGAATAAGATAACAATAATGATAAGAAAACAAATTTAAATAGAGAAAAGGTGTTTTAATAGGTTTTAAAGGCCTGCAAGTCGAATGGGGATATTCAAGTTTTTTCTTTGATATTAATTCAAGTTACACTTTTTGAGCGTGGTGACCGACAAGAAAACAAATTTTAATAGAGAAAAGTTATTTAATAGGTTTTAAAGGCCTGCAAGTCGAATGGGGATATTAAAGTTTTTTCTTTGATATTATTCAAGTTACACTTTTTGCGCGTGGTGACCGATAAGAAAACAAATTTTAATAGAGAAAAGGTATTTAATAGGTTTTAAAGGCCTGCAAGTCGAATGGGGATATTAAAGTTTTTCTTTGATATTAATACAAGCTACACTTTTTGAGCTTGGTGACCGATAAGAAAACAAATTTTAATAGAGAAAAGGTATTTAATAGGTTTTAAAGGCCTGCAAGTCGAATGGGGACATTCAAGTTTTTTCTTTGATATTAATGAATAAGATAACAATAATGATAAGATAACAATAATGATAAGAATACAAATTTTAATAGAGAAAAGGTATTTTAATAGGTTTTAAAGGCCTGCAAGTAAAATGGGGATATTCAATTTTTTTCTTTGATATTATTTCAAGTTACACTTTTTGAGCGTGGTGACCGATAAGAAAACAAATTTTAATAGAGAAAAGGTATTTAATGGGTTTTAAAGGCTTGCAAGTCGAATGGGGATATTCAAGTTTTTTCTTTGATATTAATTCAAGTTACACTTTTTGAGCGTGGTGACCGATAAGAAAACAAATTTTAATAAAGAAAAGGTAATTAATTCGTTTTAAAGGCCTGCAAGTCGAATGGGGATATTCAAGTTTTTCCTTTGATATTAATGAATAAGATAACAATAATGATAAGAAAACAAATTTTAATAGAGAAAAGGTATTTTAATAGGTTTTAAAGGCCTGCAAGTCGAATGGGGATATTCAATTTTTTTCTTTGATATTAATTCAAGTTACACTTTTTGAGCGTATTGACCGATAAGAAAAAAAATTTTAATAGAGAAAAGGTATTTAATAGGTTTTAAAGGCCTGCAAGTCGAATGGGGATATTAAAGTTTTTACTTTGATATTAATTCAAGTTACACTTTTTGAGCGTGGTGACCGATAAGAAAGCAAATTTTAATAGAGAAAAGGTATTTAAAAGGTTTTAAAGGCCTGCAAGTCGAATGGGGATATTCAAGTTTTTTATTTGATATTAATTCAAGTTACACTTTTTGAGCGTGGTGACCGATAAGAAAACAAATTTTAATAGAGAAAAGGTATTTAATAGGTTTTAAAGGCCTGCAAGTCGAATGGGGATATTCAAGTTTTTTCTTTGATATTAATTCAAGTTACACTTTTTGAGCGTGGTGACCGATAAGAAAACAATTTTTTTTCTTTTATTGAATAAATGAGAATATATCCGCAATAAGAATTTATCAAAAATATCCGCAATCGATTTGTAGGTATCGAAAACCTCGATGTACCAAATTTCAATGATCTAACTCTATTTTTTGAAAAAAAGGTATTTTAATAGGTTTTTTAAAGGCCTGCAAGTCGAATGGGGATATTCAAGTTTTTTTTTTTGATATAATTTCAAGTTACAATTTTTGAGCGTGGTGACCGATAACAAAACAAATTTTAATAGAGAAAAGGTACTTAATAGGTTTTAAAGGCCTGCAAGTCGAATGGGGATATTCAAGTTTTTTCTTTGATATTAATGAATAATATAACAATAATAAGAAAACAAATTTTAATAGAGAAAAGGTATTTTAATAGGTTTTAAAGGCCTGCAAGTCGAATGGGGATATTCAAGTTTTTTCTTTGATATTAATTCAAGTTACACATTTGAGCGTGGTGACCGATAAGAAAACAAATTTTAATAGAGAAAAGGTATTTAATAGGTTTTAAAGGCCTGCAAGTCGAATGGGGATATTAAAGTTTTTTCTTTGATATTAATTCAAGTTACACTTTTTGAGCGTGGTGACCGATAAGAAAACAAATTTTAATAGAGAAAAGGTATTTAATAGGTTTTAAAGGCCTGGAAGTCGAATGGGGACATTCAAGTTTTTTTTTGATATTAATGAATAAGATAACAATAATGATAAGATAACAATAATGATAAGAATACAAATTTTAATAGAGAAAAGGTATTTTAATAGGTTTTAAAGGACTGCAAGTCGAATGGGGATATTCAATTTTTTTCTTTGATATTAATTCAAGTTACACTTTTTGAGCGTGTTGACCGATAAGAAAACAAATTTTAATAGAGAAAAGGTATTTAATAGGTTTTAAAGGCCTGCAAGTCGAATGGGGATATTCAAGATTTTTCTTTGATATTAATTCAAGTTACACTTTTTGAGCGTGGTGACCGATATAAAACAAATTTTAATAGAGAAAAGGTATTTAATAGATTTTAAAGGCCTGCAAGTCGAATGGGGATATTAAAGTTTTTTCTTTGATATTAATTCAAGCTAAACTTTTTGAGCTTGGTGACCGATAAGAAAACAAATTTTAATAGAAAAAAGGTATTTAATAGGTTTTAAAGGCCTGCAAGTCGAATGGGGATATTCAAGGTTTTCTTTTGATATTAATGAATAAGATAACAATAATGATAAGATAACAATAATGATAAGAAAAAAAATTTTAATAGAGAAAAGGTATTTTAATAGGTTTTAAAGGCCTGCAAGTCGAATGGGGATATTCAAGTATTTTCTTTGATATTAATTCAAGTTACACTTTTTGAGCGTGGTGACCGATAAGAAAACAAATTTTAATAGAGAAAAGTTATTTAATAGGTTTTAAAGGCCTGCAAGTCGAATGGGGATATTCAAGTATTTTCTTTGATATTAATTCAAGTTACACTTTTTGAGCGTGGTGACCGATAAGAAAACAAATTTTAATAGAGAAAAGGTATTTAATAGGTTTTAAAGGCCTGCAAGTCGAATGGGGACATTCAAGTTTTTTCTTTGATATTAATGAATAAGATAACAATAATGATAAGATAACAATAATGATAAGAATACAAATTTTAATAGAGAAAAGGTATTTTAATAGGTTTTAAAGGCATGCAAGTAAAATGGGGATATTCAATTTTTTTCTTTGATATTATTTCAAGTTACACTTTTGAGAGTGGTGACCGATAAGAAAACAAATTTAAATAGAGAAAAGGTATTTAATGGGTTTTAAAGGCTTGCAAGTCGAATGGGGATATTCAAGTTTTTTCTTTGATATTAATTCAAGTTACACTTTTTGAGCGTGGTGACCGATAAGAAAACAAATTTTAATAAAGAAAAGGTAATTAATTCGTTTTAAAGGCCTGCAAGTCGAATGGGGATATTCAAGTTTTTCCTTTGATATTAATGAATAAGATAACAATAATGATAAGAAAACAAATTTTAATAGAGAAAAGGTATTGTAATAGGTTTTAAAGGCCTGCAAGTCGAATGGGGATATTCAATTTTTTTCTTTGATATTAATTTAAGTTACACTTTTTGAGCGTATTGACCGATAAGTAAACAAATTTTAATAGAGAAAAGGTATTTAAAAGGTTTTAAAGGCCTGCAAGTCGAATGGGGACATTCAAGGTTTTTCTTTGATATTAATGAATAAGATAACAATAATGATAAGATAACAATAATGATAAGAATACAAATTTTAATAGAGAAAAGTTATTTTAATAGGTTTTAGAGGCCTGCAAGTCGAATGGGGATATTCAAATTTTTTCTTTGATATTAATTCAAGTTACATTTTTTGAGCGTAGTGACTGATATAAAACAAAATTTAATAGAGAAAAGGTATTTTATAGGTTTTAAAGGCCTGCAAGTTGTATAAGGCCATTCAAGTTTTTTTTTTTATATTAATTCAAGTTACAATTTTGAGCGTGGTGACCGATAAGAAAGTAAATTTTAATAGAGAAAAGGTATTTAATAGGTTTTAAAGGCCTGCAAGTCGAATGGGGATATTCAAGTATTTTCTTTGATATTAATTCAAGTTACACTTTTTGAGCGTGGTGACCGATAAGAAAACAAATTTAAATAGAGAAAAGGTATTTTAATAGGTTTTAAAGGCCTGCGAGTCGAATGGGGATATTCAAGTTTTTTCTTTGATATTAATTCAAGTTACACTTTTTGAGCGTGCTGACCGATAAGAAAACAAATTTTAATAGAGAAAAGGTATTTAATAGGTTTTAAAGGCCTGCAAGTCGAATGGGGATATTCAAGTATTTTCTTTGATATTAATTCAAGTTACACTTTTTGAGCGTGGTGACCGATAAGAAAACAAATTTTAATAGAGAAAAGGTATTTAATAGGTTTTAAAGGCCTGCAAGTCGAATGGGGATATTAAAGTTTTTTCTTTGATATTAATTCAAGCTAAACTATTTGAGCTTGATGACCGATAAGAAAACAAATTTTAATAGAAAAAAGGTATTTAATAGGTTTTAAAGGCCTGCAAGTCGAATGGGGACATTCAAGTTTTTTCTTTGATATTAATGAATAAGATAACAATAATGATAAGATAACAATAATGATAAGAATACAAATTTTAATAGAGAAAGGGTATTTTAATAGGTTTTAAAGGCCTGCAAGTAAAATGGGGATATTCAATTTTTTTCTTTGATATTATTTCAAGTTACACTTTTTGAGAGTGGTGACCGATAAGAAAACAAATTTAAATAGAGAAAAGGTATTTAATGGGTTTTAAAGGCTTGCAAGTCGAATGGGGATATTCAAGTTTTTTCTTTGATATTAATTCAAGCTAAACTATTTGAGCTTGATGACCGATAAGAAAACAAATTTTAATAGAAAAAAGGTATTTAATAGGTTTTAAAGGCCTGCAAGTCGAATGGGGACATTCAAGTTTTTTCTTTGATATTAATGAATAAGATAACAATAATGATAAGATAACAATAATGATAAGAATACAAATTTTAATAGAGAAAAGGTATTTTAATAGGTTTTAAAGGCCTGCAAGTAAAATGGGGATATTCAATTTTTTTCTTTGATATTATTTCAAGTTACACTTTTTGAGCGTGGTGACCGATAAGAAAACAAATTTTAATAAAGAAAAGGTAATTAATTCGTTTTAAAGGCCTGCAAGTCGAATGGGGATATTTAAGTTTTTCCTTTGATATTAATGAATAAGATAACAATAATGATAAGAAAACAAATTTTAATAGAGAAAAGGAATTTTAATAGGTTTTAAAGGCCTGCAAGTCGAATGGGGATATTCAATTTTTTTCTTTGATATTAATTTAAGTTACACTTTTTGAGCGTATTGACCGATATGAAAACAAATTTTAATAGAGAAAAGGTATTTAATAGGTTTTAAAGGCCTGCAAGTCGAATGGGGATATTAAAGTTTTTTCTTTGATATTAATTCAAGTTACACTTTTTGAGCGTGGTGACCGATAAGAAAACAAATTTTAATAGAGAAAAGGTATTTAAAAGGTTTTAAAGGCCTGCAAATCGAATGGGGACATTCAAGGTTTTTCTTTGATATTATTGAATAAAATAACAATAATGATAAGATAACAATAATGATAAGAATACAAATTTTAATAGAGAAAAGTTATTTTAATAGGTTTTAAAGGCCTGCAAGTCGAATGGGGATATTCAATTTTTTTCTTTGATATTAATTCAAGTTACACTTTTTGAGCGTGGTGACCGATATAAAACAAATTTTAATAGAGAAAAGGTATTTAATAGGTTTTAAAGGCCTGCAAGTCGAATGGGGATATTCAAGGTTTTTCTTTGATATTAATGAATAAGATAACAATAATGATAAGATAACAATAATGATAAGAAAACAAATTTTAATAGAGAAAAGTTATTTTAATAGGTTTTAAAGGCCTGCAAGTCGAATGGGGATATTCAAGTTTTTCCTTTGATATTAATGAATAAGATAACAATAATGATAAGAAAACAAATTTAAATAGAGAAAAGGTATTTTAATAGGTTTTAAAGGCCTGCAAGTCGAATGGGGATATTCAAGTTTTTTCTTTGATATTAATTCAAGTTACACTTTTTGAGCGTGGTGACCGATAAGAAAACAAATTTTAATAGAGAAAAGGTATTTAATAGGTTTTAAAGGCCTGCAAGTCGAATGGGGATATTAAAGTTTTTTCTTTGATATTAATTCAAGCTACACTTTTTGAGCTTGGTGACCGATAAGAAAACAAATTTTAATAGAGAAAAGGTATTTAATGGGTTTTAAAGGCTTGCAAGTCGAATGGGGATATTCAAGTTTTTTCTTTGATATTAATTCAAGTTACACCTTTTGAGCGTGGTGACCGATAAGAAAACAAATTTTAATAAAGAAAAGGTAATTAATTCGTTTTAAAGGCCTGCAAGTCGAATGGGGATATTCAAGTTTTTCCTTTGATATTAATGAATAAGATAACAATAATGATAAGAAAACAAATTTTAATAGAGAAGATGTATTTTAATAGGTTTTAAAGGCCTGCAAGTCGAATGGGGATATTCAAGTATTTTCTTTGATATTAATTCAAGTTACACTTTTTGAGCGTGGTGACCGATAAGAAAACAAATTTTAATAGAGAAAAGGTATTTAATAGGTTTTAAAGGCCTGCAAGTCGAATGGGGATATTAAAGTTTTTTCTTTGATATTAATTCAAGCTACACTTTTTGAGCTTGGTGACCGATAAGAAAACAAATTTTAATAGAGAAAAGGTATTTAATAGGTTTTAAAGGCCTGCAAGTCGAATGGGGACATTCAAGTTTTTTCTTTGATATTAATGAATAAGATAACAATAATGATAAGAATACAAATTTTAATAGAGAAAAGGTATTTTAATAGGTTTTAAAGGCCTGCAAGTAAAATGGGGATATTCAATTTTTTTCTTTGATATTATTTCAAGTTACACTTTTTGAGCGTGGTGACCGATAAGAAAACAAATTTTAATAGAGAAAAGGTATTTAATGGGTTTTAAAGGCTTGCAAGTCGAATGGGGATATTCAAGTTTTTTCTTTGATATTAATTCAAGTTACACTTTTTGAGCGTGGTGACCGATAAGAAAACAAATTTTAATAAAGAAAAGGTAATTAATTCGTTTTAAAGGCCTGCAAGTCGAATGGGGATATTCAAGTTTTTCCTTTGATATTAATGAATAAGATAACAATAATGATAAGAAAACAAATTTTAATAGAGAAAAGGTATTTTAATAGGTTTTAAAGGCCTGCAAGTCGAATGGGGATATTAAAGTTTTTTCTTTGATATTAATTCAAGCTACACTTTTTGAGCTTGGTGACCGATAAGAAAACAAATATTAATAGAGAAAAGGTATTTAATAGGTTTTAAAGGCCAGCAAGTCGAATGGGGACATTCAAGTTTTTTCTTTGATATTAATGAATAAGATAACAATAATGATAAGATAACAATAATGATAAGAATACAAATTTTAATAGAGAAAAGGTATTTTAATAGGTTTTAAAGGCCTGCAAGTAAAATGGGGATATTCAATTTTTTTCTTTGATATTATTTCAAGTTACACTTTTTGAGCGTGGTGACCGATAAGAAAACAAATTTTAATAGAGAAAAGGTATTTAATGGGTTTTAAAGGCTTGCAAGTCGAATGGGGATATTCAAGTTTTTTCTTTGATATTAATTCAAGTTACACCTTTTGAGCGTGGTGACCGATAAGAAAACAAATTTTAATAAAGAAAAGGTAATTAATTCGTTTTAAAGGCCTGCAAGTCGAATGGGGATATTCAAGTTTTTCCTTTGATATTAATGAATAAGATAACAATAATGATAAGAAAACAAATTTTAATAGAGAAAATGTATTTTAATAGGTTTTAAAGGCCTGCAAGTCGAATGGGGATATTCAAGTATTTTCTTTGATATTAATTCAAGTTACACTTTTTGAGCGTGGTGACCGATAAGAAAACAAATTTTAATAGAGAAAAGGTATTTAATAGGTTTTAAAGGCCTGCAAGTCGAATGGGGATATTAAAGTTTTTTCTTTGATATTAATTCAAGCTACACTTTTTGAGCTTCGTGACCGATAAGAAAACAAATTTTAATAGAGAAAAGGTATTTAATAGGATTTAAAGGCCTGCAAGTCGAATGGGGACATTCAAGTTTTTTCTTTGATATTAATGAATAGGATAACAATAATGATAAGATAACAATAATGATAAGAATACAAATTATAATAGAGAAAAGGTATTTTAATAGGTTTTAAAGGCCTGCAAGTAAAATGGGGATATTCAATTTTTTTCTTTGATATTAATTCAAGTTACACTTTTTGAGCGTGGTGACAGATAAGAAAACAAATTTTAATAAAGAAAAAGGTTTTTAATAGGTGTTAAAGGATTGCAAGTCGAATGGGGATATTCAAGTTTTTCCTTTGATATTAATGAATAAGATAACAATAATGATAAGAAAACAAATTTAAATAGAGAAAAGGTGTTTTAATAGGTTTTAAAGGCCTGCAAGTCGAATGGGGATATTCAAGTTTTTTCTTTGATATTAATTCAAGTTACACTTTTTGAGCGTGGTGACCGATAAGAAAACAAATTTTAATAGAGAAAAGGTATTTAATAGGTTTTAAAGGCCTGCAAGTCGAATGGGGATATTCAAGTTTTTTCTTTGATATTAATTCAAGTTACACCTTTTGAGCGTGGTGACTGATAAGAAAACAAATTTTAATAAAGAAAAGGTAATTAATTCGTTTTAAAGGCCTGCAAGTCGAATGGGGATATTCAAGTTTTTCCTTTGATATTAATGAATAAGATAACAATAATGATAAGAAAACAAATTTTATTAGAGAAAAGGTATTTAATAGGTTTTAAAGGCCTGCAAGTCGAATGGGGACATTCAAGTTTTTTCTTTGATATTAATGAATAAGATAACAATAATGATAAGAAAACAAATTTTAATAGAGAAAAGGTATTTTAATAGGTTTTAAAGGCCTGCAAGTCGAATGGGGATATTCAAGTATTTTCTGTGATATTAATTCAAGTTACACTTTTTGAGCGTATTGACCGATAAGAAAAAAAATTTTAATAGAGAAAAGGTATTTAATAGGTTTTAAAGGCCTGCAAGTCGAATGGGGATATTAAAGTTTTTTCTTTGATATTAATTCAAGTTACACTTTTTGAGCGTGGTGACCGATAAGAAAGCAAATTTTAATAGAGAAAAGGTATTTAAAAGGTTTTAAAGGCCTGCAAGTCGAATGGGGATATTCAAGTTTTTTATCTGATATTAATTCAAGTTACACTTTTTGAGCGTGGTGACCGATAAGAAAACAAATTTTAACAGAGAAAAGGTATTTAATAGGTTTTAAAGGCCTGCAAGTCGAATGGGGATATTCAAGTTTTTTTTTGATATTAATTCAAGTTACACTTTTTGAGCGTGGTGACCGATAAGAAAACAAATTTTTTTCTTTTATTGAATAAATGAGAATATATCCGCAATAAGAATTTATCAAAAATATCCGCAATCGATTTGTAGGTATCGAAAACCTCGATGTACCAAATTTCAATGATCTAACTCTATTTTTTGAAAAAAAGGTATTTTAATAGGTTTTTAAAGGCCTGCAAGTCGAATGGGGATATTCAAGTTTTTTTTTTTTTTTGATATAATTTCAAGTTACAATTTTTGAGCGTGGTGACCGATAAGAAAACAAATTTTAATAGAGAAAAGATATTTAATAGGTTTTAAAGGCCTGCAAGTCGAATGGGGATATTCAAGTTTTTTCTTTGATATTAATGAATAAGATAACAATAATAAGAAAACAAATTTTAATAGAGAAAAGGTATTTTAATAGGTTTTAAAGGCCTGCAAGTCGAATGGGGATATTCAAGTTTTTTCTTTGATATTAATTCAAGTTACACATTTGAGCGTGGTGACCGATAAGAAAACAAATTTTAATAGAGAAAAGGTATTTAATAGGTTTTAAAGGCGTGCAAGTCGAATGGGGATATTAAAGTTTTTTCTTTGATATTAATTCAAGTTACACTTTTTGAGCGTGGTGACCGATAAGAAAACAAATTTTAATAGAGAAAAGGTATTTAATAGGTTTTAAAGGCCTGCAAGTCGAATGGGGACATTCAAGTTTTTCCTTTGATATTAATGAATAAGATAACAATAATGATAAGAAAACAAATTTTAATAGAGAAAAGGTATTTTAATAGGTTTTAAAGGCCTGCAAGTCGAATGGGGACATTCAAGTTTTTTCTTTGATATTAATGAATAAGATAACAATAATGATAAGATAACAATAATGATAAGAATACAAATTTTAATAGAGAAAAGGTATTTTAATAGGTTTTAAAGGACTGCAAGTCGAATGGGGATATTCAAATTTTTTCTTTGATATTAATTCAAGTTACACTTATTGAGCGTAGTGACCGATATAAAACAAATTTTAATAGAGAAAAGGTATTTTATAGGTTTTAAAGGCCTGCAAGTCGTATAGGGCCATTCAAGTTTTTTCTTTGATATTAATGAATAAGATAACAATAATGATAAGATAACAATAATGATAAGAAAACAAATTTTAATAGAGAAAAGGTATTTTAATAGGTTTTAAAGGACTGCAAGTCGAATGGGGATATACAATTTTTTTCTTTGATATTAATTCAAGTTACACTTTTTGAGCGTGTTGACCGATAAGAAAACAAATTTTAATAGAGAAAAGGTATTTAATAGGTTTTAAAGGCCTGCAAGTCGAATGGGGATATTCAAGTTTTTTCTTTGATATTAATTCAAGTTACACTTTTTGAGCGTGGTGACCGATATAAAACAAATTTTAATAGAGAAAAGGTATTTTATAGGTTTTAAAGGCCTGCAAGTCGTATAGGCCCATTCAAGTTTTTTCTTTGATATTAATGAATAAGATAACAATAATGATAAGATAACAATAATGATAAGAAAAAAAATTTAATAGAGAAAAGGTATTTTAATAGGTTTTAAAGGCCTGCAAGTCGAATGGGGATATTCAAGTTTTTTCTTTGATATTAATTCAAGTTACACTTTTTGAGCGTGGTGACAGATAAGAAAACAAATTTTAATAAAGAAAAGGTTTTTAATATGTGTTAAAGGATTGCAAGTCGAATGGGGATATTCAAGTTTTTCCTTTGATATTAATGAATAAGATAACAATAATGATAAGAAAACAAATTTAAATAGAGAAAAGGTATTTTAATAGGTTTTAAAGGCCTGCAAGTCGAATGGGGATATTCAAGTTTTTTCTTTGATATTAATTCAAGTTACACTTTTTGAGCGTGGTGACCGATAAGAAAACAAATTTTAATAAAGAAAAGGTAATTAATTCGTTTTAAAGGCCTGCAAGTCGAATGGGGATATTCAAGTTTTTTCTTTGATATTAATGAATAAGATAACAATAATGATAAGAAAACAAATTTTAATAGAGAAAAGGTATTTTAATAGGTTTTAAAGGCCTGCAAGTCGAATGGGGATATTCAAGTATTTTCTGTGATATTAATTCAAGTTACACTTTTTGAGCGTATTGACCGATAAGAAAAAAAATTTTAATAGAGAAAAGGTATTTAATAGGTTTTAAAGGCCTGCAAGTCGAATGGGGATATTAAAGTTTTTTCTTTGATATTAATTCAAGTTACACTTTTTGAGCGTGGTGACCGATAAGAAAGCAAATTTTAATAGAGAAAAGGTATTTAAAAGGTTTTAAAGGCCTGCAAGTCGAATGGGGATATTCAAGTTTTTTCTTTGATATTAATTCAAGTTACACTTTTTGAGCGTGGTGACCGATAAGAAAATAAATTTTTTTCTTTTATTGAATAAATGAGAATATATCCGCAATAAGAATTTATCAAAAATATCCGCAATCGATTTGTAGGTATCGAAAACCTCGATGTACCAAATTTCAATGATCTAACTCTATTTTTTGAAAAAAGGGTATTTTAATAGGTTTTTAAAGGCCTGCAAGTCGAATGGGGATATTCAAGTTTTTTTTTTTTTTTATATAATTTCAAGTTACAATTTTTGAGCGTGGTGACCGATAAGAAAAGAAATTTTAATAGAGAAAAGATATTTAATAGGTTTTAAAGGCCTGCAAGTCGAATGGGGATATTCAAGTTTTTTCTTTGATATTAATGAATAAGATAACAATAATAAGAAAACAAATTTTAATAGAGAAAAGGTATTTTAATAGGTTTTAAAGGCCTGCAAGTCGAATGGGGATATTCAAGTTTTTTCTTTGATATTAATTCAAGTTACACATTTGAGCGTGGTGACCGATAAGAAAACAAATTTTAATAGAGAAA
Organism: Salticus scenicus; assembly: GCA_963930645.1. Lineage (NCBI taxonomy): Eukaryota > Metazoa > Arthropoda > Arachnida > Araneae > Salticidae > Salticus > Salticus scenicus. The sequence goes on along the minus strand of OZ005651.1, from coordinate 8,691,152 downwards.
AGGTATTTAATAGGTTTTAAAGGCGCGCAAGTCGAATGGGGATATTAAAGTTTTTTCTTTGATATTAATTCAAGTTACACTTTTTGAGCGTGGTGACCGATAAGAAAACAAATTTTAATAGAGAAAAGGTATTTAATAGGTTTTAAAGGCCTGCAAGTCGAATGGGGACATTCAAGTTTTTTCTTTGATATTAATGAATAAGATAACAATAATGATAAGATAACAATAATGATAAGAATACAAATTTTAATAGAGAAAAGGTATTTTAATAGGTTTTAAAGGACTGCAAGTCGAATGGGGATATTCAAATTTTTTCTTTGATATTAATTCAAGTTACACTTATTGAGCGTAGTGACCGATATAAAACAAATTTTAATAGAGAAAAGGTATTTTAATAGGTTTTAAAGGACTGCAAGTCGAATGGGGATATTCAATTTTTTTCTTTGATATTAATTCAAGTTACACTTTTTGAGCGTGTTGACCGATAAGAAAACAAATTTTAATAGAGAAAAGGTATTTAATAGGTTTTAAAGGCATGCAAGTCGAATGGGGATATTCAAGTTTTTTCTTTGATATTAATTCAAGTTACACTTTTTGAGCGTGGTGACCGATATAAAACAAATTTTAATAGAGAAAAGGTATTTAATAGATTTTAAAGGCCTGCAAGTCGAATGGGGATATTCAAGGTTTTCCTTTGATATTAATGAATAAGATAGCAATAATGATAAGATAACAATAATGATAAGAAAAAAAATTTAATAGAGAAAAGGTATTTTAATAGGTTTTAAAGGCCTGCAAGTCGAATGGGGATATTCAAGTTTTTTCTTTGATATTAATTCAAGTTACACTTTTTGAGCGTGGTGACAGATAAGAAAACAAATTTTAATAAAGAAAAGGTTTTTAATAGGTGTTAAAGGATTGCAAGTCGAATGGGGATATTCAAGTTTTTCCTTTGATATTAATGAATAAGATAACAATAATGATAAGAAAACAAATTTAAATAGAGAAAAGGTATTTTAATAGGTTTTAAAGGCCTGCAAGTCGAATGGGGATATTCAAGTTTTTTCTTTGATATTAATTCAAGTTACAATTTTGAGCGTGGTGACCGATAAGAAAGTAAATTTTAATAGAGAAAAGGTATTTAATAGGTTTTTAAGGCCTGCAAGTCGAATGGGGATATTCAAGTATTTTCTTTGATATTAATTCAAGTTACACTTTTTGAGCGTGGTGACCGATAAGAAAACAAATTTAAATAGAGAAAAGGTATTTTAATAGGTTTTAAAGGCCTGCAAGTCGAATGGGGATATTCAAGTTTTTTCTTTGATATTAATTCAAGTTACACTTTTTGAGCGTGGTGACCGATAAGAAAACAAATTTTAAAAGAGAAAAGGTATTTAATAGGTTTTAAAGGCCTGCAAGTCGAATGGGGATATTCAAGTATTTTCTTTGATATTAATTCAAGTTACACTTTTTGAGCGTGGTGACCGATAAGAAAACAAATTTTAATAGAGAAAAGGTATTTAATAGGTTTTAAAGGCCTGCAAGTCGAATGGGGATATTAAAGTTTTTTCTTTGATATTAATTCAAGCTAAACTATTTGAGCTTGATGACCGATAAGAAAACAAATTTTAATAGAAAAAAGGTATTTAATAGGTTTTAAAGGCCTGCAAGTCGAATGGGGACATTCAAGTTTTTTCTTTGATATTATGAATAAGATAACAATAATGATAAGAATACAAATTTTAATAGAGAAAAGGTATTTTAATAGGTTTTAAAGGCCTGCAAGTAAAATGGGGATATTCAATTTTTTTCTTTGATATTATTTCAAGTTACACTTTTTGAGAGTGGTGACCGATAAGAAAACAAATTTAAATAGAGAAAAGGTATTTAATAGGATTTAAAGGCCTGCAAGTCGAATGGGGATATTCAAGTTTTTTCTTTGATATTAATTCAAGTTACACTTTTTGAGCGTGGTGACCGATAAGAAAACAAATTTTAATAAAGAAAAGGTAATTAATTCGTTTTAAAGGCCTGCAAGTCGAATGGGGATATTCAAGTTTTTCCTTTGATATTAATGAATAAGATAACAATAATGATAAGAAAACAAATTTTAATAGAGAAAAGGTATTTTAATAGGTTTTAAAGGTCTGCAAGTCGAATGGGGATATTCAATTTTTTTCTTTGATATTAATTTAAGTTACACTTTTTGAGCGTATTGACCGATAAGAAAACAAATTTTAATAGAGAAAAGGTATTTAATAGGTTTTAAAGGCCTGCAAGTCGAATGGGGATATTAAAGTTTTTTCTTTGATATTAATTCAAGTTACACTTTTTGAGCGTGGTGACCGATATAAAACAAATTTTAATAGAGAAAAGGTATTTTATAGGTTTTAAAGGCCTGCAAGTTGTATAAGGCCATTCAAGTTTTTTTTTTTATATTAATGAATAAGATAACAATAATGATAAGATAACAATAATGATAAGAAAACAAATTTTAATAGAGAAAGGGTATTTTAATAGGTTTTAAAGGACTGCAAGTCGAATGGGGATATTCAAGTTTTTTCTTTGATATTAATTCAAGTTACAATTTTGAGCGTGGTGACCGATAAGAAAGTAAATTTTAATAGAGAAAAGGTATTTAATAGGTTTTAAAGGCCTGCAAGTCGAATGGGGATATTCAAGTATTTTCTTTGATATTAATTCAAGTTACACTTTTTGAGCGTGGTGACCGATAAGAAAACAAATTTAAATAGAGAAAAGGTATTTTAATAGGTTTTAAAGGTCTGCAAGTCGAATGGGGATATTCAAGTTTTTTCTTTGATATTAATTCAAGTTACACTTTTTGAGCGTGGTGACCGATAAGAAAACAAATTTTAATAGAAAAAAGGTATTTAATAGGTTTTAAAGGCCTGCAAGTCGAATGGGGACATTCAAGTTTTTTCTTTGATATTAATGAGTAAGATAAAAATAATGATAAGATAACAATAATGATAAGAATACAAATTTTAATAGAGAAAAGGTATTTTAATAGGTTTTAAAGGCCTGCAAGTAAAATGGGGATATTCAATTTTTTCTTTGATATTATTTCAAGTTACACTTTTTGAGAGTGGTGACCGATAAGAAAACAAATTTAAATAGAGAAAAGGTATTTAATGGGTTTTAAAGGCTTGCAAGTCAAATGGGGATATTTAAGTTTTTTCTTTGATATTAATTCAAGTTACACTTTTTGAGCGTGGTGACCGATAAGAAAACAAATTTTAATAAAGAAAAGGTAATTAATTCGTTTTAAAGGCCTGCAAGTCGAATGGGGATATTCAAGTTTTTCCTTTGATATTAATGAATAAGATAACAATAATGATAAGAAAACAAATTTTAATAGAGAAAAGGTATTTTAATAGGTTTTAAAGGCCTGCAAGTCGAATGGGGATATTCAATTTTTTTCTTTGATATTAATTTAAGTTACACTTTTTGAGCGTATTGACCGATAAGAAAACAAATTTTAATAGAGAAAAGGTATTTAATAGGTTTTAAAGGCCTGCAAGTCGAATGGGGATATTAAAGTTTTTTCTTTGATATTAATTCAAGTTACACTTTTTAAGCGTGGTGACCGATAAGAAAACAAATTTTAATAGAGAAAAGGTATTTAAAAGGTTTTAAAGGCCTGCAAGTCGAATGGGGACATTCAAGGTTTTTCTTTGATATTAATGAATAAGATAACAATAATGATAAGATAACAATAATGATCAGAATACAAATTTTAATAGAGAAAAGTTATTTTAATAGGTTTTAAAGGCCTGCAAGTCGAATGGGGATATTCAAATTTCTTCTTTGATATTAATTCAAGTTACACTTTTTGAGCGTAGTGACCGATATAAAACAAATTTTAATAGAGAAAAGGTATTTTATAGGTTTTAAAGGCCTGCAAGTTGTATAAGGCCATTCAAGTTTTTTCTTTGATATTAATGAATAAGATAACAATAATGATAAGATAACAATAATGATAAGAAAACAAATTTTAATAGAGAAAAGGTATTTTAATAGGTTTTAAAGGACTGCAAGTTCAATGGGGATATTCAAGTTTTTTCTTTGATATTAATTCAAGTTACACTTTTTGAGCGTGTTGACCGATAAGAAAACAAATTTTGATAGAGAAAAGGTATTTAATAAGTTTTAAAGATCTGCAAGTTCAATGGGGATATTCAAGTTTTTTCTTTGATATTAATTCAAGTTACACTTTTTGAGCGTGGTGACCGATATAAAACAAATTTTAATAGAGAAAAGGTATTTAATAGGTTTTAAAGGCCTGCAAGTCGAATGGGGATATTCAAGGTTTTTCTTTGATATTAATGAATAGGATAACAATAATGATAAGATAACAAATTTAAATAGAGAAAAGGTATTTTAATAGGTTTTAAAGGCCTGCAAGTCGAATGGGGATATTCAAGTTTTTTCTTTGATATTAATTCAAGTTACAATTTTTGAGCGTGGTGACAGATAAGAAAACAAATTTTAATAGAGAAAAGGTATTTAATAGGTTTTAAAGGCCTGCAAGTCGAATGGGGAAATTAAAGTTTTTTCTTTGATATTAATTCAAGCTACACTTTTTGACCTTGGTGACCGATAAGAAAACAAATTTTAATAGAGAAAAGGTATTTAATAGGTTTTAAAGGCCTGCAAGTCGAATGGGGACATTCAAGTTTTTTCTTTGATATTAATGAATAAGATAACAATAATGATAAGAATACAAATTTTAATAGAGAAAAGGTATTTTAATAGGTTTTAAAGGCCTGCAAGTAAAATGGGGATATTCAATTTTTTTCTTTGATATTATTTCAAGTTACACTTTTTGAGCGTGGTGACCGATAAGAAAACAAATTTTAATAGAGAAAAGGTATTTAATGGGTTTTAAAGGCTTGCAAGTCGAATGGGGATATTCAAGTTTTAATAAAGAAAAGGTAATTAATTCGTTTTAAAGGCCTGCAAGTCGAATGGGGATATTCAAGTTTTTCCTTTGATATTAATGAATAAGTTAACAATAATGATAAGAAAACAAATTTTAATAGAGAAAAGGTATTTTAATAGGTTTTAAAGGCTTGCAAGTCGAATGGGGATATTCATGTATTTTCTTTGATATTAATTCAAGTTACACTTTTTGAGCGTGGTGACCGATAAGAAAACAAATTTTAATAGAGAAAAGGTATTTAATAGGTTTTAAAGGCCTGCAAGTCGAATGGGGATATTAAAGTTTTTTCTTTGATATTAATTCAAGCTACACTTTTTGAGCTTGGTGACCGATAAGAAAACAAATTTTAATAGAGAAAAGGTATTTAATAGGATTTAAAGGCCTGCAAGTCGAATGGGGACATTCAAGTTTTTTCTTTAATATTAATGAATAGGATAACAATAATGATAAGATAACAATAATGATAAGAATACAAATTATAATAGAGAAAAGGTATTTTAATAGGTTTTAAAGGCCTGCAAGTAAAATGGGGATATTCAATTTTTTTCTTTGATATTATTTCAAGTTACACTTTTTGAGCGTGGTGACCGATAAGAAAACAAATTTTAATAGAGAAAAGGTATTTAATGGGTTTTAAAGGCTTGCAAGTCGAATGGGGATATTCAAGTTTTTTCTTTGATATTAATTCAAGTTACAATTTTTGAGCGTGGTGACAGATAAGAAAACAAATTTTAATAGAGAAAAGGTATTTAATAGGTTTTAAAGGCCTGCAAGTCGAATGGGGATATTAAAGTTTTTTCTTTGATATTAATTCAAGCTACACTTTTTGACCTTGGTGACCGATAAGAAAACAAATTTTAATAGAGCAAAGGTATTTAATAGGTTTTAAAGGCCTGCAAGTCGAATGGGGACATTTAAGTTTTTTCTTTGATATTAATGAATAAGATAACAATAATGATAAGAATACAAATTTTAATAGAGAAAAGGTATTTTAATAGGTTTTAAAGGCCTGCAAGTAAAATGGGGATATTCAATTTTTTTCTTTGATATTATTTCAAGTTACACTTTTTGAGCGTGGTGACCGATAAGAAAACAAATTTTAATAGAGAAAAGGTATTTAATGGGTTTTTAAGGCTTGCAAGTCGAATGGGGATATTCAAGTTTTTTCTTTGATATTAATTCAAGTTACACTTTTTGAGCGTGGTGACCGATAAGAAAACAAATTTTAATAAAGAAAAGGTAATTAATTCGTTTTAAAGGCCTGCAAGTCGAATGGGGATATTCAAGTTTTTCCTTTGATATTAATGAATAAGTTAACAATAATGATAAGAAAACAAATTTTAATAGAGAAAAGGTATTTTAATAGGTTTTAAAGGCCTGCAAGTCGAATGGGGATATTCAAGTATTTTCTTTGATATTAATTCAAGTTACACTTTTTGAGCGTGGTGACCGATAAGAAAACAAATTTTAATAGAGAAAAGGTATTTAATAGGTTTTAAAGGCCTGCAAGTCGAATGGGGATATTAAAGTTTTTTCTTTGATATTAATTCAAGCTACACTTTTTGAGCTTGGTGACCGATAAGAAAACAAATTTTAATAGAGAAAAGGTATTTAATAGGATTTAAAGGCCTGCAAGTCGAATGGGGACATTCAAGTTTTTTCTTTAATATTAATGAATAGGATAACAATAATGATAAGATAACAATAATGATAAGAATACAAATTATAATAGAGAAAAGGTATTTTAATAGGTTTTAAAGGCCTGCAAGTAAAATGGGGATATTCAATTTTTTTCTTTGATATTATTTCAAGTTACACTTTTTGAGCGTGGTGACCGATAAGAAAACAAATTTTAATAGAGAAAAGGTATTTAATGGGTTTTAAAGGCTTGCAAGTCGAATGGGGATATTCAAGTTTTTTCTTTGATATTAATTCAAGTTACACTTTTTGAGCGTGGTGACCGATAAGAAAACAAATTTTAATAGAGAAAAGGTATTTAATAGGTTTTAAAGGCTTGCAAGTCGAATGGGGATATTCAAGTTTTTTCTTTGATATTAATTCAAGTTACACTTTTTGAGCGTGGTGACAGATAAGAAAACAAATTTTAATAAAGAAAAGGTTTTTAACAGGTGTTAAAGGATTGCAAGTCGAATGGGGATATTCAAGTTTTTCCTTTGATATTAATGAATAAGATAACAATAATGATAAGAAAACAAATTTAAATAGAGAAAAGGTGTTTTAATAGGTTTTAAAGGCCTGCAAGTCGAATGGGGATATTCAAGTTTTTTCTTTGATATTAATTCAAGTTACACTTTTTGAGCGTGGTGACCGACAAGAAAACAAATTTTAATAGAGAAAAGGTATTTAATAGGTTTTAAAGGCCTGCAAGTCGAATGGGGATATTAAAGTTTTTTCTTTGATATTATTCAAGTTACACTTTTTGAGCGTGGTGACCGATAAGAAAACAAATTTTAATAGAGAAAAGGTATTTAATAGGTTTTAAAGGCCTGCAAGTCGAATGGGGATATTAAAGTTTTTCTTTGATATTAATACAAGCTACACTTTTTGAGCTTGGTGACCGATAAGAAAACAAATTTTAATAGAGAAAAGGTATTTAATAGGTTTTAAAGGCCTGCAAGTCGAATGGGGACATTCAAGTTTTTTCTTTGATATTAATGAATAAGATAACAATAATGATAAGATAACAATAATGATAAGAATACAAATTTTAATAGAGAAAAGGTATTTAATGGGTTTTAAAGGCTTGCAAGTCGAATGGGGATATTCAATTTTTTTCTTTGATATTATTTCAAGTTACACTTTTTGAGCGTGGTGACCGATAAGAAAACAAATTTTAATAAAGAAAAGGTAATTAATTCGTTTTAAAGGCCTGCAAGTCGAATGGGGATATTCAAGTTTTTCCTTTGATATTAATGAATAAGATAACAATAATGATAAGAAAACAAATTTTAATAGAGAAAAGGTATTTTAATAGGTTTTAAAGGCCTGCAAGTCGAATGGGGATATTCAATTTTTTTCTTTGATATTAATTCAAGTTACACTTTTTGAGCGTATTGACCGATAAGAAAAAAAATTTTAATAGAGAAAAGGTATTTAATAGGTTTTAAAGGCCTGCAAGTCGAATGGGGATATTAAAGTTTTTACTTTGATATTAATTCAAGTTACACTTTTTGAGCGTGGTGACCGATAAGAAAGCAAATTTTAATAGAGAAAAGGTATTTAAAAGGTTTTAAAGGCCTGCAAGTCGAATGGGGATATTCAAGTTTTTTATTTGATATTAATTCAAGTTACACTTTTTGAGCGTGGTGACCGATAAGAAAACAAATTTTAATAGAGAAAAGTTATTTAATAGGTTTTAAAGGCCTGCAAGTCGAATGGGGATATTCAAGTTTTTTCTTTGATATTAATTCAAGTTACACTTTTTGAGCGTGGTGACCGATAAGAAAACAAATTTTTTTCTTTTATTGAATAAATGAGAATATATCCGCAATAAGAATTTATCAAAAATATCCGCAATCGATTTGTAGGTATCGAAAACTTTGATGTACCAAATTTCAATGATCTAACTCTATTTTTTGAAAAAAAGGTATTTTAATAGGTTTTTTAAAGGCCTGCAAGTCGAATGGGGATATTCAAGTTTTTTTTTTTTGATATAATTTCAAGTTACAATTTTTGAGCGTGGTGACCGATAACAAAACAAATTTTAATAGAGAAAAGGTACTTAATAGGTTTTAAAGGCCTGCAAGTCGAATGGGGATATTCAAGTTTTTTCTTTGATATTAATGAATAATATAACAATAATAAGAAAACAAATTTTAATAGAGAAAAGGTATTTTAATAGGTTTTAAAGGCCTGCAAGTCGAATGGGGATATTCAAGTTTTTTCTTTGATATTAATTCAAGTTACACATTTGAGCGTGGTGACCGATAAGAAAACAAATTTTAATAGAGAAAAGGTATTTAATAGGTTTTAAAGGCCTGCAAGTCGACTGGGTATATTAAAGTTTTTTCTTTGATATTAATTCAAGTTGCACTTTTTGAGCGTGGTGACCGATAAGAAAACAAATTTTAATAGAGAAAAGGTATTTAATAGGTTTTAAAGGCCTGGAAGTCGAATGGGGACATTCAAGTTTTTTTTTATATTAATGAATAAGATAACAATAATGATAAGATAACAATAATGATAAGAATACAAATTTTAATAGAGAAAAGGTATTTTAATAGGTTTTAAAGGACTGCAAGTCGAATGGGGATATTCAATTTTTTTCTTTGATATTAATTCAAGTTACACTTTTTGAGCGTGTTGACCGATAAGAAAACAAATTTTAATAGAGAAAAGGTATTTAATAGGTTTTAAAGGCCTGCAAGTCGAATGGGGATATTCAAGATTTTTCTTTGATATTAATTCAAGTTACACTTTTTGAGCGTGGTGACCGATATAAAACAAATTTTAATAGAGAAAAGGTATTTAATAGATTTTAAAGGCCTGCAAGTCGAATGGGGATATTAAAGTTTTTTCTTTGATATTAATTCAAGCTAAACTTTTTGAGCTTGGTGACCGATAAGAAAACAAATTTTAATAGAAAAAAGGTATTTAATATGTTTTAAAGGCCTGCAAGTCGAATGGGGATATTCAAGGTTTTCTTTTGATATTAATGAATAAGATAACAATAATGATAAGATAACAATAATGATAAGAAAAAAAATTTTAATAGAGAAAAGGTATTTTAATAGGTTTTAAAGGCCTGCAAGTCGAATGGGGATATTCAAGTTTTTTCTTTGATATTAATTCAAGTTACACTTTTTGAGCGTGGTGACAGATAAGAAAACAAATTTTAATAAAGAAATGGTTTTTAATAGGTGTTAAAGGATTGCAAGTCGAATGGGGATATTCAAGTTTTTCCTTTGATATTAATGAATAAGATAACAATAATGATAAGAAAACAAATTTAAATAGAGAAAAGGTATTTTAATAGGTTTTAAAGGCCTGCAAGTCGAATGGGGATATTCAAGTATTTTCTTTGATATTAATTCAAGTTACACTTTTTGAGCGTGGTGACCGATAAGAAAACAAATTTTAATAGAGAAAAGGTATTTAATAGGTTTTAAAGGCCTGCAAGTCGAATGGGGATATTCAAGTATTTTCTTTGATATTAATTCAAGTTACACTTTTTGAGCGTGGTGACCGATAAGAAAACAAATTTTAATAGAGAAAAGGTATTTAATAGGTTTTAAAGGCCTGCAAGTCGAATGGGGACATTCAAGTTTTTTCTTTGATATTAATGAATAAGATAACAATAATGATAAGATAACAATAATGATAAGAATACAAATTTTAATAGAGAAAAGGTATTTTAATAGGTTTTAAAGGCATGCAAGTAAAATGGGGATATTCAATTTTTTTCTTTGATATTATTTCAAGTTACACTTTTTGAGAGTGGTGACCGATAAGAAAACAAATTTAAATAGAGAAAAGGTATTTAATGGGTTTTAAAGGCTTGCAAGTCGAATGGGGATATTCAATTTTTTTCTTTGATATTAATTCAAGTTACACTTTTTGAGCGTGGTGACCGATAAGAAAACAAATTTTAATAAAGAAAAGGTAATTAATTCGTTTTAAAGGCCTGCAAGTCGAATGGGGATATTCAAGTTTTTCCTTTGATATTAATGAATAAGATAACAATAATGATAAGAAAACAAATTTTAATAGAGAAAAGGTATTGTAATAGGTTTTAAAGGCCTGCAAGTCGAATGGGGATATTCAATTTTTTTCTTTGATATTAATTTAAGTTACACTTTTTGAGCGTATTGACCGATAAGTAAACAAATTTTAATAGAGAAAAGGTATTTAAAAGGTTTTAAAGGCCTGCAAGTCGAATGGGGACATTCAAGGTTTTTCTTTGATATTAATGAATAAGATAACAATAATGATAAGATAACAATAATGAAAAGAATACAAATTTTAATAGAGAAAAGTTATTTTAATAGGTTTTAAAGGCCTGCAAGTCGAATGGGGATATTCAAATTTTTTCTTTGATATTAATTCAAGTTACATTTTTTGAGCGTAGTGACTGATATAAAACAAAATTTAATAGAGAAAAGGTATTTTATAGGTTTTAAAGGCCTGCAAGTTGTATAAGGCCATTCAAGTTTTTTCTTTGATATTAATGAATAAGATAACAATAATGATAAGATAACAATAATGATAAGATAACAATAATGATAAGAAAACAAATTTTAATAGAGAAAAGGTATTTTAATAGGTTTTAAAGGACTGCAAGTCGAATGGGGATATTCAAGTATTTTCTTTGATATTAATTCAAGTTACACTTTTTGAGCGTGGTGACCGATAAGAAAACAAATTTAAATAGAGAAAAGGTATTTTAATAGGTTTTAAAGGCCTGCGAGTCGAATGGGGATATTCAAGTTTTTTCTTTGATATTAATTCAAGTTACACTTTTTGAGCGTGGTGACCGATAAGAAAACAAATTTTAATAGAGAAAAGGTATTTAATAGGTTTTAAAGGCTTGCAAGTCGAATGGGGATATTCAAGTTTTTTCTTTGATATTAATTCAAGTTACACTTTTTGAGCGTGGTGACAGATAAGAAAACAAATTTTAATAAAGAAAAGGTTTTTAACAGGTGTTAAAGGATTGCAAGTCGAATGGGGATATTCAAGTTTTTCCTTTGATATTAATGAATAAGATAACAATAATGATAAGAAAACAAATTTAAATAGAGAAAAGGTGTTTTAATAGGTTTTAAAGGCCTGCAAGTCGAATGGGGATATTCAAGTTTTTTCTTTGATATTAATTCAAGTTACACTTTTTGAGCGTGGTGACCGACAAGAAAACAAATTTTAATAGAGAAAAGGTATTTAATAGGTTTTAAAGGCCTGCAAGTCGAATGGGGATATTAAAGTTTTTTCTTTGATATTATTCAAGTTACACTTTTTGAGCGTGGTGACCGATAAGAAAACAAATTTTAATAGAGAAAAGGTATTTAATAGGTTTTAAAGGCCTGCAAGTCGAATGGGGATATTAAAGTTTTTCTTTGATATTAATACAAGCTACACTTTTTGAGCTTGGTGACCGATAAGAAAACAAATTTTAATAGAGAAAAGGTATTTAATAGGTTTTAAAGGCCTGCAAGTCGAATGGGGACATTCAAGTTTTTTCTTTGATATTAATGAATAAGATAACAATAATGATAAGATAACAATAATGATAAGAATACAAATTTTAATAGAGAAAAGGTATTTAATGGGTTTTAAAGGCTTGCAAGTCGAATGGGGATATTCAATTTTTTTCTTTGATATTATTTCAAGTTACACTTTTTGAGCGTGGTGACCGATAAGAAAACAAATTTTAATAAAGAAAAGGTAATTAATTCGTTTTAAAGGCCTGCAAGTCGAATGGGGATATTCAAGTTTTTCCTTTGATATTAATGAATAAGATAACAATAATGATAAGAAAACAAATTTTAATAGAGAAAAGGTATTTTAATAGGTTTTAAAGGCCTGCAAGTCGAATGGGGATATTCAATTTTTTTCTTTGATATTAATTCAAGTTACACTTTTTGAGCGTATTGACCGATAAGAAAAAAAATTTTAATAGAGAAAAGGTATTTAATAGGTTTTAAAGGCCTGCAAGTCGAATGGGGATATTAAAGTTTTTACTTTGATATTAATTCAAGTTACACTTTTTGAGCGTGGTGACCGATAAGAAAGCAAATTTTAATAGAGAAAAGGTATTTAAAAGGTTTTAAAGGCCTGCAAGTCGAATGGGGATATTCAAGTTTTTTATTTGATATTAATTCAAGTTACACTTTTTGAGCGTGGTGACCGATAAGAAAACAAATTTTAATAGAGAAAAGTTATTTTAATAGGTTTTAAAGGCCTGCAAGTCGAATGGGGATATTCAAGATTTTTCTTTGATATTAATTCAAGTTACACTTTTTGAGCGTGGTGACCGATATAAAACAAATTTTAATAGAGAAAAGGTATTTAATAGATTTTAAAGGCCTGCAAGTCGAATGGGGATATTAAAGTTTTTTCTTTGATATTAATTCAAGCTAAACTTTTTGAGCTTGGTGACCGATAAGAAAACAAATTTTAATAGAAAAAAGGTATTTAATAGGTTTTAAAGGCCTGCAAGTCGAATGGGGATATTCAAGGTTTTCTTTTGATATTAATGAATAAGATAACAATAATGATAAGATAACAATAATGATAAGAAAAAAAATTTTAATAGAGAAAAGGTATTTTAATAGGTTTTAAAGGCCTGCAAGTCGAATGGGGATATTCAAGTTTTTTCTTTGATATTAATTCAAGTTACACTTTTTGAGCGTGGTGACAGATAAGAAAACAAATTTTAATAAAGAAATGGTTTTTAATAGGTGTTAAAGGATTGCAAGTCGAATGGGGATATTCAAGTTTTTCCTTTGATATTAATGAATAAGATAACAATAATGATAAGAAAACAAATTTAAATAGAGAAAAGGTATTTTAATAGGTTTTAAAGGCCTGCAAGTCGAATGGGGATATTCAAGTATTTTCTTTGATATTAATTCAAGTTACACTTTTTGAGCGTGGTGACCGATAAGAAAACAAATTTTAATAGAGAAAAGGTATTTAATAGGTTTTAAAGGCCTGCAAGTCGAATGGGGATATTCAAGTATTTTCTTTGATATTAATTCAAGTTACACTTTTTGAGCGTGGTGACCGATAAGAAAACAAATTTTAATAGAGAAAAGGTATTTAATAGGTTTTAAAGGCCTGCAAGTCGAATGGGGACATTCAAGTTTTTTCTTTGATATTAATGAATAAGATAACAATAATGATAAGATAACAATAATGATAAGAATACAAATTTTAATAGAGAAAAGGTATTTTAATAGGTTTTAAAGGCATGCAAGTAAAATGGGGATATTCAATTTTTTTCTTTGATATTATTTCAAGTTACACTTTTTGAGAGTGGTGACCGATAAGAAAACAAATTTAAATAGAGAAAAGGTATTTAATGGGTTTTAAAGGCTTGCAAGTCGAATGGGGATATTCAAGTTTTTTCTTTGATATTAATTCAAGTTACACTTTTTGAGCGTGGTGACCGATAAGAAAACAAATTTTAATAAAGAAAAGGTAATTAATTCGTTTTAAAGGCCTGCAAGTCGAATGGGGATATTCAAGTTTTTCCTTTGATATTAATGAATAAGATAACAATAATGATAAGAAAACAAATTTTAATAGAGAAAAGGTATTGTAATAGGTTTTAAAGGCCTGCAAGTCGAATGGGGATATTCAATTTTTTTCTTTGATATTAATTTAAGTTACACTTTTTGAGCGTATTGACCGATAAGTAAACAAATTTTAATAGAGAAAAGGTATTTAAAAGGTTTTAAAGGCCTGCAAGTCGAATGGGGACATTCAAGGTTTTTCTTTGATATTAATGAATAAGATAACAATAATGATAAGATAACAATAATGAAAAGAATACAAATTTTAATAGAGAAAAGTTATTTTAATAGGTTTTAAAGGCCTGCAAGTCGAATGGGGATATTCAAATTTTTTCTTTGATATTAATTCAAGTTACATTTTTTGAGCGTAGTGACTGATATAAAACAAAATTTAATAGAGAAAAGGTATTTTATAGGTTTTAAAGGCCTGCAAGTTGTATAAGGCCATTCAAGTTTTTTCTTTGATATTAATGAATAAGATAACAATAATGATAAGATAACAATAATGATAAGATAACAATAATGATAAGAAAACAAATTTTAATAGAGAAAAGGTATTTTAATAGGTTTTAAAGGACTGCAAGTCGAATGGGGATATTCAAGTTTTTTCTTTGATATTAATTCAAGTTACAATTTTGAGCGTGGTGACCGATAAGAAAGTAAATTTTAATAGAGAAAAGGTATTTAATAGGTTTTAAAGGCCTGCAAGTCGAATGGGGATATTCAAGTATTTTCTTTGATATTAATTCAAGTTACACTTTTTGAGCGTGGTGACCGATAAGAAAACAAATTTAAATAGAGAAAAGGTATTTTAATAGGTTTTAAAGGCCTGCGAGTCGAATGGGGATATTCAAGTTTTTTCTTTGATATTAATTCAAGTTACACTTTTTGAGCGTGGTGACCGATAAGAAAACAAATTTTAATAGAGAAAAGGTATTTAATAGGTTTTAAAGGCTTGCAAGTCGAATGGGGATATTCAAGTTTTTTCTTTGATATTAATTCAAGTTACACTTTTTGAGCGTGGTGACAGATAAGAAAACAAATTTTAATAAAGAAAAGGTTTTTAACAGGTGTTAAAGGATTGCAAGTCGAATGGGGATATTCAAGTTTTTCCTTTGATATTAATGAATAAGATAACAATAATGATAAGAAAACAAATTTAAATAGAGAAAAGGTGTTTTAATAGGTTTTAAAGGCCTGCAAGTCGAATGGGGATATTCAAGTTTTTTCTTTGATATTAATTCAAGTTACACTTTTTGAGCGTGGTGACCGACAAGAAAACAAATTTTAATAGAGAAAAGGTATTTAATAGGTTTTAAAGGCCTGCAAGTCGAATGGGGATATTAAAGTTTTTTCTTTGATATTATTCAAGTTACACTTTTTGAGCGTGGTGACCGATAAGAAAACAAATTTTAATAGAGAAAAGGTATTTAATAGGTTTTAAAGGCCTGCAAGTCGAATGGGGATATTAAAGTTTTTCTTTGATATTAATACAAGCTACACTTTTTGAGCTTGGTGACCGATAAGAAAACAAATTTTAATAGAGAAAAGGTATTTAATAGGTTTTAAAGGCCTGCAAGTCGAATGGGGACATTCAAGTTTTTTCTTTGATATTAATGAATAAGATAACAATAATGATAAGATAACAATAATGATAAGAATACAAATTTTAATAGAGAAAAGGTATTTAATGGGTTTTAAAGGCTTGCAAGTCGAATGGGGATATTCAATTTTTTTCTTTGATATTATTTCAAGTTACACTTTTTGAGCGTGGTGACCGATAAGAAAACAAATTTTAATAAAGAAAAGGTAATTAATTCGTTTTAAAGGCCTGCAAGTCGAATGGGGATATTCAAGTTTTTCCTTTGATATTAATGAATAAGATAACAATAATGATAAGAAAACAAATTTTAATAGAGAAAAGGTATTTTAATAGGTTTTAAAGGCCTGCAAGTCGAATAGGGATATTCAATTTTTTTCTTTGATATTAATTCAAGTTACACTTTTTGAGCGTATTGACCGATAAGAAAAAAAATTTTAATAGAGAAAAGGTATTTAATAGGTTTTAAAGGCCTGCAAGTCGAATGGGGATATTAAAGTTTTTACTTTGATATTAATTCAAGTTACACTTTTTGAGCGTGGTGACCGATAAGAAAGCAAATTTTAATAGAGAAAAGGTATTTAAAAGGTTTTAAAGGCCTGCAAGTCGAATGGGGATATTCAAGTTTTTTATTTGATATTAATTCAAGTTACACTTTTTGAGCGTGGTGACCGATAAGAAAACAAATTTTAATAGAGAAAAGTTATTTAATAGGTTTTAAAGGCCTGCAAGTCGAATGGGGATATTCAAGTTTTTTCTTTGATATTAATTCAAGTTACACTTTTTGAGCGTGGTGACCGATAAGAAAACAAATTTTTTTCTTTTATTGAATAAATGAGAATATATCCGCAATAAGAATTTATCAAAAATATCCGCAATCGATTTGTAGGTATCGAAAACTTTGATGTACCAAATTTCAATGATCTAACTCTATTTTTTGAAAAAAAGGTATTTTAATAGGTTTTTTAAAGGCCTGCAAGTCGAATGGGGATATTCAATTTTTTTTTTTTGATATAATTTCAAGTTACAATTTTTGAGCGTGGTGACCGATAACAAAACAAATTTTAATAGAGAAAAGGTACTTCATAGGTTTTAAAGGCCTGCAAGTCGAATGGGGATATTCAAGTTTTTTCTTTGATATTAATGAATAATATAACAATAATAAGAAAACAAATTTTAATAGAGAAAAGGTATTTTAATAGGTTTTAAAGGCCTGCAAGTCGAATGGGGATATTCAAGTTTTTTCTTTGATATTAATTCAAGTTACACATTTGAGCGTGGTGACCGATAAGAAAACAAATTTTAATAGAGAAAAGGTATTTAATAGGTTTTAAAGGCCTGCAAGTCGAATGGGGATATTAAAGTTTTTTCTTTGATATTAATTCAAGTTACACTTTTTGAGCGTGGTGACCGATAAGAAAACAAATTTTAATAGAGAAAAGGTATTTAATAGGTTTTAAAGGCCTGGAAGTCGAATGGGGACATTCAAGTTTTTTTTTTATATTAATGAATAAGATAACAATAATGATAAGATAACAATAATGATAAGAATACAAATTTTAATAGAGAAAAGGTATTTTAATAGGTTTTAAAGGACTGCAAGTCGAATGGGGATATTCAATTTTTTTCTTTGATATTAATTCAAGTTACACTTTTTGAGCGTGTTGACCGATAAGAAAACAAATTTTAATAGAGAAAAGGTATTTAATAGGTTTTAAAGGCCTGCAAGTCGAATGGGGATATTCAAGATTTTTCTTTGATATTAATTCAAGTTACACTTTTTGAGCGTGGTGACCGATATAAAACAAATTTTAATAGAGAAAAGGTATTTAATAGATTTTAAAGGCCTGCAATTCGAATGGGGATATTAAAGTTTTTTCTTTGATATTAATTCAAGCTAAACTTTTTGAGCTTGGTGACCGATAAGAAAACAAATTTTAATAGAAAAAAGGTATTTAATAGGTTTTAAAGGCCTGCAAGTCGAATGGGGATATTCAAGGTTTTCTTTTGATATTAATGAATAAGATAACAATAATGATAAGATAACAATAATGATAAGAAAAAAAATTTTAATAGAGAAAAGGTATTTTAATAGGTTTTAAAGGCCTGCAAGTCGAATGGGGATATTCAAGTTTTTTCTTTGATATTAATTCAAGTTACACTTTTTGAGCGTGGTGACAGATAAGAAAACAAATTTTAATAAAGAAATGGTTTTTAATAGGTGTTAAAGGATTGCAAGTCGAATGGGGATATTCAAGTTTTTCCTTTGATATTAATGAATAAGATAACAATAATGATAAGAAAACAAATTTAAATAGAGAAAAGGTATTTTAATAGGTTTTAAAGGCCTGCAAGTCGAATGGGGATATTCAAGTATTTTCTTTGATATTAATTCAAGTTACACTTTTTGAGCGTGGTGACCGATAAGAAAACAAATTTTAATAGAGAAAAGGTATTTAATAGGTTTTAAAGGCCTGCAAGTCGAATGGGGATATTCAAGTATTTTCTTTGATATTAATTCAAGTTACACTTTTTGAGCGTGGTGACCGATAAGAAAACAAATTTTAATAGAGAAAAGGTATTTAATAGGTTTTAAAGGCCTGCAAGTCGAATGGGGACATTCAAGTTTTTTCTTTGATATTAATGAATAAGATAACAATAATGATAAGATAACAATAATGATAAGAATACAAATTTTAATAGAGAAAAGGTATTTTAATAGGTTTTAAAGGCATGCAAGTAAAATGGGGATATTCAATTTTTTTCTTTGATATTATTTCAAGTTACACTTTTTGAGAGTGGTGACCGATAAGAAAACAAATTTAAATAGAGAAAAGGTATTTAATGGGTTTTAAAGGCTTGCAAGTCGAATGGGGATATTCAAGTTTTTTCTTTGATATTAATTCAAGTTACACTTTTTGAGCGTGGTGACCGATAAGAAAACAAATTTTAATAAAGAAAAGGTAATTAATTCGTTTTAAAGGCCTGCAAGTCGAATGGGGATATTCAAGTTTTTCCTTTGATATTAATGAATAAGATAACAATAATGATAAGAAAACAAATTTTAATAGAGAAAAGCTATTGTAATAGGTTTTAAAGGCCTGCAAGTCGAATGGGGATATTCAATTTTTTTCTTTGATATTAATTTAAGTTACACTTTTTGAGCGTATTGACCGATAAGTAAACAAATTTTAATAGAGAAAAGGTATTTAAAAGGTTTTAAAGGCCTGCAAGTCGAATGGGGACATTCAAGGTTTTTCTTTGATATTAATGAATAAGATAACAATAATGATAAGATAACAATAATGAAAAGAATACAAATTTTAATAGAGAAAAGTTATTTTAATAGGTTTTAAAGGCCTGCAAGTCGAATGGGGATATTCAAATTTTTTCTTTGATATTAATTCAAGTTACATTTTTTGAGCGTAGTGACTGATATAAAACAAAATTTAATAGAGAAAAGGTATTTTATAGGTTTTAAAGGCCTGCAAGTTGTATAAGGCCATTCAAGTTTTTTCTTTGCTATTAATGAATAAGATAACAATAATGATAAGATAACAATAATGATAAGATAACAATAATGATAAGAAAACAAATTTTAATAGAGAAAAGGTATTTTAATAGGTTTTAAAGGACTGCAAGTCGAATGGGGATATTCAAGTTTTTTCTTTGATATTAATTCAAGTTACAATTTTGAGCGTGGTGACCGATAAGAAAGTAAATTTTAATAGAGAAAAGGTATTTAATAGGTTTTAAAGGCCTGCAAGTCGAATGGGGATATTCAAGTATTTTCTTTGATATTAATTCAAGTTACACTTTTTGAGCGTGGTGACCGATAAGAAAACAAATTTAAATAGAGAAAAGGTATTTTAATAGGTTTTAAAGGCCTGCGAGTCGAATGGGGATATTCAAGTTTTTTCTTTGATATTAATTCAAGTTACACTTTTTGAGCGTGGTGACCGATAAGAAAACAAATTTTAATAGAGAAAAGGTATTTAATAGGTTTTAAAGGCCTGCAAGTCGAATGGGGATATTCAAGTATTTTCTTTGATATTAATTCAAGTTACACTTTTTGAGCGTGGTGACCGATAAGAAAACAAATTTTAATAGAGAAAAGGTATTTAATAGGTTTTAAAGGCCTGCAAGTCGAATGGGGATATTAAAGTTTTTTCTTTGATATTAATTCAAGCTAAACTATTTGAGCTTGATGACCGATAAGTAAACAAATTTTAATAGAAAAAAGGTATTTAATAGGTTTTAAAGGCCTGCAAGTCGAATGGGGACATTCAAGTTTTTTCTTTGATATTAATGAATAAGATAACAATAATGATAAGATAACAATAATGATGAGAATACAAATTTTAATAGAGAAAGGGTATTTTAATAGGTTTTAAAGGCCTGCAAGTAAAATGGGGATATTCAATTTTTTTCTTTGATATTATTTCAAGTTACACTTTTTGAGAGTGGTGACCGATAAGAAGACAAATTTAAATAGAGAAAAGGTATTTAATGGGTTTTAAAGGCTTGCAAGTCGAATGGGGATATTCAAGTTTTTTCTTTGATATTAATTCAAGCTAAACTATTTGAGCTTGATGACCGATAAGAAAACAAATTTTAATAGAAAAAAGGTATTTAATAGGTTTTAAAGGCCTGCAAGTCGAATGGGGACATTCAAGTTTTTTCTTTGATATTAATGAATAAGATAACAATAATGATAAGATAACAATAATGATAAGAATACAAATTTTAATAGAGAAAAGGTATTTTAATAGGTTTTAAAGGCCTGCAAGTAAAATGGAGATATTCAATTTTTTTCTTTGATATCATTTCAAGTTACACTTTTTGAGCGTGGTGACCGATAAGAAAACAAATTTTAATAAAGAAAAGGTAATTAATTCGTTTTAAAGGCCTGCAAGTCGAATGGGGATATTCAAGTTTTTCCTTTGATATTAATGAATAAGATAACAATAATGATAAGAAAACAAATTTTAATAGAGAAAAGGAATTTTAATAGGTTTTAAAGGCCTGCAAGTCGAATGGGGATATTCAATTTTTTTCTTTGATATTAATTTAAGTTACACTTTTTGAGCGTATTGACCGATAAGAAAACAAATTTTAATAGAGAAAAGGTATTTAATAGGTTTTAAAGGCCTGCAAGTCGAATGGGGATATTAAAGTTTTTTCTTTGATATTAATTCAAGTTACACTTTTTGAGCGTGGTGACCGATAAGAAAACAAATTTTAATAGGGAAAAGGTATTTAAAAGGTTTTAAAGGCCTGCAAATCGAATGGGGACATTCAAGGTTTTTCTTTGATATTATTGAATAAAATAACAATAATGATAAGATAACAATAATGATAAGAATACAAATTTTAATAGAGAAAAGTTATTTTAATAGGTTTTAAAGGCCTGCAAGTCGAATGGGGATATTCAAATTTTTTCTTTGATATTAATTCAAGTTACATTTTTTGAGCGTAGTGACCGATATAAAACAAATTTTAATAGAGAAAAGGTATTTTATAGGTTTTAAAGGCCTGCAAGTTGTATAAGGCCATTCAAGTTTTTTCTTTGATATTAATGAATAAGATAACAATAATGATAAGATAACAATAATGATAAGAAAACAAATTTTAATAGAGAAAAGGTATTTTAATGGGTTTTAAAGGACTGCAAGTCGAATGGGGATATTCAATTTTTTTCTTTGATATTAATTCAAGTTACACTTTTTGAGCGTGGTGACCGATATAAAACAAATTTTAATAGAGAAAAGGTATTTAATAGGTTTTAAAGGCCTGCAAGTCGAATGGGGATATTCAAGGTTTTTCTTTGATATTAATGAATAAGATAACAATAATGATAAGATAACAATAATGATAAGAAAACAAATTTTAATAGAGAAAAGTTATTTTAATAGGTTTTAAAGGCCTGCAAGTCGAATGGGGATATTCAAGTTTTTCCTTTGATATTAATGAATAAGATAACAATAATGATAAGAAAACAAATTTAAATAGAGAAAAGGTATTTTAATAGGTTTTAAAGGCCTGCAAGTCGAATGGGGATATTCAAGTTTTTTCTTTGATATTAATTCAAGTTACACTTTTTGAGCGTGGTGACCGATAAGAAAACAAATTTTAATAGAGAAAAGGTATTTAATAGGTTTTAAAGGCCTGCAAGTCGAATGGGGATATTAAAGTTTTTTCTTTGATATTAATTCAAGCTACACTTTTTGAGCTTGGTGACCGATAAGAAAACAAATTTTAATAGAGAAAAGGTATTTAATGGGTTTTAAAGGCTTGCAAGTCGAATGGGGATATTCAAGTTTTTTCTTTGATATTAATTCAAGTTACACCTTTTGAGCGTGGTGACCGATAAGAAAACAAATTTTAATAAAGAAAAGGTAATTAATTCGTTTTAAAGGCCTGCAAGTCGAATGGGGATATTCAAGTTTTTCCTTTGATATTAATGAATAAGATAACAATAATGATAAGAAAACAAATTTTAATAGAGAAAATGTATTTTAATAGGTTTTAAAGGCCTGCAAGTCGAATGGGGATATTCAAGTATTTTCTTTGATATTAATTCAAGTTACACTTTTTGAGCGTGGTGACCGATAAGAAAACAAATTTTAATAGAGAAAAGGTATTTAATAGGTTTTAAAGGCCTGCAAGTCGAATGTGAATATTAAAGTTTTTTCTTTGATATTAATTCAAGCTACACTTTTTGAGCTTGGTGACCGATAAGAAAACAAATTTTAATAGAGAAAAGGTATTTAATAGGTTTTAAAGGCCTGCAAGTCGAATGGGGACATTCAAGTTTTTTCTTTGATATTAATGAATAAGATAACAATAATGATAAGAATACAAATTTTAATAGAGAAAAGGT
The DNA here is from genome assembly GCA_963930645.1 of Salticus scenicus. NCBI lineage: Eukaryota > Metazoa > Arthropoda > Arachnida > Araneae > Salticidae > Salticus > Salticus scenicus. Next base: position 8,668,452 of record OZ005651.1, on the reverse strand, counting down.
ATTTTAATAGGTTTTAAAGGCCTGCAAGTAAAATGGGGATATTCAATTTTTTTCTTTGATATTATTTCAAGTTACACTTTTTGAGCGTGGTGACCGATAAGAAAACAAATTTTAATAGAGAAAAGGTATTTAATGGGTTTTAAAGGCTTGCAAGTCGAATGGGGATATTCAAGTTTTTTCTTTGATATTAATTCAAGTTACACTTTTTGAGCGTGGTGAACGATAAGAAAACAAATTTTAATAAAGAAAAGGTAATTAATTCGTTTTAAAGGCCTGCAAGTCGAATGGGGATATTCAAGTTTTTCCTTTGATATTAATGAATAAGATAACAATAATGATAAGAAAACAAATTTTAATAGAGAAAAGGTATTTTAATAGGTTTTAAAGGCCTGCAAGTCGAATGGGGATATTAAAGTTTTTTCTTTGATATTAATTCAAGCTACACTTTTTGAGCTTGGTGACCGATAAGAAAACAAATTTTAATAGAGAAAAGGTATTTAATAGGTTTTAAAGGCCAGCAAGTCGAATGGGGACATTCAAGTTTTTTCTTTGATATTAATGAATAAGATAACAATAATGATAAGATAACAATAATGATAAGAATACAAATTTTAATAGAGAAAAGGTATTTTAATAGGTTTTAAAGGCCTGCAAGTAAAATGGGGATATTCAATTTTTTTCTTTGATATTATTTCAAGTTACACTTTTTGAGCGTGGTGACCGATAAGAAAACAAATTTTAATAGAGAAAAGGTATTTAATGGGTTTTAAAGGCTTGCAAGTCGAATGGGGATATTCAAGTTTTTTCTTTGATATTAATTCAAGTTACACCTTTTGAGCGTGGTGACCGATAAGAAAACAAATTTTAATAAAGAAAAGGTAATTAATTCGTTTTAAAGGCCTGCAAGTCGAATGGGGATATTCAAGTATTTTCTTTGATATTAATTCAAGTTACACTTTTTGAGCGTGGTGACCGATAAGAAAACAAATTTTAATAGAGAAAAGGTATTTAATAGGTTTTAAAGGCCTGCAAGTTGTATAAGGCCATTCAAGTTTTTTCTTTGATATTAATGAATAAGATAACAATAATGATAAGATAACAATAATGATAAGATAACAATAATGATAAGAAAACAAATTTTAATAGAGAAAAGGTATTTTAATAGGTTTTAAAGGACTGCAAGTCGAATGGGGATATTCAAGTTTTTTCTTTGATATTAATTCAAGTTACAATTTTGAGCGTGGTGACCGATAAGAAAGTAAATTTTAATAGAGAAAAGGTATTTAATAGGTTTTAAAGGCCTGCAAGTCGAATGGGGATATTCAAGTATTTTCTTTGATATTAATTCAAGTTACACTTTTTGAGCGTGGTGACCGATAAGAAAACAAATTTAAATAGAGAAAAGGTATTTTAATAGGTTTTAAAGGCCTGCGAGTCGAATGGGGATATTCAAGTTTTTTCTTTGATATTAATTCAAGTTACACTTTTTGAGCGTGGTGACCGATAAGAAAACAAATTTTAATAGAGAAAAGGTATTTAATAGGTTTTAAAGGCTTGCAAGTCGAATGGGGATATTCAAGTTTTTTCTTTGATATTAATTCAAGTTACACTTTTTGAGCGTGGTGACAGATAAGAAAACAAATTTTAATAAAGAAAAGGTTTTTAACAGGTGTTAAAGGATTGCAAGTCGAATGGGGATATTCAAGTTTTTCCTTTGATATTAATGAATAAGATAACAATAATGATAAGAAAACAAATTTAAATAGAGAAAAGGTGTTTTAATAGGTTTTAAAGGCCTGCAAGTCGAATGGGGATATTCAAGTTTTTTCTTTGATATTAATTCAAGTTACACTTTTTGAGCGTGGTGACCGACAAGAAAACAAATTTTAATAGAGAAAAGGTATTTAATAGGTTTTAAAGGCCTGCAAGTCGAATGGGGATATTAAAGTTTTTTCTTTGATATTATTCAAGTTACACTTTTTGAGCGTGGTGACCGATAAGAAAACAAATTTTAATAGAGAAAAGGTATTTAATAGGTTTTAAAGGCCTGCAAGTCGAATGGGGATATTAAAGTTTTTCTTTGATATTAATACAAGCTACACTTTTTGAGCTTGGTGACCGATAAGAAAACAAATTTTAATAGAGAAAAGGTATTTAATAGGTTTTAAAGGCCTGCAAGTCGAATGGGGACATTCAAGTTTTTTCTTTGATATTAATGAATAAGATAACAATAATGATAAGATAACAATAATGATAAGAATACAAATTTTAATAGAGAAAAGGTATTTAATGGGTTTTAAAGGCTTGCAAGTCGAATGGGGATATTCAATTTTTTTCTTTGATATTATTTCAAGTTACACTTTTTGAGCGTGGTGACCGATAAGAAAACAAATTTTAATAAAGAAAAGGTAATTAATTCGTTTTAAAGGCCTGCAAGTCGAATGGGGATATTCAAGTTTTTCCTTTGATATTAATGAATAAGATAACAATAATGATAAGAAAACAAATTTTAATAGAGAAAAGGTATTTTAATAGGTTTTAAAGGCCTGCAAGTCGAATAGGGATATTCAATTTTTTTCTTTGATATTAATTCAAGTTACACTTTTTGAGCGTATTGACCGATAAGAAAAAAAATTTTAATAGAGAAAAGGTATTTAATAGGTTTTAAAGGCCTGCAAGTCGAATGGGGATATTAAAGTTTTTACTTTGATATTAATTCAAGTTACACTTTTTGAGCGTGGTGACCGATAAGAAAGCAAATTTTAATAGAGAAAAGGTATTTAAAAGGTTTTAAAGGCCTGCAAGTCGAATGGGGATATTCAAGTTTTTTATTTGATATTAATTCAAGTTACACTTTTTGAGCGTGGTGACCGATAAGAAAACAAATTTTAATAGAGAAAAGTTATTTAATAGGTTTTAAAGGCCTGCAAGTCGAATGGGGATATTCAAGTTTTTTCTTTGATATTAATTCAAGTTACACTTTTTGAGCGTGGTGACCGATAAGAAAACAAATTTTTTTCTTTTATTGAATAAATGAGAATATATCCGCAATAAGAATTTATCAAAAATATCCGCAATCGATTTGTAGGTATCGAAAACTTTGATGTACCAAATTTCAATGATCTAACTCTATTTTTTGAAAAAAAGGTATTTTAATAGGTTTTTTAAAGGCCTGCAAGTCGAATGGGGATATTCAATTTTTTTTTTTTGATATAATTTCAAGTTACAATTTTTGAGCGTGGTGACCGATAACAAAACAAATTTTAATAGAGAAAAGGTACTTCATAGGTTTTAAAGGCCTGCAAGTCGAATGGGGATATTCAAGTTTTTTCTTTGATATTAATGAATAATATAACAATAATAAGAAAACAAATTTTAATAGAGAAAAGGTATTTTAATAGGTTTTAAAGGCCTGCAAGTCGAATGGGGATATTCAAGTTTTTTCTTTGATATTAATTCAAGTTACACATTTGAGCGTGGTGACCGATAAGAAAACAAATTTTAATAGAGAAAAGGTATTTAATAGGTTTTAAAGGCCTGCAAGTCGAATGGGGATATTAAAGTTTTTTCTTTGATATTAATTCAAGTTACACTTTTTGAGCGTGGTGACCGATAAGAAAACAAATTTTAATAGAGAAAAGGTATTTAATAGGTTTTAAAGGCCTGGAAGTCGAATGGGGACATTCAAGTTTTTTTTTTATATTAATGAATAAGATAACAATAATGATAAGATAACAATAATGATAAGAATACAAATTTTAATAGAGAAAAGGTATTTTAATAGGTTTTAAAGGACTGCAAGTCGAATGGGGATATTCAATTTTTTTCTTTGATATTAATTCAAGTTACACTTTTTGAGCGTGTTGACCGATAAGAAAACAAATTTTAATAGAGAAAAGGTATTTAATAGGTTTTAAAGGCCTGCAAGTCGAATGGGGATATTCAAGATTTTTCTTTGATATTAATTCAAGTTACACTTTTTGAGCGTGGTGACCGATATAAAACAAATTTTAATAGAGAAAAGGTATTTAATAGATTTTAAAGGCCTGCAATTCGAATGGGGATATTAAAGTTTTTTCTTTGATATTAATTCAAGCTAAACTTTTTGAGCTTGGTGACCGATAAGAAAACAAATTTTAATAGAAAAAAGGTATTTAATAGGTTTTAAAGGCCTGCAAGTCGAATGGGGATATTCAAGGTTTTCTTTTGATATTAATGAATAAGATAACAATAATGATAAGATAACAATAATGATAAGAAAAAAAATTTTAATAGAGAAAAGGTATTTTAATAGGTTTTAAAGGCCTGCAAGTCGAATGGGGATATTCAAGTTTTTTCTTTGATATTAATTCAAGTTACACTTTTTGAGCGTGGTGACAGATAAGAAAACAAATTTTAATAAAGAAATGGTTTTTAATAGGTGTTAAAGGATTGCAAGTCGAATGGGGATATTCAAGTTTTTCCTTTGATATTAATGAATAAGATAACAATAATGATAAGAAAACAAATTTAAATAGAGAAAAGGTATTTTAATAGGTTTTAAAGGCCTGCAAGTCGAATGGGGATATTCAAGTATTTTCTTTGATATTAATTCAAGTTACACTTTTTGAGCGTGGTGACCGATAAGAAAACAAATTTTAATAGAGAAAAGGTATTTAATAGGTTTTAAAGGCCTGCAAGTCGAATGGGGATATTCAAGTATTTTCTTTGATATTAATTCAAGTTACACTTTTTGAGCGTGGTGACCGATAAGAAAACAAATTTTAATAGAGAAAAGGTATTTAATAGGTTTTAAAGGCCTGCAAGTCGAATGGGGACATTCAAGTTTTTTCTTTGATATTAATGAATAAGATAACAATAATGATAAGATAACAATAATGATAAGAATACAAATTTTAATAGAGAAAAGGTATTTTAATAGGTTTTAAAGGCATGCAAGTAAAATGGGGATATTCAATTTTTTTCTTTGATATTATTTCAAGTTACACTTTTTGAGAGTGGTGACCGATAAGAAAACAAATTTAAATAGAGAAAAGGTATTTAATGGGTTTTAAAGGCTTGCAAGTCGAATGGGGATATTCAAGTTTTTTCTTTGATATTAATTCAAGTTACACTTTTTGAGCGTGGTGACCGATAAGAAAACAAATTTTAATAAAGAAAAGGTAATTAATTCGTTTTAAAGGCCTGCAAGTCGAATGGGGATATTCAAGTTTTTCCTTTGATATTAATGAATAAGATAACAATAATGATAAGAAAACAAATTTTAATAGAGAAAAGCTATTGTAATAGGTTTTAAAGGCCTGCAAGTCGAATGGGGATATTCAATTTTTTTCTTTGATATTAATTTAAGTTACACTTTTTGAGCGTATTGACCGATAAGTAAACAAATTTTAATAGAGAAAAGGTATTTAAAAGGTTTTAAAGGCCTGCAAGTCGAATGGGGACATTCAAGGTTTTTCTTTGATATTAATGAATAAGATAACAATAATGATAAGATAACAATAATGAAAAGAATACAAATTTTAATAGAGAAAAGTTATTTTAATAGGTTTTAAAGGCCTGCAAGTCGAATGGGGATATTCAAATTTTTTCTTTGATATTAATTCAAGTTACATTTTTTGAGCGTAGTGACTGATATAAAACAAAATTTAATAGAGAAAAGGTATTTTATAGGTTTTAAAGGCCTGCAAGTTGTATAAGGCCATTCAAGTTTTTTCTTTGCTATTAATGAATAAGATAACAATAATGATAAGATAACAATAATGATAAGATAACAATAATGATAAGAAAACAAATTTTAATAGAGAAAAGGTATTTTAATAGGTTTTAAAGGACTGCAAGTCGAATGGGGATATTCAAGTTTTTTCTTTGATATTAATTCAAGTTACAATTTTGAGCGTGGTGACCGATAAGAAAGTAAATTTTAATAGAGAAAAGGTATTTAATAGGTTTTAAAGGCCTGCAAGTCGAATGGGGATATTCAAGTATTTTCTTTGATATTAATTCAAGTTACACTTTTTGAGCGTGGTGACCGATAAGAAAACAAATTTAAATAGAGAAAAGGTATTTTAATAGGTTTTAAAGGCCTGCGAGTCGAATGGGGATATTCAAGTTTTTTCTTTGATATTAATTCAAGTTACACTTTTTGAGCGTGGTGACCGATAAGAAAACAAATTTTAATAGAGAAAAGGTATTTAATAGGTTTTAAAGGCCTGCAAGTCGAATGGGGATATTCAAGTATTTTCTTTGATATTAATTCAAGTTACACTTTTTGAGCGTGGTGACCGATAAGAAAACAAATTTTAATAGAGAAAAGGTATTTAATAGGTTTTAAAGGCCTGCAAGTCGAATGGGGATATTAAAGTTTTTTCTTTGATATTAATTCAAGCTAAACTATTTGAGCTTGATGACCGATAAGTAAACAAATTTTAATAGAAAAAAGGTATTTAATAGGTTTTAAAGGCCTGCAAGTCGAATGGGGACATTCAAGTTTTTTCTTTGATATTAATGAATAAGATAACAATAATGATAAGATAACAATAATGATGAGAATACAAATTTTAATAGAGAAAGGGTATTTTAATAGGTTTTAAAGGCCTGCAAGTAAAATGGGGATATTCAATTTTTTTCTTTGATATTATTTCAAGTTACACTTTTTGAGAGTGGTGACCGATAAGAAGACAAATTTAAATAGAGAAAAGGTATTTAATGGGTTTTAAAGGCTTGCAAGTCGAATGGGGATATTCAAGTTTTTTCTTTGATATTAATTCAAGCTAAACTATTTGAGCTTGATGACCGATAAGAAAACAAATTTTAATAGAAAAAAGGTATTTAATAGGTTTTAAAGGCCTGCAAGTCGAATGGGGACATTCAAGTTTTTTCTTTGATATTAATGAATAAGATAACAATAATGATAAGATAACAATAATGATAAGAATACAAATTTTAATAGAGAAAAGGTATTTTAATAGGTTTTAAAGGCCTGCAAGTAAAATGGAGATATTCAATTTTTTTCTTTGATATCATTTCAAGTTACACTTTTTGAGCGTGGTGACCGATAAGAAAACAAATTTTAATAAAGAAAAGGTAATTAATTCGTTTTAAAGGCCTGCAAGTCGAATGGGGATATTCAAGTTTTTCCTTTGATATTAATGAATAAGATAACAATAATGATAAGAAAACAAATTTTAATAGAGAAAAGGAATTTTAATAGGTTTTAAAGGCCTGCAAGTCGAATGGGGATATTCAATTTTTTTCTTTGATATTAATTTAAGTTACACTTTTTGAGCGTATTGACCGATAAGAAAACAAATTTTAATAGAGAAAAGGTATTTAATAGGTTTTAAAGGCCTGCAAGTCGAATGGGGATATTAAAGTTTTTTCTTTGATATTAATTCAAGTTACACTTTTTGAGCGTGGTGACCGATAAGAAAACAAATTTTAATAGGGAAAAGGTATTTAAAAGGTTTTAAAGGCCTGCAAATCGAATGGGGACATTCAAGGTTTTTCTTTGATATTATTGAATAAAATAACAATAATGATAAGATAACAATAATGATAAGAATACAAATTTTAATAGAGAAAAGTTATTTTAATAGGTTTTAAAGGCCTGCAAGTCGAATGGGGATATTCAAATTTTTTCTTTGATATTAATTCAAGTTACATTTTTTGAGCGTAGTGACCGATATAAAACAAATTTTAATAGAGAAAAGGTATTTTATAGGTTTTAAAGGCCTGCAAGTTGTATAAGGCCATTCAAGTTTTTTCTTTGATATTAATGAATAAGATAACAATAATGATAAGATAACAATAATGATAAGAAAACAAATTTTAATAGAGAAAAGGTATTTTAATGGGTTTTAAAGGACTGCAAGTCGAATGGGGATATTCAATTTTTTTCTTTGATATTAATTCAAGTTACACTTTTTGAGCGTGGTGACCGATATAAAACAAATTTTAATAGAGAAAAGGTATTTAATAGGTTTTAAAGGCCTGCAAGTCGAATGGGGATATTCAAGGTTTTTCTTTGATATTAATGAATAAGATAACAATAATGATAAGATAACAATAATGATAAGAAAACAAATTTTAATAGAGAAAAGTTATTTTAATAGGTTTTAAAGGCCTGCAAGTCGAATGGGGATATTCAAGTTTTTCCTTTGATATTAATGAATAAGATAACAATAATGATAAGAAAACAAATTTAAATAGAGAAAAGGTATTTTAATAGGTTTTAAAGGCCTGCAAGTCGAATGGGGATATTCAAGTTTTTTCTTTGATATTAATTCAAGTTACACTTTTTGAGCGTGGTGACCGATAAGAAAACAAATTTTAATAGAGAAAAGGTATTTAATAGGTTTTAAAGGCCTGCAAGTCGAATGGGGATATTAAAGTTTTTTCTTTGATATTAATTCAAGCTACACTTTTTGAGCTTGGTGACCGATAAGAAAACAAATTTTAATAGAGAAAAGGTATTTAATGGGTTTTAAAGGCTTGCAAGTCGAATGGGGATATTCAAGTTTTTTCTTTGATATTAATTCAAGTTACACCTTTTGAGCGTGGTGACCGATAAGAAAACAAATTTTAATAAAGAAAAGGTAATTAATTCGTTTTAAAGGCCTGCAAGTCGAATGGGGATATTCAAGTTTTTCCTTTGATATTAATGAATAAGATAACAATAATGATAAGAAAACAAATTTTAATAGAGAAAATGTATTTTAATAGGTTTTAAAGGCCTGCAAGTCGAATGGGGATATTCAAGTATTTTCTTTGATATTAATTCAAGTTACACTTTTTGAGCGTGGTGACCGATAAGAAAACAAATTTTAATAGAGAAAAGGTATTTAATAGGTTTTAAAGGCCTGCAAGTCGAATGTGAATATTAAAGTTTTTTCTTTGATATTAATTCAAGCTACACTTTTTGAGCTTGGTGACCGATAAGAAAACAAATTTTAATAGAGAAAAGGTATTTAATAGGTTTTAAAGGCCTGCAAGTCGAATGGGGACATTCAAGTTTTTTCTTTGATATTAATGAATAAGATAACAATAATGATAAGAATACAAATTTTAATAGAGAAAAGGTATTTTAATAGGTTTTAAAGGCCTGCAAGTAAAATGGGGATATTCAATTTTTTTCTTTGATATTATTTCAAGTTACACTTTTTGAGCGTGGTGACCGATAAGAAAACAAATTTTAATAGAGAAAAGGTATTTAATGGGTTTTAAAGGCTTGCAAGTCGAATGGGGATATTCAAGTTTTTTCTTTGATATTAATTCAAGTTACACTTTTTGAGCGTGGTGAACGATAAGAAAACAAATTTTAATAAAGAAAAGGTAATTAATTCGTTTTAAAGGCCTGCAAGTCGAATGGGGATATTCAAGTTTTTCCTTTGATATTAATGAATAAGATAACAATAATGATAAGAAAACAAATTTTAATAGAGAAAAGGTATTTTAATAGGTTTTAAAGGCCTGCAAGTCGAATGGGGATATTAAAGTTTTTTCTTTGATATTAATTCAAGCTACACTTTTTGAGCTTGGTGACCGATAAGAAAACAAATTTTAATAGAGAAAAGGTATTTAATAGGTTTTAAAGGCCAGCAAGTCGAATGGGGACATTCAAGTTTTTTCTTTGATATTAATGAATAAGATAACAATAATGATAAGATAACAATAATGATAAGAATACAAATTTTAATAGAGAAAAGGTATTTTAATAGGTTTTAAAGGCCTGCAAGTAAAATGGGGATATTCAATTTTTTTCTTTGATATTATTTCAAGTTACACTTTTTGAGCGTGGTGACCGATAAGAAAACAAATTTTAATAGAGAAAAGGTATTTAATGGGTTTTAAAGGCTTGCAAGTCGAATGGGGATATTCAAGTTTTTTCTTTGATATTAATTCAAGTTACACCTTTTGAGCGTGGTGACCGATAAGAAAACAAATTTTAATAAAGAAAAGGTAATTAATTCGTTTTAAAGGCCTGCAAGTCGAATGGGGATATTCAAGTATTTTCTTTGATATTAATTCAAGTTACACTTTTTGAGCGTGGTGACCGATAAGAAAACAAATTTTAATAGAGAAAAGGTATTTAATAGGTTTTAAAGGCCTGCAAGTCGAATGGGGATATTAAAGTTTTTTCTTTGATATTAATTCAAGCTACACTTTTTGAGCTTCGTGACCGATAAGAAAACAAATTTTAATAGAGAAAAGGTATTTAATAGGATTTAAAGGCCTGCAAGTCGAATGGGGACATTCAAGTTTTTTCTTTGATATTAATGAATAGGATAACAATAATGATAAGATAACAATAATGATAAGAATACAAATTATAATAGAGAAAAGGTATTTTAATAGGTTTTAAAGGCCTGCAAGTAAAATGGGGATATTCAATTTTTTTCTTTGATATTAATTCAAGTTACACTTTTTGAGCGTGGTGACAGATAAGAAAACAAATTTTAATAAAGAAAAAGGTTTTTAATAGGTGTTAAAGGATTGCAAGTCGAATGGGGATATTCAAGTTTTTCCTTTGATATTAATGAATAAGATAACAATAATGATAAGAAAACAAATTTAAATAGAGAAAAGGTGTTTTAATAGGTTTTAAAGGCCTGCAAGTCGAATGGGGATATTCAAGTTTTTTCTTTGATATTAATTCAAGTTACACTTTTTGAGCGTGGTGACCGATAAGAAAACAAATTTTAATAGAGAAAAGGTATTTAATAGGTTTTAAAGGCCTGCAAGTCGAATGGGGATATTCAAGTTTTTTCTTTGATATTAATTCAAGTTACACCTTTTGAGCGTGGTGACCGATAAGAAAACAAATTTTAATAAAGAAAAGGTAATTAATTCGTTTTAAAGGCCTGCAAGTCGAATGGGGATATTCAAGTTTTTCCTTTGATATTAATGAATAAGATAACAATAATGATAAGAAAACAAATTTTAATAGAGAAAAGGTATTTAATAGGTTTTAAAGGCCTGCAAGTCGAATGGGGACATTCAAGTTTTTTCTTTGATATTAATGAATAAGATAACAATAATGATAAGAAAACAAATTTTAATAGAGAAAAGGTATTTTAATAGGTTTTAAAGGCCTGCAAGTCGAATGGGGATATTCAAGTTTTTCCTTTGATATTAATGAATAAGATAACAATAATGATAAGAAAACAAATTTTAATAGAGAAAAGGTATTTAATAGGTTTTAAAGGCCTGCAAGTCGAATGGGGACATTCAAGTTTTTTCTTTGATATTAATGAATAAGATAACAATAATGATAAGAAAACAAATTTTAATAGAGAAAAGGTATTTTAATAGGTTTTAAAGGCCTGCAAGTCGAATGGGGATATTAAAGTTTTTTCTTTGATATTAATTCAAGTTACACTTTTTGAGCGTGGTGACCGATAAGAAAACAAATTTTAATAGAGAAAAGTATTTAAAAGGTTTTAAAGGCCTGCAAGTCGAATGGGGACATTCAAGGTTTTTCTTTGATATTAATGAATAAGATAACAATAATGATAAGATAACAATAATGATAAGAATACAAATTTTAATAGAGAAAAGTTATTTTAATAGGTTTTAAAGGCCTGCAAGTCGAATGGGGATATTCAAATTTTTTCTTTGATATTAATTCAAGTTACATTTTTTGAGCGTAGTGACTGATATAAAACAAAATTTAATAGAGAAAAGGTATTTTATAGGTTTTAAAGGCCTGCAAGTTGTATAAGGCCATTCAAGTTTTTTCTTTGATATTAATGAATAAGATAACAATAATGATAAGATAACAATAATGATAAGAAAACAAATTTTAATAGAGAAAAGGTATTTTAATAGGTTTTAAAGGACTGCAAGTCGAATGGGGATATTCAAGTTTTTTCTTTGATATTAATTCAAGTTACAATTTTGAGCGTGGTGACCGATAAGAAAGTAAATTTTAATAGAGAAAAGGTATTTAATAGGTTTTAAAGGCCTGCAAGTCGAATGGGGATATTCAAGTATTTTCTTTGATATTAATTCAAGTTACACTTTTTGAGCGTGGTGACCGATAAGAAAACAAATTTAAATAGAGAAAAGGTATTTTAATAGGTTTTAAAGGCCTGCGAGTCGAATGGGGATATTCAAGTTTTTTCTTTGATATTAATTCAAGTTACACTTTTTGAGCGTGGTGACCGATAAGAAAACAAATTTTAATAGAGAAAAGGTATTTAATAGGTTTTAAAGGCCTGCAAGTCGAATGGGGATATTCAAGTATTTTCTTTGATATTAATTCAAGTTACACTTTTTGAGCGTGGTGACCGATAAGAAAACAAATTTTAATAGAGAAAAGGTATTTAATAGGTTTTAAAGGCCTGCAAGTCGAATGGGGATATTACAGTTTTTTCTTTGATATTAATTCAAGCTAAACTATTTGAGCTTGATGACCGATAAGAAAACAAATTTTAATAGAAAAAAGGTATTTAATAGGTTTTAAAGGCCTGCAAGTCGAATGGGGACATTCAAGTTTTTTCTTTGATATTAATGAATAAGATAACAATAATGATAAGATAACAATAATGATATGAATACAAATTTTAATAGAGAAAAGGTATTTTAATAGGTTTTAAAGGCCTGCAAGTAAAATGGGGATATTCAATTTTTTTCTTTGATATTATTTCAAGTTACACTTTTTGAGAGTGGTGACCGATAAGAAAACAAATTTAAATAGAGAAAAGGTATTTAATGGGTTTTAAAGGCTTGCAAGTCGAATGGGGATATTCAAGTTTTTTCTTTGATATTAATTCAACCTAAACTATTTGAGCTGGATGACCGATAAGAAAACAAATTTTAATAGAAAAAAAGTATTTAATAGGTTTTAAAGGCTTGCAAGTCGAATGGGGACATTCAAGTTTTTTCTTTGATATTAATGAATAAGATAACAATAATGATAAGATAACAATAATGATAAGAATACAAATTTTAATAGAGAAAAGGTATTTTAATAGGTTTTAAAGGCCTGCAAGTAACATGGGGATATTCAATTTTTTTCTTTGATATTATTTCAAGTTACACTTTTTGAGCGTGGTGACCGATAAGAAAACAAATTTTAATAAAGAAAAGGTAATTAATTCGTTTTAAAGGCCTGCAAGTCGAATGGGGATATTCAAGTTTTTCCTTTGATATTAATGAATAAGATAACAATAATGATAAGATAACAATAATGATAAGAATACAAATTTTAATAGAGAAAAGTTATTTTAATAGGTTTTAAAGGCCTGCAAGTCGAATGGGGATATTCAAATTTTTTCTTTGATATTAATTCAAGTTACATTTTTTGAGCGTAGTGACCGATATAAAACAAATTTTAATAGAGAAATGGTATTTTATAGGTTTTAAAGGCCTGCAAGTTGTATAAGGCCATTCAAGTTTTTTCTTTGATATTAATGAATAAGATAACAATAATGATAAGATAACAATAATGATAAGAAAACAAATTTTAATAGAGAAAAGGTATTTTAATGGGTTTTAAAGGACTGCAAGTCGAATGGGGATATTCAATTTTTTTCTTTGATATTAATTCAAGTTACACTTTTTGAGCGTGTTGACCGATAAGAAAACAAATTTTGATAGAGAAAAGGTATTTAATAAGTTTTAAAGATCTGCAAGTTCAATGGGGATATTCAAGTTTTTTCTTTGATATTAATTCAAGTTACACTTTTTGAGCGTGGTGACCGATATAAAACAAATTTTAATAGAGAAAAGGTATTTAATAGGTTTTAAAGGCCTGCAAGTCGAATGGGGATATTCAAGGTTTTTCTTTGATATTAATGAATAAGATAACAATAATGATAAGATAACAATAATGATAAGAAAACAAATTTTAATAGAGAAAAGGTATTTTAATAGGTTTTAAAGGCCTGCAAGTCGAATGGGGATATTCAAGTTTTTCCTTTGATATTAATGAATAAGATAACAATAATGATAAGAAAACAAATTTAAATAGAGAAAAGGTATTTTAATAGGTTTTAAAGGCCTGCAAGTCGAATGGGGATATTCAAGTTTTTTCTTTGATATTAATTCAAGTTACACTTTTTGAGCGTGGTGACCGATAAGAAAACAAATTTTAATAGAGAAAAGGTATTTAATAGGTTTTAAAGGCCTGCAAGTCGAATGGGGATATTCAAGTATTTTCTTTGATATTAATTCAAGTTACACTTTTTGAGCGTGGTGACCGATAAGAAAACAAATTTTAATAGAGAAAAGGTATTTAATAGGTTTTAAAGGCCTGCAAGTCGAATGGGGATATTAAAGTTTTTTCTTTGATATTAATTCAAGCTACACTTTTTGACCTTGGTGACCGATAAGAAAACAAATTTTAATAGAGAAAAGGTATTTAATAGGTTTTAAAGGCCTGCAAGTCGAATGGGGACATTCAAGTTTTTTCTTTGATATTAATGAATAAGATAACAATAATGATAAGAATACAAATTTTAATAGAGAAAAGGTATTTTAATAGGTTTTAAAGGCCTGCAAGTAAAATGGGGATATTCAATTTTTTTCTTTGATATTATTTCAAGTTACACTTTTTGAGCGTGGTGACCGATAAGAAAACAAATTTTAATAGAGAAAAGGTATTTAATGGGTTTTAAAGGCTTGCAAGTCGAATGGGGATATTCAAGTTTTTTCTTTGATATTAATTCAAGTTACACTTTTTGAGCGTGGTGACCGATAAGAAAACAAATTTTAATAAAGAAAAGGTAATTAATTCGTTTTAAAGGCCTGCAAGTCGAATGGGGATATTCAAGTTTTTCCTTTGATATTAATGAATAAGATAACAATAATGATAAGAAAACAAATTTTAATAGAGAAAAGGTATTTTAATAGGTTTTAAAGGCCTGCAAGTCGAATGGGGATATTCAAGTATTTTCTTTGATATTAATTCAAGTTACACTTTTTGAGCGTGGTGACCGATAAGAAAACAAATTTTAATAGAGAAAAGGTATTTAATAGGTTTTAAAGGCCTGCAAGTCGAATGGGGATATTAAAGTTTTTTCTTTGATATTAATTCAAGCTACACTTTTTGAGCTTGGTGACCGATAAGAAAACAAATTTTAAGAGAGAAAAGGTATTTAATAGGATTTAAAGGCCTGCAAGTCGAATGGGGACATTCAAGTTTTTTCTTTGATATTAATGAATAGGATAACAATAATGATAAGATAACAATAATGATAAGAATACAAATTATAATAGAGAAAAGGTATTTTAATAGGTTTTAAAGGCCTGCAAGTAAAATGGGGATATTCAATTTTTTTCTTTGATATTATTTCAAGTTACACTTTTTGAGAGTGGTGACCGATAAGAAAACAAATTTAAATAGAGAAAAGGTATTTAATGGGTTTTAAAGGCTTGCAAGTCGAATGGGGATATTCAAGTTTTTTCTTTGATATTAATTCAAGCTAAACTATTTGAGCTGGATGACCGATAAGAAAACAAATTTTAATAGAAAAAAAGTATTTAATAGGTTTTAAAGGCTTGCAAGTCGAATGGGGACATTCAAGTTTTTTCTTTGATATTAATGAATAAGATAACAATAATGATAAGATAACAATAATGATAAGAATACAAATTTTAATAGAGAAAAGGTATTTTAATAGGTTTTAAAGGCCTGCAAGTAACATGGGGATATTCAATTTTTTTCTTTGATATTATTTCAAGTTACACTTTTTGAGCGTGGTGACCGATAAGAAAACAAATTTTAATAAAGAAAAGGTAATTAATTCGTTTTAAAGGCCTGCAAGTCGAATGGGGATATTCAAGTTTTTCCTTTGATATTAATGAATAAGATAACAATAATGATAAGATAACAATAATGATAAGAATACAAATTTTAATAGAGAAAAGTTATTTTAATAGGTTTTAAAGGCCTGCAAGTCGAATGGGGATATTCAAATTTTTTCTTTGATATTAATTCAAGTTACATTTTTTGAGCGTAGTGACCGATATAAAACAAATTTTAATAGAGAAAAGGTATTTTATAGGATTTAAAGGCCTGCAAGTCGAATGGGGACATTCAAGTTTTTTCTTTGATATTAATGAATAGGATAACAATAATGATAAGATAACAATAATGATAAGAATACAAATTATAATAGAGAAAAGGTATTTTAATAGGTTTTAAAGGCCTGCAAGTAAAATGGGGATATTCAATTTTTTTCTTTGATATTATTTCAAGTTACACTTTTTGAGAGTGGTGACCGATAAGAAAACAAATTTAAATAGAGAAAAGGTATTTAATGGGTTTTAAAGGCTTGCAAGTCGAATGGGGATATTCAAGTTTTTTCTTTGATATTAATTCAAGCTAAACTATTTGAGCTGGATGACCGATAAGAAAACAAATTTTAATAGAAAAAAAGTATTTAATAGGTTTTAAAGGCTTGCAAGTCGAATGGGGACATTCAAGTTTTTTCTTTGATATTAATGAATAAGATAACAATAATGATAAGATAACAATAATGATAAGAATACAAATTTTAATAGAGAAAAGGTATTTTAATAGGTTTTAAAGGCCTGCAAGTAACATGGGGATATTCAATTTTTTTCTTTGATATTATTTCAAGTTACACTTTTTGAGCGTGGTGACCGATAAGAAAACAAATTTTAATAGAGAAAAGGTATTTTAATAGGTTTTAAAGGCCTGCAAGTCGAATGGGGATATTCAAGTATTTTCTTTGATATTAATTCAAGTTACACTTTTTGAGCGTGGTGACCGATAAGAAAACAAATTTTAATAGAGAAAAGGTATTTAATAGGTTTTAAAGGCCTGCAAGTCGAATGGGGATATTAAAGTTTTTTCTTTGATATTAATTCAAGCTACACTTTTTGAGCTTGGTGACCGATAAGAAAACAAATTTTAAGAGAGAAAAGGTATTTAATAGGATTTAAAGGCCTGCAAGTCGAATGGGGACATTCAAGTTTTTTCTTTGATATTAATGAATAGGATAACAATAATGATAAGATAACAATAATGATAAGAATACAAATTATAATAGAGAAAAGGTATTTTAATAGGTTTTAAAGGCCTGCAAGTAAAATGGGGATATTCAATTTTTTTCTTTGATATTATTTCAAGTTACACTTTTTGAGCGTGGTGACCGATAAGAAAACAAATTTTAATAGAGAAAAGGTATTTAATGGGTTTTAAAGGCTTGCAAGTCGAATGGGGATATTCAAGTTTTTTCTTTGATATTAATTCAAGTTACACTTTTTGAGCGTGGTGACCGATAAGAAAACAAATTTTAATAGAGAAAAGGTATTTAATAGGTTTTAAAGGCTTGCAAGTCGAATGGGGATATTCAAGTTTTTTCTTTGATATTAATTCAAGTTACACTTTTTGAGCGTGGTGACAGATAAGAAAACAAATTTTAATAAAGAAAAAGGTTTTTAATAGGTGTTAAAGGATTGCAAGTCGAATGGGGATATTCAAGTTTTTCCTTTGATATTAATGAATAAGATAACAATAATGATAAGAAAACAAATTTAAATAGAGAAAAGGTGTTTTAATAGGTTTTAAAGGCCTGCAAGTCGAATGGGGATATTCAAGTTTTTTCTTTGATATTAATTCAAGTTACACTTTTTGAGCGTGGTGACCGATAAGAAAACAAATTTTAATAGAGAAAAGGTATTTAATAGGTTTTAAAGGCCTGCAAGTCGAATGGGGAAATTTAAGTATTTTCTTTGATATTAATTCAAGTTACACTTTTTTAGCGTGGTGACCGATAAGAAAACAAATTTTAATAGAGAAAAGGTATTTAATAGGTTTTAAAGGCCTGCAAGTCGAATGGGGACATTCAAGTTTTTTCTTTGATATTAATGAATAAGATAACAATAATGATAAGAATACAAATTTTAATAGAGAAAAGGTATTTTAATAGGTTTTAAAGGCCTGCAAGTCGAATGGGGATATTCAAGTATTTTCTTTGATATTAATTCAAGTTACACTTTTTGAGCGTGGTGACCGATAAGAAAACAAATTTTAATAGAGAAAAGGTATTTAATAGGTTTTAAAGGCCTGCAAGTCGAATGGGGATATTAAAGTTTTTTCTTTGATATTAATTCAAGCTACACTTTTTGAGCTTGGTGACCGATAAGAAAACAAATTTTAATAGAGAAAAGGTATTTAATAGGATTTAAAGGCCTGCAAGTCGAATGGGGACATTCAAGTTTTTTCTTTGATATTAATGAATAGGATAACAATAATGATAAGATAAAAATAATGATAAGAATACAAATTATAATAGAGAAAAGGTATTTTAATAGGTTTTAAAGGCCTGCAAGTAAAATGGGGATATTCAATTTTTTTCTTTGATATTATTTCAAGTTACACTTTTTGAGCGTGGTGACCGATAAGAAAACAAATTTTAATAGAGAAAAGGTATTTAATGGGTTTTAAAGGCTTGCAAGTCGAATGGGGATATTCAAGTTTTTTCTTTGATATTAATTCAAGTTACAATTTTTGAGCGTGGTGACCGATAAGAAAACAAATTTTAATAGAGAAAAGGTATTTAATAGGTTTTAAAGGCCTGCAAGTCGAATGGGGATATTCAAGTTTTTTCTTTGATATTAATTCAAGTTACACCTTTTGAGCGTGGTGACCGATAAGAAAACAAATTTTAATAAAGAAAAGGTAATTAATTCGTTTTAAAGGCCTGCAAGTCGAATGGGGATATTCAAGTTTTTCCTTTGATATTAATGAATAAGATAACAATAATGATAAGAAAACAAATTTTAATAGAGAAAAGGTATTTAATAGGTTTTAAAGGCCTGCAAGTCGAATGGGGACATTCAAGTTTTTTCTTTGATATTAATGAATAAGATAACAATAATGATAAGATAACAATAATGATAAGAATACAAATTTTAATAGAGAAAAGGTATTTTAATAGGTTTTAAAGGCCTGCAAGTAAAATGGGGATATTCAATTTTTTTCTTTGATATTATTTTAAGTTACACTTTTTGAGCGTGGTGACCGATAAGAAAACAAATTTTAATAGAGAAAAGGTATTTAATGGGTTTTAAAGGCTTGCAAGTCGAATGGGGATATTCAAGTTTTTTCTTTGATATTAATTCAAGTTACACTTTTTGAGCGTGGTGACCGATAAGAAAACAAATTTTAATAAAGAAAAGGTAATTAATTCGTTTTAAAGGCCTGCAAGTCGAATGGGGATATTCAAGTTTTTCCTTTGATATTAATGAATAAGATAACAATAATGATAAGAAAACAACTTTTAATAGAGAAAAGGTATTTTAATAGGTTTTAAAGGCCTGCAAGTCGAATGGGGATATTCAAGTATTTTCTTTGATATTAATTCAAGTTACACTTTTTGAGCGTGGTGACCGATAAGAAAACAAATTTTAATAGAGAAATGGTATTTAATAGGTTTTAAAGGCCTGCAAGTCGAATGGGGATATTAAAGTTTTTTCTTTGATATTAATTCAAGCTACACTTTTTGAGCTTGGTGACCGATAAGAAAACAAATTTTAATAGAGAAAAGGTATTTAATAGGTTTTAAAGGCCTGCAAGTCGAATGGGGACATTCAAGTTTTTTCTTTGATATTAATGAATAAGATAACAATAATGATAAGATAACAATAATGATAAGAATACAAATTTTAATAGAGAAAAGGTATTTTAATAGGTTTTAAAGGCCTGCAAGTAAAATGGGGATATTCAATTTTTTTCTTTGATATTATTTCAAGTTACACTTTTTGAGCGTGGTGACCTATAAGAAAACAAATTTTAATAGAGAAAAGGTATTTAATGGGTTTTAAAGGCTTGCAAGTCGAATGGGGATATTCAAGTTTTTTCTTTGATATTAATTCAAGTTACACTTTTTGAGCGTGGTGACCGATAAGAAAACAAATTTTAATAAAGGAAAGGTAATTAATTCGTTTTAAAGGCCTGCAAGTCGAATGGGGATATTCAAGTTTTTCCTTTGATATTAATGAATAAGATAACAATAATGATAAGAAAACAAATTTTAATAGAGAAAAGGTATTTTAATAGGTGTTTAAGGCCTGCAAGTCGAATGGGGATATTCAATTTTTTTCTTTGTAATTAATTCAAGTTACACTTTTTGAGCGTATTGACCGATAAGAAAAAAAATTTTAATAGAGAAAAGTTATTTAATAGGTTTTAAAGGCCTGCAAGTCGAATGGGGATATCAAAGTTTTTACTTTGATATTAATTCAAGTTACACTTTTTGAGCGTGGTGACCGATAAGAAAGCAAATTTTAATAGAGAAAAGGTATTTAAAAGGTTTTAAAGGCCTGCAAGTCGAATGGGGATATTCAAGTTTTTTATTTGATATTAATTCAAGTTATACTTTTTGAGCGTGGTGACCGATAAGAAAACAAATTTTAACAGAGAAAAGGTATTTAATAGGTTTTAAAGGCTTGCAAGTCGAATGGGGATATTCAATTTTTTTCTTTGATATTAATTCAAGTTACACTTTTTGAGCGTGGTGACCGATAAGAAAACAAATTTAAATAGAGAAAAGGTATTTAATAGGTTTTAAAGGCCTGCAAGTCGAATGGGGACATTCAAGTTTTTAAGCTATTGTATAGCTTTTAACGCGGGCTTTGAGCGCGGTGACCGAATCAAAAAATTCCGTAATGAAAAAAAACCTAACACAGTTCGGCAGACTTCGGTAGACTTCGGCTGTACGAAGCTCGCACGGATCGAGACGAGCTGCTCCGAAATCGGACGAATACGTAAGCAGCTGTTTGTGAGAAAGTATATAGGTATATAGGTATCTATCATCTAATGTACAACAGTGAATAGCTGTACGCGTAAAATTTGTGTATAAAGTAGAGCAGATAAAAGTTGAATATCTCCATTCGACTTGCAGGCTTTTAAAACCTATTAAATACCTTTTCTCTATTAAAATTTGTTTTCTTATCGGTCACCACGCTCAAAAAGTGTAACTTGAATTAATATCAAAGAAAAAATTTGAATATCCCCATTCGACTTGCAGGCCTTTAAAACCTATTAAAACACCTTTTCTCTATAAAAATTTGTTTTCTTATCGGTCACCACGCTCAAAAAAGGTAACTTGAATTACTATCAAAGAAAAAACTTGAATATCCCCATTCGACGTGCAGGCCTTTAAAACCTATTGAAATACCTTTTCTCTATTAAAATTTGTTTTCTTATCGGTCACCACGCTCAAAAAGTGTAACTTGAATTAATATCAAAGAAAAAACTTGAATATCCACATTCGACTTGCAGGCCTTTAAAACCTATTAAATACCTTTTCTCTATTAAAATTTGTTTTCTTATCATTATTGTTATCTTATCATTATTGTTATCTTATTCATTAATATCAAAGAAAAACCTTGAATATCCCCATTCGACTTGCAGGCCTTTAAAACCTATTAAATACCTTTTCCCTATTAAAATTTGTTTTATATCGGTCACCACGCTCAAAAAGTTTAACTTGAATTAATATCAAAGAAAAATCTTGAATATCCCCATTCGACTTGCAGGCCTTTAAAACCTATTAAATACCTTTTCTCTATTAAAATTTGTTTTCTTATCGGTCATCACACTCAAAAAATGTAACTTGAATTAATATCAAAGAAAAAACTTGAATATCCCCATTCGACTTGCAGGCCTTTAAAACCTATTAAATACCTTTTCTCTATTAAAATTCGTTTTCTTATCGGTCACCACGCTCAAAAAGTGTAAGTTGAATTAATATCAAAGAAAAAAACTTGAATATCCCCTTTCGACTTGCAGGCCTTTAAAACCTATTAATTACCTTTTCTCTATTAAAATTTGTTTTCTTATCGGTCACCACGCTCAAAAATTGTAAATTGAATTTATATCAAAGAAAAAACTTGAATATCCCCATTCGACTTGCAGGCATTTAAAACCTATTAAAATACCTTTTCTCTATTAAAATTTGTTTTCTTATCATTATTGTTATATTATCATTATTGTTATCTTATTCATTAATATCAAAGAAAAATCTTGAATATCCCCATTCGACTTACAGGCCTTTAAAACCCATTAAATACCTTTTCTCTATTAAAATTTGTTTTCTTATCGGTCACCACGCTCAAAAAGTGTAACTTGAATTAATATCAAAGAAAAAACTTGAATATCCCCATTCGACTTGCTGGCCTTTAAAACCTATTAAAATACTTTTTCTCTATTAAAATTTGTTTTGTTATCATTATTGTTTTCTTATTCATTAATATCAAAGAAAATCCTTGAATATCCCGATTCGACTTGCAGGCCTTTAAAACCTATTAAATACCTTTTCTCTATTAAAATTTGTTTTCTTATCGGTCACCACGCTCAAAAAGTGTAACTTGAATTAATATCAAAGAAAACACTTGAAAATCCCCATTCGACTTGCAGACCTTTAAAACCTATTAAATACCTTTTCTCTATTAAAATTTGTTTTCTTCTCGGTCACCACGCTCAAAAAGTGTAACTTGAAATTATATCAAAGAAAAAACTTGAATATCCCCATTCGACTTGCAGGCCTTTAAAAAACTATTAAAATACCTTTTCTCAAAAAATAGAGTTAGATCATTCAAATTTGGTACATCGAGGTTTTCGATACCTACAAATCGATTGCGGATATTTCTGATATATTCTCATTGCGGATATATTCTCATTTATTCAATAAAAGAAAAAAAAATTGTTTTCTTATCGGTCACCCCGCTCAAAAAGTGTAACTTGAATTAATATAAAAAAAACTTGAATTAAAATCAAAGAAAAAAAAATACTGCACAAATAAAATAAATAAATAATTATAATTGCATAAGTTGATAAAAAATGCTATACAATAGCTTTACCGCGGCAGTCCTCGAATGCCACACGTACTTTTTTTCTTTGATATTAATGAAAAAGATAACAATAATGATAAGATAACAATAATGATAAGAAAACAAATTTTAATAGAGAAAAGGTATTTTAATAGGTTTTAAAGGCCTGCAAGTAAAATGGGGATATTCAATTTTTTTCTTTGATATTATTTCAAGTTACACTTTTTGAGCGTGGTGACCGATAAGAAAACAAATTTTAATAGAGAAAAGGTATTTAATGGGTTTTAAAGGCTTGCAAGTCGAATGGGGATATTCAAGTTTTTTCTTTGATATTAATTCAAGTTACACTTTTTGAGCGTGGTGACCGATAAGAAAACAAATTTTAATAAAGAAAAGGTAATTAATTCGTTTTAAAGGCCTGCAAGTCGAATGGGGATATTCAAGTTTTTCCTTTGATATTAATGAATAAGATAACAATAATGATAAGAAAACAAATTTTAATAGAGAAAAGGTATTTTAATAGGTTTTAAAGGCCTGCAAGTCGAATGGGGATATTCAAGTATTTTCTTTGATATTAATTCAAGTTACACTTTTTGAGCGTGGTGACCGATAAGAAAACAAATTTTAATAGAGAAAAGGTATTTAATAGGTTTTAAAGGCCTGCAAGTCGAATGGGGATATTAAAGTTTTTTCTTTGATATTAATTCAAGCTACACTTTTTGAGCTTGGTGACCTATAAGAAAACAAATTTTAAGAGAGAAAAGGTATTTAATAGGATTTAAAGGCCTGCAAGTCGAATGGGGACATTCAAGTTTTTTCTTTGATATTAATGAATAGGATAACAATAATGATAAGATAACAATAATGATAAGAATACAAATTATAATAGAGAAAAGGTATTTTAATAGGTTTTAAAGGCCTGCAAGTAAAATGGGGATATTCAATTTTTTTCTTTGATATTATTTCAAGTTACACTTTTTGAGCGTGGTGACCGATAAGAAAACAAATTTTAATAGAGAAAAGGTATTTAATGGGTTTTAAAGGCTTGCAAGTCGAATGGGGATATTCAAGTTTTTTCTTTGATATTAATTCAAGTTACACTTTTTGAGCGTGGTGACCGATAAGAAAACAAATTTTAATAGAGAAAAGGTATTTAATAGGTTTTAAAGGCTTGCAAGTCGAATGGGGATATTCAAGTTTTTTCTTTGATATTAATTCAAGTTACACTTTTTGAGCGTGGTGACAGATAAGAAAACAAATTTTAATAAAGAAAAAGGTTTTTAATAGGTGTTAAAGGATTGCAAGTCGAATGGGGATATTCAAGTTTTTCCTTTGATATTAATGAATAAGATAACAATAATGATAAGAAAACAAATTTTAATAGAGAAAAGGTATTTTAATAGGTTTTAAAGGCCTGCAAGTCGAATGGGGATATTCAAGTATTTTCTTTGATATTAATTCAAGTTACACTTTTTGAGCGTGGTGACCGATAAGAAAACAAATTTTAATAGAGAAAAGGTATTTAATAGGTTTTAAAGGCCTGCAAGTCGAATGGGGATATTAAAGTTTTTTCTTTGATATTAATTCAAGCTACACTTTTTGAGCTTGGTGACCGATAAGAAAACAAATTTTAATAGAGAAAAGGTATTTAATAGGATTTAAAGGCCTGCAAGTCGAATGGGGACATTCAAGTTTTTTCTTTGATATTAATGAATAGGATAACAATAATGATAAGATAAAAATAATGATAAGAATACAAATTATAATAGAGAAAAGGTATTTTAATAGGTTTTAAAGGCCTGCAAGTAAAATGGGGATATTCAATTTTTTTCTTTGATATTATTTCAAGTTACACTTTTTGAGCGTGGTGACCGATAAGAAAACAAATTTTAATAGAGAAAAGGTATTTAATGGGTTTTAAAGGCTTGCAAGTCGAATGGGGATATTCAAGTTTTTTCTTTGATATTAATTCAAGTTACAATTTTTGAGCGTGGTGACCGATAAGAAAACAAATTTTAATAGAGAAAAGGTATTTAATAGGTTTTAAAGGCTTGCAAGTCGAATGGGGATATTCAAGTTTTTTCTTTGATATTAATTCAAGTTACACTTTTTGAGCGTGGTGACAGATAAGAAAACAAATTTTAATAAAGAAAAAGGTTTTTAATAGGTGTTAAAGGATTGCAAGTCGAATGGGGATATTCAAGTTTTTCCTTTGATATTAATGAATAAGATAACAATAATGATAAGAAAACAAATTTAAATAGAGAAAAGGTGTTTTAATAGGTTTTAAAGGCCTGCAAGTCGAATGGGGATATTCAAGTTTTTTCTTTGATATTAATTCAAGTTACACTTTTTGAGCGTGGTGACCGATAAGAAAACAAATTTTAATGGAGAAAAGGTATTTAATAGGTTTTAAAGGCCTGCAAGTCGAATGGGGATATTCAAGTATTTTCTTTGATATTAATTCAAGTTACACTTTTTTAGCGTGGTGACCGATAAGAAAACAAATTTTAATAGAGAAAAGGTATTTAATAGGTTTTAAAGGCCTGCAAGTCGAATGGGGATATTCAAGTTTTTTCTTTGATATTAATTCAAGTTACACCTTTTGAGCGTGGTGACCGATAAGAAAACAAATTTTAATAAAGAAAAGGTAATTAATTCGTTTTAAAGGCCTGCAAGTCGAATGGGGATATTCAAGTTTTTCCTTTGATATTAATGAATAAGATAACAATAATGATAAGAAAACAAATTTTAATAGAGAAAAGGTATTTAATAGGTTTTAAAGGCCTGCAAGTCGAATGGGGACATTCAAGTTTTTTCTTTGATATTAATGAATAAGATAACAATAATGATAAGATAACAATAATGATAAGAATACAAATTTTAATAGAGAAAAGGTATTTTAATAGGTTTTAAAGGCCTGCAAGTAAAATGGGGATATTCAATTTTTTTCTTTGATATTATTTTAAGTTACACTTTTTGAGCGTGGTGACCGATAAGAAAACAAATTTTAATAGAGAAAAGGTATTTAATGAGTTTTAAAGGCTTGCAAGTCGAATGGGGATATTCAAGTTTTTTCTTTGATATTAATTCAAGTTACACTTTTTGAGCGTGGTGACCGATAAGAAAACAAATTTTAATAAAGGAAAGGTAATTAATTCGTTTTAAAGGCCTGCAAGTCGAATGGGGATATTCAAGTTTTTCCTTTGATATTAATGAATAAGATAACAATAATGATAAGAAAACAAATTTTAATAGAGAAAAGGTATTTAATAGGTTTTAAAGGCTTGCAAGTCGAATGGGGATATTCAAGTTTTTTCTTTGATATTAATTCAAGTTACACTTTTTGAGCGTGGTGACAGATAAGAAAACAAATTTTAATAAAGAAAAAGGTTTTTAATAGGTGTTAAAGGATTGCAAGTCGAATGGGGATATTCAAGTTTTTCCTTTGATATTAATGAATAAGATAACAATAATGATAAGAAAACAAATTTAAATAGAGAAAAGGTGTTTTAATAGGTTTTAAAGGCCTGCAAGTCGAATGGGGATATTCAATTTTTTTCTTTGTAATTAATTCAAGTTACACTTTTTGAGCGTATTGACCGATAAGAAAAAAAATTTTAATAGAGAAAAGGTATTTAATAGGTTTTAAAGGCCTGCAAGTCGAATGGGGATATCAAAGTTTTTACTTTGATATTAATTCAAGTTACACTTTTTGAGCGTGGTGACCGATAAGAAAGCAAATTTTAATAGAGAAAAGGTATTTAAAAGGTTTTAAAGGCCTGCAAGTCGAATGGGGATATTCAAGTTTTTTATTTGATATTAATTCAAGTTACACTTTTTGAGCGTGGTGACCGATAAGAAAACAAATTTTAACAGAGAAAAGGTATTTAATAGGTTTTAAAGGCTTGCAAGTCGAATGGGGATATTCAATTTTTTTCTTTGATATTAATTCAAGTTACACTTTTTGAGCGTGGTGACCGATAAGAAAACAAATTTAAATAGAGAAAAGGTATTTAATAGGTTTTAAAGGCCTGCAAGTCGAATGGGGACATTCAAGTTTTTAAGCTATTGTATAGCTTTTAACGCGGGCTTTGAGCGCGGTGACCGAATCAAAAAATTCCGTAATGAAAAAAAACCTAACACAGTTCGGCAGACTTCGGTAGACTTCGGCTGTACGAAGCTCGCACGGATCGAGACGAGCTGCTCCGAAATCGGACGAATACGTAAGCAGCTGTTTGTGAGAAAGTATATAGGTATATAGGTATCTATCATCTAATGTACAACAGTGAATAGCTGTACGCGTAAAATTTGTGTATAAAGTAGAGCAGATAAAAGTTGAATATCTCCATTCGACTTGCAGGCTTTTAAAACCTATTAAATACCTTTTCTCTATTAAAATTTGTTTTCTTATCGGTCACCACGCTCAAAAAGTGTAACTTGAATTAATATCAAAGAAAAAATTTGAATATCCCCATTCGACTTGCAGGCCTTTAAAACCTATTAAAACACCTTTTCTCTATAAAAATTTGTTTTCTTATCGGTCACCACGCTCAAAAAAGGTAACTTGAATTACTATCAAAGAAAAAACTTGAATATCCCCATTCGACGTGCAGGCCTTTAAAACCTATTGAAATACCTTTTCTCTATTAAAATTTATTTTCTTATCGGTCACCACGCTCAAAAAGTGTAACTTGAATTAATATCAAAGAAAAAACTTGAATATCCACATTCGACTTGCAGGCCTTTAAAACCTATTAAATACCTTTTCTCTATTAAAATTTGTTTTCTTATCATTATTGTTATCTTATTCATCAATATCAAAGAAAAACCTTGAATATCCCCATTCGACTTGCAGGCCTTTAAAACCTATTAAATACCTTTTCCCTATTAAAATTTGTTTTATATCGGTCACCACGCTCAAAAAGTTTAACTTGAATTAATATCAAAGAAAAATCTTGAATATCCCCATTCGACTTGCAGGCCTTTAAAACCTATTAAATACCTTTTCTCTATTAAAATTTGTTTTCTTATCGGTCATCACGCTCAAAAAATGTAACTTGAATTAATATCAAAGAAAAAACTTGAATATCCCCATTCGACTTGCAGGCCTTTAAAACCTATTAAATACCTTTTCTCTATTAAAATTCGTTTTCTTATCGGTCACCACGCTCAAAAAGTGTAAGTTGAATTAATATCAAAGAAAAAAACTTGAATATCCCCTTTCGACTTGCAGGCCTTTAAAACCTATTAATTACCTTTTCTCTATTAAAATTTGTTTTCTTATCGGTCACCACGCTCAAAAATTGTAAATTGAATTTATATCAAAGAAAAAACTTGAATATCCCCATTCGACTTGCAGGCATTTAAAACCTATTAAAATACCTTTTCTCTATTAAAATTTGTTTTCTTATCATTATTGTTATCTTATTCATTAATATCAAAGAAAAATCTTGAATATCCCCATTCGACTTACAGGCCTTTAAAACCCATTAAATACCTTTTCTCTATTAAAATTTGTTTTCTTATCGGTCACCACGCTCAAAAAGTGTAACTTGAATTAATATCAAAGAAAAAACTTGAATATCCCCATTCGACTTGCTGGCCTTTAAAACCTATTAAAATACTTTTTCTCTATTAAAATTTGTTTTGTTATCATTATTGTTTTCTTATTCATTAATATCAAAGAAAATCCTTGAATATCCCGATTCGACTTGCAGGCCTTTAAAACCTATTAAATACCTTTTCTCTATTAAAATTTGTTTTCTTATCGGTCACCACGCTCAAAAAGTGTAACTTGAATTAATATCAAAGAAAACACTTGAAAATCCCCATTCGACTTGCAGACCTTTAAAACCTATTAAATACCTTTTCTCTATTAAAATTTGTTTTCTTCTCGGTCACCACGCTCAAAAAGTGTAACTTGAAATTATATCAAAGAAAAAACTTGAATATCCCCATTCGACTTGCAGGCCTTTAAAAACCTATTAAAATACCTTTTCTCAAAAAATAGAGTTAGATCATTCAAATTTGGTACATCGAGGTTTTCGATACCTACAAATCGATTGCGGATATTTCTGATATATTCTCATTGCGGATATATTCTCATTTATTCAATAAAAGAAAAAAAAATTGTTTTCTTATCGGTCACCCCGCTCAAAAAGTGTAACTTGAATTAATATAAAAAAAACTTGAATTAAAATCAAAGAAAAAAAAATACTGCACAAATAAAATAAATAAATAATTATAATTGCATAAGTTGATAAAAAATGCTATACAATAGCTTTACCGCGGCAGTCCTCGAATGCCACACGTACTTTTTTTCTTTGATATTAATGAAAAAGATAACAATAATGATAAGATAACAATAATGATAAGAAAACAAATTTTAATAGAGAAAAGGTATTTTAATAAGTTTTAAAGGACTGCAAGTCGAATTGGGATATTCAATATTTTTCTTTGATAATTATTCAAGTTACACTTTTTGAGCGTGGTGACCGATAAGAAAACAAATTTTAATAGAGGAAAGGTATTTAATAGGTTTTAAAGGCCTGCAAGTCGAATGGGGATATTCAAGTTTTTTCTTTGATATTAATGAATAAGATAACAATAATGATAAGATAACAATAATGATAAGAAAACAAATTTTAATAGAGAAAAGGTATTTTAATAAGTTTTAAAGGACTGCAAGTCGAATTGGGATATTCAATATTTTTCTTTGATATTAATTCAAGTTACACATTTGAGCGTGGTGACCGATAAGAAAACAAATTTTAATAGAGAAAAGGTATTTAATAGGTTTTAAAGGCCTGCAAGTCGAATGGGGATATTAAAGTTTTTTCTTTGATATTAATTCAAGTTACACTTTTTGAGCGTGGTGACCGATAAGAAAACAAATTTTAATAGAGAAAAGGTATTTAATAGGTTTTAAAGGCCTGCAAGTCGAATGAGGACATTCAAGTTTTTTTTTTTTACATTAATGAATAAGATAACAATAATGATAAGATAACAATAATGATAAGAATACAAATTTTAATAGAGAAAAGGTATTTTAATAGGTTTTAATGGACTGCAAGTCGAATGGGGATATTCAATTTTTTTCTTTGATATTAATTCAAGTTACACTTTTTGAGCGTGTTGACCGATAAGAAAACAAATTTTAATAGAGAAAAGGTATTTAATAGGTTTTAAAGGCCTGCAAGTCGAATGGGGCCATTCAAGTTTTTTCTTTCATATTAATGAATAAGATAACAATAATGATAAGAAAACAAATTTTAATAGAGAAAAGGTATTTAATAGGTTTTAAAGGTCTGCAAGTCGAATGGGGATATTCAAGTTTTTTCTTTGATATTAATTCAAGTTACACTTTTTGAGCGTGGTGACCGATAAGAAAACAAATTTTAATAAAGAAAAGGTAATTAATTCGTTTTAAAGGCCTGCAAGTCGAATGGGGATATTCAAGTTTTTCCTTTGATATTAATGAATAAGATAACAATAATGATAAGAAAACAAATTTTAATAGAGAAAAGGTATTTTAATAGGTTTTAAAGGCCTGCAAGTCGAATGGGGATATTCAAGTATTTTCTTTGATATTAATTCAAGTTACACTTTTTGAGCGTGGTGACCGATAAGAAAACAAATTTTAATAGAGGAAAGGTATTTAATAGATTTTAAAGGCCTGCAAGTCGAATGGGGATATTGAAGTTTTTTCTTTGATATTAATTCAAGCTACACTTTTTGAGCTTGGTGACCGATAAGAAAACAAATTTTAATAGAGAAAAGGTATTTAATAGGATTTAAAGGCCTGCAAGTCGAATGGGGACATTCAAGTTTTTTCTTTGATATTAATGAATAGGATAACAATAATGATAAGATAACAAAAATGATAAGAATACAAATTATAATAGAGAAAAGGTATTTTAATAGGTTTTAAAGGCCTGCAAGTAAAATGGGGATATTCAATTTTTTTCTTTGATATTATTTCAAGTTACACTTTTTGAGCGTGGTGACCGATAAGAAAACAAATTTTAATAGAGAAAAGGTATTTAATGGGTTTTAAAGGCTTGCAAGTCGAATGGGGATTTTCAAGTTTTTTCTTTGATATTAATTCAAGTTACAATTTTTGAGCGTGGTGACCGATAAGAAAACAAATTTTAATAGAGAAAAGGTATTTAATAGGTTTTAAAGGCTTGCAAGTCGAATGGGGATATTCAAGTTTTTTCTTTGATATTAATTCAAGTTACACTTTTTGAGCGTGGTGACAGATAAGAAAACAAATTTTAATAAAGAAAAAGGTTTTTAATAGGTGTTAAAGGATTGCAAGTCGAATGGGGATATTCAAGTTTTTCCTTTGATATTAATGAATAAGATAACAATAATGATAAGAAAACAAATTTAAATAGAGAAAAGGTGTTTTAATAGGTTTTAAAGGCCTGCAAGTCGAATGGGGATATTCAAGTTTTTTCTTTGATATTAATTCAAGTTACACTTTTTGAGCGTGGTGACCGATAAGAAAACAAATTTTAATAGAGAAAAGGTATTTAATAGGTTTTAAAGGCCTGCAAGTCGAATGGGGATATTCAAGTATTTTCTTTGATATTAATTCAAGTTACACTTTTTTAGCGTGGTGACCGATAAGAAAACAAATTTTAATAGAGAAAAGGTATTTAATAGGTTTTAAAGGCCTGCAAGTCGAATGGGGATATTAAAGTTTTTTCTTTGATATTAATTCAAGCTACACTTTTTGAGCTTGGTGACCGATAAGAAAACAAAATTTAATAGAGAAAAGGTATTTAATAGGTTTTAAAGGCCTGCAAGTCGAATGGGGACATTCAAGTTTTTTCTTTGATATTAATGAATAAGATAACAATAATGATAAGATAACAATAATGATAAGAATACAAATTTTAATAGAGAAAAGGTATTTTAATAGGTTTTAAAGGCCTGCAAGTAAAATGGGGATATTCAATTGTTTTCTTTGATATTATTTCAAGTTACACTTTTTGAGCGTGGTGACCGATAAGAAAACAAATTTCAATAGAGAAAAGGTATTTAATGGGTTTTAAAGGCTTGCAAGTCGAATGGGGATATTCAAGTTTTTTCTTTGATATTAATTCAAGTTACACTTTTTGAGCGTGGTGACCGATAAGAAAACAAATTTTAATAAAGAAAAGGTAATTAATTCGTTTTAAAGGCCTGCAAGTCGAATGGGGATATTCAAGTTTTTCCTTTGATATTAATTCAAGCTACACTTTTTGAGCTTGGTGACCGATAAGAAAACAAATTTTAATAGAGAAAAGGTATTTAATAGGTTTTAAAGGCCTGCAAGTCGAATGGGGATATTCAAGTATTTTCTTTGATATTAATTCAAGTTACACTTTTTGAGCGTGGTGACCGATAAAAAAACAAATTTTAATAGAGAAAAGGTATTTAATAGGTTTTAAAGGCCTGCAAGTCGAATGGGGATATTAAAGTTTTTTCTTTGATATTAATTCAAGCTACACTTTTTGAGCTTGGTGACCGATAAGAAAACAAATTTTAATAGAGAAAAGGTATTTAATAGGTTTTAAAGGCCTGCAAGTCGAATGGGGACATTCAAGTTTTTTCTTTGATATTAATGAATAAGATAACAATAATGATAAGAAAACAAATTTTAATAGAGAAAAGGTATTTTAATAGGTTTTAAAGGCCTGCAAGTCGAATGGGGATATTCAAGTATTTTCTTTGATATTAATTCAAGTTACACTTTTTGAGCGTGGTGACCGATAAGAAAACAAATTTTAATAGAGAAAAGGTATTTAATAGGTTTTAAAGGCCTGCAAGTTGAATGGGGATATTAAAGTTTTTTCTTTGATATTAATTCAAGCTACACTTTTTGAGCTTGGTGACCGATAAGAAAACAAGTTTTAATAGAGAAAAGGTATTTAATAGGTTTTAAAGGCCTGCAAGTCGAATGGGGACATTCAAGTTTTTTCTTTGATATTAATGAATAAGATAACAATAATGATAAGATAACAATAATGATAAGAATACAAATTTTAATAGAGAAAAGGTATTTTAATAGGTTTTAAAGGCCTGCAAGTAAAATGGGGATATTGAATTTTTTTCTTTGATATTATTTCAAGTTACACTTTTTGAGCGTGGTGACCGATAAGAAAACAAATTTTAATAGAGAAAAGGTATTTAATGGGTTTTAAAGGCTTGCAAGTCGAATGGGGATATTCAAGTTTTTTCTTTGATATTAATTCAAGTTACACTTTTTGAGCGTGGTGACCGATAAGAAAACAAATTTTAATAAAGAAAAGGTAATTAATTCGTTTTAAATGCCTGCAAGTCGAATGGGGATATTCAAGTTTTTCCTTTGATATTAATGAATAAGATAACAATAATGATAAGAAAACAAATTTTAATAGAGAAAAGGTATTTTAATAGGTGTTTAAGGCCTGCAAGTCGAATGGGGATATTCAATTTTTTTCTTTGTAATTAATTCAAGTTACACTTTTTGAGCGTATTGACCGATAAGAAAAAAAATTTTAATAGAGAAAAGGTATTTAATAGGTTTTAAAGGCCTGCAAGTCGAATGGGGATATTAAAGTTTTTACTTTGATATTAATTCAAGTTACACTTTTTGAGCGTGGTGACCGATAAGAAAGCAAATTTTAATAGAGAAAAGGTATTTAAAAGGTTTTAAAGGCCTGCAAGTCGAATGGGGATATTCAAGTTTTTTATTTGATATTAATTCAAGTTACACTTTTTGAGCGTGGTGACCGATAAGAAAACAAATTTTAATAGAGAAAAGGTATTTAATAGGTTTTAAAGGCCTGCAAGTCGAATGGGGATATTCAATTTTTTTCTTTGATATTAATTCAAATTACACTTTTTGAGCGTGGTGACCGATAAGAAAACAAATTTAAGTAGAGAAAAGGTATTTAATAGGTTTAAAAGGCCTGCAAGTCGAATGGGGACATTCAAGTTTTTAAGCTATTGTATAGCTTTTATCGCGGGCTTTGAGCGCGGCGACCGAATCAAAAAATTCCGTAATGAAAAAAAACCTAACACAGTTCGGCAGACTTCGGTAGACTTCGGCTGTACGAAGCTCGCACGGATCGAGACGAGCTGCTCCGAAATCGGACGAATACGTAAGCAGCTGTTTGTGAGAAAGTATATAGGTGTATAGGTATCTATCATCTAATGTACAACAGTGAATAGCTGTACGCGTAAAATTTGTGTATAAAGTAGAGCAGATAAAAGTTGAATATCTCCATTCGACTTGCAGGTTTTAAAACCTATTAAATACCTTTTCTCTATTAAAATTTGTTTTCTTATCGGTCACCACGCTCAAAAAGTGTAACTTGAATTAATATCAAAGAAAAAATTTGAATATCCCCATTCGACTTGCAGGCCTTTAAAACCTATTAAAACACCTTTTCTCTATAAAAATTTGTTTTCTTATCGGTCACCACGCTCAAAAAAGGTAACTTGAATTACTATCAAAGAAAAAACTTGAATATCCCCATTCGACGTGCAGGCCTTTAAAACCTATTGAAATACCTTTTCTCTATTAAAATTTGTTTTCTTATCGGTCACCACGCTCAAAAAGTGTAACTTGAATTAATATCAAAGAAAAACCTTGAATATCCACATTCGACTTGCAGGCCTTTAAAACCTATTAAATACCTTTTCTCTATTAAAATTTGTTTTCTTATCATTATCTTTATCTTATCATTATTGTTATCTTATTCATTAATATCAAAGAAAAACCTTGAATATCCCCATTCGACTTGCAGGCCTTTAAAACCTATTAAATACCTTTTCCCTATTAAAATTTGTTTTATATCGGTCACCACGCTCAAAAAGTTTAACTTGAATTAATATCAAAGAAAAATCTTGAATATCCCCTTTCGTCTTGCAGGCCTTTAAAACCTATTAAATACCTTTTCTCTATTAAAATTTGTTTTCTTATCGGTCATCACGCTCAAAAAATGTAACTTGAATTAATATCAAAGAAAAAACTTGAATATCCCCTTTCGTCTTGCAGGCCTTTAAAACCTATTAAATACCTTTTCTCTATTAAAATTCGTTTTCTTATCGGTCACCACGCTCAAAAAGTGTAACTTGAATTAATATCAAAGAAAAAACTTGAATATCCCCTTTCGACTTGCAGGCCTTTAAAACCTATTAATTACCTTTTCTCTATTAAAATTTGTTTTCTTATCGGTCACCACGCTCAAAAATTGTAACTTGAATTTATATCAAAGAAAAAACTTGAATATCGCCATTCGACTTGCAGGCCTTTAAAACCTATTAAAACACCTTTTCTCTATTAAAATTTGTTTTCTTATCATTATTGTTATATTATCATTATTGTTATCTTATTCATTAATATCAAAGAAAAATCTTGAATATCCCCATTCGACTTACAGGCCTTTAAAACCCATTAAATACCTTTTCTCTATTAAAATTTGTTTTCTTATCGGTCACCACGTTAAAAAAGTGTAACTTGAATTAATATCAAAGAAAAAACTTGAATATCCCCATTCGACTTGCTGGCCTTTAAAACCTATTAAAATACCTTTTCTCTATTAAATTTTGTTTTGTTATCATTATTGTTTTCTTATTCATTAATATCAAAGAAAATCCTTGAATATCCCGATTCGACTTGCAGGCCTTTAAAACCTATTAAATACCTTTTCTCTATTAAAATTTGTTTTCTTATCGGTCACCACGCTCAAAAAGTGTAACTTGAATTAATATCAAAGAAAACACTTGAAAATCCCCATTCGACTTGCAGACCTTTAAAACCTATTAAATACCTTTTCTCTATTAAAATTTGTTTTCTTCTCGGTCACCACGCTCAAAAAGTGTAACTTGAAATTATATCAAAGAAAAAACTTGAATATCCCCATTCGACTTGCAGGCCTTTAAAAACCTATTAAAATACCTTTTCTCAAAAAATAGAGTTAGATCATTCAAATTTGGTACATCGAGGTTTTCGATACCTACAAATCGATTGCGGATATTTCTGATATATTCTCATTGCGGATATATTCTCATTTATTCAATAAAAGAAAAAAAAATTGTTTTCTTATCGGTCACCCCGCTCAAAAAGTGTAACTTGAATTAATATAAAAAAAACTTGAATTAAAATCAAAGAAAAAAAAAAATACTGCACAAATAAAATAAATAAATAATTATAATTGCATAAGTTGATAAAAAATGCTATACAATAGCTTTACCGCGGCAGTCCTCGAATGCCACACGTACTTTTTTTCTTTGATATTAATGAAAAAGATAACAATAATGATAAGATAACAATAATGATAAGAAAACAAATTTTAATAGAGAAAAGGTATTTTAATAAGTTTTAAAGGACTGCAAGTCGAATTGGGATATTCAATATTTTTCTTTGATAATTATTCAAGTTACACTTTTTGAGCGTGGTGACCGATAAGAAAACAAATTTTAATAGAGGAAAGGTATTTAATAGGTTTTAAAGGCCTGCAAGTCGAATGGGGATATTCAAGTTTTTTCTTTGATATTAATGAATAAGATAACAATAATGATAAGATAACAATAATGATAAGAAAACAAATTTTAATAGAGAAAAGGTATTTTAATAAGTTTTAAAGGACTGCAAGTCGAATTGGGATATTCAATATTTTTCTTTGATATTAATTCAAGTTACACATTTGAGCGTGGTGACCGATAAGAAAACAAATTTTAATAGAGAAAAGGTATTTAATAGGTTTTAAAGGCCTGCAAGTCGAATGGGGATATTAAAGTTTTTTCTTTGATATTAATTCAAGTTACACTTTTTGAGCGTGGTGACCGATAAGAAAACAAATTTTAATAGAGAAAAGGTATTTAATAGGTTTTAAAGGCCTGCAAGTCGAATGGGGACATTCAAGTTTTTTTTTTTTACATTAATGAATAAGATAACAATAATGATAAGATAACAATAATGATAAGAATACAAATTTTAATAGAGAAAAGGTATTTTAATAGGTTTTAATGGACTGCAAGTCGAATGGGGATATTCAATTTTTTTCTTTGATATTAATTCAAGTTACACTTTTTGAGCGTGTTGACCGATAAGAAAACAAATTTTAATAGAGAAAAGGTATTTAATAGGTTTTA
Organism: Salticus scenicus; assembly: GCA_963930645.1. Classification (NCBI taxonomy): domain Eukaryota; kingdom Metazoa; phylum Arthropoda; class Arachnida; order Araneae; family Salticidae; genus Salticus; species Salticus scenicus. The sequence goes on along the minus strand of OZ005651.1, from coordinate 8,631,507 downwards.
AAGGCCTGCAAGTCGAATGGGGCCATTCAAGTTTTTTCTTTCATATTAATGAATAAGATAACAATAATGATGAGAAAACAAATTTTAATAGAGAAAAGGTATTTAATAGGTTTTAAAGGTCTGCAAGTCGAATGGGGATATTCAAGTTTTTTCTTTGATATTAATTCAAGTTACACTTTTTGAGCGTGGTGACCGATAAGAAAACAAATTTTAATAAAGAAAAGGTAATTAATTCGTTTTAAAGGCCTGCAAGTCGAATGGGGATATTCAAGTTTTTCCTTTGATATTAATGAATAAGATAACAATAATGATAAGAAAACAAATTTTAATAGAGAAAAGGTATTTTAATAGGTTTTAAAGGCCTGCAAGTCGAATGGGGATATTCAAGTATTTTCTTTGATATTAATTCAAGTTACACTTTTTGAGCGTGGTGACCGATAAGAAAACAAATTTTAATAGAGGAAAGGTATTTAATAGATTTTAAAGGCCTGCAAGTCGAATGGGGATATTGAAGTTTTTTCTTTGATATTAATTCAAGCTACACTTTTTGAGCTTGGTGACCGATAAGAAAACAAATTTTAATAGAGAAAAGGTATTTAATAGGATTTAAAGGCCTGCAAGTCGAATGGGGACATTCAAGTTTTTTCTTTGATATTAATGAATAGGATAACAATAATGATAAGATAACAAAAATGATAAGAATACAAATTATAATAGAGAAAAGGTATTTTAATAGGTTTTAAAGGCCTGCAAGTAAAATGGGGATATTCAATTTTTTTCTTTGATATTATTTCAAGTTACACTTTTTGAGCGTGGTGACCGATAAGAAAACAAATTTTAATAGAGAAAAGGTATTTAATGGGTTTTAAAGGCTTGCAAGTCGAATGGGGATTTTCAAGTTTTTTCTTTGATATTAATTCAAGTTACAATTTTTGAGCGTGGTGACCGATAAGAAAACAAATTTTAATAGAGAAAAGGTATTTAATAGGTTTTAAAGGCTTGCAAGTCGAATGGGGATATTCAAGTTTTTTCTTTGATATTAATTCAAGTTACACTTTTTGAGCGTGGTGACAGATAAGAAAACAAATTTTAATAAAGAAAAAGGTTTTTAATAGGTGTTAAAGGATTGCAAGTCGAATGGGGATATTCAAGTTTTTCCTTTGATATTAATGAATAAGATAACAATAATGATAAGAAAACAAATTTAAATAGAGAAAAGGTGTTTTAATAGGTTTTAAAGGCCTGCAAGTCGAATGGGGATATTCAAGTTTTTTCTTTGATATTAATTCAAGTTACACTTTTTGAGCGTGGTGACCGATAAGAAAACAAATTTTAATAGAGAAAAGGTATTTAATAGGTTTTAAAGGCCTGCAAGTCGAATGGGGATATTCAAGTATTTTCTTTGATATTAATTCAAGTTACACTTTTTTAGCGTGGTGACCGATAAGAAAACAAATTTTAATAGAGAAAAGGTATTTAATAGGTTTTAAAGGCCTGCAAGTCGAATGGGGATATTAAAGTTTTTTCTTTGATATTAATTCAAGCTACACTTTTTGAGCTTGGTGACCGATAAGAAAACAAAATTTAATAGAGAAAAGGTATTTAATAGGTTTTAAAGGCCTGCAAGTCGAATGGGGACATTCAAGTTTTTTCTTTGATATTAATGAATAAGATAACAATAATGATAAGATAACAATAATGATAAGAATACAAATTTTAATAGAGAAAAGGTATTTTAATAGGTTTTAAAGGCCTGCAAGTAAAATGGGGATATTCAATTGTTTTCTTTGATATTATTTCAAGTTACACTTTTTGAGCGTGGTGACCGATAAGAAAACAAATTTCAATAGAGAAAAGGTATTTAATGGGTTTTAAAGGCTTGCAAGTCGAATGGGGATATTCAAGTTTTTTCTTTGATATTAATTCAAGTTACACTTTTTGAGCGTGGTGACCGATAAGAAAACAAATTTTAATAAAGAAAAGGTAATTAATTCGTTTTAAAGGCCTGCAAGTCGAATGGGGATATTCAAGTTTTTCCTTTGATATTAATTCAAGCTACACTTTTTGAGCTTGGTGACCGATAAGAAAACAAATTTTAATAGAGAAAAGGTATTTAATAGGTTTTAAAGGCCTGCAAGTCGAATGGGGATATTCAAGTATTTTCTTTGATATTAATTCAAGTTACACTTTTTGAGCGTGGTGACCGATAAGAAAACAAATTTTAATAGAGAAAAGGTATTTAATAGGTTTTAAAGGCCTGCAAGTCGAATGGGGATATTAAAGTTTTTTCTTTGATATTAATTCAAGCTACACTTTTTGAGCTTGGTGACCGATAAGAAAACAAATTTTAATAGAGAAAAGGTATTTAATAGGTTTTAAAGGCCTGCAAGTCGAATGGGGACATTCAAGTTTTTTCTTTGATATTAATGAATAAGATAACAATAATGATAAGAAAACAAATTTTAATAGAGAAAAGGTATTTTAATAGGTTTTAAAGGCCTGTAAGTCGAATGGGGATATTCAAGTATTTTCTTTGATATTAATTCAAGTTACACTTTTTGAGCGTGGTGACCGATAAGAAAACAAATTTTAATAGAGAAAAGGTATTTAATAGGTTTTAAAGGCCTGCAAGTCGAATGGGGATATTAAAGTTTTTTCTTTGATATTAATTCAAGCTACACTTTTTGAGCTTGGTGACCGATAAGAAAACAAATTTTAATAGAGAAAAGGTATTTAATAGGTTTTAAAGGCCTGCAAGTCGAATGGGGACATTCAAGTTTTTTCTTTGATATTAATGAATAAGATAACAATAATGATAAGATAACAATAATGATAAGAATACAAATTTTAATAGAGAAAAGGTATTTTAATAGGTTTTAAAGGCCTGCAAGTAAAATGGGGATATTCAATTTTTTTCTTTGATATTATTTCAAGTTACACTTTTTGAGCGTGGTGACCGATAAGAAAACAAATTTTAATAGAGAAAAGGTATTTAATGGGTTTTAAAGGCTTGCAAGTCGAATGGGGATATTCAAGTTTTTTCTTTGATATTAATTCAAGTTACACTTTTTGAGCGTGGTGACCGATAAGAAAACAAATTTTAATAAAGAAAAGGTAATTAATTCGTTTTAAATGCCTGCAAGTCGAATGGGGATATTCAAGTTTTTCCTTTGATATTAATGAATAAGATAACAATAATGATAAGAAAACAAATTTTAATAGAGAAAAGGTATTTTAATAGGTGTTTAAGGCCTGCAAGTCGAATGGGGATATTCAATTTTTTTCTTTGTAATTAATTCAAGTTACACTTTTTGAGCGTATTGACCGATAAGAAAAAAAATTTTAATAGAGAAAAGGTATTTAATAGGTTTTAAAGGCCTGCAAGTCGAATGGGGATATTAAAGTTTTTACTTTGATATTAATTCAAGTTACACTTTTTGAGCGTGGTGACCGATAAGAAAGCAAATTTTAATAGAGAAAAGGTATTTAAAAGGTTTTAAAGGCCTGCAAGTCGAATGGGGATATTCAAGTTTTTTATTTGATATTAATTCAAGTTACACTTTTTGAGCGTGGTGACCGATAAGAAAACAAATTTTAATAGAGAAAAGGTATTTAATAGGTTTTAAAGGCCTGCAAGTCGAATGGGGATATTCAATTTTTTTCTTTGATATTAATTCAATTTACACTTTTTGAGCGTGGTGACCGATAAGAAAACAAATTTAAGTAGAGAAAAGGTATTTAATAGGTTTAAAAGGCCTGCAAGTCGAATGGGGACATTCAAGTTTTTAAGCTATTGTATAGCTTTTATCGCGGGCTTTGAGCGCGGCGACCGAATCAAAAAATTCCGTAATGAAAAAAAACCTAACACAGTTCGGCAGACTTCGGTAGACTTCGGCTGTACGAAGCTCGCACGGATCGAGACGAGCTGCTCCGAAATCGGACGAATACGTAAGCAGCTGTTTGTGAGAAAGTATATAGGTGTATAGGTATCTATCATCTAATGTACAACAGTGAATAGCTGTACGCGTAAAATTTGTGTATAAAGTAGAGCAGATAAAAGTTGAATATCTCCATTCGACTTGCAGGTTTTAAAACCTATTAAATACCTTTTCTCTATTAAAATTTGTTTTCTTATCGGTCACCACGCTCAAAAAGTGTAACTTGAATTAATATCAAAGAAAAAATTTGAATATCCCCATTCGACTTGCAGGCCTTTAAAACCTATTAAAACACCTTTTCTCTATAAAAATTTGTTTTCTTATCGGTCACCACGCTCAAAAAAGGTAACTTGAATTACTATCAAAGAAAAAACTTGAATATCCCCATTCGACGTGCAGGCCTTTAAAACCTATTGAAATACCTTTTCTCTATTAAAATTTGTTTTCTTATCGGTCACCACGCTCAAAAAGTGTAACTTGAATTAATATCAAAGAAAAACCTTGAATATCCACATTCGACTTGCAGGCCTTTAAAACCTATTAAATACCTTTTCTCTATTAAAATTTGTTTTCTTATCATTATCTTTATCTTATCATTATTGTTATCTTATTCATTAATATCAAAGAAAAACCTTGAATATCCCCATTCGACTTGCAGGCCTTTAAAACCTATTAAATACCTTTTCCCTATTAAAATTTGTTTTATATCGGTCACCACGCTCAAAAAGTTTAACTTGAATTAATATCAAAGAAAAATCTTGAATATCCCCTTTCGTCTTGCAGGCCTTTAAAACCTATTAAATACCTTTTCTCTATTAAAATTTGTTTTCTTATCGGTCATCACGCTCAAAAAATGTAACTTGAATTAATATCAAAGAAAAAACTTGAATATCCCCATTCGACTTGCAGGCCTTTAAAACCTATTAAATACCTTTTCTCTATTAAAATTCGTTTTCTTATCGGTCACCACGCTCAAAAAGTGTAACTTGAATTAATATCAAAGAAAAAACTTGAATATCCCCTTTCGACTTGCAGGCCTTTAAAACCTATTAATTACCTTTTCTCTATTAAAATTTGTTTTCTTATCGGTCACCACGCTCAAAAATTGTAACTTGAATTTATATCAAAGAAAAAACTTGAATATCGCCATTCGACTTGCAGGCCTTTAAAACCTATTAAAATACCTTTTCTCTATTAAAATTTGTTTTCTTATCATTATTGTTATATTATCATTATTGTTATCTTATTCATTAATATCAAAGAAAAATCTTGAATATCCCCATTCGACTTACAGGCCTTTAAAACCCATTAAATACCTTTTCTCTATTAAAATTTGTTTTCTTATCGGTCACCACGTTAAAAAAGTGTAACTTGAATTAATATCAAAGAAAAAACTTGAATATCCCCATTCGACTTGCTGGCCTTTAAAACCTATTAAAATACCTTTTCTCTATTAAATTTTGTTTTGTTATCATTATTGTTTTCTTATTCATTAATATCAAAGAAAATCCTTGAATATCCCGATTCGACTTGCAGGCCTTTAAAACCTATTAAATACCTTTTCTCTATTAAAATTTGTTTTCTTATCGGTCACCACGCTCAAAAAGTGTAACTTGAATTAATATCAAAGAAAACACTTGAAAATCCCCATTCGACTTCCAGACCTTTAAAACCTATTAAATACCTTTTCTCTATTAAAATTTGTTTTCTTATCGGTCACCACGCTCAAAAAGTGTAACTTGAAATTATATCAAAGAAAAAACTTGAATATCCCCATTCGACTTGCAGGCCTTTAAAAACCTATTAAAATACCTTTTCTCAAAAAATAGAGTTAGATCATTCAAATTTGGTACATCGAGGTTTTCGATACCTACAAATCGATTGCGGATATTTCGGATATATTCTCATTGCGGATATATTCTCATTTATTCAATAAAAGAAAAAAAAATTGTTTTCTTATCGGTCACCCCGCTCAAAAAGTGTAACTTGAATTAATATAAAAAAAACTTGAATTAAAATCAAAGAAAAAAAAAATACTGCACAAATAAAATAAATAAATAATTATAATTGCATAAGTTGATAAAAAATGCTATACAATAGCTTTACCGCGGCAGTCCTCGAATACCACACGTACTTTTTTTCTTTGATATTAATGAAAAAGATAACAATAATGATAAGATAACAATAATGATAAGAAAACAAATTTTAATAGAGAAAAGGTATTTTAATATGTTTTAAAGGACTGCAAGTCGAATTGGGATATTCAATATTTTTCTTTGATAATTATTCAAGTTACACTTTTTGAGCGTGGTGACCGATAAGAAAACAAATTTTAATAGAGGAAAGGTATTTAATAGGTTTTAAAGGCCTGCAAGTCGAATGGGGATATTCAAGTTTTTTCTTTGATATTAATGAATAAGATAACAATAATGATAAGATAACAATAATGATAAGAAAACAAATTTTAATAGAGAAAAGGTATTTTAATAGGTTTTAAAGGACTGCAAGTCGAATGGGGATATTCAATTTTTTTCTTTGATATTAATTCAAGTTACACTTTTTGAGCGTGTTGACCGATAAGAAAACAAATTTTAATAGAGAAAAGTTATTTAATAGGTTTTAAAGATCTGCAAGTCGAATTAGGATATTCAAGTTTTTTCTTTGATATTAATTCAAGTTACACTTTTTGAGCGTGGTGACCGATATAAAACAAATTTTAATAGAGAAAAGATATTTAATAGGTTTTAAAGGCCTGCAAGTCGAATGGGGATATTCAAATTTTTTCTTTGATATTAATTCAAGTTACACATTTGAGCGTGGTGACCGATAAGAAAACAAATTTTAATAGAGAAAAGGTATTTAATAGGTTTTAAAGGCCTGCAAGTCGAATGGGGATATTAAAGTTTTTTCTTTGATATTAATTCAAGTTACACTTTTTGAGCGTGGTGACCGATAAGAAAACAAATTTTAATAGAGAAAAGGTATTTAATACGTTTTAAAGGCCTGCAAGTCGAATGGGGATATTCAAGTTTTTTCTTTGATATTAATTCAAGTTACACTTTTTGAGCGTGGTGACCGATATAAAACAAATTTTAATAGAGAAAAGGTATTTAATAGATTTTAAAGGCCTGCAAGTCGAATAGGGATATTCAAGGTTTTCCTTTGATATTAATGAATAAGATAACAATAATGATAAGATAACAATAATGATAAGAAAAAAAATTTTAATAGAGAAAAGGTATTTTAATAGGTTTTAAAGGCCTGCAAGTCGAATGGGGATATTCAAGTTTTTTCTTTGATATTAATTCAAGTTACACTTTTTGAGCTTGGTGACAGATAAGAAAACAAATTTTAATAAAGAAAAGGTTTTTAATAGGTGTTAAAGGATTGCAAGTCGAATGGGGATATTCAAGTTTTTCCTTTGATATTAATGAATAAGATAACAATAATGATAAGAAAACAAATTTAAATAGAGAAAAGGTATTTTAATAGGTTTTAAAGGCCTGCAAGTCGAATGGGGATATTCAAGTTTTTTCTTTGATATTAATTCAAGTTACAATTTTGAGCGTGGTGACCGATAAGAAAGTAAATTTTAATAGAGAAAAGGTATTTAATAGGTTTTAAAGGCCTGCAAGTCGAATGGGGATATTCAAGTATTTTCTTTGATATTAATTCAAGTTACACTTTTTCAGCGTGGTGACCGATAAGAAAACAAATTTAAATAGAGAAAAGGTATTTTAATAGGTTTTAAAGGCCTGCAAGTCGAATGGGGATATTCAAGTTTTTTCTTTGATATTAATTCAAGTTACACTTTTTGAGCGTGGTGACCGATAAGAAAACAAATTTTAATAGAGAAAAGGTATTTAATAGGTTTTAAAGGCCTGCAAGTCGAATGGGGATATTCAAGTTTTTTCTTTGATATTAATTCAAGTTACACTTTTTGAGCGTGGTGACAGATAAGAAAACAAATTTTAATAAAGAAAAAGGTTTTTAATAGGTGTTAAAGGATTGCAAATCGAATGGGGATATTCAAGTTTTTCCTTTGATATTAATGAATAAGATAACAATAATGATAAGAAAACAAATTTAAATAGAGAAAAGGTGTTTTAATAGGTTTTAAAGGCCTGCAAGTCGAATGGGGATATTCAAGTTTTTTCTTTGATATTAATTCAAGTTACACTTTTTGAGCGTGGTGACCGATAAGAAAACAAATTTTAATAGAGAAAAGGTATTTAATAGGTTTTAAAGGCCTGCAAGTCGAATGGGGATATTCAAGTATTTTCTTTGATATTAATTCAAGTTACACTTTTTTAGCGTGGTGACCGATAAGAAAACAAATTTTAATAGAGAAAAGGTATTTAATAGGTTTTAAAGGCCTGCAAGTCGAATGGGGATATTAAAGTTTTTTCTTTGATATTAATTCAAGCTACACTTTTTGAGCTTGGTGACCGATAAGAAAACAAAATTTAATAGAGAAAAGGTATTTAATAGGTTTTAAAGGCCTGCAAGTCGAATTGGGACATTCAAGTTTTTTCTTTGATATTAATGAATAAGATAACAATAATGATAAGATAACAATAATGATAAGAATACAAATTTTAATAGAGAAAAGGTATTTTAATAGGTTTTAAAGGCCTGCAAGTAAAATGGGGATATTCAATTGTTTTCTTTGATATTATTTCAAGTTACACTTTTTGAGCGTGGTGACCGATAAGAAAACAAATTTTAATAGAGAAAAGGAATTTAATGGGTTTTAAAGGCTTGCAAGTCGAATGGGGATATTCAAGTTTTTTCTTTGATATTAATTCAAGTTACACTTTTTGAGCGTGGTGACCGATAAGAAAACAAATTTTAATAAAGAAAAGGTAATTAATTCGTTTTAAAGGCCTGCAAGTCGAATGGGGATATTCAAGTTTTTCCTTTGATATTAATGAATAAGATAACAATAATGATAAGAAAACAAATTTTAATAGAGAAAAGGTATTTTAATAGGTTTTAAAGGCCTGCAAGTCGAATGGGGATATTCAAGTATTTTCTTTGATATTAATTCAAGTTACACTTTTTGAGCGTGGTGACCGATAAGAAAACAAATTTTAATAGAGAAAAGGTATTTAATAGGTTTTAAAGGCCTGCAAGTCGAATGGGGATATTAAAGTTTTTTCTTTAATATTAATTCAAGCTACACTTTTTGAGCTTGGTGACCGATAAGAAAACAAATTTTAATAGAGAAAAGGTATTTAATAGGTTTTAAAGGCCTGCAAGTCGAATGGGGACATTCAAGTTTTTTCTTTGATATTAATGAATAAGATAACAATAATGATAAGATAACAATAATGATAAGAATACAAATTTTAATAGAGAAAAGGTATTTTAATAGGTTTTAAAGGCCTGCAAGTAAAATGGGGATATTCAATTTTTTTCTTTGATATTATTTCAAGTTACACTTTTTGAGCGTGGTGACCGATAAGAAAACAAATTTTAATAGAGAAAAGGTATTTAATGGGTTTTAAAGGCTTGCAAGTCGAATGGGGATATTCAAGTTTTTTCTTTGATATTAATTCAAGTTACACTTTTTGAGCGTGGTGACCGATAAGAAAACAAATTTTAATAAAGAAAAGGTAATTAATTCGTTTTAAATGCCTGCAAGTCGAATGGGGATATTCAAGTTTTTCCTTTGATATTAATGAATAAGATAACAATAATGATAAGAAAACAAATTTTAATAGAGAAAAGGTATTTTAATAGGTGTTTAAGGCCTGCAAGTCGAATGGGGATATTCAATTTTTTTCTTTGTAATTAATTCAAGTTACACTTTTTGAGCGTATTGACCGATAAGAAAAAAAATTTTAATAGAGAAAAGGTATTTAATAGGTTTTAAAGGCCTGCAAGTCGAATGGGGATATTAAAGTTTTTACTTTGATATTAATTCAAGTTACACTTTTTGAGCGTGGTGACCGATAAGAAAGCAAATTTTAATAGAGAAAAGGTATTTAAAAGGTTTTAAAGGCCTGCAAGTCGAATGGGGATATTCAAGTTTTTTATTTGATATTAATTCAAGTTACACTTTTTGAGCGTGGTGACCGATAAGAAAACAAATTTTAATAGAGAAAAGGTATTTAATAGGTTTTAAAGGCCTGCAAGTCGAATGGGGATATTCAATTTTTTTCTTTGATATTAATTCAAATTACACTTTTTGAGCGTGGTGACCGATAAGAAAACAAATTTAAGTAGAGAAAAGGTATTTAATAGGTTTAAAAGGCCTGCAAGTCGAATGGGGACATTCAAGTTTTTAAGCTATTGTATAGCTTTTATCGCGGGCTTTGAGCGCGGCGACCGAATCAAAAAATTCCGTAATGAAAAAAAACCTAACACAGTTCGGCAGACTTCGGGAGACTTCGGCTGTACGAAGCTCGCACGGATCGAGACGAGCTGCTCCGAAATCGGACGAATACGTAAGCAGCTGTTTGTGAGAAAGTATATAGGTGTATAGGTATCTATCATCTAATGTACAACAGTGAATAGCTGTACGCGTAAAATTTGTGTATAAAGTAGAGCAGATAAAAGTTGAATATCTCCATTCGACTTGCAGGCTTTTAAAACCTATTAAATACCTTTTCTCTATTAAAATTTGTTTTCTTATCGGTCACCACGCTCAAAAAGTGTAACTTGAATTAATATCAAAGAAAAACCTTGAATATCCCCATTCGACGTGCAGGCCTTTAAAACCTATTGAAATACCTTTTCTCTATTAAAATTTGTTTTCTTATCGGTCACCACAATCAAAAAGTGTAACTTGAATTAATATCAAAGAAAAACCTTGAATATCCACATTCGACTTGCAGGCTTTTAAAACCTATTAAATACCTTTTCTCTATTAAAATTTGTTTTCTTATCATTATTGTTATCTTATCATTATTGTTATCTTATTCATTAATATCAAAGAAAAACCTTGAATATCCCCATTCGACTTGCAGGCCTTTAAAACCTATTAAATACCTTTTCCCTATTAAAATTTGTTTTATATCGGTCACCACGCTCAAAAAGTTTAACTTGAATTAATATCAAAGAAAAATCTTGAATATCCCCATTCGACTTGCAGGCCTTTAAAACCTATTAAATACCTTTTCTCTATTAAAATTTGTTTTCTTATCGGTCATCACGCTCAAAAAATGTAACTTGAATTAATATCAAAGAAAAAACTTGAATATCCCCATTCGACTTGCAGGCCTTTAAAACCTATTAAATACCTTTTCTCTATTAAAATTCGTTTTCTTATCGGTCACCACGCTCAAAAAGTGTAACTTGAATTAATATCAAAGAAAAAACTTGAATATCCCCTTTCGACTTGCAGGCCTTTAAAACCTATTAATTACCTTTTCTCTATTAAAATTTGTTTTCTTATCGGTCACCACGCTCAAAAATTGTAACTTGAATTTATATCAAAGAAAAAACTTGAATATCGCCATTCGACTTGCAGGCCTTTAAAACCTATTAAAATACCTTTTCTCTATTAAAATTTGTTTTCTTATCATTATTGTTATATTATCATTATTGTTATCTTATTCATTAATATCAAAGAAAAATCTTGAATATCCCCATTCGACTTACAGGCCTTTAAAACCCATTAAATACCTTTTCTCTATTAAAATTTGTTTTCTTATCGGTCACCACGTTAAAAAAGTGTAACTTGAATTAATATCAAAGAAAAAACTTGAATATCCCCATTCGACTTGCTGGCCTTTAAAACCTATTAAAATACCTTTTCTCTATTAAAATTTGTTTTGTTATCATTATTGTTTTCTTATTCATTAATATCAAAGAAAATCCTTGAATATCCCGATTCGACTTGCAGGCCTTTAAAACCTATTAAATACCTTTTCTCTATTAAAATTTGTTTTCTTATCGGTCACCACGCTCAAAAAGTGTAACTTGAATTAATATCAAAGAAAACACTTGAAAATCCCCATTCGACTTCCAGACCTTTAAAACCTATTAAATACCTTTTCTCTATTAAAATTTGTTTTCTTATCGGTCACCACGCTCAAAAAGTGTAACTTGAAATTATATCAAAGAAAAAACTTGAATATCCCCATTCGACTTGCAGGCCTTTAAAAACCTATTAAAATACCTTTTCTCAAAAAATAGAGTTAGATCATTCAAATTTGGTACATCGAGGTTTTCGATACCTACAAATCGATTGCGGATATTTCTGATATATTCTCATTGCGGATATATTCTCATTTATTCAATAAAAGAAAAAAAAATTGTTTTCTTATCGGTCACCCCGCTCAAAAAGTGTAACTTGAATTAATATAAAAAAAACTTGAATTAAAATCAAAGAAAAAAAAAATACTGCACAAATAAAATAAATAAATAATTATAATTGCATAAGTTGATAAAAAATGCTATACAATAGCTTTACCGCGGCAGTCCTCGAATACCACACGTACTTTTTTTCTTTGATATTAATGAAAAAGATAACAATAATGATAAGATAACAATAATGATAAGAAAACAAATTTTAATAGAGAAAAGGTATTTTAATATGTTTTAAAGGACTGCAAGTCGAATTGGGATATTCAATATTTTTCTTTGATAATTATTCAAGTTACACTTTTTGAGCGTGGTGACCGATAAGAAAACAAATTTTAATAGAGGAAAGGTATTTAATAGGTTTTAAAGGCCTGCAAGTCGAATGGGGATATTCAAGTTTTTTCTTTGATATTAATGAATAAGATAACAATAATGATAAGATAACAATAATGATAAGAAAACAAATTTTAATAGAGAAAAGGTATTTTAATAGGTTTTAAAGGACTGCAAGTCGAATGGAGATATTCAATTTTTTTCTTTGATATTAATTCAAGTTACACTTTTTGAGCGTGTTGACCGATAAGAAAACAAATTTTAATAGAGAAAAGTTATTTAATAGGTTTTAAAGATCTGCAAGTCGAATTAGGATATTCAAGTTTTTTCTTTGATATTAATTCAAGTTACACTTTTTGAGCGTGGTGACCGATATAAAACAAATTTTAATAGAGAAAAGATATTTAATAGGTTTTAAAGGCCTGCAAGTCGAATGGGGATATTCAAGTTTTTTCTTTGATATTAATTCAAGTTACACATTTGAGCGTGGTGACCGATAAGAAAACAAATTTTAATAGAGAAAAGGTATTTAATAGGTTTTAAAGGCCTGCAAGTCGAATGGGGATATTAAAGTTTTTTCTTTGATATTAATTCAAGTTACACTTTTTGAGCGTGGTGACCGATAAGAAAACAAATTTTAATAGAGAAAAGGTATTTAATAGGTTTAAAAGGCCTGCAAGTCGAATGGGGATATTCAAGTTTTTTCTTTGATATTAATTCAAGTTACACTTTTTGAGCGTGGTGACCGATATAAAACAAATTTTAATAGAGAAAAGGTATTTAATAGATTTTAAAGGCCTGCAAGTCGAATAGGGATATTCAAGGTTTTCCTTTGATATTAATGAATAAGATAACAATAATGATAAGATAACAATAATGATAAGAAAAAAAATTTTAATAGAGAAAAGGTATTTTAATAGGTTTTAAAGGCCTGCAAGTCGAATGGGGATATTCAAGTTTTTTCTTTGATATTAATTCAAGTTACAATTTTGAGCGTGGTGACCGATAAGAAAGTAAATTTTAATAGAGAAAAGGTATTTAATAGGTTTTAAAGGCCTGCAAGTCGAATGGGGATATTCAAGTATTTTCTTTGATATTAATTCAAGTTACACTTTTTGAGCGTGGTGACCGATAAGAAAACAAATTTAAATAGAGAAAAGGTATTTTAATAGGTTTTAAAGGCCTGCAAGTCGAATGGGGATATTCAAGTTTTTTCTTTGATATTAATTCAAGTTACACTTTTTGAGCGTGGTGACCGATAAGAAAACAAATTTTAATAGAGAAAAGGTATTTAATAGGTTTTAAAGGCCTGCAAGTCGAATGGGGATATTCAAGTATTTTCTTTGATATTAATTCAAGTTACACTTTTTGAGCGTGGTGACCGATAAGAAAACAAATTTTAATAGAGAAAAGGTATTTAATAGGTTTTAAAGGCCTGCAAGTCAAATGGGGATATTAAAGTTTTTTCTTTGATATTAATTCAAGCTAAACTTTTTGAGCTTGGTGACCGATAAGAAAACAAATTTTAATAGAAAAAAGGTATTTAATAGGTTTTAAAGGCCTGCAAGTCGAATGGGGACTTTCAAGTTTTTTCTTTGATATTAATGAATAAGATAACAATAATGATAAGATAACAATAATGATAAGAATGCAAATTTTAATAGAGAAAAGGTATTTTAATAGGTTTTAAAGGCCTGCAAGGAAAATGGGGATATTCAATTTTTTTCTTTGATATTATTTCAAGTTACACTTTTTGAGAGTGGTGACCGATAAGAAAACAAATTTAAATAGAGAAAAGGTATTTAATGGGTTTTAAAGGCTTGCAAGTCGAATGGGGATATTCAAGTTTTTTCTTTGATATTAATTCAAGTTACACTTTTTGAGCGTGGTGACCGATAAGAAAACAAATTTTAATAAAGAAAAGGTAATTAATTCGTTTTAAAGGCCTGCAAGTCGAATGGGGATATTCAAGTTTTTCCTTTGATATTAATGAATAAGATAACAATAATGATAAGAAAACAAATTTTAATAGAGAAAAGGTATTTTAATAGGTTTTAAAGGCCTGCAAGTCGAATGGGGACATTCAATTTTTTTCTTTGATATTAATTTAAGTTACACTTTTTGAGCGTGGTGACCGATAAGAAAACAAATTTTAATAGAGAAAAGGTATTTAAAAGGTTTTAAAGGCCTGCAAGTCGAATGGGAACATTCAAGGTTTTTCTTTGATATTAATGAATAAGATAACAATAATGATAAGATAACAATAATGATAAGAATACAAATTTTAATAGAGAAAAGTTATTTTAATAGGTTTTAAAGGCCTGCAAGTGGAATGGGGATATTCAAATTTTTTCTTTGATATTAATTCAAGTTACATTTTTTGAGCGTAGTGACCGATATAAAACAAATTTTAATAGAGAAAAGGTATTTTATAGGTTTTAAAAGCCTGCAAGTTGTATAAGGCCATTCAAGTTTTTTCTTTGATATTAATGAATAAGATAACAATAATGATAAGATAACAATAATGATAAGAAAACAAATTTTAATAGAGAAAAGGTATTTTAATAGGTTTTAAAGGACTGCAAGTCGAATGGGGATATTCAATTTTTTTCTTTGATATTAATTCAAGTTACACTTTTTGAGCGTGTTGACCGATAAGAAAACAAATTTTGATAGAGAAAAGGTATTTAATAAGTTTTAAAGATCTGCAAGTTCAATGGGGATATTCAAGTATTTTCTTTGATATTAATTCAAGTTACACTTTTTGAGCGTGGTGACCGATATAAAACAAATTTTAATAGAGAAAAGGTATTTAATAGGTTTTAAAGGCCTGCAAGTCGAATGGGGATATTCAAGGTTTTTCTTTGATATTAATGAATAAGATAACAATAATGATAAGAAAACAAATTTTAATAGAGAGAAGGTATTTTAATAGGTTTTAAAGGCCTCCAAGTCGAATGGGGATATTCAATTTTTTTCTTTGATATTAATTCAAGTTACACTTTTTGAGCGTGGTGACCGATAAGAAAACAAATTTAAATAGAGAAAAGGTATTTAATAGGTTTTAAAGGCCTGCAAGTCGAATGGGGACATTTAATTCAAGTTACACTAATAGCTTTAATGATAAGAAAACAAATTTTAATAGAGAAAAGGTATTTTAATAGGTTTTAAAGGCCTGCAAGTCGAATGGGGACATTTAATTCAAGTTACACTAATAGCTTTAATGATAAGAAAACAAATTTTAATAGAGAAATAGTATTTTAATAGGTTTTAAAGGACTGCAAGTCGAATGGGGATATTCAATTTTTTTCTTTGATATTAATTCAAGTTACACTTTTTGAGCGTGTTGACCGATAAGAAAACAAATTTTAATAGAGAAAAGGTATTTAATAGGTTTTAAAGATCTGCAAGTCGAATTAGGATATTCAAGTTTTTTCTTTGATATTAATTCAAGTTACACTTTTTGAGCGTGGTGACCGATATAAAACAAATTTTAATAGAGAAAAGATATTTAATAGGTTTTAAAGGCCTGCAAGTCGAATGGGGATATTCAAGGTTTTTCTTTGATATTAATGAATAAGATAACAATAATGATAAGATAACAATAATGATAAGAAAACAAATTTTAATAGAGAAAAGGTATTTTAATAGGTTTTAAAGGACTGCAAGTCGAATTGGGATATTCAAGATTTTTCTTTGATATTAATTCAAGTTACACTTTTTGAGCGTGGTGACCGATAAGAAAACAAATTTTAATAGAGGAAAGGTATTTAATAGGTTTTAAAGGCCTGCAAGTCGAATGGGGATATTCAAGTTTTTTCTTTGATAGATTTCTTTCAAGTTACACTTTTTGAGCGTGGTGACCGATATAAAACAAATTTTAATAGAGAAAAGGTATTTAATAGGTTTTAAAGGCCTGCAAGTCGAATGGGGATATTCAAGGTTTTTCTTTCATATTAATGACAATAATGATAAGATAACAATAATGATAAGAAAACAAATTTTAATAGAGAAAAGGTATTTTAATAGGTTTTAAAGGCCTGCAAGTCGAATGGGGATATTCAATTTTTTTCTTTGATATTAATTCAAGTTACACTTTTTGCGCGTGGTGACCGATCAGAAAACAAATTTTAATAAAGAAAAGGTATTTAATAGGTTTTAAAGGCCTGCAAGTCGAATGGGGATATTCAATTTTTTTCTTTGATATTAATGAATAAGATAACAATAATGATAAGAAAACAAATTTTAATAGAGAAAAGGTATTTTAATAGGTTTTAAAGGCCTGCAAGTCGAATGGGGATATTCAAGTTTTTTCTTTGATATTAATTCAAGTTACACTTTTTGAGCGTGGTGATCGATAAGAAAACAAATTTTAATAGAGAAAAGGTATTTAATAGGTTTTGAAGGCCTGCAAGTCGAATGGGGCCATTCAAGTTTTTTCTCTGATATTAATGATTAAGATAACAATAATGATAAGATAACAAAAATGATAAGAAAACAAATTTTAATAGAGAAAATTTATTTTAATAGGTTTTAAAGGACTGCAAGTCGAATGGGGATATTCAATTTTTTTCTTTGATATTAATTCAAGTTACACTTTTTGAGCGTGGTGACCGATAAGAAAACAAATTTAAATAGAGAAAAGGTATTTAATAGGTTTTAAAGGCCTGCAAGTCGAATGGGGATATTCAAGGTTTTTCTTTGATATTAATGAATAAGATAACAATAATGATAAGAAAACAAATTTTAATAGAGAAAAGGTATTTTAATAGGTTTTAAAGGCCTGCAAGTCGAATGGGGATATTCAATTTTTTTCTTTGATATTAATTCAAGTTACACTTTTTGAGCGTGGTGACCGATAAGAAAACAAATTTAAATAGAGAAAAGGTATTTTAATAGGTTTTAAAGGCCTGCAAGTCGAATGGGGATATTCAAGTTTTTTCTTTGATATTAATTCAAGTTACACTTTTTGAGCGTGGTGACCGAGAAGAAAACAAATTTTAATAGAGAAAAGGTATTTAATAGGTTTTAAAGGCCTGCAAGTCGAATGGGGATATTCAAGTATTTTCTTTGATATTAATTCAAGTTACACTTTTTGAGCGTGGTGACCGATAAGAAAACAAATTTTAATAGAGAAAAGGTATTTAATAGGTTTTAAAGGCCTGCAAGTCAAATGGGGATATTAAAGTTTTTTCTTTGATATTAATTCAAGCTAAACTTTTTGAGCTTGGTGACCGATAAGAAAACAAATTTTAATAGAAAAAAGGTATTTAATAGGTTTTAAAGGCCTGCAAGTCGAATGGGGACATTCAAGTTTTTTCTTTGATATTAATGAATAAGATAACAATAATGATAAGATAACAATAATGATAAGAATGCAAATTTTAATAGAGAAAAGGTATTTTAATAGGTTTTAAAGGCCTGCAAGTAAAATGGGGATATTCAATTTTTTTCTTTGATATTATTTCAAGTTACACTTTTTGAGAGTGGTGACCGATAAGAAAACAAATTTAAATAGAGAAAAGGTATTTAATGGGTTTTAAAGGCTTGCAAGTCGAATGGGGATATTCAAGTTTTTTCTTTGATATTAATTCAAGTTACACTTTTTGAGCGTGGTGACCGATAAGAAAACAAATTTTAATAAAGAAAAGGTAATTAATTCGTTTTAAAGGCCTGCAAGTCGAATGGGGATATTCAAGTTTTTCCTTTGATATTAATGAATAAGATAACAATAATGATAAGAAAACAAATTTTAATAGAGAAAAGGTATTTTAATAGGTTTTAAAGGCCTGCAAGTCGAATGGGGATATTCAATTTTTTTCTTTGATATTAATTTAAGTTACACTTTTTGAGCGTGGTGACCGATAAGAAAACAAATTTTAATAGAGAAAAGGTATTTAAAAGGTTTTAAAGGCCTGCAAGTCGAATGGGGTCATTCAAGGTTTTTCTTTGATATTAATGAATAAGATAACAATAATGATAAGATAACAATAATGATAAGAATACAAATTTTAATAGAGAAAAGTTTTTTTTATAGGTTTTAAAGGCCTGCAAGTGGAATGGGGATATTCAAATTTTTTCTTTGATATTAATTCAAGTTACATTTTTTGAGCGTAGTGACCGATATAAAACAAATTTTAATAGAGAAAAGGTATTTTATAGGTTTTAAAGGCCTGCAAGTTGTATAAGGCCATTCAAGTTTTTTCTTTGATATTAATGAATAAGATAACAATAA
This sequence comes from Salticus scenicus, assembly GCA_963930645.1. Classification (NCBI taxonomy): domain Eukaryota; kingdom Metazoa; phylum Arthropoda; class Arachnida; order Araneae; family Salticidae; genus Salticus; species Salticus scenicus. The sequence goes on along the minus strand of OZ005651.1, from coordinate 8,612,688 downwards.
TGATAAGATAACAATAATGATAAGAAAACAAATTTTAATAGAGAAAAGGTATTTTAATAGGTTTTAAAGGACTGCAAGTCGAATGGGGATATTCAATTTTTTTCTTTGATATTAATTCAAGTTACACTTTTTGAGCGTGTTGACCGATAAGAAAACAAATTTTGATAGAGAAAAGGTATTTAATAAGTTTTAAAGATCTGCAAGTTCGATGGGGATATTCAAGTATTTTCTTTGATATTAATTCAAGTTACACTTTTTGAGCGTGGTGACCGATATAAAACAAATTTTAATAGAGAAAAGGTATTTTAATAGGTTTTAAAGGCCTGCAAGTCGAATGGGGATATTCAATTTTTTTCTTTGATATTAATTCAAGTTACACTTTTTGAGCGTGGTGACCGATAAGAAAACAAATTTAAATAGAGAAAAGGTATTTAATAGGTTTTAAAGGCCTGCAAGTCGAATGGGGACATTTAATTCAAGTTACACTAATAGCTTTAATGATAAGAAAACAAATTTTAATAGAGTAAAGGTATTTTAATAGGTTTTAAAGGCCTGCAAGTCGAATGGGGACATTTAATTCAAGTTACACTAATAGCTTTAATGATAAGAAAACAAATTTTAATAGAGAAAAGGTATTTTAATAGGTTTTAAAGGACTGCAAGTCGAATGGGGATATTCAATTTTTTTCTTTGATATTAATTCAAGTTACACTTTTTGAGCGTGTTGACCGATAAGAAAACAAATTTTAATAGAGAAAAGGTATTTAATAGGTTTTAAAGATCTGCAAGTCGAATTAGGATATTCAAGTTTTTTCTTTGATATTAATTCAAGTTACACTTTTTGAGCGTGGTGACCGATATAAAACAAATTTTAATAGAGAAAAGATATTTAATAGGTTTTAAAGGCCTGCAAGTCGAATGGGGATATTCAAGGTTTTTCTTTGATATTAATGAATAAGATAACAATAATGATAAGATAACAATAATGATAAGAAAACAAATTTTAATAGAGAAAAGGTATTTTAATAGGTTTTAAAGGACTGCAAGTCGAATTGGGATATTCAAGATTTTTCTTTGATATTAATTCAAGTTACACTTTTTGAGCGTGGTGACCGATAAGAAAACAAATTTTAATAGAGGAAAGGTATTTAATAGGTTTTAAAGGCCTGCAAGTCGAATGGGGATATTCAAGTTTTTTCTTTGATAGATTTCTTTCAAGTTACACTTTTTGAGCGTGGTGACCGATATAAAACAAATTTTAATAGAGAAAAGGTATTTAATAGGTTTTAAAGGCCTGCAAGTCGAATGGGGATATTCAAGGTTTTTCTTTCATATTAATGACAATAATGATAAGATAACAATAATGATAAGAAAACAAATTTTAATAGAGAAAAGGTATTTTAATAGGTTTTAAAGGCCTGCAAGTCGAATGGGGATATTCAATTTTTTTCTTTGATATTAATTCAAGTTACACTTTTTGCGCGTGGTGACCGATAAGAAAACAAATTTTAATAAAGAAAAGGTATTTAATAGGTTTTAAAGGCCTGCAAGTCGAATGGGGATATTCAATTTTTTTCTTTGATATTAATGAATAAGATAACAATAATGATAAGAAAACAAATTTTAATAGAGAAAAGGTATTTTAATAGGTTTTAAAGGCCTGCAAGTCGAATGGGGATATTCAAGTTTTTTCTTTGATATTAATTCAAGTTACACTTTTTGAGCGTGGTGATCGATAAGAAAACAAATTTTAATAGAGAAAAGGTATTTAATAGGTTTTGAAGGCCTGCAAGTCGAATGGGGCCATTCAAGTTTTTTCTCTGATATTAATGATTAAGATAACAATAATGATAAGATAACAAAAATGATAAGAAAACAAATTTTAATAGAGAAAAGTTATTTTAATAGGTTTTAAAGGACTGCAAGTCGAATGGGGATATTCAATTTTTTTCTTTGATATTAATTCAAGTTACACTTTTTGAGCGTGGTGACCGATAAAAAAACAAATTTAAATAGAGAAAAGGTATTTAAAAGGTTTTAAAGGCCTGCAAGTCGAATGGGGTCATTCAAGGTTTTTCTTTGATATTAATGAATAAGATAACAATAATGATAAGATAACAATAATGATAAGAATACAAATTTTAATAGAGAAAAGTTTTTTTTATAGGTTTTAAAGGCCTGCAAGTGGAATGGGGATATTCAAATTTTTTCTTTGATATTAATTCAAGTTACATTTTTTGAGCGTAGTGACCGATATAAAACAAATTTTAATAGAGAAAAGGTATTTTATAGGTTTTAAAGGCCTGCAAGTTGTATAAGGCCATTCAAGTTTTTTCTTTGATATTAATGAATAAGATAACAATAATGATAAGATAACAATAATGATAAGAAAACAAATTTTAATAGAGAAAAGGTATTTTAATAGGTTTTAAAGGACTGCAAGTCGAATGGGGATATTCAATTTTTTTCTTTGATATTAATTCAAGTTACACTTTTTGAGCGTGTTGACCGATAAGAAAACAAATTTTGATAGAGAAAAGGTATTTAATAAGTTTTAAAGATCTGCAAGTTCGATGGGGATATTCAAGTATTTTCTTTGATATTAATTCAAGTTACACTTTTTGAGCGTGGTGACCGATATAAAACAAATTTTAATAGAGAAAAGGTATTTTAATAGGTTTTAAAGGCCTGCAAGTCGAATGGGGATATTCAATTTTTTTCTTTGATATTAATTCAAGTTACACTTTTTGAGCGTGGTGACCGATAAGAAAACAAATTTAAATAGAGAAAAGGTATTTAATAGGTTTTAAAGGCCTGCAAGTCGAATGGGGACATTTAATTCAAGTTACACTAATAGCTTTAATGATAAGAAAACAAATTTTAATAGAGTAAAGGTATTTTAATAGGTTTTAAAGGCCTGCAAGTCGAATGGGGACATTTAATTCAAGTTACACTAATAGCTTTAATGATAAGAAAACAAATTTTAATAGAGAAAAGGTATTTTAATAGGTTTTAAAGGACTGCAAGTCGAATGGGGATATTCAATTTTTTTCTTTGATATTAATTCAAGTTACACTTTTTGAGCGTGTTGACCGATAAGAAAACAAATTTTAATAGAGAAAAGGTATTTAATAGGTTTTAAAGATCTGCAAGTCGAATTAGGATATTCAAGTTTTTTCTTTGATATTAATTCAAGTTACACTTTTTGAGCGTGGTGACCGATATAAAACAAATTTTAATAGAGAAAAGATATTTAATAGGTTTTAAAGGCCTGCAAGTCGAATGGGGATATTCAAGGTTTTTCTTTGATATTAATGAATAAGATAACAATAATGATAAGATAACAATAATGATAAGAAAACAAATTTTAATAGAGAAAAGGTATTTTAATAGGTTTTAAAGGACTGCAAGTCGAATTGGGATATTCAAGATTTTTCTTTGATATTAATTCAAGTTACACTTTTTGAGCGTGGTGACCGATAAGAAAACAAATTTTAATAGAGGAAAGGTATTTAATAGGTTTTAAAGGCCTGCAAGTCGAATGGGGATATTCAAGTTTTTTCTTTGATAGATTTCTTTCAAGTTACACTTTTTGAGCGTGGTGACCGATATAAAACAAATTTTAATAGAGAAAAGGTATTTAATAGGTTTTAAAGGCCTGCAAGTCGAATGGGGATATTCAAGGTTTTTCTTTCATATTAATGACAATAATGATAAGATAACAATAATGATAAGAAAACAAATTTTAATAGAGAAAAGGTATTTTAATAGGTTTTAAAGGCCTGCAAGTCGAATGGGGATATTCAATTTTTTTCTTTGATATTAATTCAAGTTACACTTTTTGCGCGTGGTGACCGATAAGAAAACAAATTTTAATAAAGAAAAGGTATTTAATAGGTTTTAAAGGCCTGCAAGTCGAATGGGGATATTCAATTTTTTTCTTTGATATTAATGAATAAGATAACAATAATGATAAGAAAACAAATTTTAATAGAGAAAAGGTATTTTAATAGGTTTTAAAGGCCTGCAAGTCGAATGGGGATATTCAAGTTTTTTCTTTGATATTAATTCAAGTTACACTTTTTGAGCGTGGTGATCGATAAGAAAACAAATTTTAATAGAGAAAAGGTATTTAATAGGTTTTGAAGGCCTGCAAGTCGAATGGGGCCATTCAAGTTTTTTCTCTGATATTAATGATTAAGATAACAATAATGATAAGATAACAAAAATGATAAGAAAACAAATTTTAATAGAGAAAAGTTATTTTAATAGGTTTTAAAGGACTGCAAGTCGAATGGGGATATTCAATTTTTTTCTTTGATATTAATTCAAGTTACACTTTTTGAGCGTGGTGACCGATAAAAAAACAAATTTAAATAGAGAAAAGGTATTTAATAGGTTTTAAAGGCCTGCAAGTCGAATGGGGATATTCAAGGTTTTTCTTTGATATTAATGAATAAGATAACAATAATGATAAGAAAACAAATTTTAATAGAGAAAAGGTATTTTAATTGGTTTTAAAGGCCTGCAAGTCGAATGGGGATATTCAATTTTTTTCTTTGATATTAATTCAAGTTACACTTTTTGAGCGTCGTGACCGATAAGAAAACAAATTTAAATAGAGAAAAGGTATTTTAATAGGTTTTAAAGGCCTGCAAGTCGAATGGGGATATTCAAGTTTTTTCTTTGATATTAATTCAAGTTACACTTTTTGAGCGTGGTGACCGATAAGAAAACAAATTTTAATAGAGAAAAGGTATTTAATAGGTTTTAAAGGCCTGCAAGTCGAATGGGGATATTCAAGTATTTTCTTTGATATTAATTCAAGTTACACTTTTTGAGCGTGGTGACCGATAAGAAAACAAATTTTAATAGAGAAAAGGTATTTAATAGGTTTTAAAGGCCTGCAAGTCAAATGGGGATATTAAAGTTTTTTCTTTGATATTAATTCAAGCTAAACTTTTTGAGCTTGGTGACCGATAAGAAAACAAATTTTAATAGAAAAAAGGTATTTAATAGGTTTTAAAGGTCTGCAAGTCGAATGGGGACATTCAAGTTTTTTCTTTGATATTAATGAATAAGATAACAATAATGATAAGATAACAATAATGATAAGAATGCAAATTTTAATAGAGAAAAGGTATTTTAATAGGTTTTAAAGGCCTGCAAGTAAAATGGGGATATTCAATTTTTTTCTTTCATATTATTTCAAGTTACACTTTTTGAGAGTGGTGACCGATAAGAAAACAAATTTAAATAGAGAAAAGGTATTTAATGGGTTTTAAAGGCTTGCAAGTCGAATGGGGATATTCAAGTTTTTTCTTTGATATAAATTCAAGTTACACTTTTTGAGCGTGGTGACCGATAAGAAAACAAATTTTAATAAAGAAAAGGTAATTAATTCGTTTTAAAGGCCTGCAAGTCGAATGGGGATATTCAAGTTTTTCCTTTGATATTAATGAATAAGATAACAATAATGATAAGAAAACAAATTTTAATAGAGAAAAGGTATTTTAATAGGTTTTAAAGGCCTGCAAGTCGAATGGGGATATTCAATTTTTTTCTTTGATATTAATTTAAGTTACACTTTTTGAGCGTGGTGACCGATAAGAAAACAAATTTTAATAGAGAAAAGGTATTTAAAAGGTTTTAAAGGCCTGCAAGTCGAATGGGGACATTCAAGGTTTTTCTTTGATATTAATGAATAAGATAACAATAATGATAAGATAACAATAATGATAAGAAAACAAATTTTAATAGAGAAAAGGTATTTTAATAGGTTTTAAAGGCCTGCAAGTCAAATGGGGATATTAAAGTTTTTTCTTTGATATTAATTCAAGCTAAACTTTTTGAGCTTGGTGACCGATAAGAAAACAAATTTTAATAGAAAAAAGGTATTTAATAGGTTTTAAAGGCCTGCAAGTCGAATGGGGACATTCAAGTTTTTTCTTTGATATTAATGAATAAGATAACAATAATGATAAGATAACAATAATGATAAGAATGCAAATTTTAATAGAGAAAAGGTATTTTAATAGGTTTTAAAGGCCTGCAAGTAAAATGGGGATATTCAATTTTTTTCTTTCATATTATTTCAAGTTACACTTTTTGAGAGTGGTGACCGATAAGAAAACAAATTTAAATAGAGAAAAGGTATTTAATGGGTTTTAAAGGCTTGCAAGTCGAATGGGGATATTCAAGTTTTTTCTTTGATATAAATTCAAGTTACACTTTTTGAGCGTGGTGACCGATAAGAAAACAAATTTTAATAAAGAAAAGGTAATTAATTCGTTTTAAAGGCCTGCAAGTCGAATGGGGATATTCAATTTTTTTCTTTGATATTAATTTAAGTTACACTTTTTGAGCGTGGTGACCGATAAGAAAACAAATTTTAATAGAGAAAAGGTATTTAAAAGGTTTTAAAGGCCTGCAAGTCGAATGGGGACATTCAAGGTTTTTCTTTGATATTAATGAATAAGATAACAATAATGATAAGATAACAATAATGATAAGAATACAAATTTTAATAGAGAAAAGTTATTTTAATAGGTTTTAAAGGCCTGCAAGTGGAATGGGGATATTCAAATTTTTTCTTTGATATTAATTCAAGTTACATTTTTTGAGCGTAGTGACCGATATAAAACAAATTTTAATAGAGAAAAGGTATTTTATAGGTTTTAAAGGCCTGCAAGTTGTATAAGGCCATTCAAGTTTTTTCTTTGATATTAATGAATAAGATAACAATAATGATAAGATAACAATAATGATAAGAAAACAAATTTTAATAGAGAAAAGGTATTTTAATAGGTTTTAAAGGACTGCAAGTCGAATGGGGATATTCAATTTTTTTCTTTGATATTAATTCAAGTTACACTTTTTGAGCGTGTTGACCGATAAGAAAACAAATTTTGATAGAGAAAAGGTATTTAATAAGTTTTAAAGATCTGCAAGTTCAATGGGGATATTCAAGTATTTTCTTTGATATTAATTCAAGTTACACTTTTTGAGCGTGGTGACCGATATAAAACAAATTTTAATAGAGAAAAGGTATTTAATAGGTTTTAAAGGCCTGCAAGTCGAATGGGGATATTCAAGGTTTTTCTTTGATATTAATGAATAAGATAACAATAATGATAAGAAAACAAATTTTAATAGAGAAAAGGTATTTTAATAGGTTTTAAAGGCCTGCAAGTCGAATGGGGATATTCAATTTTTTTCTTTGATATTAATTCAAGTTACACTTTTTGAGCGTGGTGACCGATAAGAAAACAAATTTAAATAGAGAAAAGGTATTTAATAGGTTTTAAAGGCCTGCAAGTCGAATGGGGACATTTAATTCAAGTTACACTAATAGCTTTAATGATAAGAAAACAAATTTTAATAGAGAAAAGGTATTTTAATAGGTTTTAAAGGCCTGCAAGTCGAATGGGGACATTTAATTCAAGTTACACTAATAGCTTTAATGATAAGAAAACAAATTTTAATAGAGAAAAGGTATTTTAATAGGTTTTAAAGGACTGCAAGTCGAATGGGGATATTCAATTTTTTTCTTTGATATTAATTCAAGTTACACTTTTTGAGCGTGGTGACCGATAAGAAAACAAATTTTAATAGAGAAAAGGTATTTAATAGGTTTTAAAGATCTGCAAGTCGAATTAGGATATTCAAGTTTTTTCTTTGATATTAATTCAAGTTACACTTTTTGAGCGTGGTGACCGATATAAAACAAATTTTAATAGAGAAAAGATATTTAATAGGTTTTAAAGGCCTGCAAGTCGAATGGGGATATTCAAGGTTTTTCTTTGATATTAATGAATAAGATAACAATAATGATAAGATAACAATAATGATAAGAAAACAAATTTTAATAGAGAAAAGGTATTTTAATAGGTTTTAAAGGACTGCAAGTCGAATTGGGATATTCAAGATTTTTCTTTGATATTAATTCAAGTTACACTTTTTGAGCGTGGTGACCGATAAGAAAACAAATTTTAATAGAGGAAAGGTATTTAATAGGTTTTAAAGGCCTGCAAGTCGAATGGGGATATTCAAGTTTTTTCTTTGATAGATTTCTTTCAAGTTACACTTTTTGAGCGTGGTGACCGATATAAAACAAATTTTAATAGAGAAAAGGTATTTAATAGGTTTTAAAGGCCTGCAAGTCGAATGGGGATATTCAAGGTTTTTCTTTCATATTAATGACAATAATGATAAGATAACAATAATGATAAGAAAACAAATTTTAATAGAGAAAAGGTATTTTAATAGGTTTTAAAGGCCTGCAAGTCGAATGGGGATATTCAATTTTTTTCTTTGATATTAATGAATAAGATAACAATAATGATAAGAAAACAAATTTTAATAGAGAAAAGGTATTTTAATAGGTTTTAAAGGCCTGCAAGTCGAATGGGGATATTCAAGTTTTTTCTTTGATATTAATTCAAGTTACACTTTTTGAGCGTGGTGATCGATAAGAAAACAAATTTTAATAGAGAAAAGGTATTTAATAGGTTTTGAAGGCCTGCAAGTCGAATGGGGCCATTCAAGTTTTTTCTCTGATATTAATGATTAAGATAACAATAATGATAAGATAACAAAAATGATAAGAAAACAAATTTTAATAGAGAAAAGTTATTTTAATAGGTTTTAAAGGACTGCAAGTCGAATGGGGATATTCAATTTTTTTCTTTGATATTAATTCAAGTTACACTTTTTGAGCGTGTTGACCGATAAGAAAACAAATTTTAATAGAGAAAAGGTATTTAATAGGTTTTAAAGATCTGCAAGTCGAATTAGGATATTCAAGTTTTTTCTTTGATATTAATTCAAGTTACACTTTTTGAGCGTGGTGACCGATATAAAACAAATTTTAATAGAGAAAAGGTATTTAATAGGTTTTAAAGGCCTGCAAGTCGTATAGGGCCATTCAAGTTTTTTCTTTGATATTAATGAATAATGATAAGATAACAATAATGATAAGAAAACAAATTTTAATAGAGAAAAGGTATTTTAATAGGTTTTAAAGGACTGCAAGTCGAATGGGGATATTCAATTTTTTCTTTGATATTAATTCAAGTTACACTTTTTGAGCGTGGTGACCGATAAGAAAACAAATTTTAATAGAGAAAAGGTATTTAATAGGTTTTAAAGGCCTGCAAGTCGAATGGGGCCATTCAAGTTTTTTCTTTCATATTAATGAATAAGATAACAATAATGATAAGATAACAATAATGATAAGAAAACAAATTTTAATAGAGAAAAGGTATTTAATAGGTTTTAAAGGTCTGCAAGTCGAATGGGGATATTCAAGTTTTTTCTTTGATATTAATTCAAGTTACACTTTTTGAGCGTGGTGACCGATATAAAACAAATTTTAATAGAGAAAAGGTATTTAATAGGTTTTAAAGGCCTGCAATTCTAATGGGGATATTCAAGGTTTTTCTTTGATATTAATGAATAAGATAACAATAATGATAAGATAACAATAATGATAAGAAAACAAATTTTAATAGAGAAAAGGTATTTTAATAGGTTTTAAAAGCCTGCAAGTCGAATGGGGATATTCAAGTATTTTCTTTGATATTAATTCAAGTTACACTTTTTTAGCGTGGTGACCGATAAGAAAACAAATTTTAATAGAGAAAAGGTATTTAATAGGTTTTAAAGGCCTGCAAGTCGAATGGGGATATTAAAGTTTTTTCTTTGATATTAATTCAAGCTACACTTTTTGAGCGTGGTGTCCGATAAGAAAACGAATTTTAATAGAGAAAAGGTATTTAATAGGTTTTAAAGGCCTGCAAGTCGAATGGGGATATTCAAGTTTTTTCTTTGATATTAATTCAAGTTACACTTTTTGAGCGTGGTGACCGAGAGGAAAACAAATTTTAATAGAGAAAAGGTATTGTTACAAAATTGTAAATAATTGTGTTTATTTTTGTATAAATTCTTTCAAATAGTCTTAGTAAGTTGATAAAGTGCTAAAGTTGATAAAGTTTTGTCCATTTCTAGTCATTTTAGCGTTGAAATAGCCTTATTTCCCCTTAAAAACGCATTAAAATCCCAATAAGGCAGGTAATGGATTTGGCGCCAAATTTGGCGACTTTTTTCCACCTTGGCGATTTTTTTGGCGACCTCTGCGAGAAAATCCTTATAAGGGATATACCAAATATGGAAGCTGTAAATTGATTGGTTGACCACTTTCTAGAGTTTTCTCGAAAAATCTGGGTTCCATGGAACAGTATATAAGAAGCGCTCTCTCGCCAAGGCAGTCAGTTCAGTTCAGTTCAGATCTCAGCCAGCTTCGCTAGTGCTTGCATTGCTCTTGAGCCTCTTTGAGAGAGACTTGCTTCAAGTGTTATTGCTATACAGTTTATACTGTGGATTTGCTATTGACAGCTGTTGTTTAAGCTGTGGTTACTGCTTGAATTGAAGCTGATAATTGGTTTATTGACCTGTATTTTTCTGTATTTTTCTGTGAATAAATTACTGAATTTTTGTAAGTTTGGCCTTTCATTCCCGGACAACTCACGAACCCTCAAGTACGCAACATTTCTGGTGTCAGGAGTGGGGTTGTCTCTGAATGGTTATAACTAGAGCTATGTAGGAACAGATGAAGAAACTTCTAGAAAGCTTAGCTACCCAGATGAATGAAATGAAAGAAGGGCAAAGAGAAATGAAGGAAGGACAAAGAGAGATGAAAGAAAGTATGGAAGCATCGCAAAGAGAGATGAAAGATAGCCTGAGTCAAGAGATGAAAGAAATGAAGGCAGCACAAGAGAAAATAGAAACAGGACAAAGGGAAATGAAAGCAGCTCAGGAAAAGATGGAAGCCAGTTTGACCGAAGAAATTAAATCTAATCAAGATGAGATGAAGAGAGAGCTTTCAGCTTTCAACGGCAAAACAATCGATAGAGGGTAAATTAACGGTGATGGAAAATAGAATGGATGGAATAGAAGAGAAAGTTCTAAAGATAGAAGAGAGTTTTGAAGAGAAAGCTATGAAGATAGAGGAAAATGTAATGAAAGTAGAAAAGAATTTTGAAGAGAGATTTATGAAGATAGAAGAGAAATTTGAGGAGAAATTTAAAGAAAACTTTGATCAAGAGCTGTAAGGAAGGATTTCAGAGATAGAAAGCAAGTTTAAGAGAATGGAGGAAGATCTTGAGAGAAAAATGAAAGAAGAGTGGAGCGGAGAAGTAATAGGGAATGAACTGCAGAGCAAGAATCGGAATCTCGAAGAAAAGTTAGAATCCATGCCTCAGGAAACTGAAAAGAAAGAGAGAAGACTCCAGAATCAGGAATTTATTAAGCTATCCACCTACGACGGCAGTTCCTCCTGGCATGTATATAAGACGCAGTTTTCCATCGTATCCGAAACAAACGGCTGGGACTCTGTTGCAAAGACGGCTCATCTGGTAGGGTCGTTGCGGGGCGACGCCGCAGATATTCTGGAGACCCTTTCGAAGGAACAGCGATATGACTTCGAAGCTGTAACCAGAGCGCTAGAGCTACGTTTTGGAGCGAAATGGTCCAAAGAATATAGTCGACTCCAGCTAAGGTCCCGTCGTCAGAGCCCAGGGGAAAGCTTACAAGAACTGGCATCAAACATCCAGAGGCTTTCACATTTGGCTTTCTCAGACTGTCATCCTGAAACACGTAATGATCTGGCTCTAGAATATTTCATTGATGCTGTCGAAGATCCAGATATTCAACAAGCCCTCAGACTCTCCGGCGTGAAGGATGTGGAGTCAGCTTTGGTGTATGCCTTAAAGCTCGAGACAGCCCAACAAGCCTCCTATAAACATCGCCAGAACAGCACAGCAGACAAAGTGAACGGCTCTCAAGATGATCTTAAAGAGATTCAGGAAATGATTGCAGAAATTAATAGAAGACTACGCATTCTTGAGAGGAATAAAGAAGGGAAGACTCCAACAACTAAATGCTGGGGCTGTGGAAAAGACGGGCATATCAAACGAAGCTGCCCAGTAAGAACACCTAGAGAAGCAACCAAGAATGTCTCTGAAGTATGCCACCCAGAAGGAGCTCTTCGGGAAAATTCAGATGCATTCTTGCGGAAGCCTCCATCTGAAGATCATAAATACATCTCTAGAGCCGAGGATAAACACCAAAGAATAAAGCCAGTTGTTCGCCAAGTTACTGTCGCAACACCATCAAAACAAGATCCCGACCCATGGAGTGACGAAGAATTTAGAAAAGCCCAGATGGAAGATCCTGACGTAAAGCCTATATTACAACTGAAGGAGACGACCAGCAACAGACCTACCTGGCAGGACATTTCCAGATTCAGTCCCATTACGAAAAGTTATTGGGCACTTTGGGACTCTCTTCATATTAGAAATGGCGTATTATACAGAAAGTGGGAATCTGATGATGGGAAAAGCTTCAGATGGCAGATTTTATTACGAAGATAAAAAATTCCAGCTGTTTTAGAACAACTGCATAGTAGCTCTACCGGAGGCCATTTTGGGGTAATGAAGACTCTGCAGAAAGTTCGGGAACGCTTCTACTGGTGCAAGGCAAAGGAGGATGTGGAGAAATGGTGTAAATCCTGTGATGCTTGTGCGGCACGTAAAGGCCCGCAGAAACGAAGTCGAGGAAGACTGCAACGGTATAAAGTGGGAGCACCATTTGAACGGATTGCAATCGACATCTTGGGTCCTTTGCCACGGACCTCCAGTGGAAATAAATACATCCTCGTCGTGATGGACTATTTCACCAAGCGGCCTGAGGCATATCCCATTCCCAATCAAGAGGCATGCACAGTCGCAGAGGTCCTAGTGCACAGCAATGGGTGTCAAGGTACGGCACACTCCTACAACTTCATACCGACCAAGGTAGGAACTTTACCTCTGATGTTTTCAAAGGACTGTGTCAACTACTCGGCATAGACAAAACCCGGACAACACCCTTACATCCCCAGTCTGACGGCATGGTCGAGAGGTTCAATCGTACCATCCTGAATAACCTCTCTCTTCTAGTATCAAGGAACCAGCAAGATTGGGACTTGAAGTTGCCATTGTTCCTGCTGGCTTATCGAAGTGCTGTCCATGAAACCACCGGCTACACTCCAGCCCAGATGCTGTTTGGACGTGAACTTCGTCTCCCTTGTGATCTCCTGTTTGGTTGTCCACCCGATGCGCTTTCATCGCCCGAGGAGTACATCCAAGATCTCCAGGCACGATTTGAGGACGTACACAACTTTGCTCGGGAGCGGATTAACATGGCAACGGAGAAAATGAAGACAAGGTACGATCTAAGGGCTACGCAACATGAGTTCCAGGAAGGAGAGAAGGTCTGGTTGTGGAATCCTGTTCGACACAAAGGACTCTCTCCCAAGTTACAGTGCAACTGGGACGGACCATACACAGTCTTAAAAAGGCTGAATGATGTAGTGGTGCGGATCACTAAAACACCTTCATCAAAACCGAAAGTGGTGCACTATAATAGGCTAGCCAAGTACCACAAGTAACGGTAATATTAAAATTAAAAATGTAAATACTGGTAAAATTTGAGCATGCGCACTGTAAATATTTGTATAGAAATACTTGTACATATTTGTGAATTTTGTAAATATTTCTCACTTTATTTTATTATTATTATTTTTTTTTTTTTTTGTATTTTGTCGTTATATGCAACTTAGTTTTTGTAATTTAGATTGTGTAAATTTGGTTAGTTTCGCCTCTTGACCAAGGGTTGCACTGCCCGGGACGTGCAGTTCTTGCGAGGGGGGCAGTGTTACAAAATTGTAAATAATTGTGTTTATTTTTGTATAAATTCTTTCAAAGAGGCTTAGTAAGTTGATAAAGTGCAAATTTTGTCCATTTTTAGTCATTTTAGCGTTGAAATAGCCTTATTTCCCCTTAAAAACGCATTAAAAAGCCCAATAAGGCAGGTAATGGATTTGGCGCCAAATTTGGCGACTTTTTCCCACCTTGGCGATTTTTTTGGCGACCTTGGCGAGAAAATCCTTAGAAGGGATATACCAAATATGGAAGCTGTAAGTTGATTGGTTGACCACTTTCTAGAGTTTTCTCGAAAAATCTGGGTTTCATGGAACAGTATATAAGAAGCGCTCTCTCGCCAAGGCAGTCAGTTCAGTTCAGTTCAGTTCAGATCTCAGCCAGCTTCGCTAGTGCTTGCATTGCTCTTGAGCCTCTTTGAGAGAGACTTGCTTCAAGTGTTATTGCTATACAGTTTATACTGTGGATTTGCTATTGACAGCTGTTGTTTAAGCTGTGGTTACTGCTTGAATTGAAGCTGATAATTGGTTTATTGACCTGTATTTTTCTGGAACTTTCTGTGAATAAATTACTGAATTTTTGTAAGTTTGGCCTTTCATTCCCGGACAACTCACGAACCCTTAAGTACGCAACAGTATTTAATAGGTTTTAAAGGCCTGCAAGTCGAATGGGGATATTCAAGTTTTTCATTTGATATTAATGAATAAGATAACAATAATGATAAGAAAACAAATTTTAATAGAGAAAAGGTATTTTAATAGGTTTTAAAGGCCTGCAAGTCGAATGGGGACATTTAATTCAAGTTACACTAATAGCTTTAATGATAAGAAAACAAATTTTAATAGAGAAAAGGTATTTTAATAGGTTTTAAAGGACTGCAAGTCGAATGGGGATATTCAATTTTTTTCTTTGATATTAATTCAAGTTACACTTTTTGAGCGTGGTGACCGATAAGAAAACAAATTTTAATAGAGAAAAGGTATTTAATAGGTTTTAAAGATCTGCAAGTCGAATTAGGATATTCAAGTTTTTTCTTTGATATTAATTCAAGTTACACTTTTTGAGCGTGGTGACCGATATAAAACAAATTTTAATAGAGAAAAGATATTTAATAGGTTTTAAAGGCCTGCAAGTCGAATGGGGATATTCAAGGTTTTTCTTTGATATTAATGAATAAGATAACAATAATGATAAGATAACAATAATGATAAGAAAACAAATTTTAATAGAGAAAAGGTATTTTAATAGGTTTTAAAGGACTGCAAGTCGAATTGGGATATTCAAGATTTTTCTTTGATATTAATTCAAGTTACACTTTTTGAGCGTGGTGACCGATAAGAAAACAAATTTTAATAGAGGAAAGGTATTTAATAGGTTTTAAAGGCCTGCAAGTCGAATGGGGATATTCAAGTTTTTTCTTTGATAGATTTCTTTCAAGTTACACTTTTTGAGCGTGGTGACCGATATAAAACAAATTTTAATAGAGAAAAGGTATTTAATAGGTTTTAAAGGCCTGCAAGTCGAATGGGGATATTCAAGGTTTTTCTTTCATATTAATGACAATAATGATAAGATAACAATAATGATAAGAAAACAAATTTTAATAGAGAAAAGGTATTTTAATAGGTTTTAAAGGCCTGCAAGTCGAATGGGGATATTCAATTTTTTTCTTTGATATTAATGAATAAGATAACAATAATGATAAGAAAACAAATTTTAATAGAGAAAAGGTATTTTAATAGGTTTTAAAGGCCTGCAAGTCGAATGGGGATATTCAAGTTTTTTCTTTGATATTAATTCAAGTTACACTTTTTGAGCGTGGTGATCGATAAGAAAACAAATTTTAATAGAGAAAAGGTATTTAATAGGTTTTGAAGGCCTGCAAGTCGAATGGGGCCATTCAAGTTTTTTCTCTGATATTAATGATTAAGATAACAATAATGATAAGATAACAAAAATGATAAGAAAACAAATTTTAATAGAGAAAAGTTATTTTAATAGGTTTTAAAGGACTGCAAGTCGAATGGGGATATTCAATTTTTTTCTTTGATATTAATTCAAGTTACACTTTTTGAGCGTGTTGACCGATAAGAAAACAAATTTTAATAGAGAAAAGGTATTTAATAGGTTTTAAAGATCTGCAAGTCGAATTAGGATATTCAAGTTTTTTCTTTGATATTAATTCAAGTTACACTTTTTGAGCGTGGTGACCGATATAAAACAAATTTTAATAGAGAAAAGGTATTTAATAGGTTTTAAAGGCCTGCAAGTCGTATAGGGCCATTCAAGTTTTTTCTTTGATATTAATGAATAATGATAAGATAACAATAATGATAAGAAAACAAATTTTAATAGAGAAAAGGTATTTTAATAGGTTTTAAAGGACTGCAAGTCGAATTAGGATATTCAAGTTTTTTCTTTGATATTAATTCAAGTTACACTTTTTGAGCGTGGTGACCGATATAAAACAAATTTTAATAGAGAAAAGATATTTAATAGGTTTTAAAGGCCTGCAAGTCGAATGGGGATATTCAAGGTTTTTCTTTGATATTAATGAATAAGATAACAATAATGATAAGATAACAATAATGATAAGAAAACAAATTTTAATAGAGAAAAGGTATTTTAATAGGTTTTAAAGGACTGCAAGTCGAATTGGGATATTCAAGATTTTTCTTTGATATTAATTCAAGTTACACTTTTTGAGCGTGGTGACCGATAAGAAAACAAATTTTAATAGAGGAAAGGTATTTAATAGGTTTTAAAGGCCTGCAAGTCGAATGGGGATATTCAAGTTTTTTCTTTGATAGATTTCTTTCAAGTTACACTTTTTGAGCGTGGTGACCGATATAAAACAAATTTTAATAGAGAAAAGGTATTTAATAGGTTTTAAAGGCCTGCAAGTCGAATGGGGATATTCAAGGTTTTTCTTTCATATTAATGACAATAATGATAAGATAACAATAATGATAAGAAAACAAATTTTAATAGAGAAAAGGTATTTTAATAGGTTTTAAAGGCCTGCAAGTCGAATGGGGATATTCAATTTTTTTCTTTGATATTAATTCAAGTTACACTTTTTGCGCGTGGTGACCGATCAGAAAACAAATTTTAATAAAGAAAAGGTATTTAATAGGTTTTAAAGGCCTGCAAGTCGAATGGGGATATTCAATTTTTTTCTTTGATATTAATGAATAAGATAACAATAATGATAAGAAAACAAATTTTAATAGAGAAAAGGTATTTTAATAGGTTTTAAAGGCCTGCAAGTCGAATGGGGATATTCAAGTTTTTTCTTTGATATTAATTCAAGTTACACTTTTTGAGCGTGGTGATCGATAAGAAAACAAATTTTAATAGAGAAAAGGTATTTAATAGGTTTTGAAGGCCTGCAAGTCGAATGGGGCCATTCAAGTTTTTTCTCTGATATTAATGATTAAGATAACAATAATGATAAGATAACAAAAATGATAAGAAAACAAATTTTAATAGAGAAAATTTATTTTAATAGGTTTTAAAGGACTGCAAGTCGAATGGGGATATTCAATTTTTTTCTTTGATATTAATTCAAGTTACACTTTTTGAGCGTGGTGACCGATAAGAAAACAAATTTAAATAGAGAAAAGGTATTTAATAGGTTTTAAAGGCCTGCAAGTCGAATGGGGATATTCAAGGTTTTTCTTTGATATTAATGAATAAGATAACAATAATGATAAGAAAACAAATTTTAATAGAGAAAAGGTATTTTAATAGGTTTTAAAGGCCTGCAAGTCGAATGGGGATATTCAATTTTTTTCTTTGATATTAATTCAAGTTACACTTTTTGAGCGTGGTGACCGATAAGAAAACAAATTTAAATAGAGAAAAGGTATTTTAATAGGTTTTAAAGGCCTGCAAGTCGAATGGGGATATTCAAGTTTTTTCTTTGATATTAATTCAAGTTACACTTTTTGAGCGTGGTGACCGAGAAGAAAACAAATTTTAATAGAGAAAAGGTATTTAATAGGTTTTAAAGGCCTGCAAGTCGAATGGGGATATTCAAGTATTTTCTTTGATATTAATTCAAGTTACACTTTTTGAGCGTGGTGACCGATAAGAAAACAAATTTTAATAGAGAAAAGGTATTTAATAGGTTTTAAAGGCCTGCAAGTCAAATGGGGATATTAAAGTTTTTTCTTTGATATTAATTCAAGCTAAACTTTTTGAGCTTGGTGACCGATAAGAAAACAAATTTTAATAGAAAAAAGGTATTTAATAGGTTTTAAAGGCCTGCAAGTCGAATGGGGACATTCAAGTTTTTTCTTTGATATTAATGAATAAGATAACAATAATGATAAGATAACAATAATGATAAGAATGCAAATTTTAATAGAGAAAAGGTATTTTAATAGGTTTTAAAGGCCTGCAAGTAAAATGGGGATATTCAATTTTTTTCTTTGATATTATTTCAAGTTACACTTTTTGAGAGTGGTGACCGATAAGAAAACAAATTTAAATAGAGAAAAGGTATTTAATGGGTTTTAAAGGCTTGCAAGTCGAATGGGGATATTCAAGTTTTTTCTTTGATATTAATTCAAGTTACACTTTTTGAGCGTGGTGACCGATAAGAAAACAAATTTTAATAAAGAAAAGGTAATTAATTCGTTTTAAAGGCCTGCAAGTCGAATGGGGATATTCAAGTTTTTCCTTTGATATTAATGAATAAGATAACAATAATGATAAGAAAACAAATTTTAATAGAGAAAAGGTATTTTAATAGGTTTTAAAGGCCTGCAAGTCGAATGGGGATATTCAATTTTTTTCTTTGATATTAATTTAAGTTACACTTTTTGAGCGTGGTGACCGATAAGAAAACAAATTTTAATAGAGAAAAGGTATTTAAAAGGTTTTAAAGGCCTGCAAGTCGAATGGGGTCATTCAAGGTTTTTCTTTGATATTAATGAATAAGATAACAATAATGATAAGATAACAATAATGATAAGAATACAAATTTTAATAGAGAAAAGTTTTTTTTATAGGTTTTAAAGGCCTGCAAGTGGAATGGGGATATTCAAATTTTTTCTTTGATATTAATTCAAGTTACATTTTTTGAGCGTAGTGACCGATATAAAACAAATTTTAATAGAGAAAAGGTATTTTATAGGTTTTAAAGGCCTGCAAGTTGTATAAGGCCATTCAAGTTTTTTCTTTGATATTAATGAATAAGATAACAATAATGATAAGATAACAATAATGATAAGAAAACAAATTTTAATAGAGAAAAGGTATTTTAATAGGTTTTAAAGGACTGCAAGTCGAATGGGGATATTCAATTTTTTTCTTTGATATTAATTCAAGTTACACTTTTTGAGCGTGTTGACCGATAAGAAAACAAATTTTGATAGAGAAAAGGTATTTAATAAGTTTTAAAGATCTGCAAGTTCGATGGGGATATTCAAGTATTTTCTTTGATATTAATTCAAGTTACACTTTTTGAGCGTGGTGACCGATATAAAACAAATTTTAATAGAGAAAAGGTATTTTAATAGGTTTTAAAGGCCTGCAAGTCGAATGGGGATATTCAATTTTTTTCTTTGATATTAATTCAAGTTACACTTTTTGAGCGTGGTGACCGATAAGAAAACAAATTTAAATAGAGAAAAGGTATTTAATAGGTTTTAAAGGCCTGCAAGTCGAATGGGGACATTTAATTCAAGTTACACTAATAGCTTTAATGATAAGAAAACAAATTTTAATAGAGTAAAGGTATTTTAATAGGTTTTAAAGGTCTGCAAGTCGAATGGGGACATTTAATTCAAGTTACACTAATAGCTTTAATGATAAGAAAACAAATTTTAATAGAGAAAAGGTATTTTAATAGGTTTTAAAGGACTGCAAGTCGAATGGGGATATTCAATTTTTTTCTTTGATATTAATTCAAGTTACACTTTTTGAGCGTGTTGACCGATAAGAAAACAAATTTTAATAGAGAAAAGGTATTTAATAGGTTTTAAAGATCTGCAAGTCGAATTAGGATATTCAAGTTTTTTCTTTGATATTAATTCAAGTTACACTTTTTGAGCGTGGTGACCGATATAAAACAAATTTTAATAGAGAAAAGATATTTAATAGGTTTTAAAGGCCTGCAAGTCGAATGGGGATATTCAAGGTTTTTCTTTGATATTAATGAATAAGATAACAATAATGATAAGATAACAATAATGATAAGAAAACAAATTTTAATAGAGAAAAGGTATTTTAATAGGTTTTAAAGGACTGCAAGTCGAATTGGGATATTCAAGATTTTTCTTTGATATTAATTCAAGTTACACTTTTTGAGCGTGGTGACCGATAAGAAAACAAATTTTAATAGAGGAAAGGTATTTAATAGGTTTTAAAGGCCTGCAAGTCGAATGGGGATATTCAAGTTTTTTCTTTGATAGATTTCTTTCAAGTTACACTTTTTGAGCGTGGTGACCGATATAAAACAAATTTTAATAGAGAAAAGGTATTTAATAGGTTTTAAAGGCCTGCAAGTCGAATGGGGATATTCAAGGTTTTTCTTTCATATTAATGACAATAATGATAAGATAACAATAATGATAAGAAAACAAATTTTAATAGAGAAAAGGTATTTTAATAGGTTTTAAAGGCCTGCAAGTCGAATGGGGATATTCAATTTTTTTCTTTGATATTAATTCAAGTTACACTTTTTGCGCGTGGTGACCGATAAGAAAACAAATTTTAATAAAGAAAAGGTATTTAATAGGTTTTAAAGGCCTGCAAGTCGAATGGGGATATTCAATTTTTTTCTTTGATATTAATGAATAAGATAACAATAATGATAAGAAAACAAATTTTAATAGAGAAAAGGTATTTTAATAGGTTTTAAAGGCCTGCAAGTCGAATGGGGATATTCAAGTTTTTTCTTTGATATTAATTCAAGTTACACTTTTTGAGCGTGGTGATCGATAAGAAAACAAATTTTAATAGAGAAAAGGTATTTAATAGGTTTTGAAGGCCTGCAAGTCGAATGGGGCCATTCAAGTTTTTTCTCTGATATTAATGATTAAGATAACAATAATGATAAGATAACAAAAATGATAAGAAAACAAATTTTAATAGAGAAAAGTTATTTTAATAGGTTTTAAAGGACTGCAAGTCGAATGGGGATATTCAATTTTTTTCTTTGATATTAATTCAAGTTACACTTTTTGAGCGTGGTGACCGATAAAAAAACAAATTTAAATAGAGAAAAGGTATTTAATAGGTTTTAAAGGCCTGCAAGTCGAATGGGGATATTCAAGGTTTTTCTTTGATATTAATGAATAAGATAACAATAATGATAAGAAAACAAATTTTAATAGAGAAAAGGTATTTTAATTGGTTTTAAAGGCCTGCAAGTCGAATGGGGATATTCAATTTTTTTCTTTGATATTAATTCAAGTTACACTTTTTGAGCGTCGTGACCGATAAGAAAACAAATTTAAATAGAGAAAAGGTATTTTAATAGGTTTTAAAGGCCTGCAAGTCGAATGGGGATATTCAAGTTTTTTCTTTGATATTAATTCAAGTTACACTTTTTGAGCGTGGTGACCGATAAGAAAACAAATTTTAATAGAGAAAAGGTATTTAATAGGTTTTAAAGGCCTGCAAGTCGAATGGGGATATTCAAGTATTTTCTTTGATATTAATTCAAGTTACACTTTTTGAGCGTGGTGACCGATAAGAAAACAAATTTTAATAGAGAAAAGGTATTTAATAGGTTTTAAAGGCCTGCAAGTCAAATGGGGATATTAAAGTTTTTTCTTTGATATTAATTCAAGCTAAACTTTTTGAGCTTGGTGACCGATAAGAAAACAAATTTTAATAGAAAAAAGGTATTTAATAGGTTTTAAAGGTCTGCAAGTCGAATGGGGACATTCAAGTTTTTTCTTTGATATTAATGAATAAGATAACAATAATGATAAGATAACAATAATGATAAGAATGCAAATTTTAATAGAGAAAAGGTATTTTAATAGGTTTTAAAGGCCTGCAAGTAAAATGGGGATATTCAATTTTTTTCTTTCATATTATTTCAAGTTACACTTTTTGAGAGTGGTGACCGATAAGAAAACAAATTTAAATAGAGAAAAGGTATTTAATGGGTTTTAAAGGCTTGCAAGTCGAATGGGGATATTCAAGTTTTTTCTTTGATATAAATTCAAGTTACACTTTTTGAGCGTGGTGACCGATAAGAAAACAAATTTTAATAAAGAAAAGGTAATTAATTCGTTTTAAAGGCCTGCAAGTCGAATGGGGATATTCAAGTTTTTCCTTTGATATTAATGAATAAGATAACAATAATGATAAGAAAACAAATTTTAATAGAGAAAAGGTATTTTAATAGGTTTTAAAGGCCTGCAAGTCGAATGGGGATATTCAATTTTTTTCTTTGATATTAATTTAAGTTACACTTTTTGAGCGTGGTGACCGATAAGAAAACAAATTTTAATAGAGAAAAGGTATTTAAAAGGTTTTAAAGGCCTGCAAGTCGAATGGGGACATTCAAGGTTTTTCTTTGATATTAATGAATAAGATAACAATAATGATAAGATAACAATAATGATAAGAAAACAAATTTTAATAGAGAAAAGGTATTTTAATAGGTTTTAAAGGCCTGCAAGTCAAATGGGGATATTAAAGTTTTTTCTTTGATATTAATTCAAGCTAAACTTTTTGAGCTTGGTGACCGATAAGAAAACAAATTTTAATAGAAAAAAGGTATTTAATAGGTTTTAAAGGCCTGCAAGTCGAATGGGGACATTCAAGTTTTTTCTTTGATATTAATGAATAAGATAACAATAATGATAAGATAACAATAATGATAAGAATGCAAATTTTAATAGAGAAAAGGTATTTTAATAGGTTTTAAAGGCCTGCAAGTAAAATGGGGATATTCAATTTTTTTCTTTCATATTATTTCAAGTTACACTTTTTGAGAGTGGTGACCGATAAGAAAACAAATTTAAATAGAGAAAAGGTATTTAATGGGTTTTAAAGGCTTGCAAGTCGAATGGGGATATTCAAGTTTTTTCTTTGATATAAATTCAAGTTACACTTTTTGAGCGTGGTGACCGATAAGAAAACAAATTTTAATAAAGAAAAGGTAATTAATTCGTTTTAAAGGCCTGCAAGTCGAATGGGGATATTCAATTTTTTTCTTTGATATTAATTTAAGTTACACTTTTTGAGCGTGGTGACCGATAAGAAAACAAATTTTAATAGAGAAAAGGTATTTAAAAGGTTTTAAAGGCCTGCAAGTCGAATGGGGACATTCAAGGTTTTTCTTTGATATTAATGAATAAGATAACAATAATGATAAGATAACAATAATGATAAGAATACAAATTTTAATAGAGAAAAGTTATTTTAATAGGTTTTAAAGGCCTGCAAGTGGAATGGGGATATTCAAATTTTTTCTTTGATATTAATTCAAGTTACATTTTTTGAGCGTAGTGACCGATATAAAACAAATTTTAATAGAGAAAAGGTATTTTATAGGTTTTAAAGGCCTGCAAGTTGTATAAGGCCATTCAAGTTTTTTCTTTGATATTAATGAATAAGATAACAATAATGATAAGATAACAATAATGATAAGAAAACAAATTTTAATAGAGAAAAGGTATTTTAATAGGTTTTAAAGGACTGCAAGTCGAATGGGGATATTCAATTTTTTTCTTTGATATTAATTCAAGTTACACTTTTTGAGCGTGTTGACCGATAAGAAAACAAATTTTGATAGAGAAAAGGTATTTAATAAGTTTTAAAGATCTGCAAGTTCAATGGGGATATTCAAGTATTTTCTTTGATATTAATTCAAGTTACACTTTTTGAGCGTGGTGACCGATATAAAACAAATTTTAATAGAGAAAAGGTATTTAATAGGTTTTAAAGGCCTGCAAGTCGAATGGGGATATTCAAGGTTTTTCTTTGATATTAATGAATAAGATAACAATAATGATAAGAAAACAAATTTTAATAGAGAAAAGGTATTTTAATAGGTTTTAAAGGCCTGCAAGTCGAATGGGGATATTCAATTTTTTTCTTTGATATTAATTCAAGTTACACTTTTTGAGCGTGGTGACCGATAAGAAAACAAATTTAAATAGAGAAAAGGTATTTAATAGGTTTTAAAGGCCTGCAAGTCGAATGGGGACATTTAATTCAAGTTACACTAATAGCTTTAATGATAAGAAAACAAATTTTAATAGAGAAAAGGTATTTTAATAGGTTTTAAAGGCCTGCAAGTCGAATGGGGACATTTAATTCAAGTTACACTAATAGCTTTAATGATAAGAAAACAAATTTTAATAGAGAAAAGGTATTTTAATAGGTTTTAAAGGACTGCAAGTCGAATGGGGATATTCAATTTTTTTCTTTGATATTAATTCAAGTTACACTTTTTGAGCGTGGTGACCGATAAGAAAACAAATTTTAATAGAGAAAAGGTATTTAATAGGTTTTAAAGATCTGCAAGTCGAATTAGGATATTCAAGTTTTTTCTTTGATATTAATTCAAGTTACACTTTTTGAGCGTGGTGACCGATATAAAACAAATTTTAATAGAGAAAAGATATTTAATAGGTTTTAAAGGCCTGCAAGTCGAATGGGGATATTCAAGGTTTTTCTTTGATATTAATGAATAAGATAACAATAATGATAAGATAACAATAATGATAAGAAAACAAATTTTAATAGAGAAAAGGTATTTTAATAGGTTTTAAAGGACTGCAAGTCGAATTGGGATATTCAAGATTTTTCTTTGATATTAATTCAAGTTACACTTTTTGAGCGTGGTGACCGATAAGAAAACAAATTTTAATAGAGGAAAGGTATTTAATAGGTTTTAAAGGCCTGCAAGTCGAATGGGGATATTCAAGTTTTTTCTTTGATAGATTTCTTTCAAGTTACACTTTTTGAGCGTGGTGACCGATATAAAACAAATTTTAATAGAGAAAAGGTATTTAATAGGTTTTAAAGGCCTGCAAGTCGAATGGGGATATTCAAGGTTTTTCTTTCATATTAATGACAATAATGATAAGATAACAATAATGATAAGAAAACAAATTTTAATAGAGAAAAGGTATTTTAATAGGTTTTAAAGGCCTGCAAGTCGAATGGGGATATTCAATTTTTTTCTTTGATATTAATGAATAAGATAACAATAATGATAAGAAAACAAATTTTAATAGAGAAAAGGTATTTTAATAGGTTTTAAAGGCCTGCAAGTCGAATGGGGATATTCAAGTTTTTTCTTTGATATTAATTCAAGTTACACTTTTTGAGCGTGGTGATCGATAAGAAAACAAATTTTAATAGAGAAAAGGTATTTAATAGGTTTTGAAGGCCTGCAAGTCGAATGGGGCCATTCAAGTTTTTTCTCTGATATTAATGATTAAGATAACAATAATGATAAGATAACAAAAATGATAAGAAAACAAATTTTAATAGAGAAAAGTTATTTTAATAGGTTTTAAAGGACTGCAAGTCGAATGGGGATATTCAATTTTTTTCTTTGATATTAATTCAAGTTACACTTTTTGAGCGTGTTGACCGATAAGAAAACAAATTTTAATAGAGAAAAGGTATTTAATAGGTTTTAAAGATCTGCAAGTCGAATTAGGATATTCAAGTTTTTTCTTTGATATTAATTCAAGTTACACTTTTTGAGCGTGGTGACCGATATAAAACAAATTTTAATAGAGAAAAGGTATTTAATAGGTTTTAAAGGCCTGCAAGTCGTATAGGGCCATTCAAGTTTTTTCTTTGATATTAATGAATAATGATAAGATAACAATAATGATAAGAAAACAAATTTTAATAGAGAAAAGGTATTTTAATAGGTTTTAAAGGACTGCAAGTCGAATGGGGATATTCAATTTTTTCTTTGATATTAATTCAAGTTACACTTTTTGAGCGTGGTGACCGATAAGAAAACAAATTTTAATAGAGAAAAGGTATTTAATAGGTTTTAAAGGCCTGCAAGTCGAATGGGGCCATTCAAGTTTTTTCTTTCATATTAATGAATAAGATAACAATAATGATAAGATAACAATAATGATAAGAAAACAAATTTTAATAGAGAAAAGGTATTTAATAGGTTTTAAAGGTCTGCAAGTCGAATGGGGATATTCAAGTTTTTTCTTTGATATTAATTCAAGTTACACTTTTTGAGCGTGGTGACCGATATAAAACAAATTTTAATAGAGAAAAGGTATTTAATAGGTTTTAAAGGCCTGCAATTCTAATGGGGATATTCAAGGTTTTTCTTTGATATTAATGAATAAGATAACAATAATGATAAGATAACAATAATGATAAGAAAACAAATTTTAATAGAGAAAAGGTATTTTAATAGGTTTTAAAAGCCTGCAAGTCGAATGGGGATATTCAAGTATTTTCTTTGATATTAATTCAAGTTACACTTTTTTAGCGTGGTGACCGATAAGAAAACAAATTTTAATAGAGAAAAGGTATTTAATAGGTTTTAAAGGCCTGCAAGTCGAATGGGGATATTAAAGTTTTTTCTTTGATATTAATTCAAGCTACACTTTTTGAGCGTGGTGTCCGATAAGAAAACGAATTTTAATAGAGAAAAGGTATTTAATAGGTTTTAAAGGCCTGCAAGTCGAATGGGGATATTCAAGTTTTTTCTTTGATATTAATTCAAGTTACACTTTTTGAGCGTGGTGACCGAGAGGAAAACAAATTTTAATAGAGAAAAGGTATTGTTACAAAATTGTAAATAATTGTGTTTATTTTTGTATAAATTCTTTCAAATAGGCTTAGTAAGTTGATAAAGTGCTAAAGTTGATAAAGTTTTGTCCATTTCTAGTCATTTTAGCGTTGAAATAGCCTTATTTCCCCTTAAAAACGCATTAAAATCCCAATAAGGCAGGTAATGGATTTGGCGCCAAATTTGGCGACTTTTTTCCACCTTGGCGATTTTTTTGGCGACCTCTGCGAGAAAATCCTTATAAGGGATATACCAAATATGGAAGCTGTAAATTGATTGGTTGACCACTTTCTAGAGTTTTCTCGAAAAATCTGGGTTCCATGGAACAGTATATAAGAAGCGCTCTCTCGCCAAGGCAGTCAGTTCAGTTCAGTTCAGATCTCAGCCAGCTTCGCTAGTGCTTGCATTGCTCTTGAGCCTCTTTGAGAGAGACTTGCTTCAAGTGTTATTGCTATACAGTTTATACTGTGGATTTGCTATTGACAGCTGTTGTTTAAGCTGTGGTTACTGCTTGAATTGAAGCTGATAATTGGTTTATTGACCTGTATTTTTCTGTATTTTTCTGTGAATAAATTACTGAATTTTTGTAAGTTTGGCCTTTCATTCCCGGACAACTCACGAACCCTCAAGTACGCAACATTTCTGGTGTCAGGAGTGGGGTTGTCTCTGAATGGTTATAACTAGAGCTATGTAGGAACAGATGAAGAAACTTCTAGAAAGCTTAGCTACCCAGATGAATGAAATGAAAGAAGGGCAAAGAGAAATGAAGGAAGGACAAAGAGAGATGAAAGAAAGTATGGAAGCATCGCAAAGAGAGATGAAAGATAGCCTGAGTCAAGAGATGAAAGAAATGAAGGCAGCACAAGAGAAAATAGAAACAGGACAAAGGGAAATGAAAGCAGCTCAGGAAAAGATGGAAGCCAGTTTGACCGAAGAAATTAAATCTAATCAAGATGAGATGAAGAGAGAGCTTTCCAGTGGCGCAGCGACGGGGGGGGTCCAGCGGGTCCGGACCCCCCCTATGAGCTGATATTTTTTTTCCGAAAATTTATACGTTATGCAGGGCCTGATTATTGTAGTAGCAGGCGGGGCCTGGGCCCGGACCCTGAGTAGCAGGGGGCCCTAAAACTAATTTCTTTGGTGATTATTTGATCACTATTTGTTCGGTGTTCAAAAATGTTGATCATTTTTTCAACTATTTTCACATCGTCAAGTACTGGCGGGAGTCTAAGAAAGCATGTTTGTCCCAGGCCTCATGTGAAGTTAATGAGTCCCTGGCATTACGTATAAAAATTTGACTAGAAATTTGTACAAAAATCGACATATTTTTACTTTCCAAACATACATACGTGAGGAAATTGTTGTAATCAGGCCCTGATTACCCAATAGGCAGGGCCAGATTATGGCACGGGCAAACGGGGCACTGGCCCAGGGCCTCCAAATTTAGGGATCCTCATTTACAAAAATTGAGAAGCAATGGCACAAATTATTTCAATATATGTCTATTAAAAACAAAAATTTATTAAGTTTTTCTTTCTATATTTTATTAGAGAGCTTAAATAATTATTAAATTTTGTGACTAATTTCCTAAACGTTGGCTGATCAGTGTGCTTCAGTTTTGCATTTGTCTTGAACATAAAGCTAATGATTTTGTTATGGGTTGCTAAAACAAATGGGGCAATAGAAGGTATAACTGAAGGAAAAAAATTGAAAAAATGCACTATTTTTATTTATTTATTTTTGTTTTTGAAAATGGGTCCTTTTAGCGAGCTCTTTAGAGCAGTGTAAGGGGGCCTCCAAATAGCATCAGTGCCCCCGGTCTTCAAAGTGCATAGTCGGGCCCTGCCAATAGGCACCAGAAGCATGTGCTTCCCTGGAAAATTTTGAAAAGGCCCCAAATTAAGAAAAAAATGGGCCCCGAATTGTAAGCTTGTGGTCTAAAAGCATTGTCTGATTATAAAACGTCAGTCCTACCTGACTGCACAACTATCATTTCTAGATTATATAGGATATATGCTAATAAAGCTTTTGCACATTCATTTATAATGGAATAATTTCATATATTGTGGTGAATATAGGCTTTCACCAGTTTATATCTTGGTACAAAAATCAAGTGAATTTGCTTGTCTATATTTTAAGCGAATTTACTTGTCCTGAATTCTAGGTAACTACAAAATTTAATGAAAAATTTATAAATTTTTCAAGATGTTTGTATGAGTATAGACCAAGAAGTCAGTGGGGGCCCCCAAATGGATTTGTGCTTCCCCTCAATTGTACGGTTAATCGGGCCCTGGTTGTAATTATGCCAAAAAATCCGACTGCAAAGAATTTGAAGTTTCTATATGATTTAAGGTTTCCTAAGTTCATTTTTGCCATATTTACGATGATGTATGTATTTATGTATGTGTGTGTGTGCCTGTGAGTGAACATGATAGCGTTTTTCCAATAAGCTGAAAGTGTGTACGTATGTTATAAATCATTTTAGCAACAACCCTATTGACTTTGGTGAATTTAGTCCTGTTAGTTTTTTTACAGAGACACAAAGAAAAATTCCTTATCATTATGGCCTATGGGCCCAAATTTTTTTTAAGTCAACGTCAACGTGAGTGCTTCGGAGTACCTGCAATTGGTTGCAAAAAATGCTCCATCGAAAGTATAAAAATTTTTAAGATGACTTTTTCAGAAAAAAAAAAAAGCCAAAAGGGTTTTTTAATTTAGAATTTAGACTCTAAAAATATTCCTCGCGTGAGCAGAGATTTTTCAGAGTGAAGCACCAGGAGCAAAAATAAATAAATAAATAAATAAAATGAAATGAAAATTTTAACTCTTTGCGAAATCCTAAGCGCAACAGAAAACGCTATTGCATGCGCTGACGAGACAAGTCCGGACGGCGGAAAGGAAGCGGGGGCTGAACAGGGTGTCCCAAAAAACACGGGAAACCCTTCGTTTGGAGTCCCACAATTAGTAAAAAAAAAAAGAAGGGGTGCATAAGTTTAAATAATTATAATAAAATTTAGAGAAAATCTTTAGTGAAATAAAATATAGAACGTATAGTGTCTAAATGCCTTATTCAGTAAAGGTGAAAATTTATACACAAGTTATGGGTCATTGTCGCACAAACAGTGTAGATTTTGGTGAATCTAGCATTTACAGTTTTACTAAAATGACGCAAAGAAAAATTCGTTATCATTATGGCCCATGGGCTCAAATTTTTTAAGTGCGATAGCGTCTTTGTAATGTGAGTGAACATTATAAGGTTTAAACGCATAGTACGAATGACCTGAAAGTTGATACGTACATTATAGGTCACCATAGAACGAACTTTAAAGATTTTAGTAAATTTAGCACTTGCATTTTTTTTTTTTTTTTTTTTTTTTTTTTTTTACGGGGACAAAGAAAAATTCTAATTATAGCCTTTGGGCTGAAACCATTTGAAGTACGATTGTGTCTAAATGCCTTATTCGACTGAACTAAAAATTTATATACACATTATAGATCACCATCACACGAAGAGTACAAATTTTGTATAATCTAGCACTTCTAGTTTTTTTTTTTTTTTTTTTTTTTTTACAGAGACACCACAGCGAAAATTTCTTTATCAGTGTATGGCTTATGAGCTCAAATCAAGTGTGATGGCCTTTTTCGATTGAGCTGAAAATTTGAAACTTATTATAGGTCACCGTCGCACAAACTGTATACATTTCGGTGAATTTAGCCCTTATATATTTTTACAGGGACAAAACAAAAAATTCTTTATCATTATGATCTATGGGCTCAAATTATTTGAAGTGCAATAGTGTAAAATTAAACAGTATACTATAAGGAGAAAAATACTCAAACATTGTATTATAATTTTCATTTTTGTTTATTTAACGACTTTTTTATTTGACGACTGGAGAAAGTATCCAGGAGCGGACTATATTATTCTTTTTTGAAAGAATGTTTTTCGGCAAGTTCGGGTGTAACAGTTTTCGGAAAACCTCCGTCAAAGTACTAAATTACCTTTTCAAGGAAGGTGACAAATTATTTTGAAACTGGAAACATGGGAACCTTTATATTAGCAGACTTCAAATTGGAGTTGAAATGCCTGTTTTCGATCTCTTTGCGGTAACATGTGTTGTGCGTGTGCGCTATTATTCTTCAGACAAGACGAGACCCCACACAGGTCGCCGTTGATAAGTATTCCTGAAATTTTTTCTTTGTTTGCATACACCTAGAATTTCTAAGAAAAAGGGGATTATAGACGAGGGTCAGTTTGGGAGAAGTTCAGAATCAATGAAAACATTTTAAAAGTTTCTCAGCTATAGTTACAGGTTTTGGTATTTTTTTTTTTTTTTTTTTCCCCTTCTCATTTTTCGTTTCACTTTGGTTTTTCCGTCTCACAATTTTCAATTAGAAATTTCATTCAAGTTATTTTTTATTAATTAATAATGAATTAATTACTATTTATAAACTATGAGTCACCCAGAAAAAAAAAAATTAAACACGCAAATTGTGTGAAAATTACCGAAGACTGGAATTTTTTTTTTCAACCGAAGAAGAAGAATCGCAAAAATCGCAAAAAGGGTAAGCATTTTTCTGTTCATGTTTTAAATGGTTTATAAATTCAAATTACAAATATTAAAAAAAAAATGTATCGGAGTAGGGTTAAGTTCGATTATCTTCTATAGGAATCAAAGTCTGAGTGGGATTCCCTCTGGTCTTTCTGAAGGATTCTAGTTCGTATTAATGTGAGTTTCGGAGAAAACAACGCAAACACTGTGCGGCTAGACAAATGAGCGCGACCTGGGTTCATTCAAAAGGACGATAAGTCTAGTTTTAAATGTCTTAAGTCAGTACTTAAATATATAGATTTAAATCAACAGAAAGTGTAAAAACTCAAACAAAATCCATCTCTAATTTTAGTAAATTAATCATTAATTTAAAGAAAATAAATTTATTTGCAAATATAAGATTTTCAAAATCCTGAAAGGGGTATAGGTAGTGAAACATTTAATTAAAAAAAAAAAAAAAAAAAAAAAAAAAAACCCTTACTGTTTTGGATAAATTTTTGATTTGAGCCAAAATTTATGGATGAAAGTAAATGTCTTTAAAATGACTTAATTACTTTTTTTTTTTTTTTTCCTTTCCATTGTGAGGAAAACAAACTTAACTGTAGTGTTGCACGAGATTTAAAAATTATCCTTGAGAAAAATGAGATGTAGATATAGGTTTACATTTTTTCCGTTTGGGGTTTGAACTGAATATTAAACTATTATGATATGAAGGGGGTCATTACAAATTTTTTATTTATATCTTTCTAACATAATGAATAAAGTAATTTTTGGCACATTCTTCGCCAGAAAAGAAAAAAATATGCACAGTTACTTTTTAAAATTACTGGCATAGTTATTTTTGTTCAATTACACCTAATGGATTCTAAGATATAATTTTCAATATTTATGGCGTAACAACAACACTTGTTAAGCTATATACACCAAAGTTAGACCAACAGTTGATATCATTGTTATCATTATTATTATATCGTAATTATCACTGATATAAAATTCAGCAAATTCCATGTGATAGGTTCTGGGGTAGAGCTTTCAAAAAGTATGGTAAAAAACGGCATAGAATCGCCAACTATTATTTCATAATCTTATCTATTCCATTTTTTTGAAAGATACACAAACTTAAAGAGGGTAGGGGGCATTCCCACCAGGGGGGAGGGAGGAAGCATTGCTCCTACATATACAATTTTTTCACCAACTGACTATCAGTGTTGCTTTTTTCTTTTTATTTCATAATGATTAATAAATAATAAATCTCTTTACGTACATTTATACGTAATTTTGTCCTATACCACCATGTTAAAAATTTAGAAAAAGTGGGATGATAACGTCACATGTTAGACAATTTCCCCCAAAATTTGATAGGCACTAATTTATGTCAAATTGCAACTATATGTCAAACTTTCTGAAATTCTGTACTGTAGTTTCTGAAAAACATTTGCCACAAAATTTTGTCACACACAGACATTTTCCAAAAATGCTCAAATCGTGCTCTAGACTTCTCAAAACGTGCAAATCCATCGAAAACGCGAACACTGTCAAAATTTTTCCCGAATCTAATATTTTCTTCTATTACATATCGAAGAAAGTAAAAATAAAACAATGAGACGATTTTTTAAAATATTTTTGGTCCATTTGCAGAGATTTCTTCTACATTTTGCATTTGAATCAATATGTTAATTTTATTTCGAAATTTGAGGATATAACTTTGAATCGTGTTGTTAGAGTAATCCCTTTTTAATAAGAAAAAATGCGATTTGCAAAAATCTAAAAGTAACTCGAAAAGTATTTTTTCCTTATTATTTAATTTAATTATTATAATTATATTAGGTATGGTAGGTTTTTCAGATGGGGTTGCACATGGCAACCTGAAACTAGTGTGCTGGGGCCACCACAAGACTTTCTTCTATATTTTCCTATACAAATTCACTAAGGAGAAATAATTTATTAAAATTATTATTTATTAAAATTATTTAACATGATGAATGCAAATGATTTTCATCTTATAGAAAACAAACACTAAATATCCAGATAAGACAGTTTTATTGTGTATAAATAACATCTTAAAAATACGTTTTTATAATGGTTATCTCACATATCCAGTTTCGTACAGTTGTATGCCATACAAGTTGAGATATAGCCTTCCGGTTTCGAGGAAATTTCCAGTATATCAGCGCCATCTATTAGCCTATAAGCATCCAACTTGAATCAACATAATGCCTCATAATGGCCTTTTCACATATCAAGTCTTATTTGATGATACGCAACAGATCCTGAGATATAGTTGTTCATTAAATTGCAGAAATCGCTGTGTAGCAACGCCACCTATTGAGCGGTTGACATCAAAAGTTGATAGTTACTAACTTATGTCAAGGTGCATCTACATATAAACTTATATGCAGTTCTGTTCAGTAGTTCCTGAGATAAAGCCTTCTTTTAAATTGCAGAAATTGCTGTATAGCAGCGCCACCTGTTGGCCGATAAGCATTCAAATAAAATTAGCACAATGTCACATAATGATATTCTTACATATCAAGTTTTGTTTGCGTATGCGCAACAGAACCTGAGATATAGCCCTCCCCCCCCCTTAAATTCCGGAAATCGTTGTTTAGCAGTGCCACCTGTTGAGCGGTTGACACCAAAAGTTGATAGGCACTAATTTAGGTCAGGTACATCTAAATTTATATGCAATTCTGAGCAGAAATTCCGGAGATACAGCCACAAAAGTTTTACCTCTCAAACACACACACACACAGAAAGACATACGGGCAGACAAACATTTTCTAAAAATGGTAAAATCGTGTTCTAGACCTCTTAAAACGTGTAAATCCACCGGAAGTCGAAGTTTTTACGAATCTAATACTTTCTTCTATTGAATATACCTTTTCATAATGGTTATCTCACATATCAAGTTTCGTACAGTTGTATCCTATACAAGTTGAGATATAGCCTTTTCGTTTTCGAGGGAATTTCCAGTACAGCAGCGCCATCTATTGGCCTATAAGAATACAACTTGAATCAACATAATGTATCATAATGGCCGTCTCACATATCAAGTTTTGTTTGATACGCAACAGAACCTGAGATATAGCCGTTTATTAAATTACAGAAATCGCTGTATAGCAACACCACCTGTTGAGCAGTTGACACCAAAAGTTGATAGGTGCTAACTTATGTTAAAGTACATCTACATATAAATTTATATGCAATTCTATCCAGTACTTCCGGAAATATAGCCTTCCTTTAAATTGCAGAAATCGCTGCATAGCACCACCACTTGTCGGCCGATAAGCATTCAAATTGAATCAGCATGTCTCATAATGACTTTCTTACATATCACGTTTTATTTGTGTATACGCAATAGAACCTGAGATATAACCTCCCCTTAAATTGCAGAAATCGCTGTATAGCAGCGCCAGCTGTTGCGCGGTTAACCCTTTCAGGCGCAGTGTTCCCGCTGATGGAACACCTAATTTTAATTCTCAAGTGCAAAAACTCATCCCGGAATTTTTTTAGGAAAAATTTACATTTATATCATAGCAGAAAAATCCTTATTTTTTTAACCTGAAATTTTAAAATTTCTATTATTTTAATTTTGTTCGTGATTTCCGGTGGCAGTGTAATTTAAATAATCCGAATCACCCTGCGCCGTAAAGGGTTAACACCAAAAGTTGATAGACACTAACTTAGGTCAAGGTACATCTACATATAAATTTATATGCAATTCTGAGCAGTAGTTCCGGAGATACAGTTGCCACAATAGTTTTGTCACACACACAGACAGACGGACAGACATATATTTTCTAAAAATGGTAAAATCATGTTCTAGATCTCTTAAATTATGTAAATCCGTCGAAAACCGGAAGTCGAAAATTTTTACGAATCCAATACTTTCTTCTATTGAATATACAAGAAAGTATAAAAGGGAATTGAACCAAAAAATTTTTATAAATGAAGTGAAAAAATTGTTGCCTGTATCAGTCTCATAGACTAAAAATACAAAAAGCTGTCAAATATATCCAATTTCCGAATAAACTTCGTACCAGATTTTTATATTAATGAGCCTTATTAAATAAAATCATACAAAAAACCGATCAATGATTTCTATAAAAAATAATTGTAATTTTAATAATTTAAATGATGGCAGCTATGAAAAATGCACATATAGGGCCCGATTTAGACAACCTAAGGCCCTAGGGTAACCTTTTATTGGTAGCCACGCTTGCAGTGGCATAAAAGCTCTTTAGGATGCAGAATACCTGCATACGATTCTAAGTGTGCCCCTTAAGGAAGAGGGGCCCAGGGCAACTGCCCACTTGCCTTGTAGTTAGTCAGGCCATATATATAAAACAGGTTTCAAATGGCCCTTCATGCCTCTTACTTTTTTTTTTCCTCTTTGGACCCCCCCTACGGAAATTTTCTGGCTGCGCTACTGGAGCTTTCAACGGCAAAACAATCGATAGAGGGTAAATTAACGGTGATGGAAAATAGAATGGATGGAATAGAAGAGAAAGTTCTAAAGATAGAAGAGAGTTTTGAAGAGAAAGCTATGAAGATAGAGGAAAATGTAATGAAAGTAGAAAAGAATTTTGAAGAGAGATTTATGAAGATAGAAGAGAAATTTGAGGAGAAATTTAAAGAAAACTTTGATCAAGAGCTGTAAGGAAGGATTTCAGAGATAGAAAGCAAGTTTAAGAGAATGGAGGAAGATCTTGAGAGAAAAATGAAAGAAGAGTGGAGCGGAGAAGTAATAGGGAATGAACTGCAGAGCAAGAATCGGAATCTCGAAGAAAAGTTAGAATCCATGCCTCAGGAAACTGAAAAGAAAGAGAGAAGACTCCAGAATCAGGAATTTATTAAGCTATCCACCTACGACGGCAGTTCCTCCTGGCATGTATATAAGACGCAGTTTTCCATCGTATCCGAAACAAACGGCTGGGACTCTGTTGCAAAGACGGCTCATCTGGTAGGGTCGTTGCGGGGCGACGCCGCAGATATTCTGGAGACCCTTTCGAAGGAACAGCGATATGACTTCGAAGCTGTAACCAGAGCGCTAGAGCTACGTTTTGGAGCGAAATGGTCCAAAGAATATAGTCGACTCCAGCTAAGGTCCCGTCGTCAGAGCCCAGGGGAAAGCTTACAAGAACTGGCATCAAACATCCAGAGGCTTTCACATTTGGCTTTCTCAGACTGTCATCCTGAAACACGTAATGATCTGGCTCTAGAATATTTCATTGATGCTGTCGAAGATCCAGATATTCAACAAGCCCTCAGACTCTCCGGCGTGAAGGATGTGGAGTCAGCTTTGGTGTATGCCTTAAAGCTCGAGACAGCCCAACAAGCCTCCTATAAACATCGCCAGAACAGCACAGCAGACAAAGTGAACGGCTCTCAAGATGATCTTAAAGAGATTCAGGAAATGATTGCAGAAATTAATAGAAGACTACGCATTCTTGAGAGGAATAAAGAAGGGAAGACTCCAACAACTAAATGCTGGGGCTGTGGAAAAGACGGGCATATCAAACGAAGCTGCCCAGTAAGAACACCTAGAGAAGCAACCAAGAATGTCTCTGAAGTATGCCACCCAGAAGGAGCTCTTCGGGAAAATTCAGATGCATTCTTGCGGAAGCCTCCATCTGAAGATCATAAATACATCTCTAGAGCCGAGGATAAACACCAAAGAATAAAGCCAGTTGTTCGCCAAGTTACTGTCGCAACACCATCAAAACAAGATCCCGACCCATGGAGTGACGAAGAATTTAGAAAAGCCCAGATGGAAGATCCTGACGTAAAGCCTATATTACAACTGAAGGAGACGACCAGCAACAGACCTACCTGGCAGGACATTTCCAGATTCAGTCCCATTACGAAAAGTTATTGGGCACTTTGGGACTCTCTTCATATTAGAAATGGCGTATTATACAGAAAGTGGGAATCTGATGATGGGAAAAGCTTCAGATGGCAGATTTTATTACGAAGATAAAAAATTCCAGCTGTTTTAGAACAACTGCATAGTAGCTCTACCGGAGGCCATTTTGGGGTAATGAAGACTCTGCAGAAAGTTCGGGAACGCTTCTACTGGTGCAAGGCAAAGGAGGATGTGGAGAAATGGTGTAAATCCTGTGATGCTTGTGCGGCACGTAAAGGCCCGCAGAAACGAAGTCGAGGAAGACTGCAACGGTATAAAGTGGGAGCACCATTTGAACGGATTGCAATCGACATCTTGGGTCCTTTGCCACGGACCTCCAGTGGAAATAAATACATCCTCGTCGTGATGGACTATTTCACCAAGCGGCCTGAGGCATATCCCATTCCCAATCAAGAGGCATGCACAGTCGCAGAGGTCCTAGTGCACAGCAATGGGTGTCAAGGTACGGCACACTCCTACAACTTCATACCGACCAAGGTAGGAACTTTACCTCTGATGTTTTCAAAGGACTGTGTCAACTACTCGGCATAGACAAAACCCGGACAACACCCTTACATCCCCAGTCTGACGGCATGGTCGAGAGGTTCAATCGTACCATCCTGAATAACCTCTCTCTTCTAGTATCAAGGAACCAGCAAGATTGGGACTTGAAGTTGCCATTGTTCCTGCTGGCTTATCGAAGTGCTGTCCATGAAACCACCGGCTACACTCCAGCCCAGATGCTGTTTGGACGTGAACTTCGTCTCCCTTGTGATCTCCTGTTTGGTTGTCCACCCGATGCGCTTTCATCGCCCGAGGAGTACATCCAAGATCTCCAGGCACGATTTGAGGACGTACACAACTTTGCTCGGGAGCGGATTAACATGGCAACGGAGAAAATGAAGACAAGGTACGATCTAAGGGCTACGCAACATGAGTTCCAGGAAGGAGAGAAGGTCTGGTTGTGGAATCCTGTTCGACACAAAGGACTCTCTCCCAAGTTACAGTGCAACTGGGACGGACCATACACAGTCTTAAAAAGGCTGAATGATGTAGTGGTGCGGATCACTAAAACACCTTCATCAAAACCGAAAGTGGTGCACTATAATAGGCTAGCCAAGTACCACAAGTAACGGTAATATTAAAATTAAAAATGTAAATACTGGTAAAATTTGAGCATGCGCACTGTAAATATTTGTATAGAAATACTTGTACATATTTGTGAATTTTGTAAATATTTCTCACTTTATTTTATTATTATTATTTTTTTTTTTTTTTGTATTTTGTCGTTATATGCAACTTAGTTTTTGTAATTTAGATTGTGTAAATTTGGTTAGTTTCGCCTCTTGACCAAGGGTTGCACTGCCCGGGACGTGCAGTTCTTGCGAGGGGGGCAGTGTTACAAAATTGTAAATAATTGTGTTTATTTTTGTATAAATTCTTTCAAAGAGGCTTAGTAAGTTGATAAAGTGCAAATTTTGTCCATTTTTAGTCATTTTAGCGTTGAAATAGCCTTATTTCCCCTTAAAAACGCATTAAAAAGCCCAATAAGGCAGGTAATGGATTTGGCGCCAAATTTGGCGACTTTTTCCCACCTTGGCGATTTTTTTGGCGACCTTGGCGAGAAAATCCTTAGAAGGGATATACCAAATATGGAAGCTGTAAGTTGATTGGTTGACCACTTTCTAGAGTTTTCTCGAAAAATCTGGGTTTCATGGAACAGTATATAAGAAGCGCTCTCTCGCCAAGGCAGTCAGTTCAGTTCAGTTCAGTTCAGATCTCAGCCAGCTTCGCTAGTGCTTGCATTGCTCTTGAGCCTCTTTGAGAGAGACTTGCTTCAAGTGTTATTGCTATACAGTTTATACTGTGGATTTGCTATTGACAGCTGTTGTTTAAGCTGTGGTTACTGCTTGAATTGAAGCTGATAATTGGTTTATTGACCTGTATTTTTCTGGAACTTTCTGTGAATAAATTACTGAATTTTTGTAAGTTTGGCCTTTCATTCCCGGACAACTCACGAACCCTTAAGTACGCAACAGTATTTAATAGGTTTTAAAGGCCTGCAAGTCGAATGGGGATATTCAAGTTTTTCATTTGATATTAATGAATAAGATAACAATAATGATAAGAAAACAAATTTTAATAGAGAAAAGGTATTTTAATAGGTTTTAAAGGCCTGCAAGTCGAATGGGGATATTCAAGTTTTTTCTTTGATATTAATTCAAGTTACACTTTTTGAGCGTGGTGACCGATAAGAAAACAAATTTTAATAGAGAAAAGGTATTTAATAGGTTTTAAAGGCCTGCAAGTCGAATAGGGATATTCAAGGTTTTTCTTTGATATTAATGAATAAGATAACAATAATGATAAGATAACAATAATGATAAGATAACAAATTTTAATAGAGAAAAGGTATTTAATAGGTTTTAAAGGCCTGCAAGTGGAATGGAGATACTCAAGTTTTATCTGATCTACTTTATACACAAATTTTACGCGTACAGCTATTCCCTTTTGTACATAGATGAACCTATACATCTATATACTTTCTCACAAACAGCTGCTTATGTATTCGTCCGATTTCGGAGCAGCTTGTTTCGATCTGTGCGAGCTTCGTACAGCCGAACTCTACCGAAGTGTGTTAGGTTTTTTTTTCGTTACGGAATTTTTCGATTCGGTCGCCGCGCTCAAAGCCCGCGATAAAAGCTATACAATAGCTTAAAAATGCAGAAAAAAAAATGAGTTATACATAATGAGAACTTTAGGATTTGTAAAGATATAAGGATATGGACAAATGCAAAGCATATTGATGCTTATAGTGTTATCAATTATCCAAGGAGTGCAACCACTTAAATTTAGCAATAATAATAATAATAAGTAGGGACTTTTAAATTTTTAAATGAAATTTAGGAATTTTCGCAAACATATTTGTACGAATTTTAGCAATACTTTCATCATATTTGACATAAGCGAAAATAAATGAAAATCCCAAACCATTTTAACATAAAGTTTGGAAAGGATGTTAAATGGTATTTCTTAACTTTGTAATTCATTAACAATCATATTAAAATCTTGTGCAATTAATTTATTATTTTTTATTTTGTGCAAAATGTTTCACATACAAGGAAAACAAATGCGGAAAAATATTTTTATATTATAAAAAGTATGAAAATTTTTGAGAAAATTCAATCATTAACTCATTATTTTTTCATGCAATGAACCAATTCATATTAATTTTTTTGAGATATATGTATATTAAAGTAAAATTTCCGAGAAATAAATAGAAATGTAACTAGCGCTTGAAATCACAGTAAGAAAATCGTAATTTAAATGTAGTTTCTACAAGAGTAGTAAATTAAATATTATTGTTTTAATCTGGAAAAAAAAAAAAAAA
Source organism: Salticus scenicus (assembly GCA_963930645.1). NCBI lineage: Eukaryota > Metazoa > Arthropoda > Arachnida > Araneae > Salticidae > Salticus > Salticus scenicus. Next base: position 8,572,320 of record OZ005651.1, on the reverse strand, counting down.
AAAAAAAAAAAAAAAAAAAACATGAAATTAAACACTTATTAGTAAAAATTGAAATTAAAAAAAAAAAAAAAAAAAAAAAAAAATGATAAATAATGCCAGGAAGAAATTCAAGTATGAAAATTAAGCCTATAAAAATCGGCATTTTTAAAACGAAAGACCTGACAAAAATAAGCAAATTTAAAACAAAATCTACACGAAAATCGATGAACTTAAAACGGCCTTTCTCAAAAACAGGACGAGTTTAACATTACTTGAAAAAAAAAAAAAAATTCATGGAAAAATGCAAACAATTCTAGAACTCTCTTTTAAAATTCACGTTTGTATTATACATACTAATTCCATAAGTTTGAAACCAGTAATAAAAACAGTATTTAAAATAGAACAAGAAATCTATAAACTTTTACAAATAATACAATAGGTAAAACAATCAGATTAAGTAAAAATTATATTGCATTTTATCTCAACAAATAATGCAAAAATTTACATTTCATGATAAGAATTTCTATCGTACTTAATAATTATGCAATAGGTTATATAAAAGAATGGAAGATTTATGTCTGTATCTTTGTGAATCAAGTATATAAGTCTCATACATTTATAAAAATAAAAGAAGACAAAACAATTAAAATTGCACTTACCAGAAATCAAAGGGCAGGAATTAAAATTCACCTGCTTGAAATTTCAGCTTCATTTTGTCGGAATCTCTGGATAATAAAATAATGGCGGACGCAGCCGTAGAACAACCAGATAACATAAACAACAGCAGACGATTTGACAAATTACAGTAAAAAATCTAAAATGCTGTTTTTCCTCCACTTGCGAAAAATTTACAGCAGATTATGCAGTTTTTTCCCGTTTTTTTTTTTTTTTTTTTACAGTGCATATGAAATTGGATTTGACATCGGGTTTTCTGTCACGCTAAAAAATAACACGCTTCCACTAAAGGGGAAAAAAATCGTTAGAGCGTTTTGTTGACAACGCAACAGTCGTGTGTTCGATCCTCGCCGGGCCGAGGGGTTAATTTTTGCAAGTAATTAATACAAAATTTGTCAACTGATAAAAGGAAATATTTCGTTGTGTACACAGTATCGCATATAGTAACGCATTTTTACCAATTACACTCTATGGGGGGAAAAATGGCTTAAATATTGGTAGCCCCGTATTTCTTCTATTTATTATGCACTCACCATATAATGTACCACCCATAAATAAATTTAGTCCTATATTAATAGCACGCAGCAGGATCTGAAACGTAGCCCTTCTAGCAATTCCTGAATTATAATCCAACTACATTTTATTTTTATTTTTTTCGGCAGCACTGTAAACTAGTATGACCATATATATATCCCCGAGTTTCGAGAACAGTCTATATTTTGAAATCGGTTTTCTAAGTTTTGAAAAATTGTAGCTAAGAAATTATTTATCACAATTGCGACCTTTTAAATACTCATTTTTACTTTATCTTACCAATAAGGTAGAGAAAGTAATGTTTTGTGGTCAAATTATCGAAAGTCAGTTTTTGTTATTTTACACGTTTTGAGGTCGCCTGAATCCAAAAATCATGTTTTTAGCTGTTGGTCTGTGTGTGTGTCTGTCTGTGCGTCTGTGTTTCTCTCTCTCTCTCTCTCTCTGTGTGTGTGTGTCTGTTTTCAGCATATCTCAAAAACAAATTATAGCAGAAAGTCCAAACTTGGTATTCTAAATGTGTATGATATAGGGATGTTGCACTAAACATTTCGTTGAGATCAAGCAAATAGTTCGTGTACATGGACACCCAAGAGAATTCAAATAAATTACGTCTATGGGGGGAAATGGCAGGTAAGTAGAGTTTAACAGCTGTAGACTGCACTAAACCAAATGAAACGAATATATATTTTTTAAATGCGTAAAAACATGTCTCATGTAGAATATGGAAGGGAAATTATTCACTGTTCGTTTACAGGGCTGCAAAAAAGAACTAGATAAAAGTGCGACAATAGTTGCAAATTGATGGAAGTGTATTTCAGGCTATGGACAGTGTATTATTACTATAGGATTATATTTAGGTGCACCATGTGGTCTGTACATAATCTTCAAAAGGTATACAGGGCTGCAAATATTTAAGCGATAACATTCTTTTTTTTTTGTTAGTGGATGTGCTTTACTATAATATTTCACCATTTCCAGGAAAGCTGTTCAAGAATTGAAATGAATTCCTCATAGAGATATGGACAATAATGTATGTTTTCAAGCTAAATATTCGTCGCTTGTTTTTTGTATATTTACACGTTTTGAGGCTTCTTGATTACCGAAGTCAAGTTTTTTAACGTTTGATCTTTGTCTGTATTTCTTAGAGTAACTTAAAAACGAATAATTTTAGGAGATCCAAATGTTATATTTTGAAGTTAATATAAATTTGTTGCTGGAAAAGTTTGATCAAGATTGATAAGTTTCAAGGAATGTTGCGTGTGAAAGTTGTCTGGATAATTTTAAATGAACTTTTAATTTTAATAGCAGATTTAAATTCTATATAAATGTAGTTGCAGTAAAGAATCGGGAGGTCGAGGGGGGCGGCAGCCCCTAAGCCTGCAAACCTTTCTGCCTTTTATGTAGTTATTTGTAATTTTAGAGTTTAAACAAAAACTTACTAGTTACGAGTGTAAAACATAGCTTACTAATTCTGCTTGGCATGTTTAGTGTTACAGGGTATTTTAAAGTTGTTAGGAAATGTCAGAGTTACTAAAAATTTTGCAAAATCATGTGTGGAATTCAAGGCACAAAAAATTCACTAAGGCATTTCAATATGATTATTTTCAAGGCATAATCTACTCTAAAAATCTTAAAATTTCAAAAGAAAAAAAAAATTATTCAGTGTAGTTATAATCTTTTCTTTTAATCATCCATCTTTTTGCTTTCACAGCAGATTGTGTCTGATTAAATTAATTGGCCACTACTTTATTGTTTACCTTACACAGTTTTTGGCCAAAACTGTTTTAGGGTGTTTCATGTCTCTTTGCATAGTAATTGTGTTTGTGTTTAAAAATTACTTTTTAGGTAAACATCTAAAAAAAAAAAAAAAATCTTATTTGTACAGAAAATGAATCTGCTACTTAATAATCTCTATTTATCATGGTGTAACTGAAGTTTTGTGAAAGACAAAAATAAATAAATAAATAAATAATCTAAGATAATAAAAATAAATCATGAATAAAAGAATATTCAGCACTTACCTTGATATTCTTCAATCCTAAAGTTGAAATGTATGTTGAATGTAAAAAAAATATGCTATCTCTTCGAAGCTCATCAGAAGGCTGTCAGTGGTAAGGAAGTCCCAAAGTTTATTTTAAAACTTGAAATTATTGTGTTACTGTAGTTTGTGTTATTGTGTTACTGTACTTTGCACAATGTTGCATTTTCCACCTAATATTTTAAGCATCTGCTGTTGGGAAAAAAAAAAAAAAAAAAAGAATGATATGACACAAAAACCAAAATTTTCAAAAAAAATTTTACTGAGTGTGATTTTTTTACAAAAAAATTTTATTGTGGGAGACGTGACGTCTCACTGAATATTTTTGGTTTTTAGCTCTCTTTGTAGCACCTTGATAAACATCTAAATTTTTTCAGCACGGTTCTTGAGCAAATTTTTTTCTTCTCTTTTTAAATCTTTTTTTTTTTTTTTTTTTTTTTTTTTTTCCCTTTTGCTCTTGGTATCACTTCGGCTGGTCCGAGTACTACAAGGTCTGTAATTGACAAATTGTGAGTTCAAAAATTTAACAAGTGTTAAAAATTTTGAACAATTAATCTCGCCAATCTTTAGTTACATATAAGAGGAAGGAACTGAGAAATATTTTTTCCATCTTCTCAGAGTCAGCGTTTCCAGATGTAGCCTTTTTTTTTTAAATGCAATTTTTAATTTTTTCAAAATACACTCGGATTTTTTCGACATTATTCATTATATGCATTTATTTTAACTTTGTGCTGAAGGTGGAAATATAAGGCATAGCATTTTATTTCCTCTCTACTACTAAAAAGTTAATATATATATATTGAAAAAATCTAATTTTATTTGTTATAAAAGCATATTTATTTATTGAAAAGTTTTCAAATGCCTAATATAATTTGTATCAATTATTTGAATATTGATATTTCATTCTACATCTAGTTTATGACTGCCGATGGCCGACACGACGAATGGTTAGTTTGAGTGGAAAATCTTTTTTGAGATTTTTCTATGGCTCAATATTATTTAATATTTTGCATCTAGATGGCGCTCTGGAAACAACTTTGCTCCATTCACAGTTTTACTACTTCCGCTTGCTTGAGTTGAGTTTACTTTTCGGCGTTGGCGTGCGCTGTACATGCCGGGCTGTTTCGATAGTGCATTGTATCACTCTTCTTGATAATCAATTTGTTAACCACTGTATATTATTATGATTTCTTCTCATGTAGATCTCATATGGGTAAGTCTAAAATTTTATGCATAATGATTTTTGGAGAAATTATGAAAAGAAAAATTCTCAACATTTCATACCTGGATCAGTAATTTTCATTTGTAAAATGTTTTGAAATAAGAAATTTTGTATTGTGTAGTGTTTTGAAACATTGTCTGTTAATTTCTCTCTCTTTTTTTTTTTTTTTAATTAAGCAGTGCAATAATAGCAGTCATAGATAAATAAAGTGTTTGAAAATTGGAGGGGGATGACTGTACTTTCAGAAAAAAATGTCAACTCATAAAATTACACTTTCTTTATTTGTTAATCATAGAGTTTGAATAGAACTGTTTTATTAAATTTAAAAACATGTGAATAAATGTAAAGTTTTCTCTTCATTTTTACATTTAAAAAATTACTGAATTAATAATGTATGCCTATTATTTACATTAATTACATTATTAAAAGAAGCTTTTATAATAAATGGTTTTGAAAGTCAAAATGTCATATTTAATATTGCAGTTAGTCTAGTGTTTTATAAAAATATAGCAAAGCTTTAATAATAATTTTAAGCAAATAAGAATGCAAAGTGTTGTATATATCCATGTTAAACAATAGTTTTGTCAGAATTTTTGAAGAATGATCAAATTACCCTTATTGATTTCTCAAATGCTCCTGATACCTATTTTGTATATGAAATTTTATTCATTGTTGTCCTCTATCAAAAGTCATACGTAAACCAGAGGCGGATTTAAGGTAAATTGCACCCTAGGCCCATTTGGCTATGGCGCCGCCTCCCCCCCCCCCCCCCCCGCACACACATTTTGAAATAGTATACATATACATAATATAATAATAAAACTAAGGAAAACTATATTATTCTTCTATACATCAGTCACTGTGAAACATTGCATATAATAATTAGCTCATATTTAAAAAGTAAATTAATCTAGTGCAATCATGAAAATGATTACTGCATTTGGTTTCTCAGTTTGAACATATAATTGAATACGCTGAATTAAAACTTTTATTTAATTACTAAAAAGCAGACAAATGTTACGTTTATATTTTCAATAAATAATATGAAAATTATTGTGTTTCATAAATAGATAAGCTGCTATGCTTCATAATACTAACTTTACAGCTTTCTGTTTGTTAATTTCTATTTAAATCATTACATAATTATTTTTAAAAAGTAATTCTACTCGCATAAAATAAAAACATGTTTGAGTCGTAGCAAGGATCTTCCAAATTTGCTTGTAGTGACGATTGAAAACCTAATTAGTTTTGAATTCCAGTTGCTTTTTATATTTAAATTTGTGTTTGAAATTCAACCTTTTTCATAATTTAATAGATTTATAAATTTTACCTCTCATTTTATAGTCGATAAAACGATGATTTTCAGTTTTAATTATCATTTATATCAGATTTTCTTTTCATATCCTAGTCATTTTTAAGCTTTAATCGCCTCCACTTTCACCATTCGAATTTTAATCAATTGTAAAAATTTGGCGCCCCTAGGCCCGGGACTAAGCCCTCCCCTGACGTCAACTGTATTTTCTTTGCATCCTCTTACCTGTTCACCTCCCTGATTATAACATGAATATGAAATCTGTACATTGAGTTTGATCATATCAGAGATCTTTTTGGGGAATTTTGTGTCTAACGCATGAAACATGCGTAACAAATGGATCACGCTAGAAAATTTTCTTTTCAATTCCTAAAATTTTACCATTTTTAAAAATTCAAAGAATGATCGCCGAATAATATTGATCTTATTTAAAATTGTTTTTGGTATAAAATTTAACATGCATGTTCTGATTTAACAGTGATAGTGCGTAAGATAATCTTGACACAACATAAATTATCTAGTTGAGAGGGATTCCCTCGATGCTCCGAACTTTATTAACCACTCGAAATTTTGTGGGTTGCATATTCTTATCTTTGCTCGTCGTTTTATGAGAAGCTCGCTTATTGGCACCACAGCATTGTCGAAATGTTAAAAAAAAAAAAAAAAATAATAATAATAATAATAATAATCAATGAAGCAATTAATCCGAGAACAGATTTTAGTTTTGATAACAAATAAGCGATCTTAAATATATCTATTTATACATTAGTTTTTTATTTAAAATGTCATTTTGATATTTTATTTAAAAACATGAGATACGCACTTGCTTTTTCATAAACAATTGAATACTTTCATAATGTCAATTTTATCCGTATGAAACTGACGAATGCTTTGTTAAATTGACATCAGCTTTTATGAAGAGATAACTACCTAGTTGCGGAATGAAGTCAGGTGAGTTTTCATCCCATGTTTTCTTTTTTATATCTCGTCCGTTCTTCAGCTAAATGTTAAAACTGAAAACTACACTTTTTTTTTTTTTTTCTCTTTTCATTAAAAATACCCCCTCCCCCTTCATGTAATTTTGATCTCATAGTTTATTAAGTAGAATAACTGGAGTAGTTAAATTCGGGACCAAAGTATATAATTTTTCTCATGATCAACCCCATAGGTAAATTCGGGACAAAACGTTGGTTTTAAATTTACCTATGCTTTCTCCCTCTTCTTTTGTAAACTGAGGTTCCACTTATATAGTTAAATCGCTAATGTTGTCATTTTTTACTTTAACGAGTGATTTAACGATTTATACTGCTTAGTATTGTTTTAATGATTGCAATTTCAAAAATTACTAATCCATATTAGTGTATTTATCCAATTACAATTGTATATTAAAGCTAAGTATAATCTTCCAAAATACGAGAGTAACTTTAAAGAGTAAATATTTAAAATACACACATACTTCAGTTTTAACATTAGTCTGAACATATTCAAGTAGAAATCAAATAATCACAAACACTTTCATTGCAAGTGTAAAGATAATTTATAAATTAAAAAAAAACTTGAATTTAATTAAATATTACCTTCTCTTACACATATAACGATAGATAGTTTTGTTTTCCTGTCAAATTTTTGAAATTAAGTTTTAGCTATAATTACGTTTTGAGGTCCCGTAATTTGTTTTTGGCAGTTGGTTCATGTCTCTTAAGAGTAAGTAATATTTAAAATCTACCCATAGTTTGTTTACAACGAAAATCTATCAGATTTAAAAGATTATATACTACAAATCTTTTTACTATTAATTAATTAGTTCATTATCAATCAATTCATTATAATATAGTTTTTGTAAAAAGAAAAGGGTGGATACATTTTTCCCCCCTGTTCTGGTCTTAAACACTCCATTCTGGAGTTTGAAGAATATATGTTGTTATTGCACCATTGTTATAAATTATAAAAAATTACACGCTGGAAGCTTGTAAAAAATAAATAAATAAAAAAGAGAAAAAAGTATATCTTAATTTAAAAGATACAGAATGATATAAATAACTTTAACCCATAAGTTATTGCTCAGAATTTAATTGCCATAGTTTAATTTTTAATACACTACTTACTTAAAAGTATTTAGATTTCAACTATTTCAGCTGTCTAATTGTGATTTTACAATTAGCAGTATAAATATATGCTTGTGTGAATAAATTACAATATAAGCGTACGATTTAAGCATATTTTGCAATGTATTTTTTTAAATTCTTGTTTTCTAACTGTTATTATTATTTCAGATTTATGAGTTTTAATTGTTGATCGTATACATATAAAAAAATGTTACATTTTAAATGCATCATATATACATGCATACCTTTTAATGTATTTTACTGTGTTTACACTTTGTTGTTATTGAATTCTGTGAATTCTAAGAATTAGAAAGACGATGAGGGAGGAAGGATCATTTATACAGAAATTAATGAGAAAAAAAAAAGAAAAACTTTATAACCACTACTTTATGCACATACTTGGATCATATTAGCACTACGCCACAGTATCTAACTTATGTGCTACGAAACATTTGAAATGCGAAAATTCTGTTTTAAACGTGTGACTGATCCCTCAAGATTTACAAATCTAAAAGAGAATTATTTTATCCCTTCCAAAAAGCGGGACCAAATATCGGTCCTAAATTTACCTATACCTATGGGATTGCTCGACTCCCCCCCCCCCTCTTTCTGGTTCCAAATTTACCCACACCTAGAATAATGCGATGGCTAGCACGTGGGTGTTAGATTTTTATTTGCGAAACACTGGACAAGTCTGGGAAATAACAAGAACTGTGTAAAGTCTGATAAATTGTACTCAGGAAATTGAAAACACAATATATTACAGTCCTGCACCCGACCCGAACCCGACAGAGGAAATTTAAATCAACCCGAAACCCGACAAAAATAACTTCCATCAAATCGAAAACCGACCCGAACCCGCAAAACCCTCTTTCTTTGCATTCTAACCCAACCCGAAGCCCGAAAAATAAATCAACATTACTTATTCATCTAAAAATCATGCAAAACAAGGTAAAATGATGTAACATCACATAAGATAAATTTTCAATGTCACACACTTGGTAAATTATAAAAAAAACTAGTATGTTGTGGCCCCCACAAGAATATCTTTTATATTTTCCTGTCGAATTCACTAAAGGCGAATAATTTATTAAAACTACTAGCCGCCTTCGGCGACCAGCTGGTTCGCGTCTCTTGAAAAATTCGACTTTACGAAACTCCCTCTCGGTGGCGCCTTTTTCCCGTTTCAGGTCTTACAACAGCTTATTGACATATAGTGAAAGTACCTTTATTGAAAAATTTCATTGCAGTAAATTCCCGCTCGGTAGCGCCCTCTTCCCGTTTCAATACCGGAAAACGCCTGTTCGCTCACCATGTTATGATCTTTTAAATTTCTGGCTTTAGCAAAATCCCGCGGCGCCTTATCCACGTTTAATAACTTACAACACCTTCCTCGCTCATTAGAATTCGAAATATTGAAATTTTAAAATATTACAACGCCATTTGGCGGTAGGAATTTCTGTAATCTACTGTTCTATTCTAAATCAACAAATCTTTCAAATGATGCATTACTTATGAAATTATTTTAATTAGTAGCTGTGATACAAAAGAAAACCTAATCAGGACACATCAATACGTGTAAATAAGGTGACATTTCGAATTCCACTTTCGATAACATAAAAGAACTTTAAAATGCCTTTTTGAATGATGTATTAATTAAAAATAATTTAATCATAATTAAAATTTGAAATACGCAGAATAAAATAAAATTTAATTTGCAATTAAAATGTAAATTTTTTGTTTATTCTCCAAAATCGATGAAATTTGAACTACAACTTTGTCTTGTGATGAAAAACTTTGTATAGTAAGTTTCGTGTGCGACAAAGAAAAATTGAAGAAATTTGCAATTTCTAATCGCAGTCGAAAAACATGTGACCTCAATCAGAAAAATATCTTTCTCTTTCGCTCTACTTTCGAAATATCGCCTGCGAACTTCAGAGAGTTTCCACTGTTGTTTGAACGCAAACGCGGATTCAGAATGTCATCAAAAACTGCAGGCAAGCAGAAAATTAAAAAATTTATAACGGATTCAGTGTTTGAAAAAAATCTCTCAATCTTTTGAAATATGATTCGTCTAATCGAGGTCTATGTACAAAAAGAAAAAGAAATGATTTATCTCAAAAAGATTTTGAGTTGTAAAATATTTTGTGAAAAAGTCGATGTTTCGTAAAACCAAAAAATATTATCCGTATTTTGTTAAAATGTTTATATGGATCGAAAGTGGATTAAATGACCTTTTTAATTATACCCGTTGTTAAAAAATGGAACAGCTACTGTGCCGTACAGAGAGATTCAAAAATGACGATCTAGAAAAAGAGAAGTTTTGGACCCTTTTTAAAACTTTTTTTAAAAATATAAAAATACCGTATTTTTCAAAAAAAAAAATTGTACCATAAGAATCGGTAATAAATGCTCTTTCTCGTGGTACAGGTGTATTTTTAATATCACCAACCGCTACACTGGGATGGTTCTACAAATACGCACGAAATTTTCTCTCTGTGTTGCTTCTTTTGAGGAACGGGATGAATTTTACTTGGAGGGCTGAAAATACGGTCGGCTCGCTTTTTAATTAGACATTGGTCGACGTTTTAATTAATATCTCCGGAACTAATTAAAATTTTTTAATTTTTTCACTACGCACTCGAGCAGGCTTCTGAGTACTCGTATGTCAAATTTTGTAATTCTGCGTTCAATAGGGGCTGGACGTATAGATGCTCAGACAGAGAGACAGACATCTTCCTTTATTATTATAAACTAACCGCCTTCGGCGACCAGCTGGTTCGCGATCCTTGAAAAATCCGACTTTACGAAACTACCGCTCGGTGGCGCCTGCGGCGCCTTTTTCCCGTTTCAGGTCTTACAACAGCTTATTAATATATAGTGAAAATAGCTTTATTGAAATATTTAATCGCAGTAAATTCTCGCTCGGTAGCGCCTGCGGCGCGCCCTCTTCCAGTTTCAATATCTGAAACAGCCTGTTCGCTCACCTGGTTATGATCTTTCAAATTTCTGACTTAAGCTAAGTCCCGCTCGGTGGTGCCTGCGGTGCCTTATCCCCGTTTTAGAACTTACAACACCTTCCTCGCTCATTAGAATTTAAAATAATGAAATTTTAAAATATTACAGCGCCGTCTGGCGGTAGAAATTTCTGTAATCTGTTCGATTGTAAATCAACAAAGCTTTCAAATGATGCATTACTTGTGAAATTATAATTAGCAGCTGAGATACAAAAGAAAACCGTATGATGACACCTCAAAACGTGTAAATAAGGTGAAATCTCGAATTCCACTTTCGATAATATAAAAGAACTTTAAAATATCTTTTGAATGATGTATTAATTAAAAATAATTTAATCATAATTAGAATTTGAAATACGCGTATTAGAATAAAATTTAATTTGCAATTAAAATTTAAGCTTTTTGTTTATTCTCCGAAATCAATGAAATTTGAACTACAACTTTTGTCTTGTGGTGAAAAACTTTGTATAGTAAGTTTCGTGTGCGACAAAGGAAAATTGAAGAATTTTTAAATTTGCAATTTCTAATCGCAGTCCAAAAACATGTGACCTCAATCAGAAAAAGATCTTTCTCTTTCGCTCTACTTTCGAAATATCGTCTGCAGTGGTGGCGTCAGAAATTCCCCGACAGGGGGGCACTATATGTAGAAACATTTTTACAGGCATATTTAACACCATGCACCTTCCTGTCAGTGTCTATTCGCTATGTCAAATATACAATGGTACTTTTTTTTTTTCCAAGTGCTTCCGTATTATTTTTAACACCGACTAAGATAAGGAAGAGGAGGGGGTTATGATAAGTTTGAAGCCTTTGTGTGTTTGAGGCACTGTAACGTCAAAACGAATAGACCGTCTTTAATGCAATTTTCCCTTTATTAAAAATAATAATAATAAAATAAATAAAGGCTGATTTAATCGGGATGGTTCTTAGTAAAATTCTGTTTGATAGATTTTTTTTAATTAATTAATTAAAATGTAATTTTTCAGGTCACTTTGCATTAAGATTTTAATATTTGCGCGCTAGCAGTATTCCTTTTTTTCATATTATTCGGCTAAGACATGCGAGCTTGCAATCTTCCGAATTTCAATCATGTTAGATTAAAAATCCCGTTTTTTTTGCATTGAAGCTGAAAAACAAGTATTTGAAAAATCTTGAATTGTAATCCGATTTTGGCAAGAGTTAAAAATTGGTTAAAAATAATGAGTTCACAGTCTTGAGTTCAAACTTTTTTCAATTCATTTCAAAATTATTGAGTTTTAAGATATTTTTAAAATAATTTAAAATGTGATTGACATTTTAAATTAATTTTACAAGCTGCCAACCTTTTAACTTCCAATTCATGTTAAATGATAAATCACATTATATTATCATATTATAAAAATGTACTGTTTTTAACAAAAAAGAAATTTTTAATTGGTTTTGTCAAAAATTAAAAATGATTACGATTTCACAGTCAAAAACTCCTAAATTCAGTTGAAAATTGGAGTTTTTAAAGAAGAATTATATTTAATTAAATTCATCACCAGTGCCACATTCACATTTCATAATTTATAAGCTAGTGTTCTTCCAGCTGAGAGATTTTATGGAAAAATTAGAGTATTAAATTCAAGGTAGATTGTTTTTATAAAGTTAGCTTTTCACTTAATCGCCGTGTCATCTCGTCGGTTACGTGCTACTTCCGAGCGTGTGATTTGCGAACTGTGCTATTTGCGAACAGATCTTACACCTGGCAGCTTATTCCTTCCCCATTTCAAGATAAGGGGGTGTCGTGCCAGAGAGCACTGTCATAATTCCCTAATCGATAAAGGGGATTAGCTACTTTTGTTAAAAGCTGCCAGTAAAAAAAGAACGATTAAGTGGGACTGTGAAAGTTCATCAGTCTCATTTTTATTTGAGTATGCTCCCTCTTTCGTTCAAGATAAATTGGTAGCGAAAGCGAACGAACAGCTTTTAGGCAATCTCTTTTAAATTTCTGCTAAGTGCTAAGATACATGATTATGTTGTGTGGATAAATGTATATGGATGCTTTTAATTTGTATGAAAATACATTGTATGAGTGTATATATATATATATATATATATATATATATATATATATATTGTGAGTGCATGTGAAATTTTTTACACCGTAATAGTGAAATTAGATATTTCAATTATAAAACTATTGTTAAAAAAAAAAATTCTATGACTGACATACACCGATTCATAAGGGGGGAAGGCATATGTTTTCTTAATCCCTTTACAGTTGACTGTACATACATGCCAGAAAAAAAAATTGTCATATTTATTGCTTTTATAAATTATCTCTCGGAAGAAAATAGTGTTATTTGCATATGCATATTGTATAACAGGTCCTCATATATAACGTGATTTTTTTTTATACATGTGTGTATTTGCACGTTAATTTTTATTTATACATTATTTTTATTTATTTACATCAAGTTAATTTTTATTTACATCAAGTACTGACTTATCATTATAATAATCAATACATTATCAAGGAAGACTTGAATTAATAAATATTTGCATTTAGAAATAAAGCCTTTTACATGGCAAAATATAATGAAAAACTTATTATGAGTTGTATATTGCTGTTGTTTATATACAATAAACGTAAACAAAATATGACAGAAAGCAATAATCACTAGAAGAAAAGAGCAACGGCCACAACGGCTTATAAAAAAAAAAATAAGCAAGCGAGAAATAAAATTTAATGGGAAATCTTTGAAATATTTGATTAATTAACATGTTAATTAAATGATCATAATGTAAATGAGATTTTAGACCATCTGCAAGTTCAGAAATATTAAGGATATTAAAAATTGTGTTAGGCAACATGTCATATTGTACTTTTAAAGACATTCAGAGTTGCCAACCTAATCCGGCAAATTGTTAGTACCGCCCCTTTTTCTACACCACTTAATTTTTAAAGTAATTTTCTTCAAATATATTTGCGATGAATTAAGAAGAAAAATACTGTAAAAAATGACTCGTGTAGAAAAAGGGGCGGTACTAGCAATTTGCCGGATTAGGTTGGCAGCTCTGGACATTCGTTAAAATGAATTTCAATTTGATTCAATAATTTAACTATTATCTTAAACATCTTAATTAATAACCTTACTTTTTAAACAATATAATTATTGGGATGTTATTTTAAACTTATGTTATACATGAATTATAATTCTAACCTTTATATTAAAATTAAAATAGTTATTTAAATCCATAGATGTTGCATAATGTTAATAATTTATTATTATTATTATTATTTTATGCTGTTATACTTGTTTCATATTTGTTATCACGGTTGGCAGGTTTTTGACGCATGGCAATTTTTGACAGTTTAAACCATGGTTAAAACCGTCATGTGAAAAACCTCCTTGTCAAAAATTTCAAAAACCTATATTTATAATTTAATTGTCATATAAAAACTTAGTTTAATAAAATATAGTTTATAAAGATTTTTTGAAAAGTAAATACATTGATGTTCTTTGAAAAACACGTTAATACAACATTTTGATTAATGTAAAAAACAAAACTTTAGGCTTTTAAAATTTTATTATGAATTAACTTTATGTTCATTCTAAATATGCGGTGATACTTTTATAAATTACTACGATATTTATTTGTAACTATGCTTAATATTGTGTATGTTAAACATATTAATGTTTTTAGAGAAACATTATTATAAGATTTTGATTAATATAAAAATAAAACTTTAGGCTTCTAAAAATTCATGATTTATAAATCATTGATAGATCATTTTGATTGATAAATCGTTTTATTTGCAATACAACACTGTGTATTTTATATATTTAACCAGTAAAATAAAGCATAGCCTAATATTTTGCATTTAAATATTTTATAGATAAATATAACTTTTTTTTTTTTTTTTAATGACTCTTGATATAGCAAGTTTTTAAGAAAAAGCAATAATTCTGAATGTTAAACAAGCATGAATTGTGTCTGAAATTCTTCTAATTACACCTTGAAACAAGAGAAATAAGAATGCTCTCTGGACATGCGTAAATTCTAATAAATTTAATATTTACTCATACAGATTTTTTAAAAATTTATTATTCTAAGCTGTTGGGCCTGCTAGCGGTCAAGTGGTTCTACGCTCAAAGCTGGTAGACGTGGGATGCCGGGCTCGATCACAGGGCGTGCTCGTCGGCCTAGCCATTATAAGTTTTTCATGTTTTTCTCAGAAACCTGCATAAATACGGGCAAAGACCCTTTAGAAAGACCCACCACAGAGGGCACTACTCCTTAGGCCTAAGACCCTAGAGTAGTCAATCAGCCTTTCTCCCAAAACACCAACCACCAACAGTCCAAGCTATAAGCAGGTACAAATATTTATACAATCAATAATAATCAAGCGATAAAAATTTATTAATAAATGCAGATTATGAATATAATTAATTTCAAATTTATATTGATTTCTGCCCACATATATTATGTTTTACTTAAAGAAAAAAAAAAAAAAAAAAAAAAAAAAAAAACAGTATTCCTGTGTTTTCATGGCTTATGTTAAAAATCTTAAGTAAATTTGGAATCTTAAAATTTCATAAACATTAATATAAATGTATATATTAATATATTAAGAAAATGTACATAATTTAATTGTTAAAAATTATGTGTATATAATATTATAATATTTTATTAAATACCTTTTTAACCATTTTTTCTAATTATAATAATCCTTATATCTATCTACCCCTATATACACTAAGCGACAAAAAAAAAAAAAAAAAAAAAAAAAAAAAAGCCGCACTTGGATATTTTCCTTTTCGCCTTCTGCAACCTCCAATTTTATCGTTTAAAAAGCAAATTTTCGAACAAATTTTATTATGTTATCCTCCACATACACTTTAGCTTTGAGTCCAGTGTTAAAAGCAAATTGCAATTATCAGGAAATTTGTAATTTTATAAATTATTTCAAAAATAGTAAGAATAAGGCAGTTAACGATGGTACAAAAAGTATTAATTTTTGACGGAAACTTAAAAAATATTTTAATACGTGAGATGGCAAAATAATTAAATATTAACGAAGTATTGGTAAAATGGATTTTAGCAAGATATAAAATTTTTTGGCCGTTTAAACAGGAAATTTTGTTTTAGGCGGTCATGTCGCTCATCCAAGCGAGATGACCGTAAGTTAAAAAGCCATTACTTATAAAATAGGTTTGTATTACATTTAGAACATAAAAGAGATTTAAAAAAAAGTGTTTAGCAGCATTTCTTCAACTACAGCGCAGCAACTATCAAACGAAGCAGGTTTAAATGACAGAAAATTTGAAAAAAATCCATTCTTAGTAAAAAGAATTAGGAAAGCAAGACCTCAGATGGCTAAAAAATTAAAAAATGATTAGTTAATTATTGGACTGAACTGGTTCTCTTTGATGAGTCAAGTTTAACTTATTTCGAGCTAAAGAAAACAAGCAGATCTGACAACGAAAATATGACTGACTTAATGAAAATCGCACTTTTAAAACAGTGACACATTCTCCGTACATTATGGTACGGAGGTGCATAACTTTTCAAACAGTCGGGCAAGTTTTTATTCTCAGGGTATCAATTTACTCGAAATAAAACACAATCTTCATAAAAGTGGTGCCTGACCCCGACTATTTTGGAGGTATCTTTGACATTTCTGCAAACAACATTTCAAGATGATTGCACCTTACTAACACGGCGTCTGTGGTAAGTTTATTCCCTTCTAATTGTCAAAATTTCTTATCCATTCTCATGATAACCTATAATTCTGTACGTAATCATATCTTTTTTCACTTTAAGTTAAATCCCACAAAGGATATAGTAGAATTTCTTTTTTACCAGACATGAAAATTGTCCTAATCGCGATCCGCTCGAAAATGTTTCGTCTATAAAAAGGTGGGGGAGAGGGGAGAGGATTCAAAATTTGCAGCCTATAACTCTGCCAGAACTAGAAAAAATTATTTGTGATATTTGGCACATTGAAATTTCTGAGATTTATATTAAAACACTGTATAAAACTATGCCATTGTGCATTAAAGCAGTAATTTCATATAAAGGCGAAATTAACCCAATGCAGAATACATATTTTTAATAAAAAATTGCTTAGATCTAACAAATAAATAGTTTTACTTCATATATTAAAATATAACTTGTTTATTTCATATAATAAATCATAATAGAATACAAAGTGTATTGTTATTACATTATGTTCAAAAAGAAAATTTTATGCAGATTTTTAAAAAGTACCTCGTAGAGTGCAATAAAGCGAATTATTAAATCGAAAATGTACATAGTTATAATTTCATACCTTTGGTATTATGCAAATAAGACAGTTTTATTTGTTTCAAACATTAATTTTAAAGTTATTACAAATTAAAAAGGTATAAGTCATTTTTTCTGCAGTGCGGCTTTTTTTTTGTCGCTTAGTGTGTGTATATATATATATATATAAACTTTTAATATTAAAATTATTTTAAAACAGATTCTCCCCCCCCCCCATTGAAAAACGAAACATTACCATTAAGTAATCTCAATCAATTAATTAGAAATATATAATTTTTTTATTAATTAAATTGTTTATCTAATCGTTTTAGTTAATTTTTTAAAACTGTTTTTATTCATTTAATTTCATTTTTAATCATTCATAGAATGTTTCTTTTTAATTAAAAATATTAAAAAATTGGTTTTTCAATTAAAAGCTCAAATATTTCTATTAAACAAATTAAGTATTAAAAATTTTCACATTTGATAAATAAAGTAGTTTTTAATAATTTTTTTAAAATACTTAGAATATATATATATTGAATACAGATTAAAAGCATCCATACACATTTATCAGCGCATATAGCGATCAATAATCATGTTTGAAACACAGGCAAAATTTAAAAGATCTTATCAGCTTATCTATGACCAGAGAGGGGACATACCCAAATAAAAATGAGAAGGGTTGACTTTCAAAGTCCGAATATATAATTTTTATTCCAGACAACTTCTAACAAAAACAGTTAATCCCTTCATAGATTAGGAGAGGGGTACTGGGCTCTCTGTGAGGGGAAAGAAGAGGAGGGCAAGCTAACAGGTGTTCCATTCGGAAAACGCACGATAATCCCCTATTTCGGAAATCGCACGGTCGCAACTAGCACGACACCATCTCGTCGATGTATCGTGCTATTCCCTACCCTCCTAAAATAATATATATGTAATATGTATATTTAAAAAAAAAAAAAAAAAAAAAGTAAATCATGCATATTAGAGCATGAGTTGTGAAAAAATAAATAGAGTCGAAGACATCCAACAAATGTCAGATAAAACTTCCTTCTTAACATGGTATACATTTCATTTGTAACCAAGTATATACATATTACATTTCTCTTAAATGTTCAAATTTTACTTACAATATGCTGATTTAAATATGCACTTAAGGTATAATTTTCTCATAATCATACAACATCAATATTAAAATTACGTTATTTAATCTTCATAATGTTAAATACTTCATGAACAAATGCAGTAGACTTCCAGAAATCCGCATGTTGTATCCCATGTAACTATCAAACCGACAGTAAAATTGTTAATATGAAAAGTTCAAGATAGTACTGATATTAACAATGATTCATCAGATATTGAATCTCACGAAACACAGAAAGTCAATTTTATGCAGATTACTTTCTGTTGATGATAAATTTTAAATGCATTAATGCTATAAACAAGAAATAATAATTGTTCATAAATAACAATAAATAAATAAAATAAAAAACTATTTTTTGCCTATATTTAAAAAAAGTAATAAAAGGTAATATACTTGTAATAGAAGCTTATATTGTATCACATGTTGTGTAAAATTTTGTATCTTACTTTATTAGATAAATTTTAATTTCTTAATTCAAGAAAAAATTAAATTAAACTTCATTATGTGCATATTTTTTACTAAGTTGCTTATTCTCTTTAATTTTTTCTTTAATTTTTAATTATGTTAATTATTTTCCAAGCATATTTATTTGTATTTTTCCTCATTTTTTATGCATTACAGTATCAAAACCTCGTTTCATAAATGCTAATTTTCACAAAATTCCAAAATACACAATTTTTTTTCCAATTTGTATGGATTTCTCGGAATCTCCTGCATACACATTAAATTTAAAATTAAAAAAATTGAAATCCATTTACGTATTATTGTAACTGAATTCGGCTTTTGGGACAGGTTTTATCAACTATTGTTACTATTCTTTCTAAATCTAATTTCTTTGATCTTGCACTGTGAAGCCCTAAAATCATCAAATTTATAACCTGCTTTCTGCACTGCAAGTTCTGAGGTAGTTTTTCACTATTCTATCATTTATAAATTGAACCGGCATATGTTTCAGCCGTTGGCTGAATTATTTCATAATTAATAATATATTTTATAGTTGGTTGGTTGGGGTTTAACGTTGCACTAGTGCTGCTCAATAGACAATTGGCGACGGTCTGGGACACACCCTATCCCTAAGGATGGCCCGGAAACATGCCATCACAATTTTGATCTTCCACGGAGGGGATAATATTTTTTTATGGGGAAAAAAAAAAAAAAAAAAAACTGAATGAAAAATTGCAATATGACTTTTGAAGATATTAATAAAATATAAGCATTCATGAGCGGCTGCATTGATAAAATAGAGCAAGAACATTCTTTACTGTTTCCGAAATTTTTGATTTTCATACAAACAAGCATTAAAAATCGGTAAAAGTTGTATTGTTCCCCGATTGCCTTTTTTTTTCCCTTCCCTTTTGTTTCCTGACTCTCTAGCAAAAAGGAATTAAAAGTAAATTTTAAAGATAAATACATATTTAATTTGTTGGTGATGCAGAGTGTAGCGATGTAAAATAAATATAACAATTTTAAGTTCATATAATTATTAAAACGACTCTTAATTACACGGAAATATTTTAATGCTTTGAATTTGACAGATATTAAACAAATTATCGTTATAAAATTCCACAAATAGTTAAAAGAATTTTCTCTTTAGAAATAGAATGCAAAAAAACAAATCTTATTAAAAGGTCTCAATTATTTTACTTATTTCATTTCTCATTGTTAAAGCTGTCTTTAAGTTCTAAAGCAAAAGTGGCACATTTTCATCTTATTTTTTAGATATTTTCTTTGGATGCATCATGTATGATCTTCCCTACACCTACAGCCGACATAGACACACAATATTTGAAAACAGTATCCTGAATAAGAATTAGTAGAATTAAAGGAAATGTGACTTAAATCAATATGCAAATTATATTTTCGTGATCTATTTGAATGAAATTTCTTTCTTTTTTGTTCTTATTAAGGGGGGGGGGGGGTTAAGATTGTTTTTTCCGATGTACTTTTTAAAGAGATATCTTGTTCTTAAAAATTTCCAGGGAAGAAAAAAAAAACTTATGTGTGTGTGTGTGTGGTTGCTGTTCACAGACAAAAAGGGAAATGGAAACATACGTAGCCTGGTGATACCCCATTTCGCCCAAAGATCATTAGTGAGATAAGCGTCTTCACAGCATTTCCTGCTTGAAGTTAAAAAAGCAGATTGAACGGCCATTTTGATGCTGAAATATTTAATGGTCAGTGTCCGCTGTGTTCAAAGATAATTACTTTGAGAGTGAGAAACTTGTGAGAAACACCTGTGCGTTTGTTCCCTTTTTATGTCCCTTCAAATCCTAAAGGGAGCTACGGAAAAGGGAATTTTCCCTATAATGGATTTCTTTGTGAAAAATACGCTGTAATGTGAAAGAAAATTAAATGTATTGTTACGTTATATTATGTTTTATTTTAGATGCATCTGTAACTGAACACAGTAAATAATTATTTTCTTATTGTCTTTCTTTCTTTTTCTTCTTTTCCTTTCTTTTTTCTAATATAAAGCAAATTTGATAAAATGGATTAATATTTTCGTTTGACTCAAAAATATTTTATAATTTATTAAAATTAAAACAATTTTTGCATTAATGTTTTAGGATTTTTGTTTAAATAATTTAGTTGATGATCAATTTAGGAGTTTTGAAAATTCTAAAAATTAATTCAGTGACGCTTTGATATTAATTAAATTATACATAGATTTTCTTATTTGAATTTGCTTTTTCCTTTTATTTATATTTACAGTGTAAACGTTATTTTCAACATAAAATAATATATAGCATTTACTCATTGATACCTTTCCATTCACATCTCTTATACTATGAAAGCATGTGTTTTAAAAGAAATTATATGAAATTCCAGTAACGCAGTGGTGTTAAATTAACTGATTTGTTTTTAAATTTCACTGCAATTATTTCGTTTTGCATATTAAAGTATATGTGCACATTGAAATATTGCTTTTAATTTTCAAATACGCTGTCAAATATATCACATTCATTAAGCTCATATTATGTACTAAAATATATTTATTTCAATGAATTATTCTATCTTTTGCGTCACGCCATCCAAAACTA
Source organism: Salticus scenicus (assembly GCA_963930645.1). NCBI lineage: Eukaryota > Metazoa > Arthropoda > Arachnida > Araneae > Salticidae > Salticus > Salticus scenicus. The sequence goes on along the minus strand of OZ005651.1, from coordinate 8,550,995 downwards.
AAAACAATTTTCACAATTTTTTTCTTTGCATCGCGATATCTATTTTCATGCATTTACAATTTATTTGGATGAAATGACACAAAGTAAACATTTCCATATATTTTACTTACAGTTTTGGATGGCGTGATGCAAAAGATAGAATAATTCATTGAAATAAATATATTTCAGTACATTATATGAGCTTAATGAAAGTGATATATTTGACAGCGTATTTGAAAATTAAAAGCAATATTTCAATGTGCACATATACTTTAATATGCAAAACAAAATAATTGCAGTGAAATTTAAAAACAAATCATTTAATGTAACACCACTGCGTTACTGGAATTTCATATAATTTCTTTTAAAACACATGCTTTCATAGTATAAGAGATGTGAATTGGAAAGGTATCAATGAGTAGATGCTATATATTATTTTATGTTGAAAATAACGTTTACACTGTAAATATAAATAAAAGGAAAAAGCAAATTCAAATAAGAAAATCTATGTATAATTTAATTAATATCAAAGCGTCACTGAAAATTTGATATCATTAATTTTAAGACCCGTATTTCTAATTCTTATAGCCATAAAGTACAGTGCTGCGTCACAAACTTTTAACCCGTTAAGGGTTTTTTGTATTGATATCATTACTTTTTAGGGGTTAATGATCAAAACGTAAAATTAAAGGAGCATGGTAATGAGTTATAACACTGTATAAAAAGTGTTGTTTTATAGGTCATACTCGAACAAAATAACAAACTAAATGAAATTTCAAAATTTTATAAAAAGTGATAAAAAAAAAAAAAAAAAAAACTTTAAGAAAGAATATTTTTTGAGAGATGGAAACATGCAACATTACAAAAGCATAATATAGTACATTTTAAAAATGACAAAAATTTCTACAAATAAAAAAATAAATAAGAGATTTCTTATTTTATTCAATATTCAATTTCTTATATAGCTCATTGGTTCAACTATCTCTTAGATAGTCCAACAGAAAATTCAAAATAAATGTTTAAAAAAATAATTTGTGTACGAAAGTTTTTGTAAAAAAAGTGTTACGAATAAGTTTCTAAAGAGTTTTCACCACATCGATTTTAGTTAGATAAAAATTTAACAAAATTTTTTAAATGGTCAATCGACTGAACAAAAGATAAATATTTTGTTATTTTTAAATTGTAGATGCATAAAGTAAAACTGTTTAAGGATAAGACAGTAATTTTCCAAAATACTTAGCACCATTGGGGTGAGGTTCAGATCCTTCCTTGGAAACTCTGATAATTCTAAAAAAGATGCTTAATCAATTTAAGAGATTTTGTTTGGTTTAAAATTAATTCAGCTGGGGAAAATAGGAGGGGGGGGGTTACCACTTAGAAATTTTAATAGGGAAATCGCTATTTAGAAAAAAAATTTCTATAAAAAACATGCATTAAAATGTTATGCATCTAGTTTTATTCTATCTGATTAAACATACGGTACATAGTCCCCACATTCTTCCTAGTATTTCGGAATCACTTTAGAATTTCTAAAATTTTCTAAAACGTAGTGTAGGAATTTTGGACTTTGCCTCATTTTCGAAAATTGGGTTATGGGGGTATAAAGCGTATATGAGAGATCTAACTTTAAAATTTTAAATGATAAGGATTTTTTAGCACTTTGAGAAATCTTCTAAATATAATCACTTAAAATGTTTCCAGCGATACTTTTTTAAGTTTGGTTGTTTGTAGGTTTTAAGGCCAATTGACTGCGCTAGGGTCCTAGGCCTATAAGTACATTGCTCTCCGTGAGGTCTTTCTAAGGGGTCGTAGCCCGTATTTATGCAAGTTTCGGAGAAAAAACACTGAAGGAACGGCTAGGTCGAAGATGGCGGGATGGGATCGAATCCGGCACTTCCCATCCACCAGCTTTTCAGTGCAGAACCGCTCGTGGGGCATTTTTTAAAGAAGCTTATATAATGAGTCTAAGTAGAATTTTAAATAAGCTCCTAATCCCCCTCCTATTCGAAATTTTAATGTTTGCCTCCTAAAGTTTCTTCTATCTCAATTCAGCTTCAATTTCTTTTTTTCTTTTCCTTTCTTTTCTCTTTCTTTTTTTTTAAATAAACCAAATGAGATCAAACGACGTGATCCTGAAATAGGAACATAATGGAGACTATTTTTAGTATATTTAATAAAAAAAAAGTCAAACAAAATATATTAAAAAAAATTTTGTTTGTAGAAGACATTTCCGACAAACTACAAAAAGAACTTCATTTGTTTAAAATTTCAAAGATGTGCCTTTCGCCCCCCTGTTTTTACAGTTCGAATTTCCAAACAAAACAAAGATCCTTCAAACTGATTAAGCTCCCCCCCCCCCCCCGCCTCCTTTTTTTTTTTTTTACAGTTTTTAAATTTTCCAAGGAGACACGGGGGACGACTTTAAAAGAAAAATTTTCTTTCTTATTTTCCTAACAAATAGTTATGGAGAAAAACATTTTGCGTTAAAATGTTGTTTTGAAAAGGTCTTTCCATCAAACTTACAAAGATTCCCCCTCCCTCCACCCAAATTTCACATTTATAAAATTAAAATTTGCCCATCACTGAGTCCTTATGCCCCCCTCCCTTCCCCTACTATACACATTTGTTTTATTCTTCACTAAACAAAATTCCGTAAAAATTCTCGTAGACGTGTTTTACAGTTTTTAGAAATTCCGAAAATTACTAGATAAAAACAAATTGAATAATTCATATTCGACACTGTTTGGCGAGATTTTGTACGAACTTAGGAAACACACTTTTCTGAAATCGATGAAATTAAATTCATATAAAAATTCTACAGAACAACTTGATTAGTTTTTTATATAATACAAAATGAGTTTAAATCAGTTTAATTTAAAGTTGTTTTCGTAAAGAATTTGCCTTTACGATTTTTATAATATAATGCAAACTCAAGTTACTGTAACAATGTTTGTGTTAACAGTAATTATTAAGCTACGGAAAAATCATTTAATTTAGTATAAGTATTAATCGTTATTATTGTTGGTTTGGCCACGACTTTTAAGTTTTTAAACTGATTAATAGATTAGTTTTACAAAGTGAAAAAGTTACATATTATAATTTTACTTAATTTTTTGTGTTTAATTAAAAGCTTAAAATTGCCTCAGTTTACCTCGTAACACTTAAGATTTTATTGATATTGTATAGGAAAGCTACATTAAAAAATAAACTAGTATACTTACACAAATTTCAGAACAATATGTTGTACTAAATAATGAATAACAGAGGTTTTTAAAAAATGTGATAGTTAAAAAAAAAAAAAAAGAAAAAAAAATCCTTTGTAATGGAAATAAACATCCTTGAATCCTATTTGAACCTCTGTCATTTAATCATTTGAATGATATCATTCACAAAAAAAAAAAAAAAAAAAAAAAAAAAAATCCTCAAAATTTCATGCCATATTTTTTAGAATGTGTACAATATTTACAATGTTATTATTAATTTCTAATTTAAAAGTTGCAGATGCATGGTAATTTCAATTTTATTTTATATCACTATTATATCTAAGAAATAAGTATATACGAGTTAAGGGCCCTCTTCACTCACCGCCGCCGGAAGCCGAAACTAATGTTATTCAATGGGAAATTTTTCTTTACAAATAACTTATTAACTAATACATATTTTTAAATTGTGTTTTCACATTCAGAAAGTTCCCAACTGTTAAATTGACGCACCTTTTTTAAAAATGTATTTTTTTAATTTTTAATATTTTATTTTGAAATTGCAAAATGAAAAAAATTCACATATTGAAAATTCGTAATTTGCAGCTTCAAAATAAAATATAAAAATTTAAAAAAAATAATTTTTTACAAAAGGTCCGTCAATTTAACAGCTGGGAATTTTCAGAATGTGAAAACATAATTTAAAAATATGTATTAGTTAATAAGTTATTTGTAAAGAAAAATTTCCCATTGAATAACATTAGTTTCGGCTTCCGGCGGCGGTGAGTGAAGAGGGCCCTTAAGGAGGATATTTTTATTTATTTATTTATTTTTCTGGAGTAGATTTTATTGTTATATTCTTGCCACCTCCCTACTTTTAAATTTAAGAAAGAAAGAAAGAAACGCGAATATTTTTTTAGGTATAGATTTGATTTAAAAGAGAAAAATAAATAACAATAGAAAAATCTTTAAAAAGTGAAATTTTTATACTGGTAAATATTTAAGTAGTATAGTTTGTTATGAATTTAATTATAATAAAAAAAAAATCTTAATCTATTCAAAACTGTATTATAGCTTAACATTTTGTAATTTATATATATACTAGAAACTTAATGAGCAAATTAATTATTTTCAAATTCTGTTTTAAGAATTTTTTCAATCCGTAGTTTAAGTGATTTATCACCTAATTTTGAAAAAATTACATATTTGCATATGATTATCATATTATTTGTCATTTTTATGAAAAAAAAAAAATGTTGTTGCAATCACTTTTTAAAATAAAACCAATTTTGAAAGTTAACAACGTATCAGCATGAAAACAATGTAAATACAATGAATATTTTTGATAAACAAGTGTCATATAAGATACAAGTACCTAAATAAATAACTCATTTAATATATATATTAAAGAAAGAAAAATGTTTTTTTTTCTTTTTGTTTATTTTTGACGCCAATTCCCGATAGAGGGAGCCAAAACGATTATTTGATATTGAGTATTTCAGATGGAAGAGAAAGCCTGTATTCGTCCGCGAAACTGCCGCATCACGGTATTTTCGAAGTAAAAAATAGTTCGATTTTTAAACTGAGTTATAAAAAAAAAAAAAAAACAAGCGTTTTCCTAGGGAAAAGGGAGATGTCAGGCACATCAGATAAAAGCGATTAATATCATATATCAATTAAACGACATTCGACCGAGCCATAAGGTCATTGTGCCTAAATGCGATAACCCATAAATGCGACAAAGTTCTTCTACTGAAAATCTAAATGCTTAAATCACAAACTTATAAATCATAATGGAACATACACATTTCAAGAACGGTTCGCGAAACTTTTCATTAAATTTTAAAGGTTTTTTTCTAGTAGAATTTTCTTTTGCAGTAAACATTGTCCATTATGGCTTTCCGACGTCTTTTCCTAATTGCGATAAAATATTTTCAAATAGCAACTGTAATTTTATCTTTTCATCTTTCAAGATCAAATAACCACTGTTACGTCATGTGCTTGAATACCCTTCATACCTACTAGAAGAAAAAAAAAAAAAAAAAAAAAAAAAATACTACATTTTTTTAAAAAGAGGGGTTTAAAATTTTTATCGCATTTAAGGGTCTGTTTACACCATTTTCCTAAATGCGACAAATTTTATCGCTTAAATGCGGCGAATTTTACAGTTGATATATTAAGGGAAGTTTAAGCATTTTTTCCTTTTTAACACATTCCAACAAGGTTTAAAAGTGACTTAGACTTGTCTGTCCCTCTGTCCCTCTGTCTGTCTGTCTGTCCGCGCTCTAATTCCTGTAGGGACACTCGAAAGTATTCCAAAGCACTGTATTCTATGAGAGGTATTGCTGTAAACCATATTTAATACCTTAACTGTATACAAATCTTAGTGAAATTGAATCATGTTATTCAAGTTCACTATCGGATGTTTCATATATAAAATGGAATAAATACCACCACTAGTTTGTACACAGGGACACTCGAAAGTACTCCAAAGCATTGCGTTCTATGAGAGGTATTTCTATAAACCAAATTTTAATAACTTTACTTTCCACAAAGTTTAATGAAATTGAAATATGTTATTCATATGCACAAAAGAATGCTTTGCATAGAATATAGCATGATTAGCATTAGATTTACAGGGACACACAAAAATATTCAGTTACATTAAGAGCTGTTCATAAAAATTTGCTATAATTTCAATTTCGTTTACATTAAGCGTTTTTATCATTGTCTAACAATTTTCATCTGTGAATATAATTTCAATTTAAGTATCTGTCTGTTCGTCTGTCCGCGCTCTAGCTCCAGTAAATATTTATGTAATTTCTTGAAACTGATATATGTTATTTAAGTTCACTATCGGATGTTCCCTATTGAAAAAGGATTTTAATATCTCTACTGGTTTGTGTACAGAGGCACCTAAACCTTTTACAAAGCATTGTGTTCTATGAGAGAGATTTCTATAAACCATATTTTAATACCTTTACTGTACACAAACCTTAATGAAATTGAGAAATGTCAGTTCACTATCGGATGTTTTATATATTAAATGGAATAAATACCACCACTGGTTTGGGCACAGAGACACTCGAAAGCATACCAAAGCATTGCGTTATATGAGAAGTATTTCTATAAACCAAATTTTGATAACTTTGCTTTCCACAAAGCTTAATGAAACTGAAATGTGTTATTCATATGCACAAAAGACTGCTTTCTATAGAATATAGTATGTTTAGTATTAGTTTTACAGAGCAACAAAAAAATATTCAGATACATAAAGAGCTATTAAGAAAAGTTTGCTGGAATTGCACTTTGGTTTACATTAAGCGTTTTTAACATTTTCTAACAATTTTTAAGTGTGAATATAATTTCAGTTTGTGTATCTGTGTATCTGTTTGTCTGCCCATCTCTCTGACTTTCGGCGCTCTAACTCCGGTAAATGTTTATGGAATATCTTGAAACTAATATATGTTTTTCAAGTTCACTATCGGATGTCCCCTATTAAAAATGGAGTGAATACCTCTACTGGTTTGTGTACAGGGGCATCGGAAAGTACTGCAAACTATTTTCTTTTTCTATGAGAGGCATTTCTATAAACCATATTTTAATACCGTTACTTTACACAAATCTTAATGAAATTGAAATATGTTATTCAAGTTCGCTATCGGATGTTTCCTATGTGAAATGGAGAAAATATTACCACTGTTTTGTGTACAGGGAGATTTATAAGTATTGCGTTGTATGAGAGGTATTTCTGCAAACCAAATTTTAATAACTTTACTTTGCACAAATCTTAATGAAATTGAAAAATGTTATTCATATGCAAAAAGGAATGCTTTTTATAAATACAGTATGATTAGTATTAATCTTACAGGGCCACATAAAAATATTAAGTTACATTATGAGCTATTAATAAAAATTTGCTGTAATTACATTTTCTTTTACAATAAGCATTTTTAACACTTTCTAACAATTTTTAAGCTCGAATATGATTTTAATTTGGTTATCTTTCTGTCCGATTGTCTGTCATTCTATCTGGCTCTCGTCCCAAGAGTTCTTAAATATTTTCAGAATTTTGAAAAATTGATATATGTTATTAAAGTTCACTATGGAATGTTTCCTATTTAAAATGCCATTAATATGTCCTACACAACGTGTTTGTGTACAGGGAACTTCCAATGCTTTGCGTTTTAGGACAGACATTTTTATAAATCACATCTAAATAACTTTCTACTGTAAAAATTATAAATAAATTGAAATGTATTTTAATATTCTAAAATAATGTTTTGTATAGAATATGATATGATCAACTTTCAGATTTACAGGACTACACTAAAATATTCAAATACATTAAGGGATCAATTATAATCTGACGGCTGGATTTTCTTTTGCATTAAGCCTTTTTAACTTTCTTCAACGATGTTTGAGAGCGGTTTTAAATTGAATTAGTCAATCTGTATATTTTTCTGTGCTTCTCTCCTTTATTTGATAATGCAGGCAAAGAATATTGAAAGTTATACGATACAACAAGCACGTACAATTTTAGAGTATTAATAACCAGTGCGTACTGCATGATTTTTCGTTCTTTTTTTAACTTTCCAGCAAGGTTGAAAAGTGTCAATGACTTCGGTTTGTCTGTCTGTCCGCAGTCGAACTCCTGTAAATTTTCATGGAATTTCTTGAAGCTGATATATCGTATTCAAGTTCACTATCGGATGTTCCCTATTGAAAATGGAGGGAATTCCTCTTCTGATTTGTCTACAGGGACACCCAAAATTTTCCAAAGCACTGTGTTCCATGATAGATATTTCTATAAACCGTATTTTGATACGTTTACTTTAAACAAATTTTAATGAAATTGAAATATATGATTTAAGTCCACTGCCGGATATTCCCCATGTAAATTGAAGTAAATACCATCACTGGTTTGTATACAGGGACATCCGAAAGTATTTAAAAGCATTGCGTTCTATGGAAGGTATTTCTAAGCACCAAATTTTAATGATTTTACTTTGCACAAGTCGTAAATATATATATATATATATATATATATATATATATATATATATATATATATTATTCATATGCACAAAAGAATGCCTTCCATAAAATACAATATTATTAGCATTATATTTACAGGGCCACACAAAAATATTCAGATACATTAAGAGGTATTGTTGGAAAATTGCTTGAATTGCATTTGCGTTTACAATAAGCGTTTTTATCACTTTCTAAATGTTTTTAACACTTCCAATAAAGTTGAAAAGTGTTAATGACTTAGGTTTGTCTGTCTGTCCGTGCTCTATCTCCCATAAATATTCATGGAATCAGAGTTACACATACACTACTCAGAAAAGAAGAGTTAAACACGGAGTTACACACTCTGTTATAAAAAGGCAAAGTTACACACACAATTACACACAAACTGTTAATAAAAATGCAGAGTTACACACATAATTACACACAAACTGTTAATAAAAATGCAGAGTTACACACACACTGTTAGCAAAAAATTAGCGGTACACACAGCGTTACACACATTGTCAAAAAAAAAAAAAAAAAAAAAAAAAAAAAGAGAGATTTACATACGGAGTTACACACACTGTTAATAAAAAAGCGGAATTATACACAGCAAAAAATCAGTGATACACGCAAAGTTACACACATTGTTCAAAAAAAAAAAAAAAAAAAATGAACATTGAATTACACACACTGCTAATAAAAAGGCAGGATTATACACAGAGTTACATGCACTGTTAATAAAAAGGCGCTGTTAATAAAGAGTTACACACACAGAGTTAATAAGAAGGCAGAGTTGCACACACACATTTAATTACGTACAGGGTTACGCACACTTTTAGTTACACATAAGTAAAATTACACACGTTTTTTGCTAAAAATCAGCGATACACACAGTGTTACACACACAATGTTAAAAAAAAACTGTTAATAAAAAACAAAATTACACATGGAGTTACACGCACTGTTAATAAGAAAGAAGAGCTACACACAAACTGTTAATTGCATACAGGGTTGTACACACAGTGACAGTTTCACATAGCGTTACGTACACTGTTAGAAAAAGTTCAGCAATACACACAGAATTACACACACACTGTTAAAAAAAAAGAAGAGTTACACACTGTTAACAAACAGCAGATTTAGACACAAAGTTCCACACACTGTTAATATAAAGGAAGAGTTACACACACTGTTAAAGGCAGAGTTGCACATAGAGTTACACAACATTTTATCTTGAAATAGTTATGCGGTATTAAGTATTTTATAAACTATAAAAAAAGAACGAAAAATCATGCATTACGCAATGATTATTAACACTTTCCAACTGCACGTAATTGTTGTATCTTATAACTTTGAAAGTTCTGTACCTACGTTATCACACAACAAACAAACAGTAGTTCTGAAAGGCATACAGACAGACTAATTGAATTCCTAATCATTCTTAAACACTGTTTGAAAGTGTTAAAAATGCTTAACACAAAAGAAACCGTCGCCCTTCGATTGTAATTCCAGCCCTTAATCTATCTGAAAATTTCAGTGTAGCCCTATAAATTTGAAGGTTAACAAAATCATATTTTATACAAAACATTATTTTAGCAAATTAACAATAAATGCCAATTTCTTTATGATTTTACAGTTCAAAGTACAGTATGAAAGTTCTTTAAATGCAAATTATAAAAATGTATGTCTTAAAATGCAACGCATTGGCATTTTTTGCGCGTTCTTGTACATAAACATGTTGTACAGTACCTATTAATGCCCTTTTTATTTGGAAACATTCAATAGTGAATATGAACAACATATATATTTTTTTAAAATTTCAGAAAATATTTCCGGACGCTAAGTGCGGTACACAGACAGATAGACAAATGGAGATTCGGGCACATAGATACAGAAATTGAAAACACGTTAAGACTTAAACAAGAAAGAAAAATCATGCAGTACTCATTGATTAGTAACACCTTCCAACTGTACGTAATTGATGTATCGAATAACTTTTAATATTCTTTGCCTACGTTTGTGAGGTTGAGACGTCAGAACGTCACCACAGTTGTTTTAATTAAGCTGGATCCAGCAAAGTCGAAAGTGGGGACGGTTAAAATCGCTTCGTCGCCAGTGACTCGGCGAAAGTTGAGGTCGAGTTAGCTTTGTGTCGGCAGGGTGCTGCAATGAAAGACTTAGATTTTGAATGTTAGATAAATTAGAAGTGATTTTAAAAGGACGGATTGAAATGAAGAGAGAGGAGGATGTAGGAAGAAGTATAAAATGGCGATGGTTTTAGTAGATGGGAGTGGATGTTGGAGGATATTATAGTGGATGTTGGAGGATATTATAGTGGATGTCGGAGCATATTATAGTGTGGATATTTGAGTATTATAGTGGATTGTTGAAAGTCTTATTTTGGCGAATATTGAGTAGTAGAAATTTAGAGGAGTGAGGAATAAGTCATGATGAGTGTTAGTACGAGTATTTGCTAGCGCTCGTGAAAGTAAATTTCGATCTGTAGGGAATCCTCTGATCGAAAGTGAAGTCGCAGCAGTGGAGTTACGAGTGCAACCGTCGCTACACCTTCATTTGCTTGCTGGGGTGAGATATTTAAGATAATCTAATTTAATTGTTGATATATATATTTTGATTGAGTAATACACTGACTGAGCTAGTTTAATTGCCAGGCCACCCTCCCCATTAATCTGCTCAAATAAACTTTAGTTATTGTTAATTCAAGTCTTGTGTTCTCTTACTTATCCATTTAGTGATCTAATTAAGTTAAGATGGAGTTTGCGTCAACGCAAACTTTACAACATTATCACACAACAGACAGAAGGACTGAAAAATATACAGATAGACTAATTGATTTTAAAATTACTCTTAGGCATTTTGGAATGAGTTAAAAAGGCTTAACGCAAAATAAAATGCAGCCATTAAATTATAATTACAGCTTTTGATATCTCTGAATATTTTAGTGTAGCCCTTTAAATCAGAAAGTTAATCATACCATATTCTATACAAAACATTATTTTAGAATATTAACAATACATTTCAATATTTTTATGATTTTTGCAGTAGAAAGACTTAACTTTCAAAAAATTCTGTCCTAAACCGTAATGCATTGGCATTTTTTTTTTTTTTTTTTTGTTGTTGTCCCTGTAAACAAACTAGTTGTACAGGACCTATTAATGTCGTTTTGAATGGGGAACATTCTATAGGGATAATGTTTATAAAAATATCACTCATAAAACACAATGCTTTCGAATGCTTTTGGGTGTCCCTGTACACAAACCAGAAGAGATATTCACTCCATTTTCAATATGGAACATCCGATAGTGAACATCAATAAAATATATCAGTTTCGAGAAATTCCATAAATATTTACAGGAGTTAGAGCGCGGGCAGACAGACGGACATACAGATGGACAGATACACAAACTGAAATCATATTCACACTTAAAAATGTTAGAAAGTGTTAAAAACGCTTAATGTAAACGAAAGTGCAATTCTAGAATTGTTTTATCAGTAGCTCTTAATATAAATGGATATTTTTGTGTCACCCTGTAAACCTAATGCTAATCATGCTGTATTCTATGCAAAGCATTTTTTTCTGCATATAAATAACATATTTCAATTTCCTAAAACTTCGTGGAAAGTAAAGTTATTAAAATTTGATTTATAGAAATATCTCTCATAGAACGCAATGCTTTGGAATACTTTTAACTGTCCCTGTACATAAATCGGTGGTGGTATTTCCGCCATTTTATACAGGAAACATCCAGTAGTGAACTTGAATAACATATTTTAATTTAATTGAGATATGTCTACAGTAAAACCAATAGAAATACCTCTTATAGAACACAATGCTTTGAAATGCTTACGGGTGTCCGTGTACACAAACCAGTATAGGTATAAACACCATTTTTAATAGGGGACATCCGATAGTGAACTTGAATAACATATATCACTTTGAAGAAATTCCATAAATATTTATGAGATTTAGAGCTCGGACAGACAGACAGGCAGACAAACAGGCGGACAGGCAGATACACAAAACTGAAATCATATTCACCCTTAAAAAATGTTAGAATGTGTTAAAAACGCTTAACGTAAACGAAAGTACAATTCTAGCCATTTTTTTTAAATAGCTCTTAATGTAACTGGATATTTTTGTGCCACCCTGTACATCTAATGCTAATCATGCTATATTCTGTGCAAAGCATTCTTTTGTGCGTACATATACCATATTTAAAATTCCAAAAACTTCGTGGAAAGTAAAGTTATTAAAATTTGATTTATAGAAATATCTCTAATAGAACGCAGTGCTTTGGAATACTTTTGAGTGTCCCTCTTTATAAATCGGTGGTGGTAGTTCCTCCATTTTATACAGGAAACATCCAATAGGGAATTTGAATATCATATTTCATTTCATTAAGATATGTCTACAGTAAAGGTATGAAAATATGGTTTATAGAAATACCTCTCATAGAACACAATGCTTTCGAATGCTTTTGGGTGTCCTGTGCACAAACCAGTAGAGGTATAAACTCCATTTTCAATAGGGAACGCCCGATAGTGATCGTGAATAACATATTTCAATTTCATTGAAATATGTCTACAAACCTCTCATAGAACACAATGCTTTGAAATACTTTCGGGTGTCCCTGTACACAAACCAGTAGAGGTATCATATTCACCCTTAAAAAATGTTAGAATGTGTTAACGCTTAACGTAAACGAAAGTACAATTATAGACATTTTTCTTAATAGCTGTTAATGTAACTGGATATTTTTGTGCCACCCTGTAAATCTAATGCTAATCATGCTATATTCTGTGCAAAGCATTCTTTTGTGCATATAAATACCATATTTAAATTTCCAAAAACTTCGTGGAAAGTAAAGTTATTAAAATTTGAATTATAGAAATATCTCTCATAGAACGCGATGCTTTGGAATACTTTTGAGTGTCCCTGTACATAAACCGAAGGTGATATTTCCTCCATTTTATACAGAAAACATCCTATAGTAAACTTTAATAACATATTGCAATTTCATTAAGATATGTCTACAGTAAAGGTAAGAAAATATGGTTTGTAAAAATACCTCTCATAGAACACAATGCTTTGAAATACTTTCGGGTGTCCCTGTACACAAACTAGTAGAGGTATGAACTCCATTTTCAATAGGGAACGTCCAATAGTAATCTTGAATAACATATATCAGTTTCAAGAAATTCCATAAATATTTACGGGAGTTAGAGCGCGGACAGACAGACGGACGGACAGACAGACAGACAGACAGACAAACCGAAGTCATAAACACTTTTCAACCTTGTTGGAATGTGTTAATAACAGTTTTCAACCTTCTTTGGAAAGTGTTAATAACATTAAAGTAACTCCCATGCATTAAATGCATTATCGCATTTAGGGAGTTTGAACATCGCATTTAGGATATAGTACCTTAAATGCGACAAAAATTTCCTAAATGCGACGCTGGTATATATTTTCATAAATTACTGATATTTTTTTAATTTCTTGAAAAAAAATTACTCAAAACACTAGTTTAGAACTATGAGTATAATATTCAACCATTTTTTCTTTCTTTTCATAATTATTTGTTTACTAAAATGTCATAAGTTTCCTAAATGCGATAAACTTACCAAAAATCACGTCGCATTTAGGCACAATGACCTTATTCAAGAAAAATTTGTTCCTCACATATGCCGCCCATTTACAACTTGAATGAGCCAATTCATATCTCAAAATATATTGCACGCAGAAATGTAGCGCTTTCAGGGTAGGATCAGACAGGAGGAAAAAGACTATTTTGAAAATATCAGAAAAAAACATCCCATATTTCCTGAGATATTAAGGGGGTATTCCGGTCTAGAAATTTAAAAAAATCGATTTTTTTTTTTTTTTTTCCATATTTTGAAAGTTTAGACTTTCAAAAATATGATCCTAAAAGGATTTTTCAAAATTCGAATTATTTTCGGAGATACAGCCGATTTTGTGACGTCTTAAGAGCTTTGTCCATGAACACCCCCCCCCCCCCCCCTGAATGAAAAAGTTTTGGATGTAATAAAGCCTATTTATACCAGCTTATCATCTGATGATTTATTACATCGATGTTTGGGGTCCGAAACACAAAATAATAATGAATCACTGAATTCTTTGATATGGACTTTTGCTCCGAAGCATATTCACGCTGGAACTCATACAATTCAAATTGCAAATTATCTAGCTGTCGCTATTTTTAATGAAGGTTTTTTACCGATCTTGAAAATAATGGAACTTACGGGCATCACCGTTGGTACTGAAGCTCATGCATTTGCTGTAAGGCGAAACGAAGCTAGAATTGACCGCTCTGAACTACGAGCTTCTGCTGCTTCAAAAGAAGGTAGAACAGCTCGATTAGCTGAAAGAACTTCTCAAGAGCTGAATTATGAGAAGGAGGAAGGCCCAATGTATGGATCTGGGATCGCCGATTGATGCAAAGTGAGTATAACATATTATTTTCAGAGTTATTCCATTAGAATTGTTTCCTAAACTTTAAACGCGTTTTTCTCGAAACTACTTTTTTTGAGGTGGTTGACATGATATTTCAAGTTCTACTGAACCGATTGCTTTGAAATTTGGTATATATCTTGTTTATACAACTCTCTATCGCGTCTGCCTTGGATTTTAAAAAATTTTGATTTTCAATATTTTTAAAAAATTCGAAAAGGTCGAAAAAAGTCGGGTAAAAAAAATTTTTTTTTTCAAGTCGACGCCATTTTGTCTTTTTTTTTTTTTTTTTTTTTGAAAATGGTCAACCCGATAGCGACATCTTTATTAATGAAGAATTTGTTTGATTTTTTTGTTTTAGATCACTACAAGGGTTGAAATCATGTCAACCAGGACGCACCGTTTTTTTTTTTGAAGCCCCCACTCCATCGGCCTGTATCTCGGCGAATTTTGGTTTTTTACATTCTCAAAATGTCAATAAAAAACATATCAAAAAAATGGATAGTAAAAATGTTTTTCATTTTTTTTTTTTTTATCTTACTTTAAAAAATGCCTAAAATTCAGGCTTCTAGACCAGAATACCCCCTTAAGTGTCGGCTTTCAGCGGTTTCTTTGATCTCAAACTAGCTGTATATATGAGTGTCGCAGTTTTCGTTCGTATTTTCCGCTGAGTGTCGCCGCGTTCGTTTGTTTTTTCGCTTGCGTCACTAGAAAAACTGCCGTTTTTCATGATATCACTTAATTTTTAGGAAAATTTACGCTGATACGTATATCTTAGTGTGTGTGGGGGGGCTCTATGGTGGCAGAGGAGGAAAAAGATTGTATAAATATCTTTTTTTTTTTTTTTTAACCTTTCTAATCTGACCCATTTCCCCCTTCCCCTCGTAGAAACAAAATTTTTGCTATCGTTCGTATTTAGAAGTATTTTAGAAGTAAGAATTAAGAAAAGTGCCCTTTTTTCCGCGATCCTGAAAAAAAAAAAGGGTATTTTTCTTAATTTCTCGTTGTAAAACTCACGCTAAACATCAACGAGAACGTAATTTTTTTATTTCTACGTGTGTGTGTGTGGGGGGGGGGGGGGGGGATTACAAAAAAGAACGATCAAAAGAAGAAATTTCATTTTTTAATAACTTTTTCAGATTTAAATCTTATATTGAATTTCTGGATACAAACATAGGAAGAGAGAGACTGGTACTTAACCTTTACTGTAATGTTTTATACACGGTAAGTAATATTTCTACAAAGTTTCATTAAATATGCAACAATATAGCATAAAAATATATTCTATCCATGTGGCGCCTAGCTCTATGCAAAATTATTTATGCAAATTTTCTATAAATGTAAAGCAAAGGAATTTCAAATTAATATTTTTTTTCCTCCGCCCCCCTCCCCTCCTAAATATATGTAACACTCTTTGAAATTTTCCATTAAATGTATGTGATAGTTTTTGACATTTTAATTTTTTAATTTAATTTAAATTAATTTATTGAAACTGGTAATATTGCAATATTTATACAATATTTTTTCTCTTTTGGGTTTTACGCCGCACTACTGCTGCACAGATGGGCATTTGGCGACGGTCTGGGACACACCCCCTAGAGGTGGTCCGGAGACATGCCATCACAATTTCGATCCTCCACGGAAGGGATGGCTCTCCCGCTTCCTCATTGTGATCGTCATAAAAAATAAGTGACAGTTATAGAATATCATTGAAATCGGTAAAATGGTGACATAAAAAATCATGTTATTTCCCCCCCCCCCCGCTCTATAACTCCCCACTCCCCAAGTATGTCTTAAACTTACTGTAATTTCTTCACAAATTGTAAGTGCTTATACAAAGTGTTTTTTAAATCAATAATAGGGTATTTTAAAAAATACTATATTTTATTTCCTCCCCCCCCCCTTGTTCCCCAGGTATATAATACACTCATTGTGATCTTCACAAATTGTGCGTGATCATACAAAGTTTAATTAAAATCAGTAAGAAGGTGGTATAAAAACAATTATATTGTTTTAATCTGCAACTAGTCCCCCCACCCCTTTTCCCAGGTATATACTAAATGAATGGTGTACCAAACCAATTTTCTAAAAATGTAATTTGAAAGTCATTCTTTAAATTCATTACTTGATATTTATTATTTTGCGATTTGCGAATTGAAAAAGTGCCCTTTTTTTCTGGGGTCCGTTTTTTGAACATAGTTTGAATTTTCATCTATGTGCAGAATTTTTAATAGAAGTTATTTAGTAATAGAATTTTAAATTTTGAATAAGCTGTAAAAAGGTATTGTAAATCAGCGGGTTCATCTAATTCATCAATAATTAAAATAGAATTCAATTAAACCATGAAAATGAATCAAGTATTCTACGACCATTCCGGAGGAGGATCCCGGAAAAAAGAGCACTCGGAAAAAAGAGCACTTTTTCAATTCTCAAATCGTAAAATAATAAATATCAAATAATGAATTTAAAAAATGACTTTCAAATTACATTTTTAGAAATTTCAATTGATTTGGTACAACATTCATTTAATATATACCTGGGGGAAGAGAGGGGAGGGGGACTAGGAACATATCGAAAGAAAACAATTGTTTTTATATCAACTCTTACCGATTTTAATGAAAATTTGTATAATCACGTACAGTTTGTGAAAAAATTACAGTATGTGTCAGCCATACTTGTGGAAGGGGAGGCTTAAAGGAAGGGAGGGGGGGGGGGCAGAGGAAAATAAAATTATTTTTATATCACCATTTTACCGACTTTAATGATGTATTTTATAACTATCACTTACTTTTTATGACGATCACAGTGAGTGTATTATATAACAGGGGGGGGGGCAGATGGAAATGAAATATATTCTTTAAACTACCCTATTGATTTCAATTTTTTTTTTTTTTTTTTTTTTTGTATAATCACATATAATTTATGAAAAAATTACAGTTAGTGTCAGGTGTACTTAGTGGAGTGAAGGCGATAGAGAAAAATAAAATAACTCTTTATATCACCATTTTAGCGATTTTAATGATATATTCTACAACTACTACTTAATTTTTATGAAGTTTACAATGAGTGTATTATATACATGGGGGGCGCGATGGAAATAAAATATATTCTTCTTTAAATTACACTATTATCGATTTAAACAAAAACTTTGTATAATAATGTACAATTTGGGGAAAAAAATCACAGTAAGTGTCAGACATACATCAGTGGGGGGGAAGGGAAGAAAAGAAAATATTTTTTTATGTCACAATTTTACCGATTTTAATGGCATATTCTATAACTACCATTTACCTTTTATGAAGATCACAGTGAGTGTATTTTATATCTTGGGGGGGGGGGGGTCGCAGATAGAAGTAAAATATATTATTCTTTAAACTACCGCATTGCGCATTCAAAAAAACGTTGTATTTATGCAACTTTCTGTTTATGAAAAATCGCAGTGAGTGTACACATATCTGGACAACTTGCTAAGGGGGGGAGGGGGGAGAGTAAAGAAAATTTTTGTTTTTATATCACTATGCTACCTACTTATATGAAACTTTGTACGACTATCACTTTAATTTTATTAAAATTATAGTGAAAGTTACCTATAGTTGATAAGGGGGGGGTAAAGGGGGGGCAGATGGAAAATAAAATAATCTTTTTAAACAACACTTATTATCATTTGTTATTTTGTTCTATATTCAGTAGAAGAAAGTATTGGATTCGTAAAAATTTTTGACCTCGGGTTTTCGATGGATTTACACGTTTTGAGAGATGGAGAACACGATTTGACCATTTTTAGAAAATGTCTGTCTGTGTGTGTGTGACTATACTTTGTGGCAACTATATATCAGGAGCTACTGGACAGAATTTCATACAAATTGGTATGCAGTTGCACCTTGACATAAATTAGTGCCTATCAACTTTTGGTAAAAATTGTCTTACCATTTGCGTTGCCATTTCGCTTTTCAAAATTTTTAACATGGTGATATAGGACAAAATTTTGTATAAATGTGCATAAAGAGAACTATTTTATAGTAATCATTATGAAATTTACAAGAATTATTTATAATAGAGAGTCAACTGGGAAATTTTTTTTGGATGTGTAGGAGCCTTGCAACCGCCCCTGGGGGGAGGAGTCCCCCCTTGAGTGGAGTCAATTTTCAAGATGGGTATCTTTCGTAAGGTCTCGTCAATACCTTTAAAACGAATGGTTGAACTATAAGTATGTGATAATTTAAAACAAAGTTATCGATTTTTTTTTTTTTTTTTTTTTTACTTAAAAGGAAAAAAAAAAAAAAAAAACTTAATTTTTTTTTTTTTTTTTTTTTTTTTTTTTTTTTAATGAACGAAATTTAACCAAACTTGGTATTTAGTTGGCCCCTGACATAAACTGGTGCTGATTAGATATGGGGATCAATCGCTCAATAGGTGGCACTGTGATCGTATTTTTTCTAAATTTTTAACATGGCAGTATAGGACAAAATTTCGTATAAATGTACATAATGACAGTTATTCTTAACCTGTGAGTGTAAAATTAATATGAATTATTGATAATAGTAGTAGTTAATTATGAAAACAATTTTGTGCATGGGGGGCATCGCTTCCCCCCTGAGGGGGATGTACCCCCGGTGGGGGCGGTAAATTTTCAAAAGATGGGTATCTTTCGAAAGGTCTCGTCAATGCTTTTAAAACGAATGGTTGAACTATAAATATGTGATAGTTTAAAACGAAGTTACCGATTTTTTTTTCTTTTAATGAAAAAAAACTTAGAAAGAAAATCGTTTATTTTATTTATTTATTTATTTAATATTGTTACTGAGTGAATTTGTATAGGAAAATAAAGTCTTGTGGTGGTCACAACATACTAGTTTTATTTACATTTCGTGTAATTATCAATTACAATTAATGAAAAATTACGGTGAGGTATGCAAAAATTCAATGTGATTTAAATCATTAAAATAATTACTCAAAAATGATTTTTCTTTTTTTAATCTCTCTTTTGTCCTCCCCCCATATAGAAATAAAAAACTTACTCTCGTACACTTAATTAAAACTTACACTTAGCATCAGTTTTACAAGCAGAAATTAAGGAAAGTGCCCTTTTTTCTGCAATCCAAAAATTCAATACATTGTTAATATCAAACATTAATTAAAAGTTAATATCAAACATTGGTAAAAGATTATTCTAAAACAGAATTTTTTTCTTTAATCTGTCCCTTCCCTCCCCTCGTAGAGACAAAATAATTTTGCTGTCGTCCATGTTTAGCAAGTATTTTACAAGTAACATTAAGAAAAGTGCCCTTTTTCCGGATTGCGGAAAAAAGGGCATTTTTCTTAATTTCACCTTGTAAAACTTATGCTAAGTGTAAGTTTTAAGTGTATGAGAGTGTAAGTTTTTTATTTCTACATGTGGGGAGGACGGAAGAGACAGATTAAAAGATGAAAATTCATTTTTGAGTAACTTTTTTACAGATTTAAATCATACATTGAATTTTTGCGTACTTCACTGTAATTTTTCATTAATAGTTACTGATATTTACACAAAATGCAAATAAAACAATAAAACGAACGATAATAAGTGTTGTTTAAAAAGATAATTTTACTTTTCATCTATCCCAACCCGCTTATCAACAATAGGTAACTTTCACTATAATTTTAATAAAATGAAAGTGAGCATGGTGATATAAAAAAAAATAGGTATTATGGTGGTGATAAAAAAAAAAAAAAAAAAAAAAAAAAAAAAAATTCTTTACTCTGCTTCCCTCACCCCCACCCTTTAACAAATGGTCCAGATATGTGTACACTAACTGTAATTTTTAATAAGCAAAAAGTTCTAGATATATAAAGTTTTTTTTAAATCGACAATACTTCTACTTGCACCCTCCCCCCTTGTCCCCCCCCAGATATACAATGCACTCATTGTGATATTCATAAAAAGTAAGTGATAGTTATAGAATGTCATTAAAATCGATAAAATAGTGATATAAAAAAATATTTTATTTTCCTCTGCCCCCCTCCCCCCCCCTCTCCAAGTATGTCTAACACTTACTGTAATTTTTTTTATAAATTATGTGATTATACAAAAAAGAAAAATTAAATCAATAATAGGGTAGTTTAAAGAATATGTTTCATTTCCATCTGCTCCCTTGCCTCCCCCCCCCCCCAGGTATATACATTCACTGTAATCGTTATAAAAAATAAGTGTAGTTATAGAATATCACATTAGAATCGCTAAAATAGTGATATAAAGAATCATTTTCCTCCCCCCCCCCCCACAAGTATGTCTGACACTTACTGTAATTTTTCATAAATTATATGTGATTATAAAAAAAATAAATCAATATTAGGGTAATTTAAAGAATATATTTCATTTCCATCTGTCCCCCTTCCCCCCAGGTATATAATGCATTCACTGTGATCTTCATAAAAGTAAGTGATAGTTATAGAATATGTCCTTAAAATCGGTAAAATGGTGATATAAAAAATCATTTTATTTTCCTCTGCCCCCCCCCCCCCAAATGTATGTCTGACACTTACTGCAATTTTTTTTATAAATCGTGCATGATTATACAAAGTTTCATTAAAATGGGTAAAAGTTGATATAAAAACAATTGTTTTCTTTCGATCTGCTGCTAGTCCCCCCCCCCTTCCACCAGTTATATACTAAATGAATGTTGTACCAAATCAATTGAAATTTCTAAAAATGTAATTTGAAAGTCATTTTTTGAATTCATTATTTGCTATTTATTGTTTTGCGAATTGGAAAAATGCCCTTTTTTTCTGGCGTCCCTTTTACCGGTGCCCTTTTTTCCGGAATCCGATATGTTAATGAAAGGGCGTTGATCTTTATATCGAATCAAATTTTTGAAATGTTCCATTGATGTAATTTTAAGTTTAGCACTAATCTAAAGTCTTTGCTAAATTTCATTGTATTCTGTCTTCTTTCTAGTCTTTCGGAAGTTAAAAATGATATAAAAGTATTCAAACGGAAATTAACATTTAAAAAATAAATAAATAAAAATATAAACAATAATAATAATAATAATAATAATAATAATAATATTCTAACTGAAATGAATATTTAAAAAAATATATATATTATATTTTTAAATATTAATTGTTAATATAATTAATTATAATTATATTAATATTTAACAAATAATTAAATATATTACAATTATTAATTATAAATATTAATAAATTTAATATTATTATTAAAATTTATTATTAATATTCCGATCTAAATAATATGTAAGTGAAATTAAAATTTAAAAAATAAATAAATCTAAATAAAAAATTTAAATGTATTGTAACGTTTGGTGATACAGGTTTACATACATAAAAATAAATATTTCTTTTTACGCTGAAGATAAATAAACGCATTTCTCTCTCTCTCTCTCTTTTTTTTTTTTTTTTTTTTTGTTTGTTTATTCCTTCGCGATGTGATATCATGATAATATAACATTAAAACGAAGAAATAGACTAACTTGTATAAAGTTGGGGCAGATATGTTCATATTCCTACTTGCATCTGCAGTATTATTTATTTTCGTTTTTATATTTTTATTTTAAAAAGAAAATTTTCGTGAATAAGAAGCTTTGCGCCTCTCGAACTTTGAATAAACTGAAGCTCTGTCATATCTGAACCACTGAACTGATACTGAATGAGTGGTCAATATTCACCCTTCTTAAAATAGGGATTTTTTCCAGTTATCTCACACCGCTAAACGTTTGTAATTAATGGACCACCGGGGGAGGAACGCGTATTTCCCTAGCTCGTTCAAAAATGGCGCTCTATAAGGTTTAGTTTATTGCATGTTTTTGCGGTTTTTAGAGATCCATCAAATGTGGTCATTAGGGGAGATTTTGGGCGAAATGGGACGATCCCCTCTCTAATTGCTTTCTAACGAAAACATCTGCTCATTCATTTTAATTATATAAGGTTTCTGTTATATCGGAAGGTGCAAAATTTTATTTTATTTTATCTTGTGACATACATAGATAAAGAAGGTGGAAATATTCCAAACAAATATATTGAATGAAACATTTTTAACAATATATTCAAAAGATGGAAAGGGATCTATAAAACGAAAATTTGTGAAATATCCCCAAAACAGAATTATATAGGGAGAGATAAAAGGAATTAAGTATTTCAAACTGCATTTTTCCTATTTAGCATACTATAAACATTATCATAGAAATGAGCTCAGCCGATCCATTCGGCTTAGTCGGGAAAAAAAAAATGCCCCCAACTACTAAGTATTCATCACAACTTCCACACCTTATCGTAATTTACTAATTAATTTAATTGGAATTAGTTTCGTATTTCAATTTTCATGCAGTTAGTTTTAAAGTAGGCTGTTTATATTTAATAATGTTAAATTCAGTATGATCAATGAAATTTCAAAATTTGTCGGAATATGTTTACGATAAAAATAACCTTTAAAATGTACGTTTATGTGAAATTCTCCCATGCTGAAAAAATATTAAACTTCAAGTAGCTTCCAAACCTTTTTAGGTAGATTCCTTATAGGAGATCTACCTATTGCAATGGTTCTCATGACACGACTTTTGGAAAATTTCTTAATATCTTCACCGATCATGACCCCTAGAACCCAAAACCACCCTCCGTTAAAAAGTATATATATATATATATATATATATAGGTATATATATATATATATAGGTATATATATATATATATATATATATATGTATAACGCTTTTTCCCATGTTAAGTTGTGAACACGATAACTGGAGTAATTTTTATTTAAATTTAACCAGCTCGGGATATGTTGTCAGGACAGTAAAAATCTCGGTCGAGTTCGTAGATGGGGTATCCTGCTCAAAGGGGGTGGAAATGGTGGGGGGTGGAAATTTTCATTTGCCCATAATTTCTTTAGTATTGAAAATAGGAAAATACTTCAAATCAGGCGAATTATCGCCTTACCCTAAAGAACAACTTTTGTATTTAAACTTTTTCGATAACTTCAATTGCTTAAAAGTTACAAGTTTAAAAGTGATTTTTCATGTGATGAAGCCGACATTTTCTATAGCTTTCATTGAAAAAATTTATAATCTGATGCTTATGTCACGTGCAAATGATAATAAAAAAGGTCACTGAAAATATAATAAAATTTTAATCATGTTTTTAAACAATATAATAATCTGATTAAAAAAAAAAAAAAAAAAAGTTTAATTGAACAGAAAATATGACGTCACAATTATAACAATGTACTCAGAAAAATGAAATAAAATTTTATCCGTGATTTTAAACAAATAAAATAAAAGTTAATAAAAAAATATATATACAGACACGACATTATTTCATTATTTAAAACATGAAAATCTGACATTGACAGATTTTAATTTAGTGCCAGAGGCCTACTGCTAAACTTGTTAAAATAGACAAATTCTTCTTTAGTTAATTCGTGACGATCTAAATTCCATGATAAAGTTTTCATTAAATCAAACCAATGTGTTTCAGCTGCAGATATTGTAACAAATAACGTTGGAAGTCCAAACTGTCTTATAGCCGCAAAACAACGTTTTTTCTCTTTTTCCCAATGAGGGGGAGGTGTGCCTTGGGGGGGGGGGACTCATGTCAATGGTGTGCCTTGGGGGGGGGGACTCATGTACCTTGGGGGGGACTCATGTCAAAGTTGGGCCTGGGGGGGGACTCATGTCAAAGTTGTGCCTTGGGGGGACTTCATTCAATAAATCCCCATTCAATAAACCGACTGAAATAGGCCCTTAGCACTATTAAGAGTGTATTATAAAAATTCGACAACGCTGTACCGACTGAAATAGGGGTACCTTGGGGAGGACTCATGTCAAAGTTGGGCCTTGGGGGACTTCATTCAATAAATCCCCATTCAATAAACCGACTGAAATAGGCCTCTAGCACTAATTAAGAGTGACCTATAAAATTCGACAACTGTACTGACTGAAATAGGCCTCTAGCACTAAAAAAAATAAGTAAATAAAATCAATATATCTTAGGGCTAAGCAGATTTAGACTTAGCTTTATGACATAGATACTATAATGTAAAAGATAAATGTCATTGTTAAAAAAAAAAAAATCTTGTAAATCGATGCTAAACGAATTAAACTGACATGGTACTAAAGGTAATAAATTTGGGGACATTTAGGTATCCCTTTAACAAATGAACTAGGGGCGATTTTAATGAATTTTCCGTTGAAGTTTATTTTCATGAAAAATTAAATCTATATATTAATAGGTAAGCATAAAATTTGTTGTCCCTTTTTAACATATAAATTATGGGAGTAGTGGGTTGAAAATGGTATCATTCGAAAGGTATGGTTAGCTGGAAGGTGCGAATACAAATATTATTTTCTTACGATGTCAAGAAAGTATTTACAAATACATTTATTTTTTATGCATTTTCCCCCATTTTTCCCTTTTATACACGTATTCCTTCACATTAAAAAATACCTAAAAGTAGAAAGTTGTTAAATCTGGCAATTTCATAAAGCTCAAATAAAACCATAGACACAGTAATTTGTATAATGTAGCATCACTATACGCAAGCGAAGTGATGACGTCACTGTCTGTCCATGGAGCCATGTAAAAAAATTTCTATGTTAATTGTCCATTGAGTTTTTTGTAAAAAATTATTAAAAAATAACGGAAATCATCTGCCGATTTTAATTCCGATATTTGGGTATAGTTATATATAAGTTACTGTGTACATGTGTTTGATTGAGTTATTTTTCCTGTAAAATTGATAAAATTTTAATTTAAAATCACAAAACTCCAGAAAAAAAAAATGGCAAACTTCCAGTTTCGAATGTAAACATAAACATTTCATTTCAAAGGGTGATATTTAAACAATAAATATTGAACTAATATACTAAATAAAAGGAAAATGGATTTGTTACTAACTGCTGCATGTATAAGTAGACGATACGGAAAAATTTCCGATTTCCGTTTTTTGCTGAATTTACATGTTTTGAGCTTTCTTTACGTTTTAATTAACTGAAATTGGCTACTGATTTTTTTAAAAAGTGCCTTTATTGCTAGCTTTTGTGGGTAGAAGAAGCAAGTAAAAGATACATAAAAACTTTTGATTTCCTGTTTTCGATGAATTTACACGTTTTGAGATTTCCTTGCATTTTAATTAAGTGAAATTGACTTCTTATTTTTATTTTTTAAAAAGTGGATTTATTATTCTTTCCTCTGCATATATAAGTAGAAAATATAAGATTCAGAAATGTTTTAGATTTTCGGTTTTCGATAAAGTTACACGTTTTGAAATTTCCCGAACCTCGACCGAACCCCGAATTCCTCGACCATTTTTGAAAAATATCTTTTTTTTTTTTTTTTTGTTCAAACACTGTACTTTATGAACCAATCGAATTAATTTAACAGAATTTGATACTTGGTTGGACCTTGGTCTGACATGGTACCTATTAGCTTCTGGGCTGTATCACACGAGAAGGGGCGTTTTCACGTTGCGATTTTCTCTCATTTCAGGAAAGGCTAACATCTACAGAGAGAAATAGTTATATTAAGTAAAACTCTGCTGATTCAGTTAGAGTGAATATTGGCAAAGAATTGCCGCAGCTGCGTTGCAATTGCATTCCGTTTAGGACAAGGCAATAACTTTGCTTTGCCTCGCTTTGCAAAAAAAAAAAATGTCGAGTTTCGACCACTGGGCGATACTAGTTTAAATTAAAGTATTTCATTACTCGAATTCCCTTATTTTGATAAATAAAATTATACCATTAAAAAAAAAAAAAAAAAAAAAATACAGAACTCTTTTATTGAAAAATGAACTAATAAATCTTTATTTAAAAAAAATTAATTATTGCCATTCGACATTATACAAATACATCCAAATCCTGTGTCACATACGATAGTTTTGTATAAGTATAGATTTTTTCTTTGCCCTTGGAACCTGCCCCTGATGGGAAAAGTGCCTGGAACATAGAATAATAATAAAGGAAGAAGGAGCATATATGTTTTGGTTTCGGTTATTAAAATCCAGGAATGCCGGGTATAGGGTTGTAACAATGTTTCAATCTCATTGGTTGGCGACTTATTGGCGAGATTTTTGAATCGTCTCATCTCTCTGTCAGTGAGACAGCACCCACAACAATCATCGATAAATGTGCCGAGTATGGGTGCCCAACTTTAAGGTTTTGAGTAGCAAAAATGGCTTTTGCTGGCAATTCACTAGAAGTGGTTTGTAAGCATTAGACTATTGACGTGCTTCTTCTTCCTTTATTATTATTCTATGGCCTGGAAACACTTGTATCTAGTATTGTCATTGATTATGAAGTTGTGTGCAAAATTTCAGGTCCTTTGGACGACAAAAAGTAGCCGAAAATTGAATTTCAAAATTCCGTTACATACATTAATAGTTGCATCATTATCTAGTTAATAGAAGTGTGTTAATTAAAAACCTTGTTAAACGCTTTAATTAATCATTTAAAAATATAAAATTAAAATAATATGTCAATCTTAATACAAATATCGTTTGTGGTGAATAGTTTAGAATGTCAGTTTAGGCAAGAATTTAAAATTTACGATTGAGAGTAATACGTTACAGCTTCCTTTGACTTTTTATCTTGTCGAAACAAGATATTGGTCTGTGAAGAGATATGAGGTTTTCGCGTGGAAAGAAAATATAATGACGCCAAAGCTGCCTTTCTCCACCTCCAAGCTCGCCAAATTTTGTCGCCAAGTCAAAAATTTCGTCGTCAACTATCAACTTTTGCCGCCAAATCACAAATTTCATTGCTAAGTCGCAAGTTTTGTCACCAAAATCTCGCTAAATCATACAATTTACTAAATTCATAATAATTAACATTGAAATTCAGCGGTGCCAAATGGTCAAATGTTAACTGATGTTAATGTTCCAGCTTATGTGAACCAAAACAGTTTCACTTTACAATTTTTACTCATCTGACAATAAGAATCACAAAAACACAACACAAAACTTTCAATAATTCAATAAAAATTACAATGAAATAACTATCCAAAAACCGTTACCACTTATCCGTATTTGACTTGACCATAGCAACGCCAGGCTTACCAGAACTAGTAAGATCAAAAGTGCATTTTCACGTTTCTATTAGTTTTTCTTTTAAAAGAAAGATATTGAACAACATATGGATTTTAAATAAAAAATATAATTTTGATTAAGCTTGGAAGGGGGGGGGGGGTGTAGCCCAATAGCCCCCTCCGGGATTCACCATTGCTGGGATTGTATATCTTTAAGGCTTTTATTTGTTGAATGATTATGAGCTTGAATTTTAAAAAAATTGAAACATTTACAAACCAATAAATTTAGCCTAAAATTTTAAGTAGAATGAATAAAACCCCTTTGTAGTTGAAAATTAAATTTCTTGAAAACAGAATAGCGACGTAAATGATACAATGTGTGGGAACAAAGCCATTGGCTAGGTATTAATGAATATGTAAAATTTCTTTACAATTGTAACATTAACGTAAAGGAATCTACCTTTGCCTTTAAGATTGCCGAAAAGGGATTTTTTTTTTTTTTTTAAATAGAAGTTGTCATCGTCAATGATGTTCATAGCAGCAACGTAAATGATATTTTAAAACTGGTCCGCGATATTGACGATGAATATAACCCTCATTATGCACGTTTATGTAAAATTCTTGTAAGTTAAGAAATTTTTAATTTTCGATAACTAATATATATTATATTACAGAGTATGTCAAATGGTATTTTTAAAATTATTCAAAATCTTTACGACGAATGTAATCAACTTAATGCACACTTATGCTAAATTTTGCTCTATTATCTCATGTTAAAAAAGTGAGGGGAAAAAATTGTTAAATTTCAACCCCTCTTCATATAAGTGACTGAAAGGTTCTGTTTTTGAAGCTGGTATACGGAAAGTGCAAGGTTTGATGCTAGGTCATGCTTGTCGGTCTCCGTTCAGAGTTTTCAAAGTTTTCTCTGAAATTCATGTAAATACTGGTTTGAACTCTACCCCCCCCCACACACACACACACACACACGCGCGCACATCAAGGACGCTCCCCCAGGCCTAGGGCTCAAATACACTCAAACGATTTTACCTGCTACATCTACATCTTACATTTCGAATAACTTACCCAGTTTTCAAATTAAAATGTTAGAAATCAATAAGAATCTTGCCAGTATTATAAGCGATATTTTAAAGCTGGTCCGACCTCTTTACGATCGTTTTTTTTTTTAGACAATGTCTATACAGTCTAACAGACTAACTAACATAAAGACAGACACACTTTATTGATTTTTTAATTTCTGGGTTCTCCCTTCCTCAGAAACATGTAAAAATGTCAAAACCCTGGTATGATTATAATGGAATATTATTGATTATTTGCGATTTTTGCAGGGTTTATACTCCTCAGGGAAAACCTGGAAAACAGGGAATACTCAGGGAATTTAGAATTTGTTAAAATAACTCAGGGAAAACTCAGGGAAAATAAAAATTTTCATTAAAAATCAGGGAAAATCAATTATAAAACCTGGAAAAACAATTTTTTTTTTTCTCTCAAGTTATGTTTTTCTAGTTTAGCTTCGTATCAAAATTTAAATGATTAAGTATTGTGAAAATACGCATGTAAATGATTTCTACCTGAATTGCTATCATGATCGGCAGTAATGTGACATTATACACTAAAGTGAAAGTAGCTGTATTTTGTCCTGTCTAGAGGAGCGTTTCTTGTAATATGTCGCTGATATTTTCTTGAAAATTGTCTAGGAACTCAGGGGAAAATTCAGGAAATTTTTTTCTCGTATTTGAGTATGAACCCTGAAGGATTCTCTCTTTCTCAGAAACATGTAAAAATGTCAAAAACCATAGTATGATTATGAACTAAAATAAAATAATCAAGATAATATTACTGAACGCAGCTACATATTTTTACTTTAGCTGAGATAATTAAGAATGACTACACTATATAATAGTACATTGATAATAATGACAGGTCGAGAAATTTTGCGAATTTTAGTAAAGTTGAAAAGACGTATGACCAACCTTAGAGGCGTATAAACGAAATATTTTAGTATTAAAATGAATAGGAATGAATCGGGACTTTAAAAAAAGGACGTATAATGTAAAAGACATATAAACGAGAGACGTAGAAACGGTGCTTTACTCGTATTTGTATATTGCATATTTTTGACAAATTAGATTAGTATTTGTACATTGTATATAATATATATATATTTTGAAGTATTATTGCTCATCTCTGAAAAGGTACAATGCAAAGAAATATATATATATTATAATTACAATAAGAATGAGAACGAAAAGTTATTAAATGAATTATTATGAGTGATTTAATTATTGAATGAATTATTATAAAAAATAAAAATTATGAAAAATTATTGAATGAATGAATTATTAATATTCATTAAAATTATTGAATGAATTATTATGAGAACGAAAATTAGAATTCATCACAACCCACAAAACCAATTTGCTAATTAGTTTATTTGATTATTATTATTATTATTTTTTTTTTTTTTTTTTTTTTTTTGAAGGAATTTAATTATCTTCTTTATATATAGTATATCTATTCTGAATACACAAAAATAACTCGAAGAAACCCATAAGCCCAGGTACACTAAAATATTGAAGGAAGGAAAATACGCTGAACACATTAATTTCTAAAGTTACGTAGATTTGAGTGACTTATTTTTTATGCCTTTAATTTACACTATTTAAAAACCCGGCATATTTGTTGTTTACCATTAAAATTATAAGTAAATGACATATTCGATTAGCTTAAGTTCTGTAACTTGTGGTAAATTTATATATCATGTGCTAAATTGTATGTGTATATTTTAACATCATTATTTTAAATCAAATTTAAAATATAAACCCTTAAAATATCAAAATAGAATCATTAAAAGTAACTTATCAAAAACATGTAAGATTGAAAATATATAAAATGCTTCAAGAGATTTAAACAAAATCTAGAAAATACTTTTGAATTTTTTAAAAATAATATGAAATAACATATTAAGAAATTATTGATAAATATTTGCGATTAAAAGTAATTGTTAAAAAGATAAATGATTTCACTCTTACCTTTTTTTCCAATTCGGTAAATTCCGTCCACATTTAAGTCGTTTAGCTGATAAATTCAGCTGTCCAGATTTTCCATAACGACCTACCATGGTTACTTGCAGAGCATCCGTAATATCTTCTTTTTATTAAACGAAAGAAAAAAAAAAAAAAAACTGCGACACAAAATATAAAAATTGCAACATCTTTCACTTAGTTTGTATATTCGGTTCAAATGATCTGAAACAAAACACATTTTTTAGCAGAATTTCCTTGCTTGGCTTCGCCATCATATGGCAACCCTTGACCCCTGTAGTGAAGTCTCCAATCTCCCCAACCCATGTAATGAATTAGATTTGGCTGACAGCTTGACAGGTCAGTAGTATTTTTTTAAGAACATGATTTTTTATTTAAAAAATAACAAATTTTAGATGAATTTGATTTTTAAAAGTTTACGTTAGATAAAAGGAAAAAAAGACAAGCTTTACTTCCCTAGTTTTCAAATCTTTATATCTTTTTTCAAAGGGAAATTAGAAGCAAGTAAAGAACAAATTTTATATTTTTCGCAGATTTTTGAAACATTAACACAGAATTTAAAATATTTTAAAAAATTTTGAAGACTAGGGATGAAAAGATAATTTGTGTATCTAGAAGATAAACAAAAAATTTCGTTGAAATTTTGGAAATTGAGTGAAATATAAGTTACATTTTCTCCCATAGGTTAACATGGGATTCCACAATCTTCTTCCTCAATGCGATAAGTCCCCTTAAACGTTTCGAGCCTTTTACAGGCTCCTCATCAGTAAAAAAATCAAATGTAAATGCTGAGAACAAGACTTTCATGAAGATGGTACAACGTATTCAGCGGAAACTGCGCATACCTCATTAAGTGGTGAAAAATGTTCATTTGTGTACCAGCCCTCCAGGAAAATTCTAGAATGGTAATTTAATTCTTGAATAATAATTCCTGGAGGGCAGGTACACAAATCAACATTTTTCACCACTTAATGAGGCATATGCGCAGTTCCCGCTGAATACGTTGTACTGTCTTAACGAAAGTCTGTTGTTGTTCTCAGCATTTACATTTAATGTTACTGATGAGGAGCCTGTAAAAGGCTCGAAACGTTTAAATTCATGTTTTGTGTTTTTAATGTTTTAAATTATATATTTTTAGTGTATATTGTCTGTTTCTACTGTGATTAAAATTTAGTTTAACTACGAGACGTAATGATTTTTAAATATTTTAAACGATAAAGAATATTATCTGCCTTGATGGAATCCGTTTCCTAAATGTGTTTATATTATATTGCTTTTTACTTTCTTCTGCATTCAATAGAAGAAAGTATTGCAATTGTAAAGATTTTCAACTTCCGTTTTTCGATAGATTTACACGTTTTGAGGGCTCCAGAACACGATTTGACCATTCTTAGAAAATGTGTGTGTGTGTGTGTGTGTGTGTGTGACAAAAATTTTGTGGAGATGTATTTCAGGAACTACTGCAGATAACTGCATATGAATTTATATGCAGATGTACCTTGGCCTATCAACTTTTTGTGTCATTTGCTGAACAAGCGGCGCTGCTGGACCGAGATTTTCACAATTTCAGGAAAGGCTATACCTCAGAAACTAATACTAAACGAATTTGCATATAAATTTATATGCAGATACATTTTGACGTAAGTTAGTGCCCACCAACATTTTTTGTCAATTATTCAACAGGTGGTGCTGCTATATTTCGACTTTCGCATTTTTAGGGAAGGCTGTATCTCAGGTTCTCTTGTGTATAGTGAAACAAAACTTGACACGTATCAGCGTAGCTATTATGACATTACGCAGATTCAATTTGGATGCATATCAGCCGATAAGTGTTTTCCCTGAGAACGTGGTATGGCTATATCTCAACTTCTATGGCATATAACTGTACAAAACCTGATATATGAGGTAACCATTATGAAGAAGTATTTTTTAAGACTTTATTTATTGAGAATTAAACTGTCTTTCTTTTCTTATATTTATTGTTAGTTTTTTCTAAAATGAAATTATCTGCATTCATTATGGTAGATAATTTTAATAAATAATAGTTTTAAGAAAATATTTTTTCTGGGCGAATTCCTATAGGAAAGTATAGAAGAAAGTTTTGTGGTGGTCACAGCATAATAGCTTTAAATGAAATCACGACAAGTATTTCCTCTATATTTGCTGTATATAATAGTATAAATGGAGGAAAATTCAAAATTTCGTGCACATGAAAGCAAGGATTGAATTTCATTAAAAATAAAGGTATTTAACAACAACAACAACAAAAAAAAAATGTTGTGGCCACCACAAGACTTTCTTCTATATTTCCTAATACAAATTCGCTCAGTGGAAATAATTTATTAAAGCTCTTATTTATTAAAATTTCCTACCATACTGAATACAGAAGATTTTCATCTTAGAGAAAAATTATATTAAAAGAGAGCTTTATTCGCTATAAATATTATATTAAAAAATCCGTTTTTATAATGATTATCTCGCATATAAAATTTTGTACAGTAATGCACCATAGAAGTTGAGATACAGCTTTTCCGTTCTCGGGGAAAATTGCAGTACAGCAGCGCCACCTATTGGTCGATATGCATCCAAATTGAATCAGCATAATGTCTGATAATGGTCTTTTCCCATATCATTTTATTATTATTATTAATTATACGCAATAGAACCTGAGATTTCTTTCCCTTAAATTATGGAAATCGCTGTATAGCACCGTCACCTATTGAATTATTGGTACCAAAAGTGGGTGGACAATAATTTATCTCAAGGTACATCCACATATAAATTTATGAGCAATTTTGTGTAGCAGTTCCTGAGATACAACCTTCTCTTGAATTGTGAAAAATCACTGTATAGCAGCGACATCTTTAGAGAAATTGACATAAAAAGTTGATAAAGACTAGTAGGTTATGTCAAAGTTCATCTACGTATAAATTTATATGCAATTCTCTGCAGTAGTTCCCGAGATACAGCATTCCCTTGAATTGTAGAAATCGCTTGAGACCCTATAATAATATAGGTTCCTAATATATCTATATGGTCTCTAGAAATCGCTGTATAGCAGCGCCATCTCTTGATCGACGAGCACCAAAAGTTGATAGGCACTAATTTATATCACGGTGCATTAGTTCCAGAGTTGCAGTCGCCACAAAATTTTTGTCTCACACATAGACATAGGCTAATATTTTCTAAAAATAGTCAAATCGTCTTCTGGAACTTTAAATACGTGCAATTTCATCAAAAACCGGAAGTCAAAAATTTTTACGAATCTAATACCTTCTTCTATTAAATATAGAAGAAAGTAAAAAAAAAAAATGTAAATTGCGAAATGTTTTCAGTTTTCAGAATGTAAATGCGAGGTTATACTGTATTTCTTTAATTTATATACTAACAACCGTCAAGAAAGATTTATAATACTTTTCTAATTTTCATACAATTTCTACAAAAGATACATATTAATTTCGTTGAAGAAAAGAAAACAGATACAAATACGGATCTATTTTTCTGGCGGATACGAATAGGAAGCTCCGATACATGTCTATGTGTAGAATGTTTAAATTAGTTAAAGTTATAAATATGCCTGTAAATTTAGATTTATAATTGTACAAAATATTTTGAAAGGTGTTCTAAAGTCGACCCGACTTGTTGAAAACCGAACCCGACCCGCACGAAAAAAAAAGATCAGTCAACCCGACCCAAACTGCGGGTCGGGTTGGGTTCGGGTAAAATCGGGTTACCAGACCCGATGAAGGACTCCACAATATATCTATTTTTAAAATGGTTGGGGGAAAAGGGGGAGGAGACAGTTATTAGCTCTGAACATCATGATATATCGGCATCCTCATATCATGATATTTCGATATCACGACAAATTCAAATAAAATGAGTTTTTAAATCATTACAGTAAATATTAAAAAATCAATAAGCTATTAAATAATTAATAATTACAGCTATTAAATAAGCAAAATTCTGTAAATTGACATATTTATTAAAACATAGGCAGAGAAATATATAAACATCGATTTAGATAAGTGTACAACAAAAAATCTTCTAAAATATTTATGAATGCCTATTGATAACAATAATTTAAATGAAGTATCATGAATATTTACAAGATACAACATATATACAAAAATTAAGAGATTGTATCATTACATATTACTGTAAATTGACATCTTTATTAAAATATAGGTAAAAAAAAAAAGACAGAAATTATTTTAAGTTATCTAATGAAGAATTATTTAACATGAAGAAAAAACCCTTTCACAGGGTACACTAGTTCCTGGTATTGCCAAGTATTTTTTAGCAAGTATTTCCTGCAGAGAAAAAGAAGCCCTATGAGCTTTCCACCATAGGAGAGGACAGTCATCATAGTTTATTTTTGGCATAAGATAAATAATTGTTTATTTCCTTTTCGGCTTTCTTTTCACTGATTGGTGTATCATTATTCTCACTGTCGTCTTCCTCCTCGTCAAAGTCCAGAAACTTAGCTAATCCTTTATGTTTATTTTCTACAGAGGGGGTAGAAACAGGTTCATGGACATTATTAGTGCTGATCTAGAAATCTCAGGCGAAACCTTGGGTCACACAGAGTGGATATGCTTAAATTTTCAGCTATTAGTGTTGCTATATTTCTCTTGAAGTGGCTTTAAAATTTGACTTTTAATTTTTTTCAGTAATTCACTGTCACTATCTTCATACTCTAAATGTTTTCTTATTCTGGCATAAAGAGGTAAGACTGATGATGCTGTAATATAATTATCTCCACTCAAAGTTCTGGTCATATCTTCTAATAATGATGTTGAGGACACAAAATCTTCAATAGCTGTAACCTGCATGACCTTCTAGCATTAAATGCTTCTTAGAAGGGTATTCTAAAATCATTTTGCACAAAGCTAGTTGATTTTTTAGGTACCTATTGCATAGTTTTGATGTGCTCCACCATCTAGTTGGACAGGCACTAGGTAGACTAAGTTGCTCCATGTTTAATGTTTCTTGAGCTTTTATTAAATCACGTTTCATCCTCCAGCTATGTGCTATTAAACTTTGTAAACATTTTAATCTGCCTACAGCTTTTCGAAGTTCTGGTAATTCCAGAGCCTTATTTACCCCAACGTTGATACAGGGGTGTTTGTGTTCAGGGTTAACCCCTGATTTCAGGGTTTTTACTCTAACCCATCTGAATTTTCATGTTTCCTATAATGTTATTTTTTGTTTTCATTGGTTGTTCATTTGTTACCTAGGTGATATGTGAATGAAATGTAAAAGTATTGAGGGCTTCCGGCCTAAATAGCTTGAGTATTTTTTGATATTTTGGGTTTTTTCTAACTTCAGGCTCTAATTTTCAGGGTTTTTACCTTTGAGTCACAATCACCCCTGTTGATATTATGGTTATGGGCAAAACAAGACAAATGGGGTATTTCCAATTGTTGCACTGCTTTTAATATATTTGAAACATTGTCGGTTACACAACATGATATATTTCTTATATTAATACCCCACTCTGACAATACATCTGTTAACATCTGAGATCTGACTCATATTGTCAGCAGTATGATTATTGTCAAAATGCTCACAACTTAAGCTAGCATTTATAAGTTTCCATTCTCCTGATAGAAAATGAACAGTAATACCTAAGAATGGAGTACTTGCAACTGAAGTCCAACAATCTGTTGTAATGGAAATATCCGTTTCGCTAACTTTTGATATGATGTTTTCAAGCTTTGCTACTGTTTCGTTAGATAGTTTTGATACAGCTGTGGAGGAAAAATATTTCCTTCCAGGAAGCTTATAGCTGGGATTTATAACCTTTATCATATTTACAAATTTTTCATGTTCCATAATATTATATGGTTGCATTGTTGTTGCTAAGAATTTTGTTATTGCCGGTGTGCATTTTTTTTCTGAACTTTTACCTAATGGTTGATAATCCTTCATAGTTTTTTGGATTTCATGTGTGGGTTCATTAAAATTACTTGTACTTTCTACAGGTGGACTATCAGGATTATTCATTTCACTATACGTACGTACAACAGGAGTTAATAGCTTCTTTGAAGTGTACTCACTAAATGTTAATGGATGGTGCACTTTCAAATGAGAAAGTAAATTTTTTGTGCTCCCTCCTTTTGCACATACAGATTTATGGCAGAGTTTACAAATTGACACATCAGTGCTAATAACAGTACCATGCTCATTGGCAGGTAACCCAAAAGTAGACCAAATCTGACTTTTAGTCTTTGGTTTAGATACCAAATGATGATATTCCAAAGAGTCAATTGTATGCCTCGTTGTCATTTTAAAAATTGAAAAATTTAAATTAATCAATACCAAAAAATAAGTATATATTTAAATATTGCTAATTTTAAAAGAATTTCAATAAAAATAGAACATAAATATCGATTGGTGTGTAGAAATTTTTGATCGTTCATCTAATTTTCATTTAGGATTCAATCATTAATTAGCGTCATGAATTAATGTTATATCATTAAAAAATACATTTTTTAATAATTATATAGAACAAAGAATTATTCTGTTTATAAACTTCATTTATAAAATTAATTTAGACAAGATTAATTAATTATTAACACCGGAAATATACTACTAATTAAACTATATACATGTAAATCTTTTTCAGAAAAAAGAAAAAAAAAAAAAACTCAGATACAAAACAATGAATTTTTATTCATTTACTCTCTTTATTCATTATTTAAGATTCATTGTGGCTCAATACTTATCATTCATCTATTCATTAATATCGAAAAATCGGCAATCTTCCCACCAATTCTAATAATCAAATTATGAGTCCAATCAAACAAATGAAAATTTAATTAGGTTTTAAAAATTATTTATCGAGAATTCGATGCACCATCAAGCATTAAAAAAATAGTTTAGACCGAAAATAATAATATTCTATTTATTCTGTTAAGAACTTTAAAACAGAGACCGAAATACGTTCGTTTACTCACAAAACAACCGGGCATGGCTGTTCCGCCGCGCCGTCCCGTAACATTCAATCACGGTCTCTCTCTGGCGATCGTCATCGTAACGAGTAAACAGAGTATGAGTGTTTATCGGCTATTCTGCGCAAGCGTGATGTTTCTGATTATATTCATGAATATTAGCCGCTCCGCTGTTCAACTATATGATTACGATGATAAAGCGTATTGCCATTGCCGACTCGTTTCACTCATGAGTAGCGGGGATGATTAAGTACTTTGATATTTCGATTTTTTTTATGAATGCGATTCGATATGGGCATGATGTTGAGTTTTAGTGAATATTCTGAAATAAATCTTGAATGATTGAAACCAAAGATTAGATTCTTTGATTGGAACGATATACAAGTGTGCGGCGTGTAACTATCGTTAAAAAAAAAATTATAAAGCAAGGTTTTTTTTTTTTTTTTTTTTGTTATTTTAGGAAAGAGATTTGCTATAGGCTTGCTTTATTAGAACAAATAAAAATATTTTAACCCTCAATCATTTTTTTTTTTCCATCAAAATATCAACAAAAAAGAAAATTTGGATAATATAAAATCTCACAAGTCTTCTCTTTATCAGTGCTCAGAGTTTGCTTAAGCCGATTTTTACTTTCTTCTATATTCAATACAAGAAAGTGCTGGATTCGTAAAAATTTTTGACTTCTGGTTTTCGATGGATTTACACGTTTTTAGAGGTCCAGAACACAATCGGGCCATTTTCAGAAAATGTGAGTGACAAAAATTTTGTCATGAATATATCTGAGGTACTACTGCACAGAATTGAATATAAATTTATGATGTAAAGGCACTTTAACATAAATTAGTGCTTATCCACTTTTGGTGCCGATTGGTCAACAGGTGGCGCTGCTATACAGCGATTTCCGCAATTTCAGGAATTACTGCATGGAATTGCATATAAGTATATATGTACATGCACATTGACATATGTTAGTACCTATCAACTTTTGGTGTCAACCTCCCAACCGGTGGCGCTGCTATACAGCGATTTCCGTAATTTCAGGGGAGGCTATATCTCAGTAAATACTGCACAGAATTGCATATACATTTATATACAGATGCACCTTGACCATATATTAGTATCTGTCAACTTTTAATGCAAATGGCTCAAAAGATGGCGCTGCTATACTGTGATTTCCGCAATATAAGTGAAGGCTGTATCTCAGGTTCTATTGTGTATAATCGAACTTGATACATGAAAAGACCATTATGATGATACAATTTGGGTGCATATCCGCCGATAGGTGGCGACGCTACACAGAAATATTCTATGATAATAGGAAGATTGCCATTCTAATAATCACAACATACTAGGTGTTTTTTTTTTTTTTTTTTTTTTTTTTTTAATCTGGTTTCCAAAAAAGTTCATTTCTATACAAAAATGACTTTGAAATTTCCCCCAAAACTAATATATATTTATTAAGGGCAATTTTAGCAGCAAGGTAGTAAAAAAAATATTTGCTTCTAAAACAGTGACATAGATATAAAATCGTTATCATTGCACAACAAAACTAAATATTTCAACAATGAATTAAAATATATCTAGTAAGTTCTGATAAATTAATAAGAATTTTTTTTTTTTTTATATATATATATTTATTCCCCCCCCCCTTTTATCATTCCATTAACTGAAAGGTGAAACATGAGTTTATAGAAGTTAATTCTACTTTTTGGAACAGTAGTAATTTTCTGCTATTTTTAATTTTTCATAAAACAGCCAAATATACAGAAACTTGATAAAAACAGTAACAATTCCACACTCCCCCCCCCCCCTGGGAAAAAACTGTTAATTCATCATTTTTTATTTTTTTTAAATGGCGGACACATTACATATATTTCGGTGCCGAAAACTCGTTCCCACAAGCTCTACGCTTGGTGATATCTTTTCGATAAATCTCGGCAGGAGTTTCCGAGACCGGGGTCCTGCAACGAACCCACCGAGACTGTCAAGAACTTTCAAAACTATTAATTTTTTGTGTGAACACTATATTCATATAATCATTACTTTTAAAGATATTCGATTAGAAAGTTCACGTGTGACAAGAGATGCCCTTTTGTCAAGTACACTATTAACAGAAACAATCGAATATTGAAGACTAAAGAACTTTCTAAATTTAATTAGATTTTAAGTCCTCAGAGCTATGAATTGGAAGCTAAATTATGTAAATTCATCATTCATAATGAAATACGATGCTAATTGAATGATAGTATATTATAATAAATTAGTTACAGGACACTATGCCGTCAGTAGCACGATCGCAGCGTATTTGATTGCAGACCCAAATGTGCTCAGGTTCGATCCGCGAACGGTTCAGTTTTTTTTTTTTTTAATTTTTTTTTAAAATAATAATAATAATTTAAAAAAAAAGGGGGGGGGCAAACAAGAAATTATTTTAAATATTTTTTTCTTTTTTTCTTTTTTTTTTTTTAAATAAGAAGAGTACTTTTAATATTAGGATTTTCCTAATATATGTATATTACTAACAAGGGAAGTATGAATACTTAATTTATTAATTATAAAATAAATAAATATGTATTTATATATATATATTTCAATTGCAAAAAAATAATTTAAAAATAAACTGCTTGATTGTTTTATTTTACTGCTGATTGTTATCATTACTAATCAGAAATAAATAATTTTTCGTTTTTATTCGTTGCTGATGAGTGCATATAATTCTAATTTGTTTTAATAATTATTTTCTCAAAAATTTTTAATTAAATTTAACACACACACACAAGAAGAAAAAAGAGCTTCTTTTCATCTGAAATGAAATAGCCAAAGCTTACAAAGGCATAGATTTATAAATATATATATATTTAAACACAATATTGAACACTGAACATATATGTAACACTTCCTAATTTTCTATCCCCCCCCCTCCATTTTTTTAGTATTACTAACAAATAGGATAAGAATAATTAATTTAATAATTAAAAAAAATAAATAAAAACACCCCCTCCTTTTTTTTTTTTATTGTAATAAAATATTTACAATATGAGATGCTTTCCTTTCGATAATATTTCTACTTTTATAGTCATTATTAATCAGAAAATGATTATAATTAATTTAATAATTAGAAAAAATAAATACCCCCCCCCTTTTTTTTATTGTGTTAAAATATGAGATACTTACCCTTCGATAATATTTCTACTTTTATAGTCATTATTAATCAGAAAAT
Organism: Salticus scenicus; assembly: GCA_963930645.1. Taxonomy (NCBI): domain Eukaryota; kingdom Metazoa; phylum Arthropoda; class Arachnida; order Araneae; family Salticidae; genus Salticus; species Salticus scenicus. Next base: position 8,510,052 of record OZ005651.1, on the reverse strand, counting down.
AAATTGTAACGTTTTAATTTTGAAAATACAATTTCTTAAATTTCTTTGTAATTTTTGTTAAAATATTACAAAGAAAATATTATAAATGCATACACACGCATATATATTTCGAGTTGATGCTAAATTATTTTCTGGTAAATTATTAAATTTAACCACCCTCCCGTAGAAAAAATTAAAATTTAAAAATTCCAGTCTAAATAAATTATTTTATAAATGCTTGATAATTTTATTTTACTTTAATTAAACAAATTATTTTCCATTTTTATTCTTTGTTGACGAGTGCATAGATCTTAATTTGTTTTAATAATTATTTTCTCGTAAATGATTAATTAAATTCAACACAACAAACACAAAAAGAAAAAAAAAAAAAAAAAAAAGTTTCTTTTCAGGTGAAAGAATAGTCAGTATTTTTATTTTATTTTTCTTAATATTTTATTCTTTTTTAAACATAGTGTGCCCTAAAAATATATCCTTTGAATATATATGTAACACTTCCTGATTTTCTTTCTTTCTTTCTTTCTATTTTATTTTAATTTAATTTTTTTTTTTTAAGTATCACTAACAAGGAAAATATGAATAATTAATTTAATAATTAGAAAAAATAACTATTTTTTTTTTTTTTTTTAATAATAAAATATTTAAAAAATGAAATGCTTTCACTTCAATAATATTTCTACTTCTATAGTCATTATTAATCAAAAATTTTTAAATTTCTTTATAATATTTTGCTAAATTGTTATAAAGAAAATATTATAAACACACGCACATATATATAATTCGAGTTGATGCTAAATTATTTTATGGTAAATTATGAATTAAATTTAACTACCCACCCCTAAAAAAAAAAAAAAAAAAAAAAAAAAAACATTATTAATCAAAGATTAAAGTCTTAACCTTAAAGATGTATCTTCTATGCAAATAAATTATTTATTACTTACTTATTTTTTATTCCTTGGCACTGAATATCTGTGTAATCCCCGATTTAATTTAGTAATTATTTTCTATTTCATAATTCATTAAATTTAACTCAACTACTTTTATTTTATTTTATTTATTTATTTATTTTTTTTTTTCAGTTAAATAAAAAGTAATAATTATTTGGATTTTGATGACAAATTATTTATTTTAAGCAAATATCCTAAAAGGAAAAAAAGAAATGGACTAAACGAGAATCGAACCGGGGAACTTTCGGACAGCAGAAAGTTACTCTGTCACAGCGCTACTGGCTACCTGCCGCGATTTTCCCTCAGTCTTAAATTATATTTTACAGCTCTTAAATAGAATCTTCACAATTCTTTCATTATAAACTATGAATTTTACATGGTTTAGCTTAGAATTTATAGCTCTGAATACTCCAAAACTAATTATTTTTCAGAAAATTATTCTTTAGCCTTTAATTTTAGGCTGTTTCTTTCGCTTAAAAATGCAGTTGACAAAGCGATATTCCTCTTGTCACTCGTGAACTTTCTAATCGAATATCTTTAAAACTAATGATTATACGAATATAGTGTTCACACAAAAAATTAATAGTTTTGAAATTTCTTTTCAAAAAGTATAACTTTGGTCTTTGGTGCATATTTTTTTCTTTTTTGTTTCATCAGTTCTTATTTAAAAATGGCTGACAACGTTGGATATATTCGCTTTTGACCACCTGCTCACTGTGGACTGTGATTGGTCAAAAGTATCCGGTACCGATAAAGTTTTACATCTCCGCTCTGGGCTTCCGTTACCAGCTTCCAATACGTTCGTTGTAGGCCAAAATATGAGTCTCGAAAACGTGAGTGCCGGGATCTTGGAAATTCGGTACCGGGAATTTTCCTCCACGGAAACTTCTCGGCATGTTCGTTGTAGGGCCCCTGCTTCACGTTAACTCGATTCCCACATCAAAGGGATTTCAAAAGAAACCGCCGAAGTTGCCAGTCTCTAAAGGGTCCTTAAGGCGCGTCTCCACATTCTTCCCATTTCAAATCACAATGGCGGACCTCTACAAAAGTGGTTTAGAACAAGATATGAGGGTTGGTCAACATTTCAGAATTGACAGTAAAGTCCGGTTTCCATTTGCGCTCATTCTTCGGCTTCTATTCAGAATCCTTTGATGTGGTTAGCTAGCTCAAAGCTAGCTCAAAACCCTTGAACGGGGATGGAAATGGCCCCCTGCTGAGATAATTGAACGGTCGGGGTAGATATCTTTGTCAATTTTGCATGCTTTCCTTTGAGGTAACTGCGAAATCTGATAAAAAAGGGCTACAACTGATGACAAGACATTTGGCTCTTTGTGTCGGAAGCGTGATTAATGACCGTTTTGAGCGTTGATCTTGAGCCCAAGTCGAAACTGGCCTTAAATCCACCAATGACCAACAGCGTGCGAAATCCCTATTCCGTAAAAAATTATCTGTCAAGTACTGACAGCTACGATCCCCCATAGGGGATTATCTGTTATCTGTAAAAGGGTCGGAAGTGAAAGGAACATTGACACTTCCGCTAATTATCGAACCTAAAAGAAGTTTTCAAGAATTAATCGTTGCTAAAGAGTGCAACATTACATTTTAAGGTTTTTTTTTTTTTTTTTTTTTTTTTTTTTTAAGAACAGTTTGAGGAAGACGAAGGGGGGGGGGGAGATTTACATTACCTTTCCGTTATGGCATCAAGCTAAAAATCAGTTCAAAAAAAATTGAACGAAAAAATGCGAAATATGTTTTTTTTAATGAATATAGTAACCGTTGATGAGAAACGCAAGACAAATTACCACATCTTTTTAAAGAAAAATAGACTAAAATTATTCCGTCATCCTAAATTAAATTCTGCTTTGTACAGCAATTTGTGTCTACTAGAGATGTAAATTGACTTCTTTTTTTTTTCATTCTTCTTTTTTTTTCTTTTTTTTTTTTTCTTTCTTTGTAATAATGTTATGAAGTTTATTTAAATTCTTTCTTTTTTTTCTTTTTAAATAAATGTTATTAAGTTTATTTAAAATTTTAAACTGTTTCTTTTCTTTTTCTCTCCCCCCCCCCCCTCTTTCTTTCTTATATATAATATATATCTATATAATATATATCTAAATAAAGAGAAGTGTCTGTGTGTGTGTGTTTGTCTGGGCTTTTGCGCTCACACTATTGATCGCAGAGCTTCCAAATTTGGCATATAGGTACCTGGGACCCTGCAGGTGTGCACCTCATCAAAATTATTTCGAATTTGAATTTTTTAAATTAATGTTTTTTCGATTTTAAATGTTGGTTTTTATGCTTCATTTTTCATAAATTTAATTCTTTTGCTTCAATCGTCTGAGTTGGAGGTCTGCACTGGCCAAAATTTTCAGGCCCGGGCCCTGCTCGGCCCATTAAAAAGGTTTGCTTACCCGGCCCGGCCCGTTTCTTTTTTACTAGCGCGCGGCCTGGCCCGGCTCGCACAAAAAGCGATAAAATCAGGCCCGGCCCGATTCAAAAATATGTAAAATTAAAAAAAAGCATGACTTTTTACGAAAAAGATTTTTAGTATGTGTTTTGCAGAGGTTTTATATAGCTAAGCAATAGAATGTTCTTTAACAAAACTGCTGAATGTTTACAAGATATTTATATATAAACGGTATTTCATTATTACAGACGTACAGAAGGCACAAAGACAGACAGAAAGTCAAATCGAAAATATTAACATTCCTCAAACAATATAGGAAGATATTTAAAATGGTTAATAGTACTAAAAATACACTTTCAACTACTTCCTGTTATATACCGTAATGTATCCAAATCTTTCATGTGATCCGGTAAACAAAACTTTAATGCTAATCCAACCATATTCAATAAAAAAGATGTTTTTGCACATGCTAAAATTGATGCTACTTTCATCCAGTGCCCCGGAAAAAAGCAAAAGAAGCCTTAGAGGAAAAATTACAGCAGAAGGATTTTTATAGCCTTCATACCACCTAAACACTACAGACCATAGAAAATAAAGCCTTATATAAATTAACGTATCTAATTTCTTTTGTTTGTTACATGTACGCAAACTGCTAGTAACATGCATATTATTTTGAATTAGAAACCACCTAATATTACTTTAAATAAAATATATTAATTTCGAGACATGTTTAAAATATTTGCGGAAAATCACATCGCGAAGAGTCAAGCTGATAGACAATTAAATTGTAGTTACAGACACCTTTTAACAAAATAAAATTTTATTACCCGCTATTACCTACATATTATATGTGTTTTTTGGAGATATTATATGCATTTTTGGAATTTTCCAGTAAGAGAAACTTGATACATGTGTAAAGACATATAAAACAGAGTTCACACAGCGAGTTAAAAAAATAAGAAAAAGAATTACGAGAGTTATTTTTTTAAACACCAATTTATGAGATCTAAAACTGAACTATCTAATCAGAATGGCCATTAATTTTCCTGCAAAAACCACATATTATATAAAAAAAGAAAGGTATCTAAAATGGATTGATGTATCAATTTTCAAAAAAAATCGTTAGAGCCGTTTTTGAGATACCAATTTTTACCAAAACTTGGTATACTCAATTATTGACCAGGAAACAATAATTTCATACAAAAGAATATTTAAAAAGATGTTAAAATGGCGAGTTTGAAAATAATCCGTACAGCCGTTTTTAAAGAAACGCACTTGCGTAACCTGAAATTGAGCTATTTATACAAGACACCTACCAATTTCCCTGAACTAGAAAACTATATCATTCGAAATTACATCTAATGGAGTGTTTATATAGCAAATTTGAAGAAATCGTTAGAGCCGTTTTTGAGATACGGATTTACGGTCCCACTTCCGGTTTTCACAGAAAACTTTCACAGTTTATATTAGTCACTCTCGTCACAATAAAAATAAAATTGTATAGAGAGGAAGGGGTAAAAGTGGAGAGGGGGGAGAGACTAAAAGAAAAAAAACCGAAGCTCCTGCCTATTTTGTAGAAAATACAATAGAGTTCTGAACAAACCAGAATTAAAACAATTTAATTTAGGATGATCTAACATTTTTTTTTCTAAGTCTATTCTTCTATATAAAGACATGTCTTAACAGTGTTGCGTTTCTTAACAACGGTCACTGTATTGAGATTGGAGTCTGTAAATTAAAAGAAAAAAAAGCAATATATTTGGAGTATTTAGGTATTATACACGTCAACAAAGAAACTAGCGGTGATTTTGATGAATTTGGGATAAGTCTATTTAAAATACTAGTATATTTAAATTTAATAATTTTCTGAAATAATTAAATTACATTACATTTTATTACTGAAATTATAAAAAAAAAAAAAAAAAAAAAAAAAAAAAAAAATCATTATTTAAATAAAAATGGATAATTTCCCAGGATTTGTTTCGACACTGTCGTTACAAAAGAAGGCTAATATCCGTAGTGGACAGGAAAAAAAAAAGAAAGAAACCAAAGCTTCTGTCTATTTCTTAGAAAGTACAATAGAGTTCTGAGTAAAATATAAATTAATTTAATTTAGGGTGATGTAACTTTTTTTTCTTTTTATGTCTATTCTTCTATATAAAGACGTGTCGTAACAATGTTGCGTTTCTTAGCAACGGCCACTGTATTGAGATTACATTCTGTAAATTAAAAGAAAAAATGCAATATATTTGGAGTATTTAGATATTATATATGTCAACAAAGAAACTAGCGGTGATTTTGATGAATTTGGGATAAGTCTATTTAAAATACTAGTATATTTAAATTTAATAATTTTCTGAATTTAAAAAGGTGTTAATATGGCGAGTTTTGAACCGCGAATACAATACTTCCATTACCTAAGGTAGCAAGGTAATGGAAGTAAAAAGGAAAGTTTCACAGTTTATATTACGTCATTCTCATCACAATAAAAAGCAAATTGTATAGAGGAGAAGGGGGGAAAAGGTGAGGGGGGGGGGGGGAGAAGACTGAAAGAAAGAAACCGAAGCTCCTGTCTATTTCATAGAAAATACAATAGAGTTCTGAGCAAAACAGAATTTAAACAATTTAATTTAGGATGATGTAACTTTTTTTTTTTTTTCTAAGTCTATCCTTCTATATAAAAACACGTCGTAACAGTGTTGCGTTTCTTAGTAACGGTTACTATATCGGGATCGGATTCGGTAAAGTAAAAGAAAAAAGCAATATATTTGGAGTATTTACGTATTATATATCCCTTGATGAATTTGATGAATTTGAGATAAGCCTATTAAAAATACTAGTATATTTAAATTTAATAATTTTCATAAATAATTAAATTTAAATTACATTTTATTACTGAAATAATTAATTTTTTTTCCTTTTGTATAATATATATATATATATATATATATATATCGGAAACAGAAATAAAAATCTGGTGTGAAACAACTACACATAGTATATGCATTTTTTGAAAATTTCCAGTAAGAGAAACTTTATACATGTGTAAAGACATATGAAACAGAGTTTACACAGCAAATTAAAAAATAAGAAAAAAAAAATGATAGTTATTTTTCGAAACACCAATTTATGAGATCTAAAACTGAACTATCTAATCAGAATGACTGTTTTTTTTCCTTTAATAACAACATAATACTTGAGATTGGATTTATATTTTCAAAAAAAAAAAAAAAAAATCGTTAGAGCCGTTTTTGAGATACTAATTTTAACAAAACTTGACATACTCAATTATTGACCAGAAAACAATAATTACATACAAAAAGATATTTAAAAAGGTGTTAATATGGCGAGTTTTAAAATAATTCATACAGCCGTTTTTAAAGGAACGCACTTACGAGACCTGAAATTGAGCTATTTATAAAGGACGCCTGTCAATTTCCCCGAACTAGAAAACTATATCATTCTAAATTACATCTAATAGAGTGTTTATATAGCAAGTTTGAAGAAAATCGTTAGAGCCGTTTTTGAGATACGGATTTACAGTTCAACTTCTGGTTTCTGATGACCCACGTCCGTTTTTCCAATCTTCACCAAAATTTAGAAACTTCATTTGTACACCAGACCTGTATCAATTCTGAAGCTTTATCTCTGATGAATTTGGGATAAGTCTGTTTAAAATATTCGCATATTTAAATTTAATAATTTTCATAAATAATTAAATAAAAAAAACATTATTCAAATAAAAAAGGATAATTTAACAGGATTTATTTCGTCGCTGTTGTCACAAAAGAAAACAAATTCTATCCAGAGTGGAGATAGAGAGAGAGAAAACTGACAGAAAGAAAGAAACCGAAGCTCTTGTCTATTTCTTAGAAAAAATATTAGAGTTCTGAGTAAAATGGAAATTAATTTAATTTAGGGTGGTGTAACTTTTTTTTTTTTTCTAAATCTATTCTTCTGTATAAAGTCATGTCGTAACAATATTGCGTTTCTTAGCAACGGTTACTATATCAGAATCGGATTCGATAAAGTAAAAGAAAAAAGAAATAAATTTGGGGCATTTAGGTATTATATTCCTTCAACAAAGAAACTGTCGAATATTTTCATGTATTTGCGACAGTTATATTTAGTTTATTTAAAATTAATAATTTTCATAAATGATTAAATTTAAATAACATTTCAGTGCTGAAATTATAAAAAAACTCTTTACTCAAATATAAAAGGATAATTTCACAAAATTTATTACGTCACTGTCGTGACAAAGGAAAGCAAAATTCTATTCACAGTGGAGAAAAAAAAGAAAAGAAAAAAGAAACGGAAGCACCTGTCTATTTCGTAGAAAAATACAATAGAGTCCTGAGCAAAACACAAATTAAATAATTAAATTTAGGGTGATGTAACTTTTTTATCATAAGTCTATTCTTCTATATAAAGACATATCGTAACAATGTTGCGTTTCTTAGCAACGGTTACTATATCAGAATCGGATTCGTTAAAGTAAACGAAAAAAGAAAGTAATAAATTTGGAGTATTTAGGTATTATATTTCTTCAACAAAGAAACTGTCGACGATTTTCATGAATTTGTGACAGTTATATTTAGTTTATTTAAAATTAATAATTTTCATAAATAATTAAATTTTAATTACATTTCAGTACTGAAATTATAAGAAACTCATTACTCGAATAAAAAAGGATAATTTCACAGGATTGATTTCGTCATTGTCATCACAAAGGAAAGCAAATTCTATCTACAGTGGAGGGGGAAAAAAAGGAGAAGATAGATAAAAAAAAGAAACCGAAACTCCTGTCCATTTTGTAGAAAATACAATAGAGTTCTGAGCAAAACAAAAATTAAATAATTTAATTAGGATGATGAAACTTTATTTTTTCTAAGTCTTCTTCTATATAAAGACATGTTTCAAAAGTGTTGCATTTCTTAGCAACGGTTATTATATCGGGATCAGATTCTCTAAAGTAAAGGTTGGTTAGTTGGGTTTTACGTCGCACTAGTGCTGCGCAGATGGGCAATTGGCGACGGTCTGGGACACACCCCCTAGAGGTGGTCCGGAGACATGCCATCACAATTTTGATCCCTACGGAAGGGATGGCTCTCCCGCTTCGGTGACCCCCAGAGGTATAATTTTTGATGGGAACATGGAGGACATTGCGGTCACGACAGATTTTACGTGCACCAGCCACCATTAGTGTACACGACGGTTTTGGGCCGGCTCGAGTACCGAACCCGCAATCTTCCAATTACGAGTCCGGCGCTCTACCGACTAGGCTACCAGGACAAAATAAAAAATTTGGGGTATTTTGGTATTATATCCCTTCAACAAAGAAACTAGCGATGATTTTTATGAATTTACAATAGGTATATTTAGTTATTTAAATTTAATAATTTTCATAAGTAATTAAATTTAAGTTATATTTCATTACTCAAATTTCAGTATTTTACCACGTTGTTATTAATTCGGTTTCTTGTTTGTGTGTTTGTTTGTCCAATACAAATCTTGCAATCGATTTTTAAGTAACTTCCCGACTAGCTAGACATTTGAAATTTTTAGAATGGCTCAGAACACGATAATGCATTTTTAAAATATTTTTAGACAATTGTTTCGGGTCCCATTTGCCTTCGATAGCGTTTATATGATTCAGCAATCATATAATTTCCCGACTAGCTAGACATCTGAAACTTTTGGAATAGCTCAGAACACTATGAAAATGCATTTTTTTAAATACTTTTAGCCAATTGTTTCGGGTCCCCGCTGCCTTCGGTAGCGTTGGTATGATCCAACAATCATATAACTTCACGACTAACTACACATTTGAAATATTCAGGTTTTTGCAGCAACTATCTCAGAACTACTACATAGAATTTCATACATATTGATATGTAGTTGCACTTTGACGGAAATTAGTGTCTATTAAATTTTGAGAAAAATGTTCAACAAGTTGCGCTTTCATTCCGTTGTTTCCAAATTTTAGACATGACGGAACCACAGGACTTTCTTATACACCTGTTGAAACATATATACTGTCACGAAAACATTGAAATTTTTGTGTCAGATTATAATTAGGTTAGTAAACAAAAAAAAAAAAAAAAAAAAAAAAAATAAGAAAGAAAGAAAGAAATTTGGGGTAAACTAGCGATGACTTTGATAAATTTGCGCTGAAGTAATTATCATAAGTAAATCATTTCAAACTTCATTCCATTACTCAAACTCTATTTTAATTATAAAAAAGAAATTTTAAATAATAGTCTTTTTCTTTTATTTATTTATTTATTTATTTATTTATTTTTCATTATTTGTTATTCATCTTGAAATTTGGTCACTGTTTGGAGACTATGGCAAATTTGAAAATAGGTTTATTTGGAAATTTCGACCGTTATATGGACGAAGGCGGACTAGTTTTAAATATTGGCTGACAAGAAAGCACATTCCGATTTTTCTAATTTTTAAACATGTCAATATAGGACAAAATTTCCTATAAACTTGCTCAATGAGAATTATGAATTATTTTTTACAAATTATTAGGAAATTAAAAAAGAACTATTTATAATAGTAATAGCCAACTAAGGAAAAAATACTTGAGCACGTAAAACTGATGCCTACCCCCCCCCCCCCCCCTTTCCTAGGAGAGGAAATTTTCAATACGGATATCTATCAAAAGAAGTTATCAATGCCTTTAAAAGAAACGACTGAACCATTCATCTGTTATAATTAAAAATATATATATATATTACATCGATTAATTAAAAAAATCGATTTTTTTAAATGTTATTATTATTATTATTATTATTTTATTTTTAAGACATTTTTTAAAGGTATTTTTTGTAGAGCATACAATCAACTTTTTTTGTACATTTCGTGTTACGCTTCTAAGAGAAAAAAAAATCTTCTTCAATCAGCATGGAACAATTTAATAAATAATTTGTATTGAGTAAATTTTTGTATAGGGAAATATAGAAGAATGTTTTGTGATGTCCACAACGGCCACACTAGGCGTGTGTGAGATGCCCTTCGTGGTGGGTCTTTCTAAAGAGCTCTGTTTTATATTCACGCGAATTTCGGAGAAAACCATGGAAAACTCCGAACGGTGAGATCATTAGCGTTACATTACTTCGAACAAGGTACTTCCCGTGTACTAGCTTTCAGAGCAGTGCTTCTCGGGAACAAAAATTAAGATATATTCAATAAAATCCAGAATGTTAAATAAAACATAATGTTCATAAATTACGCTATATTTTTTCCTTTCTTTTCTTCTCTCTCTTTTCTTTGAACTATTTTAATTTCTTTATTTATTATTATTTATTTATTTATTTATTTTTGTACAAAAACAATATTTAAAAATAAATTATTCTATAATAAATTACATAGTTTATTTAATGACAAATTATCTGTTGCAGCAGTTATTTTAAAATGCTTACATATTCATAATGAAGTTTCAATTTTCTTTCTAGATTTATTTATATAAAATATTCAAATTCTTCCGCGTAAGAGAGAAGCATTAACTTTGAAATTTTAATATTGGAACAAATAACGAAATTTCTGTTAAAACCATTAAACCGTGCAATTGCGTAATTCTTTTTTATTGTAATATTATAATAACAAATTAAATTATTTCGGGTGGTTTTCTATTATTAAAATTATCACCAATTTATTTATTTATTAAAGAACTTATTTTATTACATTAAATTTCAAATTCTACAGATGTTATCAAGTACAAATAATTTTGAATGAGAAATTGTGGGGAAAAAAAAAAAAAAAAAAAGTGTTTCTTATATTTATCCATACAATTCTCTTCCGTGTTTTTAGTGTCCGTGTTTTAGCCCCTTTTTTCTATAGCCCTGAGATAAAATGCTGTTTTGTGATAGTTTCTTCTAAGAAATCTCCCCCTTTTGAAAGAACTCATCCGAGGGCGTGTCAGGATCATCAATCAATAGGAATTACTTCCTCTGGTGGGAGAATCCTTCTATACTCCGGGAAAGGATAAGTTGACAGTGTGTACAAGCCTGTAGAATTTGTACTTCCGCGATAGAAAATAGTTCTTTACTATATTTAAGTGTAATAAACTTTTTAATCGATTTTTTTTAATTCTGGTAATTGAAAAATGATTGTTTATTTAAACTAATCGTATTTATGTTAACACTTAGTATTTTTTGTAATAGATAAACATAAATTGTATATGAATGTATTATTTCGCAAAGAAAGTCTGTTGGCGAAATGGTGCCGTGCTCGAAGCTCACATGCTCGAAGCTCACAGTAGTCAAATCGTGTTTGAAGCTCACATTCACCAATATCTCGTGTTCCAAGCGCACAAATATATTCACCCCTTTCCCCAACGCATCAACTTGACAGGTGGGATTAGATTAGACCGTGGCCGTAGCGCACGTGACGTCACTGCGATAAACATTGACAGATGATTCCGCACGTGCTTTAGAATGTAGTCAAAAGTGGGATAAATAGATAAATATATATGGAGGCTTTTAATTGAAAAATCTGTATTAAAATGCTTTTAATACACAGGAAGGAGATTTTTCAGATTTTCTGCTGATTTAAGCTTTTTTGTACATTTAGCTTTTCAGGTTTTTTTTTTAGCATTTTTTATATTTCTGGTGTGTATTTGTTCTTTTTTTATACATTGAAGATTAAAATAAATATTTATTACTCTAATATAATGGATTTTGTCATTGAAATTCTAGTTGTCTTGCCTTTGCGTACAGTTTCAGTTATTTTATATTTCTGCAAATCTCATCCCTGAATATAAAAATATTTTTTTCTATGGGAGATTATAGAGAAAAAATAATTAAAGAGTTATTTAATATAAAAATATAATTAAAAATGATTGCTTTTATTAAAAATCAAAATGTTTAATAATAAAATTAATTTGTTCAATAGAACTATTTGAGCTTTTAATTAAAAAATCTATTTCTAAATATTTTCATTAAAGATTAAAAAAAAAAAAAAAAAAAAAATAAAAATAAAAAATAAATAAAAAATCTAGAAATCTAATTTAACTAATATATATATTTAATAACTAAATTAAATTAATTGAGATTGTTTAGTATTATTGTTTCGGCTTTTAATAGAAAAATCTTTACTAAAAATTTTTTTATATTATTAAATATTTATTTTCCATGAACGATAATAATAATAATAATAATAATAAAATCTAGTTAAAAAATCATCCAATAAAATATTCTAATTAAAAAATAATTTATTTTACAATTAATTGAAATTACTTAATTCTATTTTTTGGACTTTTAATTAAAAGGCCTATTTCAGTAGCCGAGCGGTTCTGCTCTCCAAGCTGATAGATTAGTGTTAGTGTTGATGTCTAGGAATAGGGCCGATTGTCTACCCTAGGGTCCTAGGCCCGAGGGGGAGTGCCTTCCATGGCGGACTTTCTAAGGGGTCCTATCCCATATTTACGCAAGTTTATGAGAAAACCACGTAAAACCCCGAACGACTAAGCCGACGAGCACGGACCTGGGATCGAACCTGGCATCTCAGGTCTACCAGCTTTGAGCACAGAACCGCTCGGCCGCTCGTGGGCCTTGATAAATTGGAATTGCCGGGTTCCCGCTTGTCAACCTAGAAATTCGGAATTTTCCATGGTTTTCTCTGAAAAACGCGTATATACAGGACAAGGCTTCTTAGAAAGAACTCTCGTGAAAGGCATTTCAGCCAGGCTTAGGACCTGCATGTTGTCAGTGTGTTTTAATGCTTAAACCACAACCACCAAAATATTTTTAACTCAAAAATACTTTTTTTTTTTTAAACATATAAATGATTATGTACAAAAAATAATATTAATTAAAAAATCGTTTAAGATTACATTTTAATTAAACATAATTTAATTATTAATGATATAAATTTGAAATAATTAAATTGAGATTGCTTAATACTGTTGTTTGGGCTTTAAAAGGAAAAACCTAATTCAAAATGCTAAACATAAAAATATTTTTTTCTATAATTGATCATAGAAAGTAAGTAACTAAAATTATTTTACTTAAAAAAACTTTAAAAGAAAGAGTAAATTAATTATCTAATAGCTAAATGAATTATCAAAAATATAAATTTTAATAATTATATTAGCTATGATTCCTTAGTACAATTTTTTCTGCTTTCAAAAGAAAAATTATCTAAAAACACTTTTAATATTAAAATATTTTATTTTCTGTGAATAAATATGGAGAAAAAAAAAATAGTTAAGGATCTAATTAAAATTATTTTATTTAAAATATTCTAATAGAAAAAGTAAATTCATTAATTAATTATCTAAAAACTAAACGTATTATAAATAATAATAGTAATCAAATTAGCTTAGATTGCTTGATACAATTTTTTCTGCTTTCAATAGAAAAATTTATTTTAAAATACTTTTAATATTAAAATATTATAATTAAGTTAGTTGTAATCGCTGAATAAAATTATTTGAACTTTTAATTAATAAGCCGAGAAGTTCTGTTCTCCAAACTGGTAGACAGGAAGTGCCGGGTTCAATTCGAGGTCATGGTTGTCGACCCTCATGTTCTCAGTCGGCTTTAACACCTAAACTACCATCACGAAATTATTATTAATATAAAAAGTTATTTTAATCAATGATTATATATAAAAAAAAATTATTAATATATCATAACTAAAAACTAATTTAATTATCAAAAATATTTTTTTAATAATTAATTTAGATTACTCAATATCATTTTTTGGGCTTTTAATAGAAAAGCTATTTCAATATACTTTGTAATATAAAAATATATCTTTTGTCATGATTACAGAACAAAGAAATAATTAAAATTATATTATTTAAATAATCTAAAATGAAATTTTACATTAAAATATACACAATTTTACTCATTGGTGTGCCACTCACACTATTTTAGACTAAAATTTGATAACAATGTATGTTTTCATTAACATTGACTGCCAAATTTATACTCCAATCATAACTTTTGAATTATAACTTACTAATATTTTACCAGAAATCGATTTATCAATATGTTGATAATTTAGGTGGGGGTGTTATTATTATTATTATTATTATTATTATTTTATTTTATTTATTTATTTATTTTTTTCAGACTGTACCTTCGTATTGTAAGTTCCGATTTCTAGTTAAAAAATACTTACAACAATTAACTTTGATAACAAAGACATTCCACAAATTATGTGTAGTCTTATATATAATCTGTGAATTTTATATAAAACATATATAGTACTTAAGATTGACTTATTAAATAAAACTGCGTTAAATAGATACACGAACAATCATTTCGGGCCATTATTCCTGATATATATTTTTTATCCACCCCCGAAAATATTTATGTAAATAAGCAGAAAATAATTTTATTAAATAATTTAATTCCTAGTTCCTGCCTTAGTTCAAAAAATAACTCATAAACTGAATTGCGCTTCAAAAACCATCTTCCTCGACCTCCCCCTCCCCCCCCCTGCTCTTCGGAAAAAGGGATTAGTCTCTTCCCACCTGTCAAGTTGATGCGTTGGGGAAAGGGGTGAATATATTTGTGCGCTTGGAACACGAGATATTGGTATATGTGAGCTTCAAACACGATTTTCCTACTGTGAGCTTGGAGCACGACACCGGCGAAATATTGGCGGAAGAGGGAATACCGGAAGCAACCTTTTAACCCCTATTGTGAATGCGAAGCAGTTAGGTGTGGCTAATAGATTACTTTATTTCCGAAAATTTGAAGATAATTAATGCACAGTCCGTTTCTTTAATTTCACAACTATTAAAGACAGAGTAAAAATTTTGACGGATTTGAACTTTTCGGAAATTTTTACACCCGATTCATACCAAACTTGTCAATGAAATATTCAAACTAACAGGAATGAGGAAAAATATATTTCGATAAATATATATATATATATTTTGTTATTATTATTACATTGATAATATAGTTTCAATTCGTCTATGCGTTGTTAGATAAAATATTTTTATTCCCAATACCAACAAATAATCTGGTGTTTACATTAATTTTTACAATGCACTATATACTAATTTTTTTTTTTTCCCCTTAACAAAACAATAAAAGAAAAATATAATTATCTTTAATAATAATATAAAAAGAATCAGACTTATATATATATATAAAATTTATATATAAATGAGAGACAGATCAATTATTTAAAGCCGAAATTACATAATTAGCAAGTATTCCATTGTAAAACAAATTTTATTTTAATGGATATTTACTTAAAGAAAATTAATTAGGAAATAAATACTGTTGCAGACTTTATAACAAATGGATCGATACCTTGTAGAGAAATTACAAAATTTTAAACATATATAGAGCAATTCTGTAGCAATTTCTATATTGTAGTTTAAAATATTTACTTTTAAAGATATCATTATAAAAAATTTTGATTAGAAAAAGCGTACATTGAATAGAATTATTACTTATAATTCTTTGTATTTAGCTGGTAAAATAATTTCATCGAGTGAATAAAAACTATATTATTTAACAACCATTATGTTTAAATTAAATGAAAACTAAATAAATAAATAAAGGCTGATAGTGTTCAAGTGAATTGAAATGAAATTTAAATTCTGTCCTACACATAGTATAATTTTGTGAAAGAAGCCTGTTTATTTATTGTGTATCCATGAAACTGTACTTCTGACAAGCCTCCTATATTCATAAAAATGCCTCGAAGTTCTTCCAAAAGCTACACAAAAGTCAAAAACATTTTATTTTCAGATATCTAAATTAATTTCAAATGGCTACAAAAATGGTATTGATTCAATTGCTAAGTTTTTCAGTAATCAAGTATGACGGAATTTTCACTCATTTTCTGCAATTGCTCTACATAATTTACTACAATAGCTATTTTTCGATTTAAATATACAAATATCCTTAAAAAAAAAAAAAAAAAAAAAAAGATTGGGTTCTTAACTTTGTTTATAAATTGCAGCCCTTTGAAACGGTTACTATATAAATATCTGAAAAATTCTCTCGAACATTCTCTCAATTTTACCTTTAATACATATATATATAAATTTTAACTGTGCCAAAGGAAAAAATAAATAATAATAAAAAAAAATCATAAAATAAAAAAGATAAATCGTTTTTATTTAGTCTATGCTGGCTGAAAGAAATCGTCCTCAAAAAAAGTTTGAAAACATTGTTTCTGAAAATTTTAAGATTGCTTTTAAATTTAATATCTCGTTAATATCAAAGCATTATTCATTCAATATATCAAAATAAATTGAAAAATGCATGAAATGTCATGCTTTCATTCATATTTCAAAGAACTGAATAACGAAACATTTCCCTTTTTCTTATCTAAAAAAATCTCAATCCAACCTCATAAAAATGCTATGAAAATAGATGTTTCAACTCAGTTTTTTAAAAATAGCAATCGCAAAGGTATGTGTTTATCAGTATTAAATAAAGACATCAAGAAAAATCATATTTATAAGTATATTAAAATTCGTTTTCCTTTCACATGAATTGTGAGTTTCTTAACTTTATTTAGAAATGAATATAAAAATTTTCATATTCACATTTAGCATAAAAAATCGGGGTACAGACAAAATGAATGTATAAACAAATTGTAAACAGAAATTGCCTCTGCATATGAAAATTCACTTTATTTATTTATTTTAAATTAATATTTTTTTTTTTTAAGTTTTAAGTTTTTCATAAAAGCATTAAATTATTTCCACTTTCTCATTTTTTTTACTGCTTTTAACATTTACTGATTAACGGGTAAATAATAATGCAAATTGAAAATCTATTATCTTTTCTTCATTCAGAACTTTTTGTTCATTTTCTCCTCAGAAGATACTGCCATTTATAAATCACAGTTTAAATCTTATGAAAAAATAATTTTTCTGTCAAAATATATTCGAAATATTTTTAAAGTATATTAATAAATAAATAAATAAGTTTCTCTTTAAAGAAAACAAAGACAAAAAAAAATATACATACAGATAATATTTATTTTCCTTTTTCAAAATATTAAACTTTAATTTTTTAAACTTTTTTTTTTCTCTCTCAAGGTAAGATTTAGTATATTACTCAATTTGCAGTAATATGGATTCACAATAAATTGTAAGTAATGAATTTAGTGTCAATTCATTTCCAAAGAAACTAAAAAATATACTCTGAAAAAATATTTTTACTTAAATCGAAAAAAAAAAAAAAACTTTTCCAAATCATCGCTAAATCGCCTTAGAAACATACCTTAGAAACAATTACAATATAAATTTCTGTCTAACATTATCTCTCAATTTATAATATATATATATTTTAACTAGGCCAAAGGAAAAAAGAAAAAAAAAAAAAAATAGTCCTTACGTCCTTAAAAAAAATGTTTGGTAGCATTGTTTCCGAAAATTTTAAGATTTCTTTCTTTCTTTCTTTCTTTCTTTTTTTTTTTTTTTTTAATATCACATTAATATCAAAACATTCTTATCCACTGCATACATGGAAATAAATTGAAAAATGCTATCATGTTCTCATTCATAGTCCAAAGAATCGAATAGCACAATTTCGCTTTTTCTTATCTATAAAAATCACAATCCATTCTCCTAAACATGTTATGAAAATGAATGTTTCAACTCAATATTTTTAAAATAGTAATCACGAAGGTATGTTTGTCAACATTGAATAAAGACATCGAGAAAAATCATATTTATTGGTAAATTAAAATTCATTTCTCTTTCACATAAATTGTGAGTTGAGTAACTTTATTGAGAAATGAATACAAAAATTTTCATATTCATATCTAATATAAAAAATTGGTTCATAAAGACAAATAAATGCATAAACAAATTGCAAAAGGAAATTGCCTCTGCATATGAAAATTCACTATTTTTTTTACTTATTTTAAATAATATATATGTATACTTTTTTTTTTTTACTGTTAAAATTTTCATGAAAGCATTAAACTTTTTCCATTCTCTCATTTTCCTACTACTTTTAAAATTTACTGTTTTACCTATAAATGATAATGCAAATTGAAAATCTATTACATTTTGTTATTTCACAAATGTTAAACATCTGATATATATATATATATATATATATATATATATATATATATATACTAAACCAGTTTTCCATAGCAACACATTCAGTCAAATACATTTCTATTCTGCAAAATTATACTATACGTTAGAAGACAATATTTAAATCATATATATATTCTTTTCTTTTTCAAAACATTTATGTATTATTATTTTCTTTCTTTCTTTATTTTTCTTAAGGTAAAAATTAAGTATACTACTCAATTTGTAGTAATATAGATCTACAAAAGATTGTAAGTAACCAATTTTTAGAGTGAATTCATTTCCAAAGAAAGAAAATATATATATACTCTTAAAAATATATATAACTTCAATCGGAAAAAAAATTCCCGAAATCATTGCTAAATCGCCCGTTTTAGTAACCTAATTAACGCCAAGTGAGTAAAAAGGTCTTCATACTATCTATAACGCTGTCAGGTTAGGCATTCCTCGAGTATAGGGAGGAGTTTGAGTAAAAAATGCGAAATTTTTAGCAAAAATTCATACTTTGCCCCTTTGTTATTAATACGCTTTAAAATTAAACTTTTTTCCTATGAATTAATACTAAGCCTGATTATTTAGAAGATTTTTCCGCTTTTCAGCCTTTCGATATAATAATTTGTTAATTTCTTACGAGCTATGAAAACAATCAAGGCAAATTTCGCATTTTTTAGCTTAAAAATAAAATATTAAAATTTAAAAAAAAATAATTTTTTCAAAGCGAAAATTTTTTACTAGTTGTGCATTTTCTGAATGTAAAAACAGAATATAAAAATATGTAATAGTTAACGAGTTAGAAAGGGGCAAATCTTCCTATACAAATATACGGGCTTTGGTTTCCGGCCACAGTAAGTGGAGAGTCCTCTTAAGGCTGTACATCAGTGAAATCTCCAAAATCCTTTCTCCATGTTAATCCTATGGGAATAAAGGACCTTCAGTTTTCTAAAAATATCTCAAAAGGAAATTGGGATTTTCGAATTTGGATTTTTGCATGCAATTCTTGAAGGTCTTTAGATTTTAGACTATTGGGCATTTTTTTTTTTTTTTAAGTTAATATTTAATGTAATTTCAAAACTCAAACATTATCACGAAAATTATACAAGGCATGAAAAAACTGGAATTTACTCAGTTCTGTTTGAGATATTTGAAATTTTAATTAAGAGGCTAATAACTTATATTTATCTGTGCATTGATTTAAAAATATTGAATTTTTATTAAAATGAAAAAGAGGTATTTTAATAATAAAACAGACTTCCTTATTTTAAAGTTGAATCTTCGTACTCCAAGACCAGTAATCAATCACTTCACAGTGAAGTGGGTCATTCCCCATTTTAGTGTGAGTTTTTCGACCTCCCCTTTTCGTTAATTACGTGGAGGGAAGGGATCTATAAATAGATGTGTAATAGTTATCTGTTTTAAAAACTACTGATGTAAAGATACAAGGAACTTGTGTGTTATTTTTTGTTTTTCAATATTTCAAGCTATTGATTCTTTCAACCTATTTTTTCCTCTTCCCCCCCCCCTTTTTTTTTCCCTTTTGGACAAGTTTTTTTTTTTTTTTCTTCTTTCTGTGTAATTCCATGTTATTTAAAATTAACGCTAATTGAAAAACTGTTAATGTCAGCCAGCGCATGGGTGGCCTTGAACTCAGCTAAATATTATTTTTCTATAAAAATCTTTAATTTTCAACTGAATCTACACATTTTTGGACTGCGAATTCATAATTACGGTCTTTAGCCAATTTTTTCATTTGCGCAAAAACATCTATTTTTTCCCCCCCATTTCATTTCTTCTCTTTCTTTTTCCCATTTCATTTTCTTTCTTTCTTTTTTCTTTAAGAAAGCCTAATATGTTTTTCAATCCAAAAGCTACGTGATTTATGTAACACGAATTGAAAATTTCATCACTGTAAATTCGCAAATTTTAGAATACGAACACATTTTTTCTCATTTTAATAGATTTATATATTTTAATTTCTAACTTTCAACCGATTTTATAGATTTTTGGTCTATAACCCATAATTAATATTTATACCCAAAT
Source organism: Salticus scenicus (assembly GCA_963930645.1). NCBI lineage: Eukaryota > Metazoa > Arthropoda > Arachnida > Araneae > Salticidae > Salticus > Salticus scenicus. Next base: position 8,489,618 of record OZ005651.1, on the reverse strand, counting down.
CTTAACTTTTATCAAAATCTGTTGAGGAAAAAAAAAAAAAAAAAATTAAATACTGTATTACAAAAACCACTTGGCTTATTATCTCTATATATAAATGGCTAAGAGATTTTAGTCTGTTTGTCTGTGTGTTGACGGAAATTGCCACCAGCTTTTCACACCATAGTTAATTTTAAAAAATCTAATTGTCCGATCGATAAGTTGATTAAACCGACGGATTCAGAAAAAAATGCCCCTTTCATTTGGTACCTTATTTGTAACGAAATTTTAATTAATTTTTTTAAAATTAATTAAAATATGAAAATAACTTGGTAAAAACTTTAAAAATGGACATATAAATTTTTAATTATTGCCAAAATAAATAAAATAACGAATTATTATTTTTTCCCCCAGCATAAAATGCATAGATATTGTATTTTATATAGATCTATCATCCCCATATTATCGTGCAAAGATTTTTGATGCCGAAAAAAATTTTGGCACCAGACAATAGGGAGTATAAAACTGGGAAATAGTAATAGAGTAGAATGTTAATGAATTTTTAAAATGTCGAAATATTGCGCGGCTTTTAAGTGTTGCAATAAATATATGAAAAGAAACGGGATAAGTTTTCATAAATAAGTTATATACAAGTAATAGTAGAGAAGAAAATAGAGTACTGTCCCAGTGGAGGTGCGGAGGAACGGAAGTGAGGATCCCTCCACCGTCGATAACAGTCGATAAGAGAACCTCCACCGTAGATGAGGAAGTTGTTATGATAAAGAATTTAATGAATCTTTAATTATGATTTAAAATTAATTTTAAACTTATAAAAAAAATTATGATTTTAAAATTAATTTTAAACTTAATAAATAATTTAATGAGATAAAAACAGGCAATGTATTTCGAGGAGTTAGCATTTTTCGCGATGGTCAGAAAATTTAATTGAATGAATTTAGGTGTTGTCATTCGGAGATTTATATTAGTAAATATTTATAGAACATGTTGATTTAGGAGAAAATAATTATGGTATTATAAAATTAAGTGATATTTATAAGATGCCATGAACCAATCAAAAGCATGGATTTTTAATTCATAGTATTAGCATTATGAAATTAGGTATGAGGGTTTCTAAGTGATTTTTAGTACGCAAGTTTCAGGAAAAACCACGGAAAACTTTAAATCTGGTATAAAGAATGGGTCTATTTAGATAATAATTAAAATTCTACTGTTTAAACGATAAAGATTTTTAAAATTTCAAGTCTTTTAGTAAATTCTAAATTTATATTAGTAAATTTTTATAGAGTTTATAAAATTAAGCACTTTGTGAAATTAAGTGTTGATTATATATATATATATATATATATATATATATATATATATATATATATATATATATATATATAAATAATTTCGATCACATAATGATTATAAAATTAAGTGATTTTACTACGCAAGTTTTGGAAAAAAAACCACGGAAAACTTTAAATCCAGTATAAAGAATGGGTCTATTTAGATAATAATTAAAATTCTACTGTTTAAACGATAAAGATTTTTAAAATTAAAATTTCTTATTACCTAAGTCGTTTAGTAAATTAAGAATCTTGTAAAAATAAGATATTTAGATTGCAGTAAGTGTTTTAATTAATCTTAGAAAAATTCTAGAACATTTAAATACTGTCTGTCTATGTGTGTGTGTGTTTTCATATGATTAAGCATCGTTTTCGTAGAGTTTTAGTGCATAATTAAGGAAATAAATTATTTTTCAGGGAAATAAGCAATAATTTTAGTGTTTCATTAGTAATTTTAATGAAAAATTGTGATATAATATAATTTAAATAAATAAGACTTACCTTCACTGTAGATGCATCGCGTCTTGGCTTTCCAATCAAGCAGGATGAAATGCTAGATAACAGTTATCTGTTGTTTTATCATACGGTGATACTACCTTCTGACGTAGCGAAAACAAACTTTTTTTCAATATTCTTATGTATGTGAGAGCGCTGAAACTTAAATTCACAATAATAGCTATATGGAATTAAGTGGTATTTAGATACAAATATTTTAAGGACATATCAATTTTATTTTTAGAAAGTTTCACATGTGGGAGATTTAAATATTATGTAAGAAGGTATTTTTATGTAGATAAGCAGTTTCCGTTTAAAAAATATGTGATTTAGGATGAAACTTTGATAGGGAATTCACATAGGTAATTACTGAGCTGCGGTAACTGATAGCGTTTCCCAAATATTTAAAGTGTTAATATCAATCGTTTTTATTTTCTTGGATAAAGTCTATTGATATATTTTTATCAACTACCTATTAATAGTGTAAAGTTTAACTAAGAATTAATTAATAATTGCGTTGAGGTTTTGAATGTGTAATGATGATATTTTTAGACATGTACTCAGCTTTGTTATGACGTAGAATTGAACCCGTCACCTTTCAACTGAAGTCTTAACCAATTAGAAATTTATTAAATTTTGAATTGAACCCGATACTTTTCAACTTAAGTGCCCATATTTAATATTGTATTTTTAGATGAAATGAGTGATTATTAAAAGTTAAGCATAATAGAAAAAGTAGCATAGGAATTCACCCTAATGAAGTGATTTAAGATTAAAATTAAACTAAATTTGAAATATTTAATCTATGTTTAATAAAATGAGTGATTATTAAAAGTTAAGCATAATAGAAAAAGTAGCATATGAATATTTACAGTGCTTACTGCAACAGAAAACAAGCATAGAAAAACAATTAAAAATAGGTCAAGAAAAACATAAACTATATACAATCTGTTAAAATAAAATCAGTCTCAGTCCCTTTGATGACAAATGATACATTGCTGAAGATGAAATAACAAGTTTAGCATTGCGAAATTGATTAAGATTTAATATTGCAAACTCAATTATATTGAGTGAAATTATATACAATACTTATTAAATAAGTAATACTTGTAAATGATGCAAAAATGTTGAAGTACATTAAGGTTTAATAGTTACTTAGTTATATTTTATGTGCATATATAGTACTTTTTGTGATGTAATATAGCTTATTAGTTGAACAATAGTTATAAATGATGCAAAAATGTTGAAGTCCATTAAGGTTTAATACTTATATTTTATGAATTTATATAGTACTTTTTGTGATGTAATGTAGCTTATTAGATGTCCAATACTTATAAATGATGTAAAAATGTTGAAGTACATTAAGGTTTAATAGTTACTTAGTTATATTTTATATGCATATATAGTACTTTTTGTGATGTAATGTAGCTTATTAGATGAACAATACTTATAAATATTGCAAAAATGTTGAAGTACATTAAGGTTTAATACTTACTTAGTTATATTTTATGTGTGTTTATAGTACTTTTTGTGATGCGAAACAAAATATTCCCGGAGGGGGATAGTAGTTTTCAAGCGATTTAACCACAGGAATATACTCCGTTTAAGATAGAAATAGATGCAAGATTTAGAATTTTTTTTTTTTTTATGTGTTTGAGGATAAACTAAATTTGGCTATTAAAATAACATATCTGCTAATATTTGGCGAGATTTTTTAATGTATTTGGCAATAAATACTGATTTGGCATTAAACATAGAGTATAAATTCAGTCTCGTAGAAAATTTAATCAGTTGTTGACTTGTTTTCGTGGTTCAGTTTTCATACAGCATTTTTAAAGTTTTACTTTGATTAAATTTATAATGGATCTATCTGAGGAAGTTTCTGTTCATCAACAACCCTCTTCATCATGTTTTGAAGATGAGACTTTACACTTAATGGATGTAAAGGCATATATTTGTGATGTGTGTAAGAAAGCATTTAGGAGATCGTACGATTGTAAGAAACACTTAAAAATTCATGAAAAACCTCACATAGGATATGGATGTGAGTACTGTATGGAAAATTTCACTCGTAAACGGGATTTATTAAAACATAATTCAAGAATTCCTAAAAAGACTTTACATAAACACGGTTGTGACGAATGTACTGAAGTGTTTAGGACTAAACAAAATTTATTAAAACATAAAAAAATGCAACATCGAAAGGTTTTACCTGAATATCTATGCATTGAATGCAATGAAAGTTTTCGATATAAGTATGAATTATTACGACATAACAGAAAAAATCATCGTAAAGATTCTTCTGCTTACATGTGCACAAAATGCAATGAACGAAATACTCTACCAATCAACAACTTAGTCAGTGAAAATATGAACTTAACGAATTTTTTGAATACTGCTTTTTTAACCAACAGCTATTCTTTAACCAAAAGCTTTCATGATGAAAATAATATGTATTTATTAATATTTTTAAATAATGAAAATATGAATACCGAACGCATAACACAAAATAATGACTCACCAACCAACAACTTTGAGAGTGTAAATGCGGACTTAACGAATTTTTCAGATAATCAAAATAATGTTTACGGTTCATCAGGCAGTGAAAATGTGATCTTATCAAATGTTTCGAATAATAATACATACAACGTTTTACCCACTGCTAATGAAAATATGAATACCAAATGTTTAACACAAAGTAATATTTATGACTCACCAGCCAACAACATTGAGAATATAAATGTGGACTTCACGAATTTTAATGAAGAGTGTATGAGTAATCGAAACAATTTTTCACTGGTGAGCACTGATAACGACTTGTTGAAATTTTTAGATAATTTTAATGTAGATTGTATGAGTCAATATAACCTTAACGATTTAACAACAACAATTTAGATTTTTATGAAGCTGTTTATATATTGATAATAAAATATTTTAATCAAAAATTGTGTTTTTATTATGAAATTACTTTCTACACAACATTTCATCTTACAATTGATACGTTAAGTCACGAAAAAAATCTAAATATGTGTAAACTTTTCTTACACATAACATATTGTAAATATATTTTTTTTTTTTTTTTGCTTTCTTATTATCTAAATCGTTTATATGCAATAAGACTTAGTGATTTTAATTCGGTTTAAAGAAATGTTTTATATAAAAATTCCCCCCTACAAACTGATATGGAACGAAGTGACTTATAAAAAGTGGCTATCAATGTACAGGGCGAATTGCTGCAAACCCTTAATGGTATGCCTAAAACCTTTATTATAAACAAATTTTTGTTATCCTATATGCCCAAGGTGCGAAACCGTGGCATTGCCTAATATGACGTATCTAGTACGTATCTACTACGTCACATATACTACATTAGAAAGCTTACCACGTGATTTTGATAAGAAATAGCGTTATCGCTCATTTCACCTCGTGCGACTGGAAGAGAAGAACGCAAATTAAAACTGTGTTGAGGTAAGTCTAATTTTTATATCATTTATTTAATATATATTTAAACATAAATAAAGAGACATGTGTTTTACATTAAAAAATATTTTTATTAAAAACTTATCCAATATAGTGTTACATTTGAACGGTTTCGCACCTTGGGCATAGAGGATAACAAAAATTTGTTTTTAATAAAGGTTTTAGGCATACCATTAAGGGTTTGCTGCAATTCGCCCTGTATATTGATAGCCACTTTTTATAAGTCACTTCGTTCCATATCAGTTTGTAGGGGGGAATTTTTATATAAAACACATTTCTTTAAACCGAATTAAAATCACTAAGTCTTATTGCATATAAACGATTTAGATAATAAGAAAGGAAAAAAAAAAATATTTACAATATGTTATGTTTACACATATTTAGATTTTTTTTCGTGACTTAACGTATCAATTGTAAGATGAAATGTTGTGTAGAAAGTAATTTCATAATAAAAACACAATTTTTGATTAAAATATTTTATTATCAATATATAAACAGCTTCATAAAAATCTAAATTGTTGTTGTTAAATCGTTAAGGTTATATTGACTCATACAATCTACATTAAAATTATCTAAAAATTTCAACAAGTCGTTATCAGTGCTCACCAGTGAAAAATTGTTTTGATTACTCATACACTCTTCATTAAAATTCGTAAAGTCCACATTTATATTCTCAATGTTGTTGGCTGGTGAGTCATAAATATTACTTTGTGTTAAACATTTGGTATTCATATTTTCATTAGCAGTGGGTAAAACGTTGTATGTATTATTATTCGAAACATTTGATAAGATCATTTTCACTGGCTGATGAACCTTAAACATTATTTTGATTATCTGAAAAATTCGTTAAGTCCGCATTTACACTCTCAAAGTTGGTGGTTGGTGAGTCATTATTTTGTGTTATGCGTTCGGTATTCATATTTTCATTATTTAAAAATATTAATAAATACATATTATTTTCATCATGAAAGCTTTTGGTTAAAGAATAGCTGTTGGTTAAAAAAGCAGTATTCAAAAAATTCGTTAAGTTCATATTTTCACTAAGTTGTTGATAGGTAGAGTATTTCGTTCATTGCATTTTGTGCACACGTAAGCAGAAGAATCTTTACGATGATTTTTTTTGTTATGTCGTAATAATTCATACTTATATCGAAAACTTTCATTGCATTCAATGCATAGATATTCAGGTAAAACCTTTCGATGTTGCATTTTTTTATGTTTTAATAAATTTTGTTTAGACCTAAACACTTCAGTACATTCGTCACAACCGTGTTTATGTAAAGTCTTTTTAGGAATTCTTGAATTATGTTATAATAAATCCCGTTTACGAGTGAAATTTTCCATACAGTATTCACATCCATATCCTATGTGAGGTTTTTCATGAATTTTTAAGTGTTTCTTACAATCGTACGATCTCCTAAATGCTTTCTTACACACATCACAAATATATGCCTTTACATCCTTTAAGTGTAAAGTCTCATCTTCAAAACATGATGAAGAGGGTTGTTGATGAACAGAAACTTCCTCAGATAGATCCATTATAAATTTAATCAAAGTAAAACTTTAAAAATGCTGTATGAAAACTGGACCACGAAAACAAGTCAACAACTGATTAAATTTTCTACGAGACTGAATTTATACTCTATGTTTAATGCCAAATTAGTATTTATTGCCAAATACATTAAAAAATCTCGCCAAATATTAGCAGATATGTTATTTTAATAGCCAAATCTAGTTTATCCTCAAACACATTAAAAAAAAAAAAAATCTAAATCTTGCCAAATATGTTACTTTAATGGTTAAATCTTATAAAGTATTTCAGTTTATCAACGTGTCAAAACAAATAATTTGTTCATGTCTAATTTCAAGCATGCAGTATGTCTGCTAAGACATGCAGTAAAGTTAAACTTTAAGTAGTATTTCCCTAGAGTATATGTCAAATGGTTAATGCTAAAATTGCAAAGTTTATGATTTTTTGATACAATCTCTAAAATTGATAAGATATATTTATTTATGAAATAACGTTTTATAAAAATATATATTACTTACTTAAAATAAATATAAAACATTTCTATTTAAATACCTGTACATTAACATAAGTACTTTTATTTTAAAAATCCGATTAATAGTTTAAACTTTTATATAAAATTTTTATATGAGGTAAATAATTTAAAATACAATTTTTATACACCTACTTTTATACACATACTTTTATTTTTTCAAATTATGAGATTTTTACATGCATCATTTTTATACAATCGTTTTTTGTAACAAATTTTACAATAAGATTCAAGTAACAAATTTTAATATATATATATAGTAAAATCAGATATTACATTTGAAAAGAACCATATTTAGTCATACAAAGTTCTAATTTGAAAATTTCTGTTAATGTCCAACCTAATCCTTGTTCACTAAATTCCTCAAAACACTTTTTCATCTTGTTAAAAGCGCTTTCAAGATCATTATACAAATCATTTATTAAAAGAGTTGTTATACTTTTCGACCTAAAATTTTGAGTAATAAAATCCATCTCTCCATTTTCATAAATACAACAAAAAATAACTTCTACATTAATATACCATTTCAATGTTCCTTCGTCATTTAATTGAAAGTTTAATTCGTTTAAAATGTCAGTTCTTAAATTATTAAAAAATGACGTTAAATCCAAATCTTTGTTTTTATTATCAAATGTGGTTATTGTAAATGTATTAAGAGCATTTTTTCTTTTAAAATGCATAATTTTCTCCTTGAGCAGATCTCGGTCAGAATTAGACATTCCCTTTAATGTTGCTTGCGATAAGGGTTTTCGATGGTTTTCTCTAACATGCTCTAAAAGTTTATATTTCTGTCTAAATGTTTCTGCGCATTGATCACAGGAATGTGCTGGCAAAGGTTTTCGATGGTTTTTTCTAATATGCATCAGCAACTGATACTTGCGATTAAAGGATTCACTGCATTGCTCACATCTATGTTCAATAGGAGTCTTTTCATGAATTTTTAAATGTCTCTTTAACTCATCTGATCTGGTAAATGCTTTCTGGCATACATTGCAAATAAAAGATTTTTCGTTGAGATGAATTTTTATGTGACAAAGCAAATCCCATTTTCGTTTAAATACCATACTGCAAGAAACACAGTTAAAAGTTTTTGGTACTTTCTTAGTATCCAAGCTTGATGACAACTCATTTAAAATAGGCATCTTTTCAGATAAATCCATCTCTCACTAAAAAGTAGAGTGTTATACAAAATCCAAGTAAAAAATCAAACGTGCGCACTCCTCAAAAATATAGCAGCAACTGATTAAAATTACTTTGCGAGTGCATTTATACTGCAGGTTTACCATCAAATTTGTAATTATCGGTGAAATCACGCCAAAATATCCTAAATTCATACACAAGGAAAGCAGCCAAATTTTTTATAACCATGTTAATCACGCCAAATATATATCATTTTAATGCAATCTAGTTTATCAACATGTTAAAACAAATAATTTGCGCATCACAGATTCTAAAGCTGGTAGATATTTAAAGTTTTCTATGGTTTTTCCGAAACTTGCGTACTAAAATCACTTAATTTTATAATTATTAAAAATCTATGCTTTTGATTGGTCGAAAAAAAAAAAATCACGTGACCACAAAAGAAGCCACCATGTTCAATACGAGTCCATCTATTTCTATCTTAAACGGAGTGTATTCCTGTGGTCAAATCGCTTGAAAACTACTATCCCCCTCCGGGAATATTTTGTTTCGCATCACAAAAAGTACTATAAACACACATAAAATATAACTAAGTAAGTATTAAACCTTAATGTACTTCAACATTTTTGCAATATTTATAAGTATTGTTCATCTAATAAGCTACATTACATCACAAAAAGTACTATATATGCATATAAAATATAACTAAGTAACTATTAAACCTTAATGTACTTCAACATTTTTACATCATTTATAAGTATTGGACATCTAATAAGCTACATTACATCACAAAAAGTACTATATAAATTCATAAAATATAACTATTAAACCTTAATGTACTTCAACATTTTTGCATCATTTATAACTATTGTTCAAGTAATAAGCTATATTAAGTCACAAAAAGTACTATATATGCACATAAAATATAACTTAGCAACTATTAAACCTTAATGTACTTCAACATTTTTGCAATATATATAAGTATCAAAACAGGAATAAACTACTACGTCAGAAACGCCAAAGAAAAATTATTGAGGTGCATACAGCTGTTTCGGTAGCCTAAAGCGTACCGTCATCAGTGCAAAGAGAATTCTAAATCTTGAGAAGTGCTCGTATATATAGGAGAGGGACCGGATTTCGTTCAACCAATAGGATTACGGAAGAGGTGGGGAGTGTGGGCAATAGGAATTAAGGAATGTATAGCTGTGTAAACAGTAGAAAAATTAAGGAAATGTGGACTGAATGTAAAATTTCCAACAATCAGACAAATAGGGAACAGCGAAATCACAATTTACAAGGTTTTTAAAATTTTTATAAATATGAAAAGCTTCAAAGAAATCGAGTTCATGAATGGATTTAGGTCTGCAAATTATTTTAGCTGAATTAAATTTAAAATTATGATTTTCCTCCCAGCAATGTTTAGAAATAGCCGATTTATTGGTTTCTTGTTTGCGGACGTAATTCATATGTTCTTTTAGACGAAATTTAAGACTGCGTTTAGTTTGGCCAATATATGATAAACCACACTGACAGGAAATACTATAAATGCCCCAAGAATTATGCATATCAATAGGATCTTTTAACTGAGAAAAGGTGAGTTTATTGGAAGGCGAAAATATTATTTTAAAATCATATTGTTTGAGAATTTTAGCTATGGTTTGACTGGTTTTAGAAAAATAGGGTAAAACAATACTGATATTAGATGTGACTGATTTAGTAGACGAAATACGAGGGAGTTGTAATTTTTGGATAGCTTTGTCTATAATGGAAGGGTCATAACCTCTGTCAATTGCGATGGCTTTCAGGTATTTAATTTCAGTTTTCAATAAAATAGGATTTGAACAAATACCTGAAAGCCATCGCAATTGACAGAGGTTATGACCCTTCCATTATAGACAAAGCTATCCAAAAATTACAACTCCCTCGTATTTCGTCTACTAAATCAGTCACATCTAATATCAGTATTGTTTTACCCTATTTTTCTAAAACCAGTCAAACCATAGCTAAAATTCTCAAACAATATGATTTTGAAATAATAATTTCGCCTTCCAATAAACTCACCTTTTCTCAGTTAAAAGATCCTATTGATATGCATAATTCTTGGAGCATTTATAGTATTTCCTGTCAGTGTGGTTTATCATATATTGGCCAAACTAAACGCAGTCTTAAATTTCGTCTAAAAGAACATATGAATTACGTCCGCAAACAAGAAACCAATAAATCGGCTATTTCTAAACATTGCTGGGAGGAAAATCATAATTTTAAATTTAATTCAGCTAAAATAATTTGCAGACCTAAATCCATTCATGAACTCGATTTCTTTGAAGCTTTTCATATTTATAAAAATTTTAAAAACCTTGTAAATTGTGATTTCGCTGTTCCCTATTTGTCTGATTGTTGGAAATCTTACATTCAGTCCATATTTCCTTAATTTTTCTACTGTTTACACAGCTACACATTCCTTAATTCCTATTGGCCACACTCCCCACCTCTTCCGTAATCCTATTGGTTGAACGAAATCCGGTCCCTCTCCTATATATACGAGCACTTCTCAAGATTCAGAATTCTCTTTGCACTGATGACGGCACGCTTTTGGCTACCGAAACAGCTGTATGCACCTCAATAATTTTTCTTTGAGTTTCTGACGTAGTAGTTTATTCCTGTTTTAATATTCCAACGCCAAGTCTCCTGCTATTATATTTAAATATCGTTCACCTAATAAGTTGCATATCATCACAAAAATTACTATATATACACATAAAATATAACTAAGTAACTATTAAACCTTAATGTACTTCAACATTTTTGCATCATTTATAACTATTAGACATCTAATAAGCTACATTACACCACAAAAAGTACTATATATGCATATAAAATATAACTAAGTAACTATTAAACCTTAATGTACTTCAACATTTTTGCATCATTTACAAGTATTACTTATTTAATAAGTATTGCATAATATAGTAATTTCACTCTATATAATTAAGTTTGCAATATTAAATCTCAATCAATTTCGCAATGCTAAACTTGTTATTTCATCTTCAGCAATGTATCGTTTGTCATCAAAGGGACTGAGACTGATTTTATTTTAACAGATTGTATATAGTTTGTTTTTCTTGACCTATTTTTAATTGTTTTTCTATGCTTGTTTTCTGTTGCAGTAAGCACTGTAAATATTCATATGCTACTTTTTCTATTATGCTTAACTTTTAATAATCGCTCATTTTATTAAACATAGATTAAATATTTCAAATTTAGTTTAATTTTAATCTTAAATCACTTCATTAGGGTGAATTCCTATGCTACTTTTTCTATTATGCTTAACTTTTAATAATCACTCATTTCATCTAAAAATACAATATTAAATATGAGCACTTAAGTTTAAAAGTATCGGGTTCAGTTCAAAATTTAATAAATTTCTAATTGGTTAAGACTTCAGTTGAAAGGTGACACGTTCAATTCTACGTCATAACAAAGCTGAGTACATGTCTAAAAATATCATCATTACACATTCAAAATCTCAACGCAATTATTAATTAATTCTTAGTTAAACTTTACACTATTAATAGGTAGTTGATAAAAATTTATCAATAGACTTTATCCAAGAAAATAAAAAACGATTGATATTGGTTAACACTTTAAATATTTGGGAAACGCTATCAGTTATCGCAGCTCAGTAATTATCTATGTGAATTCCCTATCAAAGTTTCATCCTAAATCATATATTTTTTAAACGGAAACTGCTTATCTACATAAAAATACCTTCTTACATAATATTTAAATCTCCCACATGTGAAACTTTCTAAAAATAAAATTCATATGTCCTTAAAATATTTGTATCTAAATACCACTTAATTTCATATAGCTATTATTGTGAATTTAAGTTTCAGCTCTCTCACATACATAAGAATATTGAAAAAATGTTTGTTTTCGCTACGTCAGAAGGTACTATCACCGTATGATAAAACAACAGATAATTGTTATCTAGCATTTCATCCTGCTTGATTGGAAAGCCAAGACGTGATGCATCTACAGTGAAGGTAAGTCTTATTTATTTAAATGACATTATATCACAATTTTTCATTAAAATTACTAATGAAACACTAAAATTATTGCTTATTTCCCTGAAAAATAATTAATTTCCTTAATTATGCACTAAAAATCTACGAAAACGATGCTTAATCATATGAAAACACACACACACACACACACACATACAGACAGACAGTATTTAAATGTTCTAGAATTTTTCTAAGATTAATTAAAACACTTACTGCAATCTAAATATCTTATTTTTACAATATTTTTAATTTACTAAACGACTTAGTTAATAAGAAATTTTAATTTAAAAATCTTTATCGTTTAAACAGTAGAATTTTAATTATTATCTAAATAGACCCATTCTTTATACCGGATTTAAAGTTTTCCGTGGTGTTTTCCAAAACTTGCGTAGTAAAATCACTTAATTTTATAATCATTATGTGATCGAAATTATTTATATATATATAATCATCACTTAATTTCACAAAGTGCTTAATTTTATAAACTCTATAAAAATTTACTAATATAAATTTAGAATTTACTAAAAGACTTGAAATTTTAAAAATCTTTATCGTTTAAACAGTAGAATTTTAATTATTATCTAAATAGACCCATTCTTTATACCAGATTTAAAGTTTTCCGTGGTTTTTCCTGAAACTTGCGTACTAAAAATCACTTAGAAACCCTCATACCTAATTTCATAATGCTAATACTATGAATTAAAAATCCATGCTTTTGATTGGTTCATGGCATCTTATAAATATCACTTAATTTTATAATACCATAATTATTTTCTCCTAAATCAACATGTTCTATAAATATTTACTAATATAAATCTCCGAATGACAACACCTAAATTCATTCAATTAAATTTTCTGACCATCGCGAAAAATGCTAACTCCTCGAAATACATTGCCTGTTTTTATCTCATTAAATTATTTATTAAAAAGAAAAAAATAAAAATAAATAAATAAATTCTCTCAGATCGACTAACACCACCGATCATTAAAATTCTCTTTTTAAAAAGCATAATTTTTTTCTAAGTTTAAAATTAATTTTAAAATCGATAATTAATGTAAATAATATTCAGTAAATTCATATCTCTTTCTTTTTGAAATTTTTTTAAGAAATGTTTAAAAAAAAAAGATCTGATCAAACATAAGGAATTCTTAAAATCATAATTTTTTTTTCTAAGTTTAAAATTAATTTTAAAATCATAATTAAAGATTCATTAAATTCTTTATCATAACAACTTCCTCATCTACGGTGGAGGTTCTCTTATCGACGGTTATCGACGGTGGAGGCTCTTATCTACGGTGGAGGGATCCTCACTTCCGTTCCTCCGCACCTCCACTGGGACAGTACTCTCTTTTCTTCTCTACTAGTAATTTATGAAAAATATCATTTTTATAATCAGTTTTTTCTTATTATTATGAAACAATTACTGTCTTTATCTTTGATGAAATACTCTCCTTAAATTTTAAGATTTTATATTATTAAGTAATATGAAATTTTCAAAAATCTTTTAAATGTAGTTAGCAGCCGCGGAAGTTCTAATTCATAACTAATATTTGTGGCCGCCACAAGACCTTCTTTTACATATAATCTTATGGAAATTTATGCAATACAAATTATTTATTAATTATATTTATTAAAATTATTTTCCCATGATGAATGCAGACGATTTTTATCTCGAAGAATCTCCTTATTATAATAATAAATGCTGAAAGAAAGTCCAGTTTTGTACAGAATGAGTATACGAAGTGTGGCTATTAAATAACGAGACTTGCTGTAAAACATTTTATTTTAAATTTATACATATTTAGTTATTATCACCTTCAATATACACCCGTCCTCTATCCCTACAATGCTCCATGCGAATTTTCCATTGTTCGAAACTGTGCTGGAAGTCTTGTCCTGTGAGCTCCTGCATGAGGCGTGCCGCTTTTTATTTCACAGCTTTAACTGACTCAAATCTTGTTCCTTTTAATGCAGATTTAACTTTGGGGAACGGATAAAAGTCACATGGGGCCAGGTCAGGCGAATAAGGCGGATGGTCTAATACTGGGATGTTGTATTTGGCTAGAAACGCCTTGACAGACAATGACATGTGAGCCGGCGCGTTGTCTTGATGGAGAACCCATGACTACTTCTTCCACAATTCGGGTCGTTTTTTCCTTACCCCTTCACGGAGTTTAGCAAGCACCTCAAGATAGTAATGTTGATTAATAGTTTGACATTCAGGAACCCAGTGAAGGTACACAATACCATGAATGTTGAAAAAAAAGGATCATCATCGCTTTGAATTTCGGTCATCATCTCCAAAGTCTTCTCAGCCATCTTGGAAACGGTTGAAACACTCATAAACTCGCACACGCCATAAACTTGTTTTAATAAAAGATAAGTTTCACTAGCGATTTTACCATGTTTCACGTGAAATTTCACGACAATTCGTTGCTCTACTTTTACACTTTTCGGCAAAACGAAACAAACACCTCTTACACAAGCGAAGGTTACGGACAGACTGATTTCTCTACAAACACGGGAAGAGCAGCAATCGAAAGATTAGGCTTTACGCTGCACAGCTGTCGGTCGTTCGCATTTGGCGCATATGTAGTTCATCTGTAGCAGCAATAGTCTTGTTATTTAATAGCCACACCTCGTACTAGAGTATAGTTAATAATAATAATAATAATAATGATGAAAAATGGGTATCTAGAGTTTTTTATTCTCTTTTAGTACATAAATTATTCATAAATTTTATTAGCTGAATTATCTGTGTGTATTCCTGTATACATTAACTCGAGGAAAAATATCCATAAGAAAGTAAAATGGCCGACTTTACCCAAATGAAAGGAATAATTTTTTCACCCTCGATGATCAATCTGTCTTAGGAAAAAAATTAAATATGCTTTCACATGGGGGGGGGGGGGGAAGATACGTTAAATAATGAATTTGCTTATGCATATGTAAACATAACGTTTTTATGGCTTTAAAATTAAATAATAATTTTACATTTTAAAGGTTACAAAGAAATAATGTGCGAAAAATCCGCACGGGCTTGCTAGTCTAACGTAAGAGGAGAGGTACAAGTGCCCGCGACAAACTGTTCTAGGTTATAGTAAGCTGGTAATCATTGGGGGGAAAAAATCCCTATAATGATGATGATTGAGTTATTTTTTTTTTTTTCTTTTCCGCGGTGATTCGTGTGTGTCTGTGTCTGAGCACTATAAGGTCTAAAGGTTTTGTTCAATTGAGCTGAAAGACGGTAGGTATGCTACAATAATAGAACATCGGGGCACAGGATTTACATAGATTTCGATGAGTGTACAGCTTGTAGTATTTTTCACTTTCTCTCATCGAAAAGACCGAAAGTGCAGTTTTTCGATACTAATTTTTTGTTATATTTGCATGTTGTGAGATGACCTGAATCCTAAAACATGTTCCTAGTGGTTGTGTGTCTGCTTGTCTGTCTGTTATGTGCATATCTCAAGAACAAATAGTAGCATGCAGGAAGTCCAAGTTTGGTATTCTAAATCTGCATCATATAAGGATGCCACACTAAACCTTTTGTTGGTATAAAGCAAATGCTTCGTGTACAGGGACATCCAAGAGAATTCAAATACATTATGGGCAAATTTGCATCTATGGGCAAAATTGCAAGTTAGTGCAGTATAACATCTAAAGGCAGTACTAAAACAAGTGAAATGAATATTTTTATATACATAAAAACATATTTCATATAGAATTTGGGTGAAAATCATTCACCATTCGTTTACAGGGCTATCCGAAAGAAACAGAATACAGTACGACTATACTTGAAAACTCATGGAACTGTATTTCAGGTAGCGCTGTGTATTATAAAGTAAGACTATATTTCAATACGCATGGTGTATACATATCCTTTAGTGGTTACGTCGCAGTTGCGACCCGGGTTAAAATCGTAGCACTTGCGACCGAATTCTTAAATCTATGCACACCTGTTCATCGCAAAGCTTTTCCGACCGCTATAATTAAAGGCATCGCAATCGCTGCGTCAATGGATATATCCCGCAAAAGATCACCATAATTCCCTTAGCAATGCACATTAGATTTAATGAACATTATTTCAAAACTATCTATTTGTTGTTGAATTTTTCTCGCCAAAACGATTAAATATTTTACTATGCAAAAATTATTTAAAATATGTTACAGTATAATAACATAACCAAAATTATATTAATAATTACATAAATACAATGATGGTGCCCAATCATTTTTGCAATCATTATTATAAACTATTAAAATCATCGAATCCGGAGCATATTCAGATTTATTTATTAGATATTCTTATTAATAAAATTATGACTTTTACAAAAGTACATATATTTGAGTAAATGAAAAATTTCACTTATCTTCAAAAAAATAAATAAATAAAATATAAATAAAACAAAATAAATAAATAAATGAAGAGAAGTATCTATGAAATACCAATGAAAGAAATTTAGCCGTTGGTATTTAGTCAGACCCTGACTGGCTTATTAGATTTGAGGATCAATCGCTCAACAAGTGACGCTGTGATCCCATTTTCTGAAAATTTTTAACGTGGCAATATAGGACAAAATTTCGTATAAATGTACATAATGAGTTATTTTTAACGTGTGGCTGTAAAAGTAATATGAATTATTGATAAGAGTAGTAGTAAACTAGGAAAAAAGGTTTGTGCATGTGGGAGCGTTGCTTCTTACCTGGGAGGGGAATGGGCATTTTCAGTGTGGGTATCTTTCTGAAAATCTCGTCAATACCTTAAAGACGAATGGTTGAACAGGTCTTTGATAATTTAAAAGAAAGTTATAGATTTTCTTCTTTTTTTTTTAACGAAAAAAAAATCGTATTTCTTTTGATGTTGGGGAAAAAAAAAAAAAAAAAAAAAACAACTTTTTGACGGCATTGAATCATGTAATTCTGTCAGATATAAATCATCTGCATTTATAATGAAAAATAATTTTATAATTTAATAAATAATTTTCATTGCATGAATTTTCGGTAAAATTATATAGAAGAAAGTCTTGTGGTGTGGCCACATCGTACTACTTATTTAATTTATTCGCTTAACCTTTTACAGGCCAATGTTCCCAATTGGGAACATCAAATTAAAACTTATTTAAAAAATTAAATTGCACTAATATTGACTTGAAAAAATTAGGACATACTTAAAAGATGACTTGATTTTTTAAAACAGAAGCAACATTTCTATCATTAGTTGGTAGCTGTAAAAAAAATCCCCAAGATGATCATTTTCATATTTCTTCCCACAGAGTACAAATAATAAAAATGCATAAAAATTTGAAATTATCCGATGACTCTGAATATCAGTTGGTTTATTTTAAACAGCTCTTATTATAAAAAAGGACATCAAACTTGATAATATTAATCAGATTATATTAATAATCTATAATATTAATCTTAATAATTCAAGAATATTAATAATTATTATTAATGGCAGTTAATATTTATGTATGTATTTTTTTCCATTTAAATGATTAACATTTCTTAACTGAAGTATTAAAAAGTAAAATATGCAAATAACTAATGAAAAATATACCTGGATCTAAATTCGGCCTGTAAAAGGTTAAAGGTAAAATCTCTCTATATATATATTTATTATTATTATATTTTAAAATATAAGTACATTATAAAACATTACGAACAACAATAACAATAATAATCTTTATATATATAAAAGGCAATGTTTGTGTGTGTGTGGGTAGCGTAGCGCAAAGACGGCAGTTTGAACAGTCACGTGTTTCGGTACGAAGGGGCCCTCCGAGGGGTCTTTGTGCACCTCGAAACCCGATTTTCCAATGTTTGATTAGTTTTCTTTTAATTAATTAAAATGTATAAATAACTTCATATTAGCATTATATTAGCCATTTAAATTTCAGCTAGCTATAATTTAATTGTTACCAAAAAAGAATTACAAGTTCATTTTTTTTTTTTTTTCGGTGTAAAAATAAATGCATTTGATTATACGTGAACAATAAAAAATTATACATCTCACAAGAACTGACGTCATTATCACTTTAATAAATTTATACATATTTATAAAGGGCTAATATAGTTCATGATGCCAAAGTATGTTGTTCTACATTGACTTTTCATTTTTAAAAGAAAATTTTTTTATATTTTTACTGCCAAGTTGTTCAAACAACAACAACCAAAAAAAAAAAAAAAAAAAAAAAAAATTTTTTTTTTTTTTTTTTTTTAATAGTAACGCAAAGATAAAAAATAAAATATATATATTTAAAATTTTTGAAAAAAAAAAAAATAGCTGAAAGAATAGCGAAAAAGAAAACTCAATTAACTTAATTATTAAAAAACTCTATTTTTTATAATTAAATTAATTTTTGATTGTAATTTTTGAAAAAATATTTTTTAATATTTTTCTATAATAATTAATAGAAAAAAATCTTTAAGTAAATGTCTTTTGAAGTACATTTTTCGAATAATAGCCTAATGATGCTGAGAAAACTCGGCTAATTGAATTAGTATATATTATATATTTTTTAATGTAAAAATTTATGAATTAGATTATTTAAATAATATAATTTTAATTAGTTCTTTGTTCTATAATCATGACAAATGATATCTTTTTATATTACGTAGTATTTCGAAATAGTTTTTCTGTTAAAAGCTCAAACCGTAATATTAAGTAATCTGATCAAAATTCATTACTTAAAAAATATTTTTGATAATTAAATAAGTTTTTAATTATATTATATTACTAATTATTTTTTTGTATAATTAGTGATTAAAATAACTTATATTAAAAATAATTTTGTGTTGGTAGTTTAGGTGTTAAACCCGACTGTGAACACGAGAGTCGACAACCATGACCTGAAATCGAACCCGACACTTCCTGTCTACCAACATGGACACTTCGGTACTGCTGGGCTTATTGATTAAAAGTCCAAATAATTGTATTCAGCAATTTCATCTAACTTAATTATAATAAATTACATTTTTAATAAATAAATTAGTTTTTTAATTGAATATTTCATTAAATAATTTTTTAACTACCCCCCCCCACACACACACACACATGCCTTTCTTTTAAAAAAAATAATTACTCATAGAAAATAAAATCTTTTAATATTAAAAGTGTTTTAAAATAAGTTTTTCTATTAAAAGCTGAAACAGTTGTATTAAGCAATCTCAGCGAAATTAATTATTAAAATTTATATTTTTGATAATTAATTTAGTTTTTAGATAATTAATTTAGTCTTTTATTAGAATATCTTAAATAAAATAATTTTAATTAGATCCTTAACTAGCTTTTTTTTTTTTTTTTCATATGTGGTGTTTTTTGGGAGTACACTTCGGAGAACTGAATACGAAGTGCATGAGTCCAGTAGTGTCGATTTTTACTTTTTTTATTCAAATTTAACACTGATTAAAACTAAACAAAAAAAAAAGGTTGTAATACAAAAGTAATTCTCGCTCGCCTCCGAGCATCCTCCAAAAAAAAAAAAAAAAAAAAAAAACATGCTACACCTTTTTAAGCGCCAAGTCTCTCTGCTTTTTTTGAGTGTTTCTTCCTTCCGAACACACCTTCGGAGGGGGAGGAGAATACCCCACACGAAACACTGATTCGTTGATCGTGATATCACTCTGTCTGTGATATCATTTTCCTCCAATCTTCGTCTACCCGAAACTCAGAGAAATGTCAGTAATGAACAAAAGCCATCCGTGAAATTGGAAACGAGTGAAGATACCGCTTCCTTTTGAAAATATAAATTTTTTTCACACAAAGCAACTGTCTTTCAGACGGCCCTCCTTGGCTCCGTTCCGTCTGGTCACACGACCCCTGACCTCTTGGAATGTTTGTCACCTTCACTCCAGCACAGCTTCCTTTTCCTAAAAGACCATTTTACGGCCTTCAGGATGTAAAATGGGCTCCAGAAGACACAGGTGCCTCCTCCCATTATCAAACATGCAACATCAGAGAGTTGAGCTAACCCCCCCCCCCAAAAAAAAAAGTTTCGATACAACCCCCTGAATTTTCATAGAACTAAAAATAATCTTAAAAATAAATTTTCTAGTCTTACACCTTGCATAATTCCTAAATCCCAAGGTCTCATTTCACATTATATAAAGAAAAAACAATTAAACATTCACATGCAATTTCGTGATGACAATCAAAGGTTCTACACCTAACAAAATTTTAAAAGTGAAACACTGAAATTTCACAATTACACAATAAAATTTCATGAAAAGGAAAGAAAAATAATTCATAATTAATACATTCAAACATTTTTTTGGAATACAAATGAAGGAAAAAAAATGAATAAATATTTACAAACGGTCCAAAAACACTACCTAAAACCAAGGCATTTTTTTTCTATTCTTCATGCATGCGACTTAACGCATCTGCATTCAAATGCTTTTTTCCGCTCTTATGCTCGACTGTGAAGTTGTATTGTTGTAAACATAAGGCCCATCTCGTCAAACGTGAATTTGTGCCCATAATTTTTTTAAGATAAACTAAAGGGTTATGATCGGTTTGAAGAACGAATCTTTGCCCATCTAAATAATGATTTAGTTTTTCACCCCGAAAATGACTGCCGCTAATTCGCGTTCAATGGTACTATAATTACGCTCCGCCTTAGAGAATTTTTTGCTCAGATAAACAATTGGATGCTCCTCGTTATTCCCGAAATTTTGAGCTAGGACCACACCCGCCCCTACAAGACTTGCATCAGTCTGAACAATGAATTCTTTTGAAAAATCCGCAGCATAGAGTACCGGTCCCTTAGTTCGATCTAATTTTAGTACATTAAATGCCTTATCACATTCCTGACTCCACTCAATTTTTTCCCTCTTATTTTTCCCTTTTAACAAATCCGTCAAAGGCGCAGCTTTTGTCGCATAATCCTTTATATATTTATGGTAAAATCCTGTCAGACCTAAAAATGACCTTACATGCATCTTTGTCTTTGGAATGGGAAATTCTTGGATAGTTTGGATTTTCGCGTCACTCGGCGACCTCTTCCCTGACCCCACTTCATGACCTAAAAATTTTACATGGTCCTGGGCGAATAAACACTTTGCTGGTTTCACTTTTACATTTGCCTCCTCCAAACGTAACACAATGTCCAGATGCCGGATATGGAGCTCCCAACTGGATGAAAACACTGCCAAATCATCCACGTACGGTCTCACAAAACTTACTAAATCCCCTAGCACCTCACTAATTAATTTACAAAAATAAAATAGAGCATTCACTAAGCCAAACGTCATTTTTTTTGGAATAAACTCACCGAAAGGGGTTGCAAACGCCGCATACCTTTGCGCACGTTTCGTTAACGGAATTTGGAAATACCCCTTCGTCAGATCCATTACTGAAATATATTTTGCAGTGCTCACTTCCTCATCAACCTCCTCAATATTCGGTAACGGGAAAAATTGCACTTGAGTTTTGGCATTGAGGGCCCTATAATCTACACACGGCCTAGGGTCTTTCCCCAGACTCTCTACAAGAATCATAGGCAATGCGTAATCTGACTGACCCACCTCAATCACCCCTAACTCTAACAGCCTGGAAATCTCCTTCAGCATAATTTCTAACTGCCGCGGGTACATGCGGTAGGGTTTTGCACGAATCGGCTTATCTGTCAAAATGATATCCATCTCTACCTTATGGGTCGTACCAGGGTCGTTGGAAAACACCGTCTTATGCTTTACTAGGACATTTTGTAAAGTTGCCAAATTCCCTTCCGAAACCTTATTTCCCAAATTACTCCCCTTAATTAAGTCTGTCAAGTCGAAATGGTTTGGGTCCGAAATCGGATACGGGATAGATGCATCCTCCTCAATTTCCTCGCCACCCTCTTCCAAAATTAAGTTGACATACTCTGGACGTTTATGATAAGGTTTCATTAAATTCACGTGGAAAATCGTGTCCTTACATCTCCTTCCCGGAAGATCTACCGTATAGTTCGTATCGAATATTACCCCCGTAACTACACCTGGACCTAGCCACTGTACTGCCATTTTATGTGGTTTTGCGGTAGCCAAAACCAATACCGAGTCTCCCACCTTAAATTTTCGGGACACCGCATTTTGGTCGTACCACAATTTTCTTTTTTGTTGACATTCTGTCATGCGCTCCCCTGCCAAATCTTACATCTTTTTAAGCGCTCATTTAAATCCAAAATATACTCAACTACATTTTGATTCATTTCCTCTTCCTGCATCCAATTTTCGTAAACAATGGTATGAGGCATCCTCAAATTCTTCCCAAAAATAAGCTCTGAAGGACAAAATCCCGTGCTCTCATGCGGCACAGTCCTCAACGCGAAAAGAGCCATAGGCAGATTTTCTTCCCAATCGCTTTTCGTTTCGAGACATAACGCTTTGAGAATCCTCTTAAGAGTGGAATGCATTCTTTCCACCTGATTAGATTGCAGATGACAGACAGAAGAATGATTGATTTTGATATCATACTTTTCAAAAAACGCTGTCGATAAGTCACTCGTAAAATAAGCACCTTGATCGCAGACTAACTCTCTAGGAAATCCGGTCTTCGCGAAAACTTGCATCAATGCATTGATCACTGACCTCGAAGTTAGGTTTTCCACAGGAATAGCATCCGGGAATTTTGAAGCGACGCAAACAGCCGTTATCGCAAAACGATTATTTTTGTTGCTCGTTACAAGCGGACCTATAGCGTCAATCGACAGACGTCTGAACGGTTCAGAAATAATCGGTACTAATCTCAACGGAGCTTTCTTCTTATCCCCTTTTTGTCCTACTTTTTGACAAATTTCACAAGTTTTGACATACTCTTCGATTTCCTGATAGCAATTTGGCCAAAAGAAATTAGTCAACACCCTCTGCTTAGTTTTACACGAGCCTAAATGCCCTGACACAGGTTTAGAATCGCTGCCCTAAATTTCTTTGGCACGCACAACTGCATCCGGTTTTGGTTACGCTTAGAATCCGATATTCGAATTAACCGCTCATTTTCTATCTTAAATTCCTTACCCGCTTCATTCCTAGCTTTTTCCCAACAATTTTTCAACGTGTCACATGCAGTTTGCTCTTTTTGAAACTCTTCAGATGAAACCCCGATTAATGGACACCTGTCTGTTTCTTTTAACACAGGAAGAACAACCTTATTTTCTGCACTAGTCTCCTCTAACGACTCGCTTATCAAACCCGGTTCCTCCTCAAAATTCTGAATTTTTTCCTGAGTTGGCTTTTCATTATTTATTTTGAACTGCGCACTCTTAATCCTTTCTTGCTCACGTTTCTGACTTCGCGTTATCGCATTAATTGGATAAACAATTTTTTTATTGGATTCGATTAACTCTGCGGTTTTATTGCCTAGAAGATATATTTCCTGACTCAAATTAGCCGGTTTTACAGCCGCTTTAGTAATGACCTCTCCGAATTCCCCTTTTAAAACGATTTTCGCCAAAGGAAAACACCTACATGTTTCGTCAAACGGTTGCTTAATCCATACCTGTTCCGGCAGTAAATCCTCAACAGAAATCATATTCCTTTCGCACACGTCAATATTTGAGCCACTATCTCTCAAAAATTCGCGCTCTTGTCCATTTATTTCTAATTTACCTATATAAGGCTCAAAACCAATACCTAAAATTTCGCCCGCACTTAAGTTATTGATCGGATTTGTTCAGCGATTAGGGTTTTGTGGGCAGTTAGGTCGAATATGGCCCCTTTCCGATCACAGATAGCACACAATTTTACTATTTCTATCAAAATCACGATCTTTAGATTCGGTTTTATCCCCTTTCAATCTTGAATCTTTTTTGTCGCCCTTAGCTGACTCAACTTTCGGATTACTCCCGCCATTATGCTTACCTGACCCGAATTTCTGACCATCCTTCCCAAATGAATTTCTATCCTTCGTAAAACGCTGAAAAGGCTTATATTCTCTTTTCCCGTTCTCCTTTCTAACTGCGTCATACTTGTCGCACTTCTCCGCCAAATCCGAAGCTTTGTTGATTTCTTCCCACACATCTACAAAATGTTGTTTGATTTCGCAAGGTACCCTTTTCTTTAACTGCTGCGTGAGCATCAGTTCCTTTAATGACTCTAAATCTTTAATTTCTAAAGTCTCAAGCCAGTTATCTAGGTACCCTCGCAAATCGTGAACTAAATCAACCCATAATTCACTTTTTTTGTTGTGCGATTCAAATTTCGTTCTTAGCGCCCGCGCACTCAACCTGAACCTATTCATCAACACTTTTTTTACATGTTGAAAGTTATCAGCCTCTGACTCGTCTAATTTCATAATTATTTGTACGACGTCGCTCGGCAACAAAGGGATAAGTTGCGACATCCAGTCCTGTTCGCTAACATTTTCTTTACGCGCTAATCTTTCAAATATCGTGAAAAAAAGAGAAATATCCATTTGTTTTGGGTCAAATTTCGGAGCTATGTCCTTTAAATTACTTTTCTTCAAAACCGCCTCTTGAACTAAACTCCCCGACTCTACGCTACTAGTTTCTGCAGCGCTCTGGATCCTGAGTTTCTCAAGTTCAAATTTTCGTTCGGCCTCTTCTTTTTGCAACGCCCATTCGCGCTCTTCTTTTTCATATTGTGATTTCAATTCGCGCTCTTCTTTTTCTTTTTGTAATTTCAATTCGCGCTCTTCTATTTCTTTTTCTTTTTGCGATTTCGCTTCTCTTTCTTTCTCCTCCAAAATCCCTTCTATTAGCGCCTTCGCAACCCCTTCATCATAATTAGCCGCCATTTCAATGGCTTCCCTGATTTCCAGTTTTTTGCTTTTATCTGTTAGCCCCGAAACACCAAATTCATCCGCTAATTCTAACAATACATTTTTTGTATACTTAATGAGAAATGCCATAATTACAAAATACAATTTCACTAATTACTAAAAAAAAAATGCACCTGTAATAAAAACAATAAACAAATAAAATACCATGAAAATATACACAAAAGTAACACTTTGATTATCACCTACGAAATTCTTGAAACACCTTTTCTCTAAACATTAACTACAATATTTACCCAGATACAATAAACAGTACCTATATTTAGTTAAAATAAACAACTAGAGGAAAAAAAAAATTCCTAGAATTTTTACCAGTAGGAAAATCAACTAATTTCCAGTATACTCCTATATAAACAGTTACAGTATACCCAATCCTTACGTTACTTACTTTTAAAAAGAATTTAGAATTATAATCTTATCGAAACTTTTAAACAACAATTTAAAGTTACCAAGCTCACCGTTACAATAAACAGAACTTTAACAATAAATTTATCTCTCAAGTAAACTCCCCGTTAAGTCATGAAACTAAACCGCCTTAACTATTAACTTGAATCCGAGATATCCATGCTTAAAATTTTGCACATAAAAACTAAATTCTTACTCTTAAAGCTCCGTAACTACATGCATTGTTACAAACAGAAAAAATAAAAACTATCAACCCACATAACTCAATCTCTGACACTTTACATATCTGACAACAGAAGAAAACATACCTGAAAAACCTCCTTGATTGACATCTCCAGGGAATTCAGCGGCACAGGAAAGACGCACTTTCAATCCATTCTCCTTCCCACCTTATTGTCACAAGCATCAATAATTTCCAGTAAGGCTCAGGAATTTCAGTTGTCACCCGGCTCACAGCAAACGTTCTTTTTTTCTTTTTCACCACAAACACATAGAAGACAGAGTTAGATGGGGTTTTTTTTTTCATTAAAACAACATCCCGCCGTCATGCCACCAATTTATATTTTTAATTAAAGCTGTGGTGATTTTTGGGAGTACACTTCGGAGAACAGAATACAAAGTGCATGAGTCCAGTAGCGTCGATGTTTACTTTTTTTTTTATTCAAATTTAACACTGATTAAAACTTAACAAAAAAAAAAAAAAGGTTGTAATACAAAAGTAATTCTCGCTCGCCTCCGAGCATCCTCCAAAAAAAAAAAAAAAAAAAACATGCTACACCTTTTTAAGCACCAAGTCTCTCTGCTTTTTTTGAGTGTCTCTTCCTTCCGAGCACACCTTCGGAGGGGGAGGGGAATACCCCACACGAAACACTGATTCGTTGATCGTGATATCACTCTGCCTGTGATATCATTTTCCTCCAATCTTCGTCTACCCGAAACTCAGAGAAACCTCGGTAATGAACAAAAGCCATCCGTGAAATTGGAAACGAGTGAAGATACCGCTTCCTTTGAAAATATAAAATTTTTTCACACAAAGCAGCTGTCTTTCAGACGGCCCTCCTTGGCTCCGTTCCGTCTGGTCACACGACCACTAACCTCTTGGAATGTTTGTCGCCTTCACTCCAGCACACATAATTATTCACAGAAAATAAAATATTTTAATATTAAAAGTGTTTTAAAATATTTTTTTTCTAACGAAAGCAGAAACAATTGTATTGAGGAATCACAGCAAATTTAATTATTAAAATTTATATTTTTCTTAATTCATTTAGTCCTTAGATAATTAATTTACTCTTTCTTTGAAATGTGTTGCACCTGCTTTCGAATAGATCTGGTCGCAAGTGCTACCCTCAAACCAAAAACGGTCGCAAGTGCTACGATTTTAACCCCGGTCGCGAGTGCGACACCACCCAGTAAATATACAGTGATACTAAGAAATGAGCAAAAACATTCTTTTTTTTATGTAATTGATGGAAATGCTTTAATATAATATTTTACCATGTCCAGAAAAATTTATCAGGAATGAAAATTAATTTCTTATACTCATACGATAAATGAAATGCATTTAAATTAATTTTTTATTGTTGGGTTTTTGGTATTATTACACCTTTTGAGGTTCTACGTTATAGTCAAGATTTTAACGGTTGTTTTTTGCGTATGCTTCTTGTCAGCGTAAATTAAAAACAAAATAATTGCTGATAATTCTAATGTAAATTTTGAAGTTCGTATCAGGTTGCTACTCCAAAAGCTGCTTGATAACTTTCAAAGAGTAATGCGAGTGAATATATTTTTTTTAATTTAACAATAGCCTGAAATTTTTTATTTTACACACACATAAATATTCTTTATAACTATAGCCTGTGGAGTCAAATTATTTAAAGTGCAACAGCATCTAAACACCTTATTAGATTGAGCTAAAACTTTATAGGTATGTTATAGGTCATCGTCGCAAAATTCAAATATAATTTTATGAGTGTTTAAATTATACTTCTATTTTAGGGACAAACTAATAATAATGATAATAATTCTTTCAAGAAAATACTGTATGCATTATCATAATTTTGTTTAAAACATTATTTAACTGTTTATTTTTTACTTCACTTGGAAGGAAATATACGAGACAAAATGTATCCGGGAAAGAAGCAGAGGGACGAGATGCTGGAAGCGAGATTTCTAACTGTTGATGGCAATGCGAACTCGGACGTTACATAATAGATTCGGGAAAGACGCTACTGGAATGTGACACCAAAACAAGGCTTTGGGCAATTTCAATGGGTATTAAATAATATATATATATATATATATATATATATATGTCTGTGTGTGTCAGCCTTTATAAAACCACTACAGGATGAAGACATTTTCTACGTGATTCCAATCAGCACTGTTTTCTGCATTTTCTATTTTATTTATTTTTTAAGTTTTATGTTCCCCCAATCAGTTACTGTTTTGATATTAAACAGTGTCTATTCTAGTCGAAGAAAACTTGCATAGTGTGTTGAAATAATGACGGGTCGCTCCATACATACATACATACAAAAACTAGCAGTCTATCTTCAGAAAATGGTATGGAGCATTCAAAGAACAACAGGATGCTTTGTTGTGTAAAACTACGTCTGCAATTATTACTATGTATAGATTATTTGTGTCCATGGTTATTAATCTACAATATATAGGTTGAACTAAATTTAATGCAATTCTGTAATTAATGCAGAACAATTTTAAAACCGCCGCTTAATAAAATAAGCATCGCTGGTTAATAAACTAAAAAAAAATCTATTCAGCAACAAAAATCTTATGCACGCTAAATAAATTTATGCACGCTATGCGTACGTAATTTATGCACGCTATGTATACGTATTTATGCACGCTAAATAAATTTTTATTTACAATGCGATTCTTTATTTTTGAAAGAAATAGAAGATAAAATACAGCAATCCCTCCGTTATCTCTCTTTGTCGAAAATTTCACATTTGCAGCATTTACGCACGCCCATCACTTGTCTTAGTGACAATTTCAAGGAATTTATTCTTCAAAGCGCAGTAATAAATTACAAATTTAATTTGATTAGCAAGTGATGTTTTTTATAATGTTTAATTAATAAAAGATAAATTTCTAGTTCCTATTCAAATAAAACTAATAAGCAAAAAGCTTAAACGAAAAGATTTTAAATTTAAAAGAAAAGCTTGAATGTTTAGCAAAGTATTGACGATATTTCTCAAAGAAAAATGCTTCTGAATTTCGGATGTGTTCAACTCACTTACTTTGAAGAAACAATCAAATAATTATCTGTTGAAAGTTAATTAATATTGTTTAATAATTCCATTATTTGATGCCTTTTCAAATTTCTTCCCAAATTCAGTTAAATAATATCTTTTTCTTGAGCGCATGAACGGTCGCCAACAAAAAAAAAAAAAAAAAAAAGAAAAAAAAAAAAGAAAGAAAGAAAGAAAATACCCACAAAATCACTTTTGCTCAGAACGAATGTGATTTTGATAAGCAGCGGGTGTTGTTTACATAAACTTTAACTATTTCCAATTTCGTGAAAAAATAAATTAAAATTAAAAAAAAAAAAAAAAAAAAAAGTGCAAGATTTACGTAATACGATTCTATAATGAATAAAATAACTGTTTTTACATAAATTATACGTACTGTTTCAACTACAGTAAAATATCGTTTCAGTTTAAATATTTTAATCACTTTATAAGAAGAGACGAAGCAGTCGATCTAACTATATTTAATCTTTCGTAAGTGAAAAGAGAAAATTTCGTGGCTTTGGATACAAATTTAGATATTCGAAAGTTCAAAAATGTTTCAGAAAAACTCAGTAGAAGAATGGTGAGAAATTACAGATAATTCAGACTTCCTATACTCGGGGAACGCATAACTTGTCAGCATTGCAAAGGCTACAGAGACCTGTTTACGCACTTGGCGGTAATTGGGTTGCGATATCGGGCGATTTAGCGATGATTTCGGAAAGTTTTTTCTTTTTCTTTTTTTCTATTAAAGTAAAAATATTTTTTCAGAGTATATTTTTTAGTTTCTTTAGAAATGAATTTACACTAAATTCATTACTTACAATTTATTGTAAATCCATATTACTGCAAATTATGTAATATACTACATTTTACCTTGAGAGAAAAACAAAAACAAAAAGGTTAATACTTAAATATTTTGAAAAAGGAAATAATTAAATAAAATATTATCTGTATGTACATTTTTTGCCTTTGTTTTCTTTAAAGAGAAACCGATTATTATATATATATATATTTATTTATAATTTAAAAATATACTTTTAAAATATTTCGAATATATTTTGGCAGAAAAATTATTTTATCATAAGATTTAAACTGTGATTTTTAAATGGCAGTATCTTCTGTGGAGAAAATGAACAAAAAGTTCTAAATGAACAAAACGTAATAGATTTTCAATTTGCATTATTATTTACCGGTTAATCAGTAAATGTTAAAAGCAGTAAAAAAAAATGAGAAAGTGGAAATAGTTTAAAGCTTTTATGAAAATATTTAAAAAATATTAATTTAAAATAAATAAATAAATATAGTGAATTTTCATATGCAGAGGCAATCTCTGTTTACAATTTGTTTATACATTCATTTTGTCTGTATCCCGATTTTTTATGCTAAATGTGAATATGAGAATTTTTATATATTTATTTCTGAATAAAATTAAGAAACTCACAATTTATATGAAAGGGAAGCGACTTTTAATTTACTTGTAAATATGATTTGTCTTGATGTATTTATTTAATACTGATAAACACACACCTTTGCGACTGCTATTTTTAAAAACTGAGTTGAAACATTTATTTTCATAGCATTTTTAGGAGGTTGGAATGAGATTTTTATAGATGAGAAAGAGGGAAATGTTACGTTATTCGATTCTTTGGAATAGGAATGAAAGCATGTCATTTCACGCATTTTTCAATTTATTTTGATATATTGAATGGATAAGCATGCTTTGATATTAATTAATGTGTGATATTAAATTTAAAAACAATCTTAAAATTTTCAGAAACAATGTTTCCACACTTTTATTGAGGACTATTTCTTTCCGACAGCATAGACTAAATAAAAACGATTTATCTTTTTATTTTGTGATTTTGTCTTCCCTTTGGCACAGTTAAAAAAATATTAAAGGTAAAATTGAGAGATAATGTTCGACAGAAATTTTCAGAAATTTATATAGTTACCGTTTCAAAGGGCTACAATTTATAAACAAAGTTAAGAACCCCCTCCCATTTTTTTAAGGTTATTTGTATATTTAAATCGAAAAATAACTATTGTAGTAAATTATGTACAGCAATTGCAGAAAATGAGTCAAAATTCCGTCATACTTGATACTGAAAAACTTAGCAATTGAATGAATACCAATTTTGTAGCCATTTGCAATTATTTTAGATATCTAAAATAAGTTTTTGACTTTTGTGTAGCTTTTGGAAGAACTTCGAGGCATTTTTATGAATTTAGGAGGCTCTTGGCTCTAAATTCAAATCTCAAAAGATAGATTTATAAGGACGAGAGAACTATTTCTTTCAAGAGCCAATAATAATAATAATAATTGTGTCGTTAAAATTTTGCGGTAGACTACCTTGATTAAAGCAGGCAGTGTCAGGAGTACATTTTCATGCATACACAATAAATAAATAGGCCACTTTCACAAAATTATACTATGTGTAGGACAGAATTTAAATTTCATTTCAATTCACTTGACCACTATCAGCCTTTATTTATTTATTTTTAATTTAAATTAATTTAAATTATTATTTTTGTTAAATAATATAGTTTTTATTCACTTGATGAAATTATTTTACCAACTAAATCTACAGAATTATAAGTAATAATTCTATTCAATGTAAGCTTTTTCTAATCAAAATTTTTTATAATGATATCTTTAAAAGTAAATATTTTAAACTGCAATATAGAAAATCCTACATAATTGCTCTACATATCTTTAAAATTTTGTAATTCCTCTCCAAGGTATCGATCAATTTGTTATAAAGTCTCAAACAGTATTTAATTCCCAATTAATTTTCTTTAAGTAAATATCCATTAAAATAAAATTTGTTTTACAATGTAATGCTTGCTAATTATGTAATTTCGGCTTTAAATAATTGATCTGTCTCCCATTCATATATAAATTTTACATATATAAGTCTGATATACATATATATATATATATATATATATATATATATGATAATTATTATTATTATTAATATTAAAGATAATTATGTTTTTGTTTTATTGTTCTGTTCCAGAAAAAAAAAAAAAAAAAAAAAAAAGTAAAATCTTTAGTATATAGTGCATAGTATAAATTAATGTAAACACTATTAGTTGTTTGTATTGGAACTAAAAATATTTTATATAACAATGCGTAAACGAATTCAAATTATATTATCAATGTAATAATAATAACGAAAAAGAAAAAGTATTTGTCGAAAAATATTTTTCCTTATTCCTGTTAGCTTGAATATTTCATTGACATATTTGGTGTGAATCCGGTGTGAAAATTTCCCAAAAGTTCAAATCCGTCAAAATTTTTACTCTATTTTTAACAGTTGTGAAATTAAAGAAGCGGACTGTGCATTAATTATCTTCAAATTTTCGAAAATAAAGTAATCTATTAGCCCCTCCAAACTGTTCCGCACTCACAATAGGGGTTAAAAGGTTGCTTCCGGTATTCCCTCTTCAGCCAATACAGTACACTCCCGATTATCCGCGAGCGGATTATCCGCGAGTCTAAATAAAAAAAAAAAAAAATTTCATTCCCATCCTTCAGATGGAACTTATTTCCGCAATTTAAGATGAGTTTTCGACCGTTTTTGCTAAACATAAATTCCATTTAAACATGTGAAACAGTCACGTGCACAAAGCAGGTGCAGCTAACCCGTTCGCAGGGATAAACAATGTAAGGGTTGATATAGGCTGGCAGGCAATCTAGTACTGCATTTTTATCTCCGAGCCACTGACAATACGCAGGTGTTCGCGCCAAGGTCGCTGAACTCCCCCTCCCACCGTTCCCCTCTTTCTCTCTCGCCTACAGCCGTAGGCCCCGCCTACTCACGTGTCCAAACTATCCCCTCTCATCTGACACTTCAGTATTGAGTGAGTGCTGACGCTGACCGGTCGATGTTTAACAGTATTGTTCATCTTTTATCGTGTTTAGTGATTGTGTTGCCTGGTTTGGTACATTTTTCGTTGCGGATTTAAAATGTCTGAAAAGCGAAAGAAGGTTGTGTTGACGATTGCCCAAAAACTGGAAATGATTTCAAAATTAGAAAATGGCGCTTCAAGGAAGCATATGTGTTTGGATTATGGAATCGGGGAAACAACAGTACGTGACATTTTAAAGAACAAAGAAAAATTGCTGAACTTTGCATCAATGTCAGACAGCGCTTCCGGAATGAAAAAACGAAAAACTATGAAGAAGTCTACATTTGATGAACTAGATACGGCTTTGGCGGAGTGGTTAGCTCAGGTGCGAAATGAGGGAACTCCCGTAAACGGTCCTATCATCGCGGCTAAGGCAAAAGTATTTTTTGATTTGTTAGGCATGGCCCAGACAGCACATCGCTTCCCCAGGATATCTTCAAGATGTCTTCTGGATGAAAAGACATCCCAGAAACGTCCTTAAGATGTACTGTGGATAAGTTAAGCCTAACTGTGCTGTTAGGGGGAAGGCAAATTTGATGCATCATCCGGCTGGTTAACTCGTTTTAAGCAGCGTCATGGAATTCGTGAGATTGGAATTCATGGGGAAAAACTTAGTGGCGACCAGCAATCAGCGGACGATTTTCAACAGGAATTTGGAGCATTAGTGTCAAAAGAGAAGTTATCATTTGAACAAATTTATAATGCTGACGAGTCTGGACTCTTCTGGAAATGCCTTCCCACCCGCATGTTAGCATTTGAATATGAACGTCAAGCGCCTGGACTCAAAAGTAGCAAAGAAAGATACACCATCATGTCGTGCAGTAATGCTACAGGTAGTCATAAGCTTAGGCTTGCTGTCATTGGAAAGGCTAAAAAACCGCGGTCGTTTAAAGGCACTAGAGCAAAAAATTTGCCGGTTGATTATTTCAATCAAAAAAGAGGATGGATGGATCATTCAATATTCGATTCGATAAGATCTTTGCGAAAACACCTCAAAGCAAAAGAATTGCCAGAAAAGGCGGTGCTGTTGATCGACAACGCACCTTCTCATCCCAGTGCAAGTGTGCTTAAGTCTTCTGATGGCAAATTTTTTGCAATGTTTCTCCCCCCCCTAATGTTACTGCTCTAATTCAACCGATGGATCAAGGAGTGATTGCGTCAATGAAGAGACAATACCGCACCAAACTTCTAATGACCAAAATTGAAGGTTGTGATTTTAAACAGTTTTGGAAAGAATACACAATCTTGGATAGCATCAACGATATTGCGTCTGCATGGGAATCAGTAAAACAACCAACCCTCATTAAGTCATGGAGGAAAATCTTCCCCAAAATTGAAGAAAAAGTCGAACTAAATGAAGACAACAATGACAAGGGTGAGGAGGATGTGGACATGCCTACTGCAACGCTGGCCGAGTTAGTAAAAACTGTTCCTGGTGGTGAGAACGTCAACGATGAGAACATAAAAGAGTGGTTGGAGTGTGACGCCAACGATCCCGGCTTTGAAAGGTTGTCGGATGAGGAAATCGTTCAGAAAGCAATGGGTGAGGTTCAGAGTGAAGAAGAGCGGCAAAACGAGAGCGAAGAAGAAGATGCTAATGCACAGGCGCGGATGACACACGAAGAGGCTTTACAACACGTCGACGGACTGCTCCATTATTTAGAGGAACAAGACGAAGACGCGCAGTTGGCTGAAAAACTTATGTTACGCAAAATTCAATCGCTGATCAAGAAAAAATGTTTCCAAAGCAAGAAACAAAAACAAGTGACTGACTTTTTTAAGAGGGTGTAAGACTGACTTTTTTAAGAGGTAAGATTATTTTACGTCTTACAGTATGGTAATACTGTATTACATAAACTGATTTTTCATGTTATAATTGTTTTCTCTTTTATTCTCTTCCATTTTCAACATTTTTGCGGATTATCCGCTATTTTCGTTATCCGCGGTAGCCGCGCCACCCAATACCGCGGATAATCGGGAGTGTACTGTATTTCGCCAACAGACTTTCTTCGCGAAACAATACATTGATATAAATTTTATGCTTATCTATTACAGAAAAATTCCATGTGTTAACACAAATATGTTTAGTTTAAATAGTTAATCTTTTTTCAGTTTACCAGAATAAAAAAAAATCGAGAAAAAGTTTATTACACTTAAATATAGTAAAGAACTATTTTCTTTCGCGGATGTGTAATTTCTACAGGCTAATACACACTGTCAAGTTATCCTTTCCCCGAGTACTCGGGGAATGCCTAACCTGACAGCGTTATAGATAGTATGAAGACCTTTTTACTCACTTGGCGTTAATTAGGTTACTAAAACGGGCGATTTAGCAATGATTTCGGGAATTTTTTCTCCGATTGAAGTTATATATTTTTTAAGAGTATATATATATTTTCTTTCTTTGGAAATGAATTCACTCTAAAAATTGGTTACTTACAATCTTTTGTAGATCTATATTACTACAAGTTGAATAGTATACTTAATTTTTACCTTAAGAAAAATAAATAATTAAAGAAAATAATAATAATACATAAATGTTTTGAAAAAGAAAAAAATATATATATGATTTAAATATTGTCTTCTAACGTATAGTATAATTTTGCAGAATAGAAATGTATTTGACTGAATGTGTTGCTATGGAAAACTGGTTTAGTATTTAAAAAAAAAAAAAAAAAAAACAGATGTTTAACATTTGTGAAATAACAAAATGTAATAGATTTTCTATTTGCATTATCATTTATAGGTAAAACAGTAAATTTTAAAAGTAGTAGGAAAATGAGAGAATAAAAAGGTTAATGCTTTCATGAAAATTTTAACAGTAAAAAAAAAAAAAATGTATACATATACATTATTTAAAATAAGTAAAAAAAATATAGTGAATTTTCATATGCAGAGGCAATTTCCTTTTGCAATTTGTTTATGCATTTATTTGTTTTTATGAACCAATTTTTTATATTAGATATGAATATGAAAATTTTTGTATTCATTTCTCAATAAAGTTACTCAACTCACAATTTATGTGAAAGAGAAATGAATTTTAATTTACCAATAAATATGATTTTTCTTGATGTCTTTATTCAATGTTGACAAACATACCTTCGTGATTACTATTTTAAAAATATTGAGTTGAAACATTCATTTTCATAACATGTTTAGGAGAATGGATTGTGATTTTTATAGATAAGAAAAAGCGAAATTGTGCTATTCGATTCTTTGGACTATGAATGAGAACATGATAGCATTTTTCAATTTATTTCCATGTATGCAGTGGATAAGAATGTTTTGATATTAATGTGATATTTAAAAAAAAAAAAAAAAAGAAAGAAAGAAAGAAATCTTAAAATTTTCGGAAACAATGCTTCCAAACATTTTTTTAAGGACGTAAGGACTATTTTTTTTTTTTTTTCTTTTTTCCTTTGGCCTAGTTAAAATATATATATATTATAAATTGAGAGATAATGTTAGACAGAAATTTATATTGTAATTGTTTCTAAGGTATGTTTCTAAGGCGATTTAGCGATGATTTCGAAAAGTTTTTTTTTTTTTTTTTTTTTTTCGATTTAAGTAAAAATATTTTTTCAGAGTAAATTTTTTAGTTTCTTTGGAAATGAATTGACACTAAATTCATTACTTACAATTTATTGTGAATCCATATTACTGCAAATTGAGTAATATACTAAATCTTACCTTGAGAGAGAAAAAAAAAGTTTAAATACTTTTTTAAAAAAAAGTTTAAAAAATTAAAGTTTAATATTTTGAAAAAGGAAAATAAATAAATATTATCTGTATGTATATTTTTTTTTGTCTTTGTTTTCTTTAAAGAGAAACTTATTTATTTATTTATTAATATACTTTAAAAATATTTCGAATATATTTTGACAGAAAAATTATTTTTTCATAAGATTTAAACTGTGATTTATAAATGGCAGTATCTTCTGAGGAGAAAATGAACAAAAAGTTCTGAATGAAGAAAAGATAATAGATTTTCAATTTGCATTATTATTTACCCGTTAATCAGTAAATGTTAAAAGCAGTAAAAAAAATGAGAAAGTGGAAATAATTTAATGCTTTTATGAAAAACTTAAAACTTAAAAAAAAAAAATATTAATTTAAAATAAATAAATAAAGTGAATTTTCATATGCAGAGGCAATTTCTGTTTACAATTTGTTTATACATTCATTTTGTCTGTACCCCGATTTTTTATGCTAAATGTGAATATGAAAATTTTTATATTCATTTCTAAATAAAGTTAAGAAACTCACAATTCATGTGAAAGGAAAACGAATTTTAATATACTTATAAATATGATTTTTCTTGATGTCTTTATTTAATACTGATAAACACATACCTTTGCGATTGCTATTTTTAAAAAACTGAGTTGAAACATCTATTTTCATAGCATTTTTATGAGGTTGGATTGAGATTTTTTTAGATAAGAAAAAGGGAAATGTTTCGTTATTCAGTTCTTTGAAATATGAATGAAAGCATGACATTTCATGCATTTTTCAATTTATTTTGATATATTGAATGAATAATGCTTTGATATTAACGAGATATTAAATTTAAAAGCAATCTTAAAATTTTCAGAAACAATGTTTTCAAACTTTTTTTGAGGACGATTTCTTTCAGCCAGCATAGACTAAATAAAAACGATTTATCTTTTTATTTTATGATTTTTTTTATTATTATTTATTTTTTCCTTTGGCACAGTTAAAATTTATATATATATGTATTAAAGGTAAAATTGAGAGAATGTTCGAGAGAATTTTTCAGATATTTATATAGTAACCGTTTCAAAGGGCTGCAATTTATAAACAAAGTTAAGAACCCAATCTTTTTTTTTTTTTTTTTAAGGATATTTGTATATTTAAATCGAAAAATAGCTATTGTAGTAAATTATGTAGAGCAATTGCAGAAAATGAGTGAAAATTCCGTCATACTTGATTACTGAAAAACTTAGCAATTGAATCAATACCAATTTTGTAGCCATTTGAAATTAATTTAGATATCTGAAAATAAAATCTTTTTGACTTTTGTGTAGCTTTTGGAAGAACTTCGAGGCATTTTTATGAATATAGGAGGCTTGTCAGAAGTACAGTTTCATGGATACACAATAAATAAACAGGCTTCTTTCACAAAATTATACTAAGTGTAGGACAGAATTTAAATTTCATTTCAATTCACTTGACCACTATCAGCCTTTATTTATTTATTTAGTTTTCATTTAATTTAAACATAATGGTTGTTAAATAATATAGTTTTTATTCACTCGATTAAATTATTTTACCAGCTAAATACAAAGAATTATAAGTAATAATTCTATTCAATGTAAGCTTTTTCTAATCAAAATTTTTTATAATGATATCTTTAAAAGTAAATATTTTAAACTACAATATAGAAATTGCTACAGAATTGCTCTATATATGTTTAAAATTTTGTAATTTCTCTCCAAGGTATCGATCCATTTGTTATAAAGTCTGCAACAGTATTTATTTCCTAATTAATTTTCTTTAAGTAAATATCCATTAAAATAAAATTTGTTTTACAATGGAATGCTTGCTAATTATGTAATTTCGGCTTTAAATAATTGATCTGTCTCATTTATATATAAATTATATATATATATGTCTGATTTTTTTTATATTATTATTATTATTATTAAAGATATTTATATTTTTCTTTTATTGTTTTGTTAAGGGAAAAATAAAAAAAAAATAAAAAAAGTAGAATTTTTAGTATATATTGCATTGTATAAATTAATGTAAACACCAGATTATTCGTTGTTATTGGGAATAAAAATATTTTATTTAACAACGCATAGACGAATTGAAACTATATTATCAATGTAATAATAATAACAAAAAAATATATATATTTATCGAAATATATTTTTCCTCATTCCTGTTAGTTTGAATATTCCATTGACATCTTTGGTATGAATCTGGTGTAAAAATTTCCGAAAAGTTCAAATCCGTCAAAATTTTTACTCTGTCTTTAATAGTTGTGAAATTAAAGAAACGGACTGTGCATTAATTATCTTCAAATTTTCGGAAATAAAGTAATCTATTAGCCACACCTAACTGCTTCGCACTCACAATAGTGGTTAAAAGGTTGCTTCCGGTATTCCCTCTTCCGCCAATATTTCGCCAACAGACTTTCTTCGCGAAATAATACATTCATATACAATTTATGCTTATCTATTACAAAAAATACCATGTGTTAACATAATTACGATTAGTTTAAATAAACAATCATTTTTCAATTACCAGAATTAAAAAAAATCGATTAAAAAGTTTATTACACTTAAATATAGTAAAGAACTATTTTCTATCGCGGAAGTATAAATTCTACAGCCTTATACACACTGTCAACTTATCCTTTCCCCGAGTATGGTAAATATTTGATTTTTATGCATAGAATTTTACACTAAAGGACAAAAGAAAAAAAGCCGCACTTGGATATTTTCCTTTTATCTTTCTGCAACCGCCAATTTTATCGTTTAAAAAAGCAAATTTTCGAGCTCATTTTATTACGTAGTCCTCAATTTACACTTTAGGATTGAACCCAGTGTTATAAACAAA
Source organism: Salticus scenicus (assembly GCA_963930645.1). Lineage (NCBI taxonomy): Eukaryota > Metazoa > Arthropoda > Arachnida > Araneae > Salticidae > Salticus > Salticus scenicus. The sequence continues at coordinate 8,450,101 of OZ005651.1, read as the reverse complement.
GTGAAATTGTCTGGAAAATTGTAATTTTAGAAAGTATTTCAAATATGGCAAGGATAAGGCAATTAATGCTTCAAAAAGTATTAATTTTAGAATGAAAAAAAAAAAAAAAAAAAAAAAAAAAGTCCCTGAGATGGCAAAATAATTAAATGTTAACGAAATATGGATGAGATGATCTTTAGAAGGATATAAAATTGTTTGGTTGTATAAATTGGAAATTTGACTTTAGGCGGCCATGTTGCTCATTCAAGCGAGATGACCGTAAGTTAAAAAGCAAATGTTTAAAAAATCGATTTGTATCATGTTCAGAACTTAGAAAAAAAAATTAAAAAAGTGCATAGCAAAATACTTTCTTCAAAAACAGTGCGGGAACAATTAAACAAAGCAAGTTAAAAACCAGAAGATCTGCAAAATAAATCATTTATTAAAGAATTTAAAAAACAAGACTTCAGTTGACCAAAAATTTAAAAAATATATCAGTTAATTATTGAGCTAAACTTGATTTCTCTGGTGAGTCAAGTTAAATTTATTTCGAGCTGATGAAAAAATGTAGTACGACGAAAATGTGACAGACTTAAGGAAAATTAAAACAGTGACACATTCTCCGTACATTATGGTACGGAGGTGCGTAACTTTTCAAGTAGTAGGGCAAATTTTCATGCTCAATGAATCAATTCGAAATAAAACGCGGTCGTTATAAAAGTGGCGCCTGACTGACTATTTTGAAGGTATCTTAGACTTTTCCTCAATTAGCATTTCAAGATAATAATGCACCTTGCTTTACGACGTCTGTGGTACGTTTATTTGATTAAAATTACTTATCCACTCCCATGAGCACATGTAATTCTTTAAGTAATCATATCCTTTTTTTTTTTTTTTTTCCCTTTTAGTTAAATTCCAGAAAGAAAATCGTAGAATTTATTCTTTACTATACTTGGAAATAGTCCTAATCTCAATCCGCTCGAAAACGTTTAGTCTAAAAAAAGGCAGGGGAGGGGGGGGGGGGGAGTTGGATTCGAAATTTACAGCGTACAACTCTGCAAAAACTAGGAAAAATGATTTATGATATTTGGCACAGTGAAATTAATATTAAAACACTGTATAATACTATGCCAATTGTGCATTAAAGCATTAAAGGTTGAATTACACAATACATATTTTTATTAAGTAATTGTTTAGACCTAACAAATAGTTTTATTTCATATGTTAAAATATAACTTGTTTATTCCATATAATAAATTATAATAGAATACAAAGTGTGTTTATTATATTACCTTTAAAAAGAAAGTTTTATGTAGATTTTTATTATATACCTCGTAGAGTATGATAAAGCGAATTACTAAAACGAAAATGTACATAGGTATCATTTTATCTCTTTGATATTATGCAAACATGACAGTTTTATTTGTTTCAACCATTAGTTTTGAAGTTATTACGAATAAAAAGTGTAAGTAAATTTTCCTGCAGTGCGGATATATATATATATTTTTTTTTTTTGTCCCTTAGTGTAATTTCTATATTAAAGTTAAAAAAAAAAAGGGCGAGGGGGGCATGGAGATTCTTACTGGCTACCAGAAATTTTTGCTGGCGACCAGTTTTTTTTTTTTTTTTTTTTTTTTTTTTCAAAAATTCCTGGAGCCCTGCTCATGATGAGAAAAATTTGCATTCGGTGCTAACACATTAGTCCCATAGGCCATAATGATAAAGAATTTTTCTTTGCGTCCCTGTAAAAAAAAAGTATAAGGGCTAGATTCATGAAAGTTAGTAGAGTTCGTGCCACGGTGACTTCCAGCATGCGTACCAACTTGCATCTTATTCGAGCAAAGCGTTTAGACGTTAGCGTGTTCACTCACACACATACATACATCATCGCAAAACTAGGGAAAACGGACTCAGGGGACCTCGAAACGTATAGAAATATCAAAATCTCAAATTCGTATTTTTGACATGACTACAATACTTTCCTCACTATACTGTTCGGAAAGTAAAAATTACATAGGGGAGACCGGGGTAAGTTGAAACATGGAAATAAAAAATACAATTTTTAAGTTCTTATTTATTGCCAATAAAGGGAAGTACAGACACACAAAACCTACTTTACAATGTAAAAAAAGATGTGTATGTAAACATCTGTCGATTTTATGAGGATAAAACTGTTTTTGAGTACTGTTTTTTACTGTGAGTAAAAATTCAAATTTTTAAGTGATGTCGCATTTTATGTAACAAAAATTGGTGAATTTTTCTGATCGATTCAGCTTTTATAGTGTATAGGTGCAGCTTGGTAATCATATGATTTGAAACGCCCATAAGCATAAGTACTGGTAGCTTAACATCTCATGAAGTGAAAATTGTGGGCAGGGGCCAGCTGAAACAAATATAGGGGAAGCTACTTGAAACACCTGTTTCAATTAGTCTCATGCGCAATTTTTATTATTATTATTATTATTATTATTGTTTGTATACAGTCTTGTTTTCATCACCCTATATATGTTTTACATAATATAACAATATGCACATTTCACATGTATCTTAGGTTATTACTTTTCGAACACTATAGTGAGGAAAGTATTGTAATCATGCCAAAAATCCGAATTTGAGATTTTGATGTTTCTATACGATTCGAGGTTCCCCGAGTCCGTCTTCGCTATTTTTACGATGATGTATGTATGTGTGCGAGTGAACACGCTAGCGTCTAAACGCTTTGCTCGAATGAGCTGTAAGTTGGTACGCATGTTGCAAGTCACCCTATTGATTTTGATGAATCTAGCACTAGTAGTTTTTTTTACAGGGACACAAAGAAAAATTGTTTATCATTATGGCCTATGGGAGCAAAATTTTAAAAGTGCGATAGCATCTAAACGCCTTATTCAATTGAGCAAAAAATTTATGCACATATTATAGGTCACAGATACCCAGTTTGTATAGAATTTGGAGAATCTTGCACTTATAGCTTTTTTACAGGGACACAAAGAAAAATTCTTTATCATTAGGGCCAATGTGGAGCCAAATTTTTAAAAGTGTGATCTAAACGCCTTATTCAATTGAGCTGAAAATTTATATGAATATTATAAATCACTGTTGCACTAACTATAAGCATTTTGGTGAATCTAGCATTTATAGGTTTTATCTACAAAACTGTTAATTACTCAATGCTCGGAAAGTCGAGTGGAGTCACTCCAGATTTTTTAATTTTATATTTATTTTGATACTGACCTCTGTAATGCAAAATGGGAAGTTTTAAACAAGCATTAATGTATTACAAAATTGGGTCTCAAGTGTTTTGTACTACATAGAACAGGTACACATTGGCGATATAAAATAGACTATCTATATAAATCTTGCAAGCCCCATAGGTTTGTAACCTGGGTCTAAAACTAGACCCCATCTAGGGTATAATTAAAACTCTCTCTCATAGTTACTGACTCATCGCTTATAGAGTAATTTACCATCAAATTTGACCTTTTTTTTTTTGAAAATTTTCAACTTTGAGACCGTTTATCTACTAAAGCCAAGAGTGACCCATGCAATTTTAAATATTTTTGAGTTCTGTACTAAGGTGTGTAATTAACCCCATAATTATTTCTATGGGGCACTCATGGCCTTAGCAGATATTCAGACTGAAAACATGGAAAAAACAAGTCCTTCCGGCTTATTCAGAAGGGTAGGTTGATTTCCTTTCCCTTATCAAATAGCCGTCATTTTGTTTCAAAATGGCGGCTACGAATTATTAACGAATTAGTTGAAATATTGATGTAGGCTATCTACATATGAAGTTTTAAGCAAATCGGTTCATAAATACCTTTTTATGCGAATTTAAAATTTTCAAGTGGCCGGCGCTTGGAAACAAGATGGTGAGCCAAGTTGACAAATATATCAAATGCATTTGTGAGATAAGACTACTGTGCAATTATAGTTGGAATTAATTCAGAATCTCAAAAGTCACCATGTTGAAAAATTAAGTGGCTGCCACTTAGATCAAAATGGCAAAGAAAGTTCCTCAGTGAACTAATTAATCTAAAATATTGTTGCAAATTAAATTTTTTTTTTTTTTTTTTTTGTAGAAATTCTTTCAAACAGGCTTTTTAAGTTGGTTAAATGTTAATTTTCTGCATTTCTAGTTTGTTTTAACGTTAAAATAGCCTAATTTTCCCTTAAAAACGCATTAAAAAGCTTCAATATTGCAGGTAATGGATTTGGCGACTTTTCCACTTGGCGACTTTTGGCGAGAAAATCAATAGTTCATTAATAAACTTCATTGAGACACAAATATAGTCTATGTACAGTCGGTAAAAAAAGTGCACTTTATACTGTTTTGTTAAATAAATCCTTATCAAATCATGTTCTTACACTGACTAAGAATAGGATTCGTCAAGGATTTATTTAACAAAATCGTATGAAGTGTACTTTTTTTACATAGGAATTTTTGCTAGTGTTCGGACACTTTTGTTAGCGACTGTATACATCAAAATTCAAACAAATTCGAAATACGCTTTTTACAATTTGAATTTGAAAATATCAAGTGGTCTCCACTTGAAAACAAAATGTTGGAGCAACTTGGTTAATAAACTCATCCAAGATATCCATAACACAAGTTAAGACGCTGTCCAAATTTGGTTCGATTTGGAGTATTATTTCGGAAGTTATCGTGATTTTAAATTTTCAAGTGGTACCCTGATTTCAAGTGGCCCCACTTAAGATATCTGCCACTTTGTTAAAAATGACAGATATATTTCATTAATAAAGTTCATTGAGACCCTTATGTAGTCTAGATTTACATAAAAATTCAAGCAAATCTTGCTTTAAATACGCTTTTTACAATGTCGGTTTGAAATTTTCAAGTGGCTGCCACTTGAAAACAAAAAGTCGGAGCAACTTGGTTAACGAACTCATCCAAGATATTTATAAGATCAGTTCACTGTCCAAATTTGGTTCGATTTGGAGTATTATTTCGGGAGTTATCGTGATGACAAAATTTTCATTGTATATAGATGGATAGATAAACGAAGTGACTACAATAGGTCGATTTCTAAAGAAATGAACCTAATAGACGAAAACTGCATTTTCGAATGACCTTGGCCTTTAAAGCCATGAGTGACCCACCAAACTGTTTATGCTAAAATGTACTTAGTATCAAGTAGTATCCATATTTTAAAAAATGACATGGGTCACTCATGGCTTTAGGAGTAAAATAATATTAAAATGGCACCATTTATTTACGGCCTCAAACTTTGACCCCCTCTCTAGGTCAAACAAATGAAATACAGAAAAAAATAAATTTCACTTTTTCTTATCACAGTACTAACATATCCTGAAAATTTCGGGAAAATTGAAAATGTCAGCTATCACACCTCCATAGACTTTGTCCAGCTTTAAAAAAAAAATGGCTCTTAATCCCTTATAACAATATGCTATGAGCACTACTTCTGCCACATTTTAGATAACTAATATTTTTATGGTTATATTTCCCATTAAGCGTATTCTTATTTTTTTTTATTTAAATATTAATTTAAATTAATCAAATATTACTGCTGGACAGCATGCAAGTACAGTCACACACAGCAGCTCGTATATTTGTATTATAAATTAGTGTAGTGATTGGTATGTAAAAATAAATGAATATGTTAACATTACCGTGCTACACAAATTTATTAAAACTCTCCCTTGGCGGCTTTTGAATTTTTGTCACGATATTAGTGATGATATTTTTTCTTTAATATAATTTCTTGTATAAAAGGGGGAACCCTATTTTGCTGATACTTTTAGACACCTTTTCGTTAATTTGTAAGAATTCTTCATATTCTGTTTATATTTTTAATAGTTTTTAAGCTTAAAATAGTGCTTGAAATAAATTTGCTATTTTTAAAACTACATTTTTTTTTTCCCCCCCCTCCCTATAAAATTATCTATTCAGGTAAAAATAGATCATTTATGTGACTACTATTTTGGTTTAATTTCTGTAAATGGCTATTGCTAAATTAAAATGGATTATAATGGCTGTTGTTAAATTAAACTTCTTTGCGAAAAACATTAGGTTTATTTCAACGCCAAAATTTAAAAAATCGCCCAGTAGGATCTATAAATAAAAAATTTTAAGGATAAATTTTTAAGGCTATATTTACAGCTATTATGAAGTTAATATTTTCATATTTTAATTAATTACAAGAAAACAAATCAAAAATTGGAAAGTCGGGCTTCGAGGTGCACAAGGACCCCTCGGAGGGCACCTTCTTGTCGAAACACGTGACTGTCAGAGCTACCGTCTTTGCACTACGCTGTCCGCACACAGACACACAAACATTGCCTTATATATAAAGATTATGCATGTATTGTATTGCATTTTTAACTTTTTACATTCAAATTTGTAATGTCTTGCATAGCTGCCAACTTTTCAGTTTTGGGCGGAAGTTTTCCGATTTTTAAGTTAATCTTCAGTCTTCCAGTTTTTAATTGATTTCTTCCGTTTTTTAAAAAGTCGCGAATATCAATAAAAAGTAACCCCATTAACTAGCGGCAATCAAACTCTTTACGGAAGTCTTCTGACTCCTAATCTTTCTCCATCCACAACACGAATGTTAATATTCATTTTAAATTTACTTTGTGGGATTTTAGAACTTATTAAGAAATAGAATTACTCAATATTTCTTGCTCATGTAATTATTTTTTACACACACACCCTTTTTCTTACCTCCAACTGGCAATTGACGATTACACGCTCTGGGGAAACCATTAGTTTCCCAATCTTTCTCCTTTCACAAAATAAATGTCAATATTCATTTTAAACTTGCTTTATTGAATTTAAAAACCTGTAAAGAAGTAGAATTATTTCTCGCTATTGTAATTACCCTCTCCCCTTCCCCAGCTCTAAATAGTAATCAACGATCAACTATCCTCTGATGCTCAAGCTTTTTTCAATCTACAACAAAAGAATCACAATATTCATAATAAAAATTGCTTTATTAGATTCTAGAACCAATAATGTGATAAAAATTCTTAATATTTCTCATATGTATGTACTTAATTTTAGACTTTAATACTGAACTTGTTGAATCAGTTTGTTTTTCTCAAGTTTAAAATACGTACTATATCATTAAACATAGGTCTTATGCAAGATACATAATATAAGTAGCAGCTAAAAATGTAAGATAAAAAAAAATACAATGTGAATTTTCAATACATTACTATGATTTTTTTTTTTCTCTCTCATGTTACAAACCTACCTAGGAAATTTTTTAAGGACATTATTATTATTATTTTGTAAAAGCTTAAAATTGATATAAAAATTAAACATTTTGTATTTTACTTAAATGTGCAATTAAAAACTAAATTTATCGTAAAATTGTTTAAAAATATAGTATTTTTTAAATTTTCCGCTTACGGAGTAGAATTTTTTTTTTTTTTTTTTTCTCCTTTTTTCAAGTAGAAATTTTCCTCTTTTTAAAGCTGCAAATTTGACAGCTATGGTATTATTTAACTTCATTGAGTATGTTTTCATCCATTTTAAACTTTGCCGTATGTTTCTTCCCTCGATTTACGACAGAGTGTGTGTTATCCAAGTTTTCGGTAATCTGAGTTACCCTCGGTCTACATTACCTCGGATAAGTGAGGTTCTACTGAATATGTATTTTCAAGAAATGTTTTAGAGGAACGCCGAAACAGTCCAGACACTAAAAGGGAAAAATTCCACCAATGGATTTTAGTTGAGAAAAGCTGGATTATTAATAATGTGGATCTTGCTGTCCATTCTTTGGTCCATTTTCTTTTAACCCCCCCCCCCCTTACTAGGAAATTGATGGAGTAAGCGCTATGAAGTCATTTTAATGATGATTTCAGCCATAATTTATAGTTTGTTTTAATGATGAAAATAATGATGGGTTGATCAGTGACATAAAAACAAAAGTAAACATAATAAAAGAATATTTTTATTAATAAAAAGAATATATAGGAGAAAACACTGAATTTAACCCTTATGGCTCCAAGTGTGCCTCTCAAGCACCACCGATGCGCGGTGTTCTACTTCAAATGTAATCACAATTATATTACTACTTAAATGAATAAAGATTGTGAAATAGTAATAAAATATACTTTCAGCATATCACATAATTTTAAAAAACTTTATTCCGACGTTTCGGTTAAAACACATCTTTAACCATCTTTAGGGAAAAATGATGTTTAAAAACTATAAACATAGATAATTTAAGACATCCTATGATACAATAAATACAATTCTCAAAGAAATTAATAGGTGATTACATGAATTATAAAAATACACTATATACATTTTAAAATGAGCTAAAAACACTTAAATAAATTTTAATCATGACCATTACAAGAAGAATAAAACACTTAAATAAAAACGGAGCCAAAGTATCACACTGCGGGGTTGATAATAAAACTAACCATTATATAGGAATGACCAATAGACCTTTTAGTGATAGAATGACGGAACATATAGCAGATTTAAAATATAACAGATCCTCCACAGCTTTTTCACGTACTTATAATACTAATCCCATCGAACCTGATTTTCAAAAAGGCAAGGATAATTTATAGTACTAACAATAGAAACCAAGCTCTACTCTATGAATCTTTTGAAATTGTTAAAAGGAAATCCGAAATTTGTAATGATTCATTATCCATAACCCCCCCCCCCCCCTCAATTTGGCTTCATTTCTTAAACTTAAAATAATTTATGGTAACCCTGCTATTGTTTGTTCTGGCAACCCCGCAGTGTGATACTTTGGCTCCGTTTTTATTTAAGTGTTTTATTACTTTCTTCTATCTTCAATAGAAGAAAGTATTGGATTCGTAAAAATTTTCGATTTCGGGTTTTTGATGGATTTACACGCTTTGAGAGCTGTAGAACACGATTTTACCATTTTTAGAAAATGTCTGTCTGTGTGTGTGTGACAAAATTTTGTGGCAACTATATCTCTGGAACTACTGCACAGAATTTCATACAAATTGGTATGTAGTTGCACCTTGACATAAATTAGTGCCTATCAACTTTTGGTAAAAATCGTATTACAGGTTGCGTTGCCATCCCGCTTTTTCTAAATTAACAGGGTGATATAGGGCAAAAATTTTCAAGATGGGTATCTTTCGAAAGGTCTCGTCAATACCTTTAAAACGAATGGTTGAACTATAAATCTGTGATAATTTAAAACAAACTTATCGATTTTTTTTACTTTTTACAGAAAAAACTTAGAAAAAAAAATCTTTTTTTTTTTTTTTCTCTCTCTCCCCTTAATTTTATCAAACTCCCACGGTTTCCGTGTTCTGACAAACTTAAACTAATTTTTGCTTTTTTCCCCTAATTACGGTTTCCGTGTCTTGACAAACTTTAACAAATTTTCACATTTTACCCAAAATTTTGTCAAAGTCCCACTTTTTTTTTTTTTTTTTTTTTTTTCTCCCCTTAATTCTATCAAACTCCCACGGTTTCCGTGTTCTGACAAACTTAAACAAATTTTTGCATTTTTCCCCCAATTTTGTCAGTCCCACGGTTTCCGTGTTTTGACAAACTTAGAATAATTTTCACATTTTACCCAAAATTTTGTCAAAATCCCACTTTATTATTATTGTTACTGAGTGAATTTGTATAGGAAAATATAGAAGAAAGTCTCGTGGTGGCCACAACATACTAGTTCTTCTTGTAATGGTCATAATTAAGATTTATTTAAGTGTTTTTAGCTCATTTTTAAAATGTATATAGTGTATTTTTATAATTTATGTAATCACCTATTAATTTCTTTGAGAATTGTATTTATTGTATCATAGAATGGCTTAAATTATCTATGTTTATAGTTTATAAACATCATTTTCCCCTGAAGATGGTTAAAGATGTGTTTTAACCGAAACGTCGGAGTAAAGTTTTTTAAAATTATGTGATATGCTGAAAGTATATTTTATTACTATTGCATAATTATTAACAGCATATATAAAAGTGGAATAAATATTTCTGTATGAATAAAGATTGTTTTAAATGACTTTAATATTATTATTTACACGTCATTGTAACATTTATAGTCTGACACCTAAAAACTTGCAAGTTAATATATGAGGAGAATAAGTTGAAGTTGCCTGTCGATATTCACACTTAAAAGTTGGAGTGTTAAGGGTTAAATATAAATATACGCAAGCAAGACAATTACTCATTTTTATTTAGACAATAATTATTGATAAATTTACACAAATACAAAATGATCCTGACCTTTTGCAACTGCAAGACATTGTTTGACAATTTCACATATATTTACAAAGGAGTCGAACAAAAGACTCAAAATAAAGTACAACTTATTAGATATCGCTGCATTAATGCTCCAAAGTATGCACAAATAAGACTATTATGAGATGTACATTTGTAGAGGATTTGATGATCCAACAAAATGTTACAAAGTACAAGGATATTTATTTTATCAGGTACTTGAATTATAATCAAACTACTTAGAAACTGATACAAGGATGTTTTGTCACATATTTCATGCAATAAGAATTCTATCAGCTCATGTTATCCTCAGCTCCGATACAGATGTATTTATCTTGGCAATCTATTACTAGAAACAACTAGAAAATATTGGTTTTCTGGGTCTATGTTTCGACGGTTCTCATACACAGGGACCGATTTACTCACTTGGAGGCCCAGGGCACCCACGTTCAGTGGGCCCTTTTTCCTCGTACTATAATATTACAACAAACAAAACAAACCGCATATTTTTGATTCATGTGTCTAAAAATTCTCTTCTCTTCACTTCTTCACTTTCCATTTTATTGGTAAGATGCAAGGCTTAACTTGATCTGATGCTTGTCTATCGGATCAATGTACATCGCGCTCTGTGTATCTGCTCTGCAGTGTGTGCCTCAGATTTAGTTAGCTTTAGTAAGAGTTTGGAATGCAGTAGGAGTATGTAGTATGTTTAGTATGTAGTTGGATTTGCGTTTAGCGAAAATATTGCAATTTTTTCGATGAGCTGACAGTTTCCTTGAAATATCATACCGCTTATTTAAAAAACAGTGCAGTAATACCTCATCCATTCGATGAAAACACAAAAAACAACGATCATTATAACAAATTTGGATTTTTTTTTTTTAACTATTTTTTTTAAATGTATGATGAGATTTCTTGGAGGCCCCTTCAGTATGAGGGCCCAGGGCACATGCCCCGAATGCCCTGCCTTAAATCAGACACTGCTCATACATAGAAATTTCTTCTACGATGTCATTTACCTGCTGAATTCCTGATTGAAACTATATGTAATATTTTGCCCTCCATTACATGCTGTAAATTGTAATACTACCAGTAGATTTCGCAGCAAACTACAATGTTTGAAAGAGTCAAATGAAGGTTTTATACAAAGTCCTTTGTGGTGTTTAGGTAACGCACGACCCTTTTAGCTGCTTCCCAATCTTTTTTCCGTGGATTCGAATTTCTCCTGCTTAAAATATTTACAGCTGCCAAAATATCTGGCTGACTAACTGTACCCAAATATAATAAACTTCCAATTACTTGTTGATATTTAATGTTATTTTCTAGCAGATTATCGTTATCATCAAATTTGAGATAATTAGGCTCCATTGGAATGTTTGTAGGTTTGGAGCACTCAAGATTTAATTTTTTTACTAACTCTGCTATTTTTAATTTTTGGTTTATTACAAAATCACCTTTTTTATTTCTGGTTATTTGCATGCCTAGATAAAAGCTTACTTCTCCTAAATCTTTTATTTCAAATTGTTTGTTTAATTCCTTTGTGATTTTGTTTATTTGGTTTTCGTCTCCGGCGACTAAAATGTCGTCGACATACACGATAATGAATGAAGTTATGTTTGGATCATTATGAATGTATAAACACGAGTCTGCTGAGCTTTCTTTATAATTTAAGGTTTTTAGAAAGTCTCCTATTCTCATGTGCCAGGCTCTTGCGGCCTGTTTCAATCCATAGATGGACTTATTTAATTTACATACTTTGTTTTCATTGCCCTTATCTATGAACCCTTCAGGTTGTCGCATATAGATATCCTCATCTAAATTTCCATACAAGAACGCGGTCTTAATATCTATATGTTTTACATTCAGTTTGTGATGAGCTGCGGAATTTAGAAAAGCTCTGATTGTTGTGTACAAAACTACTGGTGCAAAAGTTGCATCGTAATCTTCTCCAAACTTTTGGAGAAAACCTTGGGCGACTAAACGCGCTTTGTATTTTTGTAGTTTACCCGTATCATCGTATTTAGTTTTGAAAGTCCATTTAGAACCGATAACTTTTTTCCCTACTGGAGGATCGACTAAGGTCCACGTATTATGCTCGTTTAAAGACCGTATTTCATCTTCCGCGGCTTTAATCCAGTTATTCTTTTCAACAGGATGTGTCATATTTTGTATCTCGGACCAACTTTTTGGTTCATGCACTAAATCGTGTTTAGCTAAATAGATTAAACGGTCCGGAGGAACACCTAGGTTAGATCTCGATGATCTTCTTAGTTGAATTTCTGAATCATGTGTTTGCTCAGAATCGTTCTGTGTTTCCTCAGAGGTATCATTAAATTCAATATTTACAGTCTGCGTTTGATTATTATCATTAGTCGGTTCCTTTTGCGATGAATGTTCACAATTTTGATTTTCTAAGAACTTTACTGTTCGCGCGATAATGATATTTTTTCCCCCTGTATAAATTCGATATCCTTTGGATCGGTAATCATAGCCAACAAAGATTCCCTCTTGAGCCTTGTTATCAAGTTTTTTTCTATTATGTTTATCAATATAAGCGAAAGCTTTAGATCCGAATACTCTCAAATGCGAGAGGTTAGGTTTAACTTTGTTCCAAAGCTCATAGGGAGTCTTGTCATTAGATTTTGTGGGGAGCCTGTTTAGTAAATAGTTCGCGGTATGGATTGCTTCCCCCCAGAATTTATGAGTTAATTTCGCTTCAGATAACATACTTTTGGCCATTTCTACAAGGGTTCTATTTTTTCTTTCGGCAACCCCGTTTTGAGGTGGACAATAAGGAACAGTGAGTTCATGTCTGATTCCGTTTTGTTCAAGAAAATTCTCTATGTCGTTGCCTACATATTCTCTACCATTATCTGATCTAATTCTTTTAGGTAGCCTGCCAAATTTATTCTTGACTAACGCTATGTAAATTTTTAATTTTTGCAATACTTCACTTTTATGTGTTAAGAGGTAAATAATTGTAAACCTGCTATAATCGTCAATAAGGGTAAGGAAATAAGTTTTTCCCCCTATAGAGGGTGTCTGAAACGGTCCGCAGATATCAGTATGAATTAGTTCAAGTACCCTATTTGCACGGTCCTTAGATTGCTTAGGATACGGCATATTTGTTAATTTAGTTTTTATGCACGTTTCACACGTTTTATCGTGTTGACAAAAATTTATGTCAAGTCCTAAAGCTAGTTGCTTATCGAAGATTTCTTTAATATCTGCGAAATTTCTATGACCTAGACGTTTGTGCCATAACGTAATACATTTCTTATTATTACAATTAGATATTAATCTAACTTGTTCATTTGCATCATATTTCGGTTGTATTACTTCATAGAGATTTCCTTTTATTTCCCCCTCAAGGAAAGTTTTCCCATATTTTTGCAACTGACATTTATTTTTCTCGAAGATCAGTGTGCAACCACTTTTAGTGGCTTTACTAACAGAGAGTAAGTTTGTTTCAATATCTGATACGAAAAGGACATCTAATAACTTTATTTCATTTACTTCCCCGTTTTCAGTTTCAGTTTTAATTACTACTCCGATTCAAAAAATTAGAATAATGTAAAAAAGAATGAGTTTGATGTTGCTAACGCGTCAATTTGCATACTGCGTCCAGGAAAAAATATATTAAAAGTATCTAATTATCTTCAGAGCATTTATAAATATAACATAAATATTTATTTTTATCTGATATATTAATAATTAACTATTTAAAAAATATTAGAATAATTCAAAGAAATAGAATACCTCGATAGCATGGTTCAAAAAATTAGAATATTCAAATTTTTCTTATAAGTTGAGAGAACGGCTGCGGGATTAACATCTGTGGGACTATAAAATGTGCTCCGTTGAAAATGAAAAGTCGTTGATTGTAGCGTAGTATTTGCTTAATATGGGACGAAAGAGCGATTTATCGGAGGCTGTGAAATATCGTATTGTGTACTTGCACGAAATAGGAAAAACACAACTTTTTATAGCAAAAGAAGTGAAATGCTCTCAAGCAAGTGTGAGTAGAGTTTTGAGAGAATATTCTAATAATAAGTGTTTTCAAAATAAACACTTTAAAAGTGGTCGAAAGCCAGTAACTTCAAGAAGAGATGAAAGGCAATTGAAAAAGATTGTGAAGAAACATCGTTTTCGGAGTGTGAGATATGTGCATAGAAAATGGAAAGAAATGGGTATAAATGTCTCCAAATCTACAACACTACGACGACTTCGCAAATTAGGTTTTAGATCACGTGTGCCTAAGATAAAGCCATTCTTATCATCTAAGCAAAGGGCTGCTAGAGTTAAATGGTGTAAACAAAGGCTATTTTGGGATCACGACGATTGGAAAAAGATACTTTTCAGCGATGAAAGTGTGTTTTGTGTGTCTCACGGAAATCAAGGTATACGTGTCTGGAGACTCAAACATGAAGCTTATAAGAAAGAATGTTTAAAACGTTCGTTTAAATTTGCGACCTCTGTTATGGTATGGGGCTGCATGACTGCTGAAGGGCCCAGGCAGGTTGTGTATTGTTTCCACAACAGTCAATTCAGAAGTCTATCAAGAAATTCTTGAACATTTCATGATTCCTTCAGCTGAGGATTTATGTGATGACGATTTCTTGTTTCAGCAAGATTCAGCTTCTCCCCACACTTCCAAATCAACAACTAAATGGCTCAAAGAGAAGGACATACCTGTACTCCCTTGGCCTGCAAACTCACCCGATCTAAATCCTATCGAGAATTTGTGGGGAATTATGAAGAAACGACTTCAAGAAGTTGCGCCTAGAGACAAAAAAGAACTTATTTCTAGTATAAAGAGCATATGGGCGAATTTGGATAAAAAAGATTGTGAACCTTTAGTTAAAAACATGCCAAAACGTTTAAGAGCTGTCATTAAAGCTAAGGGTGATGCAACAAAGTACTGATTAGCAAGTAAAAATACTTAGAGTTTAAATTATGTTCAATATATTTTCATTATTCTAATTTTTTGAACCATGTTAAAAAGTATTCTAATATTTTGAATTTTTTGTTGTTAGCTGATTTAAATATATTTTCTATTTCATTGTAATGTGTTTACATTTTTATAATCTGCAAAATATGCAGATTCATATTATAGTACTTTATATTTGATATTGTTGATTATTTATTTGATAAATTCGATTTTCATTTCCCTTGACCATATTTCTTTTCAATATTCTAATTTTTTGAATCGGAGTAGTATTATGTCACCCGAACCTTGCGAGGTTAAGACATTTCCATTAGCGATAACTACGTTTGAAACACCAGTGTCTTTAATTTTTTCAAATAGATTCTTATTATTCGTGATATGTGCTGAACAGCCACTGTCGACTATCCAACTAGATTTGTGTTCGTCACTGGCAATGAACGCTAAATTTTTTATTTTGTTTACAGTTGTCCCGACCTCTTCATCAGAATTATTTAACTCTCTGGTGGAGTGTTCCCCTTTTATACGTTGGGATTTGATCTCAAAACATAATGAGGAATTAAATTTTCTATTTTTGAAACCCTTATCATAATTTCCTGACGCGTTGTTCGGTTTTTTATTTTTTTGATACCAACATTCACTGGTATTGTGACTTTTTGAATTACAATATGTACAAAATTTGTTAGGGCGTTTTTTGAAATTGTATTTATTTTTGTTAACCCTGTACGCCGTGGCATTATCTTCCGAATGGGAGTTTGATTTTTTATTGCAGGATCTTCGATTATATTCATCAATAATTTTATTTTGAATATAAGTCGGGTTTAGATCTTGTTCATCCCTGCCTTCTAACGCAGTAATTAAAGGATCATAAGAGGGAGGCAGAGAACATAAAAGCAGTGCTGACAGGTGAGCATCATCGATTATTTCCCCAATTGCAGACAGTTTTTGTTTCAGTTCCAATATTTTTGTTATGTGAGTGTTTACATTTTCTCCCTCGGACAATTTGCAACTGTATAATTTTTTTAATAAATACAGTTTGTTTGAGAGATTTGGGCGTTCGTGAATACTCTTTAATTTCTGCCAAATCTCTCTAGCACTAGTTAAATCCTTAATATGGGGAATTTGGGAATCAGTAATTGATAGATTTATCAGGGCTTTTGCCTTATTATTCTTTTTCGACCAGTCAGCTGTCAGTGGTTCTGGTGGAGCTTCAGTTATGACTTCAAATAAATCTTCTTTGGTCAAAAGCATTTCAGCTTTAAATGACCAAGTAGTATAATTTGAATCGTCAAGTTTATCGATTGTTATATTTTCTTTTAATGCCATTTTGGCTATTTATTTATTATAATATAAAACTATGGATATTCGTTTTATTTTAGTTAGAGACTTTCGTCAGTCTCATAATCATGATAAAAAAATGTTTGAATAAGTTACTATTAATTAAATCTTATAAAGATAATTAAATAAATAAATTCAAAACATATTTGTTGGAAGGTAAGACTTATAATAATAATAATTTCTTCACTTACCTTCTATGCAGCAGTTTCAGCGCAAGGTCACGTCTCACAACAAAGTAATATCCGAATATCCGTTGGGTTTCAGATCCGTAGATCCATTTATCTTAAATGCGTTATACCAGAAGAGGTTGAATGATCCACCCTAAATGCTAAACGAGTATTTTTATATGTATTAGAAATAAATCATTCGAGATTTAATTTTAACTTAGTATTTATTTTTAATTTGGGATGCATCTTATCGTGCATCCTTTCACTATGGAATCAGAGAGAGAAGTGAAGGAGATTACAAACTGAAAAATATAATTGGATATAATAAAATAATAAAAAGGTAATTAATGTTTTTAGTTCACGTAGACAGTCAATATGTATTTCTAATGCAAGTCCTTGAAGAACAGCGAGCAATACTCATTAATGTTAGTCATGAGATGATCAGAATCACGAGCATAGAAGAAAATGCAATCCAGAATTTAATTCAGGCTTAATTGACAGCTCATGAGTAAGTGAAGAATGATTTCAGTTCTTGGAATATGTCTTAATTAGATGAAGTGTTCATCGATGATAATATGTCAGCATTAGTAAAAAATAGAACCAAGTTAGCAAAATTATGTCAAGAAAACTTTTTATAATTACTATTTATAAGTATATAAAATTCTAAAACAAACTTTTTTTTTTTTTTTAAATTTTTCAGTCATGCTCAACTTGTAACAGGACTTTCACGAGGAGATATGATTTGCATCGCCAAGAAAAGCTACATTTGAAAGAGAAGTTATTCAAGTGTAATGACTGTGGAAAAGCATTTGGTTTAAAATCGAATTTAATTCGTCATATGCTGATACATAAAAAACAATCTCTATCTACTAAAAAGATCGCTTAGAAAGTGTCAGAAAGTTTTAATTGTGCTTCTTGTGAAAAGGTTTTTACTCGGAAGTGGGATATGAAATGACATATGTCACGTCACAAAATAAAGATGAAGAATCTTCGACAAAATGTCAGCAGTGTGACCTAGTATTTACTTGTTTGGATAATTTTAAAAGACATTTAAAATTTAATCAGAGTTAGCCTTACACCTGCAGTGAATGTAATAAAGTGTTTGATCTGAAATCTGAACTAATATTTCACAAGCGTCAAGACCATGAACTTGTTACTGGAAAACGGAAGATGAGTGCATCTGATGTAAAACCTAAAAGGGTTAAAAAACAATCTAGCACTTGTAATGTGTTTAAAACACTAAAATTTCATCCAAGTGAAAATAATGAATGTGATATGCAAATATTTCAAACATATATACAGCTTGAGTTGGATAAAAAGCTTAAGTATGAATTAAAAGAAAAGCATGCCCTTAAGTGGTATTTAGTTATGAAAATATCTTTAGAACGTAAAAGATCTAATGAAGAAATAGAAGAGATTCAAACTTATTTCAGATGTTCCTGTTTTACAGAACTTATTGAAGATACAATTGAACATCATATTCAGGAAGGCTATGCAAAGATTAATAAATCACATGATGAATTC
Organism: Salticus scenicus; assembly: GCA_963930645.1. Taxonomy (NCBI): domain Eukaryota; kingdom Metazoa; phylum Arthropoda; class Arachnida; order Araneae; family Salticidae; genus Salticus; species Salticus scenicus. The sequence goes on along the minus strand of OZ005651.1, from coordinate 8,431,926 downwards.
ATTCAGAGGGGATGTGGATGGATTTTTAAAAAAGTTCTCTATTTGGAACTCAAAATGGCTAAATACCATCCTCTAGCTGCTAGTAGTTATATTAAGCTACCCCCAAAACTTGCCGCAAAAAAAAGCTGTGTTAAAAATTCAAAATGAAGATCAAAAATGCCTCGTTAGGTGCTTAATTGCACATCGTTTAAATTTGCATTTTAGTGAGAAACCTGAATGTGTGTCTCATTACTTATCTCAGGAAGATACAGTTAAACTAGGTAATGTAACATGTCTTGTACCTCTAACAAAGATACCTACCATTAAAAAGATAAACAATTTCAGGATCAATGTCTTCGGCTATGAAGACAATGAAGTGTGTCCTCTCTATATTTCACCAAGAAAAGACATTAATGCAAATAATTTGTTAGTAATTTATGATGAAGAAAGAGCACATTATTGCCTCATCCGAAACTGTTCATGTCCTTTTTGGTGATTTAACCAAACACAAGACTGCTGCATATTACTGTTCTAGATGTCTTCACCGTTTCACTAGAGAAGATTCATTGAAATCTCGCATCCAGTACTGCCATGAACATGAAGTGCAAGTTATCAAAATGCCCTCTGAGGAAAATATTTTGAAATTTTCAGGTACACACTTACAACATCCTGTTGCTTATACAATTTATGCTGATTTTGAAAGTCTTCTTGTACCTATTACTTCACTTTCAGCTTCTTAAGATATTTCACATAGTGAAAAAGTTGCATATCATGTGCCATGTGGATATGCTTATGTTATTATCAGTCCTGATGGACACTGTAAAACCAATTCAGGTGTATTGAAGAAAAGATGCTGTTGAGCACTTTTTAGATCAAAAAGATATTCTTGGGGAAAAAATAATGAAAATAAAGCCTATGAAATTAACTTCAGAGGAGGAGAACACTTTTCAAGAAGCTAAACTTTGCACTTTTTGTAAAAAACCATTACGTAATGATCGTGTCTGAGATAATTGTCATATTTCAAGAGCTTAGAGAGGTGCATTACATGCTTCATGTAACCTTAACTTTAAACAGTCAAAGAATATTCCTGTTATATTTCACAGTCTAAAAAATTATGATGATCATCATATTGTGACAACACTTGGAAAATATAAAAACTTTCAAATAGAAGTTATTACTACTACTTTAGAAAATTATATTACCTTTAAATTAAAGAAACCTGGATATCTTATTCAATTGATTTTCTTAGATTCATTTCAGTTTTTGCCAACTCTATTGGAAAAACTCGTGAAAAACATCGACTCTTCACAGTTTAGTATTTTGAAAGAGAATTTTTCGACCGATACATCCTTCGATTTGCTAACACAAAAAGGTGTCTATCCTTATGACTACTTTACCTGTTTTAGTAAATTTGAGGAAACTCTATTACCTCCCTCGTCTGCTTTTTATAGAAGCAGACGAGGGAGGTTTATAATACATTAACTCAAGAAGCTATTTCTGATGAAGATTATAGACATACTCAAAAAATTTGGAATACATTCAACATGAAAAATCTTGGTGATTATCATGATTTGTATGTTAAAACTGACGTTTTATTACTAGCTGATGTGTTTCAAAATTTCATAGAGCTCTGTTGTTAATATTATGAAATTGATTGTGCACACCTTTTTACCACTCCTGGACTTCCATGGCAAGCTTGTCTAAAAACGACTGAGAGACCCTTGGAGCTATTAACAGACATTAATATGTTGCTGTTGATAGAAAAAGGGATTCGAGGTGGAATTAGTATGATTAGCAGAAGATTAACCAGAGCAAACAACCTTTATATGAATGACTATAATCCAGACGAGCCCAAAAGTTATATAATGAATTGGGATTTTATTAACCATTACGGTTCGGCTATGTCCCAGTATTTGCCATATGGGAAGTTTACATGGATTAATACAGATAATATAACTGAAGAATGGATTTTATCTCTTCAAGATGATTCTGATATTGGTTATATTTTTGAAGTTCATCATGATTACCCTCAGCACCTTCATCATACCACCCATAACGATTACCCACTGGAAACCTGAAAGATTAACCTTAACCGAAGAAATGCTGTCACACTGTGCTCAAAGTTTACTTTACAATAGAAAATATGTTGGAACATCCAAGCTCATCCCTAACCTTCAAAACAAAAAAAAATTATGTGGTGCATTATCAAAACCTAAAACTCTATCTTCAATTAGGTCTGAAAGTTTCTGCAATCCATAAAGCTCTCTAATTTAATCAAGCTCTTTGGTTGGAAAAAATATATATTATTCAACACCGAAAATCGCAAACAAGCGACTTCATCTTTTTAAAAAGATTTTTTTAAACTCTTAAACAATAGTGTGTATGGGAAAACCAAGGAAAATTTACGAAAAAGACGTAATATTGAACTTTCTAGCAACACTTCTAAAAGAACGGTGAAATTAGTTGCATCTCCTAACTTTAAATCCTTTAAAACTGCTGACGAAGATCTAACTGCTGTCAAAAGACTTTAAACAAGTATTTTAGTGAATCATCCTATTTATGTTGGGTTCACTGTACTTGAACTTTCAAAATTACTAATGTATAATTTTTACTATAATTACATTAAGCTACTTACTATATAACGATCGAGGCATGCTCTTATTTACTGATACTAATTCACTAACGTATCTCATTACTACAGATAACATATATAAATATATGCAAGATAATTTATCTATCTTTGATTTTTCTGATTATCCGCAAGATCATCCTCTTTATTCGACTAAAAACAAAAAAAAATATTGGAAAAATGAAGGACGAGCTGAGTGGTGAAATAGCTCTGGAGTTTGTCAAATTGAAAGCCAAAATGTACATCATTAAGTCTCGAGATGGAGAAAAGAAAACTTAGAAGGGAACTACTATAACAGTTAAGAAAAAATAAAACATGAAGATTATGTTAATTGCCTTAAAAATTTAAAATATATTTCAAACAAACAAGAATTGGGCAGGAATATCACAAAATATACACATTAAAGCAAAATAAAGTTTCTTTAACACCATTCGACAATAAGAGAATTATTTTGGATGATGGTGTCAGCTCTTTAGCTTATGGACATTATAAAATTGGTCAAGATGTAGAACTTTAAGCTTAAATATTGTAAAAATTGATGAAGATATTGTAAACTATATTGTAATTAACTCTACTGTAATAGTGTAAACTTTGTTATAACTGTTGAAATTATATGTATAGTATAATTATGATGTTAACTCAATGCATGGAAACTTAGAATAATACTTGTAATTAGTGTAAAAAATGTTCAAGATTTTATATTGTAACCTTAGTTATATTTGGCAAAATTGTATATACTAATTATTGTAATGTCAACTTACTAGATAAATACTTGTAAATATTGTAAAAAATGAATAAAGATTTAATAATGTAACCTTAGTTATATTTGATAAATTATATTTGTCTACTAATTAATATGATGTAATGCAAGCATGTTTAAAGAATTCTGGAAACAATATGTGAAAAAATTGAAGATTTAATACTGTAACCTTTGTTACATTTAACGAAATTGTATGTATATTCAAATTATTGTGACATAATGTAAGCACATTAAATGGATATTGGAAACACTACTTGTAAATTTTACAAAAATTGATATAAAGTTTTTTAATTAACTGTAAACCGTGTCTGTTTTATTACAAAGTTGTTATATTTTAGAATGTTTGGGAATTTTACTAATATGTTAAATGTAAAAAGGGGAAAAGAAAATGAAAATTGTTTTATTAAAAAGAAATATAGTAGAACAACAGAAAGTAATTTGATGATTTAATTTAAACATTACTAACTTTAAAATTAATACTAAATACAAATTTTCTGAAAACCATGATAATTACAAAAATTAATTTATTAAAAGGAAAAAAATGAATTTTTTTTTATAAATTTATGTTATTAAAAGACAAAGGGATGTATTAAAAGGCAAATTGTTTTAAAAATTTTTCTAAAGATTGCATATTTTAAGTATGAAAAGCAATTTCACAACTTAATTTTAATATTACAAACTTTATTAACTAACCTTAAATGTAGGTTTTGAGAAAACAGGATTATTTTGTATTATTGAAAAACTTTTAATAAGATAATACAATACCTAAATCTCTAAATTTCTATGTTCAATACTATAGAAGGCTGATTTCAAGCTTATATCTGTCGAAATGGTAGTTGTGATTGGGGATGATGCGATCGATGTGCGTATCATCAAGCGCATCAATTCATCACGCCTCTGTTGGTGAAACCCCATTATATCACTACTCTCAGATACAAATTGATTTCTCAAAACATAATTTCAGGTTTAATTTAATGAAAGTGATATGCATGTCAGACGCTTTGCATTTGTGAAGGGCTACAATACAAACATTTATTTGGAAAAATGCTCATCAAACACAACTTAATCCCATTGGTTACTGTTTATTTGGCTATGGAAATTTTAATGGTGGCTTACGCCCACAACAAATAAAAAAGTCTCTTTTTTTTTGTCAGATTAATTAATTCAACCTTGTAAATGTATGTAAAATTGTACAATGTCTGACAGTTGCGAAAAGTCAAGATCATTTTTTATTTCATTGTGTAAATATATCGATGAATTTCTGATTAAAACTTAATCATTGTTTGTTTTATTTTCTTATATTTCTATTTAAATTAACTGTTTTCTCTTAAATTCTTTTTATTATCTTTATCTTTGATTTTATATCATTGAACGTATATCATTAGAATAAACTATGAATTATGGCTGAAATCATCATTAAAATGACTTCATAACATTTACTCCATCGATTTCCTTTATAAATAAAAGGAGGGGGGGGGGAATAAAAAGTTAGACTAAAAAATGGACCTGCAAGATCCACATTATTAGTCTTTCAGCTATTATCAACTAAAATCCATTGGTGGAATTTTGTCCTGACATTCTGCATACTCACTTTCCTCTAGGGCCTAGAGTAAGAGATGGAACTTTGCTGCTCAAAATGGCACCAAGTTGGTGTCACCGGACGTGGAAGGTTAATGTTCTTACTAGTGGGATATTTTGTAGATAGAAATGCTATAATTCTGTAAATATCATCGTTACAGTCAGCAGCAAAATTATTCGAGCGCCAGCAATAATTCCTGTATAAAAAAAAAAGTACACTTAATACTGCTTTGTTAAATAAATCCTTGACGAGTCATGTTCTTAGTCAGTCTAAGAACATGATTCGACAAGGATTTATTGAACAAAACAGTTTTAAGTCTACTCTTTTGATATCAAAATTATTGCTAGCACTCCAATAATTTTGCTGCCGACTGTATGTAGGAAAAATGTGTCGGCGTGAACATGTAAATGTAATTTTGGAATTCAATTTTAGATGTTTTGCATTTGAACTATTATCTTTTATTTATTTATATAATGTCTTTTCTCATATCTAGGCATATCTGAAATACACGGGTAGAACAGTGCCGCTATGACTTTTCATCTTAGTCTTAGGCAAGGTTTTTTCAGACTAAAGCTTCTGCAAGTAGAATTCGATGAAAATGGCTTGGAAACTAATAGCAAAGATCTTGCCTGTAATTTCACTTTGTTTTCATGTAACCAGAATTCATGCCTAGGTAAGGGAAAAAAAAAAAAAAACTAGCACTTTCATATTATTATTTGCATATATAGTAAAAATTTGATAGTATATTGAGTTATTTGTGTGTATATATAATGTGGAACAAAAAAAAAAAAAAAAAAGGGAAAGCCGCACTTGGATATTCCCTTTTTTTTTTTTTTTTTTTTTTTTTTCTCTTCTCTCCTGTAACCGCCAATTTTATGATTTAAAAAGCAAATCTTTGGACAGGTTTTACAATGAGTTTCTCCACGTAAGATTTAGTATTGAGCCAAGTATTCAAAACGAAAAACAGTTTTTAGGAAAACTGTAATTTTGAAACAAATATTTCAAAATTGGCTAGGATATGGCAATTAACGATACAACGAAGTGTTAATATTAGAATGAAAAGCAAAATGTATTTTAGTGCATGAAGTGATAAAAAATTAAATTTAGCGAATCATTGGTGAGATGTTTTTTTTTTAAAGCAAGATATAAAATTTTTTTCACTGTGTTTAATCTGAAAATTTGGCTTTCGGCGGCCACGTTGCTTATCCAAGCGAGATAACTGCAAGTTAAAAAGAAAACATTTAAGAAATAGATTTGTATTATGTTCAAAACTTAGAAAAGATTTAAAAAAAAATTTAGCAAAATAATTTCTTCAAAAAACAGTGCAACAACAATCTGCCCCCCCCCCCCAAAAAAAAAAAAGCCATTATAGGGAAAATGATTAAAAATGAAAAAAAGACTTCAGTTGACCAAAAAAAAATAATAATCAGTTAATTAAAGAAATAAATTAAAATAAACCTCAACTTTACTTCATGCTGCCATTAACATTTTCAGCTGGGCGCCCAGCTCTCATCAGACGACGACTTCTGTTGTGGAGATCTTGAGTACTGGGCTTGTATAGTCTCAGCCATAAGGTGGCACTATACTCTGTTGGATGCCACTGTGCCGCTGTCGTTACATGGCTCCTGATTGATAGCTATTTCTATTGCTTCCCGGTACATTGCGTAGTTGTAATCTTCGTAATCTGTGATTTTACTAGATTTTTCAAAATTAATTATGATATCTTGATTATTAAAAGATTTAGCTAACGCTGTATTTAATTTGACGGTTTTTCTTAATCCACAGGCAAAAGCACAAAAAGTCCATGTTTCGACATTAAACATTTTAAGCGAAAATATAAACAAACGAAGTATTAAACTATTAAATAAATAAATAAATAAAAACAAATCTTAACTTCGTGCTGTTGTTAAAATTTTCAGCTGGGCGCCCAGCTCTCATCAGATGACTTCAAACGAGGAAAAACTGGCACATTAAATACAGTGTTAGCTAAAACTTTTAATAATCAATATATCATAATTAATTTTGAAAAAACTAGTAAAATCGCAGATTACAAAGATTACAATTACACAATGTACCGGGAAGCAATAGAAATAGCTACCAATCAGGAGCCATGTAACGACAGTGGCGCAGTGGCACCCGACAGAGTGTGGCACCACCTTATGGCCGAGACTACACAAGACCAGTGGGTCTATTCTGGCCTATTCGGAATATAATGATAATTTGGTATTCTGGGCTGTTGCGATCGAAATTTTAGTGATACATTATCTTCGTTATTTTTAGAGAGCTCTAAGGCTGTCGTTGAGTAGCTCTTGTATTCATTACAATATGGCGTGCATTTTTGGTATGATAAAGCTGTTTAATCATTCTTTTTTGTTTGTTTGTTTTTTAAAGAAATAATTATGATTTATGAAATAAGGAAAGTTGGTTAAAGAAATGTTATCAAAGCTTAAAATACATAGAATGTAAGCAAAAATTAATCGGTTTTTCCCACACATATCCAAATTTAAATAAAGTAAAAACGGAATAAAATTCATAATTTAAAAAAAAATAAATTTTGTAAATTTCAACTGTATTTGAGAACCTAGTTATTTATTTATTATTATTATTATTATATATATATATATATATATATATATATATATATATATATATATATATATATATATATATATATAAGTAATTGTTTTGAATGACTCTAAACGATTGCATACATAATTTAATTTTTTTATTTAATGTTTATTATTTAAATTTATGATTTAATTTAATATTTTGGGTATAGTAAATCTTCTAAACAATTTTAAAGCTTAATATTTTTTAAAAAGCAATGCATTCATCATATACATTAATGTAAAAAATTGAGTAATGTACTTTTCATATAAATATACAAATAATTTTCTAGAAATTAATATACAGATTAAATCAAACTTCTATATACTTTTTTTTTGGGGGGGGGGGGGAATTGTTAAAAAGTTAAAACATTATTTAAAAACAATTCACATTTAATTTAATAAAATCAAACAAATTTTATGATATTAATATAAAACACTCATTAAATATTTTTTATCATCTCAATAGACAATGACTTTAAGTTTTAACTTCAAATATTTAAATAAAAATGTGTTTATAAATAGAGAAAAATATTTTTATGTTTTTTTTACTAAATTAGAAAAAAATGAATAATATAAAAACTTTCTTCTTTTAAAATTTATAAAAATTTCAGCTGTAGTTGTGAATATTTTTTTATAATTATTTTGAATAATTCTAAAATATTGCATACTTCCATTTAATATTTTGGGCTTAGTAAATCTAAATAACTTTAAAGCTTAATATATTTTAGAAAGCAATATATTATTCATATATTTATGTAAAAAATTAAGAAACGTACTACAAGTATATGGTTGTAATAATCTTGCAATCTGATAGGTTGGCGAGATTTTTAACATGTCTCGTCTTTTCATCAGTCAGTCAGTAAGGCAACAATCACAATAAACAGTGATAAATGCCCAAGGAATTGCATCACAAATGTAAAATTCGCTGGCAATTCAGTAGAAGGGGAATGTAAGCATTTGACTATTGATGTGCACCATCTTCCTTGATTATTAGTCTATGATTTCAAATGGTGTATAAGGAAGTCATGTGGTGTTTACATCAATTTTTTTCTTCTAGCTGAATGTGCTTTAAAATAGAGATGTAACTAATAGTGATTTGGCCGAATAGCCAAATACCAAATATTCGGCAGCCAAATAGTTAGCTTTTAAAACAAGTTTCATTTTTGTTTGCAATTAAAATAATTTTTCAATTTTAAACTGAATCTAAAATAAATATTAAAAAAATTGTTTTTTAATCTTTACATATTTTAAAAAAACTATAACTTGATGTTTTTAATATTGTAAATGAGTAATTCTCTGAAAAGTGGTCACTTCATGTCCCAGTAGTCTTGAGGGCATATTTTTAAAAGCAGAAAAACAAAAAGCTGTCCAAACTATCAGTATTAATTGGTTTTACATATAAACTGTTATTCTTTGGTTATTGGAATTCAAATATAATTTTTAAATATTTTTTTTTAAATGCAAAATATCATTCCCTCACTGTGTCCCCATTCTCACATGTAAGCAAATAAAATTGTTTTTATGGTATTAAAGCATGTATATTTAGATTATTTGAACTGAAAAATTATTAAACATACTTTAATAAATATATATCCATTATAATATATTTATATATTATGCAACGAAAGAAATTAGAACACTTTTTATTGTTGTCCCTGGTAATAGCTATCATTCCCTCATCAAACTATAATGGCACTCCTACTTACTGTATTAATGGTGGCACATACTTTATACAAGTCAAACTTAATTTATATAGCAGCAAAGTAAAGAAACCATAATATATTCTTCTGCAGAAGATCAAGCTATTTTTACATGACAGAAAACAATGATTTATTCATTTTATAATTTTAAAAAATGGGGAAATATATATATAGGTAAGCTAAGAATTGTTAAATTTTATGTTATTGACTTCTCTCATGATTTAAACATGAAAAGTGATATATAATATATTTTACATTTTGTTATTAAAGGTTCTAATCGTTGTTTAACCCTATCACTGTGTTGTTTTGTAATGCAAAATGACTACCTGCCTGGTGTCTGTCTGTGTGGATACCAGGTTACAGATAAATTTGTGACAAGAAAACATTCTTATATTATGTAAAATTATTAAATACAGTTATGTATTATGCAATTTTAAATGAGTAAATGTTATCAGATGTAATTTTCAATATTTTTCATTAAATATATTTAAAAAATATACATATATATATATATTTTAGAGTGACTGACGGTATTCGGCAAAAGGGCTGAATACCAAATAGTGGTCGTCTTTTATAAATAGAATACGTATGCACAATGGGTATATTTGTGTAATAGATCCATAAAATTCGTGTGTGTTATGCATAGATGCAAATGTATTGTTACCAATTTGTAAATAATAAGTTATTTTTATGTAATTTCATTCTAAGAGGCTTAGTCAGACTATAAAATGTCCATTTTGTGCATTTCTAGCTTGTTTCCGCGTTTAAGAAGCTTGTTTTTTTTTTTTGTTGTTTTTTTAAAACCATTTTCATCAGGGCACGTAATGGACTTTGGTGATGAATTTGGCGTCTTTATCGCTCCTTGACGACTGTCTTGGCGACCTTGGGGGGGGGACTTATTATCCATATACTAATTGTCTAAGCTTTAACTTGATTATTACGGAAATTACTGTAAAATTCTGAATTAATAGGAGGCTATAAAAGAGGTCCTCTTTCCGACAAGTGCGATCAGTTTCTCGCCAAGACTTCACGGAATAGAAAGCTCTGCTTCACTATGTTTCTACCATTGAGTTGCAACCTACTGCTGTGTGTTAATACTATGGCACAGTTTATGCTGTGATTTTTATGTTGTCAGCTGCTATTTAAGCTGTGTTTTCTGATGAAACTGAAGTTGATATTATGTTTACAGACCTGTAATCTTTCAAATTATTCTGTAAATAAATTTTAAAACCTTTGCAAGGTTCGTCTTTCATTCACAGACTATTCACGATTCCCGAGTACGCAAAATTGTTTGTCTAATGCGTATGTATTATGTGAGAGTGTAATACTTATAGGTAACCCATGTTTATAAATACGTATTTATACGATACGTGTGTTTCATATTGACATTCGAATGAATTTGCATTGTATTTATTCCTTTAAACACTACTTAAACTCACGTATGCCATTTTCAGTTCTTGGAATTTCATAATTAAAAATCTGAATTGATTTCACTCGACTTTCTGAACATTTAGTCGTTAATGATGTTTAAAAAGGTTGAATCGGGAGAATAATTTAGTAAATAACCGAATGTTAGAACTTTTTCATTAGAAAACTCTCATGCTATTTGGCGAATCATGCTCATGACGAGACCCAACGATCAGGGCCCGACTTAGACTACCTGGGGCCCCGGGGCAAGCCTATTCTGGAGGACCCCCTTGCAGTGGGATAAGAGCTCTTTAGGTTGCAGAATTTCTGCATACGCCTGTAGGGGGCCCTTCCAGAAGGGGGGCCCAGGGCATTTGCCCCGTATGCCCTGCCGTTAGTCAGGGCCTGCCAACGATAGTTCAATCTGAAAAATAAAGTATTTCAGATGTTTTTCGCTCGTGTAATTCATAAACAAATTTGAAATTTATGCCTTTAATATAACTAAGGTAGTAGCCAGATAAAAATTTCAGAGAGGGTTTAATCTTTACTGCATAAATTAAGCGTTTAAAATGAAATCAAAAATTTTCGACAAATCTGCAAAATTTCGGGTTTTTTTTTTTTTTAATCCCCAAGCGCCTTCCTCTTAGCTACGACCTTGAATATAACTAAATGTTTCTAACTTAATTTGACAGTTTGTCGCATGGGCCATGAAAGCGTGTTAAGTGAAAATGGTCTAATATATAAGTAACCGAAAGGAAAAGGTAAAATTTGAGTATCTCTACCAAAGTTCGTGTGTGAATACAATGGAACGCAATTTATTCGTATTTATTTTATGTTCCTATAAAAGGACAATGACTGGTAAGCACGCAATCTTTAGTAACGGCCAAAGCAGTTTCAAAATCAGTTTTATTCTCTTTTAAGTAATAAAAAACACTTTAGTTTTTAGCTCCTGTAGGACATGATATGTGAAAATTCATTCATGCTTCCCTGTAAAAGAGAAGTTAATATATACATAATTTTTCCTAATGATCATACTTTAGCCAATTATTGTAACATTTTATGGCACGTTTTCTGTTATAAACAGTTTAGCATTAAAACACCAATTTCAAATAATATGCATTCATAGTAATACGAAGGAATTCTAATTTGTATCTCTTGAAATAGTACCGTAAATCCCAAATTTATAAAATTCTATAATTAGTTCTTGTAACGATGAACTTTAACATATCTACCAATATTAAGCTCAATAGAAAATTCAGTATTTGTAGGCTATCGTGTCTACTCACTTACATACATATCCACAATAATCCTACAATCATTAAGCTCGACATATTGTGCACGATGATAGCCTGTTATATATATATATATATATATTAAATTTGAGTTTAATTGAATGCAGTATTTAAACGCTGTTGCGTTCACTCACTCAGTTACATAGAAACATTAAACCTATATTCTTTCAACTTCATGTATTTCATGTTATGGTGACCTGAAATTATACATTCTAAATTTGAGTTCAATGGAATGCAGCGTTTAGACGCTATTGTACTTATTAACTACTATGTATATACACATTAGTCCTGTACTCATTAAGATATTTCATGTGATGGTGAAGTATAATATACATAACATATTCCAGTGCAATCGAAATTAGTGTTTAGACGTTTTCGCTTTCACTCACAGACACATATAAATACAGACATCAACGTAAAAAAAAAAAAAAAAATGCAAAAAGATCCACTAAATTTATTAAACGAACTTAAAATAATTTCAGACCATAAATCGTTATGTATAATAATTCTATTTTGTATCCGTGTAAAAAAAAAAAAAAAAAAAAAAACTAAGTTCTACATCATTAAAATCTATGTAGTTCTCTGTCACAATTAGCATACCTATCGAATTTGAGCTGAATCAAATGCAGCGTTTAGGCGCTATCGTATTCACCCATACTCATACAAGCATACCTTTATCACTATAAAAAATGAAAAATGAAAAATGAATTCATGAGACCTCAATACTCACAGAAACTCTAAAATGGCAAATTTGAATTTTTCCATGATATCAATATTTCCTCTGCATAATGTGATCGGAATTCAATTTTGTTTTCTTCCATCATTCGTAATTTTTTAAAGTTAATGAATCGCTCTGTTATTTAATCCTCCACATTACATTTGTTAGAAGCCAGCGCATTCTTTAAGCATTTGTTTATTACGAAATTTTGCGATAAAAATCACTTTTCGAATTTTAATTCAATTTTTTATCAATTGTTCGTGTAATTACAGCAATTACAACATGCTTCTTGTAAATATTTAAAAAAAAAATTTTAAGAAAAAAGTATTTAATTTATATCTGTTAATTTTTGCAATAAAGAAATAAAATAAGAAACAGTATTTATTACTATTTAATGTCTCATTAAATGTCAAAATGGAATTCATTGGAAACAAACATCATCTCTCGAAGATTTCATGAAATTTTTGTGTTAAATATTACAAAATTCAAAATAACTACCCTGTATATTGCCCAAGAAATTTTTTAATTGCAAAAAGCACTAGTACATGTCAGAAGGAATGTCCATGCAAACTTTCAGCTCAATAGTTGCAGAACTCGGCTCAATTTTTGTCGAACTTATGAAGGAAAAGAAGAAGAAGAACCGGCAAATTTCTAGTTCTCAAAGTTATATTACTCGGGCCCCTTAATTCAGATCAACTTGCAAATTTATATGTTTTGTCTTAAGGGTATGCTCAAGGACTGTGCAAAAAAATGATAGGTCTTGGAGGCCAGAGAGCTGAGGTACAGGTAGTGAAAAAATCCAAGATGCTATGTCGACATAATATACACTAGTAGCGTTTCGCAATTTCCTTTTCTACTTTGTAATTTTTTTTTTTTTTTTTTTAAATGTTTGTTTTAGTTTGGAGGGGCAGAACTCTACCGCGTTCCTAGATATTTTAGCCCTTTATATCCCAAATTACCTTATTTTTGGAAAAATAGTTTGAAGCTTTTTTATCATATTTCTTTATGCATGAGAAACATCTCATATTAAATTTAGAAAATTGTTGCTTTTTTTTTTTTTTTTAATTTAATATTAGGACTTAAAAATCCGATTTTTTTTATGGAACTTTAAAGTCACGGTGGGTTACTAACGGTTAAAAAGCATTCAAAAACGAATTTTTTTCCTTCCCTATTTGTTAGATTTTTCTAGCATGTCCTATGACTTTTGGTTAGAGCGCCATGCTGATAATGCGATGGTCATGGGTTCGAATCTCGGAAGTCAATGTGCTTTTTTTTTTTCTTGCTTGCAGAAGGTAAAAGAGAATATGTGAGTTGGTAAAAGAAAATCTTCAGTTATCTACACAGTATCCTAAGAAATTTTGGATTAGTTTTTTTTTTTTAAGTTTTTTTTTTTTATATTTAATATATATATATAACTAAAAGCACAAAATAAAAATTTAAGTAAAAAAGCATTTTTTAACATTAGAAGCTTTTTATTGTGCACTGTAAAAAAAATTCTGTAAATTTACTGAAATGTTTATCCAGAGTCCCTGTAAAATTAGATTAATTCTTAGTTAAGAGTAAGTAATCGAGATCCTCAATCTTTATTCTGTATTTTTATCTTTTTTTTTTTTTTTTCTTTCTCAATAAAAATTAAAAATGAATGTTTCTACTTCAAAAAAAGCATTCTAAGTCATGAATATATTCTCTCCAATAATTAATTATTAATCATTAAAATGCATATATAAAACATATTTTTTTTTAACTTCTTTTATTTTTCTCTGTAATTTTTACAGAAGATTGATTATCACTAGTTTTCTGTAAAAATTTTTAACAGTGTGAATCCGTAAAAAGCATAAAATAAAAATTTATTGTGGCAAACGCATTCTATAAAAGGAATGAAAGGTTTAACACGAAGACAATTTTAGAGAAAAATATAGATATTTCACTTTTGCAAGAGATAAAAATTTTTGAATATTGAAAATACCCTGCAGTGCATGATTTTTTCTATATTCCCAGGAAAAATATATTTGCTTCTGTGATAGCCAGATAGTAAGGGAAAAATATTAAAAAAATTCCAGTGTTTGCCATTTTTATTTATTTATTTATTTATTTTTTTTTTTATGCCATATGGCAACACTGTGAATTAAGCATATACTTTTTAATACATAGGAATTTTTTTTAATTAGGCTAATCTTCAATGTTTTTATTGAAGTAATTACACATAAATAAAAAAGCATGAGATATTTAGCAATAGTACTTACCAGTTAGTTTTTATGATTAAACATTATGGTTTTGTATGGTATGACACAAAACAGTTATTATTTTGGTTGAAACATCGAGGAAATAAGCATTTCATACATTTAACTCTAGTAAAACCTTTACAGTAGAGAAGTTTACAACGTCGCTTGGAATCTAAATGTTCGGGCCAGTGATTGATTCTGCCGTACTTAACGTTTTCTGGCGGTTGCTTGCAGTTAGGCTTCTTCAATCGTTTTAAGTCAGTCTCTACTTCATTCGATGCTCGACCTCATTTTAAAGTTTTCATCTCCCCAATAGAACACAAGGTTTCTGCAACCTCAAGCCAAAACTCTATCAATTTCAAATGGCTATTAGGGTGTGCTTGCTTGTACAATAACCAGACGTTTATTATAACAAGATCGATAAGATGATAAAATAGTCTAAAGTACCATTTTCTTGTTCGCATGGGAATTTTATATCTCCTAAGTAAAGTATCATGAAGATCACTCCACCCATATGTTTGTTATACAGATGGATTACATGAGGACAAGAAACACTTTTTCTACATTTTTCTTTTCTGTCATAGCGTAAGACATCTTTTACAGGACCTGTCCCAGCAAATGTTGAAAGCATCAAAGCAGTTTTATTATCATGCCACGCGAGATTTGATATTTCACATCCATTCACATTCGTAACATACTCGAAAATACTTCCACATTTACTTTTTTCAAATTCCTTATCAAGTGGTATTTTGCAAGATGGTACTTTATCTCTTCGTACAGTACCAAGCGATATAATTCCTTTTGACTTCAAGAATGTCAATAAAGACACAGATGTGTAAAAGTTGTCAAAGTATAATTTTTAATTTTTGTGTTCAGGAACCGGGCGAGTGAGCCTAGCTACCATGGAACCAGTGATCCCTAAGTCATCTGGTTTGTTCGGCAGACAAATGGCATTTTTTTCTGCCCCGGTATAAACGTCGAAATTGTATGTGAAACCAGACACACCAGCTAAAACAAACAATTTAAATCCATATTTGTGCGGTTTCTTTGGAAGGTATTGTTTCATGTGATGGCGGGTCTTTTTCACGCATATCTGCTCATCCACACACAGGGATTCTTCCATTGGAATACATAAAAACTTTTTTTCAGGGCGTCAATTATCGGTCTTAACTTATACAGTTTATCATCACTAGAACACAAAGTATTATCATTGAGATGCAAAAATTGTCGAATAGTTTCAAATGTATTCAAAGTCATTGTTAGACTAACAAGAGAAATATCAACATTAGGGTTCCAAAACAGTCTCATATATAAGTTTGCAACGCTACTAAGAACACAAATTCCTAGGTACTTCCTTATATCAGTAGAGTGCAATTTAAGTGGATTTTCAACACATTTTTGAGCACTATATAGGTTTGTTTGTTCAGTGATAAATTCAAACAGTTCAGGTGGGAAAAAGTATGAAAATAATTCGAATGGTGTTTCTAAAGACAAAACGCTTTGAGGAAGAAAAACATCTCCCGAAAATTCAATTGAAGAAGGATCAATTTGCAGATTTTCATGTTTCCAAAGCAAAGTTGAAGTTCTCTTCTGTTTGCATTCACTTTTTGGTTTTTGTTGTGATGTGGATGGCTGGGTAACAACTACATCTAAGTTTGCATCGATGTTCAAATCATTTTCACCAACACATTCATCCGCTTGTATATCACGCTCACTCTCCGGATCATCGTCAGTAGTGTCTAAAGTCGTCGAAAAGAATGTTCGGATCAATTGTTGGGTCCTTATCACTATCATCAGACAAGTCACTGCCACTGGAAAATGCATTCCAGATTTCTTCAGTTAAAGGTTTTATTTTTCTGTCTTTATCTTTAAAAAATACATTTGACATAATGACGTTTTTACGATACAAACATTGAAATAAGAACACAGAATAAAAATACTCATGAAAAACTTTAAAGAACTAAACGAAATTATAAGCAAAAGTTTTTACTGCATCGAACTCAGAACATAAATAATCAAAAGAAAAATCAAGCTTTCTTCATAGTGTTGCCAAATGGCAACATTTGTAAAAACGAACGTAAAAAATTATTATAAATTTTGTTGTTAAAAACAAGTTAAAATTAATAAAAAAAAAAAAATATTCCCTCAACAAAATATATTTTTCTTTAAATATATTTTTGCATGTTTAATAATATTTTAGAAGATCAAAGTCAGCATTTGCCAGAAAAAAATTGTGATTGCAAAAGTCATACTTTGATTTCAACCATCGGGTTGGTACTGCCATTTATGATCTGTTTCATGAACGAAAATTGCTAATTGGAGTATTTTGAAGCCGGAAAGCACAGTGTTGCCGAGATGCTACATGAATTGAATATGTTAAAGAGAAAAAAAAGAGTTTGTAGCCAATTGGCTACAGTATGCACTGTAGGGTTACCATTATGAAAATAAGTGTTTTTATATGCAGATATTTTTTTAATCAATCAGAAGCATTGATTTTTAAAAATTAATAGTATTACCATTATAAAATTAAGAATTTTGTGAATGCAAATATTTTTAAGGTCACGTGATTTTTATCAATCAATCACAAACGCTGATTGTATTTTAAATTAATAGTATTGCCATTATAAAATTAAGTATTTTGTGAATGCAAATACTTTCAAGGTTATGTGAATTTCATTAACCAATCAGAAGCACTGATTTTTATTGAAGCTTTATTTCAGAATATTAGCGTTATGAAATTAAGCGTGTCGGAGATGCAAATATTTTCAAGGTTATGCGAATTTATTATCCAATCAGAAAAGTTGATATTTATTGAAACTTTAATTAGCCAATGAGAGAATAGTAAGTACTTACCTTGATGCTATAAATTGAAGGCGATTGTAATTTTAAGTCATTTGCATGAAAAATTTCATGAATGTTGTTTGGATTATCTCTTGGTTTTAAAAAATGAATCAAGTTATGGAACATTCGGATAAGAAAATGTTTAGTGTTTTCAGATGTTCTACATGTAATAAGGAATTTTCGCGAAAATCGTTGTTAAGTTGGCATGAAAAGATACATTTAGATGAAAAGTTATACAGTTGTGATGAGTGTGGAAAGACTTTTGGAGTGAAATCAAACTTAATTCGTCATACGCTGATTCATAATAGTAAAATTCAATCCTAAACTGCTGAAACGAGTGATAAGAGAGTGTCAGAAAGTTTTAATTGTGCTTTTTGTAATAAGGAATTTTCACAGAAATGGTTACTGAATCGTCATATGCTAAGACATCGCAGTAAAGATGAAGTAACATCGATAAAAAGCCAGCATTGTGAGCAAGTATTTACTCATCTGGATAACTTGCAGAGACACTTAAAATTTCATCAAAGTTTACGATATTCATGCAGTGAATGTGATAAAGTGTTTAATATGAAAGCTGAATTAACATGCCATAAGTGTCAAGACCATGAACTTGTTACTGGAAAAAGGAAGATAACTGCACCTGCTGTAAAGTCTAAAAGAGTTAAAAAAAACAGATTAACACTTCTAATGCGTTTAATACAGTGATGTTTTATCCAAACGAAAGCAATGAATGTGATATGGAAGTATTTCAAACATATATACAGGGTGCATTATATGAAAAACTTCTGAATGAGATACGAGAAAAAAATGCTTTGAAATGGTATATGGTCATGAAAGTATCCTTGGAACGTAAAAGAGGCAATTACGAAATGGAAGAAATTCAAACTCTTTTTTAGAAGTTGCTGTTTTACTGAACTTTTAGATGATACTATTGAACATCCTATTCGTGAAGGATATGCAAAGATTAATAAGTCCTTAGAAGAATTCATCCAGAGAGGGTCTGGATGGGTTTTTAAAAAAATTCATTATTTGGAAATAAAAATGGCCAAATATCATCCTTTAGCTGCTAGAAGCTATATTAGTCTACCTCAGAAACTTGCTTTGAAAAAAGCTGTGTTAAATATCGAAAACGAAGACCAAAAATGCCTCGTTTGGTGTTTAATCGTTTATAAACTGAATATAGGTTGTAGTGAGAATCCTCAGCGTGTATCTCACTACCTACCGTATGAAAATACCATTAAACTAGGAAATGTAACATGTCCCGTGCCATTAACAAAGATACCTCTTATTGAAAAATTAAATGATTTATGGATCAATGTCTTTGGCTATGAAGACAATGAAGTGTGCCCTCTCTATATTTCACCAAAAAATGACTGTGATGCAATCAACTTATTATTAATTTCTGATGAAGAAAGACAACATTATTGCCTGATTCGAAACTTTTCACGTCTACTTGGTGATTTAACCAAACACCATCTAAAAGCATATTACTGTTTCAGATACCTACACCGATTTACAAGAGAGGATTTATTGAAATCGCACATTTAGTACTGTCAAGAACATGAAGTGCAAGTTATCAAAATGCCTTCTGAGGAAAATAACATTTTAAAATTTACAGGAACACTCAACATCCTGTCGCTTACTGTATTTATGCAGATTTCGAAAGCCTTCTTGTTCCTGTTACTTCGGCTTCACCGTCATCCGATATTTCACATAGTGAAAAAGTTGCATATCATGTGCCAGGTGGATATGCTTATGTTATTATCAGTCCTGATGGACACTCTGTAAAACCAATTCAGGTGTATTGAGGAAAAGATGCTGTTGAGCACTTTTTAGATCAAAAAGATATTCTTGGGGAAAAAATAATGAAAATAAAGCCTATGAAATTAACTTCAGAGGAGGAGCATACCATGTGCCTTGTGGATATGCATATGTTATTATCGGGCCTAACGGAAGATCGTTTAAGCCTATTCAAGTATATAGAGGAGAAGACGCTGTGCAACTTTTTTAGAAAAGATGATGACTGAAAAGGAAGAACTCACCAAGATTTTATCACAAGTCAAGCCTATAGTCTTAACTGAAACACAGGAAAGAGTTTCAAGAAGCTGAAGTATGTCATATATGCCATAAACACTTAGCTGACGATCGTCGAAGAGATCATTGTCACATATCAGGAGAATTTAGGGGTGCAACCCATAATGCATGCAACTTGAATTTCAAATTACCTCAAAAAATACCGATTATTTTTCATAATTTAAAAAATTATGATGGACATCACATAATGACGAAACTAGGCAAGTATAATAATCATCAGATAGAGGTTATTGCTACAAGTTCGGAAACTATATTACATTCAGATTGAAGAAACCTAAGGACCCTGTACAATTAGTCTTTTTAGACAGCTTTCAATTTCTACCTACATCACTAGAAAAACTTGTAAAAAACCTTGATTCTTCCCAGTTTAAGATTTCGAAAGAGAATTTCCCCGTTAATACACCGCTGAATATGCTAACGAGGAAAGGAGTCTATCCTCACGAATACTTTTCCTCTTTCAACAAGTTTGAAGAAACCGAACTACCTCCAGCATGCGCCTTTTATAATACATTGACTGATGAAATTATCGATGATGACGATTATCAACACGCCAAAACTATCTGGAACACGTTTAATATGAAGACACTGGGTGATTATCATAATTTATATGTAAAAGCTGACGTTTTGTTACTCGCGGATGTATTTCAAAATTTTAGAACTTTATGCCATCAATACTATGAAATTGATTGTGCGCATCTTTTTACAACTCCAGGACTTGCATGGCAAGCATGCCTAAAAATGACTGAAACACCTCTAGAGCTCTTAACAGATATTAACATGTTGCTGCTTATAGAAAAAGGGATACGAGGCGGAATTAGCATGATTAGCAGAAGACTGGCCAGAGCAAATAACCCCTATATGAACAACTATAATCCAAATGAGCCTAATAGTTATATCATGTACTGGGATGCGAAACACCTGTACGGTTGGGTTATGTCCCAATACCTACCTTATGGCAACTTTGAATGGATTGATACACACACAATATCAATGAAGAATGGATTTTATCCCTTGATGATGATGATTTTGATATAGGGTATAAATTTGAAATTGACCTGCATCATCCTGACCACCTTCATACATTACATAATGATTATCCGCTTGCCCCTGCAAGATTAATCTTGAACGAAAAAATGCTATCACCTTATGCTAAAAGTATGCTACAAAACAGAAAATATGTTGGTACACCTAAGTTAATACCTAACTTATGCAATAAAGAGAATTACGTTATGCATTATAGAAATTTAAAACTTTATCTGCAACTGGGACTAAAAGTTACAGCAGTGCATAAAGCCATCCAATTTCAGCAAGCACCATGGTTGAAAAAGTGTATACTATTTAACACCAATAAAAGAAAAGAAGCTGCATCGTCATTCGAAAAGGACTTTTTTAAACTCCTTAACAATAGCGTATATAGCAAGACTATGGAAAACTTGTGAAAAAGACAATATAGAACTTTGTAGTAATATCTCTAAAAGAGCACTAAAATTGATAGCATCACCTACTTTTAAATCGTTTAAAACGTATGATGAAGATTTTACCGCTGTAGAAAGACTTAAAACAAGCATTCTGGTGAATCAACCTATTTCTGTAGGGTTTACAATACTCGAATTATCGAAACTACTGATGTATAATTTTCATCATAATTATATGAAACCAATGTATAACAATCAAGCTGTACTGTTATTTACAGACAAAAAGTGAAAAAATGAGAGCTAAAGGCATATCAACCAGGGTTGTTCGACATAAAATTAGTCATGAAGACTATTTACGGGAAAACAAGCATTGAAAAGCAATTAAAAATAGGCCAAGAAAATCACAAACTGTATACTATCTACCAAAATGAAATCAGCCTAAGTCTCTTTGATGACAAACAATACATTGCTGAAGATGGAATAACAAGTTTAGCATATGGACATTGCGAAATTGGTTAAGATTTAATTATTGCAAACTTAATTATATTGAATGAAATTATATGTATATATACTAATTATTATGATGCAATGTTAAAATATTAGATGAACAACATTTATAAATATTACAAAAATGTTGAAATATATTAAGATTTTATAAACTTAGTTATAGTTGATGAAATTGTATATATATACTAATTACTGAGATGCCAACTTACTAGATGGATATTTAGAAAATACTTGTAAAATTGCTTAAGATTTCATATTGTAACCTTTATAATGAAATTATGTGTATCTATAATAGTACTTTTTATGATGTAATATAACTTATTAGATGAACAATACTTATAAATATTGCAAAAATGTTTAAATACATTAAGATTTAATACTATAAACTTAGTTATAGTTGGTGAATTTATAATAATACTTATTATGATGTCAACTTACTAATGGATATTTAGAAAATACTTGTAAAATTGCTTAAGATTTCATACTGTATAAACTTTGTAATGAAATTATGTGTATCTAAAATACATTTTTTGATGTAATGTAACTTATTAGATGAACAATACTTATAAATATTACAAAAATGTTGAGATACATTAAGATTTATTACTATAAACTTAGTTATAGTTGGTGAATTTATAATTATATAATATTTATTATGATGTAATGTTAACTTACTATATGAATAATACTTGTAAATATTATTATAATAAAGTATTTTTTTAATTAACTGTAAACTGTGTCTGTTTTAGTTCTAAGTTACTATTTTTAGAATGTGTGTGAATTTTATTGAAATAACATAAAAAGAAAGAAGATGATGGTTGGTTGGGTTTTACGTCACTCTAGCGCTGTGCAGATGGGCAATTGGCGACAGTCTGGGACACCCCCCCTAGAGATGGTCCGGAGACATGCCATCACAATTTTGATCCTCCGTGAAAGGGATGGCTCTCCCGCTTCGGTGACCCCAGAGGTATAATTTTTGATGGGAACATGGAGGACACTGCGATCACGACAGATTTTACGTGCAGCAGCCACCATTAGTGTACATGACGGTCTATGGCCGGTTCGAGTACCGAACCTGTAATCTCCCAATTACGAGGCCGGCGCTCTACCGACTGGGCTAGAAAGAAGGGAAATTGTTTTGTAAAAAATTTAACGGGGAAAATATATTAGAATTAGGAAAAGTAATTTTATGATTCGATTTAAATATTAACCTTTTTAATTGATGCAATACCTAAATTGGTATGTTATATACTATAGAAGGTTAATTTCAAGCGAATAGGTAGTAGTGATTGGGAATGATGTGTTCGATGTGTGCGTTAGCACCTCAGCGCATCCCACCTCACCACCTCTTGGTGCAGAAAGAACATTATATCACTACTAGCGTGATTGCGCATTGTGTAATGCCACCAGAGGACGTTGAACTTTGTTCTTCATGGAGTATAAAACAGGTTAGCAGAGCTTGATTGGTGCACATAATCTATTGCAGAGGGACGCTCTTTAAAGAGAGATGCCGTTACGCCGCCATCGACGACAATACGAGTAGTTGTCAGAGTCCGAGAGCGGAAGAATCATCGGTATGATGAAATCCTTGTGAACACCTAGGCGAGTAGCAGCCACCTAGACCGTTCTGATTTTACCATGGGGTAGGGACCAGTGGACAAGAGAGGTCACTTACACGTTGACCAGGTTCAGGACGCTCTCGACACACAAATAATCGGAAAAACTGTCACAGCATACGAAACATGCGCATAGCGCCAACTCTCTCGTTTTTCGCCATCCGGACATATGCAGCACCTACATGACCTGTGTCTGTGCGCACCGACGCAAGGCGCCTGGCTGAAGGACAGTTGCTATCACGGCGCGCATTACGTGTGTTGCCAACAATACCCATCTCCCTCTCCTGCGTCTGCAATGGTGTCGCGCTCGACGGTGTAGGATTGCAACGGAATGGAACCGGATCATCTTCAGCGACGAATCCAGATTCAATTTGGGCAGTGATGACAATCATGTACGTGTGTGGAAGCACCTTGACGAATGCCTCAATCCTGCTTTTGCTTTACAGTTGCACACCGCATCGGCAGCTGGTGTGATGGTATGGGATGACATTGCATATGACACACGGTCATACCTAATATTCATCTACGGAACTATGACAGCCCAGCGGTACGTTAGTGACATCCTTCAGCCATAAGTGTTGTCACTCATTGTAGGGCACCCTGGAGTCATTTTTCAACAGGATAAAGCTCAGCCACACACAGCAAGAGTGTCACAAAATTGCCTCCACCACAATACACCCTTTCCTGGCCTGCTCGATCCCCAGATTTGTCACCATTCGAGCATATCTGGGATTGCAAGTTGAGTAGCCTACGAGTTTAAACGAATTAGAGGCACGATTACAATAACTGTGGAACGGGGTGCTGCATGACATCATAAGGAACTTGTGTACTTCAATGTCCACCCGTATCGCATCGTGCACTTACAGTAAAGGTGGCTCAACAGGGTACTCATACCTCCATTCTTTCGTAATTTTTCCTGGAATAAATGATCTTTTCGCTTTGATACGTGTGTAAAATTTCGTTTCTTTCTGACAACTTTTTCTTAGTGCGCAAATTTTTATGGTAGTGAGTGTACATATATATACTACGTATACATACATGCACACACATAAAGTATGGGAGCCCCTCCTCCATCAAAAAAAAAAAAAAAAATCCACACAGCTGAAAAAAATTGACTTATACCTTTTTTTATTTGTAGTAATAACTTCAAAACTAATCACCGAAACAAATAAAACTATCACCTTTGTGATAATACCACAGAGAAAATGATACTTAAAGAAAAAAGAATGTAATAAGTATCGTTTGCTAGGGAATTGAGAGTTCTTTTAGAAAAATAAAGTGCAATTTTGAAATGGGGGTTGTCAACATATTAATACGCTCACTAACTTCGATTTTTTCAATGATAATGCCCCCCCCCCCCACTTTTTTTTTTTTTTTTTTTTTTTTTTTTAAGAATTCCTGTGGTCGCGGCAATGCGAAAAAGTATATTCGATGTACATTTTACCTTTTTTTTTATTTTTTAGAGTTGTAAGCGTATATATATATTTATATTAGGTCGTTGCAAAAGTTCGTGCGGACGCGGATAATTTTATTGCCTCCAAAGACGAGAGCTTCTATCGCCGTGGTATACATTTGTTACCCGAAAAATCGGCAAAGGTTGTAGAAAGTAATGGAGAGTATTTTGATTAAAAATTGTCATTTGATTTGATGTATTTTTATGAAATGAAGCAATAAAAATCGCACGAATTTAGGCAAAGACCTAATATATATACTCCTGCTCAAACGTTTAGCAAGATTCGCAAACGACCAATTTAATATAGACGCAGTACAATAAAATTCCAAAAAATATCAGCCTGTTTTTTAATTATGCATACAGAGTTTTAAATGAAAATTATTCCCACTTTCAGAAAATTTAAGTAAAAAAAAACATTTTTTAACATTAGAAGCTTTTTACTGTGAAGCCCTAAAAAGCATAAAATAAAAATTTATTGTGGTGAACATATTCTATAAGGAAAAGAAAGTTTTAACATTAAGAAAATTTTAGGAAAACATTTCACTTCTACAAGAGATAAAAAAAATTTTAAATATTCAAAATAGCATCCGTGACCAATATTCTTAGTTCTTATTTTTTTGTATAATTATTCGTTAAGCCATAAATTTCGAAAGGTCTCGAAAACTTTTTAAATTATTTTCAATATTTAAAAAATTTTATCTCTTGCAAAAGTGAAATATCTATATTTTTCTCTAAAATTGTCTTAGTGTTAAACCTTTCATTCCTTTTATAGAATGTGTTTGCCACAATAAATTTTTATTTTATGCTTTTTACGGATTCACACTTTTAAAAATTTTTACAGGAAACTAGTGATAATCAATCTTAAGTCTTATGTAAAATTACAGAGAAAAATAAAAGAAGTTAAAAAAAAAATCTATTTTATATATGCATTTTAATGATTAATAATTAATTATTGGAGAGAATATATTCATGACTTAGAATGCTTTTTTTGAAGTAGAAACATTCATTTTTAATTTTTATTGAGAAAGAAAAAAAAAAAAAAGATAAAAACACAGAATAAAGATTGAGGATCTCGATTACTTACTCTTAACTAAGAATTAATCTAATTTTACAGGGACTCTGGATAAACATTTCAGTAAATTTACAGAATTTTTTTTACAGTGCACAATGAAAAGCTTCTAATGTTAAGAAATTATTTTTTACTTAAATTTTTATTTTGTGCTTTTAGTTATATATATATATATATATATATATATATATATATATATATATATATATATAAACTTTAAAAAAAAACTAATCCAAAATTTCTTAGGATACTGTGTAGATAACTGAAGATTTTCTTTTACCAACTCACATCTTCTCTTTTACCTTCTGCAAGCAAGGAAAAAAAAAAAAAAAAGCACATTGGCTTTCGAGATTCGAACCCATGACCATCGCGTTATCAGCATGGCGCTCTAACCAAAAGTCATAGGACATGCTGGAAAAATCTAACAAATGGGGAAGGAAAATAAATTGTTTTTGAATGCTTTTTAACCGTTAGTAACCCACCGTGACTTTAAAGTTCCATAAAAAAAATCGGGATTTTTAAGTCCTAATATTAAAAAAAAAAAAAAAAAAAAAAAAGTAACAATTTTCTAAATTTAATATGAGATGTTTCTCATGCATAAAGAAATATGATAAAAAAGCTTCAAACTATTTTTCCAAAAATAAGGTAATTTGGGATATAAAGGGCTAAAATATCTAGGAACGCGGTAGAGTTCTGCCCCTCCAAACTAAAACAAACATTAAAAAAAAAAAAAAAAAAAAAAAAAAAAAAATTTACAAAGTAGAAAAGTAAATTGCGAAACGCTACTAGTGTATATTATGTCGACATAGCATCTTGGATTTTTTCACTGCTTGTACCTCAGCTCTCTGGCCTCCAAGACCTATCATTTTTTTGCACAGTCCTTGAGCATACCCATAAGACAAAACATATAAATATGCAAGTTGATCTGAATTAAGGGGCCCGAGTAATATAACTTTGAGAACTAGAAATATGCCGGTTACTTTCTTCTTCTTTTCCTTCATAAGTTCGACAAAAATTGAGCCGAGTTCTGCAACTATTGAGCTGAAAGTTTGCATGGACATTCCTTCTGACATGTACTAGTGCTTTTTGCAATCAAAAAATTTCTTGGGCAATATACAGGGTATTTTTGAATTTTGTAATATTTAACACAAAAATTTCGTAACATCTTCGAGAGATGATGTTTGTTTCCAATGAATTCCATTTTGACATTTAATGAGACATTAAATAGTAATAAATACTGTTTTTATTTTATTTCTTTATTGCAAAAATGAACAGATATAAATTAAAGACATTTTTTTCTTAATTTTTTTTTTTAAATTTACAAGAAACATGTTGTAATTGTTGTAATTACACGAACAATTTAAAAAAATTGAATTAAAATTCCAAAAGTGATTTTTATCGCAAAATTTCGTAATAAACAAATGCTTAAAGGATGCGCTGGCTTTTAACAAATGTAATGTGGAGGATTTAATAACAGAGCGATTCGTTAACTTTAAAAAATTACGAATGATGGAAGAAAACAAAATTGAATTCCGATCACATTATGTAGAGGAAATATTGATATCATGGAAAAATTCAAATTTGCCATTTTAGTGTTTCTGTGAGTATTGAGGTATGAATTCATTTTTCATTTTTTATAGTGATAAAGGTATGCTTGTTTGAGTGAATACGATAGCGCCTAAACGCTGCATTTGATTCAGCGCAAATTCGATAGGTATGCTAATTGTGACACAGAACTACATAGATTTTAATGATGTAGAACTTAGTTTTTTTTTTTTTTTTTTTTTTCTTTACACGGATACAAAATAGAATTATTATACATAACGATTTATGGTCTGAAATTATTTTAAGTTCGTTTAATAAATTTAGTGGATCTTTTTTTTTTTTTTTTTTACGTTGATGTCTGTATTGATATGTGTCTGTGAGTGAAAGCGAAAACGTCTGAACACTACATTCGATTGCACTGGAATATGTTATGTATATTATACTTCACCATCACATGAAATATCTTAATGAATACAGGACTAATATGTATGTACAGTCGGGGAAAAAAAAACATAGCACTTGATGGTATTTCGTTATTAATTGACGCAGAAAAACTTAATAGACACCATTCAACAGGAAATGAAATGCACTTTCTGAAAATGTCGTCGAATTTTGAATTAGGGGTTATCTACATATTACAATGAGCGTCAACTTTGATTTTTTCAATAGTAACACCCAATTTTGACTTCATATTCAAATTTCTGAGAGTCTGGCAGTGCGGAAAAGTATACTGTTTGTATACTTTATCTTTAGTATTCATAGAGTTATGATCAAAAATGTGTTAGGAGGCTATCTCTAAATATAGAAAAATAAAATTAAGATCCTACAAGAACTAGACAAAATTATACTGTTTCACACCGGAAATATTTCAAGAAAAAAAGAGTTATAAAAAGAAATAAAAATATTAACACCTTTGCAGTATCTTAATTATCATGAATTTAGTTTTTTGGATATGTATATACTTTAGTACTTTTTTTAGATAATTTTAAGTATATTTAAATACATTACACTTACGATTGGTCAGACAATACTTTTTATAAAAGTGCAATATTTTTCAATTAAAAAGTATCTATCATGGATATATACTGATCACCAATAAAGCTTAAATTTTCTTTCGTACGTGTAACATAATATACAAACTGAAATAATATAGCTATATATATATATATATATATATATATATACAACAACGCATAAACTAAATCTTTTCGGATAAATTATTGTAAGGTTTCATAAAGTAAATATTAAACAATTTTAATAGCACTTACCAGTTTTGTGTCAGTTGAACTCTTTGAAACTGTACGAATTGTTTTATAATTTCTATGAAAATGTAATTTCTTAATTAACGCTTTCGCGACTGCTGACGTAGATTCACATCATTTGAAAATCTGTAACAATGCCAGTGGGTGTTTCTTTCGTAATTTGTGTGTTACTTATTTCTTAAGCATGTACCCAGTGTTCATATTTTTGCAAGAAAATATATACTATGGATAGAAATATATTAATTAGAAAGAATATAGTTATAATGTATATCCATCTGTAGTATAATTGTGGTACAGAAAATTTGTTTTGAAATATTTTATGTTGAGAGTATTTCAAACAGTAAACCCCGCCTATTTAGTTAATTTTTTCTTCTAGTGTTCGTTTAAAGGATTCTAAATTTATCACCAGTAATCGATGAAGTAAATACCACTTGTGAACATTTTTGTCAATGTAAAATAAGGGGTTTAACACGAATACTCAAAGTCACATTCACTTTTCGCTTCCGTATTGTTTTGTTTTGAAGAACGATAAAAGGCGGGGCTTTAGAAAACAGGAATTCTTGATACTAACACAAATGTCGAAAAATCAACATTTTTGTTTCAATTTTTTGCATTTGACATTGTTGTTATATAATTTCACCCTTAAATAAAAAATAAAAGTATTTTGTTCAATTTTCTCCGTTATTTTTTAAGATTTGCTTCGTTATCTCATTCAAAATTTTTTAAGAGACGGCCCCCTAAACCACTCCAAAAGAAAGATTTATTTATATCTCGAAAACTAATTACTGGAATGAGCTGCAAATTTGCACACCCATATTTTTCAGCATTAGGATTCATTTTATGTAAAAATTAATATAGGTCATAATTCATAATTTTTATGAATATGAATTTATTAATATTTTTCAGAATTAAAAATATTTTTCAGAATCAAAATTAATGATGGATTATGTTTGGGTTTCTTCACTGTATCTCGTAAAAAAAGAATTATATCGATCAAGTTATTTTTTGTGAAGATATTAATAAAAGTTTGAAATATGAATTTAACATTAGCACCTTCAAACTTTGAACGCTTATAACTCTGTGAAAAAATAAACAAAATATGCAACCAATATACTTTTTCGCAATGTCGCGACTCCAGGAATTCTAATATAAAAGAAAAATGGGGCATTACCATTGAAAAAAATCAAAGTTGGTGCGCGTTTTAATATGTAGACGACCCCCAATTCAAAATTTCCGTTCATTTTCTGAATCTACTCTCAATTCCCCGTCGAATGATACCTATTACATTTTTGTGCATTGAAAAGCAACGGAGTTATATCGAGTGCTGCCTTTTTTTTTTTTTCCCCGACTGTACATAGTAGTTAATAAGTACAATAGCGTCTAAACGCTGCCTTCCATTGAACTCAAATTTAGAATGTATAATTTTAGGTTACCATAACATGAAATACATGAAGTTAAAATAGTATAGGATTAATGTGTCTATGTAACTGAGTGAGTGAACGCAACAGCGTTTAAATACTGCATTCAATTAAACTCAAGTTTAATATGTATATAACAGGTTATCATCGTGCACAATATGTCGAGTTTAATGATTGTAGGATTATTGTGGATATGTATGTGAGTGAGTAGACACGATAGTGTAAAAATACGGAATTTTCTATTCAGCTTAATATTGGTAGATATGTTAAAGTTCATCGTTACAAGAACTATTTATAGAATTTTATAAATTTGGGATTTATGGTTCTATTTCAAGAGATACAAATTAGAATTCCTTCGTATTACTATGAATGCATATTATTTGAAATTCGTGTTTTAATGCTAAACTGTTTATAACAGAAAAAGTGCTATAAAATGTTACAATAATTTGCTAAAGTATGATCATTAGGAAAAATTATGTATATATTAACTTCTCTTTTACAGGGAAGCATGAATGAATTTTCACATATCATGTCCTACAGGAGCTAAAGACTAAAGTGTTTTTTATTACTTAAAAGAGAATAAAACTGATTTTGAAACTGCTTTGGCCGTTACTAAAGATTGCGTGCTTACCAGTCATTGTCCTTTTATAGGAACATAAAATAAATACGAATAAATTGCGTTCCATTGTATTCACACTCACACACGAACTTTGGTAGAGATACTCAAATTTTACCTTTTCCTTTCGGTTACTTATATATTAGACGATTTTCACTTAACACTCTTTCATGGCCCATGCGATAAACTGTCAAATTAAATTAGAAACATTTAGTTATATTCAAGGTCGTAGCTAAGAGGAAGGCGCTTGGGGATTTAAAAAAACCCCGAAAATTTGCAGATTTGTCGAAAATTTTTGATTTCATTTTAAACGCTTAATTTATGCACTAAAGATTAAACCCTCTCTGAAATTTTCATTTGGCTACTACCTTGGTTATATTAAAGGCATAAATTTCAAAATTGTTTATGAATTACACGAGTAAAAAACATCTGAAATACTTTATTCTTCAGATTGAACTATCGTTGGGTCTCGTCGTGAGCATGATTCGCCAAATAGCATGAGAGTTTTCTAATGAAAAAGTTCTCACATTCGGTTATTTACTAAATTATTCTCCCGATTCAACCATTTTAAACATCATTAACGACTAAATGTTCAGAAAGTCGAGTGAAGTCAATTCAGATTTTTAATTATGAAATTCCAAGAACTGAAAATGGCATACGTGAGTTTAAGTAGTGTTTAAAGGAATAAATACAATGCAAATTCATTCGAATGTCAATATGAAACACACGTATCGTATAAATACGTATTTATAAACATGGGTTACCTATAAGTATTACACTCTCACATAATACATATGCTTTAGACAAGCATTGTTGCGTACTCGGGGATCGTGAATTGTCTGTGAATGAAAGACGAACCTTGCAAAGGTTTTAAAATTTATTTACAGAATAATTTGGAAGATTACAGGTCTGTAAACATAATATCAATTTCAGTTTCATCAGAAAACACAGCTTAAATAGACGAAAGCACATGTCGTCGATGGTATCGTAAATTTGGGGAAAGAGACCGACCGTTTCCTTCTTGACGCTGTGTTTGGCCATGATTCACCAATTTCTGCCAACATCAGTTAGTAGTGGCGTAGCTCCTGTCAAAATGTTAAACAATTCGTCGATTAGACCAACCGGCTTCTGTGAGCCCAACTACACTCCCCGCATAAATGCTGGCGTCTGTGCATATTGTTCGCGCTCCTGTATGTGAGGCATAGTTACTGTCTGAGTAGACGGAATAAAATTCTCAAAGAATATATAACTTGGAATAAAAATTTCTCCTTTTTAATATTTTGCCAGTTGCGCAGTTAAGATGCGCTGCAGCATCACATATTTATTAATGGCATCCAAACTTTAAAATCTTACTTTTTCCATCAAAACCTGTATGCATGTCGATTTGTGTCCAATTTGCTTTGCTCCTTCTTGGTACGTCGTTGTTTTTTTTTTTTTTTTTTTTTTTTTTAATGTTATAGAGTGTATTATGAAAAGACTTTAAACCTTTAAATATTAATAAAATTTGGAGGAAAAGTTTAACAAATTTCTAAGATCGAAAAAAATATACTGTTCAGGAATCGAATTTGGGACTAACGGCTTGGGTTCATGACAATTAGGTCCTACCATTTTGGTCCCAAAAATGTTTTGATCTTGTTACTTTGCTATCAGTGGTAACCACAGTAAGACCCCCTCCTCCCCCCCCCCTAAAGAAAAAAGGAAAGTTTCTTTGTCATATTTCTAATTCTTTTGATTTGTTTAGAGGAGCTTGGGTTAGGAAAATGCAAAAATATTTATAATAACTGTTGAAACAATGCCCAAACAAACAATAATAATAATAATAATAATTTCGATAATTAGATTTTACTGTGTTTAATGAGGGAGAGAGGGCTGAGAAAGCGAAATTTTTCGGGAAAGAAATCTAAGTTGAATATTTACTTCTAGGGTAAAATACCCTCAGACTTTGTTGAAAAGGATTTAAATAAGTGGCGCATGGTACCCGAAATTTATCCGAGTCCAGTCTCAACACAGTTTTTAATAAGTGTTGTTCACAAGTGAAAAATCTCAGTATTATCTTATGTAAGTCCTTTAAATTTCAGCTTAAATAAAATACAAGGCTTTGAAAATTTAAACACTATAATGCGGCTCCTAGTTATAATAGGTTAATGTTCGATCGTAAAATTTATGGAAAATCAGTGTTTTATTCAAGCATCCTTTAAATGTTAGTGTTAAAAAATAAACAAAGGTCTGACAAACCCAAACAACAATCGCAGGCCTTAATTCTGCTGAACATGAGCGAATGGTGGCGCTGCTATGCTGAAATTAATGTTGATTTACTGAAAGGCTATATCTCAGCTTCTGTGTTTTATATATATAGATATAGATAGATATACAACAAACTCGCTATGTATTTTATTTATTTATTTTTTGGATACAATCTAAGAAAATTGTTTGCACGGAAATTTTGAAAATTCTACATTTATTATCTAAACACTTACTTAAAAAATTGATAAAAGCTTCAACTACTGGGCAATACTAGTTATAATAAATATTCAAATGTACTATGATTTGACACCCCCCCCCCCCCCCCCAAAAAAAAAAAAAAAAAAAAAGCATATAATTTTTTACTTGATCGAAAACTTTGTGGTACACCATACAGAATTTTCTCTTCTGTGCTTCCTTTCTCCTTTTTTGTTGTTTAATGCCTTTGTCAACTATTAGTTTTCCCTAAAGCAATTTTTAATAAGTGCTGTCATCTCTTAGAATAATTCTCTAAAACTATAATATATGCAATTATAAAAATTGTTTACAGTAAATTCATAATGAAGTAAACGCTAATACTGTATTACCTTCTAAAGTTGAATCTTTCTTCACCAGAGCCAAGAATATCTCGTCTTCAAGACTGGAATTCACACTTTGATTTTCCTCCAAATAAAGGTGAGTAGTTAATTTCTACCCATGTCTGTATTTCTCAACTAAATAAACTAATTTAAATTCCTTATTATATTATGAAATATTTGTTAGGTTTTAAAATATTATGTTCTAAAGGAGTTGATGCCTATTCAAAAAAAATTAATAATAAAATTTGTCAAAGTTATTATTCTAAGTTATCTAAATCAAAGTCCATAAACAGTCCTGAAAGAGATGTAGCTGCTATATTTATCGATAAATAATGGAATTTATTAATGACGAAACAATTACATACAGTGACCGATTTACTCACTTGGAGGCCCAGGGTACTCATGTTCAAAGGGCCCCGTTTCCTCGTACTTTAATATTACAACAAACAAAACAAACCACATATTTTTGATTCATGTGTCTAAAAATCCCTTAACTTCTCATTTTATTGGTAAGAATAAGACTTAACTAGATTCTATGCTTGTCTATGGGATCAATGTACATTGCGGCTGTGTATCTGCTCTGCAGTACGTGCCTTGGATTTAGTTAGCCTTAGTAAGAGTTTGGAATGCAGTATTGGTTGTATTTGTGTTTAGCGAAAATATTGCAATTTTTTCGATTAGCTGATAGTTTCCTTGAAAGATCATACAACCGATTTATTATGGCCATATCACACGGGAGCATATATACTCAACACAACACTATACGCAACATGTTGACTATGCTGAACGAACGAGAAACCGGTCAGCTGTACGTAGGGTTCCCCCCGAATTGATAGTGTGATGTATTCCCTTCTCTAAAGGTATTCTAGAAAAAAATCCTGTGTATTCCTCCTATTGGTCAATTTTGATCAGCACGCTCAACATACTCAACTTTTTCTAAACGGTTTCGTAAAAGTTGATCATCCGAAAACTTGCCGTCCAATCACTTCATTGTCACCGAAGCAGGGGAGCCATTCTCTCCATGGAGGATCAAAATTGTAATGGCATTTCACCGGCGGTATGTATCATCTGCGCTCGCAGGTGCCAGAAAACTTGCAATTGTGCTTACCTTCTTATCCCCGCCTGTTTGAACTGCACTTATGGGGGACGAGAAGGGATTAACTGTCTTTGCGATAAAAAGGAAACCTTCCAAAAAACTATTCAAATACTACTATAATGAGGGTTATTCACCGTTGGCAATATTTGTGTGGAAGTCACGTGATAGTAGTATTCCATGATTTGTTTACATGTTTACGCTGCGAAAGCGAAGTAAAAGAAAGCAACATGCTAAAAAACTGTGCATCTTTTAGATGCACAAATAATTCAAGCAAAGAACATGCAAGCAGAAACGTCTAAGTTTTCATGTATTTCCTTTAAATTCGTCTGGTTTATTAAAAGAATGGTTTATCAAACTGAAAAGAGAAAATTTTACACCATCTAAAATAACGTATTATGTTCAGAGCATTTTACCGAAAATGACTTTACTTACCAAAATTTTACAGAGAGAAGATTTCTGAAAAGTGATGCTGTACCGTCTATATTTAGTTTCAAGTTAGTTACACCACACATTTTTAAAAAACAAAATTCAATTTTCATTTGATGAAGGAAAATAAAGTTTCACGACATAGAATTCATGTCGAAAGAGCTATTGGGCGCATTAAATTACTTGAACTTTTAGGCTGCACCATACCATATACTATGTTACCCTCCATAAGTCAATTAATTTATATATCAGCATTTTTAGTTAATTTTGGAACCAGTATTTTATATTTTAAATTTTAATGAAAAAATAAGAAAATAGGGAATTTTCTACTTCATTTTTTACAATAAATCTCCTATATGCTTCAATGTTACTGCAAAATTAATGTTATACTTTTTTTTTTTTTCATTTGGTGCATACCAGATACAGTAAGGTTATTCCACCTTATACTTAAGGTTAAATTTTTATAATTTTGCTTATCCTAAAGATTTGTTGTTGTACATATTTATTTTTTTTAATTCTTTCAGTTTTATTCAAATTTATTGTAGACTCCTAGAAATCTGAGTAACACAACCAATCTAAACAATGAAGTTTATAGTAAAGTTTAACAGGAAAAAATCAGGGTAGCACTTATTTTTTTATGGTGATTTTTTAAAAACTGAATTTAATGAGATAAGGAAAGGTACTTTTAATTGAGGTCCAAGTCTTGGAGATAAACTGAAATAATTTATGTTGTTCCTGACTGTTAAATTATCCGAATTGTTCACGTTTAATATAGACACAATTTTAATTTTTATCACCCAGTATATGTAGTACCATACGGAATGCTTAATGCATAGAAAATCATTAATCAATTCAAACCATTGTTCTTTGCTAAAACCAGTTGAAGTTTTTTTTTTTTTAATGCTTATTTAAATCATTTATATACACACATGTGTACACTTTGTTTAAAACATTTGTTTTTAATTTTTTTCTTCATTCCAGTTTGTTCACATTTTATGTATTATGCATACTAATGTAATTTATGTTGACTAAGATTTTTAAATTTTCATATTTGTTCACATTTTTGTAGAACAAAGACAATGAAATCATTTTATCTTGTGTAACTATGCATTATGGTTTCATTTTTTCTCAATTTACATTTGCTCATATTCCTATATTATTTATACTCAAATAACTTTCTCTTGTACATATAATATTTTATAAACTGATAGCAGTGTAATTATTAGACACAGCAAAATTACTTTGTGTGTTAATCATCACTTTTCAGAAACCTTTTTTTATTTTGTAAAATTATGGTGAGCAAAGTCACATTCTGTGAAATAATCTGAATATAATATGCTGCATTTTGTTAAAATTATCTCTTTCCTGTATTATTTGTCATTCTTTTAATAAAGCACTTGTATCTGAAGGAAATTCATGAAAATTTATCCGCTTCTGCTTGCA
Source organism: Salticus scenicus (assembly GCA_963930645.1). Taxonomy (NCBI): domain Eukaryota; kingdom Metazoa; phylum Arthropoda; class Arachnida; order Araneae; family Salticidae; genus Salticus; species Salticus scenicus. The sequence continues at coordinate 8,395,411 of OZ005651.1, read as the reverse complement.
TGTCTCTTTACTTGATGTATTTATCCATATAAGCATTGTACTGTTATATTGTAGTACTCAAATAAGATTATGTACCATAGTGCTATTATAGTACCCTTATAAACGATTTAAGGAGCAGAGGATTCATCAGTATCATTAGGGATTATCTAAATTTTTTTTTTTTTTTTTTTTGTGTGTGTGTGTATAGTGTTTGAGCGGTATGTCTTGTGTATAGTGCTTGTAAGTACACCAAAGAATTTGGTGCCATTACAGTCTACAAACTAGGGATGCACCGAATATTCAGTTTGGCCGAATCTAAAACTATTCGGCTAGGCCGAATATCAAATTATTCGGCTAGTTGAACATATAAAGACTCAATTTTTAAAAAAATATTTAATCATTTGGAAAAAATTCTGTTATTTTTAATTATCATTAAATTAAGATTTTTCAGAGTAATTAAGAAGTAGATTTTATTTAAATCAAAACAATTGTGTTATTTAGTTTCAAGTAACATTAAAGAAAATTAATTATTAATAGTGCTGCACCGAGTAGCACTTTGACCGAATACCGAGTACTCGGCCTTTTACTACTCGGCTGAGTACCGAGTAGTTGTAAGAAAGAATAATCGATGCATGTATGAAGAAATTTGCACATCTTAAAATTAAAGAAAAAGTCTTTTGAACATAAAATTTAGTTAAATGGTAAACAGCATGCTTTCATGTAAAATTTTTGTAGTGCATATACATAATTAGGTTCATTGCTATATTTTGATACTTTCAGCATAGTGGATTACTAAAACCATAACTGATAACTTTATTCTTAACATCTTTTTTAGATGCGAAGTTATCATACTCAGATAATTCTTAGATAATATAAAAGTTACTAGAACTAAGGCTTAATTTAAGATACATGAAATTCACATATAAAAAGGGAACATTAAAATATTTTATAATTTCAAACATGATAGGCTTCATTAATCTTCAGATCATAGAAACGTAAAATGACAGGTGGTTTTGGGCCATAATTTGCAAAACAACAGATTTGATTATGAAAATAAGTTTTAAATAACGTTTCAGTGTATTTACCTTTTTTTTTTTTATACAGGGTGGCTACAAAAATTCAGAAAAAAAGTTCTCTGATTTCCCTGATTAATTTTGACAGATTTCCGTTACCTATATACATTCCAGCACTCTTGTGTAACATGTTTTCTAAACAACTTCAATTAAAAAAAACTATACTGATTAAAAAAACTATATAAATCCTTTTATTTTTTTATGTGTTCACTTACAAAAAGGAAAATAAAAAATTTGAGAGAAATTAACAAAATTATAAAAATCTGAATTATTTTAATTGCACAGCATATTCACATCAGAACATAAAATTATTCCACAAATTGCACTAAAATTATTATTATTATTTTAATAACTTGATGAGATTTAGCTAGAAAGTGTTGTTTTTCTTAAAATATTAAATAAACGCAGCTTTTACTCAAAGGTAAACTGTATCCGAATTGGTGATAGTTTTTTACATTATTTTATAGTATAAAATTCAAAATTAATCTTTTCTAACCGATTTGAAAGTGTCTTACTTTTATTTGCACAAATGAATAATGAAAATTTTGTGTTAATATAACATAGAGGTCAGACTTGTAGTAATCTTAATCGCGTAATCGTAATCGATTGTAATCGATTACAAAAGCAACGTAATCGCTGATTAATCGTAATCAAAATAAAATATTTAAATTATAATCGTAATCTAATCGTAATCAAAAAAAATATTTTAATTGTAATCGTAATCTAATCGTAATCAAAAAAAATATTTAAATTGTAATCATAATCTAATCGTAATCAAAAAAAATATTTAAATTGTAATCGTAATCTAATCGTAATCAAAAAATATATTTAAATTATAATCGTAATCTGATCGTAATTTAATCGTAATCTCATTATATTTTTCTAGAGAATAATCTGTATCGCGAAGCAATGTAAACGTAATCTATCTCTAAAATAAGATTGCACTATATTTTTCTTTTCTTTGCTGCCATTTTTACTCTATTTATATTTTTTGTTATCCCTTTTTTCAAAATTTTCTAGCTTCACAAGCTAATTTATGAACTTACCTACTCACCCAGGAAGATTTCAGAGGTCATGTTTTCAGGGCCCGATTAAGCTTTGAAGCTAAGGGAAGCTCAGCATCATTTCGGGGCCACCTTTCATTTCGGAAAATCTTGTTTTCCTGTAACGTATTGTAATATAAAAATGCTACAGACAAAAAAAATAGTGTGTGTTTATTATTTTTATTTTTTACTTTCCGAACACTATAATGAGGAAAGTATTGTAATCATGTCAAAAATCCGAATTCGAGATTTTGATGTTTCTATACGTTTCGAGGTCCCCTGAGTCCGTTTCCACTATTTTTACGATGATGTATGTACACACAGAAAAATAAATTGGTCACAGTGACCTGCCAAAATGCTCAGCTGACAATACAGAATTGACTAACCAAAATAACTGACTAGCCAAAAAGTGTACTTGCTGAACTAGTCTCCAAAACTGAAAAGTGTACTTGCTGAACTAGTCACCGAAACTGAAAAGTGTACTTGCTGAACTAGTCACCAAAACTGAAAAGTGTACTTGCTGAACTAGTCTCCAAAACTAAAAAGTGTACTTGCTAAACTAGTCACCAAAACACTACTCCAGACTAGGAAGGTTAATATTATTCGACAAAGAAGGCTAGTCGATAATCATAATTATCTGACCAGGAAGGTTAGTCAACAACCGCAGTTGCCAGACAAGGCAAGTTAGTCAGAATCTACACTTGATTAAGAAAGTTAGTCAACAGATCCCAGGTATCTGACTAAGAAAGCTAGTCAATTTTTAAAGAATATTTGAAGAGGAAGGATAGTCAAGATTATTTGCCTGACTAACCTGTCTGGTAATATCTGAAGAGGAAAACTAGTCTCTATTTGACTAAGCTGCCTCATAATATTTGTGGAGGAAGATTAGTCAGGAAAAAAAAATGACTAGCCTGTCTCATAAAATTTGAGACAGGTACATACTTACCAACATATCAGTTTTAAAAATCTGTAGATTTTATCGGAAAAAAAAAAAAAAAACAGTAGATTTTGTAAATTGACATTTTTAACAATAGAGACTGAATTTATATAAATATATAGTAGACGAAAAGAAAAATATATAAATATTTACAAAATATTTTTCATAAATAAAAATTTTCTTTAAATAAAAATCACTCATCTTTCAAACGAAAACAGATAAAATATTGAGATTATGTTTCTCAAGAATTAATTTCAAATCCTAAAAATTGGGAAAAAGAAAATATTGCCAATGATATTTACTTAAACACAAATTTTTTCATTCGTAGCAGATTTTGCTTCATTAAGAAAAGAACAATTAAATTGTTATTCATAGCAATTTTAAACTAAATTTTCACTGCATTTAGAAATTAATTGTTCTCCAGATTTTTATCTGATAATGAGGATCAAAATTCAGTTTTTAATTATCTTATCTGACTGAAAATACACTCACAATGACTATGTAAATATATTATTTAATTACAAAGCATTATTTACAAATCTGGTGTGAAACAACCACACGACTTCCATTACCCACTATTACACGAATTATATGCATTTTTACTTTCATTACCCGAATACCGTAGGTAATGGAAGTATTGTATTCGGTCCAAAAATTCAATGTCGAGTTTTCGCTTGATTTACACGTTTTAAGGTCTCCTGATTCCAAATCAGTAGTTTTTGGCAATAGTGTGTATGTGTGTGTATGTATGTACGAACGAAATCTTCTGGTTATGATATCTCCTAAACTAATAGAGATAGAACTACGAAACTTCAGCACTGAGGCAGGTCTGGTGTACAGATAACTGTTCCAAATTTTGGTGAAAATTGAAAAACCGGAAGTGGGACCGTAAGTCCGTATTTCAAAAACGGCTCCAGCTATTGTCTTCAAAGTTGCCATATAAACGCTCTATTAGATGTCCTTTCGAATGATTTAGTTGGTTAGTTCAGGAAAATTGACAAGCACCCTGTATAAATAGCTTAATTTCAGGTCTCGCAAGTTCGTACCTTTAAAACCGGCTGTACGTATTATTTTGAAACTCGCCATATTAACTCACTTTTAAATATGCTTTTCTATGTAATTATAGTTTTCCGTTCAATAATTGAGTATGCCAAGTTTTGGTAAAAGTTAGTATCTCAAAAACGGCTCTAACGATTTTCTTGAAAATTGTTACATAAATCTATTTTACACCGTGACCAATAAGTTCTCATACAATTTTTGAAGCACGTTAAAAAGTTTCACATATGTGTTACTGTAGTCCCAATTATTTTGCAGGCAATTTAGTGTAAGGTATAAAGCTATTGCAAGTGTTAATGTTTTACTAATTATAATTTTTCTAAGCCTAGGTAGAATGAAGAAATTGAGAAAAATTGTGATAAATAAATTCATCAAAGGAGAGCTGTCGGGTGAAATTTTCAGAGACTTGAAAGTCCTGGGACTGAAGAGAGATTTCATTTACAGAACTATCAGAAGGTATAATTAGACGTCCTCTGTCGGTGACAGAAAAAGATCTGGCAGACCGAGGTCCGTCCGGATAAAAGAGACTGTGTAAAGGGTCAGGGAAATGATACGACGAAACGGACAAAGATCTGCTAGAAAACTAGCACGAGAGCTCAAAATATCGAAGGGATCAATGTTAAACATCCTAAACATAGACCTTGGATGCAAGGATTATAGAAAACGTAAAATTCACGGAGTTTTGGAGTCTGCTAAGATAAAAAGGAAGCAAATGGTGGAAGCAATTCTTGCTTGGCACGCTTGGGATGAATTTCTCTTTTCAGACGAGAAACTGTTCATTTTACGGCAAAGTCTCAAACCCTAAAATGACAGAGTATGGTCTGTTCCTATTAATAATATCCCTGAGAGCCAGTATTACGTTCCGCGTTATCAAAATGCTTCGTCTCTGATGGTTTGGGACGCTATTTCCAAAAGGGGAAAACTCCTGTTAGTCTTCATTAATAAGGGGGTAAAAATTAATGCCCAATATTATAAAACTGAGGTTTTGGAGAAAGTTTTACTTCCAAATGTCCAGAGAATGTATGGGGCGGAATATTTTTTCTTCCAACAAGATGGTGCCCCTTCTCATACCGCACGTGTGGTTCAGGAGTGGTTCAGTCAAAATTTAGCTGACTTTTTGCCAAAGAACGAATGGCCTCCCAACTCCCCCAATCTGAACCCGCTTGATTATTTTGTGTGGTCATATATGCTCTCTCAAATGAATGACTAAAAAACACCTATTTAAGCAAATTGAAATATGTAATTCAAAAATATGGCAGAAATGTCAATGGAAGTCGTGCGTGCCACATGTGATGGATTTGAAAAGAGACTTAAGCTCGTTAAGAAACTAAAAGGCGAAATTATTCCAAAGTATTTATTGTAAAGATACTGAATGATTGCTACTTTAATTTGATGCAAAAAGTTTTTGTATGATTTATTTTGTTTTACTATAATAAAAATTTGAAAGTGTATGAGAACTTATTGGTCACGGTGTAGATATCCTTTCTCATGTATTAAGTGGTTATTACAGGAAAAATAACAGTCATCCTGATTAGGTAGGTCAGTTTTATATCTCGGAAATTGGTGTTTGAAAAAATAACTCATTCCCCCCCCCCCTATTTTTTAACTCGCTATATAAATTCTGCTTTCATGTTATATATATATATATATATATATATATATATATACACACACACACATACACACACGCGCACACACACACACACACACATATTAGCTTTCTCTTATAGTAAACATTTTGTTGATATAAAATTCTCTTTCCTGTTTTATTAGTCATTCTTTTAATAAAACAGTTGTATTTGAAGGAAATTCATGAAAATTCACCCGCTTCTGCTTGCATGGCTCTTTACTTGATTTATTTGTCCATATAAGCACTGTACTGTTATATTGTAGTACTCAAATGAGATTCTGTATCATAGTGTTATTATAGTACCCTTATAAACGATTTAAGGAGCAGGGGATTCATCAGTATCCTTAGGAATTATCTAAAAGTTTTTTTTTTTTTTTTTGTGTGTGTGTGTGTGTGTGTGTGTATAGTGTTTGAGTGGTATGTCTTGTGTATAGTTCTTGTAGGTACAGTAGGTAACAAAAGTGTCCGAACACTAGCAAAAATTCCTATGTAAAAAAAGTACACTTCATACGGTTTTGTTAAATAAATCCTTGTCAAATCCTGTTCTTAGTTAGTGTAAGAACATGATTTGATAAGATTTTTTTAACAAAACCATATGAAGTGTACTTTTTTTACATAGGAATTTTTGCTAGTGTTCGGACACTTTTGTTACCGACTGTACACCAAAGAATTTGGTGCCATTACAGTCTACGAACTAGGGATGCACTGAATATTCAGTTTGGCCGAATCTAAAACTATTTGGCTAAGCCGAATATCAAATTATTCGGCTAGTTTAACATACAAGACTCAATTTTTTAAAAAATACAGTTCCCGCCGCTTATTAAAATCACATTCGTTCTGAGCCAAAGTGATTTTATTAAGCGGCTGATTTTTATATCCGGCGAACGTTTCTGCTATTAAGGAAAATGTATTACTTCCCCGAATTTCGAAAGAAACTTCAAAAGGTAATGAATAATATAATTAGTAAACAATATTAATTAATTTTTGGTAGATAATTAACTAATTGGTTCTTCAATATAAGTAAATTAAACGCATTGCAAGCTCACGTGCACTTTCGTTAGGGGAAAATCATCATTACTTTACCCTAAGTTCACGCTGTTCTTATAAATTAAAAATCTTTCCGTTTAAACCTCATGAATTATAGTAATTTCAAAATAAAAACTAGAAATTGCCTTCTAATAATTGGTAAAAAAAAAATTGTTTTAAATCAAATTTGTGTTTTATTACTGCGCGTTGAAAAATGCGTTCCTTGAAATTGTTACTGAGATAAGTTGTGGGGTGGGTTTAATTTGTAACTGTGCTGCAAGTAGAAAATCTAGAACAATGAGCGATAACGGAGGGTTTGTTGTGCTTTAATTTATTTTTCTATTTTAAAAAAAATCACAATGTAAATAAAAAAAAAAATCAGTGTATAAATTTTTTGCTGCTGCTGAGAAGATATTTTTGAGTTTATTAACCTGCGATGCTGATTTCATTAAGTGGCGGCTTTAAAAGTAGTTTGTATTGATTTGATTCCGGTCCTGGCGATTTGATCAGATTAAGCAGTTGATTTTATTAACCAGTGATTTTATTAAGCGGCGGTTACTGTATTTAATCATTTGAAAAAATTTCTGTTATTTTTAATTATCATTAAATTAAAATTTTTCAGAGTAATTAAGAAGTAGATTTTATTTAAATCAAAACAATTGTGTTATCTAGTTTCAAGTAACATTAAAGAAAATTAATTATTAGTTACATTAATTGGTACTTTACCTTTATCTGGGTGCATGGGGAAAAATCGCCAAATACTATTAAGGGCTTGGCGACTTGGCTCGCATTGAAAAGTCACCAAATAATGTAGAATTCCACCAAAATTTCTTACAACCCTAATGTGAATGTTTGTATGGGGTCATGGCTTGGTTTAGCAAAAAATAACTTGGGCATGGCGACTTGGCTCACTTTGAAAAATCGCCAAATAATGTAGAATTTCACCAAAATTTCGTACAACTGTAATGTGATTGTTTGTATGGGGACATGGCTTGGTTTCTTATAACCCTAAATTTCTTACAACCCTAATGTAATATTTCGACCTTTATTCCGTAAACTATTTTTACATTCGCTTCGCTTGGCAACTTGGCTTGCATTTGGTTAATAGTATTTGGCGATTTCCATGCGCCTGGATAAAGGAAAAGAATCCATTAATCATAACAATAATATCTAAAAAAAAGTTTTCTTTATCAATAACAGTATAACGATATATGATTATAAAGTTCAGTTAAGAAAGAGTGCATATAATTCACATGATGTTGCCATCTAGGAAACTTCAAGAGATCAAACAAAAATTATACACAAATCTGGCAAGAAAAATAACACAAGTGATATAATAGCAATTTTGAATTAGTCACTGAAAAATGCATATGAAATAAAGTCTGAACTCACATGCGGCTCAACAGGCAGTAAATCACAATAAAGTAGACCCAAGAAAATTAATTCCTGGGTCATGCCTTTGTTTTATAAAAATAATGAAATTACTTACGGTACAGTTAAGTACGTTGTGGTATTAATATCATTAAATAAGCACGTTGGAGGGTATTGTGTATTGTATTATTTTCCAGATGTATTAAAGTCCGTTTTAGAAGTATGTTGGGGGGGCAGATTAAAGTTATTGAATAATCGTTACCTAATTAAAGGCATTCGTTAGAAAGCTGTACCTTTGTGAAGAAGAGGGAGTGAAATGTCAGTTTCAACTAACTTCGAACACCATATCACCGGAGAACAAGCTGGGGCGCCCCATGCGAAACTAGTCAGCAAGTGACATGAAGAATTAAAAAGGTTGTATATTTCAAAATGTTTCAAATTTAGAATAAACTTATTGCAAAAGTGAAAATGTGGCTTTACCACCAGTTAAGTGGTCATCTAGCAATTTCAGATTATGTATTGATGATGACTGCATCGGTATATTGTGTCCAAAACGAATGTTGTACGTAGGTACACATTTTTACTCTAAAGGTACAGGTGATAATTTTGAAAATTTTGCCTTTCGACTTTTTTTTTCGATTAAAGAAAATGAGTGCAAACACAGAGCAAACACTTAAAAAGATATTGGACAAAACAATGAGTCGTCCAGTTGAACCGGACAAACCGCACTATGGGGATACTGGTTATTCAATAAATATTGAGGACGAGGCTCTTCCTAATATTTCAGATACTTCTTTATTGAGAGATGTCGATTTAAATAAGAGAAAATTGGATTGCAACCCTCATTGCAACAAAAAACACAAACATGAAGAAGACAATCAGGACAATATGCAAGCAAAGTGATGATGTCAATGACCACCCGTGGATGCAAGAAAAAGATTTCCTATGTTAATCGCCCATTGGATTTTTTGTAAAAATTATTAAAAATCAAGGAAAATTATTTCCCGATTTTAATCCCTATATTTGGGTATAAATATGTATTAGTTATCATGTGCATGCGTTACATTGAGTTATTTTTCTGCCAAATTGACAAAATTTAAATTTTTAATTTCAAGACTCTTTCGTCCTTGGCGTTTTTTGTATTTGGCGATCAAAAACGTAATACGAAAATATACATGCCAGATGTATATTTTCGTAACATGTATTGTACGAAATATTGTTTCACATTACTGATTATTTTCTTAATATACGTTGTTAAAATAAACATGATTTTTGAAAGGAATTAAATATGTTCGCCAAATAAATTGGTGATACTTTTTTTCCGTCAAGGATGACAGATATGAAATCTATTCCGTTGCAAAATATTAGTATCTTATATCAGATACTTTATTTAGACATTTGAAAACAATTTTGACTTCAAATTATGATAGAATATTTATCATTTTCCTTTTAATTAGTATATTAGTTGGATATTTTTTATGTAACTATCATCCTTTGGAATGAAACGTTTATGTTTTCATTCGAATATGGAAGTTTGCCTTTTTTTTTTTTTTTTTTTTTTTTCCCCTAGAGTTTTGAAATTTAAAATTCAAATTTTATCAATTTTACAGCAAAAACAACTTAATCTAATGCATGCACAATAACTAATACATATCTACACCTAAATATGGGGATTGAAATCAGGAAATAATTTCCCTTGATTTTTAATATTTTTTTTACAAAAAACACAATGGGCGATTAACACAGGAAATATTTTTCTTGCATCAACGGATGGTCTGTGACGTCACACTTTGCTTGCATATACACATGTTCCGGAAAATGCACAGGGTACTGATCTTTCATATAATAATAGTCATTTTATATATGTGTTTAAATAAATAAGTATTGTCATAAAATTCTGTCTTTTTATTTGTATGAAATTAATTTTAAAAGTAATTAAATTATTACCTCCATATCCTTTGATGAAGCGATGTCCATTTCTTCTTTGCATTGCCAGGGAGAGTTATCTTAGTCGTGCAGTGATTTTAATAAACACTACACAACTTAGACACTTACCAGGCTTTTAAATATTTACAAGCTCTCTATGTCGGCTGTCGGGGGGGGGGGGGGCCTCAGGTTGTGGACTTGCTGGCTTTAGATATTTAATAATCTTCATCTGATGAAACTTCTTTAAGATGGCATGTTTCTTTTCAGTCGCTAGTCGCTTTTCAGTCAAAATCTACTTTACTTAAATTTCCAAAGCGAGGGAGAAGGGCTCTTATAATGCTCGATGTGTCGCCAAAGTGCGATGCGTTGGCAAAAATGGAAATACTGCTGCAGACCCCTCTTCTCGTCTCAGGAAAATGGCGTGGCGGAGTTGTCCTACGTGGGAAAAGGGGGGTTAAAATTCTCGGTGGAATTGTCCTATGTGGGGAATAGGGGATTAAAATCTCGGCGGAATTGTCCTGTTCCGAGTCTGAGAACATGATTCGACAAGGATTTATTTAACAAAACCGTATTAAATGTACCTTTTTTATATAGGAACTTTTGCTAGTGCTTGGATACTTTTGCTGCCGACTATATGTCAACAGATGAAAAAAAAAAAAAAAAAAAAAAATTACACTCGCTTCTCTTGTTAGACAAATAAAAGAAAATAGGGAAAAATAAATCTAGAAAATAAGCTAAATCATCAGTCATTAAATTGCATATTAAAAAATTGCACATGCGGATAATTTTCTTCAGTAGTAATTTAAAATAAAAAGAATGTGTGTAAAAAATGAAAAAGTGTATTTAAAAGGCATGCGGTAACTGTCACATTCCTTAGCACTGGCTACTATATTAGTTTCTTAAAATATTTTTCACACAATTTGTCTTAAATTTATTTTAAATATATATCTATATATTTTAACTTTATGCAAGATAGGAAAAAAAAAAAAAAAAATTAATTGGTTTAAATATACAAAAAAGAATAAAAAAAAAAAAAATTGATTTTTTTCCCCTTAAAAGTGAACAATAACTAATTTCGCCAATAGCCATGGCTCATTTTTTTTTTTTTTATATATATAATTATTCATTACCTAATGTATTTTTTAAAATTTCGTTTTCACATTCGTAAAAATTTACAGTCGTTAAATTTGTACTCATTTTCCAAAAATTGATAAATTTTTAGTATTTTATTTTGTGTAAAAAAAAAAAAAAAAAAAAAAGAGGAAAGAAATTATGAAAAAAATGCACTTTTTGAAGACTTGGATTTTTAAACTTGCAATTACATTTAAAAAATAATAATAATTTTTGGAAAAAATTAAATTATTGTAAATTTCTTGAATGTGAAAACAAAATTTTAAAAATACATTAAGTAATGAGTAATCATGAAATCAAACTTTCCCATGGAATAACATGGGCCACGGCTGTAGAGGAGATTAGGTATTGTCCCTGTAAAAAATATGAAGTTGCTAGCAATAGTTACTACTTTCATTTCCTAAAATTTATATTGAAAGTTTTATGTTTTACCTCAATTATAATAGTATAATAATATATTTGAAACTTGTTGGCAAAGAGGAAAAAAATCTTTTTCAATTGTTCTACTTTGTCTCAAGTCAATATTCTTGTCGTCCTAAGAAAGGTACTTTTATTTACCTTCATACAAGAATATGGTACCCCGTCAAAATAGCCCAAGACAAAAGAGCCTTGACAACAAAACAGCCTCGACAAAATAGCCCCTGGACAAAATAGCCCCTGGACAAAAACAGCCCCGACAAAATAGCCCCGACAGAATAGCCCCAACAAAATAGCCCGGAAGTATTTATATGATTTAACAGAAAATTTATTTAATTAACTTCTCGACTAGCTAGACATTTAAAACTTTCAGAATAGCTCAAAATACAATGACAATGCAATTTTTTATACTTTTAGCCAATTTTTTCGAGTCCCCGCTGCCTTCTTTAGCGTTTTTATTATTCAATAATCATATAACTTCTCGACTTAAAGGTCTGCACGGGCCGGGTTCGGGCAAAATTTTTCAATTTGCTCTCAGACAGGGCTGGGCTTGGGCTCGGTTATTTTGTGTATACTCGTGCCGGGCCTGGATGATATTTATTCTGGGCCGAGTCGACCCGAATCTTTTTTTAGTTTTCTTGTAAATCAAGGAAAAGGGAAAATCATAAAATATTTCTTCAGTCATTTATTTTACATAATTTCACAGGCTTGTATATCATATAAAATTTTATTTTGTTAAAAAATGTCTAACTTCAATTAAAATGACTATCAGTGTGCCTGTATGAGATTTGATTTTCCGCAAATATTTTTAGCATGTCTCGAAATTAACATATTTTATTTAATGTAAAATTAGATGGTTCTTATTCAAAATAGTATGCATGTCATTACTAGTTTGCACACATGTACAAACAAAAGAAATTAGATACGTTACTGTGTATAAGGCTTTGTGTCCTATGGTCTGAAGAGTTTAGGTGGTATAAAGGCAATAAAAATCATTCCACTGTAACTTTTTCGTGAAATGTCCTTTTCCTTTCTCCTGTGCACTGGATGAAAATAGCATCATTTCCAGCATGTGAAAAAGCATCTTTTCTAAATAATAGCAGGAGACTTGGCGTTGGAATATTAAAACAAGAATAAACTACTACGTCAGAAACGCCAAAGAAAAATTATTGAGGTGCATACAGCTCTTTCGGTAGCCTAAAGCGTACCGTCTTCAGTGCAAAAAGAATTCTGAATCTGGAGAAGTACTCGTATATATAGGAGAGGGACCGGAGTTAGTTCAACCAAGTTTCCTTAATAACTGCACGGAGAATATTAAAATGAGACCTGAGTACTGCTTTGTTTACAAAACTGGAACCAGAAATATTGCATTTCAGTTGAATGAATTTAGGGATAATGCGGTGTCTCTTGCATTGTAAAAGGAATTTCAGACGGTTGAGGGCACGAAACTTTTTAGTACGTAGACGGTAGAAACGATTAACTAATTTGCACATTTTGAAAACAAGAAAATGGCTCAAAATATTACTGACCTAATCTCCCCCTCATATGAGGCTTCTCAGACCAGGTTGCTCAGTAACAATATGAGCAGAAGACCAATAACACAACTAAGCCCGTATAAGCTTAACAAATAATAGCAGGAGACTTGGCGTTGGAATATTAAAACAGCCACCACTGTCAACCCATAATTCAACCACTGTCTATCGTAAAAATTTTGCAGTCTCCCTTCCTCCCCATGCGCGTTCATGTCACCCACCTAACCAAAAAATGGCTGCTTTCTATACTTTTGTAAACCGTGCCCTTAATATTTGTTCAAATCCTATTTTATTGAAACCTGAAATTAAATACCTGAAAGCCATCGCAATTGACAGAGGTTATGACCCTTCCATTATAGACAAAGCTATCCAAAAATTACAACTCCCTCGTATTTCGTCTACTAAATCAGTCACATCTAATATCAGAATTGTTTTACCCTATTTTTCTAAAACCAGTCAAACCATAGCTAAAATTCTCAAACAATATGATTTTAAAATAATATTTTCGCCTTCCAATAAACTCACCTTTTCTCAGTTAAAAGATCCTATTGATATGCATAATTCTTGGGGCATTTATAGTATTTCCTGTCAGTGTGGTTTATCATATATTGGCCAAACTAAACGCAGTCTGAAATTTCGTCTAAAAGAACATATGAATTACGTCCGCAAACAAGAAACCAATAAATCGGCTATTTCTAAACATTGCTGGGAGGAAAATCATAATTTTAAATTTAATTCAGCTAAAATAATTTGCAGACCTAAATCCATTCATGAACTCGATTTCTTTGAAGCTTTTCATATTTATAAAAATTTTAAAAACCTTGTAAATTGTGATTTCGCTGTTCCCTATTTGTCTGATTGTTGGAAATTTTACATTCAGTCCACATTTCCTTAAATTTTTCTACTGTTTACACAGCTACACATTCCTTAATTCCTATTGGCCACACTCCCCACCTCTTCCGTAATCCTATTGGTTGAACTAATTCCGGTCCCTCTCCTATATATACGAGTACTTCTCCAGATTCAGAATTCTTTTTGCACTGAAGACGGTACGCTTTAGGCTACCGAAACAGCTGTATGCACCTCAATAATTTTTCTTTGGCGTTTCTGACGTAGTAGTTTATTCCTGTTTTAATTAAGCATCTTTTCTATTGAATATGGTTGGATTAGCATTAAAGTTTTGTTTATCAGATCACTTGAAAGATCCAAATACATTACGGTATATAAGAGGAAATGGTTGAAAGTACATTTTTAGTGGTATTCATTATTTTAAATACCTTCCTATATTGTTTGATGAATGCGAATATTTTCGATTTGATTTTCTGTCGTACTTTGTGCCTTTTGTATGTCTGTAATAATGAATTTCTGTTTATATATAATTACAGGTTGATTCAAAATTAGTGTGACCAACTTCAGAGCATCAGAAATTTTTATTGAATTAAGTTATTTACATAAAATTTTCAATATAGTTTCCTTTAGCATAGTACATTTTACATAAATCTTTAGGCCAAGCTAAAAGAGCTTTTTTGACCATTTTTAGGGTGTTTTCCCAACTTCCTCTTTAATTGTTTTTTGACGCCCTTGAAGTGTTCTTACTTTACGTCTACTTAATTATTTTTTTAAGTATCCCCATAAAAAATAATCGCAAGGAGCACAGTCAGGGGATGATGGTAGCCATTTCTCAGGAGAAAGAAAACTTATTATATTTTATCTTTTAGCCATTTTATAGTTGATTTTGCAGTATGACTTGGTGCAGAATCTTGGTTAAAAAGCAAAGTTTCCTTGTGGGTAAAGACATTTACTTTCCTTGATCACATGCTTCAAAACCTTATTCTGATAGTATTTAGCATCAATTTTAGCCTTTGGTTCTACAAAAAATGGTTTTGTTAAGCCTTGGAAGGACATTCCCATCTGTACCATAACACCTGACGGCCAACTTGTTTTTTGCAAAACAGTTGCGTCTTTGCGACGCTTTTCAGGTGAAATATATTGCATCTTCGTTTTGCCATTTGTGGATGACAGATAAAACAGTGCTTCATCCGATGTTATCCGTGTTTTGTATCTACCTTTGCGTAACATTAAATCAATACAAAAAACCCTTAATGGGTTAAAAGCTTGTGACGCAGCTACTTTATGGCAATAAGAAACTGAAATATAGGTCTTCAAAATAATATCAAATTTTAAGTGATGCTTTGCTGTTAATTAAAATATACATAGATTTTCTTATTTTGTCATTTACTTTCTTGTAATATTCTTCATATTTACAGTGTGAACAATATTTTCAACATAAATAGATTTATAAAATTTACTCACTGATGATTTTTTTTCCACATTCAAAATAAGGGTTTTAAAAGAAATGATATCAAAATTCCAGTGACGCCTCGGTGTTACTTTACAAAATTTGGTTTTAAATTCCACTACAATTATTTTTGTTTTGTCCTATAAAGTATATTTACACTTTGAAACTATGCTTTAAATTTTCAAATATGATATCAAATAATCACACTTTAACTGAGCTTACATTATAAATTGAAATTGCTTATTTCAAAAATTGATTTGTCTTTTGCGTCACGCTATTCTAAACTGTAAATAAAATTTATGTAAATGCTACTTTGTGTCATAGCATCCAAATTAAGTGAAAATGTCTGCTAAAGGATAGTGTGATGCAAAGAAAAAATTACTCAAATTTTATTTGCAGTTTTGGATAGCATGACTCAAAAGACAAATCAATTTTCAAAATAAGCAATTTCAATTTATAATGTAAATTCAGTGAAAGTGTGATTATTTGATATCATATTTGAAAATTTAAAGCATAGTTTCAAAGTGTAAATATACTTTACAGGACAAAACAAAAATAATTTTAGTGGAATTTAAAAACAAATCTTGTAAAGTAACACCGAGGCGTCACTGGAATTTTGATATCATTTCTTTTAAAATCCTTATTTTGAATGCAGAAAAAAAATCATCAGTGAGTAAATTTTATAAATCTATTTATGTTGAAAATATTGTTCACACTGTAAATATGAAAAGAAAGTAAATGACAAAATAAGAAAATCTATGTATATTTTAATTAACACCAAAGCGTCACTTAAAATTTGATATCATTATTTTTAAGACCTATATTTCAGTTTCTTATTGCCATAAAGTAGCTGTGTCACAAGCTTTAACCCGTTAAGGGTTTTTTTGTATTGATATCATTCCTTTTTAAGGGTTACTGATCATTTTCTCAAAAAATTAAAACATAGGAAAGGTAGGATGATTTCTGTTTTGACTTCCTTATATTGGAATCCCAATATGCAAAATTGGTTTTGTATCTTTCATAGCTCAAAAATGAATGATTATAGAATTTGCAAATTTACATTTTGACTGTCATGATGTCTATTTGTACATCTGCAACTTCGACGTTAATCTGAGCTCATGTTTTAGAGATATCTGCGACATTACATGACTTTTCATAATGTCTGTATCTACACATGTATGTGTATCTCGCATAAATTTAAAATGGTTGGGCGCAGAACATTGCAAATTGATATATAGGTTTGTTATAACATCTAGTTGTGAACTTCCCTTTTTGGTCTTTCTGTGACTTTATTTTGGAGATATTTATGAAAATTATATATTCTTAATGAGCAAAAACAGAAAAGTTTTGACATTATATATGACCTATCATCATAGAAAAGATTTCAAAAGAAGCTAATGATAGAGATAGTAATGATAATGCTATAAAAGTTAGCATTTTCGCAAGTAGAAAGTAATTCTTAAATAAGCACATTCTAATCCATGAATGCATTTTATTTACTGACTATTCAGGCTGTAATGATATTATGAAAGTTCTCGACATTTTTGCATGTAGAAAATAATACTTAAAGACATAAGCAGGTTCTAGTAGATGAATGCACTTTATTTAATGAGTATTCAGCTTGTAGATAAAGCCCATAATGATAATTATGAAATTTGTTGAAAATTCTGCATGTAAAAAAGAATTCTTAAAGACACGAGCAGGTTCTAATCAACGAATGCACTTTATTTAATGAATATTCAGCCCGTAATGATGATGTTTCAAAACCTGTCGGCCTTTTTTGTGTGTAAAAAGTAATTTTGAAAGACAGGAGCAAATTCTAGTCGACGAATGCCCTTTAATGAATATTCAGCCCGTAATGATATTGTTATGAAAATTGTCAAAATTTCTGCATGTGAAAAGTAATTCTTAAAGACATGAACAGGTTCTAGTCAATGAATGCACTTTATTTAATGAATAAAGCCTGTAGATAGATTCTGTAATGATATTATGAAAGTTGTTGACATTTCTGCATGTAAAAAATAATTCTTAATAAGAAGGTTCTAGTTGAATGCAATTCATTTAATGGGTATTCAGTCAGTAGATAGAGCCCATAATGATATTGTCATGAAAGTTGACATTTTTGCGTAAAGAAATTACATTAGCAGGTTCTAGTCAATGAATGCACTTTATTTAATGAATATTCAGCTTGTAGATAAAGCTGTAATAATACTGTCTTAAGACTTGTCGTCAATTCTGCATATAAAAAAGAATTTTTAAAGACACGAGCAGGTTCTAATCTACAAATGCAGTTTATCTAATGAATATTGAGCTTATAATGATGTCATTACAAAAGCTGTCAGCATTTTTGCATGTAGAAAGTAATTCTTAAAGACGCAAACAGGTTCTAATTGACAAATGCGTGTTATTTAATGAGTATTTAGGAAACGGTTGAATAAAACCATTTTTGGAGCCACAAAAATTAATAGTCAATGAATATTCTCGAAACAATCCAATGAAACAGTCATTCTTACTACTGAAATTAAATAACACTGTTAAAAAAAAACATGACGGAACAGAAAATTCCCAACCATTAAATTAGTACTCATTTTCGAAAAAATTGATTTTTCAAAATTTTTATATATTAAGAGCAAAAAGTCAAATTTTCACAAATTGCATTTTTTTCATTTTTTAACCACAAAATGAAATACTAAAAATTTAAAAAAAATCAATTTTTGTAAAATGAGTACTAATTTCATGATTGTGAATTTTCTGAATGTGAAAATGGAATTTAAAAAAAAAATGTGTTTGATGATGAGTAATTATGGAAACAAATTTCCTCATACAATAACATGGGACGCGGCTGTTGGAGAAATTACGTATTGGTCACTCATAAAGTCGCAAAAGACTGCATTGAAAAATTTCAAATTAATTTTGTTAATCAAAACACAAACGAAAAATCATTTAATGAACTTAATTCAATTCACAATGCAATTATTAATACTCACAGACGATCAACACATCAGACGAGTATATATATATATATTTTTTATGTAATTAAATAACATCCGGTATAGACATAAATCGCATAATATTTATGATTAGATACACAAACTCAAAATGTGTTTATATAGTATTCAAGATAAGTAATACAATACTCAAGATATAATACAGGTAATTAGCACTCAAATCATGGATTATGGTATATTTTTCTCATTTTTAACACTTTTTTTTTTTTTTTTTTTTTTTTTTAAGTTTTTATTTACAAAAATAAATTCTACTATAAAGTAATGCACTTATCTTAAGAAACTCTTTTAATTAATATTTTCCCATAAATTATGCTTCAATGCCATAATTTATGTGAACATTTGTAGTAATCAGTTTTATAATTAAAGTCTTAGTAGGAATTTATATATCTATCTGCAGCAAAGTAAAATTTGTCTATGATTCTGGACTGACGCCAGGGTTGGTACAGTTTAAACCAGTGATTCTCAAGCGTTTTAGAGCTGACGCCCCCTTAAAAAGTGAAAAATATAACACATGCGAAATTTTAAATATTTAGTTTGAATACTAAAACGTGCTTATATCGCCCCCCCCCCCTACCGCACAAAGGAAGTTCACCGCCCCCTCAGCAGCCTCCAGCATTCCCTGGGGGTGGTACCGCCCCCCGTTGAGAACCTACGGTTTAAACCAACTGGTATTTTTTTTTTTTTTTCCTTTCCAAAAAATTCAAAATTTTTATTCTATTGCTCCTTTTTTAATTTAAATTTATAAATTATTTTAATGTAAATGACTTTTACTTTTAATTCAGTTTATTTCAATTGTAATTTTTCTTTAGAGAAAGTTTTAGTTATGTGATTTATTGCATAATTGGCTGGTTTTATTAAATTTATTATATATGGGAGGGGGGAATATCTAGAAATTTTAGATTATATTTAAATTTAATAAATTTATATAATATGATAATATAATAAATTTATTTAATAAATTTAGCAAATTTATATTAATTATCTTATAAAATCATAAAGGAAAGGATCTCTAAGGCTAAATGTAGTGAAATGTAAAATAAATAATGGAAAGCACATTTATTTTGTACAAGATATAACGTAAAAATTACATGAATTATTTTATTAAAATGTAACAGCACTAGAATTAAGGAAATGACATTAAAAATTTTAATATCCAAGTATTGAAAAATGTTGAAATAATTCTAATCGCAAAAGGTTCTAAATCCGATGAAGAGTATTTTCTTAAAATAGAAAATTCAGTTTCAATAAAAGCTATAAAAATTAAAATTTTATTTATATTAAATGTAAATTCTATTCAATATACAATTTTCAAATGCATTGCAATATTCCATTACATAATCCAAAAGTAGAATTTTTTCTTAAATCTCATCCTATGACTCTTTTTTATTGTACTAGAGTTTTTTTTAATTTTTCCCTAATTCATTAAATTAAGAATTTTATTGTTATTAAGTTAATTTGTTATTATTAAATTGTAGGAAAGGCACGTTAGGTTTAACATCCACTGTTAAAAAAAAAAAAAAAAAAAAAAAAAAAAAAAGTCAACGCACAGTAATTCTGTTATTAGCCTTTACATCATTTTAATGAAAACTGAATACTACAATTATGGAATATTTTTAGAAGTTCTGAATATAAAAGAATTAAGTTATAATAAAATGCACTTTTATATAACAGTTCTTTACCTCAAGGATGAGATATCGACAAAAGTGTAAAAATAAATAAAACTTTATGAAAAAGATAAACATTAAAGCAAAATATAAGAATTCAGGTAGCAAAAGCCTGTGTTACAGAAATAAATTATTTAATTGTTTTATTTTTAAACATAAAAATAAATAAATGTTTTATTAACATGCCTATGTAAAAACGATTTTAATTAGATGAGACATAAGAGAATTTCATGTCTGAAAGTACGAAGTTTGTTTCTTGTATACATTGTTACAGAAGGAAAATCAACTTACAAAAAAAGCTGAAAAATCTCATCTTTATTTATTATCAATAATTTAAAATATTTTTAGATGAAGTAATAATTGATATTGGAATATTATTTACAAATATGTATAATGTGACTGGGAAACAAATACTAATAAAAATCTGGTTTAAACAAAAAAAAAAAAAAAAAAAAAACCTGGTTTTTGCCAACCCTGACGAATAGCCAAACTGGTATAACAAGAAGTTAGTGATGAGGGCTGGAAATTTTTCCAGAAATTTTTCAATGCCTAAAAAAAAAAAAAAAAAAAGAAATTGCAATTTTTTTTTTTTTAGTAAATTATTAAATTATTTACACAACATATTTAAGTATATCTTTCATTAGTCACAATACGGTTAATAGTTATTTATAGTAATGTCAAATATGTTTTGAGCAAATTGTTCGAGAAGGAGAAAATTAATATAATACAAGAAATCTATAGTTGTTAATAAGAATTTTGAATGTTCCTTCAACAACAACTTTCTATGATTACAGTTATAAAACATTTGCAACATCAACATATATATAAAGAGGAATATATTGAAAAATTAATGCACTGCTATCCCACAGAGCTTGTATCTGTTTTTTTAAATATTCATTTGAGAAATAATGATACATAGTGGTAAAAAATAAGAATTTTGAAACTAGGTGTCAAAATAACGTCTAGATTAAATTTTTTAGGCGTCCAAATTAAAAATCTAGGTGCCATCTATAATTAAATATGTATATTTAAAAATAATAATAATAATAATAAAGCATCAACTTGTAAATAATATGTGCAAGATTATATAAAAAATATTAATGTAATGAATGTAATTACATTGACAAATATTAAACGTACATATTTAAAATCACAGATTCATTCTTCACCCAGAAGATACATCATTCCACCACAATTTAATAACATTTTCTGGGCAGAAATCTTCAAATTTAGGGCTATTTAATTTAATCATTAACAAATCATCAACTACTTTCATAAAGAAATGATTTCTTAAATCAGTTTTTATTAGGTTTTTATTAAGTTAGGTGAAATAGACTGGTTTGCTGTCTGATGGGGTTGGGAAAATTATTAGACATGATGAGGAAAAAATCCAGGTGCCAAATATGGCACCTATGATTGGAATTCTAGGCGTCAAAATGAAAAAAACTGGTCACAAAATACGACTAACGACCGCTTATTTCTAACCCTGATGATACAGCAATCTTTTTCTAACTCAGGTAGTAATTTTGATTTAGGTGACCTCATGAACTCTAGTTCTGAGAAAGACTCTGAAAGTTCATGGTCATAATCTTTATCTAACACCCAGTTAATACATATAATAATAATAATAAAAGCCTTTAATAAGCCCACAAAATTGTCATTATTGAAAATCTTAGAGAAAAACCTCATATAAAATTTCAACTTTATTTTAAAAAAACTTTTTAAAACTAATTTCTAAAGAGAATATACAATCGGCAACAAAAGTATCCAAGCACTAGCCAATAATTCTGCTAGTGCTTGGATACTTTTGCTGCCGACTGTATAGATCCCAGTGGCAGAAAGTTTTGTAGCTGTCTGCAACAGGCTTTTAAAATTTCGTAATCTGTCTGCAAAATTTACGTGTAATCAGGGGTGAAAATGGCTTACAGTAAATTTCTGAAAATTAAAAATACTTTCTGAACAATTAACCAAAATGTACAAAGCAATTTTGAAATACATTTTAAAGATAAGAACAAAACAATTGTAAAATAACATAACTACAGATGTGGGTTGGTTAAATATAAAGATTTTCAAATCACTCTGTAATAAAATAAAATTTAACTGGTAGACCGCAAGCAGAATTAGTTGCTTTAAATTTTGAGGAAAACTTATTATGAAGCAGTAAAGTTACCAGTTTAATAGTTCAATCAAAATTAATTGCTTAATATGCTATTATTTTGCTGCTAATCAGTAAAATTTACATGATTTTTTTCTTCTGATCATCAACATACACAATTATTTTGTTTACTAATCTATAAAATTTGCTCTTTTTTCAAAATTATTTTTTGAAATGAGCTATAATTTTGCGACATATTAAAATATGGTATCATATTGCCACTTATTGAGAAACTTTATGATTCATGATAATTAATTGCAGAAATAAGAGTTTATTTTATCGCTCTAATCAATAATTTTTCCCCCTCTAATCTATTTCTTAAATCCATGATAAATTAGTGGCTTATTATTGAAATGCAGAACCATTCGCCACAGACTGACAAATTTTAAGTTTAATAACACAAATAATTGCAAAAATTCATCATTATTTCATTGCCAATCAAAAAAATTTGCTTCATTCAAAGAGGTTTACCAAAATATGCAATAATTTTGTAACTTGTTAGTGAAATGTAACAAGCATTTTGCCGCTAACAGTCCAAATATATGTTTGATGAAGCAAAATTTTGGAAATAGGCTTATTTTGCTGCAAATCGATGAAACTCAACCATTTTTTCAAGGTTATTTACTTTGAAATATGTCATTTAGCGCTCTTATATTGAAATATAAAATTATTTCACTGCTAATTATAAATATTTCAAAAATATTTTCCATAATACAAATTATTTGTCCGCAAAACAAAATAATTCAATTTTCTGGCTTTCTTTAAAGACTATTTACCAAATTACATGCTAATTTTGCAGCTCATCACTGAAATATAAAGCTATTTCGTTGTTCATATAGGCAGGTAAAATTGAAAACTGTCTGCACGCATAAGTATTTGTCCAGACACTTCCTGCAAAAATTCTGTGGGGTTATACAAATACATACATAGGGTTAAGGAAATTTTGGTTAATATCCGCGTTCAACCGAGGCTTTAAAAAAACACGGCCAGGCTGAATGCACTCTCTCTCGCTTGCTTCAAGGCCTATTCAATTCAATAGATTTCAGGGAAATACTTTCATCAGTAGAAGAAATAGAGATGGCGCTACATACCCTCTTCAAATTTGTACCTACTCCGTGTTTGTACCGTATGATACAAATGCTAGTTAAGCATATTTATTAAATAAAATACAATAACCTTTATTAAAAATTATCTAGTATTATAATAGGATTATATAGATTGTTTTTTAATAAAAAATCAGTTTAAAATTGGCATTGGGTAGTAAGAAATTAGCGCAAAATATTTTTATTTACAAAAAAAAAAAAAAAAAAAAAAAAAAAAAAAAAATCCTACGGTAACAACGAATTTTTAGAAAATAAAACATTTTAAATAATATTGAACGTGGAGAGTTTTATTTTAATTTGGTGGTGAAATATGAATTAATATTTAGAGCCAATGTTGTTATAGCTCATAAACATACACTAAACATCACTCTTCAATTAATACATACAATAATTAATCTCTTTCTTTCAGAAAATAATATAAAACATTCGCAAATGAATCTATCTATTCAGATTGAATGAAATTAGAGATGCAAAATTCTTGATAATAATCTTTTGTAGAATTTTCTCATTAAGGCGAATATTCAAGAATGTCCTAGACATTATTTATCTTAATCATATCACTTTAAACTATACATTAACACCTCAAAATAAATAAATAAATAAAAAATAAATATATTAATAATAAATTGGATCAAATTATTTGTAATACTGTATTTCATTAGATTTTGAAGTTGTCCCCAAAAGGATCACTAATACATTCTTTGAAACAAACTTTTTTTTTTTCAAGAACTTCTGCTATCAGCTAGATTTTTAAAAAAAATAAAGAGGGGAAATAAAAATTGAAATATCAGGAAAAAGAATATATAACATTATTAAAACAAATTTATTATGTAGCATGGAGTGAAAAAATCATTCGTAACTGTGTAGTGTGGAATACTGTATCGCCTAAAGGCTATAATTTAGTAAGAGAAAATGGATTATGTTCCTTACCATCAAAATCGACACTGTCTAGATATATTGGTCCTGTTACAGGTAATATTGGAGTTACACCATTAATAAAAAGCAGACTCGAGGAAGAGTGCTCAAAACTTAATGAATATGAAAAATATACCCCTATTATTATTGATGAAAAGTCAATACGACAACAATACATATATATGATAAAGTAGACTCATTTTTCAGGAAAAAAAACAAGCATTTCAGAAAGTGAAAAGGATATTGCTGTAGATAAATTATTGGCAAATCGTTTACAATGTTTCATGTTGCATCACCCAATTATCGTATTCCATGAGCATATTGTTTTGTAAAACAGTTAACGGTTGAACTCTCTTTACTCTGTTACTTGATGTTTTAAAAGATATCGAAGAATGTAGTTTTATTAAGGTGCAAATTGTAACAGATAACCACAAAACCAGGCCCCAATCATGACAAATTGGGGCCCTAAGCTATATTTGTATTTAGCAACATTATGGCTTCTGGGGGGCCCTTACTGTCCGGGGCCCCTGGGCAAAGTCCCGTTTTGCCTATGCTATAATAAGGGCTTGCACAAAACAAATGCTGCAATGTATAGGAAACTAGGCAAAGGATAAATTGTACACCCATTTAATGACGCAAGAAAATTATTTCTAAACTTTGATGCAAATCGCACAATAAAGAATATTAGATCTCTATTTCTAGAAAATGATATGTCTGATGGTGAAGAACTGATCAGTGTAAAATATGTAAAAATGCTGTATAATCTTCAGAAAAACGAAAATATCAAACCAATTTGAAATTTAACTCATAAGCATATTGAGCCCACAAATTTCAAGAAAACGAATGTTAGACGTGCTGTTCTAATTCTTTCCCCTCCTGTTACAGCTGCTATAAATTTCTTGAAAAATTCAAATTTGCATAGATCAGATTTTATCAATTAAGGGGCAACAACAGAATTTCTTTCTTCTGTTTATAAGTGGTTTTCTGCACATGGCACAACCAGTCAAAATTCAATTCAGTAAGATTTTTTTTTTTTTTATGTGAAGATTGGCTAGAATTAGAGCTGTACCGAGTACTCATTATATACTCGGTATTCGGCCAATACCGAGTACCGAGTAGTTGTAAGAATTTCATTATTTTTATGTATTATTGAAAGAAATGTATTCATAAGTGTTGTTTATTAATAACTAAACTAAAAAATATGAAAATATAAACATAGTCATTAAACTTTTGCTGCAAACAGAAACAGCTTTCTGCAGTTAAAACGAGCAAGCAGATTGCCACCAAACTATGTATAGAGACGATTCATGATAGGAGCTTATCCATTTTAGTTACAAGAATTTGAGTATAACCATCTTGTATGCATGTAATATACAAAAATTTTTTTATAAAAACTTATTGTATCTATAAAGCAGACAAAAATAAAATATTTTAGAAAAAAGAACCCTTATCTAATACTAATATAGTAAATAAAACTTCAGTTACATATTTGTTCAAATAAAAGTAAGACACTTTTAAAACTGTAAGAAAAGATTGGTTTTTAATTTAAAAAATAATAATTATGAAAAAGGTAAATACACTAAAATGTTATTAAAAATATATTTTAATAATCAAAAATGTTTTTCAAATTATGACCCAAAACCACCTATCTTTTTTACTCTTCTAGAATTTGAAGATTAATGAAATCTATCATGTTTGAAATGATAAAATATTTATTTTAATGTTCTCATTTCATATGTGAACTTCATGCATCTTAAATTAAGCCTGAGTGTATAGGAACTTTTATATTCTCTAAGAATTATCTGAGAATGATTCACGCCTGAGAAAGACTATATAATAAAGAATGAAGTTATCAGTTATTATGATTTTAATAATCCACTAAGCTGGAAGTATCAAATATAACAATGAACCTAATTGTGTATATACACTACAAAAGTTCTGAAACGCTTCATGAAAACATGCTGTTTGCCATTTAACTTAATTTCGTGTTCAAAAAGCCTTTTTTAAATTTCAAGATGTGCGAAATTCTTCATATATATATATATATATATATATATATATATGTCAATTATTCTTTCTTACAACTACTCGGTACTCTGCCAAAGTGCTACTCGGTGCAGCACTAGCTAAAATATGAATTTTTCCCATATCTTGAAAGCATCAGACAATCATGTGCCAATAATATCGCCCCATTAAAATTTCTGAGTAAGGAGACACACAAGGCTATAGTTATAACAATGAAAGCCACAGTTGATTATGTTATTTATCAAATGATCATCATTAATGTGCTTACCAGAGCATTCAATAGGACAGTGTTTCTGCTACGGTAGCATTTTTCGCGAAATGCTAAAAGACTTATCCAAAATGCGCAAATGAAATAAAATGTTTTCGCTTTTTTGCTAAAGCATCTTACTATGCACAAATTGGGGGGGGAAAAAATAATAAATCTTCAGCGAAAATATTATAACGAATCTTTCATGGGAAAAAAAATCGCAACATTGATCAAGAAAAATGCATTGGTTCATGCATATAAGGGAAATCAACCACTGAACTATGCAAAAGAATCGCATACAGGACATCAACTTGTAAATAAACAAGAGGCATTTGTAAAGTGGTCTAATATGAATGAAAGAAAAATTATAAATTGTAAACTAAAAAAGCTTTGAATAGTAAACAAATTTCACTTTCATTACTTACCTTTTTTTTATTTTGGTAAGTTATGTTTTTATTTTCAGATACAGTATAAGCTTAATGTAGTTTTACATGCTATAGTGATAATTATATCTCCAGAAAAAGAATATAAGTCGTATCTAAGACGTTCATATTGCTTTAAAAAAGTTTACTATATAAAGTAAAAATCTAAAAATTTTAATGTTTTTCATGTCTGCCAATAAATGAGTTAAAATGTATGCTTGTAATATATTCAAATTGATCTGGGTACAATCTTACTTTTTTGTTTTTCATTTCAAATTTTAAAAAAAATTTACCTTCTGTGTATAACTCTTTAAAGACCTGATTAAAAACTTTTAAGTTTAAATGACAAATGAAAATCAAACATATCGAGGCGTTTAGAATAATGTGTAAACTGATATTCATCTTTTTCTACTATTTCTGGCATTTTAGCATTTTGCTAAAGCTTTTTTTTCTGATTTTAGTTTTTTTGCTAAAACACCAGTTTGTTGAGGCAGCTCTGCCTCTATTACCAGAAAACAATATTATGCAGTCACTATATGATTATATTATATGTTTATATATTCCATAATATTTTGAAAAGCCCACTGATTCAAGGTCCTCCGCTTCGTAACAATCTCTGGTATTTAAAAAATAAATAAACGTATTTTAAAGTTTTAACATAAAAATAACCGATGCAGAAATAATATATAACTATGTTTCAGTATTCTCCGAAAAGCGCAAAAGTGCTGTTTTTTTAAATAAAAAATAACATTTTTATTTCATTCCTCTGTCACAAGCGGAGGGATACAGTGTAAAGGTAAATAACATGGAGCTACCTCCATGGTAAATAACTAGCACCTAGAGAACGCTGGATCTAGATGATGTACGCATGCGCCTCAAAGACCATGGACCATGGTATAAATTTGTGTGCATGAGTGATTTAAACTTTTTCGCTTTAAAACTCTTTTAATTTATTATGAATAACGATGAAATAGAATATCTATAGTTAAAAAATACTTCTTTTTCTTTTAAATATTATCTAAATACTTTCTTGATGAAATGGGAAATTTTAAAATTAAAAATATTTTCTTCATAGCAAAAATTTATTGACTGCATTTACGTTGGTCAGCCAACCAACGTGCCTTGAAAATAAGAATCGAAATACGACATTTTCGCCGAATAAAAGCATGCATTTTGGCGGGGTAATATAGTTCTATTTTTAAAGCAACTCTTACAAAAAAAAAAAAGTTTTCCTGAAAAAAAAAAAAAAAAAAAAAAAAAAGTTACTAGATTCAGAAAGATTCCATTAACAACATACATTAAATTAAAATCGTTCGTGCGGTTTTAGAGATATTTTTTTCATGAATTTAGTCCATTACATCCTTACACCACACATTTTCAATTTTTGGCTTTAAATTGAGATTCAGATCTCAAAACATGCTGCATGTAATGTAAAATTTTCAGGATAGATTAAGACCGAAGATAAGACTATTGTGAAAAGATCAGAACAAAATATGGCATATTTGCTGAGATATTAAGTGTCGGCTTTTACGAATCTCTTTGATGTCAAACTAGCCGTATATATGAGTTCGCAGCGTTCAGTTTGGGCTTCCGCTTGCGTCACTCGAAAAACTGTCGTTTTTCATGATACAGAGGCCAAGAACGTTTTCTTAGTTTTTCTACGGTATTTGCAGACGCTTGATGAGACTGGTTTATTTACTTTTTTTATAGACAATTTTCTTTATCTGACGACAAATTGTAGATTGCGATACCTGTAGTTTCTTTGCTAAAGTTCTTTGAGGCAGAGGATTTTCTACAGCGATAATTCTTTTCAACTTTTTTTTTTTTTTTTTTTTTTTTTTTTTTTCACAAAGGACTTTCTTTCGTCCACATTTTTTCTCTGGAGCTTTTGATTTCCATCCAAATTTTATTTCTTTTCGAAGTTTAGATAGTAATCCATTAAAAAAAATTTCTTTTCTGATTTTTAAATGCTTTATTTATAACAGAATTTGATCAATCATCCTTGAAAAGCTTTAAAATTTCGTTTCTGGTTTGAGGATCTAATTTTGGAACCATGATTTACTCCCATTAATAAAAATAGCTAGATTGGTATTTTAAATGTCTCACTTTTGAAATAAAACTGGTGGTAAAGCGATTAAAACATACCATAAATAG
This sequence comes from Salticus scenicus, assembly GCA_963930645.1. Taxonomy (NCBI): domain Eukaryota; kingdom Metazoa; phylum Arthropoda; class Arachnida; order Araneae; family Salticidae; genus Salticus; species Salticus scenicus. The sequence continues at coordinate 8,366,298 of OZ005651.1, read as the reverse complement.
TTACATTCTTTTAAAATTGGTCGCACTAATTTTGAATCAACCTGTATCTTGTAAAAGTTCAGCAGCTTTGTTAAAGGACATTATATTACTTGGCTATATAAAATCTCTAGAAAACACATACTAAAAGTCATTTTCATAGAAAGGCATGCTTTTTTTTTTTTTTACTTATTTTTGAAACGGGCCGGGAGGGGCTTGGGCCTCAAAATTTCGGCCCGTGCAGACCTCTTTCCCGGCTAGCTAGAAATTTGACACTTTTAAAAAAGCTCAGAACACGATGGCAATGCATTTTTTTTATTACTTTCAGCCAATTATTATGGGTCCCCGCTGCCTTCGGTAGCGTTTATACATACCTGGTAACTTTTATAATTTATTCCGGAGTACTGTTAGCTCCGCCCTTTTTTCACACCAGTATGATTTTAGAAAAAATTTCTCCAATATGTAATTACGATGAAATAAGAAAAGGGCTTTTAAAATATACTGGTGCGAATAAAGGGCGAGGCTAACAGCACTTCGAAATAAATTATAAAAGTTACCAAGTATGTTTTATATGCTTCAACAGAAAATTTTAAAAACATGGTACATAAAAAGTTCTTTTTATCTTGTAATTATTTAATGTAAAACGTAATGCATTTTCGTAAATTGTAAGTGACTATTTTTTTAAATGTGGATTTGTTATTTTCTTTTATATACCCAAATAGGGAACAAAATATTCCTGAAAATTTTTGATTTAAGGTTTTCTATGAACTTACACATTTCGAGATATGCCTGTGTGTGTCAGCAAAAGTTCTGGTCGCTGTAACTAAACCAATAAGCAGAATTTAACAATACTTGATTTTTTTTTTCCATCTTGAGTTAAATTTGTTCTGATTAACTTTTGTGATACATCGCCAAACAGGTGACCTTTCATGCAGCGATTAAACTTATTTATTCTAAGGCCGTGGCGAACTGCCACTTGAGGCTTACTGTCCCTTAATCTATCCTCCAAATAACTTTACACTTTGATAATAATAAAAAATGAAAAAAAAAAAACATACTTGCATAATTTTATTTTAAGATAAATGATTTAATCAACAACCACTTCATGTGTACATCGACGGCAGACGTCAGTGTTATGCTCCGCTGAAATAATTTAATCTTGTGTAATTTTAAGCAACAAGAACAACAACAACAACAAAAAAAAAAGTTTTTAAACTTTGTGTGTATAAAATAAATTATCTTGATTGTATTTTGGGGTTTATCATCCGGAAGGTGGCGCTACTCTTCTGCTTATTCCACCATTTAGACTGAGACGATGTCTCGGTTTCTATTGAACATTATGTACTTTTAAAAAAGTATGCGTAGCTTAATTTTCTTTCTCACATTAAAATTTGCGTGAATACCTGCCGAAAGTTGGTTCTGCTATGCTCCAATTTTTCTTGTTTCTAAAAAAGCCATGACTCAAAATCTAATGTGCATAACAACACCATTGTTCACCTTACTGGATTTTAAAATTGTGTGTATATGGACTGAAAGGGGGTGTAATTACGTTGTAAATTTTGTTTAAATTTCTGTTTATATTGGCTGAAAGGTAGCGCTGATGCTGATATGCTGTCATTTTCTTTGTTTATGAAAAAGTTTATCCTAAAATCTAATCGGCATAACCTGCATCCATTTTTTAATTTCTGTGAATATTACACAAAATGTTGTTTGTTATCGGTTGGAAAGTGGTGTTTCTATGTTGTAAATTTCTCTGAATATTCCTTGCTTATGAAATACTACACATCAAAATCTATTGTGTATAAGTGCACCAACTTTTTTCCTACTGATGTTTAAGTTTTTGTGTGTATAGGCCGATAGGTGGCGCTAATACGCTGTATTTTTCTTTGATTCTGAAAAAACTATATGACACACTTCCGGTTATCCAATTTTCACCAAAAGTTCGAAAAATCATATGTAAACCAGACCTGCCTCAATTCTGAAGTTTCGTAGTTCTATCTTTTTTTTTTTTTTTTTTTTTTTTTGAGATATGATAGTCAGAAGACTTTCCATGTACAAAGAAAGATACATATAAATTTTGTCGGGGGCCATTTTGTGGAGGCTTTTTTGTCGGGGGGGCTATTTTGTCCTTTGGGCTTATTTGACGGGTCACGCAAGAAAATATATATTATTTCTACAAAGCATATTAATCATATCTGTCGAACGATACTATTTGTAAATCCTTCCTTTTATTGAAAGTAAGCTTAAAAACTTACGAGAATTTTCATGTCTGTGTATTAATATATAGATTCAGAGAAAAAAATTAAAATCCTCCAAAAAAAAAATCCCCCCCTCTTTTGACAGATTTTAGGAATATGCCCCGAAGGGGGGGGGGGTGGCACGTATTAACTGACGAGAAGGCATGTGTCCCTGGTCCCCCAGGTGGCAACACCCCAGAAAATATACAGCTAGCATTTTTAGATGAGGAATACGAAAGGGTGTGAAATGTCAGATCTCCCCCCCCCCCTCCCTAAGAAAAAAAGTCAGATTTTCATGCTACACTCCTAAAAAAAAATCACACTGAAAATCTTAGATTATAGACATAAGACTACAGACGCGTATAAGACGACCCCTAAATTCGATAAAAAAAACTTGTATAACTCCCGTATTTTAGATTAGTTTTCTTTTCCTTATTTAATCACGATAAATTTTGTGATTATACAAGATAAAGAAATCAAGTTTAAAATACTGGTGCAAACCTCTCAATTTAGGGAGTCGACTTATGCGCAAGTATATAAGGTAAATCTGCACAAAATCTTATTTTGCTTAGTTCTTAATACTATACACTAAAAAAATAAAAAGAGTTTCTACGTTTTGCCACCAAAATTCAATTGTATAAAAGACTGCCTTCTAAACCAATTTCGCATCTTACCATATAAAAATAAAATGTCATTCATCTGAAAAATATCATGAAAATTTTTCCTGTACATAAAGTTTTTACAACTTTCAAATTTTACTGTATCATAAAAGGCAGTTTTCATAAAAAAGCATTTTTTTTTTTTTTTACAACAGTGCTAAATATTTACAAATAAAATTGAACTCTTATAATTTCTTAAAGAGCTTTCTATAATTTTATCAAATTTAAGAAAAACAGCATTAAAAAAAAACAAAGAAATGTGCTGATATAAATTACAATGTGTGGAAACGACTGGCATGCAGACACGAAACAAGAGAGCAAGCAGAACAAAAATTTATAAGACTTGCTTCTGAACCCGTTTTAAGTTTCACTATTTAAAACATGTCATTCATTTTACATGCATGCATGATGACAATTTTTCTGTATAATTGCAAAAACTATAATACTCAAATGTTAAAAAAACATAAAAAGGAGTTTTCATGAAAAAGCGATTTGGGTTTTTTTCATAAAGTGCTAAATACTTACAACTAAAATCGAACTCTTACAATTTTTTATAAAGCTTTTAATTATTTTAATTAAATTTAAGCAAAACAATCTTTAAACAAAACCATTTTTTGGTGTAAATTAAAATGGGTGAGGAATCGAATAAAATATGTAAAGAAAAGGAGGGTGGGGGATTTTTTTTTTTTTTTTTTTTTTTAAATACCTGCTTCTATACACAATTTTAATTTCATCATATAAAAATAACAGGCTGCTTTTTTATTATATATGTAACAGGAAATATTTATATTTTATTGCATAATTATGTAAAAACATCAACAAAACTGAAATTTAACTGAAGCATAAACGGCAGTTTTTAGGAAAATGTTTTTTTTTTTTTTTTTTTTTTTTTTTTTTTTATCTTTTTGACATATATTTTAAAAGAAGGGCTTGTTATTTTGTTATATATTAAACTAAAATTGAGTTTATAGAGGTGGGTATTTAAAAAATTTTCCTTCACCCTCGTTTTGTTTACGCATTTTATTCGATTTTTCGGCCATTTTAATTTATACCAAAAAAAGATTTTGCTTAGATTGTTTTGCTTAAATTTGATAAAAATAATTGAAAGCTTTATAATAAGTTCAATATTAGTTGTAAATATTTAGCACTTGATATTTTCAAAATGGCCAATTTTAACATAAACAAAACTAACAAATATTAAACATTACAAAACAAAAATAGCATAACTCAATAAACATAAAAAATAAATATATGAATAAAATAGAAGTTTTTTTTACATGAAAACAAAAAAAAAACACATCACTGGATACGTCGCCCGCATACTGAATGACTCTTTAAAATGCACGAAATTTTGTTACAGCGATCAGTAATATGCACGTCTGTATGTTCCACGTACATGAAAACAACAGGAAAACATCACTGAATGCAACTACTCACATACATCACTGCAACACTCACATACTGCATGAATCTTTAAAACGCATGAAATTTCATTTTACAGCAACCAGTAATATGCACGTTTGTACGCTCCGCATACATTAAAAAAAAAAAAAATCACTGGATACCTCACCCGCTTACTGCATGAATCTTTAAAATGTACGAAATTTTGTTCTACAGCGATCAATAATATGCACGCCTGTACACTTCACATACATTGAAAAAAAAAAAAAAAAAAAAAAAATGGATACCTCACCCGCATACTGCATGAATGTGTAAAATGCACGAAATTTCATTTTACAGCGATCAGTAATATGCACGTCTGTACGCTCTGCGTACATGAAAACAAAAGAAAAAACATCACTGGATATCTCACCCGCACCCTGCATGAATCTTTAAAACGCACGAAATTTCGTTTTGCAGCGATCAGTAATGTGTATATGAACCCCCCCCCCCCCCCCCAAAAAAAAAAAAAAAAAAAAAAAAAAAAAGAAAAACACTAAATACATCTCCCGAAAATTTTATGAATCTTTAAAACATACGAAATTTCATTTAGCAACAATCAGATACGTGAAAATTACACAGCTTCAAAACATCATGGTGAGGTGACCACATTTCAAACATCGATCGTTCAACTATGCATAAGCATCGAGGGTACCAAGGTTGGAATCCTCATCAGCGATCGGAAACAAGATGCCAAGCAGTATCATAAAGTAAATTCCATCCCCCAAATCACTTTTTCATGAAAACTACCTTTTACGTTTTGGTAAAATTTGAGGTTATAGGCGCTTTCATTCAATCAAAGATATTTTGAACTCTTCCACAAGCATATTTTATGCATTAAAATCTGAAAATACATACTCCTTAAAATTTTAATCATGAGTACTTTTTCGCGCTCTATATTTTTATGTTAAATTTAGTGGATTTTATTGTATGTGTCTGAAAAAATTTATATTCTTTCTTCAATTCAATGCTTTGCACCCCCCCCCCTTAAAAAAAAAAAAAAAAAAAAAAAAAAAACCAATATAGGTCTTTTTTTTAGAATGGGTAAAAAGTTTGTATAATTAAAATTATTTTGTTGTGTAAAACTGTAGGTAAACATTTGCAACATTGTCATTAATAGAATTTCTCAGATTCAAGTATGGTCTAATCATTTTCAATATTCACTAGAATTTGTAATCTGAGTCACATTATGTTCATATTCAGAGTTCTGATATTATAATGTATAAATTATGCTGAAAGGAATATTATTACAATTGTTACCAATATTTACAATACCAATTGTTACAATTATTACCAATCCATATAATATATAACATGAACTCATACCTTAAACTTATGATTTGAGTTTATACACATTTACTGTATACCTGTATATTACACATTTTATTTTTGAACAGATCGAGAAATAAAATTTAGTATAAGTTCACAAAAATAAATAAATTACATAACATATTTAGTAAATAATTATATGAACAGAGTTAGTTGTTTTAAAATGAAGCTATTACAATATTGCATAAGGTATCCTTTAAACCAGGGCCCGAAATTTCAACCCAGATTTCACTCGCGGAAAAAAAGTTTTACTCGCCACAAAATAGGGTTGTCATTTTTTGTTTTCTTTTTTACGAATTCTGGGTTTTTTTATTTTTCCTAACTATTTGAAAGGTTTTTACAAATATGTCTAACATTATGTATATTAAATGTGTGTCGTATATCATCATGTTCCATAATCATCTATAATTAAAAATCATTATAATGTATATGAGATTTGAAAAAAAAAAAAAAATATCCAATAACATAAATGCAAAGAGCCATGAAGAAAAAAAGAATTTTTTTTTTTGTCAAACAATATCCTATGAAAATCTTTTTATTATAAAAGATTAAGCTTCCTTATTTATCTATTTATTTACTTAAGGGGGTATTCTGGTTTAGAAATTGAAAAAAAATCGATTTTTTTTTTTTTTTTTTACATACATTTTCATAGTATAACCTTTTAAAAATATGTTCCTAAAAGGATTTTTCGAAATTCGAATTATTTTCGGAGTTGCAGCTCATTTTGTGACGCGCCGACAAAGCCGGTCGACAGAGCGGCCAGAGCGCCAGCGAAAAGCCAGCTTTTGAAATTTTCCGCTTTTTAAAATGTTTAAAGACTACATTCTTGCATCTTCCGGCATCGAAATTATAGAATTGTACAATTTCTTTTCGAACAGCGTTTGATAAATGAGCTGGCATGGTGAACCTTGCAGCAGCAACAATCAAAGTCTTATCTTATTTTAAAGTGTGCGTGACCTACTTTCTGCTGATAGTGTGAAAATTTGCATGTTACAAATTTCTTGCGTTAGCTTAGCCAATCGAATTGTCTCATTCTTATCGCGGACGCGCTTTAACTACTCGGGACCTGGGTAATGTTTCTTACGGATTTTGTTGAAATAAATTCATACTATGTGTTCTAGTTTAGTTTCAATCACCACACCGTACAGACGTAAGTTCTCTATAAATAGTGAAGTGAAAAAATATAGTTCTAGTGTAAAATTAAATTAATCACTGCAAAATGGACAGAAAATATAGTCGACGTATAAGTTTTCGTGCCTGTAGAACGAGAAAAAGGAAACCTCCACCTAATCGGGGTCCCAGGAAGTCGGATAGTAGTTTTACGAGTGCTTCTGCAGCTAAACTACACAAGTCGAACACAGAAGATGTTATTATTGAAAATGCTTATGGGTAGTGTATCTTAGAATTTTTTTCGGTTTTCGCGGCTTTATCTTCAGTAATTGTGTGTGCGACATGCAAAAAAAGTATAAAATTTTCGCGAACTGCACCTCGTGGAGTAGGATTCAAGATCACATTGAAGTGCAGTTGTCCAGATGTACATTATATTGACTCTTCACCATTTATAAATAAAGCTTATGAAATAAACCGTAGACTAGTTGTTGTAATGAGACTTTTAGGTGTTGGGAGAGAAGGTATAAATATATTTTGTAGCATGATGGATATTTGTCAGGGGCTGTCAATATCTATGTATTATCTTTGTATGGAACATTTATATAAGGCTGCATCCTCAGTATACGAGTCTCTAATTTCAAAAGCTGTTGAAGAAGAAAAAGAGCTGACGAAAGAGCATGAACCGCATACAGATCCCACACATCTCACTGTGTCAGGTGATTAGACCTGGAAAAAACGCGGTTTCAAATCACTGTTTGGAGTTACTACACTTATTGGAAAATACAGTAAAAAGGTACTTGATACTGTCGTAAAATCAAGCTTCTGCCAAGGTTGTAATTTATGGAAAGGTAAGAAAAATTGAGACATTGAAACTTATAATGATTGGTATGAAGAGCATCAAGACATGTGTACCATCAACCATAAAGGAAGTGCCGGGAAAATGGAAGTGGATTCTGTAATTGAAATGTTCAGTTGTTCGGAGGAAAAACATGGGGTAAAGTTTGTAAAGTATATCGGATACGGTGACTCTAAAACATTCAAAGGAATTCTTAATATTGACCCATACAAGGGTAAGCCAAAGGGTCATCAAAAAAGTGTGTGTGGGTCATGTCCAGAAGAGGATGGGGGCCCGTTTGCGAAAAGCAAAAAAAAAATACTGGTATTGGTAAAGGTCCCGGAAAATTGACAGATAAAGTTATAAATGAGCTCAGTCTTTATTATGGCTTAGCCATTCGAAAGAATCCAGAGTCCGTAGAAAATATGTAAAATGAGGTATGGGCTACTTATTTTCATAAAATTTCTACGGACGCTAATCCACATCACTTTTGTCTACAGGGTTCATCAAGTTGGTGTAAGTGGCGGGTCGCTGAAGCTGAAGGTACTCTCGATGAATATCAACATGAAAACCCTCCGTTAACTGAAGCTGTTCAAAAAGTTATAAAACCAATGTACGAGGACTTATCTTCAGAAAGCTTGCTGGAAAGGTGCTTGGGCTCTGAAACTCAAAATAACAACGAACCTTTAAATTTGCTCATCTGAACTTTCGCACCCAAGCATATCCCTGCTGGTACCCATACAATAGAAATTGCTAATTTCATTGCGGTATGTATATTTAATGAAGGGTTTTTACCAGTTTTAAAGATTATGTCAAAAATGGGAAAAACAATTGGGCCAGAATCCCACGCGTTCGTTAATAGACGCAATTAAAGTCCGAATTAACAGGTCCGAGGTACGAGCTTCTGAGGCTTCCAAGGAAGCTAGAACTGCTAGATCATCTGAAAGGTCATCTTTAAACATAACATTTGAAGTGGAGGAAGGTACTTTGTATGAAGCAGGAATCGCTGATTAAAAAAAAAGTGCGCGCGACTTGTCTTCAAACTTTAAACGCGTTTTTATCGGAACTACATTTTCAGAAACGGTGTGCATGATATCTCAAGTTCTACTCAACCGATTCACTTGAAATTTAATACAGATCTTCTTTATACATTATAGTATCGCACTACCAAGAGTTTTTTTAAAAAAATTTCTTTTTTATATTTTAAAAAAATTCCGAACGGCCAAAGAACGGGGAAAAAACGAAACGTATTTTTCAAAACGCCGCCATTTTGTGAGAATTTTTTTTTTTTTTAAATCCTCTCGTAGTGCGATAACTATATCCTTCCTCTTCAAGGATTATTAATGGTTTTCCATTTCAGGTCACTGGAAGGACTAATATCCTGCACACCAGGACACGCCATTTTTTCAACAGTCCCCACTTTGCCGGCCTGCAGTTTTTTTAAATTTGATTTTTTTTTTTAATATTATGCATGTTTTGTATTCTTTAAATATCATTAAAAAACTTATAAGAAAATGGATAGTAAAAATATTTATTGCTTTTTTATCGCCTCCAGAAAAACACCTAAAATTTGAGCTTCTAAACCAGAATACCCCCTTAACTTTTTATATTAGAAATGTCTTTTTCGTCCATTTTATTTTTGTAATCAGACGGAATGTCAATGTTGGAAAACTAGAGCAGCTGTAATAGTTCCTCCTACAAGGCCAGCAATGGCAGCAGAGCAACTCAACTCCTCTCCAGTTGAAGCGGGTTATACCGGAATGCCCCTGTTTACCGGTGAAGGTAGAAAGAATGTTCTGTTCTGATCGTTTATGTCGCTACTGTGCGAGTATTATTCGAATTTACTTTAATTTCTGGGCCCTCTGTATATAATTGGTGTATAATAGTTGTAAATAGAAATTTTTTGTATTAACAATATCTGTTGATCGTAAAATTTGATGTGAAGTGTGTGCAGTTTCATTAAAAATATTGAAAGTATTTTATCGTTCTATGTTCTATTTCAAGACACCAGCCTGGTTTATTTAGTGAAAAATGATTGTAAAATCAATGTCATTTAAAATAGCCATTTCGGAATAAATTTTAATAAAATTGTTGCTTACAAATCATTACAAGCGCAAATCATTGGCATTTCAGTAAAAAACTGGAAAATATGAACTTTTTTAATCATTATTCAACAAAATAAACGTAGGCTGTATCTTCAAAAGGTCTCGGCTCATTTTTATGTGACAATATAACATAGACAAACTTTCGCATATCTCTTCTCCCGGATAGTAGGCGACGGGCAAAGAGGCTCTCTGCTTCTACTCGTCTATTTTTACTCTGCTTGAAGAAATAATAGTGGGAGGAACGAAACTGCCGAATAGATCAAAACTTTCATGTAGCATTTTTCCTTTCCCAGTCTGGGGCAATCTCGGGCAGCGCACAGACTCGGCTCTCCGAGAATCTAAAAAGGAGAGATTAAATATGAGGTTATAAGATGGCAAGATTTTGCCATATTTAAATCTATAAAAAGAATGTTTTCTATCACCGTATAGTGTAAGAATTTTATCTATAACTAGACCAACTTTTTACTCGCCACAGTAAAAATTCCGCTTGCCAATGGCGAACTGGCGAGCGGAAATTTCGCTCCCTGCTTTAAACATTTCCAGATTCTACCTTTGAACCGAATGAAAGCAATAGTGTCATTATTTTTATTATCGTCTAGGGTAAAAGACCAGACGTTGAAATGAAATACTAGAATTTTGATTCGAAATCCATCATATTAGAGTAATAAATATTTATTTTAATCTTCCTTGTATAAAAAAGAACAAATGCACATCAGGAAAAAAAAGAGAGAGAGAGAGAGAGCTGAAAAGCTAAATGTACAAAAAAGCTGAAATCAGCTGAAAAGCCTCATCCCTGAAATTATGAAACATACTTCATATTACTTATTTGCAATAGAAAAAAAAAAAAAAAAAACAGATATATATATCTGCTTTCCTGGTACTATGATTAAGAATAAATAATAAATTTTAACTTAACTTAATAACTGGAAGTTGAAACTAATATAAATCCGTGCAGTCACGTTTCTCCCGTCAGCGAACCAGGCGTCCATGTCTGATTAAGCCGTAAGCATAAATATAGCATTGTGTTGTCGTACCTGTTTTTCAAATGCTACAAACTATGCCACAGAAATGCTTTGAATTAAATTAGAAAAACAATAGCTTGAATCGATATTTGTAAACATTTAACCAATATTAATAATAATCATATAAAATTAACTACATTTTAAAATGAAAATAAATAATATACATAAAATATTTTATGCATTTTAACATATTTCAAAATGAAGATGGATATAGATAAATATTATATTATTATTATTTTATAAATAATAATCGCATAATATTCATCTTGAAAATGAAGTGTTCACTTATGACATCTTTGAAAGATATGTATCAAACTATTTATTTTATTTTACTTTATTTATTATCACAAAAAAAAGTAAAGCGGATTTTTTTTTTTTTTTTTTTTACCTGTTGCTTTCTTTTTTCAAGGAAAGGGGGCCCTCGTCTCATGTAACACAAATTCAATTTTGATACCGAATTCGATACATTATTTGAATGCATGAAACTTCTGAAATCAGTGAAATTGATGTCCTTCTAATTCGGGATTTAGACTTGTAGTTGAAAGCTGAACATAGGAATTGGGTCGGGGGGGGGGGGGGGGCTAGTTAAAAAAAAAAAAAAAAGACGACGACAGTACATGTTTTTAAACAGATTTTTTTTTCCACTTAAGACGATTCTGTTAAGAAATGTGTGGTTTCCATTTGAAATTGAGTTTGTTACATGGGGTCCCTAGGGATCGCGAGGGCTCATCTGTGATACGACCGAATCGGATAGATTATTTGAATGCTCAAAATTTTTTAAATCAATGTTATCAGTTAAATTGCTTTTCTTTTAACCTAATTCTATATTTCCAGACTTTTAGTAGCAGATACATTAATCGGGCTTCTGCCTTCCCCCCCCCCCCAATTTAAAAAATTAAAAAAGGCAATACACGTTTTAGAGAAGGTATTTCAGCTTAAGACGATTCTGTGAAGAAAAGTATGGTTTCCATTTGATAAAAGCGAGTTTATGCTACATGGGGCACCTATTGTCCTCAAGAACCCATCTGTGATACCGAGTCAGATAAAATATTTAATGGTGAATGCTCGAAAATTTTAAAATTAATGACATCAGTGAAATAGGCCCCGGAGCCAGAGCCCCCCTAGTTTGAAAAAAAAAAAAAAAAAGTGTGTTACGTGGGGCTCTCCGGGGATGTATCCAAATTTTTAGAACACAATGATTATGTAATATAGTAAAAAGTAAAAAAAAAATACATTTTTTTTACAAAATTGGACAAACAGTTTTGTGCATAAAAATGCACAAATTTTGCTAATAGAAAATAAGCATCAATTTTATGCAAGAAATGTGCTCAGTTTTTAGAACACAGAATATGCACTTTTTTGTACGTATATATATATTATATATATATATATATATATATATATATATTAAAAAAAAAAAAAAAAAAAAAAAAAAAAAATGCAGATAATTTGGACAAAAGCGCTTTTTTTTTCCCTTGAAGTATTAAAAAATATTCAGTTTTTATGCACAAAATTGTGTACAATCTTTTTTGTTAAAAAAAAAAAAAAAAAAAGTGCAAACAATTTCTAGCTGGGTTATTATACACATACACATTTTTCTCCACCCAAGCTTCTTCACAATGTCACTTATCTTTTCTCTTTAATATAAAGCTGAATTCTGTAAAAAGATTCAAGACTATGAATATTACAACCTTCTGTAAAAAGATCTTCAAGAAGCCTTTAAATTACCTGCATGAAAGGCAGTTTTCATTTCCCTTCAAAATACCTGATATAATCTAATTAAAATTGTCTAAGTTATTGAAGGTAATTTGAAGGTCATAAGCTTTCTGAAATAAACCTGTATGAAACCTTTACAAAAACTTTATATTTCCTGAAGGGAAACTGCAGTTTTTATTTTTGTATGAAACCTTCAAAACATCTGTAGGACACCTTTAAAAAAATATTTCCTGAAAGAGTTTTTATTTTCCTTCAAAATACCTACAAAGTATGTATTTTTTTTAAAGGTTTTTTCCCGATTTCTTTACCTGGGTAATTATAGAAATATGTTTTAAATGAGAAATAGACCTGTTTCCTAATATTTCAGTCATCCGAATGTTTTTAACCTAAATTTATTAGAGCATAAGCAAATAGATAAATGAACCGATAGACAGAAGGGGAAAAGGCAATCAAAAATTAAACTTATAAATATTTCAAGAAAATAAATTAAAATTTCGTACGTTTAAAAAATAGTGAAATCGTTTAAGCATATCTAAACTATAAAGTTGCTTTTTAATGCAATGTTTCAGAGATAACTTTTACTTTTTAATGGCAAAGCATCTTAGTAAGTGGATTGTTAACACGTTTAATTTTGTGATTATAAATAACTCTTTATTCTCATAAAAAAATATTTTCTGTTTGTTTATTGACTTTTATTTATTTATTTTTTAATTTTAATTAAGTTCCAGTAATTTTTTTTTTAATTAAAACCCCTTTAAAAGTTTTATAAATAAACTTAAAAAAATAAAAAATAAATAAAGACTTTTTCTATTAGTTTGATTCGCACTAAAAGGTATGAAAAGATTAAAATGAAGTGTTGCTACCTAAATTTCATACTTTAATTAATCTGAAAAAATTCAATTGTCGTGTCAAAAAACTGTTTGCACCCCTGAATTCAGAAAAATCGTGCCTTTCATTTGGTACTGAATTTGTAACGAGCCACCTACTTTTTAAAATGACTGAAATGAATTAAAATGAAGTGTTTCCACCTAAATTTCCCACTTTAGTTAATTTTTAAAAGTATTATGGCCATGTCGAAAAACTGTTTGCACCCCTGGATTCAGGAAAATCGCACCTTTCCTTTGGTACCGAGTTTGTAACGATAGGACTAACATTTCTAATTTATTTTCCCTTTTTTCTGTTTTCAACCCAGATTTGGAGAAGGTTTATGACAGGTAAGCTAAAAAAATAATAAATAATTTGGTGTGTCACTCACACGACTTTCTCTTACCTTGAAATTTAATACTATAAATACAGGTTGGAGATTAAGAGGTAAGATAATGAGTAATGTTATGTAAACCTATGGTAAGCAATTCAAATTAGGCTTCGGAAGAGTTTTATATGGTAACTAGTTCTATGTGCATTAATGCACCTACATTTCTATAAAATTTAAATCTGTTATTAAAAGTAAAAGTTCACTTAAAACTATACAGACAACTTTCACATGCAACATTCCTTGAAACTTATGTCTTCATCAAACTTTTCTAGCAACAAACTTATATCGACTTGAAAATACAACTTTTGGATCTCTTAAATTATACGTTTTTAAGTTACTCTAAGAGACACAGACAAACATCAAACGTTAAAAAACTTGACTGCAGTAATCAGAAAGCCTCAAAACGTGTAAATATGCAAAAAACCAGCTATGAATATTTCGCTTAAAAACATACATTTACTTTATGTCTATGAGGAATTCACTTCAATTCCTGAGCAGCTTTCCTGGAAATGGTAAAATATTATAGTTCAGCATTTCCACTAACAGTAAAAAAGGTTATCGCTTAAACATTTGCAGAGCCCTGTATATCATTTGAAGATTATGTAGAGACCACATGACGCATTTAAATATAATCATATAGTTATAATACACGGTATAACCTGAAATACACTTATATTAATTTTCAGCTATTGTCGCATTATAATCTAGTTCTTTGGTGTAGCCCTGTAAATGAACAGTGGATGATTTCACTACCATATTCTACATGAGGCATGTTTTTACACATATAAAAAATATATTTTCATTTCATTTGGTTTAGTGCAGTCTATAGATGTTAAACTCTACTTACCTGCACTTTCCCCCATAGACGTAATGTATTTGAATTCTCTTGGGTGTCCTTGTACATGAACCATTTGCTTCATCTCAACGAAAAGCTTAGGGTCGTATTCACCAAACTTCATTGATCGAGGATTAAACCATGGATCAGAAAATCGGAGAATCAAAGCTAACCCTGGATTAAATTCCTACGGTATTCACCATCAGCCGATTACGTGATCCATGGGTTAACTGTAAGACTCCTATATGATAAGAGCTGGCGCAGTGTCCGCCATTTTCTATCCTGTCTGAGAAAGTGTTGGCGGTAGAAAAAGCTAGGTTACCTGATTAGCGTTGTTATCGCCTTTAAACTTCTATACAGAACAAGTGAGCTAGAACTTCTTATCAGGAAACAAACAAGTTGGCAATTTTAAGAACATCGCCAACATTCTCAAAACTGCAACCCTTCACGTTAAAAGAAATGTAATATTAAAGTTAATTTTACAAGAATTTAAAACAATAACTTTAAAAAACTGTACATTCATATTAAATTTGTCAAACAACTTTGAAATTAAAATGGAATAATTTGAAAATAAGGGAAATCTTACGCTACAAAGTTGTGCTTCTGCTCCGGGTATTAACGAGTTACATCTGCAATTTTTAATCCACTTTTTCCTTCTTTCTGGATTAGAAGAAAATATAAACAGGCGGTGCCCTTTTCTGGAGTTATTCGTGCAATTTATTGCAGAAAAACCACCAATAATAAATAGTCATCCGGTCTTGTGGGATAGAAAATGGCGGATGCGCCAGCCTGTCTATGTAGGAGTTCTAGTTAACTGGAAGAAAAATAAGTTTCATTTTGATTGGCCAAGAACGAAGGTAGCCTTTATTCATCGTTCGACTTCAATTAACTAATCAATCGGATTAGAAAGGGTAAAAAGCAAATTGGCAATACTGATATTGTTGTTTACTTTGCTTTTGTTTACGCACGGATTAAGAATAGAACATTTTAAAAAAGAATAATCACGCAGACGACAACTGTTTACGCTACGATTTAAAATTTTGATTGTTATGATTAAGAGAATCTTAAAGCTATTAATTTTTCCTCTGCCGAAATTAATGCATTATTCTTTTCTGTGGCAGATGACAGCCTATTATCTAACATTCGTATTAGAAATTCCACGGAATCTTTATTTAATCGATAGCGATATCGAAAAGCCACATTATCCAAAGAATCCAAATCATTTACTCTAATTTGATGCACCGTCATTTTCCTTCTTTCAAATGCTTCCAATAGTTCTAAGCTTTCAATATCATCTAGTGAGAATAGATCGTCAACGTCAGCCATGTTTGTTATTTGTTTACGAAACTGAGCTGCGGAGTGCGCATGCGTTACGAAAAGATCCGAGAATTAACTCTGTTAATCCTCCGATATTCGAGGATCAAAAACGAAGTATTAAAGTAGCCGGTGAACTGCGGATTTTCGTTGAATACCGATTTTCGTATGATCGAGTGATTACCGCTGATCCGAGGTTTAATCCGAGTGTTAAGAAGTTGGTGAATACGGCCCTTAGTGAAACATCCCTATATCATGCACATTTAGAATACCAAGTTTGGACTTTCTGTTACTATTTGTTCTTGAGATATGCTGATAAGACACACACACAGACTCATAAATAGACACACTGAGAATGACAGACCAACCGCTAAAAACATGATTTTCGGATTCAGGGGACCTCAAAACGTGCAAATATAAAAAAAAAAAAATCACTTTCGAAAATTTGACCCTAAAACAATACTATCTTTACCTCATGGGTAAGAGAAAGTATTAAAATGATACTTTTAAAAAATTGAAGAACACGCTTTTATATAAATGTGAACTAAAAAGCACAAAATATCTATCTTAGCATTAAAATGCAGGGTAAGAGAAAATCGTGTGAGTACACACCATAATATTTACATACACTTAAATCTTCAATTAAATAATTTAGAATTAAACAAAAACCATTTTTAAAAAATCTCCCCTGACTGGGCTCGAACGTTAGACCTTTAGGTTCGTAGCCCGGAGCTTTACCTCACAGTCACAGCGTTCACGTAGGGAAAGTCTTTTTTTTACAATATAGATTTTTTGTTTGCTCCCAGAGCGGTTACAAACATACATACAGGTGAAGCTAATAAAAGCGTGTTAAAAAAGAAAAAAATAATCTTAGATTGCCTATTGGTCACGTGCGTTGGAAATTTCCAATAAAAATGTAACTTTTTTGTTTCCACCTAAATTTCATACTTTAGTTCATTTTAAAAAATCTAATGGTCGTGACGAAAAACTGTTTGCACACCTGGATTCAGAAAAATCGCTCCTTTCATTTGGTACCGAATTTGTAATGATAGGACTGATATTTCTAATTTACTTTATGTATTACACAAAAGTTGTTGTCATCTAAATTTCATACTTTAGTTATTTTTAAAAATTCTAATTGTCTTGAAAAACTGCTTGCACTCCTGTATTCAGAAAAACCGCCCCTTTCATTTGGTACGGAATTTGTAACGATAGGTCTGATATTTCTAATTTATTTTCTCCTTTTTCCGTTTTTAACCCAGATTCGGCAGAAGGTTTATGACACAGAAAGTAAACTGAAAAAGAGTCTTAAAAAAATACACCAATAAATTCATATATACAGGTGGGTGACAAAATAATGTGAACACTTTTTTTTTTTTTTTTTTTTTTTTTACGTTTTGTTAAATATCTTGTAAAGTTCTTTAGAATCATCTTGAAACTTTGGTAGTGTACAGAACATGTTATACCTCATATTTTTCAGTAAAAGTTATATCATGAAAAGGAAAAGGGGACCAGTAAAAACAAAAAAAAATCAAAATGTTTTGGATCTCCCTATAAAAGGTAATGCTTTAAATGCATTTTAGCTATAGCATGTGATTATGAGGAATTTTCTCATTATCTGTATAAAATTTTATAGGGCCACCACATATATTCGTGGAGATATAACGGTTTCTTTAATAAATTGCAAAAACAATTTCCACTTCTTTAATTATATCATATAGGGTATTAGACCCAGTGCAAAGCCATTTTCAAGAAATATAGCATACTACACAGCATACAGCAATCAGAATGAAAAAATTTTAAATATCTTATGATATACGAGCACTTTTACTAAATAATTTTTAAATATGCACGCGCAAGCTTTATATAAATTTCATTTGCATAATTTAATAGCCAAAGATATTGAGCTACTTATATGAAAACCCCAAACAAATATCATGTAAATTTAAAACGTTACGAGAGATAGAATGAACAGAATTTCAGTTCTCTCAAAATAAAAGCTAAATTATAAGGGGTTTTACTCACATTTTTATTTTTATTCAATCAATGCCCAATTATATTGGTGCTTTTGCCAATCGTAAATAAATATTGATAAAACCCCTAACATATTTCTTTCTTTTTTTTTTTTTTTTTTTTTTTTTTGAGAAGAACTTAAATTCTGTTTATTCTATCTCACATGATGGTTTGAATTTACATGATATTTGTTTGGGATTTTCATATAAGTTGCTCAATACCTTTTGGCTATTGAATTATGCAAATGAATATTTTATAAAGCTTGCGCATGTGTAGTTAAAAATTATTTAGTGAAAGTGCTCATATTTCATAAGATATTTAACACTTTTATCATTCTTATTGCTGCATCTTGTGTCTAATGTAGTATATCGTATTTCCTAAAAATAGCTTTGCACTGGGCCCTACGTGTTATAATTAAAAAAGTGGAAATTGCTTTTGCAATTTTTGAAAGAAACTATTATATCTCCATGAATATATATGGTAGCCTCATAAAATTTTATACAGATAATGAGAAAAGTCCTCATAATCACATGCTACAGCC
Source organism: Salticus scenicus (assembly GCA_963930645.1). NCBI lineage: Eukaryota > Metazoa > Arthropoda > Arachnida > Araneae > Salticidae > Salticus > Salticus scenicus. The sequence goes on along the minus strand of OZ005651.1, from coordinate 8,347,911 downwards.
AAAATGTATTTAAAGCTTTACCTTTTACAAGGTGATCCAAAACATTGATTTTTGTTTAATCTTTTACTGGTCCCTATTATAAACGTTGTTATATTTATATTGCTGTAAATATATTAGTAAAAGCTAGATGGAAATAGATACAACTTTATTGAGAGAACAGCATGGTGATTACAAGCTAGAAGATAGCAAAACATAACGACTGATTCAGTTAAAGGCGGTTACAGTTAAAAAGAGAATATCGATTAAGATGAAGTATGAAATATTGACTAAGATGAAGTATGAATACATGGTACATAGCATCTTCCTTTTAAAAAAAAAAAAAAAAAAAAAAAAAAAACAGGAATAAAACAAGTAATAGGATAGGATATATTTCAGAAAAATTAAATAATGCAATAAAATTAAAATTATGAAAAAGAATAAAAATTAAAAGTTCTTAAACTGAATATCTTATTGTTCATAGTCCTTTAAATGTGATAGTGGTTTAATTACTCTACCAGTACGAGTTGTTAGAGCAGTATTATGAATAGTTGTAGGAGGAGTTGTTGCAACAGAGTAAGCAGCAGGTGAATTATTTTGTGCTGCTGGGGAAGTGTTTTTTTTTTTTTATTATTATTATTAAAGGTTATAAACAAATCATCAGAAGTTGTTTTCCGCCTAACAAGCTGTGTAGTTTTGGGTGCAATTAATGTTTCAGATTTAAACTCTTTGATATGGACACGATTCCTGCGATAATCTCTACCATTCTCAGCTGTTATAATGTAAGATCTAGGTTGAGGTCCAACTCTAGATATTTTTCCATTACACCACTTATCATTTAGGCGAAACAACACTTCTTGATTTTCTTGCAGTTGACTCAGCGGATGAGAATGAATATCATACTTATGTTGTCGTTGCTGTCTGAAATGCAGACGTTCTTGTACAGCACTACAATCATACTGAGGTACTAATTGTGATGGAAGATTAGGAATCAAAGTACGGATTCGACGACCCATTAAAATTTCTGCCGGAGAAGGTAAACCATCCATGGGAGTATTTCTGTACTCCATTAACACAAGATGGACATCATTCTTGTGTTGCTTGTCCTGGGTTGCTTTGATGAGACTTGATTTGACGGTCTGAATGCTTCTCTCAACCTGTCCATTTGAGCGGGGATAACCAGGGCTGGAGGGGTTAAAAAAGATGTCCCAATCAGAACAGAAATCACTAAATTCTTTGGAATCAAATGGTGGTCCATTATTAGCAACTATTTCTTCAGGAATTCCGAAACGAGCAAAACAAGTCTTCAAAGCATTGATGACTGCAGGAGCAGTTGTATGATGTAGATGTTGGAGCTCAATATATTTGAAAAAATAATCTACTATCAAAAGATATGTCACTGAAGATAAATGGAAAAAGTCTATAGCAACCTTTTGCCATGGTCTCTCTGCTAGTTTTCTATCTAATAATGGTTCTTTGCAGTTTGACTTCTGATTTTGTTGGCAAATAGCACAAGATGAAACCATATTTTCAATTTCTGTGTTCATACCTGGCCAATAGAGAGACTGACGAGCAAGATTTTTACAAGAGATTATACCTCTGTGCCCGACATGAAGGCGCTGTAACACATCTTTTCGACATGGCTGAGGAATAACAAGTCTTTGCCCACGACAGATGAGACCATCCTTAACATAGAGTTCAGATTGACAATGCCAATATGGCTGTGCATGCAAAGTCACACTATGTTTATTTTGAGGCCAACCATTCTCAATGTAGTTTCTTACGCTCTGGAGTTCCATGTCACTTTCGGTGTGAGACACCATTTTTTCGAGTTTAGATTTTGACGCTTGTACCAGTAAAGAAACCATCTTTGGAACATTGTCAATGTCAGATGTTGAGACTGGAGGTACTGGTAAGGGTGCTCTGGACAAAGCATCTGCAACAGCTAATTGTTTTCCAGGAACATGAGTTAATTTAAAACTGTATCTTTGCAGTCGTAGTAAAAGTCTTTGCAATCTGGGTGATATATTTTCAAATGGCTTGTTGACTAGTCCTTATGGTCTGTTTCGATTTCAATATGTTGACCAAAAACATAATAATGAAAATGTTCACAAGCATGAACAATAGCAAGGAGTTCTTTTTCAATCTGAGAATACCTTGACTGAGTCTCAGAAAATGTAGCAGATGTATAGGCAACAGGTTGGTGGTTCTGAAGAAGCACTCCACCAAGACCAAAGGAACTTGCATCAACAGATAGCACTATTGGTTTGTTTTGGTCGAAAAATTGAAGAACAGATGCAGACTGTAGTAAATCTTTAACTTTTACAAAAGCTGCATGATGGTGAGAATCCCAAAGCCAGTTAGTATCTTTTTTAAGAAGGTTTCGCAGAACTGAAGTTTCTTGTGAGAATTTGGGGACGAATTTCATTAGGTAAGTTGCCATGCCCAAGAATCTCATCAGTTCTTGTTTATTTGTTGGTACAGGAAAATCTGCAATGGCTGATACTTTTTTATGATCTGGTGAAAGGCCTTTTGAAGATATAGTATGACCTAGATATTGCAACTCAGAAACACCAATTTTGGTTTTGTCTCTGTTTAGTTTTAAACCGTTCTTTCTGGCAATTTCAAGCACTTTTCTTAACTTTCTACAATGATCCTCTAAATTTTTACTGTATAGCATAATATCATCAAAATAAGGGGAAATATCTGGACATTCTTCAAACAGGTTGTCCATTGCCATTTGATAGATTTCTGGTGCACAGCTTAAACCAAATGGCATAACCAAAAAACGATACCTGCCAAATGGAGTGATGAATGTACAAAGATCCGAACTTTCATCATCTAGTTGGATGTGATAGAAAGCATTTTTTGCATCAATAAGAGAAAAAATAGTGGAATCTTTCAGCTTTGATAACAATTGATCCTGAGATGGAATTTGGTAATGCTGACGCTTTATATATTTATTCAGGAGACGAGGATCTAGGCAAACTCTTAATGAGCCATCTTTTTTAGGGACAACAACAATGGGATTAACCCAATCAGTGGGTTTTGTGACTTTTTCTATGATGCCATTTTGCTCCATTTTTAAAAGCTCATTTTTTAATTTATCTTCTAGAGATAGAGGTATTTTACGTGAAGCAGCAATAACAAGTGTTGCATTATCATTTAAGACAATTTTATGTTTACCAGGTAAATGACCTACACCTTTAGGGAGGCATACTATTGTAACAGTCGCAGCTATCGTAATCGTAGATCAGAAATCCTGGAATTTGCGATTATCTCACAAATTATGATACTATTGTAACGCTGATACGCTGTCACAAATGGCAACCTTTCGATCGCAAATTTGTGATTTCCGGTTATTGGCAATTCGATTATTTTAACGATAGGCTTCACTGATTGGCTAGATGTGTAGGTGTGCCGTGTGCAATGTTTATATTTTTTAGCTTCTTAATATCTGTACATTTTAAAACAGGAATAAACTACTACGTCAGAAACGCCAAAGAAAAATTATTGAGGTGCATACAGCTGTTTCGGTAGCCTAAAGCGTACCGTCATCAGTGCAAAAAAAAAAAAAAAAAAAAAAAAAAGTCCATTTTTTCATAAATCATGTTCAACTGTTCGAGTTTTACAAATAAGTTCGTATATAGCATTTAAAAAATTCTTCTAATGACATACACCAATTTTTAAATACGAATAAAGTGAATGATTACATTTAAGTGATTCTAATTTCATTTTTCTGTAAAAACTTGTGTGATGTATAAGTAGAGAAAAATATATAAAATAAGATTATATTATCATTGTTAATTTTACATATATTACTTTTCCTATTTTCATAATAAAAAGTTAATTTAACAATGTTTTGTTTATAAAATATCTTCTTCTTTATTTATGTATTTATTATTATTATTATTTTTTTTTTTTATAAGTGCTACATGAAATGGGAAAGAGACGGAGAAAAAGTTGTTTTTTAAGTTGTTTAAAGCAAGACAAAAATATTTCCTTGCAATCTTACATCAAAAAGCAGCTTTTCAAAATTTGAATCTGTAAATTCTGCAATTAATGTCTTTGTTTTACATCTGTCATCTAATATATACAATTATATAATCACTACAGCTATTATTCTACTCATTAGGGTTTCAAAACATTATTTTTTTTAATTTGATGTTTGTTTTTAAAAAGTATATAGAGCATTGTTATTAAAGAAAGAACCTAGTCAACACAAATTCACCTAATTAGGTCAAAGTATGTAATCCGATATGTCCATATTACAGCTATTTAGTCTATATTTCATGAGATTTTGTAGTTATTATATTAAAATGTATTTTTATGTAATAAGTATGTCTTTAAGCCTAAATAAATAAATATATGTAAAAGTAATATAGACATGTCCATTCTAGCACATATTACATCCAAAAATTATCCATGTTATTTAAAGATTTATGTAAACATAGATGCTGGCAGAATGAAATCAACAGCGAGTGCTTTTTTTTTTTTTTTTTACATTATGCTAATGTCACATGCACGTTACACATCAGTATAGCAGAGCTACATGGTGGGCAATTGGTAAAATCTACCAAAAGAGCTTAAAAGATAATTTAAAAGCTTTAAACTTTATTTATATTAAGTATCATAATTAAAAAACTTTAAGCTATATTTTAAAAATTATTGTGAGTTAGGCTAACGAAAAAAAATCCTTTTAGGAATAATATTAAAAATATTTAGAATTCATTCCCTGCCAGCACCCATGTACGTAAATCAGTTTTAGGTTGATTTCTTTAGAAATCGACCTACTACAATCACTTTTTAAAAAAAATCTATATATAATAGAAATATTGTCATCATAAAAAAAATTCCGAAATAATACTCCAAATCGAACCAAAATTGGACAGCGAACTTATCTTAAAATAGCTAGTATGAGTTCGTTTACCAAGTTGTTTTGCTATTTTATTTTCATGTGGGGGTCACTTGAAAATTACAAATCCACATTGTGAAAAGTGTATTTAAGATTGGATTTGCTTAAATTTTGATGTATACATAGGCCATATAAGTGTCTTAACCAAGTTTATTAATGAACTTTATCCGCTCTTTTCTAACAAAAAGGCAAGTACCTTAAATTAGCGGGGCCACTTGAAAATTTATTATTACAATAACTTTTGAAACACTAAATCAATTCAAACCAAAGTTGGGTAGTGAACTTATACAAATGTTTTGATGATAATTTCACTGGACAACTTGTTCTGTCATTTTGTTTTCAAGTTGCAGTCACTTGAAATCTGATTGCCACTTGAAAATATGCCATCATGATAACTTTTGAAATACTAAGCTGATTTAAACCAACGTTGGAAAGTGAACTTACAGTTCAAATATTTTGGGTAAGTTTGCTGTGCAACTTGCTTCGCAAAGGGATCTTCTCATTCAACATTTGAGTTTACCACAGCATTCACATGAAATAGATTTTTCTTTTCTTTATGTGAATACAAATGCAATATTACAAATATTTTTTTTTCTTTTTACCTTTATTTTATTGATGATTCTAAATTAGAATTATTCGCCGATTCTAATCCTCTATACCAACTAAGTTATCTGGTAAACAACTAAAATATTAACTCGTTAGAACGATGAAATCTTTTGATCTGTTCAGTAAATATAGACACAGTATTTATTACTTTTTTTTAGGTTTTATTTAATTTTTGCTGGATAAGAATGAATAGTTTCATTATAACTTAGCTCTGTGTTTTATTTGTTGGAAAAGTTGGATTACGTTTTTAAAGTCGAGTGCAAGTCAGATATTGATTTGGTAGTAATTTTTAGAACACTGGCAAATTGTGCCATAGGACAAACCTTTTTTAAAAGGCCACCTCTCTGAAGGGCCAGTTTTCTATAAATCAAGATAAATGTGTGAAAATAATTCACAGAAAGTTTTCTGAATTTGCTGTAAAATTAGAAATTACATTTAGAAAGATTGGAGTGTAAGGTTGATTTTTTTATACCAACTGTTCGATTCCCGGCTCTGGTTTTTTTCACATAGTTGGTATATATAAAAAAAAAATCAGCCTTCCACTACAATATTTCTATGAAATTTCATGGTTGATGTATTATTGAATGTCTATATATTAATTTGAAACATGTTTTGTCTGTATCCACTAAATCGAGAGAACGGCTCGGTGTCTAAAAAAATATCTTGATCTGTAGATGTGTCATTAAAAGAGAAAAATAAAAAAAAGTCGAACGGTTTCCCACCCTGGGTGAAAGGAGTTAAAAACATGTTTGCGAGCTTAACTCAGCTCCAAATTACTTCACGGTGAAGAAGTTGTACATGGGGGGACTAGACTCGAATACTAAAAAATCAATTTCTGCAATTTTGGAATTTTTGATTTTAAAGGGGGAAAGTAGATTTTTTTTCTTGGGGGGGGGGGAATTAGTTTGGGAGGGGAAATCTGTTCTAGACATACATGTAGCACCTCATCTTAAAGGTCTTGAAAGTTCATGTAGATTGGGGATGTTTGTATACAATATAGTGTGCCCCCTGGTGGTGAAAAATGGAACTAGGTGATTTTGTAGTAGACCCTATCATGTTATACCTTATTTTAAAGGTCTTGGTATTTTCTGACTGTTGGTGATGCTCGTACAGAACACACTGTGCCCCCTGGTGGTGGAAAGTGCAACTAAAGGATTTTGCACTTGACACCACCATGTGACACCTTATTTGAAAGGTCTTGGAAATTTTTCTGTGTCCGTGACTATGTCACAGTGTTTCTGCCACTGGGTATAAAATCATACAAATTTAAGGTTATTATTATGGGCCCGGGCAATGCCAATCAGGTTCGTTCAGTTCCAGGTTAATTATTGGGAGTTTTTTCATGTTATTTTTATTTAGAAATAGAAATTCAAACAAAATAAAGTTAAAGATATAAAATAATACAAATTTCAGCACCTGGTCGCAAAGCACATGCAAACAAAGAATTATAGACCAATTCCCTAAAACGGTGCAGCAATTTAACACCAAGGTGTAAAACATATATGGAGAAAAGTGGTGTAAATTCCCTAATAGTGTATTGATTTAACATGTTGTCTCAAAACGTGGTAAGAGAAGCAAGAATGAAAACGCTGAGAGTTTGCTTATATCGTGAGTGGAATCAGAGCTCGATTCTAGAACCAATTTTTTCATCAAAATATTTTTTTTTTAATTAAGTTTCAAAGTAGAAAACATAGTTGCCAGTTAAAATATACTGGTTGGCTATGGTAACCAGGTGACTGTATTTCACGTGCCAAGTTAATACTAAAGTATAAATTGCCAGCATGCGATTAATATGAAAGTACCAAATGGCAATTATAACACTTAAATTAAAGGATTATGTGTCATTCTTAAGTTCTTGAAGCCACTTGGATTTTAAAATATGCAAATATTATGGTGCAAAAGATGCGATTGTGATGCAGAAAAACTCTTAAAATTGGATGCATTTTTAAACAAAAACAACTAGTTCCATTACACTGCTCGGCATGAAAATTGCCTCTGACACCATTTCAGCATATTCTTATGTAAAATGAACTCTTGAATCTGAATAGGATGCCCATTTTGCCCTATCACCCATCATTTTTTTTAGGAATGGCCCCCTATTTTTTTATCATTTTTCGGTGGTTGTATGGCTATGAATTTGATTTCTAGGAGGGGAGAGGATTATTTTAACTGTTAAATATCTTCTGAGGGGCTATAGAGTTGGAAAATTCTAAAACACTGACATTCCCTTGCCAAGCTGGTTATCAGCCAGGGTAGCTCAGTAGCAGAGCATCTGCGCATTAAGCGGAGAACTCGGGTTTGATTCCCGGCTCTGATATTTTTCAAATTGTTGGTATAAAAAATCTGCCTTACACTCCAATCTTTCTAATTGAAGTTTCAAAAATTCATTTCAAGAATCTGGAAAAAAAAAAAAAAAAAAAAAAAAAACTGGTCGCCAACAAAAATTTTTGGTAGCCAGTAAAAAATATCCCCAAACCACATTTTTTTTTTTTTTTTTTTTTTTTAATATAGAAAATAAAATTAGCATAAAAAAACAAATATTTACTAAGGCAGAATGATACACCAGGAAACACCTTTTTAAATTTCACATCATGAAACCAGTTTTATTAATCTCACTAAATTGTAAAGTTTTATTAATCTCACTATCAGTATCAATATATCATTACGCACACGATGATTCAGCACCAGGTCACAAAGCACATGCAAACGAGGAGCTGTGTAGACCAATTCCCTAAAACGGTGCAGCAATTTGACACCAAGCTGTAAAACATGTATGGAGAAAAGTAGTGTAAATTCCCTAATGGTGTATTGATTTAACACAATATCTCAAAACGTGGTAAGAGGAGCGAGAATGAAAATGCTGAGTTTGCTTATATCGAGAGTGGAATCAGAGCCCAATTCTAGAACCAATTATCAATATTTTTTTTTTTTTTTTAAGTTAAATTTCAAAGTTGAAAACATAGTCACCAGTTAAAATATACTGGTTGGCTATGGTAACCAGGTGCCGTATTTCACGAGCCAAGGTAATATTAATACTAAAATATAAATTGCCAGCATGCGATTAATATGAAAGTACCAAATGGCAATTATAACACTTAAATTAAAGGATTATGTGCCATTCTTAAAATCTTGAAGCCACTTGGATTCTAAAACACGTAAATATTATGGTACAAAAGATGCGATTGTGATGCAGAAAAAAACTCTTTTAAAATTGGATGTATTTTTAAGCAAAAACAACTAGTTCATTACACTGCCCGGCATGAAAATTGTCTCTGACACCATTTCAGCATATTCTTATGTAAAATGACCTCTTGAATCGAAATATGATGCCCATTTTGCCCTATCACCCACCGTTTTATAGGAATGGTCCCCTATTTTTATCATTTTTTGGTGATTTTATGGCTATGAATTTCATTTTTAGGAGGGGGGAGGATTATTTTAACCGTTAAATATCTTCTGAGGGGCTATAGAGGTGGAAAATTCTAAAACATGGACATTTGCGACAAGGGAATTTTTTTTTTTTTTTTTTTTTTTGGGGGGGGGGGGGGGAATTTGCCACTGAAATTATGAATTACATAGCTTATATTTTTTTTATGTTATTAATGTTATTCTTTAAATTTTTCTATATATTTTTTTGTTTTTAGGTGTTAAATTAATTATTTTTCATTCTTCAAATCAAATTCATGGTCATAAAATTATCGAACAAGGAAAGAAATTGAGGGACAGGGTGGTTTATCTAGAAAACAGTGGGTGACTAGGCAAAATGGGAGTCATATTCGGATTCAGGAGGTCATTTTACATACAAATAAACAAGAATAGTATCAAATCTCTTTTTTTTTTTGCAGAGCAGTGTTAAATTCCCTCCCCCCCCCCCCCCTCCCAAAAAAAAAAAAAAAAAAAAAATTATACTCAAAGTTCAAAATCTTAAAAGTGAAAAACAACTCTTGTGAATCAATTCACCAATAATTAAATCAAAATTATGCAAAACTATAATATAATATAAATCTCTATACAAAACAAAACCCAAATTTATTTGACTTTTATTTATTTATTTATTTTTTGTTTTAAAAGTGTATTATAACAACAATAAGTTGTCTTTTAAAATTCCAATGCAACAAGTAAAAAAAAAAAAAAAAAAAAAATTAAATTAACTGCAAGAAAATTCATCCCTCCCTCCTCCTTAAATTGTGAAAAACACACATTTTTTAAAATCTTAAATTAAGCAATTTATTAATTAATTGAAACAGAGAGATAGCTGGATTACAAACCTTTTAATTTCAATGAAACTTAAAGCACAATAAATTATTTTTTCTATAAAAGAATAACCTAGAAATATTAACAAAAATAACTCAAAATTTAAACGCGAGATATTATTAGATCCCCTACTAAGCAAAGCATTCATTTAACTCTGCATTACATGAAGATTTAATTAGAAATAAAACAAATTATGTAACAATATCTTACTCATTGTAGCATCTTTCATAATAATAAAACATTCTAAAATTTAAGTGAGATAGCAGTATCAATGCCCAAAATTTCAACTTAAATTACACTCGCTGAAAAGAAAAGCTACTCGCCACAAAATATGATTAACTTACTCCATTTTTTACGTATAAGGTGACCAGCATTTTTTATTGGTAAAAGAGGACAAAATACGCAATGTCTTTTATTTTATAAGAAAATATAAGGCATTCAATTTTGAAAAAGAGGTCATTTTAGAGGATACAAAATTGAATGAAAATGATTACAAAAACCAATTCAAAAGCTACTTTACACAAGTGGTGGAAACATTTTTATCTCAAATGATGAATTTGAATCAGTACACCTTAATTTAAATTAACAATATATGGATATGTTTACATTGCTATCTTTGAAAAACAAAACTTTTGTTGATATCAGTGTTGCCAGCATATACAACCTTAGGTAACAATGATGCAAGTGTATAAAATGATTATTTTTCATTCTCTAATTAATAAAATGCAATGTATACCCAAATTATCCCATGATTTTAAATCATTACTTACATTAAAACTATTAAACATAAATGTTTCAATTCAATAAAAAATTAAAGTAAACATATGTAATGTATAGTATATACCTAAATTTGAAAAGTTGAAACTTTAAAGAATATTTCTGGATTTTAATGCTTAAAATATTGTAGAAGTTAAAATATCTCAGAGTGTAGGAGTTACAATAATCTTATCAATAAATGACTGTATATAAATTTTGTGAATAAAAAATATTCCATTAAGGAATTTTAGCATTTCATCAACAGCTTAAAAATTCTAGAAAGTGACTACCTCATAATCTAACTTTAGATACAAAATTAATTCACCACATATATAATTTTTCTTTTTTATAATAATGATTTTAACTCTACAATTTAGATAATTTTGATGAAAATCTGTTTAGAATTTAGGTTTGTAGTTGTATCAAGCTGCTTTATAATATTTAATGACTTCTGTGATAAATGAGGGATTAAACTTCTTAACATGCAAAATCACTGAAAATTCTACTTGTCTGCTAATAATTATTATAATAGCAAATCAGAAATATGCTGTTCATCTCGCATTATTATACAATTTATTGCAATTTTTTAAATAATGAATCATAAATGGTCAATCGTACAAACACGATTTATCATGTTTAATGAAGTTAATCTTGTAATTTTTAAATAATACAGTTATTAATTTAATTTTATGTATCAATAATAACATTCCACACACAAAAATACATAAATATTTTATTTCTCATTCATCAACGCTAATATCCGCCATCTTACTTGTGATAGGCTTGTGAGAGCTTACGGGAGAGCGCAGGCAGTCGCAAATTTTTATGACAACAATCACAACTTTGCGATCCAATATGGCCGATGGCGTTACATTTGTATCAAAATTACGACTACGATCCGACTTGTGATCTACGATAGCTGCGATTGTTACAATAGTATGCCTCCCATAAACACATCATTATATTCCTCAAGAATTTGCAATAATTTAGATGAATTGGAAATATTAGGTAAATTAGAATGAACACTAGATGAAGAATTTACATTAACACATGAATTAGAATTTACACATTCTCACTTACTTGGACAGAGTTATCCATTCTTTGAATAAGATTAAGAGATGTGCACGCAGCTGCACTTAAAACAGGTTGCACATTTAGATCTATAACTATAAATTTTAAATAGTAAGTTTGATCATTAACAACACAGTTGAGTACACTTTCACCCACTACTGGTAATGCATCACCACTATAGGTGCAAACTTTCACGGATGTGATGTTGGTGTTAGAGCTGAAGAACCTTGTGAATTTCGGAAGGTAGCAAGTGGTATCGCATGCACTTATGCTTCTGTGTCTAATTTAAAAACTATGGGATGGTCATTGACAGTAATTGTTTGCAGCCAATCACTGTCTGTGAATGTTGATAAACTTCCAATATATGCAATGTCTGGATCTTCATTGCAATGAATAGCTGATATATGCCTCTTAGTTAACGATCTCTTTGGTTGTCTACAAACACTGTCAAAATGATTCAACATTTGACAATTATTACAGGTTTTCCCATAGGCTGGGCAACTTCTAGGAGAATGATGGGAACCACATCTGGAACATGGGCGTTTATTACACTGAGAAGCAGAATTTTTATTTCTTTGATGTTTATTTTGATTATGACCTTGCTGGTTTTGAGGCTTTTTGGTCTTGTGACGGCTGACTGCATCAATTTGTGAGGACGATGACGGCTGGGACATGGCGAGAGAATGTATTCTAGACAATTCAGCAGATTTACACAATTCTAACTCTTTTTTCAGCGTAAGATCTGGCTCTCTCAAAAGGCGTTCGCGTATGACGTCATCACGTAACCCTTGGCTAATACGATCTTTTACGTTGCGATCATAGGCATCTCCAAAATCACACTGATCGGCCTGCAACTTGATTTCTGTGACAAAAGAGTCAAAATTTTGTCCTTGTTTTTGAATTATATTATTAAACACAAACGTTGCTAGAGTGACGTTTCGATAGGGTTTATAATGTTCGTCGAACTTATCCAGTACTTCTTTGACAGTTCTTGTCTGACCGGTCGTAAGAGCTGGAAAGTCAAACGTGAGGAAATCTTTGTAGGAAGATTTACCGATGACACTAAGTAGCAAAGCAACTCTTGTTTCATTATCTTCTTTGTTATACTTAACGGCTGTTTCATAGAGTTCATATTTTTGTCGCCAATCAGTCCATGCCTCTGCTGGATTGTCGCCAGGAACCAACTGTTCGATTTGTAAAAACTGATGGGCCATGCTGTCTCTATTTATAAGTTAACAATTTGCCGAAAAGAAAAAAAATAAATACGTATTAACTAGTTGCGTTAAATAAGATTAATACTTTTACTCTGACACCATATTATAAACGTTGTTATATTTATATTGCTGTAAATATATTAGTAAAAGCTAGATGGAAATAGATACAACTTTATTGAGAGAACAGCATGGTGATTACAAGCTAGAAGATAGCAAAACATAACGACTGATTCAGTTAAGGGCGGTTACAGTTAAAAAGAGAATATCGATTAAGATGAAGTATGAAATATCGATTAAGATGAAGTATGAATACATGGTACATAACACTTTTCCTTTTCATGACACACGTTTTACTGAAAAACATGAGGTATAACATGTTCTTTACACTACCACAGTTTCAAGATTATTCCTATAGAACTTTTCCAGATATTTGACAAAACGTAAAAAAGCGAAAGTGTTCACATAATTTTGTCACCCATCTGTATATTGTAGATATACCTTTTGTCCAAACAAATAAAATCTCTAAAAAGTTAAATTAATATTGCAATAACTTACTTCTATTATTCCCTCAACTTGAGTTAGATCAGTAACATTAAAACTTCTATTATTTGGAAGAAGTTTTATTGCATTTTGCAAACTTGTTTCTGAACTTTTTATTCCATTCATTATGGATTTCATCATTCACGGAAGGAATGGCTCTCCCGCTTTGGTGACTCCCAGAGGTATAACTTTAATGAGAACATTGCGGCCTCGACAGATTTTACATGCACCAGCCACCATTAGTTTACACAACGGTCTTTGGCCGGCTTGAGTACCGAACCCGCAATCTTCCAATTACGAGCCCGGTGCTCTACTGAGTGGGCTAACCAAGGCTTGAAAATACTACCGACTGACTGAATTTGACCTAATCCCTTCAGGCAGAGGCAGGGGGTGCCCTCATGTGTCATGTCATAGTTTGTATAAAACTAAAACATGACCTCTGAAATCTTCCTGGGTGGATTAAAAAAAACAGTTTGTGAAGCTAGAAAATTTTGAAGAAAGGAATGATCGAATATATAGAGTAAATAATCTGATGTGTCACTCACACGACTTTCTCTTACTCTGAAATTTAATACTATAAGTACGGATTGGAGATTAAGGGTTAAGATAACGAGTACTGTTATGTAAAACTATGTTAATACAACTGAACTTAGGCTTCGGAAAAGCTTCATTTGACAAATAATTTTATGTAAGGGGGGCTACCACCCCTCTCAACTCCCTGTTTCATTATTGTACCTACATTTATAGAGAATTCAAATCCGTTATTAAGTTCAAAAGTTCATTTAAAATTATTTAGACATATATCATTCCTTTCTCATATATCATTCCTTGAAACTTATCAATCTTGAACAAACTTTCCTAGTAACAAACGTGTTCACTTCAAAATAAATCATATGGATTGCCTAAAATTATTTGTTTTTATTTTACTCTAACAGACACAGACACAGGCAAAGATCAAACTATAAAACTTGACTTCGGTATTCAGGAAGTCTCAAAACGTGTGAATATACAAGAAACCAATCGATGAATATTTAGCTTAAATAAAATACATAATTTGCCATATGGCTTTGAGGAATTAATTCCAATTCCTGAGCAGCTTTCCTGGACATGGTAAAATATTATATAATATAGTATATTATAGTAAAGCACTTCCACTAACAAATAAAAAGAATGTTATGGCTTATATATTGGCAACCCTGTATATCACCTGAAAGTTATGTACACATCACATGGTGCACATAAATATAATCCTATATTAACACACGGCACAACCTGAAATACACTTCCATCAATTTTCAAGTATTGTCGCATTATAATATGTAGTTCTTTTGAGTGGCCTTGTAAACGAACAGTGAATGATTTCTACATCATATTCTACATGAAACATGTTTTTACGCATATAAAAAATATATATTCGTTTCATTTGGTTTAGTGTAGTCTATAGATGTTAAACTCTACTTACCTGCAATTTCCACCATAGACCCTAAGAAAACCGGGTTTAAATTCAGTGTTTGGATTCATGTGTATCTTCGCCTATTTGTAATGTGCTCTTTACACCATTTCTCATTTATTTTCTTCAATAAAATTGTTTTAGTTTTCATTCTTTTTTTTCAAAGCTAATGTTTGAGAATAATATCAATTTATTGCTTATTGTTAAATTTACATAAAATTCAGTTAATGATTTTATAATGAATTTGAAAATCTAGATTTTATGTTCATTTGTTTAATTTATTTTTTACCATAATACCTTTATATTCATTTAGATAGGTTTAGGTTAACTATTTATGAAGCAATTTTTAATTAGTTCAATTGTTTTCATCATAATTTTTTTAGATCTTGCCTTAAAGGTGGATATTATTCAGAAGCCTTACCATGTGCTGGGCTCTTGGACAATGACGCTAGATGGTTTAGATAAAATGTGTCCAGAAAATAACCGCAGCTATGCTTCGTACGTGAGTAACAAATTAATGGACTCTTTAAGTATTTATCTTTTCATTCTTCGTAAAGAGCTGTGTGTTTGTTATTGACTTCTTATGTAATGACATGTATAAGGGGAAATAAGATATCTAGATATTTTTTCTCGTTTATTTATTTTTTAACTATAAATTTTGAAAGCCAAATGAATACTCATATTCCTTTATTGTTGTTTCAGTCTGCCCGATAAACTCTTCCCAAGCAGCACAGAAACGTTCTCTGAACGTTCAAATATTGTTCTGCAAACACGTTCTAAGAACGTTCCCTTTGAACGTGTTATAGACGTCTATTTGTCCATCTTGAAGACGTACAATAGTACGGTTCAGGGAACGTTCAATGAACGTGTAGCTATCACCTTCGGTGTTATAGAAGCGTTCAGAGAACGTTCTATGTATACGGTCTCAGAACGTTCTAAACGTTTTTAGAACGTATTCAAAACGTTATACACATTTTCAGAACGTTCTAGAAAACGTACTGTAAACGTTCTAAAATAGTGTAGAAACGTTCTGAAAACGTTCTATACTCACGTTCTCACAACGTTATGTAAACAATTTTTGAACGTTCTTTGAACGTGCTAAAAATGTATTTAATGTATAATAAAATGGAAGAACTCGCAACAATTGTTTCGGGTCGAACTAAGACACGACCCTTCGTCAGACGAACATAATAGGCACGAGTGCTGCAAATACAAGAGCTACGTTGCAGATTTTTTGCAGCACTCGTGCCTACTTTGTTCGGTTGATGAAGGGTTGTGTCTTTTCTCGACCCGGAACAATTGCTTCGAGTTCTTGAATTTTATAGTGTCTGTTTGCACTTAATATTTTATTTACTTATTTTTTTCTTTTTTTTTTTTCCTTTCTTTCCTTTATTTTTCTTTTCTTTTTTATTTTTTGTGTAGTTTTTATTTTATCTTTATATTATTTATTTTTCATAAATATTTGTCTTAGTATTATAAAATTTTACATACTGTCCGTTTTCGTAAACCATGTCTACCTCTCGCGGAACGATCCTACTCGGAAAAGGGGTGATGCGTTGAATGAGATGGGCACTTAGCCAAATGCGCTTTTCGTTCTACACGTGTTCGTTTTCTTTTTATGAGTCTTAAATTTTAATTAACAATATTTTATTTAATGTAATTTATATGACAATATGCGCGAAAAATAAAAGGTGTAAAATAATCATGATAAAAAAATCTAATGATTTGATTTAAATACGATTTTCTGTAAATTTCTGTAAAATAGAGATCCAAAAAGTATGGTATTTTTATTTTAGCAGTATAATTTAAAAGAAAAAAATATATTACTTTTACTACAGGTAAAGTCTACTGTAAACGTTGTTCTTTTTCTCTTCTTTTATTAATGAATTATGTAAATTTTACCTAATTTAAGTCATTTTTAATTAATTTACTACTATAATCAGTGCATGAAACAAGTGTTCAGGTATGACAGATATAGTACGAATTTAGAGATCAAGTAAGCAAATAAAAATAATTTTAACTGAAAAAAAAAAAAAAGAAGAAGAAGAAAGAAAACAGGCATTTACTTTTAAGTTTACGGATTTTATTTTGCATCGAAGAATAAAACTGATCTTCTACACTTATTTAAAAATTACAAGGGGGAAAAATCAGCATTTTGCCTTTATACGAATATAACGAAGAAGTATCGCCTCAAAATTCAATAATGTCCTGAAAAGAAAAAAAAAAGAAAAAAGAAACCGCAACTTATCTCTCACTCGTAAAATGTAAACATTCTCTCATCTTCTATGCTTCTACCCTATTTTAACAAAATCAATGCAGACCTCACGCATGCGCATAGGTGAGCAGGGTCACAGCTAACGAAAACAAACAATACATGCAATGAAATATGGTATAACAAAAGATCAAGTATTTTGAATATTCTAGATAAATATTTGAATTCAAAATCAAATAAATAAATAAATTCAAGTTCTGGAATATTTTGACAAGTTTTAAGATAATATGCCCCCTGCTAACTAATTATTATTCCCCCTAGATATTGCATCATTATAATTTAACAATAGAATATAACCATATTTGGATATTAATTTTAATAAGCTAACGGCTCTCTTCACTTACCGTCGCCGGTAGCCCGAGCCAATGTTATTCTATGGGGAAATTTTCTTTACAAATAACTTATCAACTAATACATATTTTTAAATTCTGTTTTCACATTCAGAAAATTCCCAACTGTTAAATTGACGGACCTTTTTTTGAAAAAGTATTTTTTTAATTTTTAATATTTTATTTTGAAATTGCAAAATGAAAAAAATTCACATATTGAAAATTCGTATTTTAAGCTTCAAAGTAAAATATAAAAAATTAAAAAAATAATTTTTTAAAAAAGGTCCGTCAATTTAAAAGCTGGGAATTTTCAGAATGTGAAAACAGAATTTAAAAATATGTATTAGTTAATAAGTTATTTGTAAAGAAAAATTTCCCATAGAAGAACATTAGCTTCGGCTTCCGGCAGTGGTGAGTGAAGAGGGCCCTTAAGCAAAAAAAAAAAAAATTAAAAATATTTATGTCTAAATTTTGAAACTTACTGCAAACTTTTAGCATTCAAACACAAAAGTATTTTATTAAATTTTAAATTATCAATGAAATCTCAAATTAATGCCCAGATATATTACATATTCTATTTTTTAACTATAATAATGCACAACCAATGGAAAACAAAAAATAAAAATTAGTTAAAAGAAGTACACAAGTGTAAAAAATTTAAACAATAAACTGTTTTCTCGTTTTCTTTTCTTTTTTTTTTTTTTTTCCACATAATTCTTAAACATATAAACACAGAAGTATAAAATTTGGATAGTATGTTTTTTAAAATACCATAAATCGAATTTTATATAACTTTAGCATAAGTAATAATTTTTAGCATAAGTAATTAACTAAATATCAGTAAATTTTTCTCAAAAGTAAACATTTAAAATATGAAAAATTTCAGCAATTTTAGAAAAGAAAACTTAATGAAAAATGGTCATGAAGATGCATTACAGATAGTTTAAAAATGTACTCGCATCCATGCGTTAGATTAAAACCGTATATTTCTTCATGTAGTCTCTTTTTTGTTCCTTCTTTTTTCTTCATTTTTTCGCGTGTGAATAATTTTTTTTAAATTATACACAGAAATATGAAAATCGGATAAGGCGTTCATTATTAAATTATTTATCGACATTTTTATTATTCTGGTGATGATCATAGTTTATACAAATTAGTAATTATTATTTTTTTTTCAAAAATTCCGTTATTAAAGTAAAAGAAAAGTGAACACAGAAAGTAAAACCAGGATTTTGTTTAACATTTGAGGGCATGTGTGTCTTCACTTGTCCATAATGCATCATTAACACAATTTTTCATTAAGTTTTCTTCGCTAAAATTGTTGAAATTTTTAATTTTTTCCAAAGCTTACTTTTGAGAAAAATTAATAATTATTAGTTTTAAATTATTACTTATTCTAAAGTTATATAAAATTCGATTAATGATATGATAACGAACATGACATCCAAATTTTCTGTCCATGTGTTTATTTGTTTAAAAGTTATGCATAAAAGAAGAAAATGGGAAAGCAGGTTTGTTCCTTTAATTTTGAACACTGGTGTATTTTAAATAAATTTAAAAATATAAAAAATAAAATTATTATTTTGTTTTTTTTTTTTATTTAAATAGATTACGTGAAATTTACATAATATTTTCATATTTCAAATCATGCGTATGCGAAATTTATTTAAATTATTGATTTTGAGTTTATAAATTTTACATACACATGCAGTGAAATATGACAGTATAAAATGTGGTGAAACATTTTGAAAAATAAATAAATAACTAATTAAAAGTTTATTCTGTAAACAAATAAATAAATAAAAATAAAATAAACTTACTTCAAAATTTAAAACATTTAGTATATTAAGATTCACCTTAGTAACTATTTCTTTTTTAATACTTCCCCCTGCTTTTACATTTCTACAGTGTAACGTAAAATGTAAAGATACATGATCAAATCTATCTATATATTTCTTTAACGTGGATCAGTTGCAATTAATTTTTGCCGAAACGATATAGCAGTGTAATTATTGAAATACCCGAGGATAAAAAATAATATTTAAAAATGAACAATATTTAAGCATGCGGACTCAACTCAATGAACTAATAAGAAAAAATTACGAAATTTGTCTTCTTACATTATTTTATGGAAAACTGTATTTTTAAAAATTGCTTCTTCAATCTTTATAAGCGTCATTTTAAACATAGAAATACTTAAAAGATTATACAGAATATGAATAATTGTCATAAATTGACTAAAAATCATAAACATAAAAATATAATCAAAATAAGAATTATTATTTTTTTTTTTTTTAAACAAAATATACCAAAATAAATAAAAAGTCATCACCAACATCGCGACAAAAATTTAAAAGGCATCATGGAAATCCTATACTATAACTGTGTCTCTACTGCCTGCGAAAGTATGAAACTGGGCCTTCAACCATGAATTTTATTTTGAAACCTTTCTTTGAATGATCTTGGTCTCACTATTGCACAATATTAATTTGGTACTAATAATAATTTGGCTTCTGGTAAATTAAAATTTTAATTAGATCGGGAATTCGGTATAATATTTATGAGTTTCAAATTTTAAAAGTAAATAAGAAAAGAAAAGTGCTGTAATAATAAAATATCGAACGAAATAAATTTAGAAGTTAGCGTGAAAGATGTAAAAAATTTAAAAATTTCAAATTTAATTTAAAAATATATGTTTTTTTGATAAATTTTAATAAACTTTGTAAGATTTCAATGCATACGTATGAAAATTTTATAAAAAGGAAAAGTAAGTGAACGAACTTATCTGTATCTTGAAGTTAGTATCCGAAGTATCCGAAAGTTAGATTCAAATCTGAATGTAAATACAAAATGATGAGTAAGCAAGTAATAGTCAAAAGCTTACTTTGGAACGGGCCACGCCAAGAAATACAAACTTCCTGTGCAGCAACAGAGCAGATGGCATTTTACACGTGGTGAAAATTTCTGTGGATCAAGCAATTTATTCAATAACACCCGTTTCTAATAACGATTTTTCATTCTGTTCAAAATTTAAACTTTTTAAAAATTATTATACTGAGGCCATCCTAAAAATTTCTTCTATATTTTCCTAGGTCGATGTCATAAATATTATTTCCTAAAATAATCCATCAAAATTATTTTTCCATGGTAAATGTATACGATTTTCATCTCAAACAAATATAACACTAAATATCCAAAAAAATCAATTTTACAGTATACAAAATATGTATCTTAAGAATTGCATAACGAAAAATGTGAAAAGTCGATAACTTTGTTTTAAATTATCGCAGATTTAGAGTTCATCCTTTCGCTTTAAAAGTATAGACAACTTTTTTGGCAAGAATATTGAAAATTTTAATACAATAGCAAAAGCGATGAACTATACAAATTGCCCATACTTTTTTTTAATTAAATATTACTAATATAAATAATATATATATATATATATATATATATATATATATATATATATATATATATACATACATACATATTTAATTTTCCAGGGAAAAGTTAAAAACAATGCTCACTCATGTACGTTTATACGAAATTTTGACCTATTATGACATATTAAAAATTCTGAAAATAATGGTATCACAGCGCCACCTATTGAACGATTTATTAACAAATATAATCGCCACCAGTTTAGGTCATAGTCCAAGTAAACCAAGTTTGAATAAATTACGTTCATTAGTTCGTGAGATACAGCATCCATAAAATTTTAAAATTTATTAATTTAATCATAAAAATTTAATCAACACAGGTTTTATAATTAACATTTTTATATATGAAATTTTGTACATTTTTCACCAAAAAATGCTGAAATACAGATATCTGAAAAATCGCAGAAAGCAATATAGCAGCACCATCCGTCGGTGGATATATACGGAAACTGAAGGAGCACATTTTGTCATTATATATATGTCTCACATACAAGGTTTGATAAGTATTCGTATTATAGAAGGTGAGGTACGGGCTTCCCGTAAGTTGAAACGTAACAGTGCCACCTGTCATTTGATATGTACTCGAAGTGAATCAGTAAAATTTACGTAATATCTACTTCACGTACCAAATTTAGAGCATTTATAAATCATAGAAAATGAGCTATTGCGTTCCGTTACCTTGAATAAAATTAAATTGCAGCATACCAGTGCCTCCAATTGTCTGATATGCAAGCAAAATTATTCTGCAAAGTTTTATATGATATTAATTTTACATACCAAGTTCAGTGTATTTATAATTATTTATATCACAAAAACTGAATTATTGCCATTACGTTAACGGGATTAAATTGCAGGAGAGCAGCGCCACCAGTTGGTCAATATATGCACCCGAATTAAATCAGCGTAGTGTTACATAATATCTGTTTCACATATTAAGTTTGGTGCATTTGTGCACTGTAGAAGCTGAGATATAATCTCCCCCATAAAAGGGAGAATTTACAGAATAGAAGCGAACGCTATCTGGTGATACATTCCAGAGGCTAATGAGCACTAAAGCTGATATTTAGGTCAATATCTAATTAAATATTCTGATATTTAGCAAATTAGTGTAAAGTCTAACTAAACATCAAGTTTGGTTAAATTCCGTCCATTGGTTTGTGAGATACAGAGTCCACAAAACTTTGATAACACGCGCGCACACACACACACACACACACACACAAAAAAAAAAAAAAAAAAAACCCAGACAGACTGGCATTTTGAAAGAATGATAGAATTGTGTTCTGGACATCTCAAGAGTGTATAAACCCATGGAAAACCGGAGATCAAAAATTACCAATTATCCAACACATTTTTCTTGGTATATACAAAATAATATTAATAATAATAATAATAATAAATAAATAAATAAATAAAATTAATTAATTTTTCGTAACTTAATTTATTAACAATTTAAGAAGCAAATAATAATGAATATTTGCGAAAGTAATCTGGAGTAATGTGTTTGACAGAATTCAACAACATAAAACTTAAATAAAATTATAAATAATTATCATGATTATAATAACATATAATTAAAGTTTAAAATTTTGTAATTTTTTCTCACCGCATCTCTATTACATTTCAATGATTATTCTATATGTCAACAAAATTTGAAACTGAAAATAAAGAAAAAAAAAACTGAAAAAAAAAGGGCATTTTCTCTTATTCGTTATAATTACACTGTGACAGAACGTGCTACGACGGTGATACACTTGAACGTTTTTCATAGAACTAGACTTGAACGTTTTATAGATGGTACAAAGCAAACCTTTTCAGAACGTTCTAAGTAATACTATTTTTGAACGTCTAATCGAACGTTCTCTTGACACGAAACACGGTGTTTGAACGACTGTAACCGTTATTAGACGTTCACAGAACGTTCCCGTGCTACTTGGGTTAAGTCTCTACCATTAAGAATAAAATATAGCAAAATAATTTTTAATGTGTTTTTTAATCCCCTTGCATTATTGAATTTTGAAAGTATTGTCAATCATTTGAATATGTGTATATTAAATTTTAATCACATTAAAAACTGAGACAGAGAACATACACTAAAAATATACAATTTAAAACATTAAAAATACAAAACATAAATTTAAACGTTTCGAGCCTTTTACAGGCTCCTCATCAGTAAAAACATCAAATGTAAATGCTGAGAACAACAACAGACTTTCATTAAGGTAGTACAACATATTCAGCGGGAACTGTGCATGCCTCATTAAGTGGTAAAAAATGTTCATTTGTGTACCAGCCCTCCAGGAAAATTCTTGAATGATAACTTTATTTTAATTTCAAACGAAGCACAAAACATAATTATAAAATAAAATAAACAACCTTACTCAGGCTTCATCATGAAGCCTGAAATGAAGCCTGAGTAAGGTTGTTTATTTTATTTTATAATCTTGAATGATAATTTAAACAGTTAGATATGATTATAGTATTTTTAAAATCAGGTAAGTGGTCAGTTTCTATGGCATGCTGTACAATTTTTGAACGTATATCACAGTTTTTGAAATTTCTTTTATGTTCCAGAATTCAAGTATGAAGAGAACGGCCAGTTTTCTAATTTTAAACCAGTTACCCCCCCCCCCCCCCCTTTCCCATACAGATGTTATTTATAATATCCCTTGTAAATCTTGTAGTTCAGTTTATATTGGTGAAACTGGCCATTCTCTTCCTACTCAAATTCTGGAACATAAAAAAATTTCAAAAACTGTGATATACGTTCGAAAATTGTACAGCATGCCATAGAAACTGACCATTTACCTGATTTTAAAAATGCTAAAATAATCATATCTAACTGTTTAAATTATCCTTCAAGAATTTTCCTGGAGGGCCAAGGCCGTAGCCAGGATTTTTTTTCTGTGGGGGGGGGGGGGGCTCACACATTTCTAATGCATACAAGGTCATCGAATATGATATAGTAATGTACACACACATACCCAAAGAAAAGAACATACGCACACACAAACAAGGGCCTGATTAACATAGTGGCACACAAGGCATATGGTGCCCTGGGCCCTGAGTAGCAAAGGGCCCTAAAACTGGTCCTGAAAATTACCTTTTGCCTCTAAAAATGTAGAAATGGTATCATAAAATGCAAAATTCTGGGATTTTAGTTTCATATACAGGTATATATTGTATATATATACGAGTGTGTGTGTGTGTATATATATTATATATATATATATATATATATATATATATATGTCAAGGAAATACAGAGAGTTTTGGGATCAGTTAACGTTTATGCTAGATTTATTCCAGAATATGCCAAAACAAGAACTCCTTTAAATAATTTATTAAAGAAAAATGTCTCCTATGTTTGGGACCAGAAATGTGAAAAATCCTTCCAAAAACTAAAAAATGCTCTTATAATTAAATTTTATTTATACCTTAAAATTAGTCCATATAACTTTCATATGCATTTCGGTTGCAATCGCAAACTTCCTCAGGTGAACTGTGACATCCATCGCTGCCGGCGTATTTATTGTTTTCTTCCTGTCTTCCTTTTTTCGCTTCACTTCGCTTGTTTCGGTCGTTTAGGATCAGATGGTTCCAGATTCTGGGTATAGTAGCGTGTTCGCGTTCGTTAATAGCAGTAGGGTTAGTGATAATCTCAAGGGCTTCTCTTTTTAATGCGTAACTGTGATTATTATAATGAGCGATTTTTTTAGTTGTTATGGTGTTAATATTAATTGGGTTAGAGGAGTGGGTAGAAGCAAGTGCGGTGGATTGGCGGTTATGTTTAAGATCGGCTTTGTGTTCTTTTTCTCTGTCATAAATTTTCCGTTTTGTAACTCCGATATAACATGCTTGAGAATTATCTATGTGTTTGAAGTCTATTTTATAAATCCCGGCGGTTGATTGGTTATCAATTACGTCTTTTTCATTCCGGATATGTTGAAAGATGTTGCGGTTTGGTTTTATTGGGATATTGATATTATGTTTTTTGGCTTCGTTTTGGATTTTTATACTATTTCCGTTACAGAAGGGGATGGAGGTTGTGAATTTTTTTGTTTCTTTCTGTGCGTTATCGATTTTATTTAGTTTTTTGATACGTTTTTTATATAGTTTGTTAACCAGATTTTCCGGGTAGTTTGCTTTTTGTACAATATTTTTGATAAATTTGAGTTCTTCATTTAGGAGTTTTTTGTGGAGCATATTAGGATTGCGCGATTAATGTATGAACGGATGGCGGCATATTTATATGGGAGGGGGGTATTACAGTGGTTATTTATAATTTCGATATTGGAAGTTGGTTTTCTATATATAGTTGTGTCGATGGTATTGTTTGGGTTTTTTATGATTTTTATGTCCAGATAGTTTATTGTGTTATTGTTTTCTTCTTCCATTGTAAATTTTATATTTTTATCTAGTTTGTTGAGTTTATTTAAGAGATTATTAGTGTCGTTATTATTTGGAATGATTGCAAATATGTCATCCACGTATCTGGTCCAGATTTTACTGTTTTCAATGATGTTGGTGGCAGAATTTTCGATTAGTCTCATTTTAAGTTCCGCGAGAGTCCCTACCCTGAGATGGGGGACCCCATAGGCACGCCTTGTTTTTGCTGAAAAATTTCGTTATTAAAACATTCGTTCAGCAAAAACAAGGCGTGCCTATGGGGTCCCCCATCTCAGGGACTCTCGCGGAACTTAAAATGAGACTAATCGAAAATTCTGCCACCAACATCATTGAAAACAGTAAAATCTGGACCAGATACGTGGATGACATATTTGCAATCATTCCAAATAATAACGACACTAATAATCTCTTAAATAAACTCAACAAACTAGATAAAAATATAAAATTTACAATGGAAGAAGAAAACAATAACACAATAAACTATCTGGACATAAAAATCATAAAAAACCCAAACAATACCATCGACACAACTATATATAGAAAACCAACTTCCAATATCGAAATTATAAATAACCACTGTAATACCCCCTCCCATATAAATATGCCGCCATCCGTTCATACATTAATCGCGCAATCCTAATATGCTCCAACAAAAAACTCCTAAATGAAGAACTCAAATTTATCAAAAATATTGTACAAAAAGCAAACTACCCGAAAAATCTGGTTAACAAACTATATAAAAAACGTATCAAAAAACTAAATAAAATCGATAACGCACAGAAAGAAACAAAAAAATTCACAACCTCCATCCCCTTCTGTAACGGAAATAGTATAAAAATCCAAAACGAAGCCAAAAAACATAATATCAATATCCCAATAAAACCAAACCGCAACATCTTTCAACATATCCGGAATGAAAAAGACGTAATTGATAACCAATCAACCGCCGGGATTTATAAAGTAGACTTCAAACACATAGATAATTCTCAAGCATGTTATATCGGAGTTACAAAACGGAAAATTTATGACAGAGAAAAAGAACACAAAGCCGATCTTAAACATAACCGCCAATCCACCGCACTTGCTTCTACCCACTCCTCTAACCCAATTAATAGTAACACCATAACAACTAAAAAAATCGCTCATTATAATAATCACAGTTACGCATTAAAAAGAGAAGCCCTTGAGATTATCACTAACCCTACTGCTATTAACGAACGCGAACACGCTACTATACCCAGAATCTGGAACCATCTGATCCTAAACGACCGAAACAAGCGAAGTGAAACGAAAAAAGGAAGACAGGAAGAAAACAATAAATACGCCGGCAGCGATGGATGTCACAGTTCACCTGAGGAAGGTGCGATTGCAACCGAAATGCATATGAAAGTTATATGGACTAATTTTAAGGTATAAATAAAATTTAATTATTGAATTTATCGTCCTAAAATGAAATAGAAAGTTATATGCTCTTATAAGTAAACCTATTTTAAGACTTTATGATCCCAGAGGTCCCTGTCATGTATTTGTTGACGCCTCGAGTCATGGTGTGGGATGTGTTGTTAAACAGACAGATGTGAATGGTACTTTACACCCAGTGGCATATCGTTCAAGAAATTTATGAGATTATGAAAAAAAATATGCAATTATGGAATTAGAATGTTTAGCAATTATTGATGCCTTAGATAAATTTTATCATTATTTGCACGGTCAAAAGTTTGTCATACATACGGATCATGCGGGTCTCACTTGGTTAAAAAATGTTAAAAATTTAAGAGGAAGATTATTCCGCTGGTCCCTTAAACTTAGTATGTTTGACTATGAAATTAAATATCAAAAAGGATCAACAAATATTGAAGCTGATATGCTATCTAGATTGCCTGTTTTGGTAAATGTTTCACACCATGTACACCTCCTTGATTTACATGAAATTAAAGAAAACCAGAAAAAAAGAAAACATAGGTATTATTAACATTAAGAAAATTCTTGAAATTGAAGATGTTATTGTAATTAAAAAGAAAGGTTTGTATAAGATAATAGTCCCGATGTCATTAAGATTACCACTCCTAGAGAAAACCCACACTCAATTTGGACATCCAGGAATTTATAAAATGATAAATTTAATTACACCACAGTATTATTGGCCTAATATTAATAAAGATATTGCAAATTTTGTAAAACATTGTCATACCTGTCAAATAAATAAAAAATGTAGACAAAAACGGTTTGGTTTATTACAGCAAGTACCGCCAACAGATAAACCTTTTGAATGTTTGTCTTTGGACACTGTTGGTGGGTTTAACTACTATAATTCTACAAAAAAAATATTTGCATTTGGTCGTGGACCATGCAACCCATTATGTGTGGAAATTTTCATCAAAAAGCGTTACCACTGAAACTTATACAAACTTTTTAAAGCAAATATTTCAAATTCAAGTACCTAAAAAATTGTTAACAGATAGAAATGCAGCATTCACGTCATCCTGTTTAAAAAAATTCCTGCGAAATTATGCTGTAAAACATTTGTTAACAAGTAGCCATCATCCCGAATGCAATGGGAAAATTGAGCACCTCAATCAGACTATTGTTGCGTGTCTAAAGTGTAAGGTTAATTCTTCTTCAAACAAAATTCCCTGGACTAAATTAATTGGTGAAGTTTTAAATCAATATAACTTAACACCTCACACTGTAACTCAGTTTCAACCTAGCTATTTATTATTAGGAGAATTACCATATGATCCATTATTAGTAAACAATAGTTACTATCCTTCAATTGATGAAGCTAGAAATATAGCAAAAGAAAAAACAACACAATATCATAATAAAAACAAAATCCGATGTGAGGCTCGATTTCTCCCTGTTAAATTTAAAGCTGGTGATGAAATTATTTATGAAGAATTCCAATATCCCAACACACGTAAGGTAAGTTCACCTTATTCAGGCCCTTATACAATCTTACAACAAATATCTGAAGTTAATTTTGAAATAGACAAACCCAGTCCCCATTTTGAGAGAAATTCAGAAATTGTTCATTCATCTAATTTAAGATACTATAATAATCCTCAAAAATTCAAATTAAGTCATGAATAATTTTAGTTAGGGATCAACTCCATGCCCCAGGTATTTTTTACTTTCTTCTATCTTCAATAGAAGAAAGTATTGGATTCGTAAAAATTTTCGATTTCGGGTTTTTGATGGATTTACACGTTTTGAGAGCTGTAGAACACGATTTTACCATTTTTAGAAAATGTGTGTGTGTGTGTGTGTGTGAGAGAGAGAGAGAGAGAGAGAGAGAGAGAGAGAGAGAGAGAGAGAGAGAGAGAGAGAGAGAGAATGAGAATTTTGTGGCAACTGTATCTCTGGAACTACTGCACAGAATTTCATACAAATTGGTATGTAGTTGCACCTTGACATAAATTAGTGCCTATCAACATTTGGTAAAAATAGTCTTACAGGTTGCGTTGCCATCCCGCTTTTTCTAAATTTTTAACAGGGTGATATAGGGCAAAAATTTTCAAGATGGGTATCTTTCGAAAGGTCTCGTCAGTACCTTTAAAACGAATGGTTGAACTATAAATCTGTAATAATTTAAAACAAAGTTATCGATTTTTTTTTACTTTTTATGAAAAAAAACTTAGAAAAAAAATCTTTTTTTTTTCTCTCCCCTTAATTTTATCAAACTCCCCACGGTTTCCGTGTTCTGACAAACTTAAACTAATTTTTGCTTTTTTCCCCTAATTTTGTCAAAGTCCCACTGTTTCTGTGTTTTGACAATAACAAATTTTCACATTTTACCCAAAATTTTGTCAAAGTCCCACTTTTTTTTTTTTAATCTCTCCCCTTAATTCTATCAAACTCCCACGGTTTCCGTGTTCTGACAAACTTAAACAAATTTTTGCATTTTCCCCCCAATTTTGTCAAAGTCCCACGGTTTCTGTGTTTTGACAAACTTAGAATAATTTTCACATTTTACCCAAAATTTTGTCAAAGTCCCACTTTTTTTTTTTTAATTATTGTTACTGAGTGAATTTGTATAGGAAAATATAGAAGAAAGTCTCGTGGTGGCCACAACATACTAGTTTTTTTTTTTATTATTCTTGTGATCTCCTGATCTTCACCACTGTAAAGTGATCAGAGAGCACGGGAAAACTGATTTGTTTTTGCCCTCTGTAGAAATTCGCCAATTTCCACCTTTGTCCCAACTCACCTTATTGGAAAGGCTTGACTTCTCACAATTTCAAAGGTTGCCTATAATAATCCTTATAGGTGTAGTTTGTTACCCCTAGTTTTGTTACCCACAAAACAAATCTTTTTTTTTTTTTTTTTTTTTGGCTTGCCAATGGCTAACCAAACTGTATGTTGATACCAATGTAGTATTTTAAAACAATTAATTACTAACAGAAAGTGATTAAGTTGGTTTTGTGTAAATAGTTTGTAAAAAGAAAATGCCTAGTAGTACTGGTATTCTTAGTATTAGTAGTATTATTAGAGTTGATTAAACACTATAGTGTTTAATAGTTTTATGTGTCTGTTAAATGTTATATTTATGAATAAATTATTTGTGTTAGTATGCAAATAAAGTTTCTAGAAATTGTTAAAAATGTACTATGATATAATTGTTTTAAATATACTTTATGTTTTATTAGAAGATCTTTGCATTATTAAAAACATACACAAAGAAAAACATAGATTTTGTGAAAAGAAAAGGAAAGGCCATTTATTTACAATGTGCTGTTAACATTACAGTGTTATAATTATTGTTATGTTCACAGGTTAGTTTACATATTATATATGGACTCAATAACCAAGAAGATCAGACTTTTAACAACAATTATTTATTGTCAAAGATCAATGTTATTATTCAAGACAAGCAAAACCTTTTAATGGCCAAAAGGAACTTCATGTTTTCAAAGACTTTCCTCAACACAAACTAGTTTGTAAGAAAGAAATATATCTTGTCAAATATGTTACGCCGGCAAACATGTTATGTTATAATTTTTTTTTTTCATACAGTATGTCACACGTTTTCATACATTATATTAAACTTTTCTTATGTTTGTAAACAAATGCTGTAAACACCATCATATGTATCAAGCTGAGCACGTTGTCTAGTCGAACATACAAGTAAATAAATTAAAAAATAAAAATTAATTTTTTTTTATAAATAAAGGGAAAGACCATAACTCCTACTTAAAAATGATAACCTAGACAAAAGTGTTTCCTGAAATATCTTCTGTCTCTGGGGGACTTCCCACATACTTGCAGGCAAGTATGGGGGAGCGTCGGCTTGGAGGGGGATATGAAAGGATTGAAAGAATTTAGATTCTAAAATTATTATTAGAAATTAATATTAAGTGATATCTTAATAGTATTAGCTCAGAATAAATCTTAATTTTAAGAACAACTTCGTGAGAATTCTATTTTAGAGCCCCAGTAAAGTTAGTTTTTCAGCAAAACACGTCATAGCACGGGAATCGGAGTTAGAATAAGTTTTGTAATCAAAATTATGCAATAGTCGAAATAAGCGGCAAGGCATTGCGAAATCTGGGATATCCGGGTCAACCAATGAGAGAATGTGGGCTGGATTTTAGCTTACTTAATTATCCAATAAGAATTCGTATTAGGAGTTTGGCCTCGCCCCAAAATATCCTTATTTAAGTGGGAGCACACGAAAATCGGCACCTTTTTCATGGAAGCTTGTGCTTAATTATTCCACGTCAATAAAAAGTTAATTTAACGGCCCCAGGAGGGGAATTGATTTGCGGTTCCGCCATTAACGGGACGTTTTCGGCCCGACTCGTCTACGGATCTGCATGTAAGCATGCTCAAATTGGACTGTTAATAACGTGTGAAATGACTAAGTGTCTTTTATAAATGACTGCATAAACTATTTTGGAATATTTATTTGAGTGAACTATCTTAATATGAAGTGACTGTCATTAATCATCTACTAAAGAAACAATATGTTACATATATATATATATATATATATATATATATATATACTGTTGCTGATTCATGCACAGTACGGATAGTGGGGGCAGGGGCCCACAAAAGTATGTTTACCCCAGGCCTCACACGAAGTTAATCAGGCCATACACAAACAGACCCTGATTAACTTCATGCAAGGCCCAGGGCACACATAGTTTTGTGAGCCCGCCTCCTCCTTGCACTGTGCACCAATAAACACAGGTACATATGTACCTGTTTATGGAAGTAATATGGCAGAATTTGCATTATATGATACCATTTTTAGGGCATAAAAGGCTAAATGGCATTCTCAGGGCGAATTAGTGATCTGAATAGGTTGTGACCTGAATAGCCCCCTGCTATTCCCCTGGGGGGAACTTCACCCCCAGCGGAGAAGTGTTGCTTCTATGTGTCCAAAATTTTTTGCCTACTTGATTATTACTATGATAAATAATTCTTTTTAATTTTATAACGATTCATTAAAAATAATTCTTATTGCATACATTTATAAGAAATTTTGTTCTGTACCACCAAGTTTAAAACTGAGAAAAATCCAGATGGCAATGCCACCTGTTGGACGATTTTCACCAAAAAGTAATAGGCACTAATTTATGTCATGGTGCAGCTGTATATAAATTTATATGTAAATCTGTGCAGTGCAGTAGGTCCCGAAATACAACTGGAACAAAATTTTCGTCACACACAGATAGACATTTTCTAAAAATGATTAAATCATGTTATGGATATCTCAAAATATATAAATCTTTCGAAAACCGGAAGTCAAAAATTTGTTTCGAATCAAATACTTTCTTCTATTGAATACAGAAAAAAAGTAAAAAGATTGAATTCCTGATGTAGGATAGTCTATTATAGCTATAGCAAGAAGGTGGATGAAATTAAGCAAATAAATATAGCGAGATTAAGGTTGAATGGGTTTTATGATGCTTTAGAGCTTAAATATAGAGAAGAAAGAACATAATGGGAAATCTAATTGAATTAATACCGTATTTTCCGGCGCATAAGTCGACCGGCGTATAAGTCGAAGTGGTTTTTTGGAGTTAAAGAGTGGAATTTCAGCTATATTCGCCGTATAAGTCGATCTGATTTTCATGCACAAACTTGAATCATTAAATTCAAGGCGCACATCGAAACATCGCTCTGCGCATGCTTACTCACACACCCGGAGGCCAAGGTGAGAGCCGACACCCCCCCCCCCATCACACTTGACGTCACAACTCTCCATCACCATTCACGATAGAGTGGAAAATAGAAGCAAAGTGAGGTAAGCTAACTTCGCAGATCATTTTGTTTAAGAAATGGCTGGAAAAAGAATGAAATATGATGCTGGGTTTAAATTAAAGGTTGTAGAGCTTGCGAAGAAGTCGAACAATTCTTCAGCAGGAAGGCACTTTGATGTTTCTGAAAAACTTGTGAGAGACTGGCGTAAAGCCGAAAATACTTTGAAAAATATGCCTAAAAATAAATGTGCACTAAGAACCGGCAAAACTTCGTGGCCGGAGCTGGAAGATGCCATTTTCCAGTGGGTGATTCAACAGCGCCAAAATGGATATGTCGTATCGAGAAATGCGATACGAATTCAATCATTAAAGTGGGCAAAATTGAATGCAAACCATGCAGTTAATTTTAAAGCTACAAACAGCTGGTGCAACAGATTTATGCAGCGAAAATCGCTTAGTTTACGTGCAAAAACAATGATAGCACAAAAACTTCCAAAAGAACTGGAAGAAAAAATTACAAAATTTCAAAAATTTGTAATTAATTTGCGTAAAAAACATGATTACCCTCTTGGCATGATTGGGAATATGGATGAAACACCAGTGAATTTCGACATGCCGAGCAATAAGACTGTAAATGTAAAAGGTGAAAAAACAATCCTGATTCAAACAACAGGGAATGAAAAGAGGAGATTTACTGTTGTTTTGGCATGTATGGCTGACGGTAAAAAACTTCAGCCAATGGTTATTTTTAAAAGAAAGACAATGCCAAAAGTTAAATTTCCTCCTGGAATTTTTGTTCACGTCCATAAAAATGGCTGGATGGATGAGGAAGGAATTGCTTTATGGCTAAAAAATGTTTGGAATAAACGTACGAAATGCGGGAAATCCCGTAGTCTTCTGGTTTGGGATATGTTCAGTCCCCATAAATCCGAAACTACAAAGAAACGCCTTCAGCGATTTGAAACGGACATCGCTGTTATTCCAGGGGGATTAACTTCTGTTCTTCAGCCATTAGATGTTAGTTTAAATAAACCTTTTAAAGATGCGCTAAGAGAACAGTGGAACCAGTGGATGATTGATGGTGAGAAAACATACACGGAAAAGGGAAATATGTGTGCCGTGCCGCTTGAAACACTGTGCTGTTTTATTTTAAAAGCGTGGGATGCGGTAAAGACAGATTCTGTAGTAAAGGCATTTAAAAAATGTGGTATTTCAAATGCAATAGATGGAACTGAAGATGATTGTCTGTGGCAATCAGATGATAGTGGTTCGGACTCCGAAGCTATGAACAGTGACAATGAGTGGGATCCATACGATATTGATTACAAAGATGCATCAAATGATATTTTGAAATTAATTTTCGACAGCGATAGTGATGACGCCGAAATTTCAGGCCTTTTGAA
This sequence comes from Salticus scenicus, assembly GCA_963930645.1. NCBI lineage: Eukaryota > Metazoa > Arthropoda > Arachnida > Araneae > Salticidae > Salticus > Salticus scenicus. The sequence goes on along the minus strand of OZ005651.1, from coordinate 8,314,064 downwards.
TATCCTTTTGTTTTATTTTTTTAATGTATTTGTGTTTAATGTATATTATAATGTTTGTACTAATGCAAAAGATCGATGTATCTAATTTTTTTTTCGTGAAATTTTTGCTGTTGTGTTTTATATTCGCCGTATAAGTCGATAGCGATTTTTGAAGGATTTTTTTTGCTTTTTACCCTCGACTTATATGCCGGAAAATACGGGTTTCATTAAATTATTTTGTAAACCTTTTTTTTTTTTATTCAGACAGCAATGTTTGCCTGCTACTTGAGGCTACACAAAAAAGTCTTTCATCATGTATCATGACATCATCAAAGTCTTTCATCATGGGGGGGGGGGTCTTGGACCCGTTGCCCCCCCCCTACAGCCTTGTGGAGGGCTGGTACACAAATCAACATTTTTCACCACTTAATGAGGCATGCACAGTTCCCGCTTAATATGTTGTACTATCTTAATGAAAGTCTGTTGTTCTTCTCAGCATTTACATTTGATGTTTTTACTGATGAGGAGCCTATAAAAGGCTCGAAACATTTAAATTTATGTTTTGTGTTTTTAATGTTTTAAATTGTATATTTTTAGTGTATATTGTCTGTCTCAGTTTTTAATGTGATTAAAATTTAGTTTAACTATGAGACGTAATGATTTTTAAATATTTTATATGTGTATATTATATTTATAGATATTATATTCATATATTATATTCATAATATTATAGTCCTCCGTGTGTTTTTATCAATACACTAATTTTATTTTGGTATATATCATTATCCAACTTTTCTGGTTTTCCCGTAAGTGGTATTGCAACAAATTTTTAATAGAAATTTTTAGCAATAATTTTCCTTTATTAATAATCTATGGTTAATGGAAAATACTATCAGAAATTAGTGGTCGTTATTCTTAAAAAAAAAAAAAAAAAAAAAAAAAAAAGGCAGTCTCTGTAAGCAAAATGTTTACATTCTAATTAAACAGATTTTGCCTCTATCATGTGTTCATTAAGCATTTATATAATTTACATCTGAAAATACACTTTGACTGGTTAATAATATTTTTAATTCTCAAGTATGAAAAAAATTTCTTGGCTTACGAAAATTGTATTTCTTTGTTTTGACAAACAAAATTGGAAGGCATACTGTTATGGAGAATTATCCTAGATTTGCGTTAAACAATTATAACTTTTTCTAATACATCATAATGCTTATATATATTGTTGTGTACTCTGGGTTTGCAAATTGTCCGTGAATGAATTACAGGTCTTGCAAAGGCATAAAAGTTTATTTACAGAATATTCCAGAAGATTACAAGTTTTTCAACCAAGTATTAACTTCAGTTTCACCAGAAAACACAGCTTGAAAAATTGCGGACAACATAAAAATTACAGCATAAACTGTATCTTAGCATTAACACACAGCACAAGCTATATTCATTACAAGAGACCCAGTCAGGGAGCTCTTAACACATCAAACAAGTTTGACTTTAACTGGCTCAGTGGCCGAAATGGGATCCCATTATACAGCCTCGTATCTTTCTAGAATGTTCTCGTATTTCGCGAAGTATTCAATTTGGAGCTTAGATAATCAATATATCGATAATAAGAGTTTTCTCTTGAAATCTGCCAAAAAAGTCGCAATGGGGCGATAAATTCACCAAATTCATCGCTGCCGCTGCCATTATCTGCCCCAGTTTTTAATGGGTTTTTAAAGAAAAATTGGTTGTTTTAATGCAAAAACAAACTAGAAATGAAGAAAATAAACATTTTATAAACTGACCAAGCCTCTTTGAATGAAATTACATAAAAATAACTTCTGTTATTTACAAATTTGTAACATTGCCCCCTCCCAAATACTGCACATTCCAAGCAGTACAACCCTAGGCCAGGAGGTAAAAACTAAACAAAATGCACAATTTACAATACAAAAAACTAACTTGCATGTAACAATAAAATAACAATACAAATCGCAAAATTAAGTAATTAAGTTATTTTACATTAATTATAAATAAGTTTATTATACACAAATATTTACAAATACACATATAAAAATTTAGAAATATTGACCATGATGTGAGGCTAGCCTATTATTATGTACTACCTTCAGTTTTCATGAAAGTCTTTTAGTAATCCGCACAACGATGTCATTCAGTCTTTTTAGGACTGCATAGAGTCCGTACCAATTAAACAGTAGCTTAGGAGAGAGTCTTATGTCGAAGAGGGTTCCACAACCAAACTTTGTCTCTTTCCTTGGATTCGGGCTTTAGGTCATATCTGGTCTTTATTCTCTCTGTTGCTATGTGATCCGCTCCCAAACAAAGTTGTGTACATCGTCAAATCGGGTCTGGAGGTCTCAGATGTACTCTTCTGATGACGACGGTGCATATGGTGAGCAACCAAACAGGAGATCATATGGGAGACTAAGTTTGCATCCAAATAGCATCTGAGCTGCAGTATAGTCAGTAGTTTCGAGAACAACACTTCGATACACCAGCAGGAACAAAGGCAACTTCAGGTCTCAATCTTGGTGGTTCCTTGATACTAAAAGAGAGAGGTTATTCAGGATGGTGCAGCTAAACCTCTCAACCATGTCGTACAGTTGGGGATGTAGGGGTGTTTCCTGGGTTATGTCTATACTGAGTAATTGACACAGTCCTTTGAAATACAGGACAGGTGAAGTTTGTACTTTGATTGGTTTGAAACGGTAGGGGTGTGCCATACCTTGACACCCATTGCTGCACTAGAACCTCTGCAACTGTGCATGCCTCTTTATCTGGAATGGAATACGCCTCAGGCCCTTCAGTGAAATATTCCATCAAAACGAGGATGTACTTATCACCTCTGGAAGTCCGATACAATGGACCAAGATGTCGAGTGCAACCCGTTTAAATGGCGCTCCCACATTATACTGACAAAACTGCCAGCTTATACGTTTTTTTGCTACCAGAAATTTAAGTTTTTTAGCAGTTTTCTGCAATTAAACATGAAAACTTTTGCCCCCCCCCCCCAAAAAAAAAAGTGTTGAAAAATCGTACAAGTTGGCACCTGTGTACTGTAATCTTCCACAGCTACATTTTTTGGCACATGCATCTTAAGACATGCACCACTGTCAATATCTTGATCACTTCAAAATGGCCTCCGGTAGGGCTACTATGCAGCTGCTCTAGAACATTTGGAACCCTCTATCTTGGTAGTAAGATCTGTCATTTGAAATTCTGTGTATCGTCTGACTCTTATGTTCTGTACAATACGACGTTTCTTGTATGAAGAGTGTCAGAATGCCCAGTAACATTTTGTGATGGGGCGCAATGTGGAGATGTCTTGTCAGATAGTTATGTTGCTGGAAATCTCCTTGAATTGTAGTGTTGGCTTTATATCAGGATCTTCTAACTAGGCTTTTCTAACTTCTTTATTGCACCATATATCCTATTTTGATGGTGTTGAAACAATTGCTTGGAATCTTGGAAACCTCTTGACGACCCTTACCTACCTTGTCTAAGCCAAGTTTAATGGGTTTGATACTGTCCAAAGGGGCAAATAACGCCAGATCACCGCATGGTGACCAACTACTCTGTGATCTACTTGAACATCCCATAGAAATGAGCTGTGTCCGGAGGAACTAAGAAAGAAAAGTATTACTCAGTAAAATTTCTATTGAAACCAAACCAGTCTTAAATTAAAAAGCATGGTCGAAAACATAGGGTTAAGTGCAAATTGTTGGCAACAACCCCCCCATGGAGCAAGAATACGACCCTAAAAGTTTTAGCTGTTTCTATAAAAACCTATGAAAACAGATTTCGTTAGCAAGACTGCGTGGGGCAGTGGTTACAGTGTTCAGTTTCAGTGAGGAAGGTCGTGAGATCGAACCCTGATAAGAACTATATATGAAATATAACAAAATATTAAAATAAATGAATAATTTAAGTGAAAATGTTTTTCCTTATTACACATTTCTCTTTACTAAAGTTTTATTGAATTTAAATCCCAACGAAATCAGGATTTTAAAGGCTTTCTCTCTTTATTATTATTTTTTTTTAATTATTAATAAAATAAAGCATTAAAATAAATGAATAACGTAAGAGAAAATAATTATTAAATTTAATTAGAAATTAAAAATATACTCCATATAAACATACTGTTAAGAAATATGTAGGGTAAAAATACCTCTTTATGAAAAAAAAATTGCGTTTAAATTTACGAATTTATTTTCAAGTTAATAATGACTGATTAGAAGTAAGAAAATGATCAAAGCATAAGCACATTTCATGTTGAGAACAACGTATAAAAGAAAATCTATCACAATACAATCTTGTTTGACACAGAAACACACATCGCAAACATTTTAGAAATTATTGGATTTTTCTTCAATATAACTAGCTTTGTGAAATGCATATGTAACTATATTTTTAATTTTTAGAGATACGCATATGCAAGGGCAACAGAATAATAACAATAAGTAAAATTTCTTTTCTTTTATGTATGAATAATAGCGCAATTAAAAGTAGACAAAAAAAAATGCAATATAAATATTATATTCCGTTTCACTACTCATTAAAAAAAAATAATAATAAAATTATAAGCAGATGATCAGCATTTCTAACTAGCGGCTTTGGCGTAAAATATTAATAAAAAAATTAAACTTTAGGAAAGAGAAAAACGAGCAATAAAGAAAAATATTTTCTCATAAATTATTCATTTATTTAAATTATAAAGAAAATTTTTAAAAAAAGGGGGGGGGGGCTGAAATAAAATATTTTAATAATTAAACTTAATACATATCCCCCCCCCCCCAAAAAAAAAAAGAAAAAAGTATATTCGTTTATATTAAAATTTTGTTTTATTTCATGTCTAAATACTTGGTTAACTAGTTAGCTTCTGAGTCACAAAGTCGGCCTTTGAAGGACGACAATGATACATTAAATACAGGTAACTCAAATTAGTTTCTCTCAACCCTTTCCGACCTGAAACATTTTTACCTTAAAACATTACATCCTTCTGTTTTTGCAAACTGAAAGAAAAATATGGACTATAACCGACATTTGTTGATTGAAAATTGTATTCTACACTTTCTGCTAATTAGCTCGATCATTCATTTTCTGATTCTATTACATACGACTGTTCCAGATGCAAAAATGTAAAGGGATGTCCTCAATGTCTAACCCGTGCGATCGTACGGCCTGGGTCGGAAAGGGATAAGAACGTTCTTTAGTTAGCTTATAAATTCAAGCAAAACAATTTTATGATTTAATTTTATAAAATTAATTCTTTTGATTAAAGCTTCTTAATTTCAGATAAAAATTAGAGATTTTATATTAAAATAATACTTAAGTACCTTCCACATATTCAGGGCTCCCAAATAGTCCTCTTTTCCCTCCAAAGTCCGTTTTTCATAGTGAGGTCCGTTTTTGTCCTCTTTTTAATGTTTTGGTCCGTTTAGTCCTCTTTTGAATGACTTAAAAATAAGATTTTGAAAATGCTCAACTCCAATAACGATCAGTGTTCAAACGCTCCATGAAAAACTTCAATCTCAATCTTTTTCCATCCAAAATATAAATGTCAATATTCATTTTATACATGCTGTGTCAGATTCTATAACACAAAAAAGAACAGAATTACTCAATATTTCTCACTCATGTAATTTTTTTTTTGTCCTCCCCCCCCCCCCTTTTCATCTCTAACCATTGCCGATCAAATATTCTGTGGGAAGCCTTTTATTTTTGAATATTTATCCATCCACAATATTAATTTTAAACTTACTTTATGATATTTTAGAACCTATAAAGAAGTAGAATTGTGTTTAATATTTCTCTCATGAACTACTTTTTATCCCCCCCCCCCTTCTTTCCCACTTTCCACCACCAGCCAATGATTAAATGTTGATTGCTAGCTTACGTTTTTTTTTTTTTTTTTTTTTTTTTTTAAACACATAATTTATTTTGTTGATGTGCATTATTCTTTTAGTTTAATTTGTCACTTTTAAAATATTTTATATAGTTTTTCCTGTGAGCATTATTTTTCATTTGAAATAAATTTTATGAACGTACATTTGTATAGTTTTCCCCGCGCGCATTACTTTTCTTTTAAAATTAATTTTATGAACACGCGTGTTTCCTCTTTTTTTAATTTTCTGCACTCTCATGCCTGAATCTAGAAAGACCTACCTGGCCATATATTCTACTATATTATTTATTCTACATACTACTACTAGTAGAAGTGAAGGAACACCATTCCTAGGAACTCTGAAAAGTTAATTTTGATGATGATGATGAGTGTAGAATAATTTTTCTCCACCCACAATGTAAATGCTACTTTTAAATTTAGTTTATTATAACCCCAGAACCTATAAGAAAAGATTTTTTTCAGGGACTACAAATATTTTAAATTATTTCCAAATAATCTCACAATCTTCCATCTTATTTATTTATATCATTTAGTAAAAGTGTTATTTCATAATCTGTGTAACTTCCAAATAATCTTGTGTATATATATATATATATATATATATATATATATATATATATTTTTTTTTTTCTTTTTGGAATTTCATTATATCATTTTGAAAATCAAATGTGTTATTTCATAATCTGTGTAATTTCCAAATAATCTCACAATCTGCTGTGTGATTTTCGTTTTTTGTTTTTTCTCCCAGTGTATCATTGTAGAATTATAAGAATAAATCTTTAATAATTAAATAAGTTTGGAAAACTTACTCAGGAATTAAACTGCTTTACTTTTTCTTCAAATAACTACTACTACTATGGTCCCCCCCCCCCCCTATAAATTTAAGAAGTTTCCAGTGCAGAATTATAGATGCCTTTATAAATGGTAAATGAAAATTATTGGATATTTTTTCCTCGTTGGTATTAGCTATTGTTATGTTATATTTAATATGTTTTATGATTAAGATTATTTAATATGTTTTATGTTTAACGAGGTGTTTAAAATGATGATAGTGTAAAATGTTTACATTTGTTATAATTTTTGGATAAAAAAAAATACCTCTGAAGTCATCTTTTTTTTATTATAAATGGTCCTCCTAAGTCCTCTTTTGAACTGTAAATGGTCCTCTTTTACCCTTTTCGGTAGCTAAAATATGTTGGGAGCCCTGCATATTCGGTAATTTGAGACAAGCCTTTATTTCTGTTTCTTGGTGTGATTCATTTTTGCCTTTAAAATCATTATAGTAAAAGTACAACAATCAAGTGACTATCACCAAAACTTTGCTTCTCATATGCCTAGCGGTCATTCTCAATCACAATTATTTATTCGAATAAAACTGCATTAAAAAGTAATTTTTTTTTTTTTTTTTTTTTTTTCCGGGGGGGGGGGGGGACGACTATTGTTTTAGAATATAATTTAGTAAGTTAAGATATTACACTAAGTTTTCATTTAACTACCGGAAAAAACAGTAACTAAACAATTCTATTATTTAATTTTCTAATATGAATTTTTTAAATTGGAGGCTTTTTATTTTGGGTTGACATTTTATTTAAAAACTAACAGAAACCAACCACGCGTTGCTGTGGTTTTAGTAGGCTTTACCCATTTCCCTATTTGCAGTAATTGTTTCGTTCCTTAGGAACGGTTATTATATTCGTTTCTTAAAAATTTTTCGGTACAGCTTCAGTATAAGACTCTCCCCCTGGCGGCATTTAAACTTTCGTTGTCATTTTGTCGATGAATTAAAGAGGCTGTCGCAATTGCGTAAGTAAAGATCTTGGCGAGAGTTACTTAGTTGCACTATATTTGTACCAAGATTTTTCAGAGCCATTTTTCTTTTTGTTATAAAATATATTTTACAATTTGTATCAACTAAATCAGAGTTAAATAATACTTTTTTTTTTTTTTTCAATATGCTTGGTAATATATTACCATTGTTCCCTTTTTATAATTATTTAGGTATTACTGTAGGATTTAGATTATTATATTATGGTTTCTTCAACAATGTGATTTGGTTGCCTAAAAATAAAAATATTTCACATTCTCATTTAAAAAAAATAAACCAATCGTAATTAAATAGTATACTTATTATTTTCAGGATGGAACTGGTTTAGGTATGGTATATAAAAATTATGTAAATATTTATTGTGAGAATAAATAAACGACATCAGAAAAAAGCTTACATTTTTGCTGAACTGTTTTCCCAGTAGCAAGAAAGCTAAATGTGGTTTTTAGGCGTGTAAGTTGAATTTAAAAAAAAAAAACTATTTTAATATCCTATCTCTCTCTCTCTATTTATATATAAAATAGTACTTCCACTGACTCACCAACGCACAGCGAAATCTACTGGAGCCAAGCCACTGACACGAAACTGGGTCAGATTATAAAACATATATATAGTGTAATCGCCCCCCTAAGAAGCGATTTTACAAAATTCGCTCCTCAAGGGAGGCAAGGAAAGTAGAACGTGATTTCATAAAATCCTTTATATTTCAATGAAAAAAAAAAAACAAAAAAAAACAGCTATCAGTAAAATGTTTGCTTTAAATTATAGCTAACACAGACACCTAAAAATGTATTTCTGGAATTTTAGAAATTTGGCCATCAAGGTGAGAAGGGACAAAATGGGATTTCACATAACCCTTCATATCTCAAACATACCATAGAAACCATTTTATTTACTTACATGTGTGAATGGGGACACAGTGAAGGAAATGATATTTTGCATTTCAAAGAAATTTTAAAATTATATTTCAATTCCAATAACCAAAGAATAATAATTTATATGCATAACTAATTAATATTGATAGTTTTGAGAGCTTTTTGTTTTTATGATTTTAAAAATATGCCCTCAAGACTACTGAGACATGAAATGACCACTTTTCATAGAATAACTCAAGTACTATAAACTGATTGCAATAGTTTTACATTTATACAAATACTAGCAGGCTTTGCCCGCTTCACTGGTCACTACATTAAAATGATTTCTTTTTAATTGAATAATTTTTGCTTTAAAATATAGTAAACACTAATATCTAAAAACCAATTTCTGAAATTTTAGAAATTCAGTCCCCAAAGGAGGGAGGAGAGAGCAAAACGTAATTTCATATTTCAAAACATGATTTCACATAATCCTACATAACTCAAACCAAGCAACAACAAAAACAGACATCCGTGAGATTTTTGTTTTAAAATATAGCGAACAGAATACCTAAAATTCAGTTTCTGAAATTTTGTAAATTCAGTGTCCAAGAGGGGCGGGGGGAGGGCAAACCGTGATTTCCACCAATTGAATAAACACTTTCATGGCGATTTTTTGCAGCACTGGGTCACGAATTTTGTAGTAAAACTTGGTTCTAGAAAGCTGACACTTCTACGATGGGGTTTCATAAAATCCCCCTTCCCCCCCCCCCCCTGGCGGGTGGCAACAAAAGCCTGTTTACGAGTATAACTCGGCTCCAAATTACTTCACGATTAAGAAACAGCACAAGAAGAGAATAGACATGTGTACAAAAAGAAAATATATATATCGATTTTCGAATTCTTGATTTTAAGGGGGAGGGGAAGAATTTTGCAAAATTTAGATATTCCAGTAAAACTCTACAAAAAATTCCACATAGAACGTAGAAGAAGAAAAATACTGCATCTTCTGGAGCATATTTCAAAAAACCCATTTTGGGTGTTTTGTGACTTTTGCTTTGGAAGGGGGATTTAAAAGAGGAGCAATTTTAGAGCCACCTTTTTGCATTAAATTTTTCGTGGGAAATCTATGGGAGCTTAAGTTCACGAATTTTGGTGTGTATTGAATATTTTCATCAAACTTTAACTGTGACGGGATTTGCTAAATTTCACAAGGGGAGTGGCGAGGGGGGAAAAATTGCAAGCGTAATTCTGTTCCAAATTATCTCAGTCCAAAAATTTTTTGGTATGTGGGCTTGCTATGTGTACACAACACTCAATATAAAGTGATTTTGCGTACAGTTACTTTCTCTCCCTTTGGGATCGGGAAAACAAAAACACATTTCAAGTTGTAACCCTCATTTAAAATATCTCAAAAAAGCAATTTCTGAATGCATGGATTGCTTATATGTTCCTAAAAATACATTTTGCAAAGCACCTCCTTTTCCCTTTTAACGGGGGTCAGGAGCACAAAATACATATCCAAGCATAATTCTTTTCCAATTATCTCAGGAAGGTGATTTTTTTTTTTGTGTGTGTACCTAACACACACAATAAAGAAATTATCTTAGGAAATCTATATTTTGGTGTGGGTTGGCTATGTGAGTGTAACACACATTATAAAAGGATTTTGTCAAATTTTCCCTTTTCCTATTTGTTAGACGGAAGGGGGGGGGGAGGGCAAAAAATGTTTCCAAGCGTAACTTTATTTACAGTTATCTCAGGAAGTCTTTTTTTTTTTTTTTTTTTTTGTTATGGAGCTGTAACATATATACAGAATATGCACTATAGGGAGATTTTAGGAAAGATCCCCTTTCACTCTTTGGGGTCTGATGGGTAAAAAACATGTTTCGACTTGTAAATCTGCTCTAAATTATGTAAGAAAGGTGATTTTTTTTTGTGTGTGTGTGTTGGTTATGTGTACCCAATACCCACTATAATGAAATTTCGCAAAATTTCTCCGCTTTGGTGGGGAGGGTATAAACTGAAATTTTAATCAATTTCAATGAATTGTTTTATATTGTTTTGATTTTATGAGATTTTTTTAGTATTAATAAGTTAAATGTAATTTTGGGACTTCATTTCAATATAGTGAGCAGCGAAGCCTGCTAGTTTCCTTTAAATTCCTCAGTAAGGGGCCCATTTTTGAGTTCTAGCCGAGGGCCCCCAAAGGAGCCAGTTTGGGACTGGCCTACTATTAATTATTATTTCATAATTTGAATAGTCATTTTATGATTTTTCATTCGTCGCACATATCTTTGCTTTTTGTGCAGGTATACTAACTTAAATCAAGTTTAATAACAATAAATATTATAATACTTTACCTTCGAGACCTTTGTCAACATATAATAGGAAATTAATCTGTTATCTGAAAGTTTCTCTATCTCGAAGTTTTTCTCACTAGAACACTAAACGTTAATAAATGAGGGATAGGCTTTAAATTTAAAACTCTCAGAAGAATTGTTTAAGTTAGTTGTCTATATTAATTTAGAAGTGAAATAATCGGCTAATAATATTTTGCAAAATTAATTCGGGCGTTAACAGGTTAAACAAGCATATTCGTTCATACGGACTGCTTCCCGTGTTGCGAGAACAGGCCAGAGGAGAAACCATGGCGAATCAACTGTGCCCATCACAATTACCAAGTGCCCCTCCAATCCTCATGCAAAAGAAGAGGCCTAGCTTGGCCAAAAATGGCTGAGGTTATTTAACTATGGTGGAAGGCTTCCTACTTCCTGCCGAAGGATGGTCGACAGACCTACTGCTGAACGAGAACATTGAAGTTGAAGGTAGATAATTTGGCTGAATGAATCACAATTAACTAATAATACGAGTAAGAAGGAACCAAAATAAAATAGATGAATAGGAATGCCCACCTCCCATCACGAGAAGTAGTAACAGCAAATATACACACTAACATACTGATTTTTTATAGTTTTTCAATATTTGTATTTGGCTGACTGGTGCCGGGAAAAATATAACCTGCTTCAATAAGCATTGCTAAAAAAAATAATAATGCAATGTTTGAAAAGAAATAAGCCACTAGTCTGTTAAAAAAAAGAATCATCATAGCTTAAAAAAATAAATAAATAAAAATAAAAATGTTAAAAAATAGAAAAAAGCGCCAGACGGGCTCCTGAAGCATTGGGGGCCGTTGCCACAAGTTCTTATGAATTTGTCATAAGTTGAAAGCATTGTGCAATCATGATTAAACTAAGACTGTTCATTTAAGATGCACCCATTACATTTGAAAAATGAATTAATATTTAATAACAGGAGACTTGGCATTGGAATATTAAAACCTAATAAACTACTACGTCAAAAACGCGAAAAGAAAAATATTTGCGATGCATACAGCTGCTTTGGTAGCCTTTAGCGTACTGTCTTTAGTGCAAAAGAATTCAGTGCAAAAGAATTTCTTTTTGCACTGAAGACGGTACACTTAAGGCTACCGAAATAGCTGTATGCATCGCAAATATTTTTATTTTGGTGTTTCTGTTTTGTAGTTTATTTGGGTTTTGAATTAATATTTGTTTCAATTTCATCACAAATATAAGACATAGTGATTTTTTGCTTGTTCAAAATTCATAGGAGACTGACATTCAATTGACTTGTTTAAAATTAGAGCTGGAATTTGTTTAACGAGAACAGCTTCCATCAGACAATATGAAATTTCACTTTTCAATTCGACCAATCTGTTGATTAGGTCTTTGAACAATTTTATGCCATTAGGTTTTAGAAAAAAACCTGCATTCCTTGTTTGAAATATTTGTTGAAGTAAGCAAAAGTCCTCACTGACGAATGCTGTTAACAGTTTGTTGTTTCACAAAAAACTATCTTTCACAGAATTGAATTGAAATGATGCTATTTTCTTTGAAAATGAAACCAAGTCATGGGTGATAATATAACACCCATTTCTATAGGAAATCGATCCCCGACACTGTTTTCGGTAAAACTTTGTATATGAAGTCTGAGATTTCTCTCATTTTCAAGAATTATTTGCAAGAATGTACACCAATTTAAATTCCATTCTACTAGAACAGGATTTGGCTTGTCCTTTTGTTGATAAATTTTATCCAACCAGTCATTGTTTGGAATTTCACAAGACAGTTCATCGTTATTAGACTGTTCGTTTTTATCAGAAGTTGTCAGTTCATTATTATGATTTGAAGATGACTGATCATTATTATAATTTGAAGATGAACGTTCATTAGATGAAAGTTCAATATTATCACAAGAGGGTTGTTCAAAATCCAATCTAGACTTTTTCAAGGGTCGAGAAACACAAATTATATGATGAAAGATAAGACTTATTCTTGCATGCTTTACCAAAGGGTCCACAGCAATCCCGTGAGTAAAAAGTTCATTCGTAGGTTTACCCATAGTGTACATGGAGCCGTGATCTAATTCTATAACTGTAGAAGGTGTGTTTGGTTTTTAAAATTTGATTTTTCTTTGCGCACTAAAACTTAGCACGGTAATAGGGAAAGTATCGTTCAGACTGAATTCGTTGTCTTTATATTGGGAAATGTAGCTATCTCCATTAGGATACAAATTTAACAAAACATAGTTGCAGGCACATCCAACATGTTTTTCCACAATGTTTTTAAGTTCCATTATGATTGGAGTCAGTGGTTGAGCAGCAATGTGAGCACCACTGAATGCATAGACCAAGTTGTCATCACTAGAGCTTCTCCAGTACAGGCTCACGGGCGTAGCGAGGGGGTGTACTTGCACCCCCCTAGATTACAGACATAAAAATGAAAATTTACATTACATACAGTGGCTGATAAAATTTTGAAATGGTATGTTTTTCTGTCCTAACATTTTGTTTAACAAAATTTCTTAATAATGTAAATCAGCAATTTTTCCCTCTTTAAAGCTTAACGAAATGCAAACTCATAATCGCAATTTTTAGCCAACTTTTAATTTTTGTCAAAATTGGCTAATTAAGATTATTTTTAAAAAAATTTTATACAGAAAAAAAAAAAAAAAAACATCAGAAGCAAAGGTGTAGTGCTATATGGGCCCATGGGTCTCGAGCCTCCACCCCCTTCCTATAATTTCTAAGATGATGCTCTCTCTTTTACTCTAAGCTACACAAAGTTTAAAACTTCAGATTGTTAATAATAAAAATATATATATATATATAATTTTTAATGCAACATTATTTCCCTTCGGCTGGTTATTTTTCCTGTAAATTTGGCTTTTTAAGATTCTTTTTTGTAAACAAACTAAAAAAAGTTGCTTCCTCTTCAATTTTTCATGAAAATTAAGTGATAGACACACATACACACAACAGAAAAAAAAACTATTCTTTTCCTATCACAACAAAACAGCAATAAATTATGTCTACGAAAGTGATGTGGACCCTAGGGCATGGAGAGTGTACATTATATCCTGAAATGGTCAAGTATCAGATTGCAGCATTTTAAGGAAAATTAGACAAACCTCGCTGCAAGGGTCCTCCTCAACTGATTACCGATGACAATGAACAAAAGATATAATTACAATAATTTTACCTTACTTAAATCCTTACTAAGTCCGAGCTTACTAAGTACTAAGCTCAGACTTAGTAAGGATTTAAGTAAGGTAAAATAAAGCTCGGACTTAGTAAGGATTTAAGTAAGGTAAAATTATTGTAATTATATTAATAATCCTTTCTTCAACATCTTTGTAAAGAACAAAAGATATCTTTTTCTATGAATTTGAGTGTGTCAGTGTGAATGAAAGAGATCTTCAAAATGTCGTACTTTGTTACCGTAATGACAATGACCATTGAATAGTGACCAGATTAATCAGATACCAGAAAGAATTAGCTTCAGAAAAACTGTCGTTAAGTTTAAAGTTAAACATGCATAATTTTTTATCAATATATGCAAATATTTAATTAAAATTTCTCAAGCTATCTAGCTATCAACATCAAATTGCGACAATTTTTCAAAGTGTAGCACCATACAGTACATATTTGACCGTTTTTATTTATATACTACTAGCAGGCTTTGCCCGCTTCGCTGGTCACTATATTTAAAGGAAACTCTTTTCTATATAGTTTTATGAAAAAAAGAGAAAATAATAATACTGAAATCGCCCAAAAGTTCGCTTTGGGTTCCCGCTACCTTCGGCAGCGCCTTGTTCGTCCTCGCATTCTGCGATACCTGTCCCTATTGCCTGCGACAATGACTTACCCGTGGGCTTCCATTTAGGTGCTTATCATATATGACAATTTCGATACGGACAGTATCGAAAATTTTGAAGTAGCCCTTTATATTTGAATCCTAGTTATATATGAGCAACATTATACGTGATGTACATAATATTTGCTTTCAAGTTATTCTCTATATTTATTTGATTTAATCGATCAACCATAGAATGACAGCAATTTCAAGCCAAATATAATATTACAATATGCTATGATCGGCTACTTCTATCGCATGAGGCAATTATTATTATTTTGTGGTTATATATACTTCATGCTTAGTTAATAGTAGTTGATATATAGAAAAATAAATAAATTAATATGTAAACTTGATCATGGTACAGCCTTAATGCCCTTGGCGACTTTTAAATTTTTGTTGCCGTTTTAGACCAAAATATAATTTACGCGATTATTGTTCCTATACGTAAGCGAAATGTGACGTCACTGACCATCCGTGGATGCAAGAAAATGATTTCCTATGTTAATCGCCCATTGGATTTTTTGTAAAAAATGATTAAAAATCGAAGAAAATTATTTCCCGATTTTAATCCCCATATTTGGGTACATATATGTATTAGTTATCATGTGCATGTGTTAGATTGAGTTATTTTGCTGTCAAATTGACAAAATTTTAATTTTAAATTTCAAAACTCTGTCGTTCTTGGCGCTTATTGTATTTGGTGATCAAAAACGTAATACAAAAATATACATGCCAGATGTATATTTTCGTAATATGCATTCTACGAAATATTGTTTCATATTATTCATTACTGTCTTAAAATAAGTTGTTAAAATTACCATGATTTTTGAAAGGAATTAAATTATGTTCGCCAAATAATTTGGCGATATTTTTTTTACCAAGGATGACCGATATCAAATCAATTCCGCTACAGCATATTAGTATCTTATATTAGATACTTTATTTAGACATTTGAAAACAAATTTGACTTCAAATTATGATAGAATATTTATCATTTCCCTTTTAATCAGTATATTAGTTGGATATTGTGTAAATATCATCCTTTGAAATGAAATGTTTGTGTTTTCAATCGAATATGGAAGTTCGGCATTTTTTTTTCTAGAGTTTTGAAATTAAAAATTCAAATTTTGTCAATTTTACAACAAAAATAACTTAATCTAATGCATGGACATGATAACTAATACATATCTATACCTAAATACGGAGATTAAAATCGGGAAATATTTTTCCTCGATTTTTAAGGATTTTTTACAAAAAATCCAATGGGCGTTTAACATAGGAAATATTTTTCTTACATCCACGAACGGCCAGTGACGTCATCACTTCGCTTGCGTATTTCTTTCTATCTTTTCCTTGGCGAAAAATGTCCGATCTACTTCAGCATCAAAATTATAAAAAATTGTCAAGAATTATCAATAAGAAAATACCTTTAATATATTGCTGAATTAGCGTTCATGCCAAGCGTGTTTCATCCGCCATAAAAAAAAAAGAAAAAAAATCTGAAGTTGAGGTATATAAAAAAATGCTGTGAAATAAAATTCAGAAGAAATATGTTAGATTTGTAATATTACTATTTTATTTTAAAATTATAAAGTGTCATTTTCTCATCGACCAATTTAACATTTAGTAATTTCTTATTTTTCGCGTGAAAGCATATTTCATTTTATGCTGAAAACAATCAATAAATATATCTCGCCAACTTTTTTTGGCTACAATTAAAAATTTAAATGGCTTATATTAAGTCAATATAAGTCAATAAGTTTATTATTTTCATATTTTAATTAATTTTAAAGATTTTTTTCAATTTTTTTTTTCCTAAACCATCCCTGACCTATAAGGAAAAAAACAAAAAAAGAATGATCGAAATCGGTCAAGCCGTTTACGATTTTATAAATAACATACAGACAAACATTCATTTTTATATATATAGAAGAAAAAATAATTTTTGTTTTGACTAAGATTACTGCATAAAATTATTTTAGTTTATGAGAAATAAATTTGAATTTGTTTAAATTTGTTAATGAAATGGTGGGCATTTAATCACAAAAATATCATTAACTTATATTAATAAAGAGAGTTAAATGAGAAAAATTAAAAATGTATGGAGAAAGAAAGAATGGAAATCAAAATTCTATAAATTTTACTTTTTTATGATACATAGTGTAGTTAATTTAAGATAGTTTAAAAAAAAAAAAAAAGAAAAAGAAAAAAAAGAAATACTTCATAGATTATGTACATTTGTATAATGTATCACTATATTTTGTGCTGTTTAAA
This sequence comes from Salticus scenicus, assembly GCA_963930645.1. Lineage (NCBI taxonomy): Eukaryota > Metazoa > Arthropoda > Arachnida > Araneae > Salticidae > Salticus > Salticus scenicus. The sequence continues at coordinate 8,297,009 of OZ005651.1, read as the reverse complement.
GAATTAAATTAGTCTTTAAAGAGATACCTCTCATAGATTATAATGTAATAGTTTACTTTTATCAGTTCTTTCAGACAAACCGGCACGGTAGTTCTATTTATTCCATTTTCAATAGGGAATATGCTATAATAAACATGATTCTTATCTATCAGGTTATAAATGCATTCAAAAATTATATAGTGAAATTAGAACGCATCACGAGCAATATGTATGTGTTATATTCTTAGATGTTTTTTATCAGTATGTCGTTGTTCTTGCTTATACACTATTTATTTCTTATACGAGTAATATAGCCCTTAAAATTATTTACTTTTTATTGATTTGAGTGTAATATTGTATTATAATGTCCTTATAAGTTGAATTATTTTTTCTTTCATAAAAATTAATGAATCCTAGAAAAATAATAGCCTTTGAGTTAAAAAAAAAAAAAAAAAAGCAGATGTAAACTCTGCGTATACTTTGCAATATTACAATAATTCTTTTGATTGCATTCTTGATACAGTAAAGCCCCATTTATATGTCTTTCGTTTATACATCTTTTACATTTATACGTCCTTTTAGTGAAGTCAGATTCATTCCTATTAATTTTAATGCAAAAATTCCTCGTTTATATGCCGCCAATATCGGTTATAAGTCTTTTCCACTTTACTAAAATTCGCAGAATTTCTTGACCTGTCATTTTCCCTCCTAAATAAGACAGATTTTTCTTAGAAAGCATCTTGGAGGAACACAGGAAAGGACGAAGAATACCGATCAAAGAATAAATTGAATTCACAGTAGAAATTTTAATACTCATAGACAAGTAGCAAATGAGGCGAATGTTAAAGATTTTTAATATTATTAAATAACTATCTGTATGGACGTAAATCATATACTTATTATGTATAATTACTATTCAAAATGTGTTCATATGAGTCTTGAGAAATGTAATATAATACTCAATATATAATATAGGTAACACAGTTATGCAGTCAGTCATGCATTAATAGTATGATTATTCTCACTTTTTATAAAAAATCTTTTTTTTTTTTTTATTAATTACTGTCTTAAAAAAAGTTATAATACACATTTACTAACTTAAGAAACTTTATTAATTAGTATTTTCACATAAATTTTGTTTAAGTGTTAATTTGTAGTAATCAAAGTGTTAAAATTAAAATTTCGATTATACATTTTTTCATTTACACGTCCTTTTACGCCAGTTCCTTGAAAGACGTATAAACGGTGCTTTACTGTATTTTATTAAGTTTAAAATTGCCTTAAACAAGTATTTTACACCTTCAGTGCGGGGACAAATGTTTATCGTATGTGGAACGGTTATATTTCAGAGAAATTTTGACCATCAAATAAATCTTAAATAAATAACTGTACTTAGTATAGGTGGACACTTATTCCATATTTCTTCCCATAAATTTCTATAATAGATCATGGTATACTTATGATAAGAGCAATAAACTCAGTCAGTGGTCAGGTTTGACTGGAAATTTAAATGCCTCACCACTAGGATACCTTTCCCTTCCTTTCAATAGATTTCCTTTATCTTAATTTTCTGTATATTTTTATTGATGTGGTTCATACTTTACTTTTCCTCTAGATAATACAATTCCTTTAGTTTTCCTCTAGATAATACAAGTTTATGTGGGATATTACTCTGTTCTTTTCATTGCCAGTTTTTAAAATAGAATGTTGAGATTCAATAATATTCATACCAGTATCACTGGTGAAATTTTAAAACTAAGCTGACTTGTTTATGATGAAAGTAATCCTTATATTTTCAAAATATCTCTTATTTTCACCGGGTCCATTAGTTATCAACTTGGATGCTATATAACGTGTGCCAATAAATCACCAAATATTTATCCCAGATAACTGTGTCGGAAAATAATAGATTAGGACACTAACCACTTGTTTGGTTTCAATAAAAAGTTAGTAGCATACCTACATGATACAGATTTAAAATATTGGATTTAAAATATCTGTTAATATTTTTTCTTGTGTTATGCTAACATTATTCAGACACAGAGAGACACATATTTTACACATATCAATTGCTAAAAATAAATTTTTTGGTTTAAGAGGATAAAATTTAACACATACCCAAATACGCTTAGAATATATTGTTAAAATATAACAATGTAAAATCCAGAGAAAAAAATAAATTAATTATCAGGGAGTATTAAAAAATTTAATTAAATCAAATTTTTAAATTTAATTAAAATATTTTCAGGAAATTTTAATATATTTAATATTGTTTATTTTAATACACATGTATGGTTTTCTTTTTTTTTTTTTTTTTTTTTTTTAATGAAATTCTAAGACGACAATTTGCAATGAAGATTCATAAAGTCCAAAATTTTTGCAAGTTCGACCTGAGTCCCTCCAATAATTTGGAAAATTCTACGCCTATGGTCAGAAAGAAAATCGACAGTTTCCAAAGTTTAAAATATAAGTGCAAGTTGCCTAGAATATAAATATGACAATAAAATTTTAATTTACTTTGAAAATTCCCTGGAAAATCTCCCAATTTTCAATCGAATTTACAGATTTTTGGGCTCTGAACTTATCACTATTTATAACTACTTATTAATTTTTGTTACAATTGGATTAAAATTTGAAATTCATAAAAAAAAAAAACTAATTTTTCAAAAGTTTTTGTACTTTAGTGTAATAAACCACACAATTTATTCGAAACCTTGAAAGTAGAGTTGAATACTTGTAAACTGTAACATTTTAAAATATCAAAGCAAATTTTGCCTGAGAAGAAGAAGAAGAAAAAAAATTGCATTTCAATTAATTAAAAGTACATATCAAACATATTTTTATCACTTATCTAAAAAACGTCCCTATTAAATCAGCGTTCTAAAAAAAATAAAAAGCATTGAAATCACAGAAAAACACAGACTGTAAACTTAAAAAATTGTCTTTTTGGAGGGCGGAGGAGGGGACAGGAATGTTAAAAAAAGATATTTTTAGAAAAACCTGTCATGCCCAAACTTATACACACCCCAGTGATCACCATTACCAATAACAATTATTTCTTTCTCTGTTATCACAAAAAATATTTTTTACATACAAGTTTGGGACTGAAAATTTTTGCACCCCCCTAGATCAGATGCTGGCTACGCTACGCCCATGTACAGGCTGGCTCATCAGGCATTTTGTTTCCCACTCAGCGATTGTTGCCCACGCGGTCCGAATTTCAAGTGTTATCAAATCACATAAAATGGGGGGTTTTGCAGCTTAAATTTGCTCAAATCATACCAGAACAGCTTTTAGAACGTTTAGATTTCCAACAGATGCAGAAAGGCGAAGGAAATGGGCTATTAATTGTCCAAAAGAAAATTGTACGCTTAACTTTCAATCGCAAATATGAAGTGTAATTATGATATGTTTTCTTGCATTTTTTGTATCAATTATTTGTTTCTATTGCTGTTTGATTATCTAAATGTTGTATTTTACAACCTACACTACTTTTCAACGTGTATAAATATTAAAATTAACTAATTTAACAGTTGCAGTGATGGCTACTTTTTACAAGGGTTATAAGAAAATTTCGCCAAATATTACCACCAAACTTATCAAGTGCAAACAATAATTCGCCCTTCTGTATAGGCAAACTCGCCATTTTAGGATATAAAGACACTGAGTAATAAGTCTGCAACTAAACGTCGCCAAGTTATATTTCTGCTGGGCACCAATGATCAGCTGTGAGTCAGCTCGTATTATACGAGCTTTAATCATCACCAAATGCCAGCACTTGTCATTTCGGCAAAACATCTTTTGGAAAAAAATGCGACTTGCAAAAGCAGGAACAGGAAGCAGAATGAATATTATCACCCCCAACTCGTGACGTCAAACCCACACTCACAATTGATAAGAAATAACCAATGACCAACCTCTGATGTCAACTGCGGGAAACCAATAGTTGCCACATTGCCTAAAGCTGATAAGGGAATGTCATCATCCCCACCTGGCGCCTCCCGGATCTTGCCCAAACTTGTGTCTACATATTTTAATGCATGAATGAATGACGAGACAGAAAATTATAATACAAAAAATGATTTTTATTTAAAACTAATCCAAAATGGATTTACAAGAGTTTGTTTTCAAACATTAGATGTTGACATAGAATGTGATAACAAATTTTTGTTTTTTATAAAACTTTGATGTACATGCATTTCTTTAAGGACTTGTAACAATTCGCCCTGTGCATTATTAGGAACTTTCTTGTTTGTAGAAAAAATTAAATGAAAAAAATCTGCAATATTAGAGTTCTGTATTTTTTTATTTTTAAGTCACTTCGCCTGTTTCATTCCATTCCAGTTTATGGGAACTTGTCTTAAAAAATCTAAGTAATTTCAAAGCTTGTTTTTTAATTCTTGTGGGTACCAAAGTTAAAGCAAGTTGGTCAGAATAATAACAGGAGACTTGGCGTTGGAATATTAAAACTCGAATAAACGACTACGTCAGAAACGCCAAAGAAAAATATTGTCCAATATTTTTCTTTGGCGTTTCTGACGTAGTCGTTTATTCGAGTTTTAATAAGTTGGTCAGAGTCAATTTCTTGTTTAATTTGTTCAGGTTTCACAGAATCTTGTTCAGGTTTTGCAGGCTGTTGTTCAGTTTCTTCATCTGAATGTCGAATCCACGGTAGGTTGTTTTCTTGTAAATTCATTTTTCTTTGCAGTAATTCATAATAGTGCTGTACCTTTTCATAATCGGGTAAGGAACTGTTTAATATTTTAAGCAATGCTTTATCCAATTCACTTAATTGCTTTTGAGAAGGCGTGTGTTTGTTCAACGCCTCTTCAGGCACCAAAGCAAATTTTTAAGCGAATTCCATGGAAGAGTGTGCTGATGGCTGATATTAGCAGCGGAGATTAAAATTTTTAAAAATCCACCTTGTTGAACAATCAGTTTCTTTTTAGTGAATAAGAAACCTTTTTTCATTCCAATTTTTCTAAGAGTTGTTTTATATTTTGCTAGTGATCGTTTCTAAGAAGTAGGGAGAGGTACGTTACCTTTTAAAACATTCAACGTACACACACAGATAGCTTCGGCAACCCTTCTACAAAAGTAACATCGGGTATTTCGTCATATGAAGTTTGATAAATATCGTAAAACCAAACCACTTTGTCTATGACAAGATGAAACATTTGTTCCTTAAAATGTAAGAAATCTCTCATTTAAAAAAAAAAAAAAAAAGAAAAAACTTGCCACATCCTGTAGAACCGGCGAGAATCATAATGCAAGGATGTTGTAGATGTAAAAACTCCATGATAAATGAACACAGACACAAAATGTATACTGTTTAAAAAGTATTTATTGATAAAAATTAGCATACACACGAAATCTTTTGGCAACAAAATTATGGACTTTATGTTTGTTACAGATATGCTTGGTTACAAACATAGACAAAAAATCTTTCAGGGTTTTTCCCCTGCATCTACAATATAAGTAATAAACACAAAATTGGCCACATACGGCAGTTATAGCACTCTGAAGCATCAGAGGATTATAGTTCACATGTGAAAATCGGGATGCAAAGTTCAGGATAGGTCCTTTAAAATAACTGGGGTCGTTTCCATATGAATCAAAGAATTCAACTTCATCATCAGATTGCATGAAGAAGGCTAACCAGTGGGTTCCGGGTTCAGACGAATCGTCTGTGTTACATATGAAGCAAGCAGGATAACGTACAACCACATCGGGTAGATGATCACTTAGGAAAACATCTAAGAAATATTTTTGTAATTGTATCACTGGATAAAATATTCTTGATTTGTAGAGAATCCATTTTCATTAATTGGCAAAGTCACATAAAACGTGTGAGGGCTTGGTGATTTCGATAATGTTTTCAAATTCTGCATACACAAAGACAGAGATGGTGGATTGTAACACCGTAGCAAATTTTATCTCAATTCTTAAATTTCCTTGTTGTTGTAAGTTGAGATGGGGACCGTCACACAAATGAGGACTTAGATCAAAAGCATACAAGGTATGACCATCTACGAAATCTTCTCGTGAAATATAATTTCCAGCATCATGATTGAAATCTGAGAATAATCGATGATAAGCTCTTGTATAGTTTTTATCTTGAAAATTCAATTCCAAAGGTTTGCTAGGAACAGGTTGACCGTCCATATACACACTTAAAAAGTTAACATTGTAGTGATGAAAGTAAAAAGGGGTAAAAATCATATTTACCACTCATGGCAGTATTATCTAACAATCCAATTATGACACGTTCTGGTATAGCACCCAAAAGTACATTATCTTACATAAAAGAAAAGACATACTTGAAGCAGGTATTTTGTAAGTCTTGCATAAAACTCGATCGATGGGATATTTTGCAGAATTTTTTCCTAAGCTTTAGCACGTCCTAATAAAACTCCGGGATTCACTTTCACTTTGCGAATAAATAGTGAGGCATGTTGTAAAACGACGTATATTTTTTTTCCTGTCCAGGCACTTGCTTTGCCATTAAACAAAACTGAGGAGTGCTTCGAATCATTTTATTTTTCAAATCCACCATATTCAGTAAAAGTCGATTCTGTTGGAAAATGTCACAGTGAAAAGGTCCGATCATATCTAAAATTTTACTTTTCTTGGTCAGTTCATATCTTTTTAACAATCCAGGGTTTTGAGGAGCAGCTTGTGAGGGGCCGGATACGGTTAAATTCTTGTCTTTATGAAAACATTCACAGGTTAGCAAACTTTTTTTTAGCATCTTCACCGTAATTCAACAGAGTTTCGATGTAGGCACTGTATGGATAAGTGTTACTCAAAGAGGATATTAATCTTTCGTTCAAACTCACGTCGATTTGGGAAAACAATACATGAAAAAATACATTAACAGGTGCAACAGGTTCTTTATCGACTAGAGCAGATCTGTCAGCATTCACAATTTTCACTTTTAGGTACATGTGCGAGGAGGATAAATCTATGTATTTTTTACCATTACCCGCGATGTTAAATTACACAGGTCCCCCATCGCGAATATTCGCTTGAAGATGAAATTCGACGAAATGTCCTTTTTCAATAGTCGTCTGTGTAGGTTGAATCAGAAACAAGTCCAATTCGGATTTGACACAGGCAGGGGAATCTTTATGAATGAGACCCGACATGATTAAGCAAAAAATATTGTGTCTTCACTCTCTTCACTTTGGGACGAATGATGGTTTTGCTCGATTGCTTTTTTTTTTTTTATAGCGTTGTCCTGAACCAATCATTGTTTTCATTTTGTCAGTTAAATTTTTTCTAGCTTTTTTCAACTGACGTTTGGTAGCATTTTTTATTAAAATTTAACATTTAAAAACTTTTAAACAGACCAAATTTAAATTCGATTACTTAAAAAATACCTTTTATAATGCTCTGTTATGATGCTAAAGATCTTTCAGGGCGAAATCCGCCCCTTCTTCAGTAGCTACATGGTCTGTCTCTGTTGTTGAAACTGATTTTTCATCTTGCTTCTTTTTCCCGGTCTTGTTCTCCATGATGTGGCGCCACACTCGATCCAAATCGGCGCGCGACTCGTGCCCGTTACACGCCAATTTGTCTTTAACTATTTCTATGGTTTCACGGTAAAAGGCGTAATCGGGGTTGTTATAATTTGCTATTTTTCTCGTTTCGTTAAAACATAGATATAACAACATAGATATTATTTTTAACGAAACGAGAAAAATAGCAAATTATAACAACCCCGATTATGCCTTTTACCGTGAAACCATAGAAATAGTTAAAGACAAATTGGCGTGTAACGGGCAGCGTATCTCCGAACTGTTGGCGCATGCAGAACAAATTCACAATTTTTCGCCAGAGAATGCGATTTTCGCCAAATCTGGAAGTGCAAAGAGAAACTTCACGCCGCTTAACCTGTATAAATAAACATCCGACGTTTTTCTTTCTTTCTTTTTTTGTTATTAATTTTTTTTCTTCTGATTATTAATGTAGGATTTAAATCGCAAAACGAAACATATCTTGAAATTAAGAAATAGTTATCCGAATAGAGAAGTAGATAATAATAATAATGGTAATATATTAGCATTGAGATCCGATTTCATGTATAAGGCCAAAAAGTTTGTAAAAATTGTTCAAACAAATTACAAATTCTTAGTAAAATGCATGAAAAATGTTCATAAGTCCAAATCAGTAGTACGCCATTTTACATTTCAACTATTTTTGTCATTTTGTATTTAAATTTTTAAAATGTATGACTTTATAAAATATCTCTCTTACGATGCAGTGCTTGAATTTTCATAAATTATCACCTTATATTTATCTATTATGTATTTTTAAAGAGCATCTTAATCATAATAAAATAGATATTTCGTGTTAAATTTTATGGTTGAAATTCATAAAATTTTCTAAGTATAATTTCCTCCTCGGACATGTCCATTTCTCATTCTTTACCCACCCCTCCAACCCCAACATACAAAGTTATAAAATAAAACGTTAAACATTTTATTAATGCTATTCTATTTTTTTTTCAGTAATCATAAACAATCTAACTTAATATGTTATACAAATCAAAGTAATAATGATGCGCATAACCATTTTCATCCTATATTTATTGTTACTAATTTCTATTGAGAGCGAAATGTATTCATATTAAAAGGAATGAGTATGATAGAACACTCAACACAGTCGCAGACTGAAATGCCGCACCTCATAGGCTACCCTCTATCCGATTCGATAAATTTGATTTATCGTAATTAAATGACTAATTTTATTAGGATTGTTTTCGTACATTAACTTCCAACACAACTGATCCCCATATTGCAAGTTCGTGGGAAGTATTGGCCTAATTTGTTAAATGAAGGAAACACAATATTTAATTACTAAAGTTTCAAATTAAAATGTTCATATTTAATGAAGTGTACTAAAAAATATATTTTAAAATATTAGTCTGACATGTTTACGACAAAATATTGGCATAATGGACGTTTAAACGAAATTTTGCTCTATTTCGCCATGTTAAAAAGAAAACGTAAATTTTGAATAACATGTGAAGTTTACAACTTACATTGTTCCAAAGCAATATTGTCCTTATCAATGACATAAGTGATATTTAAAAACTGATGCATCCATTTTACAAACTCAATATCTGTAATACACACAGACAAGTCACATAAACCAACCACTAAAAACATAATTTTTGGATTCAGGAAACCTCAAAACATATAAATGTAACAAAAATTCAATTTCGAAAACGTGATCCGAAAACAATACTTTCGCGACCTTTTACGGATAAGATAATGTAAATTAGAATAAGAGAATAATTTTAAATTAATTAAACTTTAATTGCATTTATTACATTGATTTTTATTTATAAAAAGAAATGCTTTTATTTAATTTGGGGTAGACCTGTATATTTACTATATATTTTACAAACACAATATAGTGTACTAATTTAGCACAGAATTTAAAACACATAGCAAGACATGAAATGACCTTTCAGCAATTCCATTGTATGAATATATCTGAATTCTTTTGTGGGGTTCTGTGTAAACTTCTAATAAAGGATATACATTCTACATTGTATACGAAACATTCTTTCATGCACATAAAATAAATGTTCAATTTTTTTTTTTTTTTTTTTTTTTTTTTTTGTTTCATCCAAAAATATTAAATTGTATTTACCAGAAAATTCACACATAGACTTAATGAATTTGAATTCTTTTCTTAGTCACTGCACACGAATTACTTAATATTTCATCCGAGTCCCAATATCTATTCTTGAGGTAGGTGATAACAAACACACAGACACACACATTCAGGCAACCGCTAAAAACCTAATTTTTTGTTTCATGATATTTAAGCAAATGTAGCAAAAACTCAATTTCGAAAATCTGAATCAAAAATAAAACTTTTCTTACAATATATGGGTAAAATAAACTAAATAATGATGCGTAATAATGATAATCTGGTGTGTCACTCACACGACTTTCTTTTTCACCCTGCATTTCAATATTATAATGACAGATTGCACATTAAAGCTTAAGATCAATAGCGTAAGAATGTAAAGTTTAATGTACTTTTCAAATAATCTAAAATAGGTTTAGAAACAATTTTATTTGACGAAGAGAAAGTAAATAATAATAATAATAATAAAAATAATAATAAAACAGAATAAAATAAAATAAAATAAATGTATTTCAAGGATAATTTTAAAAGCTTTAAAATCATAATATTACAAATATACTTCTTCATTAATCTTGATAAAATAAATTTAAAGGGTTTTCTAATAAATTTTGGCATTAAATTATAGTATCTAAAAATAACGATACAAAGACTCCATTGACACATTTTTAACAATTATGATTCAGGGAGCCTCAAAACGTGTATATATAACAAAAATTCAATTTCGAAAATTTGACCCCAAAACAATACTTTCTCTACGATATATGTTGGTAAGAGAAAGTAAAATAAATAAATAAATAAATGTATTTCAAGAACAATTTTAAAAGCTTTAAAATTAGAATATTACAATTTTATTTCTTCATTAATCTTGCTAAATTAAATTTAAAGGGTGGAGGATTTCTAATAAATTTTTGCATTAAATATATTATTTAAGAATTACGATACTAAAACTCCATTGACACATTTTTAATAGTTTATTCTCTTGGGGAAAAAAAAAAAAAAAGATTGCTCGAATCCTTAACGAATCATGAATGAAGTGGAAAGAAGGGTTGCTTTGCGACAGAGAGGGTTTTGGCGCGAGCTACAAAAATTCGCCAGGTTGACCTGTATGCGCCAACATTTCGGAGATACGCTAACGGGCACGAGTCGCGCGCCGATTTGGATCGAGTGTGGCGCCACATCATGGAGAACAAGACCGGGAAAAAGAAGCAAGATGAAAAATCAGTTTCAACAACAGAGACAGACAATGTAGCTACTGAAGAAGGGGCGGATTTCGCCCTGAAAGATCTTTAGCATCGTAACAGAGCATTATAAAAGGTATTTTTTAAGTAATCGAAAGCATTTTTTATATCTTCACCGCGTGACAGGTCGTTCAGCACATCCACACCCATATGAAACAATTGTTTGCCGACAGCTTTCGCACCCGATTTAAAAAGGGGTACCGCTGCTCGAAAAAGAGATTGAAAAAATCCACCTAATCCATATCCTTTTTGTAAAGCAGCACCTTGGTAATAGTTCAAACACTACCCAACTGGTGGATGTAATAATCTTCAAAAGATTTCGCACAAAGAGTCAAATGATTTTCGACTAATGGATAAATAGTGCGGTCGATCAAATGAGGTGCAAATCATCTCTCCATCTTTTCCAGTAGCATTCACGATACGTAAAAGGGCGCCAACACGTCACCAACAATTTGAGGTTCCACAATATCCAAATAAATCATCAACTATCTGTAATGAGCACACAGATCTTCAACATAAGGACTAAAACAGTATTCTTTTTTCGTAGGTCCTTTCAATACGCAGGGTTTGAACCCTAGAACTTGAGCTAAACCTTCGTCTAAAATCACTTTCGTTTTTTCTTTCAAATTAAAACGCACTTTTTTTCGTATTGGGGTTAAAAGAGAAAGAAATTTTATTTTCAATGTCTTTAATAAGAAGTGTTTTTAAAATATCACTGACTGTTTCGTAATAACCAGGAGGAACAAGTTTACCGTTCGGCGGTTGGTTATCCATGCTGAAACCGATTAAGTTATTATTTGGGTTAATGTTAAACCAGGTATGCGGGTAAAAAAATTCTAAGAGTCCTACTTTCCACTCACCTTTCAACTCAATGGGCGTAGGTAATCTCGTAATAAAATGCGAAATTTTATTTTCTGGATAGTAGTTTAAAGAACTGTCTGAAGGTAGCGTCACGTAGAAAGACATGTTGACGAATGATTCTCAAAAGGAATGTTATCTCAATTTATAAATGAAATAAATTAGAAGCCGGTATCCATTGGTTGAATTAAGAGGGATAACCTTTATATTTCATTTTATATTCTAATTGTCCTTTTCTCTATAGCTTTTTTTTTTTTCGCCGATTGAAAAGTTCTCTTTAGGTTGGACTTTTTGAAGTTCTTGCGCGTAAAACGTTTCCCGAATAGGTTCGTTTATCAAATCTTTGATCTGGTAGCCGGGCGTTCTTCCATCCAATTGGTTTCGTATCCTTTTTCAAAAGCTAATTTTTGTTTAGATACTCAAGCAGTGTCCCCCGGTTTAAACACACAAGGATTTCTCTTTTCATTCCCCATATCCCCATACAAAGTAAACCATACATAACTTTCATTTTCCGGCATTACTTCGACCGGTGCTCTTTTAATACTCGAATGAAAAGTATGGTTATAACTATAAAGTAATTGATCTAACACATCTACGTATCGATAAGTATCACAACTGGTAAAATATTTCCACATTTTAGTTTTTAAAGTGCGGTTAAATCGTTCTACTATGCACGCTTTCGTGCTGTTGAAAGTTCTGAAAATTTTCACACCTTCGTCTTTTAGAAATTTTTGAAACTTATTATTCAAAAATTCGGTTCCTGCATCCATATTCAAACAGTTGAGTTTTCGTTCAGAGAAAATTTTTTTAAAAGCATTCACAATCTCATCACTTTTTTTAGACTTCAGAGGAATTGCCCATGCACGTTTTGAGAGGATGTCTATACAAGTTAAAATGTAGCGAAATCCATCATTAAACTTTTGAAGAGAAGTCAAAACTGCTTGCCACAGTTGATTAATTTTGGATACTATGACACGGTTCGTGTGGAATTTTTTTTGAATCGGTTTGGGAAATGAATATGCATCTAGTACTTGTAACCATTCTCAAATTTTTTTCTTTGATAACTTGCCACGTGCAGCATGGTGTAAGGCATCTACAGCTACACCTCCAAAACTTGCAACCATTTTTGTGTCTCGATAAGTTTCCTCCATGACAACATGCGTGGGAAGGCATTAGATTAGATAAATTCCCGCATCATTTAAATTGAAAATCAACATTAAACTTTCCACCTTCAGAAAAAATATAAAGAATCGAAAAGACAACACACATAACAAAATACATGCAGAACACAAAAACCCCTTCCACTTGCGATGATAACATGGTGAATACTAAATGATATTCAATCAGAAAACCTCTGTTTAAACCTAAAATAAATTCATCAGGTCATATTTCTATAGGTCAGTGGTTAAAGTACTTGAAAACTACTGTCTTATGGAAATATTTTTACTACAAGGTGTAGGGTTCAAATCCTAGTCGATCATCTTTATTTATACATTTCCTTTCATAAAATATTTTTAACAAAATCATTAATTCATATTTTTTAATTCTTATTTTTATTTAATTTATGTTTTAAATTTTATAATTAATTACTCATTATTCACAAACAATAGCAATCTTTTTTCATCCTACCACCAGTCCAAAAGACATCTTTTTAAAACCATCATTAACTTTCACAAAAATCACTCATTAATATTAATTCATTAACAACATCAATTAATACCCTCATCACATTTCACAATTAAGTCAGAGGGTGTGTCAAGCAGTGGCGCAGCGACGGGGGGGGTCCAGCGGGTCCGGACCCCCCCTATGAGCTGATATTTTTTTTCCGAAAATTTATACGTTATGCAGGGCCTGATTATTGTAGTAGCAGGCGGGGCCTGGGCCCGGACCCTGAGTAGCAGGGGGCCCTAAAACTAATTTCTTTGGTGATTATTTGATCACTATTTGTTCGGTGTTCAAAAATGTTGATCATTTTTTCAACTATTTTCACATCGTCAAGTACTGGCGGGAGTCTAAGAAAGCATGTTTGTCCCAGGCCTCATGTGAAGTTAATGAGTCCCTGGCATTACGTATAAAAATTTGACTAGAAATTTGTACAAAAATCGACATATTTTTACTTTCCAAACATACATACGTGAGGAAATTGTTGTAATCAGGCCCTGATTACCCAATAGGCAGGGCCAGATTATGGCACGGGCAAACGGGGCACTGGCCCAGGGCCTCCAAATTTAGGGATCCTCATTTACAAAAATTGAGAAGCAATGGCACAAATTATTTCAATATATGTCTATTAAAAACAAAAATTTATTAAGTTTTTCTTTCTATATTTTATTAGAGAGCTTAAATAATTATTAAATTTTGTGACTAATTTCCTAAACGTTGGCTGATCAGTGTGCTTCAGTTTTGCATTTGTCTTGAACATAAAGCTAATGATTTTGTTATGGGTTGCTAAAACAAATGGGGCAATAGAAGGTATAACTGAAGGAAAAAAATTGAAAAAATGCACTATTTTTATTTATTTATTTTTGTTTTTGAAAATGGGTCCTTTTAGCGAGCTCTTTAGAGCAGTGTAAGGGGGCCTCCAAATAGCATCAGTGCCCCCGGTCTTCAAAGTGCATAGTCGGGCCCTGCCAATAGGCACCAGAAGCATGTGCTTCCCTGGAAAATTTTGAAAAGGCCCCAAATTAAGAAAAAAATGGGCCCCGAATTGTAAGCTTGTGGTCTAAAAGCATTGTCTGATTATAAAACGTCAGTCCTACCTGACTGCACAACTATCATTTCTAGATTATATAGGATATATGCTAATAAAGCTTTTGCACATTCATTTATAATGGAATAATTTCATATATTGTGGTGAATATAGGCTTTCACCAGTTTATATCTTGGTACAAAAATCAAGTGAATTTGCTTGTCTATATTTTAAGCGAATTTACTTGTCCTGAATTCTAGGTAACTACAAAATTTAATGAAAAATTTATAAATTTTTCAAGATGTTTGTATGAGTATAGACCAAGAAGTCAGTGGGGGCCCCCAAATGGATTTGTGCTTCCCCTCAATTGTACGGTTAATCGGGCCCTGGTTGTAATTATGCCAAAAAATCCGACTGCAAAGAATTTGAAGTTTCTATATGATTTAAGGTTTCCTAAGTTCATTTTTGCCATATTTACGATGATGTATGTATTTATGTATGTGTGTGTGTGCCTGTGAGTGAACATGATAGCGTTTTTCCAATAAGCTGAAAGTGTGTACGTATGTTATAAATCATTTTAGCAACAACCCTATTGACTTTGGTGAATTTAGTCCTGTTAGTTTTTTTACAGAGACACAAAGAAAAATTCCTTATCATTATGGCCTATGGGCCCAAATTTTTTTTAAGTCAACGTCAACGTGAGTGCTTCGGAGTACCTGCAATTGGTTGCAAAAAATGCTCCATCGAAAGTATAAAAATTTTTAAGATGACTTTTTCAGAAAAAAAAAAAAGCCAAAAGGGTTTTTTAATTTAGAATTTAGACTCTAAAAATATTCCTCGCGTGAGCAGAGATTTTTCAGAGTGAAGCACCAGGAGCAAAAATAAATAAATAAATAAATAAAATGAAATGAAAATTTTAACTCTTTGCGAAATCCTAAGCGCAACAGAAAACGCTATTGCATGCGCTGACGAGACAAGTCCGGACGGCGGAAAGGAAGCGGGGGCTGAACAGGGTGTCCCAAAAAACACGGGAAACCCTTCGTTTGGAGTCCCACAATTAGTAAAAAAAAAAAGAAGGGGTGCATAAGTTTAAATAATTATAATAAAATTTAGAGAAAATCTTTAGTGAAATAAAATATAGAACGTATAGTGTCTAAATGCCTTATTCAGTAAAGGTGAAAATTTATACACAAGTTATGGGTCATTGTCGCACAAACAGTGTAGATTTTGGTGAATCTAGCATTTACAGTTTTACTAAAATGACGCAAAGAAAAATTCGTTATCATTATGGCCCATGGGCTCAAATTTTTTAAGTGCGATAGCGTCTTTGTAATGTGAGTGAACATTATAAGGTTTAAACGCATAGTACGAATGACCTGAAAGTTGATACGTACATTATAGGTCACCATAGAACGAACTTTAAAGATTTTAGTAAATTTAGCACTTGCATTTTTTTTTTTTTTTTTTTTTTTTTTTTTTTACGGGGACAAAGAAAAATTCTAATTATAGCCTTTGGGCTGAAACCATTTGAAGTACGATTGTGTCTAAATGCCTTATTCGACTGAACTAAAAATTTATATACACATTATAGATCACCATCACACGAAGAGTACAAATTTTGTATAATCTAGCACTTCTAGTTTTTTTTTTTTTTTTTTTTTTTTTACAGAGACACCACAGCGAAAATTTCTTTATCAGTGTATGGCTTATGAGCTCAAATCAAGTGTGATGGCCTTTTTCGATTGAGCTGAAAATTTGAAACTTATTATAGGTCACCGTCGCACAAACTGTATACATTTCGGTGAATTTAGCCCTTATATATTTTTACAGGGACAAAACAAAAAATTCTTTATCATTATGATCTATGGGCTCAAATTATTTGAAGTGCAATAGTGTAAAATTAAACAGTATACTATAAGGAGAAAAATACTCAAACATTGTATTATAATTTTCATTTTTGTTTATTTAACGACTTTTTTATTTGACGACTGGAGAAAGTATCCAGGAGCGGACTATATTATTCTTTTTTGAAAGAATGTTTTTCGGCAAGTTCGGGTGTAACAGTTTTCGGAAAACCTCCGTCAAAGTACTAAATTACCTTTTCAAGGAAGGTGACAAATTATTTTGAAACTGGAAACATGGGAACCTTTATATTAGCAGACTTCAAATTGGAGTTGAAATGCCTGTTTTCGATCTCTTTGCGGTAACATGTGTTGTGCGTGTGCGCTATTATTCTTCAGACAAGACGAGACCCCACACAGGTCGCCGTTGATAAGTATTCCTGAAATTTTTTCTTTGTTTGCATACACCTAGAATTTCTAAGAAAAAGGGGATTATAGACGAGGGTCAGTTTGGGAGAAGTTCAGAATCAATGAAAACATTTTAAAAGTTTCTCAGCTATAGTTACAGGTTTTGGTATTTTTTTTTTTTTTTTTTTCCCCTTCTCATTTTTCGTTTCACTTTGGTTTTTCCGTCTCACAATTTTCAATTAGAAATTTCATTCAAGTTATTTTTTATTAATTAATAATGAATTAATTACTATTTATAAACTATGAGTCACCCAGAAAAAAAAAAATTAAACACGCAAATTGTGTGAAAATTACCGAAGACTGGAATTTTTTTTTTCAACCGAAGAAGAAGAATCGCAAAAATCGCAAAAAGGGTAAGCATTTTTCTGTTCATGTTTTAAATGGTTTATAAATTCAAATTACAAATATTAAAAAAAAAATGTATCGGAGTAGGGTTAAGTTCGATTATCTTCTATAGGAATCAAAGTCTGAGTGGGATTCCCTCTGGTCTTTCTGAAGGATTCTAGTTCGTATTAATGTGAGTTTCGGAGAAAACAACGCAAACACTGTGCGGCTAGACAAATGAGCGCGACCTGGGTTCATTCAAAAGGACGATAAGTCTAGTTTTAAATGTCTTAAGTCAGTACTTAAATATATAGATTTAAATCAACAGAAAGTGTAAAAACTCAAACAAAATCCATCTCTAATTTTAGTAAATTAATCATTAATTTAAAGAAAATAAATTTATTTGCAAATATAAGATTTTCAAAATCCTGAAAGGGGTATAGGTAGTGAAACATTTAATTAAAAAAAAAAAAAAAAAAAAAAAAAAAAACCCTTACTGTTTTGGATAAATTTTTGATTTGAGCCAAAATTTATGGATGAAAGTAAATGTCTTTAAAATGACTTAATTACTTTTTTTTTTTTTTTTCCTTTCCATTGTGAGGAAAACAAACTTAACTGTAGTGTTGCACGAGATTTAAAAATTATCCTTGAGAAAAATGAGATGTAGATATAGGTTTACATTTTTTCCGTTTGGGGTTTGAACTGAATATTAAACTATTATGATATGAAGGGGGTCATTACAAATTTTTTATTTATATCTTTCTAACATAATGAATAAAGTAATTTTTGGCACATTCTTCGCCAGAAAAGAAAAAAATATGCACAGTTACTTTTTAAAATTACTGGCATAGTTATTTTTGTTCAATTACACCTAATGGATTCTAAGATATAATTTTCAATATTTATGGCGTAACAACAACACTTGTTAAGCTATATACACCAAAGTTAGACCAACAGTTGATATCATTGTTATCATTATTATTATATCGTAATTATCACTGATATAAAATTCAGCAAATTCCATGTGATAGGTTCTGGGGTAGAGCTTTCAAAAAGTATGGTAAAAAACGGCATAGAATCGCCAACTATTATTTCATAATCTTATCTATTCCATTTTTTTGAAAGATACACAAACTTAAAGAGGGTAGGGGGCATTCCCACCAGGGGGGAGGGAGGAAGCATTGCTCCTACATATACAATTTTTTCACCAACTGACTATCAGTGTTGCTTTTTTCTTTTTATTTCATAATGATTAATAAATAATAAATCTCTTTACGTACATTTATACGTAATTTTGTCCTATACCACCATGTTAAAAATTTAGAAAAAGTGGGATGATAACGTCACATGTTAGACAATTTCCCCCAAAATTTGATAGGCACTAATTTATGTCAAATTGCAACTATATGTCAAACTTTCTGAAATTCTGTACTGTAGTTTCTGAAAAACATTTGCCACAAAATTTTGTCACACACAGACATTTTCCAAAAATGCTCAAATCGTGCTCTAGACTTCTCAAAACGTGCAAATCCATCGAAAACGCGAACACTGTCAAAATTTTTCCCGAATCTAATATTTTCTTCTATTACATATCGAAGAAAGTAAAAATAAAACAATGAGACGATTTTTTAAAATATTTTTGGTCCATTTGCAGAGATTTCTTCTACATTTTGCATTTGAATCAATATGTTAATTTTATTTCGAAATTTGAGGATATAACTTTGAATCGTGTTGTTAGAGTAATCCCTTTTTAATAAGAAAAAATGCGATTTGCAAAAATCTAAAAGTAACTCGAAAAGTATTTTTTCCTTATTATTTAATTTAATTATTATAATTATATTAGGTATGGTAGGTTTTTCAGATGGGGTTGCACATGGCAACCTGAAACTAGTGTGCTGGGGCCACCACAAGACTTTCTTCTATATTTTCCTATACAAATTCACTAAGGAGAAATAATTTATTAAAATTATTATTTATTAAAATTATTTAACATGATGAATGCAAATGATTTTCATCTTATAGAAAACAAACACTAAATATCCAGATAAGACAGTTTTATTGTGTATAAATAACATCTTAAAAATACGTTTTTATAATGGTTATCTCACATATCCAGTTTCGTACAGTTGTATGCCATACAAGTTGAGATATAGCCTTCCGGTTTCGAGGAAATTTCCAGTATATCAGCGCCATCTATTAGCCTATAAGCATCCAACTTGAATCAACATAATGCCTCATAATGGCCTTTTCACATATCAAGTCTTATTTGATGATACGCAACAGATCCTGAGATATAGTTGTTCATTAAATTGCAGAAATCGCTGTGTAGCAACGCCACCTATTGAGCGGTTGACATCAAAAGTTGATAGTTACTAACTTATGTCAAGGTGCATCTACATATAAACTTATATGCAGTTCTGTTCAGTAGTTCCTGAGATAAAGCCTTCTTTTAAATTGCAGAAATTGCTGTATAGCAGCGCCACCTGTTGGCCGATAAGCATTCAAATAAAATTAGCACAATGTCACATAATGATATTCTTACATATCAAGTTTTGTTTGCGTATGCGCAACAGAACCTGAGATATAGCCCTCCCCCCCCCTTAAATTCCGGAAATCGTTGTTTAGCAGTGCCACCTGTTGAGCGGTTGACACCAAAAGTTGATAGGCACTAATTTAGGTCAGGTACATCTAAATTTATATGCAATTCTGAGCAGAAATTCCGGAGATACAGCCACAAAAGTTTTACCTCTCAAACACACACACACACAGAAAGACATACGGGCAGACAAACATTTTCTAAAAATGGTAAAATCGTGTTCTAGACCTCTTAAAACGTGTAAATCCACCGGAAGTCGAAGTTTTTACGAATCTAATACTTTCTTCTATTGAATATACCTTTTCATAATGGTTATCTCACATATCAAGTTTCGTACAGTTGTATCCTATACAAGTTGAGATATAGCCTTTTCGTTTTCGAGGGAATTTCCAGTACAGCAGCGCCATCTATTGGCCTATAAGAATACAACTTGAATCAACATAATGTATCATAATGGCCGTCTCACATATCAAGTTTTGTTTGATACGCAACAGAACCTGAGATATAGCCGTTTATTAAATTACAGAAATCGCTGTATAGCAACACCACCTGTTGAGCAGTTGACACCAAAAGTTGATAGGTGCTAACTTATGTTAAAGTACATCTACATATAAATTTATATGCAATTCTATCCAGTACTTCCGGAAATATAGCCTTCCTTTAAATTGCAGAAATCGCTGCATAGCACCACCACTTGTCGGCCGATAAGCATTCAAATTGAATCAGCATGTCTCATAATGACTTTCTTACATATCACGTTTTATTTGTGTATACGCAATAGAACCTGAGATATAACCTCCCCTTAAATTGCAGAAATCGCTGTATAGCAGCGCCAGCTGTTGCGCGGTTAACCCTTTCAGGCGCAGTGTTCCCGCTGATGGAACACCTAATTTTAATTCTCAAGTGCAAAAACTCATCCCGGAATTTTTTTAGGAAAAATTTACATTTATATCATAGCAGAAAAATCCTTATTTTTTTAACCTGAAATTTTAAAATTTCTATTATTTTAATTTTGTTCGTGATTTCCGGTGGCAGTGTAATTTAAATAATCCGAATCACCCTGCGCCGTAAAGGGTTAACACCAAAAGTTGATAGACACTAACTTAGGTCAAGGTACATCTACATATAAATTTATATGCAATTCTGAGCAGTAGTTCCGGAGATACAGTTGCCACAATAGTTTTGTCACACACACAGACAGACGGACAGACATATATTTTCTAAAAATGGTAAAATCATGTTCTAGATCTCTTAAATTATGTAAATCCGTCGAAAACCGGAAGTCGAAAATTTTTACGAATCCAATACTTTCTTCTATTGAATATACAAGAAAGTATAAAAGGGAATTGAACCAAAAAATTTTTATAAATGAAGTGAAAAAATTGTTGCCTGTATCAGTCTCATAGACTAAAAATACAAAAAGCTGTCAAATATATCCAATTTCCGAATAAACTTCGTACCAGATTTTTATATTAATGAGCCTTATTAAATAAAATCATACAAAAAACCGATCAATGATTTCTATAAAAAATAATTGTAATTTTAATAATTTAAATGATGGCAGCTATGAAAAATGCACATATAGGGCCCGATTTAGACAACCTAAGGCCCTAGGGTAACCTTTTATTGGTAGCCACGCTTGCAGTGGCATAAAAGCTCTTTAGGATGCAGAATACCTGCATACGATTCTAAGTGTGCCCCTTAAGGAAGAGGGGCCCAGGGCAACTGCCCACTTGCCTTGTAGTTAGTCAGGCCATATATATAAAACAGGTTTCAAATGGCCCTTCATGCCTCTTACTTTTTTTTTTCCTCTTTGGACCCCCCCTACGGAAATTTTCTGGCTGCGCTACTGGTGTCAAGGTCGACGCCAACTCGTCTAGACCCCTTAGGAAATGGTGTGGCTCCCACATGGCTTGCCGGTGCACTAGTGCACCAGTCACCTGTGCTTCAACCGGTGTTTTCTACCTACAAATAGCGACCATCAAAGCAGGCGTAGTTAGTGAGAGTATAATTTTTGAATACTAGCATTTTCATATGGGTGAAAGCCGTTAATCTTTGTAATTTGCTCAAATCTGTCATCAAACTTGTATTTTTATAATCCAATCCCTTTAAATGTAAAGTGTTAGCTTTTCAGCGATGTCATATAAGAATAATTTCGTGTTTTAAACCGTATTTTAAATCAGATCAGAATTTTTTACTTGTCTATATAGCATTTTTAATGGTCTGGGATGGGGAGGGGCTGAAGAGGGTTCAATTTGCATGTACTAAAAAAAAAAAAAAAAAAGCAAAATTTTATAAAAGTAGTCTAAATGAAAACAACTTTTTTGCATTATGATTTATATATCTATTTTATTTATTTTTTAACTTTTAATTAAAAGTAATTAAATCATGAAGTGTTCAACTTTTCAAAATATTGCACATAAAATATGTTTTGTTGAGGCTTTATTAATAAAAATGATTTATTTTTAACAATTTTTGTTTGAACTCCCTTTTGTGTGTGTGTGTGTGCACTTGAAAAAAATATTTTTTGAGAAACTAGTTTCAACTGAAAATGCGATTCCCCCCCCCCCTCCCCCCAAGGCTTAAAAAAAAAAAAAAAAAAAAAAAATAGTGGCACCAGATCTCCTCACACCGTGCTAAAACTAAAGTATTCAATAGATGCTGAGATACAGCCACTTTGTAAAATAGATACAGTTCTTGAAGCGCCACCAGTTGTCCAATAAGTACCTAATATGAAGCGCCCAGGTTACAGCACTGATGCAGGCAGTAGAAATCCCAACTATATAGAGTGCGGGTGAGGAAAGCAGCAGAAAGCCAAAGCAAGATTTTAAGCGATTTTTTATTATTATTCATAAAGTTAGACATAAATAATAAATCCCTATTTTTTTATTATTATTATTATTGAAAATTCACTTAAATATGGTAACCAATGAAGTGGGAAGTAAAGTTTGCTAGTATATAAGTTCAGCTTATCATTTTTCGATTATATATGTAAACTAATCTAATCTCTATTACTTTCTGAATGAATCTTTGGCTAATTTTATATTTATTTTCTTACAGGTTAATCTTACAACTAGTGGGCGGCTGAACTTAGAAATTCAGTTTCATGAACAAGAAAACTGTAAGTATTTTGTTGTATTGATTAGTTTTATGTAAAGTCGTATAGATTTATTATTCATATATTTTGAGAGATAAAAATTACATAGTGTCAGTAAGCAATTTTAACATATCGTTATTATTTCAGTCAAGAAACGTTCAAATTATACCCATTATATAAAATTCAACTATATATGTAACATGTATGTGCACACAATGTTGCCAATATATTAGGGATTTTTTTTTTTTCCCCATTTTCTAATAAAAAATACTGAACAAAATAACCTTGAACTTTGGGTATGCAAAGAACATTTACAAACTCAAACTTTACCTCTATCAATTTAGTCACAGGTGCAGTTTGAGGACCAACCACAAATTGAAGAAAACACAAATATTTTGGATTACCCTATATCATAAAATGTTACAAATGACTTGCAACTTCAGCATTTAATTTCACAAATTATGTGCAATATCTGTATTTATTTATTTATTATTTTTTTTTTGGGGGGGAGGGGGGGATCGCAAAATTATTTAGACATTTTTTTTTTTTTTCAAAAAATCGTTTTCAAAATGCAACAACTCAGCGAGATTTTGAGTTAAAGAGATGATTTTTCTTTTTTTTTTAATTTTGCTTGTTAGAGCGAGGAGAATATTTTTCTAAATATAAGGTCACATGATAGAAGGGGCCGTATAAAAATTAAATTTTGTATTTAATATATATACAGTCCCTTGTACAAAAGGAAAAAAAAATGCCACATCTGAAATCTTCTCTTAATTTGCACTAATTTTGTAATTGGAAGTATTTTTCTATCCTTCTTAGTTTACGAGATAATCACTGTAACATCTATTTTGAATCACCCGGTATATATAAAGACATATAAAACAGAGTTTACATAGCGAGTAAAAGAGTAAGAGAAGATTTTTTTTTTTTTTTTTTTTAAACAAGAATTTCTGAGATTTAAAACTGAACTACAGTCGGTAACAAAAGTGTCCGAACACTAGCAAAAATTCCTATGTAAAAAAAAGTACACTTCATATGGTTTTGTTAAATAAATCCTTGTCGAATCCTGTTCTTAGTCAGTCCAAGAACATGATTCGATAAGGATTTATTTAACAAAACCGTATGAAGTGTACTTTTTTTACATAGGAATTATTGCTAGTGTTCAGACACTTTTGTTACCGACTGTACCTAATCAGGACGCCTGTTAATTTTCCTGTAATAACCACGTAATACATGAGAAAGTATATGTAAAATGGAGAGAAATTCATTTTTCGATTTTTCAAGAAAATCGTTAGAGCCGCTTTTGATACCAACTTTTACCAAAACTTAACATACTCAATTATTCACCAGAAAACAATAATTACACACAAAAAAACAGGATGAATGGGACAATAGCTAGATTTTTGTGTTTTCCAAGCACCAGAAACTTGACATTTTTTCTGATATATGGCAGCACTAAGATCATTCATCAAGTGCAGTTTCAGAATTGTGCTATCCATAGAAGGGCAGAAAAAAATTAAAGTGTCTTTTTCAGCTAGCAAAGTAAGTTTTTGCTGATTCAATTAGGTAGTAGTTAAGACATTGACTATTTGCTTAAATTAATATAACACTTATATGGTGAAAAGGCATAATCTTTTATTGTGTTTATGATATTCAAGAATAATAGTGACAATTGTTCATTAAGCCTATTTCCTGTTTTATATGATGGTTATGATGATTATATGATTTATGTGAGGGTTGGGGGGAATGGGACAGTTTAAATGGGGACGAATGGGACAATCCACACTATGTACTAATTTAAAATTTTGCACAAGAATTATATTAAAACGTAAATTCGCCATATTGATTATCAGGATTCTTAATTTTGTGGACTTAGAAAAAGAAAAATTGAAATTAATTGTTCTGATTTTTGTTTATAATAATTATGATTAAAAAAATTAAAAGTTAGAATATTCAAAGCAACTTAAATCAATAATTAAAAAAAAAATAATAATAATAATTTGATTAAAATCACTATTTCAATTAAGCTAATTAAATAAATCCTAGTGATTATTAATGTAATACAGAATTAGGATGCTGATTTTCCCGATCAGTCGGAAATAAAAATTTATCTGGATAATTTGTACTCTATTATAATGATTAATCTCTTTCTAATGTCTTATTTATTTATTTATTTTTAGATTAGATCTTATTAAATTAAATTACCAAAGCCTAGAGCACTAGGAACTGTGCGAACAAAAGGACTTTTGCTTTTGACTCAATATATCAGTTTATGAAAATTTCAGTATATTCATAGTGTGAAAAAAAATCACATAAACCAATTTAACTTTAAAAATTTATTTACTTTCCATTTTGTTTCCTTTTCTTTGTTAATTCGAGTCCTGTCCAATTCATCTCCAATCATGTCCCATTCATCCCCATAGGTGGGATGAATGGGACAATGCACATGCATGTAAAAAAAAAAATTATTATTATTATTATTTAAAAATGACAGGGCTCCCAAATGGTCCTCTTTTCTCTCCAAAGTCCGTTTTTCATTGTGAGGTCAGTTTTTGTCCTTTTTTTAATGTTTTGGTCCGTTTAGTCCTCTTTTGAATGACTTAAAAATAAGTTTTTAAAAATACTTTGTTCATATCTCATGTTAAAGATGTTTTTCTTACCTAATTCTGGTGCTGAATTAAGCTTCTTTTCTTTCTTTTTTACATTCTTCTATATGTAATATAGAGAAAGTATTGGATTCGTGAAATTTTTCGACCTCCGTTTTTTGATGGATTTACACGTTTTGGGATGTCCTGAACACGAATTAATAGTTTTTAGAAAATGTCTGTCTGTATCACTTTTTTGTGAACGCTATATCTCACGAACCAATGAATGAAATTTAACCAAACTTGGTATTTAGTTGCACCCTGACATAAGCTGGTGCTGATTAGATTTGGGGATCAATCTCATAATAGGTGGCGCTGTGCTCACATTTTATGCAAACTTTTAACATGGCAGTATAGGACAAAATTTCGTATAAATGGGCATAATGAAAGTTATTTTAAACTTGTGATTGTAAAATTAATATGAATCATTGATAATTGTAGTAGTTAACTAGGAAAAAAATTTTGTGCATGTGGGGGCATCAGTTCCCCCCCCCTGGGGGGGGAAGTACCCCCGGGGAGGTAAATTCCCCCCCGCCCCCCTCCAGGGTGCAAAGTTTCAAGGTGGGTATCTTTCGAAAGGTCTCGGCAATACCTTTAAAACGAATGGTTGAACCATAAATCTGTGATAATTCAAAAGAAAATTATCGATTTTTTTTACTTTTAACAAAAAAAACCTTCTTATTTTATTTTATTTTTAACGAAATTTAGTGAAACTTGGTATTTAGTTGGTCCCTGACATAAACTGGTGCTGATTACATTTGGGGATGAATCGCTCAACAGGTGGCGCTGTGATCTCATGTTTTCTAAATTTTTAACGTGGCAGTATAGGACAAAATTTCGTATAAATGTACATAATGAGAGTTATTTTTAACTTGTGATTGTAAAATTAATATGAGTTATTGATAATAGTAATAGTTAACTAGGAAAAAATTTCTGTGCATGTGGGGGCATCACTTCCCCCCTGGGGGGGGTTATAGGATTATCGCTACTCCCCACACACCAACAATTAATTTTCAGGCATCGATTTCTTTCGTGAATCAGTGATCTGCTATTTTTGGAATTTTAAAAATTTTATTTTGTGCTAAAATTCCATATTTTATTATTTTTCAGCTCCTCTATCCGACTTAATTTACAATATTGATTCAAATCATTGCAATACTTCATTCTTATCATTCATAAATATGAACGTCGATATTAAACATTTTTTTTTTCTTTTTAAGCTAGAAATATTTTCTAATTACATATTTTATAACTCTTTTCTATAATGCATAAGAGTATTGGAATCGCGAAATTTTTTAAACTTTGGTTTTTGATGGATTTACACATTTTGAGATGTCCTGAACATGATTTTTAATTTTATAAGTTAAAAAAATAAATAAAACTTTGTTAAAGAAAAAAAATGTATAGCTGTCAATTACTTACAAACTTTGAATAAACACCATAAAATGCAATAAACTCGCAACAATTGTTTCGGGTCGAAAAACACACGACCCTTCATCAGGCGAATAAAGTAAGCACGAGTGCTTACTTTATTCGCCTGATGAAGGGTCAATGCAATATTGACCCTTCAATATTGAATGCAATAAACTCGAAACAATTGTTGCGAGTTTATTGCATTTTATGGTGTTTATTCAAAGTTTGTAAGTAATATTTTTACAACGCCAGTTTATTGATGCTTCTTTATTAAAGCTGTCAATTGTTTCTTTTTTTTCCGTATTTGTTCCTTTTTCTTTCTTTCTTTCTTTTTTTTTAATTAAAAAAAACAGTGATCAAATGCTTTGCAGAAACCTTGTAATTTTCTATCTTTCTCCATCTGTAGCATAAATGTTAATATTTATTTTAAGCTTCAGCGGTTGATCCAGGTTTTAATTTTTTTGGACCATTTTTGTGAAAAACGAATTATTTTGGAATTTTTTATTATTATTATTATTATTATTATTATTTTGTGTGTGTGTGTGAAAAACAAAATATTTTTGTAAAAAAAAGAATTGTCGCTAGAAACCTTTCATTTTAGCAGTTACTCTATCTGATGTTTAATATCAAGTTAATAGCATTTTATTAAACAAGTATAGACACTCATTAAAAATACTATAAACATGGAAAAATTTTACAAAAGTATTATTTTTATAAAATAAAATTTTGTGAAAGGGCGGTTTTTATTAATCTGAATTTTGTTAAGGGACCCATTTTCTGAACTTGAATTTTGTTAAGGGACCCATTTTCTGAACTTGAATTTTGTGAAGGGACCCATTTTAAGGATTTGAATTTTGTAAAGGGACAGCAAAAGGGTCCCAATTTTTGCCTGGATCGACCCCTGAGCTTGCTTTATTATGTTCTAGAATCTAGAAAGACCTACCTGGCCATATATTCTACTATATTATTTATTCTACATACTTCCACTATTAGAAGTGAAGGAACGCTGTTCCTAGGAACTCTGAAAAGTTAATTTTGATGATGATGATGAGTGTAGAATAATTTTTCTCCACCCACAATGTAAATGCTACTTTTAAATTTAGTTTATTATAACCCCAGAACATATAAGAAGGGATATTTTTTCAGGGACTATAAATATTTTAAATTATTTCCAAATAATCTCACAATCTTCCATCTTATTTATTTATATCATTTAGTAAAAGTGTTATTTCATAATCTGTATAACTTCCAAATAATCTTGTATGTATATATTACTTTCTTCTATATGTAATATAGAGAAAGTATTGGATTCGTAAAAATTTTCGACCTCGGGTTTTTGATGGATTTACATGTTTTGAGAGCTGTAGAACACGATTTGACCCTTTTTAGCAAATTTCTGTCTGTCTGTCAGTCTGTCTGTGTGTGTGTGTGGCAAAATTTTGTGGCAACTGTATCTCAGGAACTGCTGCACAGAATTTCATACAAATTGGTATGTAGTTGCACCTTGACATAAATTAGTGCCTATCAACTTTTGGTAAAAATTGTCTTACAGGTTGCGTTGCCATCCCGCTTTTTCTAAATTTTTAACATGGTGATATAGGACAAAATTTTGTGTAAATGTGCATAAAGAGAATTATTTTTTAGTAATCATTATGAAATTTACAAGAATTATTTATAATAGAGATAGTCAACTGGAAAAAAAAATTTTTGTATGCGTAGGAGCCTCGTGAAACCCCCTGGGGGAGAAGTCCCCCCTCGAGGGGAGTAAATTTTCAAGATGGGTATCTATCGAACGGTCTCGTCAATATCTTTAAAACGAATGGTTGAACTATAAATATGTAATAATTTAAAACAAAGTTATCGATTTTTTTTTTTTTTTTTTTTTTTTTTTTATGAAAAAAAACTGGAAAAAAAATCGTATTTTTTTTTTTATTTTTTTTTATTATTATTATTATTATTATTGTTACTGCGTGAATTTGTACAGGAAAATATAGAAGAAAGTCTTGTGGTGGCCACAGCATACTAGTTTTTTTTTCTTTTTGAAATTTCATTATATCATTTAGAAAATCAAATGTGTTATTTAATAATCTGTGTGATCTCCAAATTTCATAATCTGTTGCATAATTTTCGTTTTTTGTTTTTTCTCCCAACGTATCATTGTAGAATTATAAGAATAAATCTTTAATAGTTAAATAAGTTTGGAAAACCTACTCAGGAATTAAACTGCCTTACTTTTTCTTCAAATAACTACTACTACTATGGGTTTTTTCCCCCCCATAAATTTAAGAAGTTTCCAATGCAGCAGTATGGATGCCTTTATAAATGGTAAATAAGAATTATTGAATTTTTTTTCCTCGTTGGTATTAGCTATTGTTATGTTATATTTAATATGTTTTATGATTAAATGATTGTTTAACGAGGTTTTTAAAATGATGATAGTGTAAAATGTTTACATTTGTTATAATTTTTGGATAAAAAGAATCCCTCTGAAGTCCTCTTTTTTTTTTTTAATTTTAATGGTCTTCTTAAGTCCTCTTTTGAACTGTAAATGGTCCTCTTTTACCCTTTTCGGTAGCTAAAATATGTTGGGAGCCCTGAAATGATAACTTTTTGTTAAAGTTAGTATGTTTATATGTAACTGATTACTGAAGTGTACTTATGAGCCATGTTAAAAAATTCTGAATTGCATATGGCCAACGTTATCAATAAAAACAGGAAAAATGTCCCATGCATCGCCACTCTTCCCTATATACACTCCTTCTCATAAATATAAGGACACCTGTTTTTTTTATATTAACTAAACACTGAACGCTATTATTTAAAGAAATATATTGTTGCGTACTTGGGGGTTCGTGAGTTGTCTGAGAATGAAAGGCCAAACGTACAAAAATTCAGTAATTTATTCACAGAAAATTCCAGAAAAATGCAGGTCTATAAACCAAGTATCAGCTTCAATTCAAACAGTAAACACAGCTTAAACAACAGCTGTCAATAGCGAATCCACAGTACAAACTATATACCAATAAAACTTGAAGCAAGTCTCTCTCAAAGAGGCTCAAGAGCAATGCAAGCTGGCTGAGATCTGAACTGAACTGACCGCCTTGGCGGGAAAGCGCTTCCTTATATACTGTTCCGTGGAGCCCAGATTTTTCGAGAAAACTCTAGAAAGTGGTCAACCAATCAACTTACAGCTTCCATATTTGGTATATCCCATATAAGGATTTTCTCGCCAAAAAAATCGCCAAGGTGGGAAAAAGTCGCCAAATTTGGCGCCAAATGCATTGCCTGCATTACTGGGGCTTTTTAATGCGTTTTTAAGGGAAAATAAGGCTATTTCAACGCTAAAACGACTAGAAATGCACAAAATTAGCACTTTATCAACTTACTAAGCCTCTTTGAAAGAATTTATACAAAAATAAACACAATTATTTACAATTTCGTAACAATATTTTTATTAATTTGAATTTCATTAATAGACGATATTTAAAATGTTTTATCGTTTTTTTATCTTAAAAAACTTTGAATACGGTCAAAAGAAGGATTTTTCAGGTGTCCACAATTATAAGGACAGCTCGAATCTTAGTATTTTCTTTCAAATATTCTTTTAATTAATATTTTTTGGTGTCTCTTTTTAGGTTGAAACATTCAGGCATTCTCTCTGGTATATATATATATATATTCTTTAATATTCAGTTTCAATACCATTTCATTCAGCATAGATGATATTCTGAATACATTTAAACTATTTAAAATTGTTTTCCACTTTCATGCACATTTCTTATATGATAAGTTAAGGTTTTTTCAACTTTTAGACCACGGGAAAGGCAATAATACAGAAGTTTCTTTCTTCAAACTATTTCCTGTTGCTCTAGAAGTAGAGCAAAAGTGTAAGTCTTGTTGAAAAAAAATATTATTACCCCCCAAAATCTAACAAAAATCTGAGAATTCCAAGTTTAAAATTTGCGGATAATCTCTTGATGTTCATAATAATAGAAAAAAATACTAAATTCATTTTCCCTTCACTAGAAACAGCTCCCCAGAGCACCATAGATCCACCTTTAAAATGCCTGATTCATATCTGCCTTTAAACAAATCTGCTCTGCCTTTCGCCATCTTCAGATCATGCCAGTAACTGTTAAAACCATTTGATTAATCAAGAATAAAATGTTTTTCATCCGAAAATGCAACATTTTACCATTTAATATTGTCTTTATTCAGCTTTAACACAGACGTTCTTTCCCCCATTAAAAGCTTATTGATTATTACAGGTTTTTTATTCATTTTAACGTATTATTAATTATTTTAAATATGCATAATTGTGGACCCCAACCTTTCGTTAAAAATTACGAGCAAATTCAGCAGCAGTCATGAGTAGAACAGTAAGAGGAGTTATGAGTCTTTGATCTCTGTAAAACAACTATGATTTTGGATCAGATCTCTCTCCTATTGAGCCAGCAGTTCAACATTTGATTACATTTCCTTCAGCAATTTTAGATCTTCGAATTTCATTAGAAATTCAGCGGATTAAAATTATTCTTTCACTTAAAAACACATTTATCATACTTCACTACATGAACGTTCTTTTTTTCGAGGAATTATCAGTAATGTCCGTCCAAGAAAAATTGAAGGCTTATATATGAATTAATCTAGCCCAGTATTTAACAAATTCGCATGTCAACTGCAATTTAGCTGCTAGTAAGTTAAATAAAACGAAAAAATCTTGATTGTCCCTATAAGTATGAACATCTAAAAACGTGTAGAAAAACATATTTTGCATTATTTTTTATTAATATTGTTTCATATAAAAAATATATATATATCAGTTTTGGTTTTTAAATACTAGATATATTAAGTGCACTTAGTATAATCTTGTTCACAATTATTTTTACATTAGTTATTTCAAAATATAAAGTGTCCTTATAAATACGAGAAGGAGTGCATACTGATATTAAATATACGGTTTATGTACTGTAAAACTAATTTAGGATATATTTACCATAAAAAAGAATTAGTACATGTACCATATTTTTAAGGGGACTTGGCACCTTTGATTTGGCACCACTTAAGGTTTCATATAAAAGCTTATAATTTCACTTAATATTTATAAATTGAACTACATTAGGTTTGTTCAATAAAATATATATTCAGGCAACAATTCTTATGCAATATATTAAAATCACACAATCAACTGTTTGGGAAGAAAATCATATTTTTTTTAATTGAAATTTATTTTTCCGACTGAGTGAAGATAATGCCTGGACCGGGAGTCGAACCCCAGATCTTTGACTTACAAGGTCAAGGCTCTACCAGTTGAGCTATCCAGGCCAACAACCGGTGAACATTACTCCCTCAGACAACCTTTAGGCAGAAACATTTGGTCTATTGGTGGACATTACTCTCTCAGACAACCTTTAGGCAGAAACATCTGGTCTATCTCTGGTCTATCATAATAGACCAGATGTTTCTGCCTAAAGGTTGTCTGAGGGAGTAATGTCCACCTGTTGTCGGCCTGGATAGCTCAACTGGTAGAGCCTTGACCTTGTAAGTCAAAGATCTGGGATTCGACTCCCAGTCCAGGCATTATCTTCACTCAGTCGGAAAAATAAATTTCAATTAAAAAAAAACAATTCTTATGGTTTTTCATATTTTTTATAGAACTGAAATCTTTAAACTGTGTTTTCTCAGTTTGTATTTTTTAGGTATTCATGATCTTTAAAATAATAAAACTTCTACAGATATTTAAGAAAATATTTAATACTTTTTTGTATGCCTGTTAAAACCTACTTAAAAGAATATAGGGATAAATTTTGCAATATTTAAAAATATATAGATATTAAATATGAAAATATGACAAAAATCTTTTATTTATTTTATTTATTTATTTATTTATTATTATTATTATTTTCTTGCAAATTTTTATATAGACATGCACTTTTTAATTTTTTTTTTCTCAAAACATAATGAATAAATTTCAAAACTCATCCCTAATTTTTTTTAACTGGTTTTTTAGTATATCCAAAAAACTAAATAAATACATAAGTTTTTTCTTAAATATATGTAGAAGTTTTATCATTTTGAAGATCATGAATTTATGAAAAAATGCAAATTCAGAAAACGCAATTTAAAAAATTTAAATCTGTAAAAAATCTATCAAAATCTATTTGAATTGTTGCCTGAATATAAATTTTATTGAATAAGTCTAAAATAGTTCAAAATTTATAAATATTAAATGGAAATATAAGGTTTTATATGAAATATTCAGTGCTGTCAAGTGAAAGGTGCCAAGTTCCCTTAATACATGGTGTGAGTACTAAAAAAAAAATGTATATATGTCGTATTTTATATGTATGGTACATATTCTGTATTCTGAATTTATCAGTACCTTCTCAAATTTTTTAAACCCATTTATTTTTGTTAGGGGAGTAATAAAATTATATATTACACTTTATCTATTTTTACTATTTATTAATTGTAAGTAAGGAAAATAACCATCAGCTTAAAAATAGATGTCATTGAAAAAATAAATGTACCATTTGAATTATTGTAGGCTTTCAATTAAATTTTTTTTTGCATCAAATTTATTATGTCATCTATTTTTTTTTTTTTTTTTTTTTTTTTGTTATTCGATGAATGTCTAACCTTTGGCAAAAAATATTAATATATTACAGTATACTTATGGTTACAAGTATTTTTAATAGATATATTTCACACTGAATATTAATCACATATTCAATATGAACTGTAACTATAAAATTTGTAACATACATGCATACTGCAGCACATTTTTTATAGTATAATAAAAGTGTAAAGTCTATTAATGAAAATCAATTTAGCATAAATTATAGAATAAAAATCTCCATTTCATGTAAAGAAAAAAAATGTTAAATATGTTGAACCTGGATTCGTTTTTATGTTCGCAAGTATCCTCTTTTTTGTATTATCATTGTTATTTTGATTCATCTGGTGGATCATTAGGTGCATTTTCCAAATGTGTTTCGTAAAAGAAACAGTATTTATCACTTACTCTTTAAAATGAAAATTATTGTTTATATATAGCCTAATGCTGTATTATATTGAATGTTATGTAGATATTGCTTAGCAATCACGGAGTATTCATAACTAGTAGATACAAGTACGCTACTGCACACAGATTAGAGTTTTCCGTGTACTGTTTACATTGCACACATTTCTTCTATTTTAGAAAATCAATGCAAATAAACAAAGTTTAAAAACTTTTAATTTTGAAACTACCTATAACAATTATTACGATACATTTATATGCTTATATGCAATGGCAATGACAAGCCTATCTTAATATTTTTTTTTATTTTTGGTGTGGGAAAAAAATCTAGATTTTCCTTTCAAGAAGTGTTTCTATGGTGTCTGTTTAGGAGAAGTTGCAAAATTTAAGTAAATAATCATCGAATCTCTGTAATTAAATCAAGAAAAAAATATTATAAAATGTAATGGAATTAAAAATATTGCACATTATGACCTATATTTGAATAGTTATATGTAATTTTTTTTCTCTAATAAAATTACTATTAGAAAAAAATGGCACTGAAAAGAGTTAGACTGTGTGACCTGTGCAATTAATGTATATCTTATACACGTACCTATAGGTCTTTAGATAAAATAACTAAAACATAACTATAATCTTTAAACAAATATGTTAAATTAATTGTATTGAATTATTTTAAAGCCATTTAGCTTCATGTATTTTTTTTTTTTTTTTTTCAACCTAAATATTTTTTATAACTATTACCTTGATAAAAAAAAGAATTACAATCTAATTTGAATAATTTTTCATTAATAAAGACATTATGTATTTTTGAACTAGAGTTTCGAAATCAGTTTAATGAAAGGTAACATTAGAAAATAATAAAAATTATTTAATTAATAATTATTTGTCTTCTACTATGTTAATTAGAAAGTTTTATGTTTAAAGCTACATTCCGCGAAAATTGGGAGTGATGTTTAATTGTTTGAAAAGTACAATAAGAAGCTAGAAACAGCGTTTTAACAGTTACTTGTATTTTTTGCTTGGGAACATGAAGTAAATACACATTTTCTTTTTTATTTAATAAAAACAAGAAAGAAAAATCATGCAGTATGCATTGATTAGCAACACTTTCCAACTGTACACAATTGTTGTATCGAATAACTATTAATGTTCTTTGCCTATGTTATCGCACAACAGACAGAAGGACTGAAAAACATACAGACTAATTGATTTTAAAATTACTCTTAGGCATTTTGGAAAGTGTTAAAAAGGCTTAACGCAGAAGAAAATGCTGCCATTAGACTATAATTACAGCTTTTAAAATCCCTGAATATTTTACTGTAGCCCTGTAAATCTGAAAGTTAATCATATCATATTCTATACAAAACAGTACTTTAGAATATTAATAATACATGTCAATGTTCTTAAGATTTTTGTAGTAGAAAGTTTTTTAAATATAACTTTTAAAATATTCTGTCCTAAAACGTAATACATTGACTTTTTTTTATTGTTGTTGTCCCTGTAAACAAACTAGTTGTACAGGACCTATTAATGACATTTTAAATAGGGAACATTCCATAGGGAACTTGAGTGTATCATTTTTAAAAAATTCTCAAAATATTCGCAGATGATAGGAGCCAGAGACAAACATATAGAAAGGTAGACAATCGGACAGACAGATGCACAAATTGAAATCATATTCCCACTAAAATTATAAGAAAGTGTTAAAACGCTCATGTAAACAAAAGTGCAATTCCAGCAAATTTTTATTAATACCTCTTAATGTAACTGATTATTTTTGTCTGGCCCTGTAAATCTAATGCTAGCCATACTATATTACATAGAAGGCACACTATTTTGTGCATACGAATAATATATTTCAATTGCATTAAGCTTTGTGGAAAATAAAATTATTAAAATTTGGTTTATAAAAATAACTCTCATACTGTTGAAAATGTATTATTATATCTATTATTTATTTTATGAATATTATTATTATTGGATGGCAACGTTAGTTTAAAAAAAAATGATACTTGGTCTTGTTTAATCGAGAGCTCGTGTGTATTAAAATTTTTAGAATAAGTAATTTACTGTTTTAGAGCAGTAGGTTTTTCCATTAGGAATAAAGTTTTTTTTGTATTTTTTAAATGATTTCTTTTTGTAAATAATATTCAACGTAGCTGTGTTCTTTTTTACTGATATTTGAATTTTAAGAAGAAACGCAGTACGTGTTATTCAATTGAGTAGCCACTTTGAAGATGAAAGTGTGAATATTTCATTTACTGGCGTCCGTAGATAACACTAGTTTTTAGAAAGCAGAAGAAAACGGTGATTTTTTCTTAAGTAGCTTTAACATTTGTGGCGTCTGAGCGACAGGATGTAGCAACATGTTTCAAGCAATAAAAGGATTTAAGAAAGATGATTTGATATATGTGGCGTCTGAAATTGGCGAAGAAGTACCAGCCAATGTTACTATTTCAGGTTTAAAAAATATTATATTGAACAGTGAAGAATACAAGAAAGATGCTGAATTTCTTCAAGTACTATTAGGAAATGCTGTTGCCGAGCAAAAATTACAAGAGCAAGAAGAAAAAATGAAACAAGATAATGAATTTGAAAAAATGAAACAAGATAAAGAATTTGAATTTGAAAAAATGAAATTTGAATCTGAAAAAATGAAAGTTGAAGCTGAAAAGGAAATCGAGCTCGCTAGAATTCAAGCTCAAAGTCGAGGTGAATCTGTTCCACTAAATTATGTACCTGATTTAAGCAATTCAAAAAGGAAATTTACGTTGCCGAGATTGGAATTTAGACAATTTGGCGATGACTTAAAAGATTGGCTTCCTTTTTGGAGTCAATTTGAGCAGGTGCATAAAGATGAAGATATCGCACCGGAAGATAAATTTCAGTATTTAGTGCAAGCCACGGTTGCTGGTTCCCGTGCAAGAGAAGTAGTTGAAAGTTTTCCGCCAACTGGCGCCAATTATGAAAAAGCGATCGAAAGCCTGAAATCTCGCTTTGGAAGAGAGGACCTCTTAGTCGAAGTATACGTTAGACAGTTACTAAAATTAATTATTTCTGTTCAAATTAAGGAAATGTTTTCATTAACTTCTCTGTATGACAAACTTGAATTGTATCTACGTGCATTGGAAACATTAGGTGCAACCACAGATAAATGTGCATCTATATTGTATCCCATGGTTGAATCTTGTTTCCCAGCTGATTTTTTTAAGGCTTGGAATCATAGTACCATTTCTCATTCAAACACTGATGCTAAAGAGAAGTTAAATAATTTAATGGAATTTCTCAAAAAAGAAGTTAAAGGCGAAGAAAGGATATCGTTGGCAGTAGCTGGTTTCAGTTTAGGAAAGAGCCAAGAGAACAAACCTTTAAAAAGGAAGCAATGCAATTTTGAAAATTTGAAAAGTAAAGTACCTACTGCTGCGGGTTTATTAACGGCCACTTCAAATAGAGAGGTGAAGAAATCTTGCATTTTTTGTGATGGCAAACATTCAAGTTCAGATTGTTTTTCAGCTCAGAAAATGAGTTTAGCAGAAAAACAAAAAATAATTAAAGATAAGCGTTATTGCTTTGCCTGTTTATCGCCAACTCACACTGTTAAGAAATGCCGAACAGTTCTAAAGTGTGTGATCTGTTCTAAAAAGCATTTTCCTCTAATGTGTGATGTACTTGATTCACAAAAAAGGGCTGTGGAAAAGAAAGAAGAAAAATCTGCAGAAAATGATGTTAGTATCTCCAATTTCAACAAACGAAGTCCAAAGATATTTCTTCAAACCGTGAAAGCCAAATTGGTCTCTGGCAATAAACAGAAAACTGTGAGATTGTTCTTTGATTCTGCATCCCATAACTTGTATATTCTGGAAAGTGTAGCCAAAGAAATGAATTATATACGTATTCGCCAAGAGAAAATGGTTCATTCCCTTTTTGGCGGCGTTATCACTAATGAGGTCAAGCATAACTGCTATAAAGTGACATTGAAACATTTGAAAGAAAATTTTGGCTGCAATTTCGAAGTTTTGGATCAGTCTACAATATGTGAAAATATCAGACCGGTTTTTCAAGGCCCTTGGATAAAGGAGTTAGAAGAAAATGAGATTAATTTAACGGACATTGGCGTCAAATGTGAAGCAATTGATATTCTCGTCGGAGCTGGCGTTAAAGGAAAAATGTTGACTGGAAAAAGAAAGGTCTTATCATCGGGTCTCGTGGCTTTAAAAACATACTTAGGTTGGACCTTAATGGGAAAAGTACTGCCTGGAAAAGCCTCGGAAGAAAACTTGGCGATGTCAGTGTTATCGCTATATGTAAATGAAGCTGAAATCTCAAATCTATGGAAGTTGGATTTAATTGGAATCTATGATCCTATTGAGAAGAAGTCCAAATACGAGACTGATATTCAGACTAAAGAGCATTTTTTAGAAACAGTGGCAATTAATAGAGAGGGCCGCTATGAAGTTTGTTTGCCATGGGCTGATGATAAGTCGCCTTTACCCGACAACTTGAGTTTGGCGAAGAAACGGCTCGAATACACAACAGCAAAGCTTATAGCGATGAACATGTATGAAAAATATGAAGATGTTCTTCTGAACTGGATTAATGAAGGCATAATTGAGGAAGTTCCCAAGAATGAAGTAAACTCTCATGGCAATTACTTACCTCATCGTGCTGTAATAAAACCTAGTAGCAGCACTACTCCAATTCGCCCAGTGTTTGATGCTTCAGCTAGATTAGCAAATTATCCTTCTTTAAACCAATGCTTGGAATGTGGTCCTAATCAAATAGAACTTATCCCAGATATTTTACTTCGATTCAGGGAAAAAGAATTTGGCGTTATCGCTGACATTAGAAAAACTTTTCTGCAAATAAGCATTCGTAAAGACGACAGAGATTTCCTGCGTTTTTTATGGTGGGAAAACTTAGAAGGTAAGAAACTAAAAGTATTTCGCCATACAAGAGTTGTTTTTGGTGTTAAATGCAGTCCTTTCCTTTTGGCTGCGGTAATTGAGTATCATATTCGGCATTGTAACGGATTTGAAGAATCTTTAAAGAAAAGGCTTTTAGAGAGTTTCTACGTAGATAATGTTGTTACCAGTGTTAATAACAAAGAAAAATTAGATAAGTTTATCGTTAATTCTAAAGCTTTAATGGCCAAAGGTTGTTTTGATCTTAGAGAATGGGAATGGTCTGGCGACTGTAATGAGACTAGTTCTAAGAAAGAGACTCAAGTATTAGGTCTTATTTGGAATAAAGAGCTTGATACATTGAAGATTAACATGAAATGGTTAGACAACATTAACATGGAAAAATTAATAAAAAGAACTATGTTGTCTGTTGTCCACAAAGTTTTTTATCCTTTTGGCTTCACCTCACCAGTCATGCTATGTCCAAAAATAATGTTACAAAAAGCATGGTAACTAGGAACGAGTTGGGATGAAGAGATAACTGGTGAGCTTCATAAAGAGTTTATGCAGTGGTTTCAAGAACTGAAGTATTTGTCTGATATACAGATACCTAGGTTTATTCGAGTATCTTCCGAAGATTTAAGCAACTGCACTATTCACACATTTGTTGACGGAAGCAAAGATGCCTATGGTGCAGTTACATTCCTTAGAGTAGAGGATGCTAATCAAGTTAATTTATTTTTGCTTGCAGCAAAGTCTCGAGTGGCTCCGTTAAGAGATGTAACTATACCTAGAATGGAACTTCTAGCTGCTGTAATTGGAGCAAGACTGACGAATTCGGTTATTGAAGCTCTTGGTTGGAGAAATGTTATGACTCATTACTGGAGTGATTCTACAACGGTTCTTGCATGGATACAACGAGAAGAAAATTGGTCTGTTTTTGTAAGAAATAGAGTACAGGAGATCAGAAAACTGAGTGATCCTTCATCATGGAGACATATAACGGGGGAGAAGAATGCTGCAGACTTGCCCTCCAGAGGATGCAAAGCAAAGCATCTAGTCTCATCAAAATGGTGGGAGGGTCCACAATGGATGAAAGACGTTTCTGAATTTCGAGCAATGATGGATTTCTCCAATCGCGATTGGAATGAGGAAGAAATTGAAAAGGAAAAACCCAGGAAAACTTGTATACTGACAAATACTGAAGCTATTGTTGATGAAGATTGGTACTATAGATACTTTTCTAGTTACGATAGAATTATTAGTCTTGTTGCATGGATTCTT
Organism: Salticus scenicus; assembly: GCA_963930645.1. NCBI lineage: Eukaryota > Metazoa > Arthropoda > Arachnida > Araneae > Salticidae > Salticus > Salticus scenicus. The sequence continues at coordinate 8,256,986 of OZ005651.1, read as the reverse complement.
CGTTTCAAGCACAACTGCAAGAATTTAAATTGGAGGAAGCATGGTGAATTGACAGCCCCAGAAATTCATGAAGCAGAAATGAAGGTTTTACTTCTAATTCAGAATGAGCCTTTTCCTCAAGAAGATGAAAAGAGATTGAAAACTTTGCAAACGTTTAAAGACGAGCTTGGTGTCATTCGGCTGAAGACGAAAATTATTTATCGAAAGGATAATGAAGATTTTCTTAAACCTATGTTTCTTCCATCAAAACATGCAGTGGTAAAACGGCTAATTTATAACCCTTTGCGGCGCAAGACAATTCGGATAATTTAAATTATACTGCCACCGGAAATCATGAACTAAATTAAACTAAAATAAATTTTGAATTTTAAGGTTAAAAAAACAGGCCTTTTCTGATATGTTATAAACATAAATTTTCGCTAAAAAATTTCTGGGATGAATTTTTGCAGCTGGATCTTAAATTTTGCGTCCTCGCAGCGAGGACAACGCGCGTTAAAGGGTTAAAGCACATGTTGAGAACTGCCATGCTGGTGTCCAGATACTATTAAATATACTTCGAGAAAAGTATTGGATTCTAAACGGCAGAAAGGCAGTGAAAAATGTTGTAGCCAGCTGCACTGCATGCAAAAGATTTCGGTCAAAGAACTTGGAAGTAATCAGTCCTCCACTTCCTGTAAACAGAGTTAAAGATGCTGCAGTTTTTCAGATAACTGGTGTTGATATGGCTGGGCCATTATTTCTCAAGGATAACAAGAAAAGCTGGGTTTTAATTTTAACTTGCGCAGTATACAGAGCAGTCCATTTGGAGCTTGTTACTTCTGCTTCAACAGATGCGTTCTTAATGGCTTTTAGAAGATTTACAGCTCGCAGAGGAAGATGCTCAACTGTATACTGTGACAATGGTTCAAATTTTGTAGGAGCAGCGAACTATTTCAAGAAACTAGACTGGGAACGCATACGAAAACATGGAGCTGTCAACTCTGTTGATTGGAAGTTCAATCCCCCAACTGCTGCTTGGTGGGGCGGTTGGTGGGAGAGATTAATTCGAATTCTAAAAGATCTCTTGAAAAGAGTATTAGGGCTGGCACGTCTCGATTACGAAGAAATGATGACGGTTTTAGCTGAGTGTGAGAAGGTAGTCAACTCAAGACCTCTTACTTACATCTGTGAAGAGGAAGCTGTAAAACCAATTTCGCCATCGATGTTCATCCAAGATATGCATGAATGCAGTCTTCCTGATTTGGATGCTGTTGAGCAAAATTTTTTGTGTAAAAGGCTCAAATACAGACAAACCATTCTCAAAAATTTACGATGCCGTTTTAGATCTGAATATCTTGGTGCTCTTATTCTACGTAAAAGTAAAAGGTCAGACAAATATACCGTTACTGTTGGCGAAATTGTTATGGTGGGAGCCGATAATAAAAAGAGAATCTACTGGCCTTTAGGTCGTATCACTGAGATTATACCAGGTAAAGACGGACAAGTACGACTTGTTAAAGTGCAAACTTCCCAAAAGGAGCTCTTACGCCCGATTCAAAGAGTTTATCCCCTAGAGATAACATCGTCTGAAGATCTTCCCACACCGATGACTCTCAGTAAAGTTAAAGAATCAGATAACATCTCCAAAGTTTCAGACAGTACTACTAATGAGCAAATGAAGTTTAGTAGAGTTGGACGAAGAATTAAGGTGCCGGAAAGACTGAACTTGTAGATTATATTAGATATTGTTGATCATTCTTCTATTTTACTTTTTCATTTTTATATTTTTTAAATGTAATGTTGCCATCTTTGTACCAAAGTTGTTTGACTAATAGTTTTTATGTTTTGATTATTATTTATAATCAAAAGGTGGGAGGATGTTGAAAATGTATTATTATATCTATTATTTATTTTATGAATATTATTATTATTGGATGGCAACGTTAGTTAAAAAAAAAAAAAAAAAAAAAAAAAAATGATACTTGGTCTCGTTTAATCGAGAGCTTGTGTGTATTAAAATTTTTAGAATAAGTAATTTACTGTTTTAGAGCAGTAGCAGGGTTCATACTCCTCAGGGAAAACCTGGAAAACAGGGAATACTCAGGGAATTTGGAATTTGTTAAAAAAAGTCGGGGAAAACTCAGGGAAATAAAAATTTTCATTAAAACTCAGGGAAAATCAGTTATAAAACCTGGAAAAACAATTTTTTTTTCTCTCTCAAGTTATGTTTTTCTTGTTTAGCTTCGTATCAAAATTTAAATAATGAATTATTGTGAAAATACACATGTAAATATGATTTCTACCTGAATTTCTATTATGATCGGCAGTAATATGACATCATACAGTGGAAGTAGCTGTATTTTGTCTTGTCTAGAAGAGCGTTTCTTGTAATATGTCGCTAATATTTTCTTGAAAATTGTCTGGGGACTCAGGGAAAACTCAGGGAATTTTTTTCCCATATTTGAGTATGAACCCTGAGTAGGTTTTTCCATTGGGAATAAAGTTTTTTTTGTATTTTTTAAATGATTTCTTTTTGTAAATAATATTCAACGTAGCTGTGTTCTTTTTTACTGATATTTGAATTTTAAGAAGAAACGCAGTACGTGTTATTCAATTGAGTAGCCGCTTTGAAGATGAAAGTGTGAATATTTCATTTACTGGCGTCCGTAGATAACACTAGTTTTTAGAAAGCAGAAGAAAACGGTGATTTTTTCTTAAGTAGCTTTAACACATACAGCACAATGCTTTGGAGTACTTTCAAGTGCCCCTGTACACAAACCAGTTATAAATATACTCTATTTTACATAGGAAACATCCGATAGGGAATTGAATAACATATAAAAATTTCATTAAAGTTTCTATACATTAAAGGTATTAAAATATGATTTATAGAAACTCCTCTCATAGAACACAATGCTTTCGAATACTTTTGGGTGTCCCTGTACACAAACCAGAAGATGTATTCATTCCATTTTGAATAGGGAACATCCGATAGTGAACTTCAATAAAATATAACGGTTTAAAGCAATTCCATAAATATTTACGGAAATTAGAGCACAGAAAAACAGACAGAGAACAGTCAGACATATACACAAATTAAAATAATATTCACACTAAAAAAATGATAGAAAGTGTCAAAAATGCTTAATATAAACGATGGTACAATTCTAGCAATTTTTTATTAATAGCTCTGAATGTAACTGAATATTTTTGTGTCCCCCTGTAAATCTAATGGTAACCATGCTATATTCTGTGCAAAGCATTCTTTTGTGCATAAAATTAACGTATTTCAATTTCCTAAAACTTCGTGGAAAGTAAAGTTATTAAAATTTGATTTATTGAAATATCTCTCATAGAATGCAATGCTTTAAAATACTTTTGAGTGTCCTTGTATATAAAACAGAGTTGGTATTTAATCCATTTTATACAGAAAAAATCAAATAGTGAATTCAAATAACATATTTCAGTTTCATGAAGATATGTGTACAGTAAAGGTATGAAAATATGATTTATAGAAATACCTCTCATAGAATATAATGCTTAGAAATACTTTCGGGTGCCCCTGTACACAAACCAGCAGAGGTAGAAACTCCATTTTCAACAGGGAACATCCGATAGTGAACTTCAAAAACATATATCAGTTTCAAGAAATTCCAGAAATATTTACAGGAATTAGAGTGCAGAGAGACAGACAGACGGACAGACAAACCGAAGTAATTACACTTTTCAACTTTGTTGGGAAGTGTTAAAAATGTTAGAAAGGGTTAAAAACGCTTAATGTAAACGAAAGTACACTTTTAGCAAATATATATTAATAGCTCTTTATATAAATGAATATTTTTGTGTCACCCTGTAAATCTAATGCTAATCATGCTATATTCTATGCAAAGCATTCTTTTGTGCATATAAATAACATATTTCAATATCCTAAATCTTCGTGGAAAGTAAAGTTACTAAAATTTGATTTATAGAAATATCTCTCATAGAACGCAATGCTTTAGAATACTTTTGAGTGTCCTTGTATATAAAACAGAATTGGTATTTAATCCATTTTATACAGAAAAAATCCAATTGTGAACTTGAATAACATATTTCAGTTTCATTAAAATATGTGTACAGTAAAGGTATGAAAATATGATTTATAGAAATACCTCTCATAGAACACAATGCTTTGAAATACTTTCGGATGCCCCTCTACACAAACCAGTAGAGGTACAAACTCCATTTTCAACAGGGAACATCTGATAGTGAATTTGTATATCATATTTCAATTTCATTAAGATTTTTTGTACAGTAAGGGTATGAAAATACGGTTTATAGAAATGCCTCTCATTGAACACAATGCTTTGAAATATTTTCGGGGGTCCCTGTACACAAACCAGTAGAGGTAGAAACTCCATTTTCAATAGGGAACATCCGATAGTGAACTTGAATAACATATATCAGTTTCAAGAAATTCTATAAATATTTACGGAAGTTAGAGCGCGGACAGACAGACCCAATGCATAAACACTTTTCAACCTTGTTGGGAAGTGTTAAAAAGCAGTAAGAAGAAATCAGATTTTTAGAAAAAAAATAAATAAATAAATAAAAATTAGGTCATTATAGAAATGGGAAGTTTTATTTTCATATTTTTATTAATTAAAAGAAAACTAATCAAAAATTCGAAAAACTGACTTCGATGTGCACAGTGACTCTTCGGAGTGCACCTTTATGTTAAATCATGTGACTGTCCCAGCTACTGTTTTCGAGAACAGTGAAATATGCATATATATATATAAAAATATTGCTCACGTAATAGTATAAGATATGTTTATAAATAAACCTAACGATCAAATCATACCGCATTTAGTTTAACGTGAAATACTTAAACTAGGCTGAAGTTTTACTTGAGCTTTAAGTATTATGGCTTAAAGTAAAACAGTACGCACATTTATTTATATTGCATAATAAATTAAAATGAACGTCCATAACTGTTTGGAAATGAAACAATGGTAAATGGCAGTCACTTATCAGTGCACTATTTGATGTTTTTGAAGAATACCGATTTTCCAATTCGATCGATTTACAATTAGATTTGTAATTTAGATCAAAATTTAAATTGATACAAATGATTTCAAACTTAAATTTAACTCTCAAATGTCGGTATAGATTAGAAAAGATATACACATCAATACTGGAAATTTACGATTTTTAAGCTTTTTATGAGTTTAAATAATAATCATAAATTAGGAGGGGAAGTAAACAGGTCTTTGGATTAGCAAAAATGCACAAAAACAAATTTATTGCTATGAGCATGCATTTCCCTCTCCTTCCCCCCCCCCCCCCCCTAAGAAAAATGCATTTTATTCTTTTCATATTTTTCTCTACGATTAGTTACATTTTCTAATTGTTTCTTCCAATGATACAATTCATGTAATTCTTTTTACAGATTGCCAGATTTCCCACTGTGCAAGAAATTTACAGTTCTCTTCTTATAGTTTCTATATATATACATACTTGCCAACTTTTCCGGTTTTCCCGGAAGACTTCCAGTTTTTTAACGTATCTTCCGGTCTTCCAGACAGATGATGAAATCTTCCGTTTTTAAAAAAGTCACGGACATCGTTCGTTTTAAAAAGAAAACCCAAATATTTTACAAAAACTCTTGATTCTCAATCTTTTTCCATCCATAACATAAATGTCAATATTTATTTCAAACTTGCTTTATGAGATTCTAGAACATGTAAAGAAATAGAATTGTTAAATATTTCTTGCTGATATAATTATTTTTTGCCCCCCCCCCCCTTTCAGTTATCTCCAACTAGTGATCAGCAATCAAATGTTCTGCAGAAATCTTTTGTTTCCTAATTTTTATCCATCTGCAACATGAATGATAATATTAATTTTAAACTTTTTTCATTAGATTCTAGAAGTAGAGTTGAAAGAGTTTAATATTTCTTACTCTGTAATTATTTTTGTATTCAACCCCCCCCCCCCCCTTTCCCTTTCCCCGGATTGTGATCAATGATCAATTCTAGAAACAATACAGCAATGGAAGTGCTCAATATTTCTCATATATGTAATTATTTTTAGATCTTTATTGCTGCATTTAATGAATCTGTGTATTTTTCCTCAATTAAATTAAATATCCGTATGTCATATTTATACCAAATGTTAAACATGGGAAAAAAATGAAGAATAATTTTTTCAGGTAGGAAAATTTTTTCCAAATCAATTTAAGAAAATTAATACTCAGTTGGTTTTATGCACATTTGAAACTGATAATTAGCTACTGCTACTTTTTTTTTATGTGCATGATTAATGTACATACACAAAAATCATATTCTATTTATTTAAAATATTAGTTATACTTTAACTTAACTAAGTTTTTTGTCTATTGTTAAATAAATTTCTTACAGATTCTGTTTTGTAGATATTTATATGTTGAAGAGGAATAACTTCATTTAAAACTTTTATATATGTAGTATAATCAATCTATAGTAAAACGTTTTTATAGTTTGCTTCTAAATATTAAAATTGTAAAACTGCATTGTTTATTACGTCAGAGAGAAAAAAAAAAAAATCTTCCCTTTTTTTACGAAATCTTCTGGTTTTTCAACAAAGATCTTCCCTTTTTTTATTAAAATTGGTTGGCAAGTATGTATATATATTATTTGATGTTTCGCATCTTTAAAAGGCCATAATATACTCGCGTAGTATACTCATTTTCATCGGAATTTTGCGATATTTCATTAGATGAAGGAATACATCATCAGAAATGCTTTCGAGTATTTTATAACTTACACACCCATATATATATTTTTTAATATCTCAAAAATTCGGTTTTGTAATTTAATTTCTTCTTCTTTAACATTTGTCAATGCCGTACATTTTTTTCCATGTACTGTTTATACAGCATCCAAACAATATTGCACACGTTAATTGAAAAAAAAAAAATCGTATTCAATAAAAATTTAAAATAAATTTAATTTTTCAAATTGTAAAATTTATTTTGAACGCTAAATAAAAGTAAAAATAAATATTTTCAAATTGGAAAATATAGTTTTTTTTTTTTTTTTCCAATTATCAATTAAAAAACTAAAGATATATATAACTTAAATGTAAATTTGACATGCAGTTTAAATATTTTCAACTGCAAGATACTCCGTTTTTCAACGTTAAAATGAAATACTTCTAATTAAGGGCCACATGCATATACTATACAAGCTTGTACGATAAACAGGCAAATCTGTCATCGATTATTTTCAAACTATATTTACTACAGTCGGCAGCAAAGTATCTGAGCACTTGCAATAATCCCTGTTTTTAAAAATTTCACTTAATACTGTTTCGTACACTTAATACTGGCTAAAAACATGATTCAACATGGATCATGTTTTTAGTCAGTCTAAGAACATGATTCGATAAGGATTTATTTAACAAAACAGTTTTAAGGCTGTACATCAGTGAAATCTCAAATCCTTTCTCCATGTTAATCCTATGGGAATTTAAGGACCTTCAGTTTTCTAAAAATATCTCAAAAGAAAATTGTGATTTTCGAATTTGGATTTTTGCATGCAATTCTTGAAGGTCTTTAGATTTTAGACTAGTGGGCATTTTTTTTTTTTTTTTTTAAGTTAATAATAATTCATTTCAGAAAATCTTGGAGTGGAAGGCTGATATTTTATACCAACTATGTGAAAAATACCAGAGCCGGGAATCGAACCCGGGCCCTCCGCTTTACGCGCGGATGCTCAAACCATCGAGCTACCCTGGCTGATTACCAGCTAGGCATTTCTCACATAACAATCGTTGGCAAAGTCACCGAGTCTGTAAACACAGCTGTATCAAGTGACATTAATATTCATGGACCAAGATTTTCTGAAATGAATTTTCATGGTTGATGATTAAATTACTTTATTAAAATAAAATTTCGTGGTCTATTGGAGTTGTGCCATGAATATTAATGTCACTTGATACAGCTGTGTTTACAGACTCGGTGACTTTGCCAACGATTGTTATGTGAGAAATGCCTAGCTGGTAATCAGCCAGGGTAGCTCGATGGTTTGAGCATCCGCGCGTAAAGCGGAGGGCCCGGGTTCGATTCCCGGCTCTGGTATTTTTCACATAGTTGGTATAAAATATCAGCCTTCCACTCCAAGATTTTCTGAAATGAATTTTCATGGTTGATGATTAAATTACTTTGTTAATATTAATTTTAAAACTCAAACATTATCATGAAAATTAAACAAGGCATCAAAAAACTGGAATTTACTCAGTTCTGTTTGAGATATTTGAAATTTTAATCAAGAGGCTAATAACTTCAATTTTTTATCTGTGCATTGATTTAAAAATATTGAATTTTTATTAAAATGAAAGAGATATTTTAATAATAAAACAGACAATTTTATTTTTAAGTTGAATCTTCGTACTCCAAGACCAGTCATCAATCACTTCACAGGTGGTTGTTCCCCACTGTTAGTGGGAATTTCTCAACCTCCCCTTTTCGTTAATTACCTGGAGGGAAGGGAATACTCTATAAATAGCAGTGTAGTGGTTATCTGTTTTGAAAACTACCAAAGTAAATGCACAAGGAATTTGTGTGTAAAAAGACTTTTTTTTTTTTTCCAAATAACTGTAAAGTTATCTCCCCGATCTCAAATTTAATAAATTATTTTCATATATAATTTGTAATTTTCATTTGAAAGGACATTAGATATTTTGCCACTAATGACAGTATATAAAAAAGTCAGTTACTTGAAGCATTATAATAAATATCCCAAATGTTTTAATTACATCATTAGTTAATTTTAAGAATTATGGAATAGAAAAAAATTTTTGGGATGTCATTAACTCTTTATCAACATTAAAGCTGATTCGTATCCGCTAACTTATCACAAACCAAACTCAAATGAAAATTCCTATCTTTTTTTTTTTTTTTTCCTATGAAAGAGAGAGGGGAGGGGGTTGTATCTGTGTGTTCCAAAAGTTCCTGCATATAAATATTCTGTTTTAACTAATCCATTATAAAGTAAATTAAACAGGAGCATTTATTATTATTATAATTATTATAAATACATTTATACAAAGTTGATCAGTGTTTGCAAATATCTTTTTTTTTTTTTTTTTTTTTTACTTTCTCTTACCCACAGACTCGAGAAAGTATTGTTTTTGTGTCAAATTTTGGAACATGAGTTTTTGTTATATTTACATGTTCTGAGGTTCCCTAAATACGAAAATCACCTTTTTAAAGAATGGTTTGTGTGTCTGTCTGTGTGGATGTCTGTTATCAGACTATTTTAATAACAAATAGTAGCAGAAATTCCAAACTCGGTATTCTAAATGTGTATCATATAGGGATGCTACAGTAAGCTTTTCGTTGAGATGAAGCAAATGGTTCGTGTACAGGGACACTCAAAAATATTCAAATACATTATGTCTATGGGGGAAATTGCAGGTAAGTAGAGTTTAATATCTATAGACTGCACTAAACTAAATGAAACGAATATATACTTTTTGTAATAGAGATAGTCATCAGGGAAGAAAATTTTGTGTATGTAAGAGCCCCGCCTCCCTCCCCCTGGGGGAGAAGTCCCCCCTCGAGCGGAGTAAATGTTCATGATATCTTTCAAAAGAGCTCGCGAATACCTTTAAAACAAATGATTGAACCATCGATCTGCGATAATTTCAAATAAAGTTATGGATTTTTTTTCATTTTAAACAATTTTTTTTTTAATGTAATATTGAGAAAAAATTTAACATTTTTTTTTTTTTAAATATATTCAACGTTATACTAATTCTCTAATATGGAAATCGTCTCCATTATCATGAAAGATAATTTTTTTTTTTAAATAATAATTTTAATAAATTATTTTTAAAAAACAGAATTATTTTTTAATAACCGAATTAAATTCTATATAAATGTAGGTGCATTAATGAAACGGGGGGTTGAGGGGGGCTGTAGCCCCCCTCACACAGAGCTAATTATATAAAACTCTTCCGAGGCCTAATTTGAATTGTTTAACACAGGTTTACATAACAGTACTCGTTATCTTACCTATTAATCTGCAACCTGTATTTATAATATTATATTTCAGGGTAAGAGGAAGTCGTGTGAGTGACACACCAGGTTATTTTTTTTCTTTTTGTCAAATATTTTCTTTTTCGTGTAATTGTGTGTTATTTAAATTTATATAAAAATAATAAAGCTACTTTTTATGAGATCACGACCTTGAATTTAACTGCAAATTATTATTTTTCCATAAAATCTATAATTTTCATTTGAAAGAATGCTAATTGAGAAATTATAACATGTCAACGCATGAGTAGCTTTAAACTTAGCTAAATGTTACTTTTCTACAAAAATATCTACTTTTCAACTGAATTTAGATGTTTTCCTGAAAATTCATAATCACGGTTTATAGCTAATTTTTCATTTATGCAGAAGCTTCAAAAAATTGCTTTTTTTTCCCATTCGTTGAGAAAAGCTTTTTTATTTTCCAATTCAAAAGCTACATGATTTATGTGACACGAATTGAAAATTTGATTTCAGTAAATTAGAAAATTTAATAAGGACACAAATTTTTAAAAAACAATCACATTTTAATTAATTTTTTAAAACTTATAATTTTCAACCGATTTTATAGATTTTTGGATAATAACTTTATTATAATAATAATAATAAAGTTATTATAATAATATATTATTATAAATTTATAATAATAATTAGCATTTACACCCAAATTTTTACTTTTGTCAAAATCGGTTAAAAAAAATTACAATTTTTTAAGCTTTTTTCAATATTCTATTTCAAAAACAACATGGCTTATTATGTAACATAAAAAGAGAAGCACGAGCGTCCGCAACCAACCATCCTAGATTATAGTAAGCTCGAAGTTATAGGTTGAAAAATAAAATAAAAATTGTTTTATTCCTTTGGAAGCTACATGTTACAAACACACACATTTTTACACGTGTATAAATTGAAATGATAAAATACACACAACACAGTACTTTACAAGTTAAAATCTCAAGTCAAAAGGTTTAATTTAAAAGTTTACAATGTAAAAATATAAAAACATGATGGAGTTTCATCCTAGCATTATTGCTCATGGACTTCTTCAGGTCTAGTTACTACATGTAACGAGTGTACTAATGTATGAAGTACTGTGTTGTGTGTATTTTATCATTTCAATAAATTTATTTCTTTATATATATATATATATATATATATATATTAAATTTAAAATAAATAAAATTTATTTTTTATTAATAAATAAATAAAAGATTTCTCTTAATTATTTATTCATTAATAAATAAGCAAATAAGATTAGAGAGCTACAACACTTTTTCCAAATATATCGACTCATTTTTATCAAAATTGTAATATTTATTTTAAAAAATAAAGCAAATTCATTAAAAATTTTAAGTATATTATTAATACTGCTTTAACAATTTATTTTTCATAGCTCATTAGATATATTTATTGTTTATCTAAATTTTTAAGCTTTTTTTTTTTTTTTTTTTTTTTAATATATATATAATTTATTGTATATATGATTATTTGAACAATAATTACTGTCACTGTTCTTTAAAACCCTTTATCTACTGCATTATGATGTACTGCAATTTTTTTCATGCAATATTTTTTTTTGAGTCACTACATCAAAAATTAAGGGATATACATAAATAAAATACTCATCTGTGGGAAATTTAATCCGTTAGAGCTAATTAATTAGATTGGTACTTTAAAGTACCGTCAGTACACGGAGGGCTAAAATAGTCTCATAATACAAAAAGACCGTATGAATTTTTTTAACGCAGTTTTAACTCTTAAAAATGTTAATAACGAGCGAACACTAATATGTTACAGCACAAAAAAATTTATTTTTGAAAATTATAATTTTTTTAAATTTTACTTACTTTTTTTTACACATAAAAACAGGTTTTACACAAATTTAAATTTGATGATATTCAAAGAAACAATTTTTTCTTTTCATTAATACGCAAAAATACATTACACGTTGCGAGTTTTGAGTGAGGTTTCGATTGAATGTTTTTTAAAGCACAAAATTTACAAGAACCCCGTTTCGAAACAAAAGTTGGCCAATGGCATCCACGATTTTCTAAGCGGATATCTTTACAAACAGGCATGTTCCCTTTCCTCCTCTTATGCACAGAAAACTTGCTCATTGCCATTAGATTTGAGTCTTCCTTTTCGTTTGGGTTTTGATTTTGTAAGCAGTCATTTGGTTGTGCAACGCCTATATTCCAAAGAAGATATGTTTTCTTGATACTCTTTATATGCTATATATGCAGCTAAATGTTTGAATGTGGTATCCACAAACTCAGATTTTTATGGGTAAAATGGGAACTTCAGTCTGGCTATCTTTTTTTTTTTTTTTTTTTTTTTTTTTTTTCCCATTTCCTATACACTTTTGATTTACTGCATCCTGGGGTAGGAAGTACTGTATTTTCTGAACATGAACTACTGCACCGTGGGTCTTGTTCAGTCTCTTGATCGTCTTCTTCAGAATCTGACGAAAATTCTAGCAGATTATTTGCTGGGGCTTCTTCATCTGAAGAATCATCTGTTAGTGTACAACTGCTTTCAGATGGTAGGCTCTGTAATAAATACAAAGCCTCTTGAAGTTTGAGCTTCATTTTTCCAGACATTATAGAAAGAGGAAAAAAATAATAGCATCTTGAAAACCTTCTATTACTGTTAAATCTCAGCTACACACAAAAAAATAAAATGTTGTTAATTTTTGAATAAAGAATAGATATTTCAATTAATCGCGTGGCAAAAAAAAAAAAAAAAAAAAAAAAAAAAAAAAGCAAGCTCAGATTCAAATTTCAAAACTTTTCGAAAAGTTAAAAAAAAATAAATAAATAAATAAATAAAAAGCGAAATAAATAAGTTAAACTAAAAAGAAATTCCAAAAAAGCATATCTCTATTACAGTTTAGTAATGACTCTACAAAGCAAAGAAATACAATAACAAACTACATGGACGTAAAGTAAACACGAAGTTGTGCTTTCTCTAACATCCAGTGTACTGACGGTACTTATAAGTACCACAAAGTTAATCAACTGTAAAATCAATTATATACATTGTTCACTTAAAATAAATAGTCAAATCGTTTTCTAAAGTCTTAACTAACATATAAAAAAAATAAGGAACTTAACTTTTGACTTTAACTACTTTTGCGGAACAAAAATGACAATCTTGGCAATCCGATCAGAATGGCAGCTGGAAAACGCAGCATCAGTTTTAAAACTATTCGCCTTCCCAGCTAAAATACTCATCATAGAACCCGTGCTGCCATGTATCCTGGAAGAACGGAATTAAAAGAGTGTTCTTGCTAAATACTTTTAGAATATTCGTAAAAATGGTTATTCTATGTAATTTTGAAGTGGGTGGTACTTATAAGTACCGTCAGTAGATAAAGGGTTAAGAATAAATAAGAAGAAAATACATTTAAAAAAAAAAAAAAAGAAAAATCTCCGGTTTTTTATTTTTCTATTTTTTATTTATTTATTTATTTATTTTTTTTTCAAATATTGCAAAATTTATCAACAAGTGAAAGTTGAAATTTTATCAGTAAAATCAAGTAAATTTTCCGTGTGAAAAATCACCCTCATAACTAATATAGAACCTAATATAAGCATTGAATCGACAGTATAAATTTTATTTAAAAAAAAAAAAATACTGTTTTTTAGCATAATATTTCATTAAAAACAAAAAAGAAGGTATTTATTAAATATGATGTATTTCAATTTGACATTGAGAATATAAGAATTCCTATAGTATTGTTCTGCTTTTGTGTTGTATTATGCACATTGATATTCAGTGAAAGGCAAAGCAGCGAATAGGTGGGTAAAGCTCAGCAGGGGTTCATAAGCGAAGCAAGTCAGGGGTTGATGAACTGAGCAGACAGAACCCCCTAGTTTTTGAAATAAATGCTGATAAAATTAGTTACAGCTTTAAATAAAACTAACTTTTATCTATACAAATTTATGAATGCTTAAAAATTATTATTATTATTTATTATTATTATTATTTTAGAAAAAAAGTAATTATTTTTTAATTAATGCTAGAAATATTAAGTAGTTAAGTAAGAAATTACGTTGCTTTATTATTTAAATTATTATTAAATGTGTATTAATATTATAATAAAAATATATATTTATTATCATATACAGTTGAAGATCTTTAATCCGCACACCTTGGTTCTAGAACTTGTGCAGTTTATAGATTTTTGCAAATTATAGATCAATGATGCCATTTCCTCGCTATATGAATTACTATAGGTACATAAAACAATAAACTTTATTTAATGAAGCTAGAATTAGAATTGTTCGTTTTTATATAATGTAAGGAAGGTAATACTAATAAATATAAAACAATAAAATTTATTTAATGAAGTAGAAGCAATGTATAATTTAAACCTTAAATGAGTAATTCATTAAAAAACTGTATTCCTACTTTTAGACTGTGATTAACAGTATGCAGCCAGATACTTGCAATGTGATTAGTTTGATGCAGTTTTTAATGACTGCATTGTAGATCGTATCTTCAAAACAAATACTGGTATAAATTTTTCTTTAAATACTTTTGTGTATATTTGAAATACTACCCTAAAAAGAACATTTCCTAATAGTCCTTAAACATCCGTGAAAATACACAATCCCACCAACGCATATGATGTCATTTTTTTCAACCAATGAGCAATGCTGTTACTGGCAGGAGTTAGAAAACTGTAGTTGCATGTGTTTTGTTTGATCACTAATTGAATATTATTCAGACGATGCTCAGATTCGCTAAAGAAGTATAATGGTAATAAAGTATATATATATTTTTTCCTTTTAAAATTAATTATGTATATCTAAATTAAATTTTACACTCATTTTTTTTTTCATCTTAGTATGTGGATTAACATCATATTTTCTGATATACATCTAAAATATCGAATTTTCGTTACTGCAAAATCTTTTGTTTATATTTGCAAAGGGAGTGTGGATTATAGACAATTGCGAATTATGGGTATGTGGATTATAGATCCTCTATTCACTAATGTATAATGTTAAAATGTATATTTATACAGGAATATCAAATTTTTAAAAGTGACAGCAACATTTTTGTTCTTGGTAGCTAATGAGTTGTTTAAAAAGTACACAAGTCTACATGTAAAATTTTGACTTAATAATTTTGTCCGATGTCCGATCTTAATGTTAATTTTGTGTGTTGAAACCGATACTAAGACCAGTTTTTCTCTATCACGTAAAGATTTTTACCAATACAGGATGTCTACCGATACAATTTCTTCCGCGACTCCTGTAATTTTTATGCGGTACTAAAACTATTTTATAATTTTTACACATACAACTCAAAAATGAATCACTGGAAAGGAAATAAATCGTACACACACACACACACACACACATATATATATATATATATATATATATATATGTATATATATATATATATATATATATATATAGAAGCATTAACCATGATGTTCTTTATAGTTGAAGATACTTTTCTAGACGACACTGGTGATTGTATCACAGCAAAAGATGCTTGGACAGTCTTAAAGGAAATGCACACAAAATTTGTATTGCTTCATGTTTTGCAATTAAATATTTTTTTAATGTTGTTATGAAACCTGGTGAAACTATTCAATTGTATCTCACCAGACTGATGGAAATTCATCAAAAATTATCAAATGGTGGCTATGCATTTACTGATAGGGAAGTTGCACTAGTCATGGTAATAAGTCTTCCAAAATTGTATGAAAGCCTAATTCTAAACCTAGAAAAAGATGAAGCAAACCTTGACAATTACAATAGTGAAATCCAGACTATTAATAGAAGAAAAACGAATTTCCAGAAATGCAACTGCTGCTGAAGATCATGAAGAATGTGCACTCCATCCAAAGAGTTACAGTCAGAAGAAACCTGTACAAACAAATTCTGCCAAGAAGTGGCAAATTAAGAAAACAAATGAACCAAATTTAAGCCAAAAGAAAATTACTAGATGCTTTAGTTGTGGTGAATGGGGCCACATATCTCGAAATTGTGATGAAGCACAAAAGAAGAGCCAGAGTAGTGCCAAAGCTGCCATAAATTTGAAGACAAACTGGGCATTGCTGACAAACCAAGAGAAGCAAAATAATTCAACTAGGTGGATTTTAGACAGTGGTGCGACAGAGCACATGACATCTGACATACACAAATTCACAACTCTAATGGATTATAATTCAGAAGTGGAAGTTGCAAATTCTGAAAAGGTTCAAGTGATAGGAACAGGTAGCATAACAATTACTGTTTCTGAAGACTCAGATAACAGGAAGAACATTACCCTCAATAATGTACTGTATGTACCCAAATTAGGTGGAAACCTGTTATCCATAGGTAGGATCAAAGAAAAGGGCTTTAAAGTTGAATTTGTTCGTGGAGAAGCAAAAATATCAAAAAATGAAGAAATAGTTTTGAGAGCTAAAAGGAAAGGAAGGCTAGATGTAGTAGAAGATCAGCCAACAGCATATGTCTCAAAGACAACTGACAGTGAACTTTGGCATTGCAGACTGGGCCATTCTTCTCCGAGCACAATGGTTGATGTTAGACTCATGAACAATGAAAAAGTCAAACCATGTTCTGTATGTATACAAGGAAAGATGAAGCGAAAGCAGTTTCCTAAATCTTCTAATACCAGAGCTAAAGATGTACTGGAAATTATACATTCAGACTTAGTCAGAAAAATCTCTCCACCTTCACTAGGAGGATCAAATTATTTTATTGTATTCACAGATGATTTCTCCCAATATTCCACAGTATATCCAATATCTCCACCTTCACTAGGAGGATCAAATTATTTTGTTGTATTCACAGATGATTTCTCACGATATTCCACAGTATATCCAATAAAAACAAAAGACCAAGTTCTAGAGAAGTTTGAGGAATATAAGAATATGGTAGAGAATCTGCATAAGAAGAAAATAAAAATCCTAAGAAGTGATAATGGTGGTGAGTTCAAGTCGGAGGAATTCAATAGATACCTCACCAAACATGGCATACATAGATAATTGTCGGTCCCAGAATCGACACAACAAAATGGAGTGGCTGAGAGGAAGAATCAGACACCAATTAATATCACTAGATGCCTTCTTATAGAGTCGGGAGCTGATCCAGAATTCTGGGCTTAAGCAGTATGTACAGCATCCTACTTGCACAACAAACGTCCATCCACTGCTATCGAGGGAAGTACTCCAGAAGAGCTATGGTTAAACAAGAAAATTGATTTGAAAAACCTAAGAGTCTTTGGATGTTGAACTTGGAGCCATGTACGTTACTCTCAGAGGAAAAAGAAATTTGACCCAAAAGGTACAGAATGTGTTTTTGTCGGATATCCAGATGGCATCAAAGGATATAAACTATGGGATTTAAAGAAAAGAAAATTCATCATTAGCAGAGATGTTATATTTGAAAAAGGTGTTTTCCCTTTCCAGTCAGAAAAATATCAACCATATGAAGATGATGATAGAATTGTACTCTCAATTGAAAATGAAGAGGCCGAAAACAACACATGTCAAAAAGATTCAAATACACATGAGGAAAAATGTCATCCACTAAACACTAACAAGTTCAAGAAAATGCGTGATGAGAATCCAGATGAAGTAAATAGATGTTTAAAAAATTACCAAGATGAAATTCTATGTGATGATTCTACACACTCTACCACTCAGCAAGAGGATGAAAGCATATGTGATGAAGAAGAAATTCAATCAGAACTAGTTTCTAGAGCACCCAATTGCAATAAACAAACCAGCAGAAGCACAAGAACCATTAACCCTACAAGGCACCCAGTTCCATATGTGGAACACCGACTTTAATCGTTCCTATAGCTATAAAACTATTAGTAGTGACATCTCTTGACATCTTGATAGAATCTACTGACATTTAGCAATGTAGTAATATGAATCTTTACCTAAAGATGTCATTCGTCTTTTTGTTATAGTGCACTCAGTGTGAAATTTGAATGAAAGTGATACGTTAGTCATTTGTCTGAATTCAAAAATTAAAAAAGAATACTTATTGAACAGTTTTGACTCGAAAAAAAATACTGTGTGTTATACCGAAGTGTATATTTTGCAGAGGTAAGTTTTTTTTTTTTTATATTACAATAGTAAACGTATTAGTAAATCATATGTTTATGTATGTTCCACATATGGTTCGTTGAGCTAAAAAGTTGATTTTTCGATAAAATATGGTTTTATTTTTATAAGTTTTCCCTATCTTCTGATCACTAATTACAACCTATATATTTTTGTCGCGCACTAAAAAAAATTTGAGCCTTGTAGGGTTAAAACTCCTGGATGCTTCAATGATTATGTCTTATATAATGCTGAAGAAGTGCATCTTACAAATTTAAGACAAGAAGACAGGGATCCGATGACTTTGGAAGAAGTCTTAGCATCACCTGAAGCTACCTCATGGAGAAAAGCAATGGAAGAAGAAATCCAAAACCTGTAACGTGCTGAAACATGGGAACTTGTTGCGAATGCGAAACCGCCCAATACTAAACTAATCTCCCCCAGATGGATATTTCGAAAGAAGAAACGTTAAACAGGCAAAAATATTAAGTTTGAGGCCAGACTGATTGCAAAAGGCCATATGCAAACATTCGATATAAACTTCCAAGAAACTTTTTGTCCTGTGATCAAGTTAAAATATATACGTCTACTACTTGCTATAGCAGTAGAGATGAATTTAGAAATTCACCAGATGGACATCACTGCAGCATACTTGAATGGTGTGTTAGAGGAAGACATGGCTCAACCAGACGGATGTTTAGAAGAGGGTAAGGAACATCTAGTATGCCATTTAAAGAAGAGCTTATATGGACTTAAACAATCTGGTCGGGTATGGAATACTCACTTAGACAGATATCTAACACAGTATGGTCTCAAGAGGGCAAATGCAGACCCCAGCATCTACTATAATTCTCAGAGCTCATTCATTGTTGGTGTCCATGTCTATGTTGATCTTCTCATCCTTGGAAAACTAAATCAGATTAATCATTTCAAGAATGATATAAAAAAGGATTTCCTAGCTAAGGATCTTGGACCAGCTAAACATACATTATCTATGAAAATAACAAAAGAAGACGATGGGTCCATTTCACTTGATCAAACGACATACATAGAAGAAATACTTGAGCTGTTCAAAATGTCTGATGCAAAGTGTGCATCCACGCCACTTGACATGAACTTAAAGTACTCTAGAACAAACGATACACAATCAAAAAGCATGAAAGAAGAAGCCAAGTTTCCTTATAGACAAGTCATTGGAAGTTTACTTTATCTAGCTTGTGGCACTCGCCCTGATTTATCTTACCCATCTACCTTTATGAGTCAATTTAATGAAGTTCATAATGAAGAACATTGGCAAGGCATTAAACACATACTTCAATACTTAAAAGGGACCAAGCACAGGAAACTAAGGTTTATGAGAACTGGAGAAAAGCTCCAAGTTTACTCTGATGCAGATTGGGAATCAGATAAGACAGATCGCAAGTCCTTCAGCGACTACATAATACTACTTGCTGGTGCTCCAATTTCTTGGTCCAGTTAAAAACAACCGATCATTGCCTTATCTTCAACAGAGGCACAATATATAGCAATGTGTCATGTTTCAAGAGAAGTCTTATGGGTAAACAACCTCTTCAAGGACATATGTACAAGTCTGGTGTCAACTCCTCAAGTAATTTACACTAATAATCAAGGAGCTATATTCCTTGCTTGAAATTATGTTACTTCAGAAAGGAGTAAAGATATAGGTATTAAGTTCCACTTCTTGCGTGAATTGGTGAATGAAAATATTGTGAAATTTGAGTATGTCAAATCTGAAAATAATCTTGCAGACTTGTTGACCAAATAAGTAGCCAAAGCGACATTGCTTGCACTAAAATATGGAGGGACATCCAAATGACATTGGTAAGACAATCTTTTTTTCTTTGTGTGTATGGCATTCAACAAACTACATGATTGTGTTATGGAACTGGAAGTTCAAGACTCTGAATATACTGTTCTTTGTGTGTTCAATATTTATAGAGATTTTGTTTATAAGAAGAATAAGACATTAAGAACTTTGAAATATTTTTTTTTATTATTCAGTGTTAATGTTATTTCAATTTATCTGTTTCTATGTGTATATGTGTAGCATTTCTGATTAAATTTTCATTAATCTTGTATATTTCTTTAGTTAGTTGAAGCTGAATTAAAAAGAAAGAGTCAGCGTGATAAATAAGAGGGCATGTTATTGTATATTTGTCACCCTAGACTCCATGGACTCTGTAAAGTTAAGTTGTTGCAAATGGCAACACCCTGTTGTTGTTTACATCCACCGATTTTTGCGGGCTGTGCTATGCAGCATGTTGTGATATCTTTTATCATTAAATATGCATAATTAAACTAAAATGTTCACAAATTGTGCGATTATTTCAGCCCAACTATACTTCATTAACATGTTAGACATTTGTGATGCATTTGATTTTTTTTTTTTCCATAAGTTTCATTCCCCCCTCCCTTTTCATATTAATTTAAAATTTTGCTTCAAAATCGTGAATTTCCATGTACAAAAATAGTTTTCTTTTCAACAAAATTTTATTTTAAAATGACTGGCTAAATTTCATTTTTCTTTTGTAGCATTAACAATGTATGAGCTCAGCCATGCACTGAGTGAAGGAAATCCAGAAAATTCATGTAAAAAGGGCATTATTAACAGGCGGCGAGGTGCGATAAAGCATCATAAAATACATGAAGCAAGGGGTCACAAATTCATTGCCAAATTTTTTCGTCAGCCTACCTTCTGTGCTTTCTGCAAAGAATTTCTATGGTAATTTTTTTCTTCTAACTGTAACTCTCTCTTTCTCTCTCTCTCTCTCTCTCTCTATATATATATATATATATATATATATATATATATTAGAGAGAGAGAGTTTGTGTTATACAATTGCAAAATTGAAATTCCAATTTAATTTTTTTTTGTTTCTATCTTCTCATGGTGTTTTAACAAAGTATATAATGAGAGTTAAATATTTGAAACAACATGTGATCAAAGAAAAAGTAAAAATGAGTTTTCTAATGAAGTTTTCAAAACTAATTATACCATAAAATTTTAAGCTACTGTAATTTAAAAATTTAAATAAAAAAATCTGATAATGGACTTTAATGTATCTAATTAATAATACTGGGTAGAAGGTGGTTGTAATTAAAGTTATCCTGTTCAGACCTATGTAGATCCTGCTCTATAGTCCAGTTATTAAATTATTTCTTTTACTTAATTAAAGTTTATATTTGTCATGAATTCTAGAGTATTGTGATAGATATTTTGTTTAGTGTTTCTGTTAACATTTGTATACGTTTATATTAAAATGTTACTGTTAGCATTTTAACCTTTTTACTACTTTGTATATATTTATATGAAATATTACTGTTTATATTTTTTAATGTTTTGTGTTTGTATAGTATATTCAAAATGTTAGATTATTACAATTTTTGCAAAATTGCACCTGATGAAAATTGCATTGAGCTTTATCGATATTTCTGTATTGCACCGAATATAAGTATTTTATTAGTTACTCCCATGTCCCATTATGTATTTAGTTTATTTTTGAAATTAGATTGTAAATTGTAAGTTTTGGTTGCAATAAACAAACTGCTGAGTTTTTTTTTTTTTTTCTTTGCATATTTTAAAACGCTATGCTGAGTAAATAAATATCATCATTTTATATAGTTTGTTGATTATTTTCGGTGCCATATAGAAACAATGATGATGCACATAAGCATATATAATTTTTTGAATATACTTAATAAGATATACATATGTAGCAGAGAGAAAAAAATGTAAATGGTAACATTTTAAATAAACATATAAAAAGCAGAAAAAAAAAATAAAGTAGTTTCCAGTGCTAAACAATATACACAATACTCTAGAACTCATACAAAGGCGTGAACGCTACACATAGAGAAAAAATATGACAAAATAATGCATATGCACTTAATTGTTAACAAAAAAAAAAAGTGGGATACAGTAGAAGATCTTTATAACGCAAAGCTAAAAACACAAGGTTTTGCGTTATATAGAATTTTGCATTATATAGATCACATTTCACACATCGTCAAACTTACCTTGTAAGCATGGCCAAATATGTCTGAAACATATCAAAACAGAGTAGGACATTTTAAAGTTACATTTCTTGGAACAAAAAATTGGGTGGATAATAACTTTCATTCTAAAATTTACTTTAAAAAGATAGTCCATATATGCCTGTACAAAATCATTCATTACATTGCTCACTTAAAAAAAAATTAATTATAGCAATTTTTTCATTAAAAATCTCTGAATTAAGCAGATAAAGAAAAACAAATGTCACTTACTTCTCAACAAAGTAAGTTTTTTAGAAAGTATTTCTTAACTGTAAAATTTATTGTTTATATCCAAGAAATTTTGCATTATATAGAGAATTGCATTATATAGAATTGCATTATAAAGATCTTCTACTGTATTTCAAATTTAAGTGAGAAATTACATAATTTACTTTTTGCAAATTTATTTTTGGAGAATTATGAATCAAACAATAAAATAAAAAAAAAAAGTCAAATGTTACAAATGGAAATTTATTTTTCTTCCCCCCCCCTTTTTTTGGGGGGGGGGGGGGGTTAGACAAAGGACAGGTACTACTTGAGTACTTATAATCTAAATTTTCATCAGAAATGCAGAAGGAATCGCTCATGTTATTACTTTATCTGTTTTAATGTTTATTTTCAATTTGATTTTGAGCATCCAGAGTACAATAACTGGAATAACCTAAATTATTTAACATTTAATTATTGCAACTTTCAGCCTTCAAACTTTGTAGTTGTGTGTTGATATAATAAACACTTCATATATCCTCTTAACAAATATTTGTAATTAAAAAGTATTATATTTCCTTTTCGTTTTTAAAATCAAGAATTTTTATAGAAGTTAAGTAAATAAAGGACATTACAGGCTTCGAACCAATTAATATATTGCCCAACTGAACTAAAATGTTTGATGAAATACTCAGAGCAATGTGAAAAAATTAAGGAGAAATCCCTCTTATGATGTATTTTTGAATGAGATTTTTCAAAATATGGCGAGATTCTTGCAATCCCACCCTCTAATGGGAACCTTGAATTAACTGCGGTTATCTGTGCATCATAGAAATACTTTGACTTACATTAAATTATGAAAATTTATTTAATGGAAAGTAAATCAAATGTGATAGATACTTACATATATTCACAAGTTTTATCTTTAATATTTTTTTTTTACAAATTACCTAATTTGTTTCAAATAACTCACAAGTTTTGTGAGAAAGCAATTTATGCTGCATATTAATTAAATTGACACTTGATTACAACTAAGAAACAAGATTTAAGTAGAGTTCTTCATGTTGCATAACTTTGCAGGCAAAAGATTAATCAGAATTTAAATGAAATTGTGTCCTGCACTTTGTCGTTTTTTCCAAAACAATGAATACTTTACCTAAAAATAGATTTTGTTGCAATTTGACCTCCACTGGTGTATGATCAGAGTTATGTTTCAGTTTTTTTATGTATCAGATTATGTATCAGATTTTTCTTTGATATCCAAATTATTTTTTATATTATCTTCCTATATGGTCAATTAGAAATATTGTTCTTCTAACCAATATGTAGAAACTACAACATAACAAGTTTTGGTTTATCAGTACTGGACATCTGGCAGTGCACACAACAGTTCCTTATTTAAGTGTGTGCATGTGGCGGTGTGATGCTTACATCCACAAGTTATGTAAAGTGTTGAGCCATTGTTGCACTAAACCTAGCATGCTTGAACGATAGATTTACCGTTAGTTGTATAGGCATCTCTCAATTTTATTTTCCCTGTCGCCTGCTTATGGGAGCACTGATTTTTTCTTGGGCAAAAGTTTTGCAAAATTTTTCTAATTAGAGATTATGAATTATTATTACTTACAAACTTTGAATAAACACCATAAAATGCAATAAACTTGCAACAATTGTTTCGGGTCGAAAAAACACACGACCCTTCATCAGGCGAACAAAGTAAGCACGAGTGCTGCAGTCAAAGCGGCAACGCACAAAATCGTTTAAAATGAAAAGAAAAAGTTTATAAAGTAGAAACTAAATATAGCTACTGGTGTGAGTAGAATTGTACAAGAAAACAAGGAAATAAATAAATGAGTGAGATTAAACATATAACAATCTAAGGATAAAAAAATTAAACTAAAATCTAAGTTACGTGAGTAATTTCCAAGCATCAGAGAAGAAAGGAGTGGAAGAAATATCATTAACAAGATTTTTCGAATATTTAAATATGTAAAATGCTTCATGAATATCCAAATGGGAGGAACAGACAGGAGATGAAATTATGTTAGTTTTGGAAAAATCAAAATGATGACCTTGAGACCAGCAGTAGGAAGCAATAGAAGATTTGGTAATCTCTTCATTACGAACATTCCGACGGGGCTCATTTATTCTGTATTTCAAACGCCTCCTAGTTTGACCAATATAACCTAAGTTGCAGGACGAACACGGAATTAAATAAATTCCAGAACGGTTTTCGGTGGGAATGGGATCCTTAAGAGAAGATAATTTAATTTTATTGACGGGTTTGTAAATAACTTTAAAACCAAACGGTGAAAGAATTTTAGAGATTTTAGAAGAGAGTGAAGAATAAAAAGGTAAAGCAACTGGGATGAGACTGTGATCGTTTAATTTGGGAGCAGAACGTTTAGGATTCTTAAATTTATATAGAGCTTTATCGATGATAGATGGGTTATAGCCACGAGAGATAGCAAGAGATTTTAAATAATTAATTTCTTTCGAAAGATTAGACGGATCAGAACAAATGTGTAAGGCACGGTAAACATAAGTGTAAAAAGCAGACATTTTTTGTTGAGGGGCGTGGTTAGAGAGAGCATACGGCGGCAAAGAGACTGAGAATGGTTTTCTAAAAACAGTAGTTGAGAAACAATCCTTTTCTTTATTCACAAGAACGTCAAGGAAAGGCAAAGAGCAATCCTGTTCAACCTCAAAAGTGAATTGAATGCATGGGTCAATCGAATTGACCAAAGAAAGTAAATTGGACAAATCAACGTCAGGGGAGACAAGAACGAAAGTGTCATCCACATATCTAAACCAGTGAAGAAATTTATATACACCGAAGAGTTTTTCTTCAAAATAGTGCATATAAATGTCGCAAAGTAGAGGAGAGAGAGGACTACCCATGGCCATACCATCATTTTGGGAATAATAAGTACCATTAAAAATGAAGGCAGTTTGCCTGATACACAAATGAACTAATTATTGTTTTTTCTTTTTCTTTCTTTCTTTTTTTTCCATACTTTTAAGAGAGAAAATTTGTGAAGTTGTGTGCTGAATTTATTTCCAAAATGTGATTCTTGAAACACAAATCACATGTGGGGAAGGATGTGTGTGTGGGGGGGATTTTTTGTTTATCACATCTTAAAAAGTAAAAACAATATACCTTTATAATGAAGATAAGTTAGGAGTACAGATGTGTTTACCAAATTTTGGTAAAAAATTGGAAAGTTGTAAATCAAGTCACAGTTTATTTTTATTTGTATCTCAAAAACTATTTTAGCGACTTAGAAAAACCTTTTGAACTTGCCTCGTTGTTGGCCGTAAGCTTTTCACCTGGATGTCCAGGCCTCCTCAGCGGCTTCATCTGTCGTGAAATTTGGACGGTGTTGTTGTCTGTGGGCGGTTCTCTTTATGAGATGTCTCCACACTTCATTTGGGGTCATTGCGTCGCTGTAATTGCACACATTAAGGTTGGTTGTAATTTCTAAAGATTCTCGGAACATCGCGTAATAGTAATTGTTATAATCGGCTAATTTTTTAGTTTCGTTAAATTTAATCTCTATATTTTCGCTGTTATATGTTTTAGCTAGTGCAGTATTTATTTTGTCAGTTTTAATATCATGTTTGTGTTCGTTAATGCGGGTTTTAATTTTCCTTTTTGTAACTCCGATATATGAACCTGCACTTTTATTTTGATTAATATAAGGTATTTTGTATATTCCGGCTGTTTCTAGTGGTGAAATTGGATCTTTATCGTTGCGTATTAATTGATATATATTTCTATTTGGTTTAATCGGGATATTGATACTGTACTTATTAGCTGAACTTTTAATTTTATTAGCGGCTCCTCGGTCATATGGAATTGAAGATGTAAATTTAGAGGGGGGTTTTTGGAAATTAGGGATGCTATTTAGGTTTTTTAATCTGTTTTTAACTAGTTTGTTGATTATTTTATGGGGGTACCCCGCTTTATTAGTGAAATCTTTGATGGTATTTATTTCATGATTTAGGTCTTCAGTTTCTTCACAAATTAAGATGGCCCAGTTGATATATGATCGGATAGCATTGATTTTATATCGGAAGGGTGTTTTACTTTTATAGTGTACAATTTCATTACTATTTGTAGGTTTTCGGTAAACAGTGGTTTTAATTTTGTTTTTTGTGCGGGTAATTTGGACATCGAGGAAATTAATTTGGTGGTCTTTTTCTTCTTCGTATATGAATTGTATATTTGAGTCAATGCTATTAATGGAGTTTAGTATCTGTTGGATATTACAATTTTTGTCGATAACGGCAAAAACGTCATCGACGTACCTATACCAATAAAAAATTTTATCTTTATGTCGTTCTATTATTTCTGTTTCAATAGCTCTTAACTTATCTGCAATGAATCCTGAGATGGGCGATCCCATTGGCATTCCTTTCATTTGTTGGTGGATTTTATTATTAAATTTAAAATAGTTTTCGTTAAGTAAAAGATTGGTGGTTGCGGTAAGAGTTTGAGCAATTTTGGGGTCCTGAAATTTATTTATGATAGTGTCGTTAACAATTTGGTTAACCTCGGCGATATTTATAGATGGATATAAGTTAATGACGTCAAAACTAATGAAATGGTAATGGTCCTCATTATGGATTTCCTTTAACTTTTTAACAAAATCTTCAGTGTTAAGTCAGTTAATCAGTTAAGGGAAATCCATAATGAGGACCATTACCATTTCGTTAGTTTTGACGTCATTAACTTATATCCATCTATAAATATCGCCGAGGTTAACCAAATTGTTAACGACACTATCATAAATAAATTTCAGGACCCCAAAATTGCTCAAACTCTTACCGCAACCACCAATCTTTTACTTAACAAAAACTATTTTAAATTTAATAATAAAAATCCACCAACAAATGAAAGGAATGCCAATGGGATCGCCCATCTCAGGATTCATTGCAGATAAGTTAAGAGCTATTGAAACAGAAATAATAGAACGACATAAAGATAAAATTTTTTATTGATATAGGTACGTCGATGACGTTTTTGCCGTTATCGACAAAAATTGTAATATCCAACAGATACTAAACTCCATTAATAGCATTGACTCAAATATACAATTCACATACGAAGAAGAAAAAGACCACCAAATTAATTTCCTCGATGTCAAAATTACCCGCACAAAAAACAAAATTAAAACCACTGTTTACCGAAAACCTACAAATAGTAATGAAATTGTACACTATAAAAGTAAAACACCCTTCCGATATAAAATCAACGCTATCCGATCATATATCAACCGGGCCATCTTAATTTGTGAAGAAACTGAAGACCTAAATCATGAAATAAATACCATCAAAGATTTCACTAATAAAGCGGGGTACCCCCATAAAATAATCAACAAACTAGTAAAAAACAAATTAAAAAACCTAAATAGCATCCCTAATTTCCAAAAACCCCCCTCTAAATTTACATCTTCAATTCCATATGACCGAGGAGCCGCTAATAAAATTAAAAGTTCAGCTAATAAGTACAGTATCAATATCCCGATTAAACCAAATAGAAATATATATCAATTAATACGCAACGATAAAGATCCAATTTCACCACTAGAAACAGTCGGAATATACAAAATACCTTATATTAATCAAAATAAAAGCGCAGGTTCATATATCGGAGTTACAAAAAGGAAAATTAAAACCCGCATTAACGAACACAAACATGATATTAAAACTGACAAAATAAATACCGCACTAGCTAAAACATATAACAGCGAAAATATAGAGATTAAATTTAACGAAACTAAAAAATTAGCCGATTATAACAATTACTATTATGCGATGTTCTGAGAATCTTTAGAAATTACAACCAACCTTAATGTGTGCAATGACAGCGACGCAATGACCCCAAATGAAGCGTGGAGACATCTCTTAAAGAGAACCGCCCACAGACAACAACACCGTCCGAATTTCACGACAGATGAAGCCGCTGAGGAGGCCTGGACGTCCAGGTGAAAAGCTTACGGCCAACAACGAGGCAAGTTAAAAAGGTTTTTCTAATTTAAAGTAGTTATAGTGATGTCTCGTTTTAAGTTTTATAATTTCTAATACTATTTTAACGATTTTCTTTAAATTTAACATGTATACCATCTTGCAGATGCTTTTTATTTGTTACTTGCAAAAAAATTGTTATGTAAAAAAAAAGGTTCTACAGGTTTTTTTGCAAAGTCACCATTTTATCTACCCTTTAAATATCCTTTCGTATGTATCAGTTGATTTCCAGTGTACAGTTTCTGTTGGTAAAGTTTTGATAAAATTGGATAGAGTACCAACATCAGTATCTAAAAAAAGTTGATTTTAATTAATTTTGCAGCATAAACCTCTGTCTAAATATCTTTTTGTCTGAATTAATTGGTTAGCAAAAAAAAAAAAGATATGTTTCTGATTATTTAGATCAGTTTTTATATATTTTTCAAATGGGTGTTTCAAAAAACAACTGTACATTTTTTTTTTTTTTTTTTTGCTGTATAAAGTCTTTAGATGTTTTTACGACAGTCGGTAGTTGGTTATCACAGTTACGTTGGTGTCAAACTTTTTTCGTTTCTGATCACTTTATCTCCAGAAAAGACAGGGAAGAAACTTTTCAGGGGCTATATCTTAGTGATAAGCATTTCAATGCATTTTAATGTGTCGACACATCAACACACTTTCAGTAAATCAGTTGATTGGCAGTTGAAAATATTCCTCCGATCACTCTATGTATATATGTATAGATAAATATTACAGAGGAGAATGAAACCAATATGACAAACATCGATACTGTATCGAACTCTGCACAGAGTAATGAGGTGTTGGACACCTTGACTTATAATGATGTATTGACACATCAACACATTTGTGTTGTTATGTATCTTTATGATACAACCAAACGTAAATAATAACTCTTATTATTGGTAGCATGATTTAAGATTCATTTAAGAAGCCGTGTTTAAGAACACACAACTTTAATGGAAGTAAACAAACACGTACACGCACACAGAACGAGATACTTACACAACCGCCAGTTACAAAACAGGTTACAGTTAATATACAAACACGAGTTGAGGTGTAATAAACATATGCATATAGTTCAGAATTCAGTCTTATAGTTTATAGTTTTTTTATGAGTTTATACCACATCTCCCCTTTTCAAAGGTTTAGTCTGTTTGGGGGTTTTACAATTCTACCACTCTTCGTGATCACAGGTTGCTGATTGGAATGTTGATTGGATGCCGATTCATCTTTCTTTTTCGTTACTTGTAAAGGGCTTGATCTTCTCGATACGGGTACTTTATTTTTAGAAACCTCTTTTGAAGGAATATCTTGAAGATCATTTAAGTCATGTTCCACTGGATTTGGCTGCAATTTAGTACCTGGAATTAAGTGTTTTCTATTTCTTCTCAGGATATTTTGTCCTTGCCTTACAATATATGATCGTGGTGTCTCTGCCTCTCTTTCCACAGTACCAACAGCTTTTCTATCTGTTATCCACACATGTTCCCCTGGATTTATTGGTCTAAGCGCATGGACATTATGTCTTCGATTGTAATCTTTTTCTTGAGTTTTTATTCTATTATCTTCACTTTTCTCCAATCTCTCTTTCTCTACCAGTTTTGGTTGAAGTACTGAAAGAGCAGTAGGTAATGTAGTTTGTAAACGCCGTCCCATCAATAATTCAGCAGGACTATAACCATTCTTCAAAGGAGAAGCTCTGTAGTGCAACAAAGCCAGATATGGATCCTTGGATTTTTTAAATCTGAGTTTGATTATCTTGACTGCTGCCTCAACAAAACCATTGCTTTGAGGATATCTAGGGCTAGATGTGACATGTCTAAAACCATATGTTCTTGAGAATTGTTGGAATTCAGCTGTTTTCGTAACTTCAAACTGTGGACCATTATCGGATCTGACTATGTCAGGTATTCCATGTCGGGCAAAAATTGACTTGCAGTGTAGAATTACTTCACTGGATGTGAGCCTATCTAGTTTTGCAACTTCCGGGTAACGAGAGTAAAAATCAGTCACCAATAAATACCAATTGGAATTAAGTTTGAAAAGATCCATGGTGAGAATTTCCCATGGTCTTTGAGGGAAACTTGTTGGTTTTAGAGGTTCAGAACAATTTCGAGCTTCCTGTATGCATGATGGACATTCTCGCACTAGTTGCTCTATTTGCTTGCTGATGCCAGGCCAATAAACAGCAGAATTTGCTAAAGCTCTACATTTATTTATTCCCATGTGACCTTCATGGATCTTATTTAAGATTTCTTGTCGAAGACTTTCTGGTACAATTATCCGTGCTCCTCTCATAAGCAGGCCATTTTGAAGTGAAATTTCATATCTCAAATGGCAAAAGGGTAGACATGATGGTTCTACTTTATTCTTTTCTGGCCATCCTTCTTGGGCGTAAGTGATTAACATCCTACATGTTGAATCTTTTTCTTGTTCTGATTTTAGCTGCAAAAGTCTTTCTGGAACGATGGGTATGACTTCTGTAATTTGATTGACAAAGACTTGAACTTCCTCTTCTAATTCAAAGTTTGGGACCTCCTTTTGGTCAGGTGCCCTTGATAACGCATCAGCTGCAAGCAAGTTTTTTCCTGGAGTATGAAAAATAAAGGCATATCTCATCAAACGCATCTTCAATCTTTGAATACGTGGAGTAAGGTCATCTAAAGATTTAGTAGTTAGTATAGGGACTAGAGGCTTATGATCAGTCTCTAGAAAAAATTTTGTACCTATCAAATAATTGCTGAACTTTTCGCATGCCCAAGTGAGTGCCAGTGCTTCTTTTTCTATCTGAGCATAGCGTTTCTCTGCTGGAGTTAAAGTTCTGGACGCATAGGCAATCACTTTCAATGAAGAATCTTCTTGCTTCTGGCATAGCGTAGCACCAAGTCCATACGAGGAAGCATCTG
Organism: Salticus scenicus; assembly: GCA_963930645.1. Classification (NCBI taxonomy): domain Eukaryota; kingdom Metazoa; phylum Arthropoda; class Arachnida; order Araneae; family Salticidae; genus Salticus; species Salticus scenicus. The sequence continues at coordinate 8,225,668 of OZ005651.1, read as the reverse complement.
CTGTCACTATTGATTGTTTGTTTGGGTCAAAAATTGTAAGTACCGGTTCTGATGACAGTATTTCCTTTAGCTTTTGTAATGCATTTTCTTGAGGTGCATCCCAAACAAATTGATTTTTTGTTGACAGTAATGAAATCAAGGGTGCCATAGTATCTGCAAATTTTGGAATGAATCTTGCTAAATAGTTAGCCATCCCTAATAGCTACTTAAGCTCTGTTTTATTTGTTGGAGATTTGAAATTTTGTATGGCTTGAATTTTCTCTTGATCTGGATGTATTCCTGACTCATTAATTACATGTCCTAGGAATTTTATCGACTTGACAGAGAAACAACATTTTTGTTTGTTTAGAGTTATTCCAGTTTCTTTAAGACATTTCAATGTTGATTTTAAGTGTGCATCATGTTCTTTCTGATTGGATCCCCATACTAGGATGTCATCCATATGACATATTATACCCAAAAGACCCTCAAGAGCTTGAGACATTCTCCGTTGAAAGTGTTCAGGGGCAGATGAAATACCAAAAAGTAACTGCAAGAATCTGAATCTTCCGAAAGGTGTGATGAAGGTCGTGAGATAGGATGATTCTTCATCAAGAGGTATTTGCCAAAATCCAGAATCAGCATCTAATTTGGAAAAAATTTTGGCTCCAGCCAAAAGAGATAAATTGTATTCTGTAGTTGGTAGTGGGTGCCACTCTCTCTGAATACTTCTATTAAGTACTGTCAGGTCAACACAAATTCTTACATTGCCATCTTTTTTTCGTACAACCACAGCAGGTGAACACCAATTAGTGGGTTTCTTGACTGGTTTGATTACATTCATTTCCAGCATTCTTTTAATTTCAGCCTTTGTTTTGTCTAACAATGGTATTGGTATTCTGCGTGGAGATGTAAGAGCATAAGGCTTAGCATTATCAACTAATTCAATATGGTAATGTCCTTTCAGCAGTCCCAGACCTTGAAATAGCTTTGGAAATTCCTGAAGAGGATCAAAACTACTGATACTTTGTACGTAATGTGGCTGTATATTAGGACCTAGGCCAAACATTTTGATTGCCGGTTTACCTAACAAACATGTTTGAAGATCACGTATAATATAGATTTCTTCCCTACAGGTTTTGCCATTGTATTCCATGTTTTCAACTAATTTCCCTGTTAATTTTAATGGTGTTCTATCTGGACCATAAATTACCTTATTTGTACTTTTAATATGGTCATTTTTGAACATGGATTGAGCAATATTACTAGGTATCACAGTGTGATCAGCACCACTATCTATTTTAAACCTAATGGTTTTCCCCAATATTTTGATAGGAACTACCCAATCATCATTATTCTGATTATCAGCCATTAGGCCTATGAATCCAGCATCACAATGAATTTCATTTACTCGTTTCATAGAACTAGGGGTGGGAATCGATTAAGAGTTTTAACTGGGTTAATCGTAGTTCATTAATTGATTAATCGGATTTTTAATCGGTTTGCATTTTTCTTTATATAATTTTATTTCAATGATGAATAAAACTCCTCTCATATTGTATATATATATATATAATATATATTTCTCATAAGTTTGACTGATTTTTTTTTTTTTTTTCAAAAATTTTTGTTTAATCAGTTATATCTGTTTCATAAACGAAATTTAAAACAATTTTCACAGTAATAATTGGTGACTTTAAGTGTTAATTTTATATAAATATTTTCACTTATTCAATTTTATTTATTATTATTTTTTTTTTTAAATAAATTAATTTTTCGATTCATTTTGAAAGAAACATTAAATGAATTTACACATATTTTAGTTTTATATTTGCAGGCCTTGTCCATCTCGCTTGTGACTATTTTTAAATTGAATTCTCAAAATTGAATTCTTCAAGTTGAATTCTCAAAATTCCATATCATTATCATAAAAATCTCAAATTCTTATATTTTAGTTCTTCTTTGTCACTTCGGACTAGAACACAGAATGTTATTTTGTGTTTCTACTTCAGTAGTTACTATGAGTAATTCTGAACAGACTATAAACGCTGGAAAATACTGTGAAACTCTGTTGACATTTCCCCCATCAGAGGGATAGTAAATCCTCAATCCTTTTTTTTTTTTTTTTTAATCTTTAGCATTTCTATTTTTTAAAAGCTTCTTGTTTCTGAGAATACTATTACCCTAGCCAACACTTTCTGTATAAGGCTACAGACAGGTGGTATTGCTCCAACATGAACATGAAGCGGCATTTTGTTTAATAACTGTCCTCCCCTTTTTCTCTATCAACAAAAGTACAACAACTTCTTTTGAGAGGTTTTATTTTTATTTATTTTGCTTTTTCATTATTTAATGGATGTTTCTTAGAATGTTTGTCAGCAAAATATGTGAAAAAATATTTTGTAGGCCGAACAATATTTATACTTTAATTCGTAGTGTGAAAATTTTAATCGGATTTTGAAAAATTTTAATCGAATTAATCGATCCGATTAACTCGATTAAAAAAATTGATCGGAACTAAGCATTGATCGATTAACCGAACCGATTAATCGATTAATCGGCACAGCCCTACATAGAACCATGACAGACTTTTTCCCAGTGCCCCTTTTTCTTGCACTTTCAGCAAAAGGAATCCTTGGCAGGACAAAACTTTCTATCATGAGGTAATTTTCCACACCATTTACAATTTTTAACATCAGAAGGAGATTTATAATCTTTACATTGAGTACTCTTTTTAGTGAAATTATGTGGTGTTACCATTTTCTTTTTATGCATTACAGCATTGATAGATGCATTGGTGACTAATACAGTTTGCTGTTGTTTGACTCTGATAAACGAACCTTATCGATAACTGTTTGCAAAGTTAATTGAGAGTCGAGTTGTAACTTTTCACTAAGGGATTGATCGGTAATCCCGACAACGATGCGATCTCTGAGTAACTCGTCATGGAGATTTCCATAATCACATTTGTCTGCTAGGGCATACAAATCAGTAATAAAATCGTTAACAGACTCACCTTCTTTCTGTATTCTGCGATTAAACTGAGCTCTTTCAAAAATTATGTTTCGTTTCACAACAAAATGATTATCGAGGTTTTCGATTACCGTTTTAAAATTCTTTTTATCGTCATCCGAGATGTTGAGCGATAGAAAAATATCTTCAGCTTTGTCACCCATTATATAAATCAGAGCATCCACTTGCTCCTCTTCGGATTTCTTGTTTAAGCCTGAAGCTGTGCGAAAACGTAAAAATCTTTGTTTCCATTTCGGCCACTCAGTTGGCGTTGAAAATGGGAAAGATTCTGGCGGTGAAATATGATAAGCTGAAGCTGTAGTGGTAGTTGTCATTGTTTACCTTTAAAACGAAACGAACGCTGGTGAAAACGAAACTTTCAGAAAGTGAAGTACTAACTTTTAACCGCTGCCGCCATGTGTTGTTATGTATCTTTATGATACAACCGAGCATAAATAATAATTCTTATTATTGGTAGCATGATTTAAGATTCATTTAAGAAGCCGTGTTTAAGAACACACAACTTTAATGGAAGTAAACAAACACGTACACGCACACAGAACGAGATACTTACACAACCGCCAGTTACAAAACAGGTTACAGTTAATATACAAACATGAGTTGAGGTGTAATAAACATATGCATATAGTTCAGAATTCAGTCTTATAGTTTATAGTTTTTTTATGAGTTTCCTACACCTGAATTCAGAATTTTTGAAAATTTTGCTGCTTCTGAATTAGAATAAATTGTTTAGTTTTTATTAAAATTTTTATTCTACAGGTTTGTCTTATAATGTATTAAGAACTCCCTAAGTATAATTTATTATTGGTATGAATAAACACTTTTTTAACATTTTTAATTGAAGCATATTTTAACTAAATTTAAATTGAAACCTTACTTTTATAACTTCATGTTTGGAGTTGGTGTAGCCACTTTTGCTAGGGGGAATTCCTCCATTCTCAGCACTCTCCTTAGTGCTCGGTGACATTCGAGCAAAGTGATGTTTTTTTTTTTTCTATCTCCAATAGATGGCGTGACAATCAGTCTCAGCTAGAAAAAGGATTTCTATCTAAGCCAGCTTTCAAGTAATTACCATTGTAGAAATTGCTATTATTAACTATATTTTTTACCACTTCACGAAAAAATGTGCAGCCAAGGTTATTGTAATTTGCGATTTTTGAAGTTTCATTTAGATTAATATCAATATTACTGTCTTGGTGTGTTTTAATTAGGGCAGTGATAATTTTTTCATATCTTATATTGTTTTTATGCTCCTTATTTCTGGTGTCAGTCTTTCACTTAGACATTCCGATGTAGCAACCTTCTTTATTGTTGGGTATGTAGATAGGATTTTGTAGATACCTGTGGTGTTGAGAGGGGGAGGATATTTGTCATTACAATTTATTGGATAGAAGTTTCAATTAAAATCAAAAATACAATTAGGAAATACAATGTAAATATATATGTTGAACATAGCCCCAATATCGATCAAATAATTAGTTGCAATAAAGATCTTCTCTTCCCCCCTCCCCTCTCTTCCCAGACCACAGATATCTACAAAATCCCGTTTACATATTCTAACAACTAAGAAAGTTGCTACATCTGAATATCCATGTGAAAGATGAACACCAAACTTAAGAAGCTTAAAAACGATATAAGATACAGAAAAATCACCAACTCCCTAAATAATACATACCAAGACAATTGTAATACTGATAATAAATTTAATGAAACTAAAAAAATTACAATAACCTTGATTAAGCATTCTTTTGTAAAATGGTGGAAACAGTTAATAATAGCAATTTCTGCAATGGCAACAAATCCAAGACTGACTGTAATGCCACCTACTGGAAGAAAAATTAAAAGATAGAGGAACATATAATATATCATTATAAAGTATCCACTTGCTATTAAATCTGCATGCAAGTAGCAGTTTTCAGGTTTTTACATATTTGTTAGTTTCAGTTCTTGTTTACATTATGTTTATAGTTTATATGGTTGTTACATATGAAAATTTTTTAAATAAATATTTCATAAATATTCAACTTATTTTTCTTCAGCTGAATAATATAATGTTATAATTATATTCTAAAGAGTGGCTGTGTTGAATTTGTCATAGAGCGACAACTCTAAAAGAAAACAACACACCCTTTTTACGTTTCATTTAAAGTAGTTGGTTTAAAATGGTGGTTCTCAGCTGGTGTGCTATAAGAGGATTTCAATTGTACACTTTTAAACATTATTAAACTGTCAAATTTTGATGGGTACCAACTAGTCGGTCTTTAAAACAGCTTATTTATGCAAACATCCTGCGGCTGCAGCATCGACGTTAGGCCTCCTGGTATTACGGCGACTGTCGTTTTCAGCTGCTGGCACTTGTCCTTCACTGCGTGTGCAAGAGTGTCTGTTCAATGTCTGTGCTAGCCTCTCTTCTTATAGGGTTGCCAGAGTTAAAACTATTGCTGTTGGCGAACACACGGTGATCATTTTATGTTATAGCTAAGCAAGGTAAGGAATTCTATTGGATAAGCATGCATTTTGCACAATTTCATTGGACAGATTATCCTGAAAGTTTTATAGATTGGCAATATTTTTGCTGTTTTGGTGATATACTTGAACTTTAAAAGAGTATTTTTTCAATTCAGCTTATACACGGGTTTGCAATTTTAGGCAAATTTCTGAAGAGAAAAACGTACTCTCAGCTTATATTTGGAAATATATGGTATTTTAGTATTAAATTTTTCAGGAAGGATGCAATGATACATTCCAGAATGCACTATTAATGAGTTCCCATGCATTCCATGTTATATTAAAAATTCACTAAATAAAAGAAGTATGGGAACTGTGCTCCTGTGTGTTCCCATGCAAATTAAGCCCTGCTGCTCACTGGACATACCTATACCAGAGCTGTCAGAGCTCACACATTACTCCATCTCACTTTAGCAATGATAGTATCAAAAGAACGCATTATCGATGATAATATAGATGCAAATCTTAAAAAAAAAAAAAAAAAAAAAACTTCCATAAACTCATATTGAAAATTGTGATGAGAAAAGTTTTTTTTTTTTTTTAGTTCATCAGTTCAATAAAATATTATAGCAATATGAAGGGCGAGTCTCTACAGCAAAACTGTGAATTCAGTATTTTCATATGGTTTTGATTGCAAAAGAATTCATAAGAACTGAACATATGAGAAATTGGCAAGCTCATTTAAATTGTGTTAAAGAAATGCTTCCTTATTTTCACATATCAGCAGAGCCAAAACTAAGGGGAGGGCGAGTGGGGCATGTGCCCTGGGCACCATGTTGTGAAGGGCACCAAAAGTCTGGTTTATCACTTTATTTACACATTGAAAATATAATAATAATAGAAAATTTTGAAAATATAAATGAAATAAATAAGATAAAAAGAACTTTTTATATACCATGTTTTTAAATTTTCTGTTGAATCATATAAACTTGAAACTTCTATTAATAAATACTTTGTAAAAACGATACAATAGTGACAATAAAATACAAGAGGATAAAAAATAATATATAAGTAATATTTAAGCATGTGGATTCAGTTCAGTGAACTAATAATAAACATTGGTTTTAAAAATAAAATATTAATCTTTTCAGAATAATGTATATATTACCTTCATGAACTACATTAGCACTTCATCAATATGTAGAAAATTTTTAAAGTTATAAAGATGTCAATTTTTGTGAAATGCCTAATTTAACTTTTTATAATTTTTAATGTTCACATTTAATTAAATGTATTTATTTTTATATTGAAAGAAAATGAACTCGTAAATTTTTTTTTGGCAACAATTAAATTATAGCTGATATTTAAATGGCTAATTTTAAAGCTATTTGGAGATTATTATTTTCATATTTTAATTAATTAAAAGAAAACTAATGAAAAATTCTTAAATCAGGCTTCAAGGTTGTGCGATGTCATCGTGTTTAAGCTATTCTAAAAGATTCAAACATCAAGCTAGTCGGGAAGTTAGTTAAAAATCGATTGCAAGATTTGTACTGTACAAACAAATAAACAAGAAAGTGAATTAATAAAAACATGGTAATAAATCTCTTAGCCAGGGCAATCTGAACAAAGAAAAAGATGTAGAAAGAAGAAGATTAGTAGATAAAAGGTAATTACAATGAAAAGCATGGGGGATAGAATGTTCTACGAGGCTAACAGTATTTTTTCAAGTAGGTGGAGTAACATGTTGTCACAATTGAAAAAGAGTAATTTACAAGTGATTCCTGACTGTCAACCAAGGTTTCTAAAAAGTAAATGGGTAGAAAATATACAGTAGGTATATTTGACTAAAAATCAGAAAGTCCTTTAGATATTATGATTCATAAGGATGCAGAAAAAAAATATTGCTCAAGGCGCCACCGCCGTGACTATTAACACTGTGACTATTACTCATGTTTGTGAAAATTGCAACACCATGAAAGAACTGTCAGAAATTAATGAAATTTATTCCATGTATTACTGATAGTGGTACAAATAAATGATCAAATGTACAAGACAAAAAAACAAAAGAATGTCTGAAATCAGTACTTTATGTGTGCTCCACGCTGAGTGAGCTCCACGCATGCGCTCCACCGCTACTTTAGAATGTAGAAAAAGAGGGGAGTAACCCCATAGAAATAGCATGGGGAAAAAAACTCAATGTCAAGTGTGTTTAAAAAAAAAAAAAAAAAAAAAAAAACAGGCTCGCACTGGAAGTAATAAGAGGACAAAATTGACTAGATAAAGACATCGAAGAGCGGGAATCGGGCGGGCTGGGGCATGGGTCCTATCATCCAGGATTAATACGTCTGTACACATCGTGGCATTGAATCATACAGGTTCTGCATATAATCCTGGGGAATGGCATTCCAGATGGCTTTGACTTGATACCAAAGTTCAATCTTACTATGCACCCCACCAGTTGTACAAGCAAGTCGCCGATCAATGTAATCCCTCACATGCTCGATGGGCGACATAACTGGAGAATAATAAGCAGGTCATAGAAGAAGCAAAACCTGTTATGCAATAAAGAAGGCTTGAGCAGTCTGAGAAACATGTGCACGTTCATTATCCTTCTGAAATACAGCACCCAGAATGCATTAAAGAATGAGAAAGACCTCTGGCTTCAAAATTTCCCTTATGTAGCGATCACTGTTGAGGTTGCCCGCAGTGTGCACTAGATGGGATTGACAATTATACCCAATAGCTCCCCACACCATCATGAACGTGCAGTATGCAGTTAGCATTTGTGCAGTATGATGCTGGATAACACACTGTGGGAGCAGACGTTCCCTCCTGTAACGTCTGATTCATACTCTTCCATCATTGTACACCAGATTGTAGTGAGATTCATCAAAGAAAACAATTTGTTGCCACTGGACATGCCACCTGCTGTGTTGCTGAGCCTGTTGAAGCTGGAGGTGTCTATGATTCAGCAAGAGAGGGAATCCTGCATAGAGGAACCCTTGCACACATTTCATGCTGCTAGACAACAAAACACCTGTAGGCATGCTCCAACGTTGTGCTAACACATGAGAGGAAGCTGTACGGTCCATCACAACCATGCAGATGAGGTGTCTGTCGTCCTGTGCCGTTGTTCTATTGTGTGCCCTACTGCAAGGTTTTCTGTTTGATTCTCCTCTTAACATATCTACCAAACATGTATCACTGTTCTTTCATTACACTGCATGCGGGCTGCAATTTCTCGATATGAAAATAGACCCTCTCGGTTATGAAAGATGTGGCCTCCTATGAACTCTGTTAGTTGTTGGTATGGCACCCTCTGCTTTTGTCGAGGCATATTGACCATCAATGAAACGTTTACTGCAGACAGAGAACGATAAACAGATTTCAGTGCACCTTTACAGTCCTTTATATACCTGGAACAAGCGACTGATAAGGAATCTGTTCTCATTCAACGCATGTGCAATCGCTTTGTAATTCTAATCATTTGCATGCCTTACCTCACTTTACAATTTCTGTAACTTTGATTCAGTTTGCATAATCAATGTGTTGCTATTTTCACAAACATGAGTTTAAATTAAGTATGTCAAAATATTCATGATATGTAAACTCATGAAATAGTTCTGTGCACTAAAAATAAAAGGGCAAAAAGAATGCAAAATATCTAGTTAATAATTCATTTAGAAACTTCCATTCACAGGATTCAGCAAAGGTTTCTACCAAAATACTATGGCAACTAAAACAATAAAATACAATGTCTCTCTCTCTTCTCTGTACTTTTATTATATATTTTACTTCCTTATTCAAAGTATAAGGAGTATTGGGAAAATTGTTAAAAAAAAAAAAAATGTAAACGGTTCTTGGCTTATAAGCCCATAAGTCCGCGCCACACTCATGACCTTGCATGAATGTATTTTTTTATTTATTTTATTATTATTACTTTCATTAGTGTATGAATGGCGTGGTCAAAAAGCAACCACGTTGACTTTTACCTTTGCAGAATAGTTCTTTTATAAAATGTTGGATGGCTAACAAGTTCCTTGATGCAGTCGGTGATCAGAAAGCAACCATAATGACAATTTCTTCAGCAGGTTTATTCTCAAAGCTCAGGTTCGATGGACCTAACTATTGTTAGTCCATACTTAGTGATGCCATCACAAAGAATAATTCCTAGCTAACCTATTCTTTTGGGTACTCATCTAGTTCTGATCACAACCAATACCTTCTTTTAATGTTACAGGTTTGAATGCATGTCAAAAAGCAACCATAATGTTAATTACCTTTACCGGATTTGTACAATATTATCAAGAGTGCAGGACATAACAGGTCGCACAGCATACAAATCCCGGCAACTTAGTCTTTTTGGTATTCATCTAGTTTTGACACGCACTTCTTTTCTCAATTGTAGGGGTAATACTTTCCTTGTTAAGCCTTGAACGATTTCCTGTTACTTTTCTTTTTGGTACTCATCAAGTTTTGACCTGCATCAATTTTAATTTAATTACTTACTTACTTTAATTTATTTATTTTATTTATTTATTTATTTATTATTTAATTTTATTTAAAAATTAATTCAATTACTTTTAATTTAACTTTTTTTAAAATTTATTATTATTTTTTACTATTCTATTTTTTTTTTTTTTTTTTACGAGGTTGTGGTGATGTCTGGTCCTCGTTAATCTGTGCTGCACCGTCAAGTGCTCGATGGGGTCGTTTAGCAGTTATTGGGCTACCAACGTGGGGTACCATCCCCCCGTGGTGGATCAAAATTGCGATGGTCCCTCTTTCTCTTCTCCATTCGGCCTCCCTGCGCATAGTAATTTCCCTCCCAATTAGGATTATTTAGGCCATGCCACTTCAAAAACTTCTAAATTTTCACTATGCGCACAAAAACTATCTTCTATCCCCCAGTGGCTTCACATAATCATTTTTTTTTTTTATCTCATTGTTCTTTTCTTGTTCAGCTTGTCTTTCTCAATTTTTAAGTGTTATCCCCTTCCCCTTTTCAAATGGCCTCCTCTTTCGGTTTTAATTATTGTGTGCACTACTACAGTGGCGCACCCACGGAGGGGGCTTAGGGGGCTGAAGCCCCCTCCAGATCTAGCTGACATGGTAAAAAATTTTAGATATGCATTAAAAATTATTATTAAAATTATAATTTTTTTTTTTTTATGGGCCGCGGTAGCCTGGTTGGTAAGAGCAGCGAGTTCGTGATCGAAAGATTGCGGGTTCGGTCCTCAAGCCGGCCGAAGACCGTCGTGTACGCTAATGGAGACTGGTACACGTTAAATTCCGTCGTGGTCGCAAAGTCCTCCAAGTTCCCATCAACAATTATACCTCTGGGGGTACCGGAACATGGGTTTAACTCGCTCTGATCCGGATCAAAATTCGAGTTTCTGTTGTTTGGCTGGTGCTGCCATCTTTCACCAGCTTATGGAGCTAGAAGTCGTACTTCCTCCCTATGAGGCGCTCCTAATAACGGAAGACGCAACCCTTATGCCTTAAAATAAGTCCGGTACTTCCACTACCGGGGCTCGGAATTTCCGAGTGGCACACGACAACAACAACAACATTGGAGTATTTAAAAAATCAGGCAGAAGAAGCTAACTGATGTGGAAGTAAGCATGGATGTATTTGTCAGAAAATTGGGATACCAGGTTCATACAAATTTTTATTTTAATTCATAAGTATTTATAGCATTTTTGTGAAAGTTTGTTTTGTCCTTGGGCAAAATTAACACATTCGCATCTGCAAGTGAAAATTCTCGTTTGATATAAAATAAAAATTAGCCCTGCTCTTAGTTGTTCCTCTAAAACAATATTTTAAAATAAAAATGAACTTTGCATATTCGTGTTAAACCTTTTAAGTGCTGCTATCGCAAATACATGCTAGTGAAATTTCACATCAATTGTTGGAGATAAAATTCAATTGATTTAATTTGTCTTAAATACGTAAAATTGTTTTTCTAAAAATATACCGATTTAGAGGAGTGTCAAAAGGCGTAGTTTACTGATCAAAATAGGAAAGTATCCCGATAACAATATGTTAAGATATTTTACAGATGCTTAGGAGGGTGGGGTCACTTATTATTTATTTATTTTTTAATCGCGGTACGTAGAACATACAGTTGGGTCCATGCATAGTTTTCCTTTTTGCCTCTGTCACTGAGATCTAAGCTCCATTTTTGGATAATGCAATTTTTTCCTGTTATAAAAATTGAAATTTCATAATATATATATTATACTGGAATTGGAATACAATATCCTGTAAGGAACTCAGAGAGGTAACGCTTGAAATATTTGCTAACTGAACAAATTAAAATTCTAAGTAATATAGTATATATTAGAAATAATGTTTTAGGATATTAAGAGGTTCTGCCCCCTGCTTGCTGTGTAACTAACACCCACGAAGACTACGCGTCCGACTTGTTTCTGTTAACCGAACCTAGAAGAAACATTGCCCCCATTCTCCAGATAATTAAATAAAAATAGCTATGTAAAAATTTACACTGGAACTCTGTTACAATTCCTACATATAACAACTGTAGCTTTTACTTGGCCATAATTATTATAATTTCTTAATTACTTTCGTGTTACTGCATATGCACGTAAAGCATCGCAAAAGAGTATTGAATTTGATTAAATTTTATTTTCAATGGAAATATGGGGGGAGGGCATTTCATTTCGGGCGAATTTTATGTTCACTAGCCTGTCATATTGTACACGACTTTTTTTTTTTTTTTTTTTTTATCATAGATGAACCCATAACTTTATGTTTGCAACCTCAACTGACCGAACTACTGTAACTTAGCATGTTATGTACTGATATAAATTCCTCGATTGCGCTATTCAACTTAAATTCAATTTCATTGATTCGTTTATTTATTTCAAAAGAAATATTTAAAGAAGATTGTTTACTATATATATGTGTGCGTATATGCCCATAAATCTATTATTATACTACAGGACCCAATTATTCTTCAGCCCCCTCCAGACAGAAATTCTGGGTGCGCCACTGCACTACTAACTTTAGCAGCTCCCCCAGCATTTTTTTTTTGTTGTTGTTGTTGTTTGTTTGTTTTCTTCCTCCCTGCCTGAATTCAAAATTGTTTTAATTTTGTTGAATTCCGGTTATTTCGACTGACAGCTAGTAAGTGTACTTATTCCAAATTCCTTAACATCCTGGAGCGTGACTGTGCGTTTCCACTGTGGCTATCTTGGAGGGTGTGGTGTACAAATCGAGCTATGTGACCAAAGCAGAAGTCGATACCCTGCAATTCCTGAGCTTTGGCATTCTAGTTACATTGCTGCCCAACAGCTTCCATGTGGTGAGCTGGCGATTTATTCGCTCTGGTGGATGGCATCCAACCCGTTAAACTTGGCAGAGCCCAGGCAGGCAGGGGTCGTCCAAAGGTTTCAAAGGAGTATTGTGAAACCACTTGTGAAATGGATTTTGTATCTCACGTAACTAAAAAACGAATGGTCACAGAAAACTGCTTATTTATATTTAGAACTGTTATGACATCTAGTTATATATTACGAATTTTGATTCTAACATCAGCTCCCACTTTTATGATATCTACGATTTTATACGCTTTTCTGTGACGTCTGTATGTATGTGGTCCCAGGTCAATTGTGGGCATTTTAGAACTTTAAGAATACTAATTCTATTATTTACTAATTATTTAAATTTTAATAATGAAAGTTAAAATATATTACAAATATTTACATAAATGCTGATGAGCATTAAAATTGATTATCCAAGTACTTTAACAGTTCGTCACTTAAACATAATTTATAGCACGCATAGTACTTTATCAAATACGTCAAATATAAAACAAAAGTCATTAAAACAAACAGGCAGTACAGCCATCTACTCTGTATGCCTCGTCAAAACTCTTCGTCGAAACTGAACTCTTCTCTCGAATGCTCTTAGCTACGGCGTGTCCAGGAAATGATGTCACTCTCGTCATAAGCACACGTTTCCTCTCAAGTGCTGGTGCTCCGTCACATGATCAGCTAGCTAGGGTTCTGAGCTGCAGGAAAGCCAAGTAAGAAGGAGAAACGGGATGATGCCGATCCACTATATTCGGCTGTCCTGCATCCGGCTGGTCCTCCAGGCGGTCACACTGAAAAATACAAAAAAAAAAAAAAAAAACACAAAATAATAACATACTTATTTACAAAAAAATTTTTTTAAGCTATCCACTGCTTGATAAATTCAACATGAGTGGATGTGCAATGAGGGCCTTCATGGCATCCATTTCTATTTTTTTTTTTTATCAATATCATCAATTTTCATTTTTGCTGTTATAAAGTCACAAAAGGAAGTCAAATTTGGGTTTACGGCAACTTGGTCGCCCATGGCAACAGTCTCTGGTGACCGTCCACTCAACTTGCATTTTATTTTATTTTTCTTTTTAACTCGAGAAGATTGTTTTTTGATATGTTTACTTAAATCTTTACATTGGGGCTTAGAGTTATTTTGGGACTCGAACTCGAGACCCTCTAATCGATCATTTTAAGTTTTAAGATTTTTTAAGGCTGTGCTGCAGAGGCCTTGTTCAGTTATAAAGTCCATAGTAGCACTTTTATGTGTAGGGAAAACTTCTAACTTTATTTGTACAGCTTTGGGGAATAATATGGCTATTTCACTAATCGTAGTCGTCAGTGGAAGTGATGTGATGAACAACTTTCTCGAATTTACACTGGCAGTCTTTTCTTTTGGGATATTTAGTCTTTTACACTCGATGGAATTTATCGTCGATGGCTTTTCTTTGGATTTCTTCCTTTTAATGAGTCTGGAATTAACGTCAACTTTTTCTTTTAACTTTTCCAACTCTTCGGCTAACTGTGAAATTTTTTCAAGTAGGACTTGTTTCTCATCTTTCTTTGAATAAGTGTTTTCAGGGTTTAGCGACTTCATTCGGAAAACATTCGTCTGACTTCGTCCCTTTCGGCGCGGCTCCTCCTCTTCATCACTATCATCATCTGTCTGGGAAAATGCTCGTATGACTCTTTTTCTGTCGTCGAGGCTCCTCTTCTTCATCACTGTCATCATTTACACTATTATCATCCTTCAAAAGCATCTTATCGTCATCACTCTCATCGTTTTTGTCATTTTCACTTACGGCTTTTTCGGGAGATTCTAATAATTTTTTTGACAGCATAACAGGGTGAGGGGTTACATTTTCATATTTTTTAGTATTATTCAAAGTTTCATTTATTTCTGGGGAATTTTCAAAATTTTTGTTTTCAAAGTTAATGGGGGCATCAACAACAACATTCGATTTAATTTCGTTTTGATCATGAAAAACGACAGTTTTTTGAGTGACGCAAGCGGAGGGACAAACGGGACGCTGCGAACTCATATATACGGCTAGTTTGGCCATATTTTGTTCTGATCTTTTCAAAGTAATCTTTTATCTTCGGTCTTAATCTATCCTGAAAATTTTACATTTCTACATGTAATATGTTTTGAGATCTGAATCTCAATTTTAAGCGAAAAAGGGAAAACGGTTGGTGTAATAGACTGGAATTCTGAAAAATATCTCTAAAACGGCTCGAAGGATTTTCATATAATTAATATACAGTCAAGTCTCAAAAATCCGCAATCCTAAAATCCGCAATTCTCTAAAATCCGCATATCATTTGCAATGTAAACAAACATTGTCACAATTGATTTGTTGATTAGTGGATTGCAAAAATTCAGCTGTATTAAGAGACAAATCAGTTTTTAACTGATGCTGATGAATCACCAATCACTCATCATATTGCAGAGGAGGAAATGATAAGTGTAATTATACATAATTATTAAAAAATAAATGATAATCATTTAGAGGAAAAGGAGAAAGACAGTTTTCATGAAAGATTTTCTCTCATGCAGATAAATACTCAAATTTTCTCATAGCACAAACTTATGTGATTGACCAAGAATTGCTGACTTTTTTGCAGGTTATATGAAAATAAATATGTATGAATATTCTTACTTAAACTAGTATTGATCAGACTTTTCAAAAATATAGGTAATTTGTAACTATAATGTGATATATAAAAATTGTTCTTTAAATTAAAATTTCATGAATATTTGTACTCTTATTAGACACACTATATTTCAGCATTGTATATATAACATATAAATTCTATCTTAAAGATTTGCTACTCAAATGAGGTTCTAAGATGTAAATAAAAGAAATTACTCTAAAATCTGCAAAATTCAGAAATCCGCAAAACACTTCGTTTTAAGCTGTGCGGATTTTTGAGAGTGTACTGTATGTTGTTAATAGAATCTTTCTGAATCTAGTAACGTTTTCGTTTTTTTCAGGAAAACTCTTGTTTTTTTATATATATCGCTTTAAATATGGAACTATATTACTCCGCCAATTACATGTGTTTCTCCGGGTGAAAACGCTGTTATGCGGTTCTTTCTTGTGAGGTATGTGGGCTGGTTGATTGACTGACTTCAATGCAGCCGATGAATTATTTAGATTTTTTTTAACGCGAAAGTACTTTATTACATGTTTAAAATATTTATTGTATATATACTAAGTCAAATTTACTTAAATATAAAAGTAATTATATAAATATATAATAGTAATAATAATTATATAAATATATAATATATATAGTAATTATATAAATATATATTTAAAAGTAATTATATAAAAATTCCAGTGGCGCCTTGGTGTTATTTTAAAAGATATGTTTTTAGATTCCATTAAAATTACTTTTGTTTTGTCTAATAAAGTATATTTACACATTTAAACAGTGCTTTTAATTTTCAAATATACTGTCAAATAATTATACTTTCACTGAGTTTGCATTATAAAGTAAAATTATTTATTTCAATAAATTGATTTATCTTTTGCGTCACGCTATCCAAAACTGCAAGTAAAATTTGTGTAAATGTTTTCTTTACGTCACACTACCTCTTTGAGCAAATTTTCACTTAGTTGGATACTATGATACTATGTTTTGGATAGCGTGATGCAAAAGATAAATCAATTTATTGAAATAAATAATTTTACTTTATAATGCAAACTCAGTGAAAGTATAATTATTTGACAGTATATTTGAAAATTAAAAGCACTGTTTAAATGTGTAAATATACTTTATTAGACAAAACAAAAGTAATTTTAATGGAATCTAAAAACATATCTTTTAAAATAACACCGAGGCGCCACTGGAATTTTTATATAATTACTTTTAAAACTGTTATTTTGAATTTGAAATGCGAATGAAAAAGCATCAGTGAGTGTATTTTATATATCTGTCTGATCTTGAAGTTAAAAATATTACGTTTGCATTATAAATATAAATAAAAGATAAAAGTAAATGATCAAATATGAAAATCTATGTATACTTTAACTAATTGCAAAGCGTCACTTAAAATTTGATATCATTATTTTTAAGACTCATGTTTCAAATTCTTATAGCCATAAAGTAGCGGCGTCACAAACTTTTAAGCCGTTAAGGGTTTTTTGAACTGATATGTACTTACAGGGAGTACTGTTACTAAGTTTACCTCTAGAGAATTACACTTATTTTTCACAAAAATACCCTTTTCATTAATTGTTGTTTCACCCAGTATTAGTACATTCATGCCTATAATTATATCATACGGTATCATATTATCATGTACAACACAGATATCAGTTTTACTTTCGAAATCATCAACTTTAAGATCGGCGTTGAATGAGCCTAACGGCTTTAATGAACTTTTCCCGATCCCCTTCAAAATAGTACTCATAGTATTGAATTTTTTTACAATTAATTTATCAAAAGAACTTTTACGCAACAATGTTGCTTCACTTCCTGTATCAATGATTCCAATAAAATTTGTATCATTTACTTGTATAATTTTACTCATATTTTGATTTACACCAATACATAATGTCTCAACTTCTGGTTTCAAACCTGGGCACTCCGAACTTTAATGCCCGTACTGCTTACACGTAAAACACTTCAGGCCTTTGGCCTTATGGGGGCAATCTCTAGATAAGTGGGTTTTTTCACCACAATTATAACACAATTTATTATTTACTTCATTTTTAGGACTAAATTTTTCATGTACATTATGGGTTACGTATTTTGGTTTTGCATTATCTACTTTGTTAAATCTGAATTTATTTTTCTCATTATCTTTTTTGAAAATTTCGTATAACTTAATTTTTTCCTTAAATTCACATAAATTTTTAGCACCATATAGCATAATTTTATTCTCTGATCTATCATTTATTCCTTGGATCACATAGTGCATGATAGCGGCATCACCAATATGCCCGTTCTTACTTAATTCATGCATTTTAAAGAAATATTCTGTAACAGACTCATCGCCTCTTATTTTCCTTTTACTTAATATATCATGCAAAGAGGCGGAATTTATTTCTGTTTTAAATTCCTCAATAAGCGCTTTTTTTAATTTTTTGTAAGTAAGTAGCGCTTTCTCAGATTTAATGAATAACAGAGTGTTTCCGCTCAAAGATCGTTTACAAAAAATAATTTTTTGTAGTTCATTAAGATTAAACATTACTGACACTTCCTCAAATTCGTTAAAAAACTCAATAATATTTTCATGCAGTTCGCCACTAAATTTTGAGATACTGTTCTCGAAATCGTTAAATGAAATAACTGCACCATGTGTTCCAGAATTCACATTATTACTACCATTTTCATTATTTTCATAACACTTATTATTATACATATGGCATTGCACAGAGCAGTCAATTTTTTCAATATCATTATCGCCACTACTTTCGGATTCACTGCTCGATTCGTTTTGAGAATCTTCCTCATCTGAATTATTTTCTGAACTTTCTTGTTTTAACAACTCCGTGTCACACAAATGTAATAGTAATCAATCTCTCAGTTCATTTTTGTTCCGATCAAAAGGGACATTTAATATATTACAAATAAGAATTAGTTCGTTCAAAGAAAAATTGTCATCAATTATTTTTTGTTTTTCAATGTATTTTTCGTCGCCAATAGCGAAAGTGAATCCTGTGAATTTTTTTATTCTGCATCTGTTCCTGCAATCGCCGTTATCATTGAATACAAACCGATGCAGAATTTTAATTTTAGTATAACTTTCAGTCCTCAGTGCAGCGCCGATTTTGGGTATATCCCCCCAATGAAACCATTTTATAAGAAGATAAAGTGTACGTACCTTTGTAGAGCAGAAACAGCTGTTGTTTTAAATTTTATTTAAATTTCCATTTAGTCGACTTGCTGTTTTTAATCCTTAAGAAATCTGAAGCACATATTTCGCACTTTGTTGCTTTGGTTTAAGCAAATTTCATCGGTCTGTGCATTTCTGTTGATTATAAAGCATTACTACACACTTTAAAAAACACTCGTCCAGCATGAATTAGTATATGAATAAGTTCAAACACAGTTCATATTTAAGAACAGTTTTTAAAAAGTTCAGTCCAACAAAAGTTTATAGTTCATTACAATTTTACTTTATATGAAAATTTGCGTTTAATCCGAAATTTAAGTTAAATTAAAATAATCGATTTATGCTTTATCAAGTAAATTTCATTCTTGATCCCACTTCTGAAAATGTGGTCTCAAGTCAATTGTGGGCGTTTTAGAACTTTAAGAATACTAATTCTATTATTTACTAATTATTTAAATTTTAATAATGAAAGTTAAAATATATTACAAATATTTACATAAATGCTGATGATTATTAAAATTGATTATCCAAGTACTTTTAACAGTTCGTCACTTAAACATAATTCGTAGCATGCATAGTACTTTATCAAATACGTCAAATATAAAACGAAAGTCATTAAAACAAACAGGCAGTACAGCCATCTACTGTGTATGCCTCGTCAAAACTCTTCGTTGAAACTGAACTCTTCTCTCGAATGCTCTTAGCTACAGCGTGTCCAGGAAATGATGTCACTCTCGTCATAAGCATGCGTTTCCTCTCAAGTGTTAGTGCTCCATCACATGATCAGCTAGCTAGGGTTCTGAGCTGCGGGAAAGCCAAGTAAGAAGGAGAAACGGGATGCCGATCCACTATATGTATGTATGTGTATGTATATCTTGCATAACTCAAAAACAGTTAGTGGTAAAACGTTGTAATTACATATCTAGATTTGTTATAACAATTGCTGTCTATCTCTCATTTTGGTCTTTGCCTTTCCATTTTGGAAGTATTCATGAAAATTATATCCATAATGATTAAAAATACAAAATTTTTAGCCATTATGTATATCATAGCATCATACAAATTTTAACAGAAGTTAATAACAGTGCAAATATTGATAGTTATAAAAGTTGTTGATGCTCTTGTGTATAGAAAGTAATTTATAAAGATGTGCAGCCAGGGCCTCGAAATTTAGGGGGCCTTATTTCAAAAAACTGAGAAGTAATAGTAAAAATTTTTTCATTATATGTGTATTAAACACAAAAATTTATTAAATTTTTGTTTCTATATTTTATTAGAGAGCTTAAACAATTATTGAATTTTGTGACTAATTTCCTAAACATTGGCTGATCAATGTGTTTCAGTTTTTCATTCGTGTTGAACATAAAACAAATGATTTCATTATAGGTTGCTAAAAAAATGAGGAAATAGAAAGTATAATTGAATTAAAAATTTAAAAAATGCACTATTATTATTTATTTACTTGTTTTATTTATTGTTTTTGAGAATGGGTTCTTTTGGCGAGCTTATTAGAGCAAAGTAAGGGGGCCTCCAAATAGCATCAGTGCCCCAGGTCATCAAAAAGCATAGTCGGGCCCTGCATCAGATGTGTAGGTTCTAGTCGACGAATGACTTTATTTAATGAATACTCTGGAAACAATTGAATAAAAGCCAATAATCAATGAGTATTCTCAAAACAATAATAATATAAAAAAAACAGTTATTTGTACAATACAGAAATTTAATTCATCAACCTGGAAATTAATTTTTGATAGAATGGAATAGAAAGCTGATTTTTACCAACTATGTGAAAAATACCAGAGCCGGGAATCGAACCCCGGGCCTTCCGCTTAACGCGCGGATGCTCTAACCACTGAGCTACCCTGGCTGATAACCAGCTCGGCACTTCTCACATAATTTACGTTGGCAAGGTCACAGAGTCTGCATTAAAGCAGCTATATCAAGTGACAAATTTGAATATGGCATAACTACAAACGGCCACGAAATTTCAATTCAGAAATTTAATTCATCAACCTGGAAATTAATTTTTGATAGAATGGAATAGAAGGCTGATTTTTACCAACTATGTGAAAAATACCAGAGCCGGGAATCGAACCCCGGGCCTTCCGCTTAACGCGCGGATGCTCTAACCACTGAGCTACCCTGGCTGATAACCAGCTCGGCACTTCTCGGCATTTGTACAATAAATTAAGTAAACAGTATGCACCACAGAACAGCAATTTTAATAATTCAGAGCAATGATCAAATGCATAGAATTCTTAGAATTGTGCACAGTGACGTAACTAGCCGAAGTGCCGCCCAGGTGGATGTTTATTTTGCCGCCCCTTAAAAAATCTAAAAATACTTAAAAATGCCAAAAACTGGATATGCAGGTATGTAAAATATTTATACTAATAAAAAAAAAAATGTCTTTGCATTTGTGCATCTGCCTGTGCAACTGTAGTGTATGTAAGTATCCATACCACGCAGAACAAAAAAATTAGGCAGTCGGGCATATCGGAGAATAGTGTGGAATGCAACTTGGGAAAAAAATTATAATATTTTTTTTAATGTTTAATGCAAACTTCGGAATTTTCACATTTGATGCTTTTCACTAGACTTCTATACGACATATGTTTCAAATCTCCGAAACTTCTATTTAAAATAGTCACGTAATCTCACTCCTTCATGTATTACAGACATTTTAATGAAATACATTTTAAAAATATTTCCATCAAAGCACTGGCAAGAACTTTGAATGCATTCGACACATTACATTAGGAATAAGCTGGTGCTTAATGCAACACGGTCAGTTGGGCGCACCAGCAAACGGGTGTCTGCTCTATCAGCGAACAGATTGTATATACCTCGGGTAAAAAGTTCTGCAGGTTTCTGTGAATGGAAGTTTTCCGCATTTCAAAATTTTAGGGGTCACGAATAACCTGATGGTTTCTGCCATGATCAGAACTGTTTAGAGCATTTCAAGCTTTTACTTCTGTTTTTATCTAAAGTAAATAATTTTACTGATACAACTTTTTTTTCTAGTAGTATATAAAGCTGGTATTTAATATAATGAGTTGAGGGTGCCAATAGGTGTGTGTGTGTATGGTGGGTGAATGAATAATTTCTAAACGTTTGCTCACATCGTAGGCACCACAGGCGACTGCAAGTGGGAATTTGCCACGGTCAAAATTTTGAAGGATCGCTAACATAATGGTGGTAATGTTTACTACAAAGAGAAGAAAAAAAATATTTAAAGAAAAACATCAAATTGAAAATGACATTGAAAATGAAGCACTCTAAACAGAATGGAGATTTTCTACAGTCAGAATTTTCAGGCGTTGCGAACCAGTTGGTCACCGAAAGCTGTTAGTGCAAAAGAAGATAAAACGTGGGCAGTGGCGCCAACTTATATGGGCCCGTGGGGCACGAACCCACCCAATAATTGGCTCTCCCAACCCACCTAATTTTCATTATTCTGATTTATTATTTATTTATATTTTTGAAACTTAAAAAAAGCATTTTCTTTCAAATAAGTTAGGAATACAAGCCCCAGGCAGATTCAGTTAAATGTATATCAAATTAAAACTTCATATTTTACAAATGAATTCTGATCAGTGTAAATTCTTATAATACGTATTAGGTTTTGAAAGAAGAAATTTTTGGTGATAGCAACAGAGACCAGACGTTTCCCGAAAAATATACTGCCCACCCTCCTTTACCCTGCAGTGAAACTTGACCAGACAGAGGTCCATTCTTAATTCCATCATAACTTTAAATATTATTGAATTAATGTATCCTTATCCACCTTCGTCTCTCTCCAATGGAAAATAAATCTGGAATGACTTTACTTGACTTTCTGAGCATAATTAACGGTTGTGTAGATAAAGTAAAGTAAGTGGAGTCGTTAAATAAACAAAAGAGAAGTTTATAATAATGTGTTTCAGTATTTTTCTCTATATAGCATATTGTTTATTTTAATGTTGTTGTACTTTAAAAAAAAATTGAGCCCATAGATTATAATGGTAAAGAATATTTCGGTCTGTCCCTGTAAAAAATCTATAAATCCTATATTCAATGAAATTTATACATTTCATATGTCAGTGACCTGTAACATGCATATAAACTTTCAGCTGAATTAGACAAAACACTATCGTGTAAGATGCTGTCGCACTTAGAAAAAATTTAAGCCCATTAAAAAAATTCTTGACACGTTGAACGCCGCGCAAATTCTTAAAATCTATTAAAATTCCATAATGATTCCTCCTGTAATAAATAAAAATTAAGCAAATTTTTAAGAAATTTCCGATCATGAAATGTAATATTTTTAGTTTTATATCTGCCACCGATGGTTGACGCGGCTTTATATCATATTTGACACTGTCAGCCACCGATGGCTAACAGGGTGCGCGATGTTTTAACCATAATGATAAAGAATTTTTTGTTGGGTGCCTAAAAAAATCTATAAGTGCTAGATTCACTAAAATCTATATTCAGTTCATGTGAAAGTGACCTATAACATTTCTATAAATTTTTAGTTTATTTGAATAAGATGTTTAGGCATTATTGCACTTTAAATAATTTGAGCCCATAGACTATAATTATAAAGAATTTTTTGTTGTGTTCCTGTAAAAATTCTATAAGGGCTAGATTCACCAAAATTAATAGGGATCATGCGGCGGTGACCTATAAACTTACAACATATATACCAACTTCCAGCTCATTGGAACAAAACGTTTTGGCGCTATCGTGTGTTCACTTACACAGATACGCACGCACATATACACAAATTTATATACATCATCATAAAAATAGCAAAAGTGAACTCAGGCGACCTCAAAACATATAGCTGCACCAAAATCTCAAATTTAAATTTTTGTCAGAATTATAATACTTTCCTTGCATAGCATGTTCGGATAGTAAAAATCTTTATAGCATTGTTCCTTTTACCAAAAAATATTTCAGCCCACCGAATCTTTTTCAAAAGTTGGTGCCACTGAATGTGGGAGCAATTTATTTTACAATAGTAATACATACATGTTAATGAAGATGTGTGTAAAAACAAACTATTTAAAACTGGAGTTTACGTGCCTTTCTGTTCACAAACTCTTGAATCAATAGACCAAAATCAGCTTTATCAGTAAGATATAAAATATTGCTCTGTAGATAATATAAATATACCAGTCAAGCTTGTTCGGCTCACTTTAGATCTAGACCATAGGTAGTTTTTCACAAGCTTTAATTTTGAAAAGGTTTGTTCAACCAATCAACATTAATTGCATGAGCTATGAAGACTTTTTAAAAGCATTAAAATATTCAACAATGGTGTAAATACTGGTAACAACATGCTCACTAATCCACAATACATACAATTGGCAAGTTTATATGATTTAACACAAAATTTAAATCATGGTATATAAAAAGTTCTTTTTATCTTGTAGTATTTTTTATTGTTTTTGCGCTGAAATTGGTGTTCTGAGTGATTTTCTTTGTTTAATTTTCGTTTCACTTCATGTATTTTGAAGTATAATAATTTCAAAATTATGTTTTGATTTTGCACTTTTAAAAGTTTGTTTTCGTACATATATAGAGTTTTGTTTTATTCGCTGAAAGTCTCATTCTATTACATAACTAGTGGCATGCTGGTGATTTTTGTCAAACACGCCAAGTGGCACCTTAAAGCAATTTTTCTCCAGTAATGCCTTGATCTTACGACCGCGAGGGTTATAACATGTAAATCAGGTGAAAACTTGATATTGAATTTCTGAACTGAATGCAATACTTCCATTACCTACTGTAGTTGGGTAATGGATATGGAAGCAAAAAATGGGTGATAAAATATGTTTCATTAAAATAGATATTAAAAAACTCTTTTGTAATCTTTTTGTTTCTCTTTTTTGTTTTGTGCATATGTAAACAGAATTGCACAGTTTACAAATTTTGTATGAACTATTTTTACGATAACTTGTGAGGTAAGAGTGGCGTTGAGTTACGGAAGTAAAGGTCGTTGAGGCAAGTGAGTATTGAATGTAGAGCAAAGTGATAGCGTCAAGTTGGGATGGGTTGTTGGTTGAGATTGGGAAGATTTCTAGCTGGATCATAGTTTGGTGATGTTGTTGGTGAGATAGCTAGTTGAAGGTGTCGAGCAGAAGTGAATTTGGGTTAGCATAGTGTCTAGTTATTGGATAGTTAGTTGGATAGATTGAAAACAGGATCTACATAGATTGTGTGTGTGAAAGGTGTTTAAGATTTGAATGTGGATAGTCTTTAAAGAAGTAGTTGGGGTCATTGAAATTGTCATTGGAGTTGTGATGTGTTGTGTGTATTGATGTGCTGTTTGGAGATCGAAGTATTGTGTGTTAATATTAGATTTGACAAATGTGCCATTGGCTCCTGCTTCTAAAGTTTGATGCTGGTGATATAAAGTTTTTCTAGCTGCTCTCAAAAGTCCTGGACAAATTCATCGATTAGTATTTGCAAGCTACAACTGGTGAGCTATATCTTTTCTATGATAGTTTAAAATTACGTAGTTTAGGTTACTAGTGAGTTCTTTCTTTATTCCATATTCCTCTTCACTCCAAAGTTAAATTAAAATTGGCTGTCTCTTTAATATAAGTCTTTTGATTGTCTCCTACACTAAATATAAACAACGATGAATCTAGTTGAAGTTGGAATGGAGACTTCACAAACTCTTACTGTTTAACTCTTGATCAACTGCATTATGAAAGAGAGAAAAAATAAAGTATTTAAAAAAAAATAATAATAATAAAAATAAATATATACATATATATATATATATATATATATATATATATATATATATATGTATATATATATATATATATTAGTTACTTATCAGTATATTTTAAAGATATATTCTATAAAAACTATGCATATCATCTCATCATTATAATTAATGAGGATTTTGTGAGGTGATACTTTATACCATAGCTACATAGACATTGAAAATGATATTATGACCTTAAAAAATTATTTAAAAAAAATTTACTTTTTATGTTACTTATGGTACATTCTTGAGGTAATATAGGAATTAATTATAACACATCATAACACATATGAAAATCATGAAAAATGTTGAGCAAAAACAGTGAAAGCACCATCGAGCAGATATACTAGTAGAGGGAGAATCCCTATTCTTTTCTATAGAAGAAAACGTGTCCAACATGTATCAAGTAATATTTCGTTGCGCTAACTTTTTTCGCTACTTATCGCTTTCTTGGCGATAGTTTGTTTCCCATAAAAAAAACATTTTTTAGGTCGTAAATACCAAAGAATATTTACCTCATTAGATATTCTTTGAGAAATATATTATAAGAGTTATGCATTTATTATTCTTAATTATTATTTCTTTTTCCAATGAAAACTCTGCTAAGCGATTTTTATACAAAAAAATTACAATTTTGAAAAAAGAAAAATCTTTTGAATAAAATACAGAAATAAAAACATTTCAAATATGTAGTATGTTGTGGCCATCACAAAACATCTTTAATGTTATCCTATACAAATACGCATAATGTAAATTAGATATTAACTAAAATAATTTTTTATTAAAATTTCTTTTCATGATGAATGCAAATGATTTTCATTGCAAAGATATATAATGATGGCTAAAGAAAGTTTATTTTGTGTCCTATAGACCACATTCATATTTGAAAAACTGCATTTTTCGCCTTAAGTTTTTTATTTATTTATTCAGAAACGAAGAAAAACCCTGATAAATTTGTTTTTAATTATTCTAGATTTATAGTACAACCATTAGTTTTGAAGGTATTGACGGGTTCTTTTCAGAAACACTCTTATTAAAAATTCCTATAGACACCCCCCCCCCCCTCCAGTGAAAAGCGATACATCTACATTTACAACCATTTTTTTTTTTTTTTTTTTTTTTTTTTCATAATTGATTATTACTATTTTAAACAATTCTTTTTAATTCACAAAGATTCGTTAAAAAAATAATTCTCACTGTGCATATTTATGCGAAGTTTCGTTTTTATGTTGAAGCAAATAAATAAATACAGTAAAATAAATATATATGGGATGACAGCGCTACCTATTGGGCATTTGGTGTTTTAGAAGTAAGGCTGATTGACTACCCTAGGATTCTAGGCATAAGGCGGAGTGCCCTCTGGGGGGGGGGGGAGGTCTAAGTGGTCCTAGTCCGTATTTATGCAAGTTTCGGAGAAAACCACGGAAAACTCCAAACGATTAGGTTAACGAACGCGAGCTGGGATCGAACCCGGCACCTCACGTCTACCAGCTTTGAGCCCAGAACTGATCGGCCGCTGGTGGGCCATTTTCAGCAACGGCTTATAGGCATTAATTTATATTTTGATGTTAGAACTAAATGTCAAGTTTGGCTAAATTTTGTCCACTTATTTGTTAGAGCATCCACAAAAGTTTAGGCACACACGAATACACTTAAAATAATGCAATCACGTTCAGGATATGTCAAACGTATAAATTCATTGGAAACTGGAGACAAACTTTCCATTAATCGAATACTTTCTTCTTAAATATAAAGAAGAAAATAAGAAATAAAGCAAATATCTTAAATAATGATGATTCTACATTATTAATAAAAATATTATTATGAAGACATTAAAAAATAGAATCTGTCCTATTTCTTTTTATATTATTATAATTTAATTTCTTTTACAGTTATAAGATGAAAGTATTCTATTCCTATAAATTTTTGCTCTAACTTTTGATGGGTTTATTTTTTTATGCCATTGGGAATTTATTTTTATTTATTTATTTATTTATTTATTTATTTATTTATTTATTTAATTCCAATATCATCAATAATGAAAAAAAAAAAATTCTTTTTAATACATAACTTCTATGAGAATTGAAGATCAAGACTACATTTCGATATTTGTTTATTGATATCCCTCGCCAATACACGACCACAAGGAAAGATCACAAGCCACACGGGCGCAATACCTCGATGATTTGGCTTTTGGCTAACACAACACCATAGTAGTTCACGGGCACAGGAGAAATGAGAAATCTTAAAGTTTTTGTCATGTGACAATACTCAATGATGTTGGCCACACAAGTTGTTGCCATTTCTCTCTCTACCTAAATTAAACCTCGATGGAAAGCATTCTATAAAATTCTTTCTTGAACAAAAACTGCTAGTAGCATTTAGTGTCATGTAGTGAGATTAAAGTGAGATGAGATTCATACGCTCTATTCTTATAAATACCTTTGACATGTCTTTACTAAATTCTATATTATATGCTTTTTAAACTGATGGTACTTTCAAGTACCTTCGGTAGATATTTGCAGAAAGTGGATTTTCAACCTTTCACGTTCCACGAAAATTTTAACACTACTGGGATCAATAAGAACTTTTAAGATTTCATTTATAATGATGTATTTAAGGTGTGTACCAATTTTCAGCTCTATGCAAATTTTCCTAAAATTTCAATTTTTTTTTTTTTTTTGTCTATTTTGACTGGACTACTAGTAAACTTATATCATTGAAACTTCTCATATGCTTTATTTGGGCCATGGGGGGATAAAATCGGCAATAAAAATTTATAGTTCAAATTTTGAGCAATAGATGGTGTTTTACATGTAACGTTAGGCAAATTTGGAGAATATGTATTTATTTTTAAGTAGTTATGTCATAAAATCATTCTTCATCATGTTTAGTCGAGAAAAATCAATCCTTACTGATCAAATTGTTTTACTATAATGATAGTAATTTTTCTACTGTACTGAGAGAATGTCAATGCTTGGAAAAGGCCTACAAAAAAAGCTTCTGTTGGGATATATATTGAGAAAAATGATTATTATATTTGAGGTGACCAGAGAAGGTAGCAGTTCTGCAAAGAAGGTAGCAGAAACTGGTTGAAAAAAAGAAAATGTGGAAAAAGTAAACACAGAAAACAATCTTTGCAGTCTTGAAAACCAAAGAGAATAATGGAATAGCAGACAGCTGTTTCGATAGCATTTAGCATACCATTATTAGTGCATAAAGAGAAATGTTAGGGAAGTGCTCATATATGAAAGAAAGGAATCAAATTCTAATTAACTAATAGAATTAGCAGAAAGTGGAGGATTGGCCAAATAGGGAATTAAGAAATTTTAGTTGGGAAAAAAATAAAGAAATTAAGAAAATGTGGATTGAATGCAAAATTTCCAACAAACAAAGGGGGGTACAGCGAAATCGCAATAAAAAAAATATTTTTAAGTTTCTTATAGATGTAAAAAGCTTTAGAGAAATTCAATTTGAGTGTAGATTTGGGCTTGCAAGTTATTTTAGCTCTATCAAATTTAAAATTATGGTTTGTCTCCCAGCAATGCTTAGAAATGTCTGATTTGTTTCTTCCTTGTTTACAGACACAACTGATATGTTCTTTTAGTTGAATTTAAGACAGAGTTTAGTAGTGTACGATACACAACATTTATAGAAAGTATTATAAATGTCCCAAAAATTATACATATCTGTAGGATCTTTTAACTAAGAAAGGGTGAGATTTATTAGAAGGTGAAATAACTATTTTAAAATAATATTGTTTGAGAACTTTAGCTATGACATGACTTGATTTAGGAAAATAAAGTAAAACAATTCTGATATTTGAAAAGAATGATTTTGTAGTTGTAATTCGCTTCTTTTTTTACATATAGTAGCATTTTCCTTGCATATCTTTATGCAGGCCCTGACTAATGGCAGGGTATACGGGGCAAATGCCCTGGGCCCCCCCTTCTGGAAGGGATCCCCCTACATGCATATGCAGAAATTCTGCAAACTAAAGAGCTTTTATGCCACTGCAAGGGGGGGCCCCCCTTGAATACGCTTGCCAGGTAGTCTAAGTCGGGCCCTATCTTTATGCACCGATGATGATACACTAAATGTTATTGAAGCAAGTGTTTCTTGCTTCCATTACTTTCTTTAGTATTCAACACATTGAAGATTTTTTTTCCTATATTTAGTTACCTAATATTAAGTCTCCTTTTAATATTCTGTGAATGAAGTCTTGATTTTAATTGTAACCACCTGGTACATTAAAATTTAATTGATACCTAGATAAAGGTAAAGAAGAAATATATGTATTTATAGTAAAAATATTAAACACACATTTAAAAATTAGTTTTTGTTACTCTTTCTAATCACTGTTGGCAGCAATTGTGAGTTTGCTTTGGATTTCTTAATATAATTTGTTGAATGTAGTGTTCCTTTGCGTGCCAATTTTAATAGTTTGACAAAAATGACTTTAAACAGAGTAAGGGTAAGGGCATCAACCAGTAGTGAACGTTTTTAAATTTCAACTCTGAAAACAAATTTCTTAATTTCTGACTAGAGCAGTGGTCGGCAACCTCATTTTTGAACAAAGCCAAATGTCAACAATACAACGATTAAAATATCTTTTGGGAGCCAAAAATTTTTAACCTAATTTATATTGGCTCATTCATTCTTATTAATATAATTAGAGTATTCCTAAGTTGACATTTGCTAAAATCTCAAAGGGCAAAAAATCTGTGTGTGGCTCACGAGCTGCAGGTTGCTGACCACTGGACTAGAGCAATCTTTAGAGTTAATATTACAATATCTTTTATTAATGTTTTCAACTATAAATGTATTCCAGCTGTCAATTTTATAACAACATTAACTTAACTGATGGGGGGGGGGGGATGTATTTATTGGTTTGTCTTTTTAAGTAGTAGTTTCAAATAAGATTTTTTTTTTTTTTGTTTTTGTCTCTGCTTATTTTTAATTAATTTCATGTACCTTTTGTTTTCATATGACTAAAATATGCAGAATGCATTTATTGTGTTAAATTTTTAAAAGATCATAATGACCAGTAGTGGATAGCCGTGTTACCAACTGCCTAATAATTTAACTTCTAAGGTCAGATCAAATAGTGACACAGTTCAGTATTATCCTTAATTTGGACAGTAAAAAGAGTTGCAATTCATTTCACTTAAATTTGATCGGAATGCTTGAATATATTTCTAAGATTTCACTTGAAAACATTTTAAGTCATTTATTCACATAAGAATCTGGTTAAAATTCACAACAAACTAAATTCTCTGGCCAAATCTATCAGTCTTTCATCAATGAAAAATAATTATAATCATATGTTCAGTAAACATGAAAACAGAACCATATATTCAGTTCTGTTTTGATGTTTATTGAACATATGTTGTAATTTTTATTCACCAGATGTTTTAACACTGATAAAGAGCTGATAAAGTCAGCTCAAAATGTTTGTTTGTTGTAAATTTTTAACCTGCTTTATTGATGATTTTCATATGAATAAATGTCTTTTTTTAAATGAACATTAACTTAGCTGAGATGTAACGATGAGATGTTTACATAGTTGAAATATCCATAAGTTTTTTTTTTTTTTTCAATTTTTTAGAAGAGATTGTTCTTGTTTAATACAAAAGGCATATCATTTAGATGAATGATGTTTATAAAAAAAGAATATCTAAAGTATTAACAATTGAAATTGCTAAATAGCTGATGAAAATTAGTTAATTTTAAATTATTTGTGTCAATGCAAAACAGATAATTTTTTTTCTAAGAGGGGACAATACCTAATCCCACAGTCAACTAAGGCCCATTTTATTCTCTAGGGAAATATGTTTCCACAATTATCCACTACCTAATGTATTTTTTTAAATTCTGCTTTTGCATTCACAAAATTCCCAGCCGTAAGTGAAATTAGTACTCATTTTCAAATATTTTTTAATTTTTTTAAATTTTGAGTTCAAAAATATAAATTTTCACCAAGTACAAAATAAAATACTAAAAATTAAAAAAAAAAAAAAAATCAATTTTTGAAAAATAAGTTCTAATTTAACCATTATGTATTTAACTATATTTACATTCTGAATGTAAAAATGCAATTTAAGAAAATACATTTTGGTAATGAGTAATTATAGAAACAAATTTTATCCATGAAATAACATGGGACACAGCTGTTAGTGAGATTAGGTATAAATCTCTTAATGATTTATCGAGTCTAGGTGTTGGTTCAAAAACTTAAGATTATATCATAATCATATAAAATACCCTATAGAAAAGTGTAGAGAAATTTAAGCCCTTTGGTAATTAATGCTGAAATAAGGCCTTTAAAAGCAGATGCACTATGAAAACAGCATCTTTTTGCAACCAATTCTTTCCTAACAAAATTAAGTCAGTTTTATCCTTAGTCCTCTTATAATATCTGCTAGTTTAGCCATTCTAACTTCAATGTTTTTGGAACCAATTACTCTGCATAAAATCAAAATCTAATTGGATTTCAAAAGCATGTAATATGTCTTTACATACATGGACTCTTAAGTTATTGAGTCAGAAACTGTAGGATATACAGCCATCTCCATTTATTTACACATATAGTGAGAGATCAAATTATTAGGAATTTTTTATGTTTTGGCATTTTTTCCCAATTTTCTAAGAAAAACTGAACAAAATGGCTTTGAACTTCAGACGTGCTAAAAGCACACTTTCCAGTAACGATTATTTAGTCATGAATACAGTTAAGGAACCAACCAGAAATTTAAGAAAAACAAAAATACTTTGGGTTACCCTGTGTTATAAATTACAAATGACTTGTAACTTTGACTCATGATTTCATTTACTATTTACAATATTTGTAGGAATACAAAGAATATTTACACATATCTAATTTTTTTTTCTAAAGTTATTTTTTTTTTTTAATTGCAAGTTCCCTTTTCCCCGTATAACAATAACAGATTTCAACAAAATTTTAAAAAAGTTACTGAAAAATTGACCAAGCATTTTAAAAAAACAATATTTTGAATTGTATAACTCGTAAATTTGATTTTTGATGAATTATGAGTATCTGTAGTAAATAGTTTACAGCATGTGCACAAAAGATAGCACTTTTTTATTATATACATTGAAAGCTTAATATACACGTCAATTTATGTGAAAAGTTCATTTGAATCAAATAAAAATTAAAGTTAACATCAAAAGAATGAGGTATATTTTAGATATTTTCTTGAGTTAGTTTTATAAGGGCTTTTTCCCATGTCACATATCTAATTTTTGATCCAATTATTTCAGTCATTGCGAAAAATCATTTTTGTGAAAAATCCCTTATGGAACTTGCAAATCTTAGTAAATACATAACTTGCTTGTAACTGTAATATAATTTTATTATTCATAAATCATTACTCCTCAATTCCCTTTTTTCTCCAAGGCAGAGTAAGGAAAGTTATTTTTAAAAGTATACAATGAAACTCTCAAGATTTCGTATTTACTACAATAATCTTGTTCCTAAATCTTTTGAATTTTTTATTTAAAATGAGTATAAAATTTTACCAGAATAAATCTGTTGTTCTCTGAAATTTGTAAACTTTGCTTTGCAATGCATGATTAAATATTCAAGAAAGAGCTAAGAAAAAGATGCTGGTTGTTTAATTATTATTTTATCTCATTTAGTTACAAACTGAACATTGTAATATTAAACACATTTCATGGGGAAAAGAAATATCACAGAATTGCTAGTTCTTTCTTTTGTCATAAATTACCTTTTTTAAGTCTATTTTATGGAAATCAAATAGATTAGCAATCGTAGTTAATCTATATATAATAAAATAAGATGTGTGTGTGTGCCGCTTTGTAGGCAAACAGCTCATTGCAGAGCTACAGACTTTCCATAGAGGTCGACCTCTCTTGATGCACCTCAAAACCTGATTTTTGAAATTTTGACTAGTTTTTTTAATTAATTAAAATGTATAAATTTTCGAAATGGTGTCTTTAGAGATAGAAACGAAAAAGTAAAGACACACTAAGTGCAGTGCTGCCAGATTGAGGGAAATTTTTATTTAACACCCACCACAAAATTTTAATTGAAACGGTTTGCTAATTGTTTGGAAACAATTTTTACAAAAATCGTCTATGTAATTAGCTAAACGTTAGTAAAATTTAATGGTGGATGTTGAATAAAAATTTCCCTCAAATCTGGCATCACACTGACTCAGTATCCATTAGCTCAGCTGATTAGAGCGAAAGGCTAATAACTCGAAAGTCCTGGGTTCAGTTCCTCAATATCCAATGTGTTACTTTTTGCTGATAATTAATAGTAAAAATGTCAATTGATAAAAGAAAATGTTTCTGTGTTTGCCTGATTTACAATTTTTTGATTTTTAATGCTTTTAGCTAACTAGAGAAGCAGGCAAAGCCTGGTAGTAGAAAATAAAAGGCAAAAAGAGACTAATATATTGAAAAATTGCATACAGAAAAATTCTAATGTATGACATAGTGTTGTCTGTTATGGTTGTTCCATTACCTGTTTATCTTGAGATTTTTCTCCCCTTCATCTAAAAAATAATTCAGAAGTTTAAAAAAAAAAAAAATTAGAAAAAGAGAAAATTTTTAAAATGTGAGTTCATTAAATATTTTTTTTTTTTTTTTTTTTTTTTGTATATTCAAATGTTACATCGAATAATGTATCATTTTTACATAGTAGTGATGAATATTTATATTAACATCTATTAAAATCAATGTATTTTATTAGGATCTTTAATTATTTATTTTTATTTTTTACAGGGGTTTCGGGAAGCAAGGATACCAATGTCAAGGTAACTAATGTACTGAAAAAGGCAGGTTTTGTGCCTAAAACAGATTGTTTCCATTTTAAATCTGACTTTATTTTTATTTATTTGTTTATTTACTAAAGATATTTTACAAACTGTAAACTACAATACATGAAGTTGAAAATATATACAGTATTCATTAAGTGTTGTTCACTCATCTTAACCTGAGATCCCGAGAACAAATGTAGTTATTGCTCGAAATTTGGTGTCTAGGTAAAGTAAAATGGTTATATACTAGAAATTGAAATTAATTACTGTTAATAATGTTCGTTTAGTATAGTTTACAGCTGAAGTATATTTAAAGTTATTTGAATAATGTGTATTATCTGTTGGGCACCACCTCTTTTAGTCGGTATGTACACTGCAGCAAGAGGTTGCATTGTTTTGTTCTACAACATGAGCATGCATATAAAATTTGATTTTAAAATGAATCCTTTTACAGTCCTTTGCCTTACTAACATTTGGTTCATCGAACCGGAGTCTTTTAATCAGTTCATTGATTTGTATCTATTATTAGATTATTATTGTTAAAATGCACTTTTGGTTCTAAACCAAATAGGAAACATGGAAAATACATTAAAAATGCTCAATCACAAATGTGATAATATCATAGGGCAAATAATTAAAATAAATAGTTACATTATAGAAAAAAGAGAGCTCACTATAGAAGAATTAACAGGCGCAACTGGATAGTATACTAAAAAACAATAAGTTTTTGAAAGTATTAAGTTAGAGTATTATTCAATCGTAAGTGATGGCAATTTCACAGAAATGGAAACAAGTTTAAGCAAAGTAGAGGATGAGCTACATGAAATAGAGGTAAAACTTAACTTCTATTAATAAGAATAAATATTAATTTGGTAACGAATAAAGATAAATATAGTAATATGACACAAAATGAAAAATGTAAAATTCATCTACTGGTATTTAGTGGAAAAATAGAAAAGTGGAATCTCTTTAAAATACAATTTAGTAGTCTAATTAATGATAATTCTGATGTCTCAGGTTAGGAAAAACTGCATTACTTTACACAGCTGTTTAAGAGGAGAGGCTAAAATGAGCAAAACAACAGATGACAACTTTACTTTGCATTTTAAAGTGTTAGAACAAAGATATGAGAACTGTCACTTATAATTCACTCTCATGTAAAATCCATTCTTAATTTGCAACTAATAAAGCATGAATCCGCTAAAGATCTTCAGTGTTTATTTATCAAATAAAGATATTTATTAATAAAAATTTGAGATCATTTAAAACTTTTTTATTTTTAATAGATACACTTTCAAATGCCCTATTACTTAATTTCCTTCTCGAAAAATTAGACCATGAAAACAATTTAAGTTAACTCAAAGGACAGTGAGGTTCAGATTTTGATTTATTTTTGGAAAGATATAAAATTTTATCTAGTATCAGTAATAACATTTCAAAGGTTAATTTCAAAAAACCTAAATCATTATTCCTTAATAGTTCTGATAAAGTACCAAAAAAATTTATTATTTATAAAAATAAATTCCATGCATTATACCACTGTAATAATTTAAAGAAATGAAATTAGCACAAAGACGAAATCTTGTTAAAAAATATAAATTGATTTTCTGATTGCCATGTGTTATCAAAATGTAGATTGAAAAACTGTTGTTCTGTTTATAAAAAAAATAATCACCATACTTTACTTTATAATTACTCTATCCCAGACAGAGACATCATCGCTGACTCCAATAAAAGTAATTTTGACTTTTTCATTTCTAGATGCAATCAATGACGAAAGCATTCCTAACATGATTACACACAGCCTGAAACATGGAAATGGTTTATTGGATCTAGTAATTATAAAGAGAATAAAAATTGTGTTTTATTATCTATGATTAAAATTTATGGTGAAAATAATGAAAGAAATAGAAATCAGTTAAAATGTTTTTTTGATACAGGGCGTATATTAACTTTCTTTACACGATTTCGGTCAGGGAAAAATTTTGGTGCTTCTGATTCGTTATTTTTATTCTGATGTCATGCTAGATACAGGGAAACAATTTGTTGTCAAGATTTTTTTTTTTTGGGGGGGGGGGGGGGAGTCTTTCAAAAAAATATTTGTCTTTTCAAAAATAAATGTGCCATCTTCATTTTCTAATAAATTTAAATCTACTTTGGTGAATACTATTATTATATGTTGCAATTAAAAATTTCGAAGATTGTTACAGATAAGTTAAACGTAAAAGAATTCTGTAAAATAAGTGTATGCTTATACGATATTTTTCTACCAGATTTTTTTTTTTTTTTTTTTTTTTTTTCAAATTGTTAAGTAATATATAAACAAAAACCATATTAATCAATTTTAAATATCCAAGTAATTTTTATTTTTAAGCTATTTTAAGTCATGAGGAATTTTGTGATAGACATTCAAATAATTAAATTTTGAATTATAAGTAAAGAGTTTAAAAATGTGAAGTGATGCCATCTGTTGTCTTACATGATATCTATTATATATCTGCCTATTCCTATTTTATATTTGTAAATGAATGTCTTACTGTTGTTAATTTAATTAATTTGCAATTTTTATGGTGATGCATTTATGTGTGTGCGAGTGAACACAGTAGTATCCAAATGCCTTATCAAATTCAGTTAAAAGTTGGTAGGTATGTTATAAAGTCATTGTTTCATGGCATGACTGTATGAATTTTAATGAGTATAGGACTTGTAGTTTTTTCAAGAGACACAAAGAAATATCTTTATCACTACGCCAAATGGATTCAAAATATTTAAAATGCATTAACTTTAAACTCCATAACTGATTAAAGTAAATTTAAATAAGCATTTACAAATCATCGTCACAAGAACTATATAAATTTTTATGAGTGCAGGATTCATATAAATATATTATAAAATTACAAAATTTGGTTCTTATACATTGTGTTTCTTATAAAACATAAAAAAAATTAATCTAATAAGGTGTTTAGATGCCATTGCGTTTTAAATAATTTTAATCCATAGGCCATAATGATAAAGATCTCTTCTTTGTGTCATCATAAAAAACTACTCATAAAAAACTAAGTGTTAGACTCATCAAAATCTATGTAATTCATACGACCATGACCTATAACACACCTATAAATTTTCAGTTCAATCCATCCAATCATTTAAATATTATCGTGTTCACTTACACACATACATAAATCACCATTAAACTAGTAACAATGAAATCAGGGGACCTTAAAATGTATAAATACAAAATCTGATAGTCAATTTCTTTTTTCTTTTTTTTTTTTTATGATTATAACACTTTCCTTAAATAATGTATGCTTGGAAAGTAAAAATGAACAAATTAATCTTTTCTTGAAATAATAATTCGAAGTGTGTTCATTATAGCCTGTTGTATACATTCTATTCATTAGGATGTTGGATTTTGTCTTACAGATTGTAACTCATTCATTTAGCCCTTTAAAAATATTTATATGTAATTTACTTCTTTAATCAAAATTTTACAAAATAGTGACAAACTATTTTCAAATATGGATTGAAATAATAATACAAAGTGTGTTCAACGGAGCCTATGTTTATATTCTATACATTCTACTCACAAATATCATCAGACATTTCATATCATAATCATTTACCATAAATCAGACAATTCAATAAATAACTTATAATTATTATAAATATTAATAAGACATTAAACGAAATAAATTCAATTATTTTACTTTTAAGTTTTTTATTTAAATTTTTTAATTCAAAATATTGTAACTAATAAATATGATTTTTTAACTTAATTATTATTTATATAGACAATAAGACTTCTTCACACACCATAAATTTTATTCCAGCACAACCGGTTTCGAAAGGACGTAAGCCTTCCTTCATCAGGTGCAAAAAAACTCGTGCTACTGCCTTGGAGGCAAAAGCAAGACAGTCTTGCTTTTGCCTCCAAGGCAGTAGCACGAGTTTTTTTGCACCTGATGAAGGAAGGCTACGTCCTTTCGAAACCGGTTGTGCTGGATTAAAATTTATGGTGTGTGAAGAAGTCTTATTGTCTATATATCTAATTGCACACCAGTTTTCCATTTAGTTTTGGTTAATTATTATTATTTTTTTTTTTTTTCATTTTAAATTAGTATATAATACACTAAGGGAAGAAAAAAATTTTAGTAACTTAAAAATTAAAGAAACCTTACATACTTCTTGGAAATAAGCCTTAGTACTTGTGGGAAGGGGCCCCTCCCATCGTCAGAGGCAGCACAGTGGTGGCTTGCTTTGTTGTGATGACTTGTTCTCTTGTAGTCTTCACGATTCTGCACCAGTTAAGGTTAATTTCTTGTGCTGGGTCGTTGCCATTATAGGTAAGAGGATTGAATAAGATTTCGAGTGTTTAGCGATTTGTGGCATAAATTGTGTTATTGTAATCGGCAAGTTTGCGAGTATCGCACGGGCATGCCTGGTGGGGGAGGGGGGGGACAGGGGGGATGTGTCCCCCCCCAAAAAATTTCATCTGTGTAGGCGGTCCCCTCCAAAAATATTTCTAAACCCTCTAATTTTAAACTTAAAAGAAAGTTAAAATCTCTTTAAAGTGTGAGACTTATTCCTCAAACCCCTCTAAATTTTGTGTTTGTGAAACACAAAATAAACTCTAAATTGTGTGTGTGAGTGGGGAGGGGGGATTGAAAAAAATTTTGGCTATCATCGCATAGGGAAAGGAAATCAGCATTAAGTTTTTTAACCAGATATATGTGTATTGTCAGCAGGGCCGTCGCTAGGTATACTGCTGCCCTCAGGCAAGCTCCAATTTGCCGCCCCTTTATATGCTGAAAATTTGCTTAGACGAATTTTTATAACTCGAAATTTTCTGTCAGTTGAAGTTTTTATAATGGTAACTCCATTTTCCTTTCTTAGTCATTAAAAATGCTTAATGTTTAAAAAATTCACGGTCTTCTTTTAGATCTGTTCTAAAATTTTAGTATCCCCCCCCCCCCCTTCACTTTCGTGTGTTGTCACATTTTTAAAATCCGCAATGTTAAGTAGACTAATTAAACATTGCATAAAAAATGGTTTCAAAATAAATTGATTTAAGCACACGAAACTTTACACAGGTTTGTAAAACAAATAGAAAATACATTGACGAATCTAATGGCCCACCAGCGGCCGAGTGGTTCTGTGCGCAAAGCTGGTTGATGAGAAATGCTGGGTCCAATTCCAGGTCGAACTCACCCACCTAGCCGTTCATAAGTTTATGTGGTTTTCTCCGAAACTCGCGTAAATACGGGTAGGACCCTTTAGAAAACCTTCCACTGAAGACATTCCACCTATATGCCTAGGACCCTAGCGTTGTCAACCGGCCTCAAAAATCCTACATCACTTTCGAATCTATTGAAAAGTATTTTTATTATTTTAAGCACAAAAATTCGAGTAATATGTTTTAAAGAAAGTTATCAACCGGTAAGTAATTATCCATTTCTAGAGTGAAAATGAAAGATTTCATCTATATTTATTGAAAACGTCATTTAACTAAAAGAAATTTTTCGTTAAATTTATTTTATGAAAAACTTTTGAAATTAATATCATGTGAAATATTAGCGGTATTGTTGTATTAAATTTCTTGTTTTTATCCTTTCATGTATTGGCAGATAGTAACATTACAGAATTTATAACGTTTTCCAATGATATCATTTTTTAAATTGCTCGTCTTAAGCTAAAAATTTAATTATGACATTTTTAGAGACGAATTTTATAATAGGAATGCGTATAAATTGATTTCAATAAGGGGTTGGTAGTCAGATTTTCTCTTACTCCTTTATGCTTGTTATCCTATGGTATTCTTGTTGCTGCTTATTATTAGAATGTGAATCTATGCAGTTCGTGTGACTGTGACCTATAATATGAGTATAAATTGTCAGCTCAATCGAGTAAGGCATTTAGACGCTATCGCACTTTAAAAAATTGAAACCGTAGACCATAATGATAAGGAATTTTTCCTTGTGTCCCTGTAAAAAATCTTAAGTAGTAGATTCACGAAAATTTTACAGTTCGTGCGTAATGACTTATAACATGTGTATAAAATTTCATCTCAGACGAATAAGGTGTTTGGACGCTATCGCATAAAAAAAAATTTTGGGCCCATAGGTCATAGTGATAAGGAATTCTTTTATTTGTGTCCCTGTAAAAAAAAACTGAGTTCTAGATTCACCAAAATAATAGAGTTTGTGCTATGATGATTTACAAAGTATTTAGGCGCTATCGTGTTCACTCACACACATGCACATCCTAAAAACAGTAAAAATAAACTCAAGAGACAACGTGTAGAAACGCCAAAATCTCATAAATTTTTGACACGATTACAATATTTTCCTTACATAATATGTTAGAAAAGTAAAAAGAGTTTAGTTTAAACTTAATGATTCTTTTAAAATATTGTATCTGAAATTCAGTGTTTTATTTTTCTTTCCCACTGATGGATTCTATTCTGTTTCATACTTGTAGAATAATTTTGTCTTTTTCTTAAGATCACCCATGTAAGAATTTAATACGCTATATATATATAGTATATATCCCTTATTTCTTTTAAAATTTACAATATCCGGCCAGTAATAGTTTTTTGTTGCGTACCGACAGGACTAGTTTCTACCATACTCATCTGTAGTCTCCCAATTAAAGGTTTCTCAGAATGTATCTGTCTAGGCAAGCTAGTTGTTATCTGTTTTCTTGAAATTTTCCAAGGTATCGAACATCAGACCTATGTAAAGATAGTTTCCTATTCCAAGCGGAAGGCTTTGTGCCTACACATTTTGTTTTATTTATTGACGAATTTTACTAGCAGCAGTTTTCTCAACCAATTTAGATTCTTTTGTTAGGAGGGTGAGGGGGAGAAGGCTTTTTTATCAATGTATATTTTTGTAAATAATTTTTTTTTTCAGTCTTGCATAATTTTTTACCTTTCTTTCTTCGTTTTAATGTTTCGGGTGCCGCCCTCAGGCATTGCCTGAGTTGCTTAATGCCTAGCGACGGCCCTGATTGTCAGTCGATCTTATTTCAATTAAAACGTTTCTGGAATACCCCCTTCCACTATGTGTTTTTTAAGGGTTTAATAAAAGGCATCGCAAATTTAAAGTACCTTTCTTTTAGTGAAAACACACACACACACACACACACACACACACATACACGCACAAAAAAAAAAAAAACCTGTTGCCTGATACAAGGAAAGCCTTGACACAACTATCGTGAATTATCAATCGTTCTTGGACCCTTGGAGATAATGGTTATAATTCTATGCTTTTCCTACATGACATCTGTAGGAGTGAAGAAGAGAAGAATGGGGATTTTAGTCTGAGGGTCTCATTTATCTTTTTATTCCCCTATAATGAATGTTTGTTACTATCTTGGATAGCTTAAAAAATAATCAACGCAAGCAGCTTGCTTTGTATTGAATGACAAACTATTGATAGAAAAACAAAAATCTGGGAGGTCACTAATGATTACAAATAGGTTTTTAAATTGTCGGGATATTTTAAAGTAACCTTTTTGGACAGGTCTAAGCTATTAACGAATTTAAATCACGGAAAATTTGACAGAAATATTGAAATAAATTGACTTAAATAGATATTTTGGTTTGGTTTGGCTTTCACACGCTATGCTCATTTTTTCCACATTAATGCTAATTAGACAAGTGCTTACTAAATTGATTTAGGATGTTACTCTTAATTATGAGGAAAAAGGGAAACACTTTAATTTTCGGAATTCCAGTTTTGTGTGTTATCTGTTTAGTTTAAAGAACTTGTTTTTCTAAAACACCAAAATTGTTGCATATGGTGTACCCCCCCCCCCACACACACACACACGTCCTCCATAAATTTTAAAGAAAGGGACAGATGAAAAAATAGGCATCTGATTAGGCTAATGACCATCATAGGCGAGAGTTTGGTGTTCATAGAATTAGATGAAGCGAAGGAATTCTTGAATTTTATGAATATATATATATATATATATATATATATCTTTTAATACGTAATATTATACTGAAGAGTTTATTGAAATGGATAAATCTGCGATAAAATCTAAACAGAAAATTTTTAAAACCCATTGTGAGCTTGACAGTGTTCTGAAAAATGAAAAACAACGAAAAAGAAGAAAAGGAAAAGAAATTCAAAATGTTGAACTGATTACAACTAGTGAGAATTTAAGAAATGCTAATCAAGATCCAGGGCAAAAATGTAAGTTATTCCTTTATTTATTTTTTGAATTAATTATAAGTTCAGCCAACATAGGAGAAAAGAGAGAAAAAAAAAAAAAAAAAAGTACGAGCCTGCTGATCCGAAAGCCACATCAAATATTTAAATAGTCAGAATGTCTTTATTTTTTCTTTACCTAAAATTTTTTTAGGGATTTGAAGACGTAACTTAATTACGAAATTTTAAATTTTTTATCTCAAAATCGTAAAACTTTTATCTTTTCCCAACCATTTTTTATGTTCGATGTGGAATAATGTTAGAATTTTAAATGTTCTGAATTGTTATTATTTTTACTTTCTGTATCTGAAATATGTTGAAATATTAAATTTTTCTAATTGCTGTATTCTCTTCTTACATTTTTGGATTTAACAGTTGAAATATTGCCGAAATTCAGAGAATTCATGAATTTTCTGAGTGTGAAAGCGAAATTTAAAATTCTATATTATATAATGAGTAATGATAGGTATTTTTCAGGTCTAGATGACAGAAAATAACATTCAAGATGTAAAATTTTTGTACTATAATTTCGGAATTCATGAAAACTAAAATTAGTCACTTAATTTAAAGGTATTTTTCTTGAAACTTACTTTGCTATTAGAGCCGAACTGTAGAAAATTAAGCTATTACATTTTCTTTATATTATTTCGAATTAGTGTTTACATAATTATTTTATTTATTAATTTTTCAAATTGATATTTTCATATTTTTATATATTAATTCAGTTTTTTTTAAGTTTCTCTTTTCTTTTTTTTTTTTTTTTAATTAGATTATTTTTAATTGCTTTGATGAAATTTGTGTTGCGTTGTTTAAAACAATTATACAGGACTTATTTATTTATTTTTGCGAACTCTTAATTTATTCATTCAATTTCGTATTTTTATTATTTTTATCAGACTAATAATTTCATATTTATTTATTTTGCAATTTCTATGTTTAGTTTATTCATGTGTTTCTCCTAATTCATTGTGTAAAATCAATCTCTATTTGCTAAAGTTTCAATGTTTATAGACATAAGATATTATAAATTTTATTTTGAGAATTTGGAGAGGGAAGTATAGATAAAAAATCAATTAATTTTGCTTTATTCATTACAAGCAAAATAAAATACACCCGCTTCGCTGGCCGCTATATTTAAATGAATCTGAAAAACATTGAATTATTATTATTATTATCATCATGCTATAAATAAATAAATAAATAAATAAGTAATGAAAAGCATTGAAATCTCTCTGAATTTTGCTTCAGGCACACGCTGCTAGCTGCAGCTCTTTTCGCGTCCTGTGGCAATATTTTTCCTCAGCGCTTTAATTTGTCTCAATTTCAACTCGCTTTTTTTTTTAATACATTACCATTTGAATCCGAAAATTACAATAAATAAATAAATAAAATGTTTTTGAACACAACGCAAAAATGTTTTAAATACAAAAAATTTTTCTCATGAAAAATAGAATAAACAAAAGAAAATAAATAAATAAAAAATAAAAATTATTATTTAAATTTGTATCCTTTCTACAATATTGCAGTTTTTTTCTAATAATTTCAATAAATTTCAATAAAAGATTTCTCTTCCAATGGAATTAAATAAATCACTAGAAAATCGTTAACAGACGTAAGCGCAGATGATTGAAATGGATGCAAAAATGTAAGACAAAATTTAGGATAAAACAGAATAAAAAATATTCAGATTCGAAAAAAATATTGATGAGGTGCACCCCAGCTGTGTTCAAGGCAGTGTTGGGCAAAATTCAATCATCTGGATGACTAACGATTAATGATTAAATTAATCGTTAATCAAAAATATTTTGACTAATGATTAATTCAATCGTTAATCAAAAATATTTTGACTAATGATTAAATTAATTGTTAATCATAAATATTTTGATTAACGATTAATTTAATCATTAATCGCAAATGTTTTGATTGATGATTAAATTAATCGTTAATCGTAAATTTTACGACTAACGAATAATTTAATCATTAATCATATTTTTTTATGACTAACGAATAAATCAATCGTTAATC
Source organism: Salticus scenicus (assembly GCA_963930645.1). Taxonomy (NCBI): domain Eukaryota; kingdom Metazoa; phylum Arthropoda; class Arachnida; order Araneae; family Salticidae; genus Salticus; species Salticus scenicus. The sequence continues at coordinate 8,181,212 of OZ005651.1, read as the reverse complement.
GTATTTTTATGACTAATGATTGAATCAATCATTAATCAAAAGTTTTATGACTAACGAATAAATCAGTAATTAATGATAAATTTCATATAAGAAAGAATTCACAGTAAAACATTTTTCAATATCGTTTAAATGTGTTTAAGACTTCACATTTCGGTCTGTCTATATGACTGTCAATCTGTCCATCAGATTTCTTATCATAGTTTTAGAATGACCTAAAACTGATGTATATTATTCAGGTAGCGTGCGAGTCGGGTTAGCATTAATTTTTGACCCCGGATAAAAACGTGAGTCTACCAATATTAGAGAATTTTTTTATGTTGCTTTTTCAGGAATACAATCTTTTGAATGCATCTTTTCTCACGTGTTTACAAACTGTTGCGGCTCTACACGACATCTCCGGACACTGTCTCTATTCCAGTTAGACCTCACCAAACCGTGAGAAACACCAAAGCCGCCATTTCTCTCACGTTTTTACAAACTGGTGCGGCTCTACACGACTTCTCTCATCTCCAGCCACTGTCTCTTAAAGATTGCAGCCGGAAACGTTCCAGTTAGACCTCACAAAACCGTGATAAAGGCCAAAGCCGCCATTTTCCTCACGTTTTTACAATCCGGTGCGGCTCTACACGACTTCTCTCATCTCCGGGCACTATCTCTTAAAGATTGCAGCCGGAAACGTTGTAGTTAGACCTCACAGAACCGAGAGAATGGCCAAAGCCGCCACTTTTCTCACGTTTTTAGAATCTGGTGTGGCCCTACACGACTTCTCTCATCTTCGGACATTGTCTCTATTGCAGTTAGACATCACAAAACCGTGAGAAAGCCCAAAGCCGCCATTTTTCTCACGTTTTTAGAATCTGGTGCGGCTCTACACGACTTCTGTCATCTCCGGGCACTGTATCTTAAAGATTGCAGCCGGAAACGTTCCAGTTAGACCTCACAAAACCGTGATAAAGGCCAAAGCCGCCATTTTTCTCACGTTTTTACAATCTGGTGCGGCTCTACACGACTTCTCGCACTCCGGAAACTGTCTCTATTGCAGTTAGACGTCACAAAACCGTGAGAAAGGCCAAAACCGCCATTTTTCTCACGTGTTTCCAATCTGGTGCGGCTCTACACGACTTCTCTCATCTCCGGGCACTATCTCTTAAAGATTGCAGCCGGAAACGTTGTAGTTAGGCCTCACAGAACCGAGAGAATGGCCAAAGCCGCCACTTTTCTTGCGTTTTTAGAATCTGGTGCGGCTCTACACGACTTCTCTTATCTCCGGACATTGTCTCTATTGCAGTTAGACCTCAGAAAACCGTGAGAAAGCCCAAAGCCGCCATTTTTCTCACGTTTTTAGAATCTGGTGCGGCTCTACACGACTTCTCTCATCTCCAGCCACTGTCTCTTAAAGATTGCAGCTGGAAACGTTGCAGTTAGACCTCACAGAACCGTGAGAAAGGCCAAAGCCGCCATTTTCTCACGCTTTTACAATCTGGTGCGGCTCTACACGACTTCTCTCACTCCGGACACTGTCTCTATTGCATTTAGACCTCACAAAACTGTGAGAAAGGCCAAAGCCGCCATTTTTCTCACGGTTTTACAAGCTGGTGCGGCTTTACATGACTTCTCTCATCTCCGGACACTGTCTCTTAAAGATTGCAGACGATAAATTCTCATTTACTAATATATCTTCAAATTATACATAGTTTTTGTTATTGTAGTTTTCTAGTCAGGAAGATAAAACTCAAATCTGTTTTTTATTCAAGAATATGCACAAACGCAAAATAAATTCATTACATAAATAATTATATAAACGGTTGATGTAGCTAATATGTTCTCAGTAATACTTTTAAGAAATATTATTTTATGCATTTTTAGTAGACTTAAGTAAACTGAAAAGAAATTCCAGTTTAAACTTCATTTTAAGTATTTTTAAAATAAAGAAAAGTATCGAAAATTGAGCACCTAATAGTTTTTAATTTAAATGTTTATAATTTTAATTTGCGAATTTGCGAAAATACCATGTAAACTATTAACTATTTATAAACAAAAAAGACCTCTATTTAAGAGATATGCAACCTACCAATAAGTATTTGGGTACTTTCGAATTAAGAAATTTTGTCAAATATCTAGAAGAATTCTATAGGAATCATCTTGAAACTTCGGTAGTGTAAAGGACATGTTATACCTCGCATTTTTCAGCACAAGTTGTGTCCTGAAGAGGAAAAGTGCACCAGTGTAAAAAAATAAACAAAAACCAAAATGTTTTGGATCACCTTGTAAAAGGTAATGCTTTAAACTCGTTTTGGTTGTAGCATATGATTATGAGGATATTTTCATTATATGTATAAATTTTAAGAGGTTACCTCATATATTCATGGAGATATAACGGTTTCTTTAAAAAAATCGCAAAAACAATTTCTCCTTTTTTAATTAAAACACGTAGGGCATTAGATGCAGTGAAAATCCATTTTTAAGAAATATGGTATGCTACATTAGGCACACATACAGCAATCAGAATGCAAAAATGTTAAATATCTTATGAAATACGAGCACTTTTACTAAATAATTTTCAACTACGTATGCACAAGCTTTATAAAAATTTCTCTTGTATAATTTAATAGCCAAAAGTATTGAGCAACTTACATGAAAACCCGCAAACAAATATCATGTAAATTTAAAACCTTAAGAGAGATACGAGGCTTAACACAAAAGAAAATGCACATAGTAAATTATAATTGCAGCTATTAATGTATCTGAATATTTTAGTGTAGTAATGTAAATCTGAAGGTTAATCATATCATATTCTATACAAAACATTATGTTAGAATATTAACAATGCATAAAATTTATTTATGATTTTTACAGTAGAAAGTTATTTAAATATGATTTTTAAAAATGTCTGACCTAAAATGCAAACCTGACCCTGTACACAAACTAGTTGTATACGACCTATTAATGCCATTTTTAATAGGAATAATACATTCCATAGTGAACTCGACTAATATATAACATTTTTTAAAATTTCTAAAAGTATTGCTGGGGGCGGGAGACAGGCAGATAGAAAAATAAACAATCGGACAGACAGACACACAAGTTGAAATCATATTCACACCTAAAAATAGTTAGAAAGTGTTACAAACACTTAACGTAAATGAAAGTACAATTCCAGCAAATTTTTATTAATAGTTCTTAATGTAACTGAATATTTTTGTGTAGCCTCGTAAATCAATTGCTAATTATATTATATTCCATGGTGCCTATGAATAACATATTTCAATTTCATTAAGGTTTGTAATAATGTTATCAAAATTTGGTTTATAGAAATACCTCACAGAACGCACGGCTTTGGAATGCTTTGGAGTGTCTCTGTACGCAAACCAGTGGAGGTATTTAAACAATATACATAGGAAACAACCAATTATGAACTTGAATAACATATTTCAATTTCATTAAAATTTGTGTTCAATAAAGGTATTAAAATATGGTTTATAGAAATACCTCCCATAGGACACAATGCTTTAAAATAGTTTCGGGTGTCCCTGTACACAAACTGGCAGAGGCGTTCACTCCCTTTTCAAAAGGGAACATCCAGTAGTAAACTTGAATAACATATATCAGTTTCAAGAAATTCCATAAATATTTATGACAATTAGAGCGCGGACAAACAGACGGACAGACAGACAGATACACAAACTGAAGTAAAATTCACACTTAAAAATTGTTAGAAAGTGTTAAAGATACTTAATGTAAACGGACGTGCAATTCCAGCAAAATTTTACTAATGTCTCTTAATGTAACTGAATATTTTTGTGTGGCCCTGTAAATCTAATGCTAATCATACTATAATCTATAGAAAACATTCTTTTGCGCATATAAATAACATATTTCAATTTCATTAAGCTTTATACAAAGTAAAGTTACTAGTGGATCTGCAGATCAGGAGCCTCAACGTCCTATTTGCATCAGACATTATTCAATAGGCCATTTTTATTTATTCCTTATTATATAATAGTATATATTGATTCGATCGACTTCTTACCATAATCACATACATTACAGAGGGAGGCTGCCGTCCCCCTCAACCCCCCGCTTTATCTCTCTCTGTATTGTTACGGAATTGTAAATAATTGCATTTATTTTTGCATAATTTCTTTCAAAGAAGTTTAGTAAACTGATAACATGCTAATTTTGTGCATTTCTAGTCGTTTTAGCGTTAAAATAGCGTAATTTTCCTTTGAAAATGCATTAAAAAGCACCAATAAGGGAATAAATGGATTGGCGCCAAATTCGGCGATTGTTTCCCTCTTTGGCGATTTTTTTGGCGACCTTGGCGAGAAAATCCTTATTAGGGATATACCAAATATGGAAGTTCTAACCTCATTGGCTGATGTGATACGAGAATTTTCCAGAACAGTCTGTGTTCGATAGAAAAGTATAAAAGAAGCATTATTTTCGCAAATGCGGTCAGTCTCAGATCTGTGTCAGTTTCGTCAAATGCTTGCTTTGCTTTGAGCCTCTTTGAATGAGACTTGCTTTATGTGTTATTGATAAAGAGTTTGTGCTGTTGTTTTACTGTTAACGGCTGTTGTTTAAGCTATGTTTACTGGTTGAATTGAAGCTGATACTTGGTTTATAGACCTGTATTTTTCTGGAACTTTATGTGAATAAATCACTGCATTTTTGCAAGTTTCGCCTTTCATTCTCGGACAACTTACGAACCCCCAAGTACGCAACAATATGTATTCTTAATAAACGACAGTCTTGTATTATTTCCCTGAAATTCATAAATACCAAATTTCATAACTATCAAATTTCATACAAAAAAAAAAATTACATAGCATATCGGAAATATTTTGCGTAACCTTTAAACTAATTATCAATTCTATGCCCACAATTTTCAACAAGAAAACATACTTTTAAAATTCTAATAAAATTTCATTATATTAGATGGGGTGTAACCTTGTTAAAATGGAATTATAAGAAATACCGACTATAGACCGTAATATTACGAAATTCCTTTATGTATCCCGGAAAAGTAGCCACAGTCATTATAAACGCCAATAATAAGATTAAACCTAATTAATTATAACTCATTAATTTTTCAAACTAATTTGACATCATTTGGATGATTACAGTGCATACTCGGAATTACTTTGTGTGGTCCCATAAATTATTTGGTCTATACACAACCTTTTTTAAGAGTAAACATTTTAAGCATCTTTATAATGTATGCTAACTTTATTAAGTTCAATTCAGCATAAACGCATGAAAGTGCGTGCTTAAATTAAAAATTTTGTCCATAGACTCTAATGTTACGAAATTCTTTCGTGTGTCTTTGTAAACGAACTATAAACATTGTATACACGAGTAAAAACTATTCAGCTTATTTTGCGTTTAAAATTAATAAGTGTTCCAAATTTAACATCGTTTGGATGACTATGTGACATTGTCAGAACACTTTTGTAAGATCCTGTACATTCATTAGAAAGTTTAAGAGCACATATTTTCTTCAAACAACATAAGTTTAAGCATCTTACTCACGTACGCTAGTTTCATTTTCTTCATTGCAAAGTAATGATATTAAAATGCGTTTAAACGAAATTCATCCAATACGCCGTAATGTTAAGAATTTTGGCGTGTCCCTGTACACAGTTTATAAAAAGTATAGCAATAAAAATATACAGCTACTTATATGCAAAGATGGAAGGTGTGCGCCAATTTGCAAGTCAATCGAAGGATTTTTGCGGACGCTATTGCGGTACATACAAATTCTTCCCATAAACCGTAAAAATAAGAAAAACTTTGGCGTGTCCCTGTACACGAACGACAAATGGAATACACACCTAACACTATACAGCTAATTCCGTTGGCCTCATGAATATGTGTACCAAATTGCAAGTCAATAGCGTTATTTTGGGTGCCGCTATCGCGGTACATACTAATTCTTTCCATAGGCCGTAATGATAAAAAAAAAAAAACAGTTGCACTTCGGGAGTGCCGACAGAAGGGAAAACGTGAACAATTACGTGTGTATTTCTTGAATCGTCAGGAAATATTTTACTGTGTAGGAAATACTTTTAAATGAAGTGTTTTTTATTCATTAATATAAACTACTAATACAAAAATTATATTACAATTTTATTTAATGCGCTAATTGAAATAGAGACAGTGTCAGGAGATGAGAGAAGTCGTGTAGAGCCGGACCAGATTGTAAAAACGTGAGAAAAATGGCGGCTTTGGGCTTTCTCACGGTTTTGTGAGGTCTAACTGCAATAGAGACAATGTCCGAAGATGAGAGAAGTCGTGTAGAGCCGCACCAGATTCTAAAAACTTGAGAAAAATGGCGGCTTTGGGCTTTCTCACGGTTTTGTGAGGTCTAACTGCAACATTTCCGGCTGCAATCTTTAAGAGACAGTGTCCGAAGATGAGAGAAGTCGTGTAAAGCCGCACCAGATTGTAAAAACGTGAGAAAAATGGCGGCTTTTGCCTTTCTCACGGTTTTGTGGGGTCTAACTGGAATAGAAACAGTGTCCGGAGATGAGAGAAGTCGTGTAGAGCCGCACCAGATTGTTAAAACTTGAGAAAAACGGCGGCTTTGGCCTTTATCACGGTTTTGTGAGGTCTAACTGGAACGTTTCCGGCTGCAATCTTTAAGAGACAGTGTCCGGAGGTGAAAGAAGTCGTGTAGAGCCGCACCAGATTGTTAAAACTTGAGAAAAACGGCGGCTTTGACCTTTATCACGGTTTTGTGAGGTCTAACTGGAACGTTTCCGGCTGCAATCTTTAAGAGACAGTGTCCGAAGATGAGAGAACCCTAACAACATATCTTCTCCAAATGCTATCCTTAGGATGTCCTATGAATGAAAAGGACATCTATGGAAATCCTATAGACATCTTCATGATGCATTATGGGCAAGTGTGTTGTTAGGAAGTCGTGTAGAGCCGCACCAGATTTTAAAAATTTGAGAAAAATGGCGGCTTTGGGCTTTCTCACGGTTTTGTGAGGTGTAACTGCAATAGAGACAATGTCCGAAGATGAGAGAAGTCGTGTAGAGCCGCACCAGATTTTAAAAATTTGAGAAAAATGGCGGCTTTGGGCTTTCTCACGGTTTTGTGAGGTCTATCTGCAACCTTTCCGGCTGCAATCTTTAAGAGACAGTGTCCGAACATGAGAGAAGTCGTGTAAAGCCGCACCAGATTGTAAAAACGTGAGAAAAATGGCGGCTTTGGCCTTTCTCACGGTTTTGTGAGGTCTAACTGAAATAGAAACAGTGTCCGGAGATGAGAGAAGTCGTGTAGAGCCGCACCAGATTGTTAAAACGTGAGAAAAATGGAGGCTTTGGCCTTTATCATGGTTTTGTGAGGTCTAACTGGAACGTTTCCGGCTGCAATCTTTAAGAGACAGTGTCCGGAGATGAGAGAACACTAACAACATGTCTTCTCCAAATGCCATCCTTAGGATGTCCTCTGAATGAAAAGGACATCTATGGGCATCCTATAGACATCTTCAGGATGCATAATGGGCAAGTGTGTTGTTAGGAAGTCGTGTAGAGCCGCACCAGATTTTAAAAACGTGAGAAAAATGGCGGCTTTGGGGTTTTTCGTGGTTCTGTGAAGTCTAACTGCAACGTTTCCGGCTGCAATGTTTAAGAGACAGTGTCCGAAGATGAGAGAAGTCGTGTAGAGCCGCACCAGATTGTAAAAACGTGAGAAAAATGGCGGCTTTAACCTTTCTCACGGTTTTGTGAGGTCTCACTGCAACGTTTCCAGCTGCAATCTTGAGGGATAGTGTCCAGAGATGAGATAAGTCGTGTAGAGCCGCACCAGATTTTAAAACAATATACAGTATATAATTGTTAACACCTCACATTTGCAAGTTAATTGTATGATACATTATTTGTATCATACAAGGATGGAAAGCGTTTGCTGACGATGACGCGAATTCAATGATTTTTGTTCACCCAAAAGTTTTCACTTCAAATGGAAAACGTTAGCTGACGATTACGGGAGTTCAATGATTTTTGTTCACCCAAAAGTGCTCAACGCGCCTAAAGAAGTTTTCACTTCAAAAACTTTGGCGTTTCCCTGTACACGAACTACAAATGGAATGCACACCCAAAACTATGCAGCTAATTTCGTGGGGATCATGAACATGTGTACAAAATTTCATGTCAATAGCGGTATTTTTGCGGCCGCTATCGCACGATAGACAGACATACGGACATACGGAACCCAAAATCCTGTTGAGTCTCAACAGAGGGCCTCCATTGACGTTTCGGCAAAAATTGGAAGTCAATAGTTTGATTTTTGCGGTGTCTATCGCGGTACATACAGATTCTTCCCATAGGCCGTAATGATAGAAAATCTTTGGTGTGTCCCTGTACACGAACTACAAATGGAATACACACCTAAAACTATACAGCTGATTCGGTTAGGCTCATGAACACGTGTACCAAATTGCAAGTCAATAGCGTGATTTTTGTGGCCGCTATCGCGATACATACACATTTCTCCCATAGGCCGTAATGATAAAAAAAACTTTGGCGTGTCCCTGTATACGAACTACAAATGGAATACATACCAAAAACTATACAGCTGATTTCGTGGGGCTCATGAACATTTGTACCAAATTTCAAGTCAATAGCGCCATTTTTGTGGCCGCTATCGCGCGACAGACAGACAGACAGACACACAGACAGAGCCCAAAACCGTTTTGAGTCTCAACAGAGGGCCTCCACTGACGTTTCGGCAATTAAAATTTGGTTTATAGAAATACCTCTCATAGAACGCAATGCATTGGAATACTTTCGAGTAACCCTGTAAACAAAACAGTGCTGATATTTACTCCATTTTACATAAGAAACATCCAATATTAATCTTGAATGACATATTTTAATTTCATTAAGATTTGTGTACAGTAAAAGTATTAAAATATGCCTTATAGAAATACCTCCCATAGATTACAATGCTTTGGAATACTTTCGGGTGTCCCTGTACACAGAGCAGTAGAGGTATTTACTCCACTTTCAATAGGGAACATTCGATAGTGAACTTGAATAACACATATCAGTTTCAAGAAATTCCATAAATATTTACGGGAGTTAGAGCTAGAGCGCGGACAGACAGACAAACCGAAGTGATTAACATTTTTCAACCTTGTTAGAAAGTTTTTAAAAACCGTTACTGAAAATTGCTATCAAAAATTTAGCGGAATCATTTGATCTTCAGAGAAAGGGGGGGGGATATCAGCTATGGATACGACTACAATTCAATCACGATTAATTTAATCATGATTAATTTAGTCATGATTAACAGTTAATCATTTGCTGCAACTAATATATTAATCACGATTGATTTAATCATGAATAATTTAATCATGAATAACGGTTAGTTGTCTGCTTCTCGAATAATTTAATCATGATTGAATTTTTAGTTGCAGCAAATGACTGAAATATTAATCACGATTGATTTAATCACGATTAATTTAATCACAACTAACGGTTAGTCGTCTGTTTTTCGATTAATTTAATCGCGATTGAATATTTAGTTGCAGCGAATGAATAACCGTTAGTTGTGATTAAATTAATCGTGATTAAATTTTTAGTCAACTAATTAGTTGATTGAAAATTTAATCGATTGATGCCCAACACTGATTCAAGGTAACCCTTTGTCGAGTTTTGTAGATCTACGATCAGTAGACTGAGCTGCAGAGCACAGAGACAGTCATTTCTTTTAAGCACACAGATAAAGAAAAAGAAAACCATATAAATATGTGTGTGTAATTCAATTAATTATCAACAATATGCACATAGATTTAAAAAAAGTTTAAAAAAAATAGTCACTGGGTGAAATTTATATTTGTTTGTATGTAGAAATAATTAATAATATTTAATAAGTGTGTTAATATTGTTATTTAATTAAAGCCCCTGCTATTGTGATACATGCACATGTACATCATGTCTGATTAAATTTATTTTGACAAAGAATATTCCTCCTCTTTGCACATCATCTCATAGAGGACTCGATTAACTTCATGTGAGGCCCGGGATACACATACTTTCGTGGGCCCCTTCGCACTTTGCAACAATCAGCAAAAGTACATACAACTGTACATGGGACTAACATGACGGAATTTTGCATTTTATGATACTACTTTTTGTCGTTTTTAAGGGCAAGAAAAGCAAAAGGGCATTTTTTAGGGCCAGTTTTAGAGCCCCTTCTATTCAGGGCCCGGGGAATGTGCCCCTGCATTAATCTGGCCCTGATCTCAGATGTCCCCCCCAATATTTTGAAGCCAGGCACGCCTATGCAGTATCGTTAAAATTTATATTGATAGATTCGTTAGCATTTACCTTGGTGAGTGTGGTTATTTTCCTAAATTTAATACCAGCAGAGTGTTCTTTAATATGGTTTTTAATTTTGCACTTTGTCATACCTATGTAGTAGCCAGTGTCTTTGTTTTCTTTGGAGAATGGAATACGATAAGTACCAGAGGTTTCAAGGGGATTGATTTTGTCTTTTTCATTCCTAATAGTTTGATAAATATTTTTATTTGGTTTTATGGGGATTTTTATATTTATTTTATTGGCGGCATTTTTAATTTTCTGTGAGATTCCGCGGTCATACATGATGGCTGAAGTGAATTTTTGTTTTGGATTTTGAAAATTTTCAATAATACTGAGTTTTTTAATTCTTTTGCGGTATAGTTTGTCGATTAAATCTTTTTTATATAACCTGCTTTAATTGTAATTTTTCTGATAATATTAAGTTCTTTATTGAGTAAATTTTTATTAGAACAAACGGTGATGGCACGATTGATGTACAATTGGATAGTGTTTATCTTATATTGGTAAGGTGTTTTACTATCGCAATTAATGATTTCTGTACTACAATTTGGTTTACGGTAAACGGTAGTTTCTAAGGTATGGTCATCAGTTTTAATTATGCTAACATCAAGGTAGTTGAGGATACTGTTATTTTTGGTTTCGTGGGTGAATTGGATATTTTTATCAAGTTTTTAATTTTTCAAGAATGGTCGGACTATTATATTTATGGTTTATAATCGCGAATATGTCATCAACATATCTGAGCCAGCAAAAAATTTCATTATTAAAAGTTTCTAAAATGCGTTCTTCTAAAATTCTCAACTTTAACTCAGCAACTGTACCCGAAATGGGGGATCCCATAGAGACGCCTTTTTGTTGTTTATAAAAACTGTCATTAAAACGGTAATAATTCTCTCTTAGGACCAAATTACTAGCGGCAATTAAAGTATTAACAATTTCTGGGTCATTAAATTTATTTATGATTTTTGAATTAATTATTTCTGAGATTTCGTCTAAATCGATTGATGGATACAGGTTAATTACATCAAAGCTTACAAATCGTTCTCTTGTAAAAAATAAATTTTGTATGTGTATAAATGTATAAATGTAAAAAAAAATGTATAAATTTTAACGATACTCGCAAACTTGCCGATTACAATAATGCAATTTACGCCGTAAATCGCGAAAGTTGAAATCTTATTCAATCCTCTTACCTGTAATGGCAACGACCCAGCACAAGAAATTAACTGTAACTGGTGCAGAATCATGAAGACTGCAAGAGAACAAGTCATCACAACAAATCAAGCCGCCACTGGGCTGCCTCTGACGATGCGAGGGGCCGCCTTCCCGCAAGTACTAAGGCTTATTTCCAAGAAGTATGTAAGGTTTCTTTAATTTTTAAGTTATAATATTGCTTCTTGTACTTTGATAGTTTAAAAAAAAATTTAAGTCTGACAGTCTATTTTGGAGGTATTTCAGACTTTTCTACAATCAGTATTTCAAGATTATAATGCACCTTGTTACATGGCACCTATGGTATGTTTATTTAATTCATTTTGTGAAAATTACCTATCTATTCCGATCAGCGTCTATCATTTTGTAAGTAATCATAACTTTTTTTTACTTAAGTTAGATCCCACAAAGAATATCGTAGAATTTCTTCTTTACGAGACCTAAAAATAGTCCTAATCTTAATCCACTCGAAAATGTTTAGTCTATAAAACAGGGTGGGGATTCAAAATTTGTAGTCTACAACTTTGTAAGAACTAGAAAAAATTATTTATGATATCTGGCACAGTGGAATTTCTGAGTTTCATGTTAAAAAACTATAAAATACTATGCCATTGCACATTAAAACAGTAATTCCATATAAAGGTGGAATTATCCAATGCTCAATACATAATTTTATTAAGTAATGGTTTTGGAGGGATTTTGAATAGAATTGTGGACTGTATGGTTTTAAAAATCGCTGGTTTAAATTATATTAAATCATAAATCAGTTTAAAATGAATTTGAAGGACTCACCTTCCTTTCAATTGAATTAATAACATCATATTTTTGGAACAATGAATAAAAGCTTGAATACATACACAAAATAGAATATAAACGTGAATTATTGAATTTATTTCAGCTCATACGTTAGAATAGAATTTTTCCAGCTGACCGCTAGAACACAACAAAAAGAACAAACTAGAATAGGTCTGCAGAAACATGACAAGTTCACAGCAAATTGAAAAAGAAATTATTTAAAGTATAACTAACAATTAATTGAAAACATAAATAAAAGAAATAATAATAAAAGAAAAAAGAATTAATTTAGCGTTTAAAACACATAAAATACAATGAAAAAAGAATGAATTTAATTAATGTTAATATTCTAAAATTATATCAAAATTGCATAGTGCTGCCATCTATTGTCAAAATTCAGAGTTATTAGAATTCTGAACATTCTCCCCCACCGGGAGAAGGAGTATCACTTTAGTAATAGGGCGTTGAATTTCACCACTGTGAGCAGGGCCCAACTTAGACTACCTGCAGCCCCGGGGCAAGCCTATTATGGGGGGCCCCCTTGCAGCGGCATAAAGCTCTTTAGGTTGCAAAATTTCTGCATACACCTGTAGGGGGGCCCCTTCCAGAAGGGGGGCCCAGGGCATTTGCCACGTATGCCCTGCCGTTAGTCAGGGCCTGACTCTGAGTCCAAATGCTGACTACACGAACTCTATTATCAGGTCCTGGATAGGTACGAATAATTCTACCCAGCTTCCACTGGAGAGGAATAGATTGTGGATCATGAATAACAACCAAGTCCCCAATTTAAAGATCAGTTCGTGGAGTGAACCATTTAGGTCGATTCTGCAGGTGATGTAGATAGTCTCTAGGCCATCGCTTCCAGAAGTCTTGCTTCATTCGCTGGATTAGAGTCCAACGAGAAGATAAAGTGAGATTTGGTGAATTTCCACTTTCAGGAATCTCAAGGAGTGGAACTCCTATCAGGAAATGTCCGGGAGTGAGGGCTCTAACATCGGATGGATCTGAAGAATGTGGCGTTAATGGTCTGGAATTTAAGCAGGCTTCTATTTGACATAAAAGAGTAGTAAGCTCTTCAAAATTTAGAATGGTAGCCTTACAAGCTTTAATTAGATGACTTTTCGTCAATTTAACAGCAGCTTCCCACAGTCCACCGAAATGGGGGGAATATGGTGGGATAAAATGCCAATTGATGAAGTTGCTGGTAGCAAAATTTTGAGCATTTTCAGAACGAATGATTCGAAATAGTTGCTTAAGATAGTTAGCAACTCCCCTGAAATTTTTTTCGTTGTCACTGAATATGTCTGATGGCAATCCTCTTCTAGAAACAAATCGTTTTAGGGATGCTAAGAAAGCTGATGAAGATAAATCTGAAACAGCTTCTATGTGCACCGCTTTTGTGCACATGCAGACAAAAACACAAATATATGACTTCAATTTAACTTTAGATCTAGGCACATTTGGTTTAGTGATGAGTGGGCCAGCAAAATCTAGTCCCACCTTTGAAAAAGGTCGAGTTGGAGTTATACGTTCGACTGGCAACTCACCCATAATTTGTTGGCAAGTTTGTTTCTTCAAACGTTTGCACAAAATACATTCATTTAGAATTCGACGAATGTAAGAGCGACCATTTAGTATACAATACTTTTGTCTAATTAGGGAAAGAATCAGTTGTGCACCAGCATGAAAATGTTTTTTATGATATTGCTCAACAATTAATTTTGTAATGAAATGATTTCTCGATAAAAGCACTGGATATTTCTGATCTTGATTAAGTGACTGATGTCTGGACAACCGTCCGCCAACTCTGATTAAACCTTGATCATCTAGAAATATATTTAAGGATAAATATTTGTTGTTGGTTGGTTAAGGTTGATTTTTCCTGAGCAAATTCAGTTCTACCGAAAACTCTTGTTCCTAAATCAATTTAAGAATATGTGTAATAGCACTTGAAACTTCAGGCGTACTGACAAGTCCAATACGTCTAGAATTACGATTACAACTATGAATGTTATAAATGAATCTCAAACACAATGCAAGGACTTTGCAAAGTTTTGAAAAAGAAGAGAATTTGAGTAGAAAATCAGGAAAGGCTTTATGACTAGATGTTGCAACGTGACTTAAATTTTCTTCAGAATTTTTTGACTTAACATTTGAAGATTTGACTAGGAATAATGGTAACTTGACACTAGCACTAAGCCATTCAGGCCCAAGCCACCACAATTTGTGATGCAAAAGACTCTTCGGTAGAATGCCTCTTGAGGCACAGTCTGCCGGATTCGATGAACTCTCAACATAAGTCCACACTGCTTGTGGGACAAGTGATTTGATTTTGTTTGCTCGATTTGTTACGAACTGATTTCCTTTGGTTGGAGGAGATTCAATCCAATTTAAAGCAATTTGTGAATCGGACCACAAATAAATTTTATTTACATTAACGGTTAAAGATTCTAATATTGTGGAACTTAATTGTGCAAGCAAGAATGCAGCACATAACTCAATTCTGGGAAGCGTGACATGTTTTAAAGGATTAACTCTAGCTTTTGCAGCGACAAAGTTGACTGAAATCTCACCTAGAGAAGATAGTGTCCGAAGGTATACCACTGCAGCGTAGGCCTTGCCAGATCCATCACAAAACCCATGGATCTCTATGTGGTTCTCTGGAGATGTTTCACAGTTCAGATATCTTGGTATGCCAATGGACTTTAAGAGTTCAATTTGAGAATTAAATTCTTGCCAAGTTTTCAAAATTGAATCTGGGATTTGATCATCCCAAGCACACTTATCTTTCCAAAGCTCTTGCATCATGATTTTTAACATGATCGTGGTTGGAGCTAGAATCCCAAAAGGATCAAAGATTTGAGCTATCATCGATAGCAATTCTCGCTTGGTATGCACCGATTTGACGCCATTCAAATGAATTTTCAATAAGTCTTCTGCCGAATTCCAAACTAGGCCTAAGATTTTTTGGGAGGAATCTTCGGAAAATTTTACATTTTGCCTAGTGGATTTAAGATCTTCTGGTAGATTTTCAATGACTGCGGGTACATTGGAAGCCCATTTTCTAAGTGTAAAGCCTCCTTGATTTACAACGTGATTTAGGTCTTTGAACAATTGTTTTGCTGCATCAATTGAATGCGACCCACCAAGATAATCATCCACATAAAAGTTCTCGAAAATTGACTGCGCAACAATAGGAAATTCTGAACTATAATCTTTGGCTAGTTCGTGCAATGTCCTTATAGCCAGGAATGGGGCACAGGCTGTGCCATATGTTACAGTCAATAATCTGAAACTCGCAATAGATTCATGTGGCTGGAATCGCCAAAAGATTCGCTGAAAGTCAACATGTTTGGGGTTTACCAATATCTGTCTGTACATTTTGACGATGTCTCCGGTTAAGGCTATTGAATATGTTCTAAACTTAAGAAGTTTAAACAAATCTGGTTGCAACTTTGGACCTATTTCAAGAAAGTCGTTTAAAGAGTGGCCTGATGTTCCTTTAGCCGAGGCATCAAATACCACCCTCAATTTAGTAGTTGTACTATCTTCTTTCAAAACCCCATGATGAGGCATGTAAAAATAATCTTTAGAATCAATTTCAGAATTTGGGACTGGTTTCATATGATGTAAGTCAATATATTCTTGCATAAAGGCATGGTATTGCTCCTTAAGCTCATGATTTTTATTAAGTTT
The DNA here is from genome assembly GCA_963930645.1 of Salticus scenicus. NCBI lineage: Eukaryota > Metazoa > Arthropoda > Arachnida > Araneae > Salticidae > Salticus > Salticus scenicus. The sequence continues at coordinate 8,165,172 of OZ005651.1, read as the reverse complement.
GGATTCTAACAAATAAAACCGTTTTAAAGCATTTGATTGTGAGTCACCTAAATTTGGAGCTTCTTTAAAGGGAAGATCCACCATGTACCTTCCAGACTGAATTCGTCTAACAGTTTTTGTGTATTTTTCTTCAAAACTATGAATTGGTGTTGCAGCTGGAAGGGACTCAATTTCCCAAAATTTCTGAAGATCATAAGTTAACTGAACTGTAGCATGGCAACTAAGGACAGTTTTAGAATGCTGAAAATTGTTTGCATGTATGACACCCGAGAGTAACCATCCCAATTTGGAATTTAAAGCACATGGAGTACCTTTAGGGCCCAGAATAGATTGCCCTAAAATTATTAAGGGAAATAAATCTGCACCAAGCAAGATTTCAACTGGACTCGAAACATAAAATTTAGGATCTGCTAAAGATAGACCTTCCAAATGAGGCCATGAAGATTTTCGAACAACAAAATTAGGAAGATTTACCGTAACATTATTTACTATTAAAGCATTCACATCAAAGATTTCATTACTATAATAAGACTTTAAAATAATATTAACTTCAAAAAGAGCAGTTTCTGCAACAATATTATTTACACCCGAGATTCTATGATTTGTGGTTTTCATAGGTAACCCTAATTTTTTAGCACAAGAGCTGGAAATTAATGATTTTTGACTTCCTGAATCCACCATGACTCTACATGGCACAAACCTCCCAGTATTTGATTTTACAAGAACCATAGCTGTCGATAACAAAGTTTGACAACTCTCTTGGGTACTGGTTAAACAACTAGAGTTGACAAAGGATGGACTTTCAATGTTGAGATTAGTATTTTCAATAACAGGTGGAGAATTAACTTTATTTTTCTCGAAATGGAGAAGTGTATGGTGCTTAGCATTACACTGTCGACATTTTGTCGAAATCAAACATCTATTAACGAAATGATTACCACGTAAACAATTTATGCATAGTTTTTTACCCTTCACAATATTCCATCTATCTTCAACAGATTTTTTAAGAAAGTGTGGGCACTTGAAAAGTGCATGCGATTCCGAGCATTCTGAACAGATAGAATTATTGGATTTTATATCTGAATTAGATATTACAGCATTAGACACAGATTTTTTAAATACTACTTTTTGTTTACTTTCAGATTTAGAATAAGTACTATCAGTAATATCTTGCAAGCTTCTCGCTTGTTTTTCAACAAACAAAATAAATTCATCATAGGTGGGAAAAGAATCACTATCTAAAGATAATTCCCATTGCTTCTTTAAATTATCATCCAATTTTGTTTGCAAATTATAAACAAGAATTAAATCCACAAATAAATTAAATTCAAATCCTAAACATTTCAAGTTACGTATTGCTTCATTACAGCTATCTAATAAATCTAGCATAGATTTCCGACAATTTGGTTTCAAAGATTTCGAATTAAAGAATTTGTTTAACTGGGCATAAGCTAGATTTTTTTTATTATCGAATCTAGAAATTAGTGTTGCCCAAGCTTCCTTATAACTTGCTTCAGTTATTGGAAAGCCTTTTATTAACTTATTGGCAGATCCAATAACAGACGCTTTTAAATATTGTAATTTTTGCAAATCGGAAAGCTGACTGTTCTCATGAATAGTGGTTACGAATATTTGCTTGAAGCTTAACCAGTCTTCAAAATTACCAGAGAAATGTGGCAAATCAAATTTTGAAAGGTGAATAGATTGCTTCGAAACAGAACAAGAATTTTCATTAACCTGTGTTACAATTTTAGTGTTCTGAAAACAAGAAAGTTCTAATCTTGACTCTATGTGATATTTTATACGAGTAAGTTTCTCTGTCCATTTTTCATTATCTTCAATTTCCTTTTTTAATTCATCTAAATCAGAAATAACTTCCTCAACTTCATTATTAATTTGTTCTAATTGAGTTTGCCTTTCATGCAAATGACCTTTCAAAATTTTTATTTCTTGAATGTCTAAAGGATCCGCTTCCAAAGCTTTTATCGCTTTGTTTTCAAATTTAGTCACTGACGACCGAATAATAGTTCTTTTTACTTTTAGTTTTTCAATTTTCGAAGCCATTAGAACATTTTTTTTTTTTTTTTTTTTTCTCAAATTTGAAAAATATTAATTTTTACTAAAAGATTTCATAATTTAATATATATCTCCGGCTCTAGACTGCCAAAAATATGGAGGGATTTTGAATAGAATTGTGGACTGTATGGTTTTAAAAATCGCTGGTTTAAATTATATTAAATCATAAATCAGTTTAAAATGAATTTGAAGGACTCACCTTCCTTTCAATTGAATTAATAACATCATATTTTTGGAACAATGAATAAAAGCTTGAATACATACACAAAATAGAATATAAACGTGAATTATTGAATTTATTTCAGCTCTTACGTTAGAATAGAATTTTTCCAGCTGACCGCTAGAACACAACAAAAAGAACAAACTAGAATAGGTCTGCAGAAACATGACAAGTTCACAGCAAATTGAAAAAGAAATTAATTAAAGTATAACTAACAATTAATTGAAAACATAAATAAAATAAATAATAATAAAAGAAAAAAGAATTAATTTAGCGTTTAAAACACATAAAATACAATGAAAAAAGAATGAATTTAATTAATGTTAATATTCTAAAATTATATCAAAATTGCATAGTGCTGCCATCTATTGTCAAAATTCAGAGTTATTAGAATTCTGAACAGGTTTAGATCTAACAAATAAATAGTTTTATTTAATATAGTAAATCAAAATAGAATAGAAAGTATATGTTTTATTATACTAAGTTTTAAAAAAAAATTATCTAGATTTTTATTAAATACTTCGTAGAACATAATAAAACGAATTATTAAATAAAAAATCTACATAGGTACCATGTTATGACTTCCGTATTATACAAACATAAGTTTTATTTATTTCAATCATTAGTTTTTAAGTTATTACAAACACAAAAGTTATAAGTCAATTTTCCTGCAGTGCAACTTTTTTTTTTTTTTTGGTCCCTCAGTGTATATGTATGTGTGTTTGTGTAATGTCTGAGCAGATGGGGGGGAAAAGAATGCAACTACTTCTGTAAATAAAAATAAAATTCAATTTTTTAGTGAGTTACTGGACTAACGGTTGGCGCTAAAGCTATAGTTTTAGTCTGCTGAATTATTATTAGCTCAGAGAAAAAAAAAAGTAATTTTATCGTAACTTTCTAAAAAAAAAAAAAAGCCCAATTTTGTAATCAATACAAAATAATAATTAACTGAAATAAAAAAAAATTGCATTCTTAACTAATCATTAATTCAGGCATGTATTAATGTATTCTAAATCAAGATATGAATAAAAGTTGGATAAAAAATTAATTTAAAATAATTTTGCATGTTATATAATTCCTTTTGACTAATATTTAAGTATCTTTTCTAGAATATAAAACTTTCAAATATGTTAAAATCGAATTATAAATAGTAATAATAACTAGCAAGTAAATTTTTCTCCGAATGAATTTTATAATCTTGAATTGCATTTAGTTTTGTTTAATTTACAGAATTCCTTAACTCTAACCCAACTGTTACAACCTTCTAAACTTCTAATATTGCTGCGTATAATAATGACATTTGCTGAAATTGATTCAGCTTCATTAAAAGCAAAAATTGCAGATTTGTTTTACAAAAGACGTACATTTTTGCTTTAAAAATATAAAAACTTTACGATAATTTTACATATGTATGAATGCTGGACAATGGTATGGTAAAATGACATGACATGAGAACCGAGAGTGAAGGAAACAGCGAATCAGGATTCAGAAGTGCCGAAATGTCTCCATGACTGAAATTATGTAAAGATAGTTAATATGGATACAGGGCTAATTGTCATGTTATATTACAAGAAACTGATTGCTTTGGGACTGAAATTTGAAAAGGTAAATATTTCATTAAATGAAAATAAATGATTCCAATCATAAAACTGAGTATAAAGTTAATGTTTTGATTTCAAATGAAGAAAATCAATTTAGGCGAAATATTGAATGTTTTGTAGTTAAAAGCATTACAATTTCTATGCCAGCTAATAAATTAGATATAAGTAGAAACTGAAAAAAATTAAGTTAAATGACAATAATTTAATTTTGCAAAATGCAGAATTTGACTACACTGTCAGTGGCGTATTGAAGTATGGAAACACTGTTCCTTAATCTTTTTGTGGTTAAATAGATTTAAACAAATCAGGGGCGTAGCAATTAAAAAATTATGGAGGGGGGGGCTCAAACATTTTCTTTTCAAAGTCACTCAAAATTAATTTTCAACAAATCAATAAGTTATTAAACTAATTAATAATAATTAATTAAACTAATTAGTTAATTAATACTTATTCATTATTAATGTTTATTATTAAAAAATTATATATATATATATATATATATATATGTCTTGTTATTCTTTTTTTAAATGTTAATTTTTGCCATGGTATGCAAGATAATTTTTGAGGCAATATTTGATTTTAAAAAAAATCCTTCATATTTTAATTATGTAAACAATAAGATTTTTCATCAATTTTTAAATAACCAAAAAATTTTTCTCAAAATAAAAAATCGCTAAACAATGCATAGTACAATATATTAATGATACATTAGGAAAATATAATCAAATTTCTGTGTATACTTTTTGATTTTATAAAACTTATATAAGTGAAATGTTTTAGCCAATCACAAAATTTACCACTAAAGTAATATAGAAACATATATGCAAAGGCATAAAAGGACGTATTAACATTTTAAAACATTTAAATACCTTTAAAAATCCTTTTATTTGAGCAGCGTAGATTATATATTTCGACTCGCAAATTCGCGGTCATCTTCAGATGTTTGTTTTGCCACTCTGTTGACCATCGTCTTCATCCGTTTCCACATCATCTTCTTCAGTTCTTACGTCATTCTGTCTGGTATTTAAGGTCGTTATTACGACCTTAAATATAATAGATGCTCCACCGCTTTATCACGCACACACATAAATAACCCAATAATAACTAATACTTTAAAAACCACCAAAATAGCACCGTATAATTCGCATAACTACGGATTAAAAAGAGAAGCCCTAGAAATATTAGCCTCTAACACTGCCATTAACGAAAGAGAGCATAGCATTATACCAAAGGTTTATCAACATGTGATAGATAAATATCGACGACAGAATGACGTAAGAACTGAAGAAGATGATGTGTAAACGGATGAAGACGATGGTCAACAGAGCGGCAAAACAAACATCTGAAGATGACAGCGAATTTGCGAGTCGAAATATATAATCTACACTGCTCAAATAAAAGGGTTTTTAAAGGTATTTAAATGTTTTAAAATGTTAATATAAAAACATTTAATGAAAGGATTTATTTTTGAATGTTTATTACAGATTTCTAAACACAATTTTCAGAGATAACTAAAATCAGTGTGTGTAATATCTTTTACTATGTATTTATTACAAGTGATTAATATAAAGAGTAGTATGTTTTAATATTAAACATCTAATTTATATAAGAGGAAAAAATAAATAAAAGTAAAAAATACATGTAATTTATATTGAAAATTATACTAATAAAATGAACTTACAATTTTTGCTTCACAGTACTAAATAACTACGTTTCGCTGCGATAGTATTCAAAACTAATTCAGTATTCACTTCCATATCTCGATGAATATTTAGCAGAGCCAATCCAGAAAGCCTTGAATTTGTCATGGTGTTACGAAGATAAGATTTTAAACGTCTCGGAGTAGAAAATGTTCTTTCCGGAGTCGCTGTCAAGACAGGTAGTGTTGACAGAATTTTCAACATTTTTTTAATGTTAGGATAAATAGAATCATTGCACATTGATAGAGATTCTATTGCTGTTCTTGATCTTTCTTTCTTGTCTAAGGACAACCACTTCTCAAACCACATTTCTATTTCTCCTTTTAAAATATTTGGTAAGACATTTATATCAAAAGAATAAAATTCAGTACACCGCATTATATTTTCTATTGAAGATGTTTCAATATTTTTTGGAAGTATGTCATGTAAACTACTTATAATATTCTTATGATTTTCGAAACGGTCAACCATACCTTGAATGAGAAAATCAAGAAAAGGTATAAAAATGATTTTCCTATAATAATCTTCCACAGATTCACTAGGTGTATTATCACAATGCTTTTGTTTCAATCCAAGTCTTGGCTTATTAATTTCAATATTCAGTTCTTTCGCCCTCTCAACAACATAATCAAATATATCGGAAAATTTTGCTTCTGAAGATTCGCGCATTTTTTTAAATATTTCCATAACTTGATTTATGGAGTTATACGAGGCTGTTAAATCATTATCAGGTTTCTGAGGGTTTATCGATAGGTTATATGTTATTGCGAAGCATTTTTCTGCAACAAACAGGGAAATTAAAAAATTACTTTGAGATAATGAATTGTAAAACATCATTGCTTTTCTAGATGTTTCTGCATCAGAATTGCTATCTTCTTGGATATCTAATAATGTTGAAAATATTGGTTCCAGGCACTCACAAAATGTAAATAAAGCTTCATGCCTTTCAACCCAGCGAGTTTCACAAAATTTTTTAAGGCAAGCATTTTTTTTAGAGTTATCTTTTCCATCTGAAAAAAAATCTTGTAGTTTGCTCTTTAACATCCTCCTCCTTTTTGCTGAAGCTCTAAAAAATGTGACAATTTCTTGAACAGTTGCTAGAGAATTTCGAATAGATGGAACAGAACAGGACTTTGAAAGCACTAAATTTAAGGCATGATTGCAACAATGAACATATAAAGCTGTTGGATGTTTCTCTATTATCTTAGCTTGCACTCCGTTTATTCTTCCAGACATCGAAGAGGCACCATCATAACCTTGACCTCACAAATATGAAACATCAATTCCAAGTTTCCTAAGACTGGATAATATTGTTTCAGCGATAGAAACACCAGATAAATCTTCAACTTCTATAAAATCTAAAAAGTCTTCTTTTATAATGCAAGAAGAATTGGATTCATCTACATATCTAGCACAAAGTGTGAGAAATTCTTTTCCAGAAATATTAGTGGATTCATCTGCAAGAACTGTGAAGCATTTTGCTTTGTTTATTTTCTCCACAATTTGATTTTGTATGATTTGCCCACAAACCTGAACAAGTTCATTTTGTATATCTGGGCTTGTATATTTCTTTGAAATCATGCCTGATTCAGCATCATTTTTTAAATTGTCATCACCAGATTCTGCGCGAAAGCGAAGCAGTGCTCTGAAATTTCCTTCATTTTTTACAGTTTCTTCAATGCTAATATTTTCAAAGTCTCTGTGACCGCGTAATGGAAGCCCTTGTCTTCCTCAGAGGATAATTGTTTTAATTATAGAATGGAGTTTTTGTCTGTTTTTATCAATATCTGCATTTCTCTGATTATGCAGTTATATTCCTATGTTGTTCTTCTGGCCTTTGGCAATTTTGATAAATTCTTCTGACATTAAAGAGCAGTTTTTATGATATTGGCATAACTGGTGAGTGTTGAAACATTCTAAAGCGTCCTTCCATTATTAGAAAGGTGTTGCAACCAGTCTTCCTAATCGTTGTTTTCCGTGGCCACCTTCACCATTTGAAAGCACTACACATATTTTGCAAAAAGCTCCATCAAACTTTGCAGAATATGATAGCCACGGATATTTTTCCAGCCATCGATATTGAAACTTCCTGTTTTTGTTATTAGTAGGGAAGGAAAATGATGAATTTGGTTTCCATGAATTTTCCAACACCTTTAATTTTTGGCTGTCATCCAGATGTATACCAAGAAATGATGCAATATCCATTTCACTTGTTTCGATTAATGATGAAGGACCGCTTTCATTACAAGTAATAATTCTTTTAACTTCTTCTTCATCTTTAGCATCTTTAACATCAGAATTTCCAGTTTTTTTAGGAACTTTAGCAAAAAAATTTAATACTGAATTTTGAGTCCTTTTAGAAGAATTCATATTCTAAATGCACGTGGACTCGGAAAAAAAAAAAAAAAAAAAAAAAAAAAAAACAGCTAGATTTTTCTACGCGAAGCTCACATTATGAACGACAAGAAAGGTCATTTTAAATTTAAAATGACCTTTCTTGTCTCACAAGTACGGGAAGAATTTGTAGAATAAGGGGATAGCTTTATTCGTTGGTCTACTTGTCAATTGCGACACACCCCTTTACGACAGGGGTGACAAATGGAATCCACAGATAACTAGAAACCTTGAAAATCTGTAGCTGTAGAATAGTGTAGTAGTAAAATAATATTTGTGAAAGAAAATGAAACTATTAGATCAATTCAATTTTAGCAAACATGCATTTTACAGAAAACAAACTATTTATATTGAATTAAAGAGAGGAATTCAAAAATAAATAGTAATTTAAAAAAAAAGGTTATTATATGGGGAATTTTCCCATCTTATCTTTTATTTTTATAACTTTGGATGCCTGTTTGACTTTTTAAAAATGGAAAATATATGCATTTAAAAAAATCATTCCCACTTCAAAATCAATTGATATTTTTAATGCAATGAGATTTAAAGTTTAGTTTTAAAATGAAAAACATTTGACATTAGAAATATTACTACAGATGAAAATTGCAGTAAAAAAAAATGAGAACTGACTTTTGAAATGACTTTTTTAATTCATACTTGTAGGATGAATAATTGATGCATTTCTAAAAGTTTAAACGATTTTTACAAATTTGCAATGTTCCTCAATAGATTTTGGATATTCTTCCATACTAGTTAATTAAATGTTATTCAGCATTTATTGATACATTCATTTGAATAGCATTTTTGTTTTTTTCTTTAAAAGAATTCGTAATTTCTGTATAAATTTAATCTCAAAAAGTAATTTAAATCCTTCTACTACTCTGATTAACTACTCCTGAAACATCTTTAAATTTAACAACTTTTATTTTTTTAGAAAATTGAAAAACATCATTAACTTAGTATCAATATTTTGAAAATATCGCGCTTTATCTATCGCTTCTAAACAAACTCTTCATAAAATTCTGTTTATTTTATTATCTTTACTAAGTGTCCCAACAGTGGGCGAGATGTATTACTCTTGAAGTTGGTAAATGAAAAGAGCCGGGTTCAATCCCTGATCATCTCTATCAATTTAGCCGACACGCGCTTCACGTAGTTCTCCAAAACTCGCGTGAATATGGACTAGAGTCTTTTAGAAAGACCTCCACAGAGGGCATATCCCAAGACTAGGCAACTTTAAGTATACAGAAAAATCCTATTTTTTAAGTAAAAATATGTAAAGTGCGGATCGTACATATTTTTATTTGCTTAAATTTACTTCTGTTGGATGAGATTGATTATAGTACCAATGGAGGGGGGGGGGGGGCTTGAGCCCCCTGAGCCCCTGCTTTCCTACGCCCCTGAAACAAATTGGATAAAGATATCAGACATTTCTGGGAAATAATAAAATTCAACTGACACCAGTAGTGGGTGGATGAGAGAGCTGGACCAGACCCTGTAAAAAGAGTGATGCATGCCCCTTTTTAAAACAAAAGGGATTTATTTACCATTATTTATCAACCCCTTTTTAAAATAAAAGGGATTTATTTACCATAATTTTCCAACCCCCTTTAAAAAAACAATGGGGTGAATGAGAGAGCTGGACCAGCCCCCAATTTCAGGGAAACGTTTCCCCACTTTTAAAAACAATGGTGTAACAAAAACGAAATAAGTAATTATCATCCTCCTCATAGAAACAATAGTATTGAAGCCTACCATTAAAATTGAACCCCCCCTTTTAGAAACAATGGTGTATAAATACCACCATAATAGAAAAGTGTAAAAACCACTCATTAGTAAGCGAGCTGATACGGGATGGAACTGCTGCTCACGTATACGCCTCGAGCATAATTCCTTTTCTCTATCATCAGAAAAAATGTAAGGAGAGTACGTCACCGAATGTACATAACTAGAGCTCCTCCAATACAGGCTGGCTCATCAGGCATTTTGTTTTCCACTAAGCGATTGTTGCCCACGCAGGCCGAATTTCAAGTGTTATCAAATCACATAAAATGGAGGTTTTGCAGCCGGAAATTGCTCAAATCATACCAGAACTGCTTTTAGAATGTTTAGATTTCCAACAGATGAAGAAAAGCGAAATAAATGGGCTATTAATTGTCGAAAAGAAAATCGTACACTTAGCTTTCAATCACAAATTTGAAGCGTAATTATGATATGTTTTCTTGCATTTTTTGTATCAATTATTTTTTTTTATTGCTGTTTGATTATCTAAATGTTGTATTTTACAACCTACACTACTTTTCAACGTGTATAAATATTTTAAATTAAGTAATTTAACAGCAACATTGATGGCTACTTTTTACAAGGGTTATAAGAAAATTTCGCCAAATATTACCGCCAAACTTATCAAGTACAAACAATAATTCACTCTTCTGTTTAGGCAAACGATAAAGACGCCGAGTAATACATCTGCAACTGAACGTCGCCAAGCTATATTTCAGCTGGGCAACAATGACCAGACCAGCTATGAGTCAGCTCGTATTATAGGAATCTTATACGTAACCATTCAAAGTTTTTCGGGAACACTGCAATGGTACAGTTTTTGAAAAACGAAGCAAGCAACAGGAAGTTACAGTTTCCAGGTGAGAGCGTCTCCTCGTGATGATGGAAATATTTTTATCTCAGTCAAACAAGGAAGTGATATTCAAATGACTTTTTCCCCCCTAATCAAGTATAAACGGTGCGAGTTACGCGTGGGGGAATAAAATTCATTTAAAGAGTACTTTTCTTATAATTAAATAAAGGAAAATGAATTCAGAAAGATCTGATATTAAAAAACCTAAATACAGCGTAATTGGACAGTGTTCTTTGATTGATATGTTCACTAATAAAATGTCTACACAAGCATATTACGTAGATGTGTATTCCGAGCCATACGCCTCAATCTGTAAATATAAAATAGCACTGCAAAATTTACAATTATCTATTCTCAAAGTTATTGATGAGGAGGATTCTTTTGAAATTGGTCGTTTCGAGAAATTAGAAGAAACATTTGAAAAATTAACTGAAAATTTTCTTAAAAAAAGATTAAAATGGATTTTTTTTAATAGTTTAAAACTATTAAAAAGAAAAGTTATTGATCAAATTTAAACATTTGTGCTGGTAATGACTTCCCGACATCTTTAGTCCCTAAATATGCAAAGAAAAGTGCTTTTATTTCATTAAGTTTTAAATAATCAGACGTCATTTTTTCACACCCTTGTGGTAAAAACAAACTAGAGCCATCATCTAAAAGTACGATAAATTTATTTCCATATTTAGTAGTTATCTGTTTAATTTCAGCGACGCACAGTGGATCGAAGTATAGGCAGAGGCGAACATAGGAACGTTATGGTATTATTATTATCTATGTATGATGTTTTTTGTCACATTTCGATTTAAATATGTATATATGTATGATAGTTAAAGCGATTCCATGCTTTTTTTTAACCCTTTATAGGGCCGAGGGAATATTTTCCCCACCAAATTCGTTATCGTTTTATTCACCTGGCACCAATTTTTTAAAATAATGATTCCTGTGTATCATTTTTCTGGAAAAACATCACTATGAAAATTATTTTGATAATTCTAGTGGGAAAAAAATTAAAAAGTAGTTGTATGTGACAATCCTGCTTATGCTAATACGATGGGTTGTGAGAAGTATGCGATTGACTGAGAGAATAAGATGCCAAAAGTAAAATTAATTAATTCTAATAGGCTAAATGAATTTTTTACTTTACATCAAATTTTATTCGTGAAAATAGTTTAATGTGCCATTTGAGGAAAAAATGGTTTAATAAAGGGGTTAAGCAGTATCATATTTTTCTGCTGCAAATAGGTATTTAGAAACATACCTGGTAAAGAAACAAATGTTGTATAAAAGAAGAGAATAAAAGAAAAGAAATAAAAATTTCGGGAAGAAAATCTATATTTGTAACACAATTAATTTAGCACACAATGATAAATATATCATTAGATTACTGCTTCTTTTTTCTTTTCTTTTTTTTATGTAGTTTTTCAACAGAAAACTCATGCAGGCATTTACTGACAAACTCTATTAAAAAAAATTACTTTTGTCTTTATTTTACTAAAGATTTATGGAAGGCAGGCGATCAATAATTAATGAATTTTTTTGATTGAACTGGATTTTTTATTTGTTTTATTTTGCTATCAGAAATAATTTTTAAACAAATAAGCAAATAAAGTGAATTCTTATCAAAGAAATTTTAAAAAACGTTGTTTCTAGGTTCTGTTATTTTTAGGAGGACAATTTTGGAAGGCAAATTTAGGAGACAAATTTGGAAAATTTGCACTGGAAACAGCGAAACAATGTGTCTCAAAATATGTGTGGTACTATATGCCAGCTTCAGTTCACAAACTATTGATTCATGGAAAAGACATAATAGAAAATTTTTCTATTCCAATTGGACAATTGTCAGAAAAAGCTAGCGAAGCCCGAAATAAAGAGTTTCGTAAATACAGAGAAAATACCACACGAGAAAAATAAATCGAAGAGCTTGTAACGAAGATTTGCTACATCACTTGTTATTAACATCTGACCCCCTGATTCCAAGCATGAGAACGAATAAAAGAAATGTGCAAAGGAAGGAACTTTTTCCTGAAACACAGGAACTTTTACTTTAAATCGTAATATGTTATTACATTATTTAGTTTTAACATTTGATTATTTAACGTTAAACATTTACTTAATTTTAACATTTTATGACATATCACGGCAACTATTAACATTTCCCTCCTTTTTTGGGTCCAACGGTACTTTTCAGTACCATTAAAGTAAAATTAATTATTTTATTAAATATTTAAAAAAAAATAAAATTAATTTCTGATTTATTAAATTTATTTTAATCATCTAAATTCTATAATATTTTCACGATAAAAATTTTAATATATTTTCTGTCATTAATGAATACAGTTATTCAGATAAATTTCTCGATTGATAATTTGAGGGTAAACAGAATAAAAATTTATTTTACTCTAAAAGTGGCGATTTATGGCGCAAATTCTTTTCACAGATTAAAATGCATACTTTTGGGAGTAGTAAAATGTGTTTGAAATTTTGGACAATTTTGGACAGAAAAAGTTACACAACTTATAAATTTAATTTTGTTGTTAATTTTATATTCACATTTCATGCGTGAATCACAACATAAAAAAACCAACAAAATGTTGGCAGAAGTACCTTAAACTTTTATTAGGACATTATTAAAAGTATTTTTATTTCGTATTTTTTCATAGTTATCGTAAGTGCCACTTGATGGCTATTCAAATAAAGTCACTGAAATTCATCGAAAAATCTTATTTCTGAAAGTTTTCGTTTTGAACTTATTTATATACAACAAAACTTCGTGTAATTGAAGAAATAACCATATATTTGTATTTTTTAGACATTCTTTTAAATTATTTCACTGCAAAATAACAGTTATTTAGAAGTTGATTTTTGGGCCTATATTCGTATTTTAACATTGTTCGATCCACTGTGCGACGGGGTATTTTTCATCTATAACAAGCTCATTAATCTTTTTTAAACTTCCTTTAAGTGCGCTAAATGTGTTTAGTTTATTTAACAATTCCATCTTTATATATAGAAATCATGTCTTTAAATGAATTTAATATTGAAGTGGTTCATCAGGCCTTTCTAGTGTAATATATTTTATCACTTTTTCATCTGATACAACCCTGAGACATAGGCATTCTTTTAATAATTTTATTTCATTCCTGGACAATATATTATTTTTTAACAGACTTCAAAAAAGAAGGAAGGTTCTTAATTCAAACCGTATGTTTTTTGTTAGTTTGTTTGTTAGCTTATAACTTCTGAATGGATGCTCCGATTTTGATGTTTTTTGTTTTGTTGAAAAGGTCTTGGTCTGAAATAGGTCCCATTGTAATATCTTTACGATCTAAAGAAAATACAGAGTGCCTCAAAAAATCAGTCCAAACTCTTTTAACTGCTGAACGGCTGCAGCTATACTGATAAAAATGGTATGTAAGTATAGCAAAGTGGCCATGCAGTACAAGGTAAAACCGCTTGCAGTGCCACCTGGTGGAAAATAGAGGAGTTAGTGTTCCTATCTCGAAAACGGTTCTAGAGAAAAAATTGAATTACAAAGTTGAAGAGTATGATCGATTTAGTACAAAAAGATTGTTTAGGCATTCATGCTAGCGTTCCTATCTTGGAAACGGTTCAAGACAGGGGGAAAAAGTGAATTATAAAATAGCAGAGCATCATCGATTTAGTACAAAAAGATAGTTTAGACATTAATGCTAAAACTGAATGCTTAAAACGTGCAAATGTTTGTTCACAATTTCCTATTTTGTGCACACTTGAACGACATTGCATATGTTGTAGCATAGTGGGTGACATTTATGCTATGTAAAATTCAAAGTATGGTTATTGTAAGCGGTCACATCGATTAACGCATAGATGTTTTAAACTGACTTCATAAAGGAAAAGGTTCTCAATGCAAACCATGTTTCTCGTTGTTGTTGTTGAAATTTGTTAGCTTATAACTTCGTAAGAGATGATTTAACTTTAATACTTTTTTTGTTGTTGTAATGATTTTGGCCTGAAATAGGTTTCATTATGATTTCATTAAGATATAAACAAATTACAGGATACTCACAAAAATTTGTTCTGAACACATGCAGCTACACTGGTAAATGCAGTATGTAAGTATCGATGTTGAAATTTCTGTCCATCAGCTGCAATGCATATTTTGCTCTTTGTTTGAACTTTACACTTCGCTATTTCCATCGCAGCAGGTGACGCGTAGTATTCACTGTAAAGTTCAATATATACGCCTAACAGAATTTTTGGTTACGAATACAGCATATCAGTTCTTTACATTTCTAAATACATTTTAATTTAACGTACGTTCATTCAGTAGATAATTTTTTGCTCATATCCGATAAAGGCAAGAAAAGTGACACAACTTAAAAATGCAGCATTTGAGAAAAATTAACTTAAATAACTTCACTGGAATAAAACTGGCATAACTGTCTCTCGAGTGGATAACTTTGTAGATGGAGATGTAACTTTTTTGTTCACATTGGGTGCATTTCATGTATTTTTCAGTGACATGAACCATTTTTTGAGTTATGTCACTTTTCTTGGAAGTTGTGATTTGTGAAACTGCCGTTGAACATCTTCTGGTGTTCTGCTATACGAATAAGTTTTCACTGAAAAGAGAAAAATGAAATCTTTTTGTAAAAAAATAGGACCAACTCCAAAAAGCAACTACTATTCAAACAACTAAAAAAAAAAAAAAAAATTGGTATGAAATGAAACTGTAAATTGCGTCTAAAAGTATAAAATAATTTCCTTCGCTAAACAACCTATAACAGTACAATTAATCATAACTTTTGAAGTCGGCGCAAAATTAAATAAAAATTGATACCTTTTATTCAATACAAAAATCAAATCCTATTCAAAATACACATCTTACATTGTCACCTGCAAAATGCAGCTGAAAACTACTTTGATTCAAGAAAACAAATAAGATTTCATAAGCAGCAAAAGTTTGTGAAGATGCTGGTATCTGACGTCCTTGGTGAAAGAAAAATCGCAAAATTATCTGGCAAACATATTTAATTTCTTTAGGATATCATTATTTTGATAAGGTATATTAAGAGAGCAATCAAGAATATGAAACAATACTTCGTACAATACATATTATGAAAATGTATATCTTGCGTGTATATTTTTGCATTACGTTTTGATCGCCAAATCCAAAGCCACCAACGATGATAGTTATCAAAGTTATACCAAATTTGCAAAGGAAACTCTTACTTTGTAGAAACATAAATACCACATTTTGAAGAATGTTCTATGTAGATGCTACTAATGGAAAAATTGCATACAGTGATAAAATAATAAAGGAAACATGAAAATGGATCATTCGAGACAACAGCATTTGTTGCTACCGATCTAAAAACAAACCTTTAAAAACTAATTAAATTTTATTTAATTTTGCACTGACTTCAAAAGTTATGATTAATTGTAGTGTTATTAGTCCAGGCAAAGAAGGCCAAAATTTGACGAATAGAAAAAAAAATCGTGTAGTTTTGAAATATGTATTGCATATTCATAGCCGAGACGGTCCTGAACAATATAGTAAAAGTCCCCGCCTGTGGTGGGTGAGCGGAGGACAGGGGGGGGGGACTTTTCAGTTTTTATTAAATATCTTAAAAACTATCACATTTAGAGAAAAAATGTCAATTACAAAATTAATCTACGTAAAATTTTTAAAAAACTGTATATTACATTTTGTTTGTATGATCAATAGTTTAGAAGATATAGGGAGATGAAATAACACATTTTCTTGAAAAATTCTTTTTTGCAATAGTAAAATCAACTAAAGTGTGTAATTAAATGGGTTCTGGTCAAATATTTTCTAATGTACAAAACAAATATGTGCATAGGGAATATGTAAGGATAATACAACATGTTTTGTACATTTTAAATAATGTTAAGGTTAGTAGGCGCAAGTGGTGGTTTAGGTAAAAATCCAGATAACGAAGACCCAAAACCGATCAACATACAAAAAAAAAAAAAAATCGTGTAGCTTTGAAATTGAGCGCAGTTATAAAGTTAAGTGTCCCGAACAACATACTAAAACTCCCCAACCATGGGGGGTGAGTGGGGGGGCAGGGGGCATTTAAAGGGGGCACATTTCAGCTTTTATAATGTGTCTTGAAAACTATCGCATTTAGAGAAATAATGTCAATTACAAAATTAATCTCGATGAAATTTCCTACATAAATGCACCATATATTTTGTTTGTATGATCAATAGTTTAGAAGATATAGGGGAACGAAATAACACATTTTCTTGAAAAATTCTTTTTTGCAATAGTAAAATCAACTAAAATGTGTAATTAAAAGGGTTCTGATTAAATATTTTCTAATGCAAAAACAAATATATGCATAGTGTATATGTAAGGATAATACAGCATGTTTTGTACATTTTAAATAATTTTAAGGCTAGTAGGCACAAGTTGTAGTTTAGGTAAAATTGCTTTTTAATCCCTTACTTAAAAGAGGTGTCTTATAAATTTGAAGCCTTTGTTTGTCTTTATGCTTGTAGTCATTTCATTTTAACTTTTTTTTTTTTTTTTTTCCTGGGTAGTCATTTCAGGCAGTGCAAGAGAAATGTTTTTGATTCATAAAAAGACTTTTTTATTATTAAAAATAATTATTTTTCAGAAATTTAAAACACAGCAAAGGAATTATTCTAAAACTATGTCAATATATAAAAATGAAAAATTGTGATATAAAATCAGTCTTTGAAATCATAACTACTTGTTTTATAGGCAAATCTATTTTTTTTTTTTTTTTTTTTTAATTTTTTGTATTATTTACAGTAGTAACATATACTATAGTTTGTAATTAATAGGAATCTGGTTAAATATTTTCTACTTATACAAATAAATATATGTGCATGTTCGCGCAATGCATCAAGTTTAAAGAGTGGAAGTCAAAATATACAAATCGAAAAACTCCACTTTTCTGTAAGATACAAAGCAACCTTTATATTTTCTTAACTATTGATCATACTAACAAATGTAATAGGCATTTTCATGGGAAATTTTATGTAATTTAATTTTGTAATTGACAGTTTTTATCTAAATGCAATAGTTTTCAAGATATTAATAAAAACTGAAAGTGCTTCCTTTAAATGCCCTCTGCCCCCTTCGCTCTCCCTCCACTGTTTGGGACTTTTAGTATGTTGTTCAGGACAGGACACTTAACCTTATAACTGAGCTCAGTTTCAAAGCTATACGATTTTTTTTTATGTTGATCGGTTTTGGGTCTTCGTTATCTGGATTTTTACCTAAACCACAAATTGTGCCTACTAACCTTAAAAATATTTAAAATGTACAAATATGTTGTATTATCCTTACATATTCCCTATGCATACATTTGTTTTGTACATTAAAAAATATTTGACCAGAACCCATTTAATTACACACTTTAGTTGATTTTACTATTGCAAAAAAGAATTTTTCAAGAAAATGTGTAATTTCGTTCCCCTATATCTTCTAAACTATTAATCATACAAACAAAATTTACTATACATTTTTGTAGGAAATTTTACGTAGATTAATTTCGTAATTAACATTTTTTTCTCTAAATGAGAGTTTTTAAGATATTTAATAAAAACTGAAAAGTGCCCCTCTTAAATGCCCCCCTGCTCTCCCACCATGGGCTGGGACGTCTAGTATGTTGTTCAGGACCCTCTTGGCTATGAGTATGCAAAATTTCAAAACTACACGATTTTTTTTTAATGTTGATCGGTTTTGGGTCTTCGTTATTTGGATTTTTAATCAAACCGCCACTTGTGCCTACTAGCCTTAAAATTACTTAAAACTTAGAAAACATGCTGTTTTATCCTTGCATATTCCCTATGTATATATTTGTTTTGTACATTAGAAAATATTTGACAAAAACCCTTTTAATTGCTCACTTTAGTTGATTTTACTATTGCAAAAAAGAATTTTCAAAGAAAATGTTATTTCATCCCCTATATCTTCTAAACTATTGATCATACAAACAAAATGTAATATGCATTTTTGTAGGAAATTTTATGTTGATTAATTTTGTAATTGACATTTTGTATCTAAATGCGATACTTTTTAAGATATTTAATAGAAACTGAAAAGTCCCCCCCCCCCTGTCCCCCGCTCACCCACCACGGGCGGGGACTTTTAGTATGTTGTTCAGGACCCTCTTGGCTATGAGTATGCAAAATTTCAAAACTACACGATTTTGTTTTTCTATTTCTCCTATTTTGACTGGATTATATAGGTTGTTTGGCGAAGGAAATTATTTTATACTTTTAGGTGCAATTTACAGTTTCATTTCATACCATTTATTTTTTTTTTTTTTTTTTTTTTTTATTTTTTTTTTTTTTAGTTGTTTGAATAGTAGTTGCTCTTTGGAGTCGGTTCTATTTTTTTACAAAAAGATTTTATTAAATATATATTTGAGTTATTTGACAAATGTATTATGATTGAATTACCGTGTTCAATAATATCAGAAACCAAATATTTGCCATCCTATACATTTTAGTATACAAATTGTTTAATTTTTTTTCAATACGATCCATTTTCTATATTTAAAGGGAAAATATATTTGAGGAGGCAGCAAAGGGTCAATGCTATAAACAGAAAACATTTAATGGTTGATCAACCATTATATATTATAAAAAATAAATTTATGGGGCATTTTTCTCTAATGAGAGGTCAGTGCCATGACCATATACATGTGTTTTGTTGCGTATTCTGGTTAGGATACAAACTAGCTTTTTAAAGTTCCTCTCGAAAAAGGAATCTGATAGCAAATGGTGTCAGATTCAATAAGTCATAAAAGTCAATCTTATCCTGGTATTCTAGGATAAACTCTTTGCTAAAGGATTGATATTGGACAATTCAATCCCATTCTAGCTCTTTGCTGATTTCCCTCATGAAATGTTCCGTGAGTTTTTGCCATGCTGAGATAAGGACCATATCGATATCGTCTCTGTGTCTCCGCATAAAATCTACGCTCAGTACTTGGTACTGGGAAACAATTCTCCAGTGCACTTTTGTTGCATGTTTATTTAGGAATGGTTCTGTCATCTTTTGGTACCTGCAAGCTTGTTCCCAGTCTAACTTATCAGCATATTTGTCCATGAAGGGTTCCGACAGTTTCTGGTATCTGGAGATTTTGTGCCATTTAACGAAACCTTCGTGTTTACCTATAAAGGGTTCAGAAAGCTTCTGATACCGACAGATCATCAACCAGTTCACTTGAAATGCGAATTCTTCAATGAATTCCTCCGAAAGAGTCGAGTATTGACTCATGAGCGACCAGCTTATATTGCTGTATAAAGCTCTGATTTGACTCTCCGATAAACCGCACTTAGAAAATTCATTCCAATTTACATAAGCCATTTATTATATTAGAAAAATATTTGCGATCATATACACAGAAGAATTTCTACCTGTAGATACATCTTGGGTTTTGGATCGCTAGTCTTAATGTATACTTTTATCTCTTTATCTTTCTGAATGGGAGCTATGAATGCTACCTGACCCCCCTGATAATTGATTTCCTTCAGTAAGTTCCTTGCATTCCAAATTCTGGCTACTAGAGGATCATCAGTATCCTGAAGTGCAAAGAAGGTTATTTTAACCTTTGTATTATCAGGTAATGACATAGAAGGACCATTTAGTAAATTATTACTGAATGAGGTAAATGTCACCTTCTTAAACTCTGAGCTACTGTATTCGTTTGCAGGAGGATCTGCGCATGCATAAACATTTCGAGTATATTCCTCTAATTTTTCTACTGTACTTTGGAATCCTGTTTTCAAATTTTTAATCTTTTCCGCAGTCTTCACTGAATAATTTTTAAAGCTGTTGTCCATAATATCATTATCGTTCTTAACTTGCTGCTTAAAATCCTCTAACTTCTCGGAGATGAAGGACTTCGTAGTGGCGTCGTTGTCGTCTTCCGGATTTTTACAGTTTTTAAGAATCTTATCCTCTATATCAAAGTTTCCGTCAGGAGTCAGTTTGAATCCCACACCTGGAATGCCAGGAGGTCCTTCTTTGAGTTCATTCTTGAAAAGTGGATAGCATGCAGTAATTTCTTTATTTCAACTAAAATAATTTTTTATAGTCCTACGACTATAAAAATTTAAACAAACGATCCAATTTACTGCTTTAGAGTTTTTATCATGGTGATTTCTTGATTTTTTAAATTTAAGAGGCATTTTTTACGCTCTTGTAAGATGAAATAGAAAACATAATCCTTAGTGGTGGTGTTTCTTAGCCTCCACTTGAACTCAATCATCAGGTTATTCGTATCCGTATAATTTGGGTGATGAGCTAGATTGAAACAAATGATTGGATACAATTTACCGAAATTCGAATAATTGACCATACAGCCTGTTTCTGATGTAATGGTATTGAAACCAGATTCCGAAAGGGCTGTGTATAATCGATTATCGTTTTTCTCAAAATCCATTATATAGCTGACAGTCGGAACCCTTACATTATTAATCATCAGCCAACATTCTGTCATGTCTAAGTGGTCAAATAACATATTGTTATGTTTTGCATTTTTGTATCTTTCACTGTACTGAGGAATTACATACAAGGATGACTTCATCTGAAGTAGCTTGTAAGGAATAAGTGCAGTTTGAATTTTTATAGAAGATGTTTCATTTTACAATGCTGTGCTGATTCCAGTTTATTTCTATAGCCTTATCTGATAACCTTAGCTCATTGCAGCAGCCGAATTTTTGAATCTAACATAAGGAAGCCAAAGTATCAAGTCTTCTATGCTGACTTAATAGTCCTTATTTAGCTCGTATGTGTACACCATATTTTCACTGTGATATCTGAAACTCGAATTTGACCTGGAGTTCCGTAATATCTTTTTACTTTCCGAACACTATAGTGAGGAAAGTATTGTAATCATGTCAAAAATCCGAATTTGAGATTTTGATGTTTCTATACGTTTCAAGGTCCAATGAGTCCGTTTTCACTATTTTTGCGATGATGTATGTATGTGTATGTATGTGTGTGAGTGAACACGCTAGCGTCTAAACGCTTTGTTCGAATAAGCTGAAAGTTGGTACGTATGTTGTAAGTCACCATAGTACGAACCCTATAGATTTTGGTGAATCTAGCACTTATAGTGTTTTTACAGGGACACAAAGAAAAATTCTTTATCATTATGGCCTATGGGACCAAAATCTTAAAAGTGTGATAGCATCTAAATGCCTTATTCAATTGAGCAAAAAATTTATACACATATTATAGGTCACAAATACTCAATCTGTATAGATTTTGGAGAATCTAGCACGTATAGTTTTTTACAGGGACGCAAAGAAAAATTATTTATCATTATGGCCTATGGGGCCAAATTTTTAGAAGTGTGATAGCATCTAAACGCCTTATTAATCTGAGCAAAAAATTTGTACACATGTTATAGGTTACAGTTACACTAACTGTATAGATTTTGGTGAATATAACACTTACAGTGTTTTTACAGGGACACAAAGAAAAATTCTTTATCATTATGGCCTATATGGGACCAAATTTTTAAAAGTGCGATAGCATCTAAACGTCTTATTCAATTGAGCTGAAAATTTATATGAATATTATAAATCACTGTTGCACTAACTATAAGAATTTTGGTGAATCTAGCATTTATAGGTTTTTACAGGGACACAACGAAAAATTCTTTGTCATTATGATCTATGAGCTCAAAGTTCAATAGCGTTAAATAAAACATCGTGTAATATATGGAGAAAAATACTCAAACACTCTATTATGGTTTTCTCTCTTTTGTTTGTTTAACAACACCTCTTTCTTTACTTTATCTACAAAACTGTTAATTACTCAATGTTCGGAAAGTCGAGTGGAGTCACTCCAGATTTTTTATATTCGCGGAAGAAATCAAATACGTATTTTAATGGGATCCATATAATTACGATGCTGCTATTTTGGGTAAATTTATGCCTTTCCGCAAATCCATGATTATGCTTCTCGTTAATTCCTAATTTTTTGAAAAATTCAGTTATTTTAGTTGTATCTGCCAACGTTCAATCATATTTGAAGGGTTTTCTATCTGCAGTGTCCGACGTATCAATATAGAAGAGCATATTGGTAGCTTCTGAAGCAGAATAATCTGGTGTGAAATTAAGCCTAATACTTGTCGCATGAGAGCAGAATAATTAATGATGGATTCGATTTCAGTATTTCCTAATGTAAACCTGTTAGCATTGATTAAATCACCTCCATTCATGAGAACTACATTGTCATTCCCTATTACACTTCCATCACTTTTAACAATTTTCAGTTTTTGCTGTAAATATCCATTTGAGTATAAAATATTAGCATTGGTATCTTGTATGAAGAAATTATAAGTGGCATTTTCCATTGGAGTTATCACTATTTTCATGCCTTACTTCTCTATACTCAAAACTTTCAATGTCATCATCGTAATGATAATCAGTGTTGTGTCATTCAAATATTTTATTGATTTTGTTTATTTATTATTACAAAAATATTTTTCTCACATCTTCTTAATTTAATAGCAATGTTGCTATTAAATCAGATTTAGAGAAAATTTAGACCTGTCCCATGTTTTATCTTCTTTGAAAATATTTCGTTTAATTTATCCTGCACAAACGCTTTAGCTTGATCTTCTAATGCTGAACCAATTTTTGGTAATACGTTAGTTTTATTTAACTGATCATGCAAAAAACTAAGAGCTTTTTCTTCTAAGGCAGGTTCAACAGCATTGGAAAAGAACCCTTTCAATTACATCTTCTTACTCTTTCTTTGATGTCTATGTTTATTCATTTCTTTATTTAAAGCGCAATAAAAATATATTGTACTTCTTATTTAGTGGAATTAATTCGCCTCTATGATTCGTAATTCTCATTCTGATTCTGTAAACACTATCCATTCGAACAGGGAAAAACAGAGGTTTGTCAAACGACTTTATGATTTGACTGCCTGGACGATTAATATTTGTGAAGGAATAGATGACTTTTGAAGAGTATAGGCTCCCTCAGCGATATCGCAATGTATATAAATGTTTTCATTTCCACC
Organism: Salticus scenicus; assembly: GCA_963930645.1. NCBI lineage: Eukaryota > Metazoa > Arthropoda > Arachnida > Araneae > Salticidae > Salticus > Salticus scenicus. The sequence continues at coordinate 8,141,510 of OZ005651.1, read as the reverse complement.
AGATGAGTCAGCAACGAACTTCCCTATTTGCTCACCCTCTTCATATATTTTAGGCTCGAAACCTAAAAGTTTATGCAGATTGTTAGGTTTTGTTAAATCGATCTTATACTCCTCTTTTAACTTAATGGCTATTTTTTGTCGTTCCTCGACTATACCAAATAGAATTGGTTCGAATCTAATATTAATAACACCATTTATTTATAGAGAACATATTTTTCATTATAGTCACTGGGTTCCTAGGTAAAAGAATATAATACATCTACAACTGATTTACCTTTATTTCTTTCACTAATGTATTTCATGCAAAAATAACTACATTTGACAGAACCAAGGTGCTGTAAAGGGCTTGAGTTAAATTCGATTTCTTTTCCTGAACTCTGCAGGTACTTTTTAATATTAGGAAGAATTTTTATAAACATGTTCTCCAAAAGGGTAAACATATTCAACAAAATTATTATTAGGATCGTTATAGTAACATACCCAGTGAGTACCAGGTCCTGTAGCTATGTCTAAATTAATGATACCATTTTCAAGCTGTCTCATTTTCTTAGGTAATAGATCTGAAGTGAAGACGCCCCTAAACCCCTTCCCGTGTTTCATATTTTGTTCAATTACTTTGTTGGATATTTCCAATTTTGATAAACCCCCTTTCCAAAGGGCTTTTTTTTTTTCGGAAATTTTATCCAAAGCCATCTTCGCTTCCCCTCCAGCCGCACCGCTTGCAGCACCTAATGCTAAGGCTTTGGCCCCCCCCCGCAATTAATGCAGGTATAAAGGGTGCTGGAAAGGGTAGAAAACCACCTGTTTTCTTGAGTTATGTTTTACTGATAGAGATTCTCTTACCTTTCCCGATTTGATTTATTTGCATTGGAGTTAGATGTCATAGTTAGGGGCTTTTGTCTTATCTATTTGAAGAGATACTTCTCCTTTCTGGTATGCAGATTTTAACTTAGCGATCTGATGATCACTTAAATGTATTTTGGTTTTTACGTAATTACTCATTTATTTAATAAAAAAATTTTATAATATTGTTTTACTTGCTCGTTGGTCATAGTTCCATCTTTCAACAATGCATCTAATAAATCGGTGACTTGAGCATGTAATTTTTTACTTTTAGTTCTGTTACATATTTTGTCAGTGAGTTGAGCCAAAATTTCCAGTTTATCTTCTACTCCTTTACTGAGATATATTTCTTTTCTTTGCAAGTCTTGTAGTCACTCTCGATAATCTTCTAACGTACTCATGTGATCTCTTATATAATCAGCCTGAGCTAATAAATGATCTTCTCTTTCCTCATCTTTTTTAACGATTCGAGCAATCTGACTCATAATGTTTCCTTTTTGACGAGACATTTGTAAGTGAATTTTGTTTACTCTATTAACTATTTCTTTCATTGTTTCCTTGGACTCATTGTACAATTTTGAGGATCTTGGAAAATTATTTTTCTCTAAAAATTCTACATCTAATTCATTATCGAAATAATAGGTGGTGGCTGTTCAATCGCTCGAGGAATCTTATCAACAGCATCTTTTATAGCCTTAAGATGTTCTTTTCTAGTGATTTCTTGTTGTTCAAGTTTTTCAATTACGGGCTTGTGGAAGTCAGACGGTGATTTCTGGACACCTAACTTTTCTCCAAGTTGTTGTTCGTTGTTTTTTCTAATTTCAGCCTGAACCTTAAAAACTTTAAGCTCATTTTCAACTTCATTTCTTAACTTCTTATTTCGCTCTTTTTGTATAGCATTCATCTTTATTATTATGTAAAAAAATAGTTTTACTGGAAATAAATTATCTTTTTACTGGAAGTAAATTATCTTTTTACTGGAAGAAAATTTTTAACATAAAGTTGATTCCAATTCTAAATTATACAGAAGCAGAAGAACTTGTCGATGCAAATCAACATTATTTATTACCAAAACACCCTTTCAGACTTCTAATCGCTGGTACTGCAGGTACTGGTAACGAATTTATTGTTGAATTTCATATACGACTATCTCGAGTTTGATAATTTGTTTATGTAAAAGATATGTATGAACCCAAATATACCAAACTGAATAAAGTACCCCAAAAGAAGAAGAAAATTATGCTAGAGTTATGTAGTATCCATCAGACGGCGCTGTAAGTTGCACATCTATGTATATATTTTCTATTAAAACAGGAATAAACTACTACGTCAGAAACGCCAAAGAAAAATTATTGAGGTGCATACAGCTGTTTCGGTAGCCTAAAGCGTACCGTCTTCAGTGCAAAAAGAATACTGAATCTGGAGAAGTGCTCGTATATATAGGAGAGGGACCGGATTTAGTTCAACCAATAGGATTACGGAAGAGGTGAGGAGTGTGGCCAATAGGAATTAAGGAATGTGTAGCTGTGTAAACAGTAGAAAAATTAAGGAAATGTGGACTGAATGTAAAATTTCCAACAATCAGACAAATAGGGAACAGCGAAATCACAATTTACAAGGTTTTTAAAATTTTTATAAATATGAAAAGCTTCAAAGAAATCGAGTTCATGAATGGATTTAGGTCTGCAAATTATTTTAGCTGAATTAAATTTAAAATTATGGTTTTCCTCCCAGCAATGTTTAGAAATAGCCGATTTATTGGTTTCTTGTTTGCGGACGTAATTCATATGTTCTTTTAGACGAAATTTAAGACTGCGTTTAGTTTGGCCAATATATGATAAACCACACTGACAGGAAATACTATAAATGCCCCAAGAATTATGCATATCAATAGGATCTTTTAACTGAGAAAAGGTGAGTTTATTGGAAGGCGAAAATATTATTTTAAAATCATATTGTTTGAGAATTTTAGCTATGGTTTGACTGGTTTTAGAAAAATAGGGTAAAACAATACTGATATTAGATGTGACTGATTTAGTAGACGAAATACGAGGGAGTTGTAATTTTTGGATAGCTTTGTCTATAATGGAAGGGTCATAACCTCTGTCAATTGCGATGGCTTTCAGGTATTTAATTTCAGATTTCAATAAAATAGGATTTGAACAAATATTAAGGGCACGGTTTACAAAAGTATAGAAAGCAGCCATTTTTTGGTTAGGTGGGTGACATGAACGCGCATGGGGAGGAAGGGAGACTGCAAAATTTTTACGATAGACAGTGGTTGAAAATCCATTTACAGTGCGAGAGACGAGGGTATCAAGAAATGTAAGGGAGCCATTATTTTCTATTTCATATGTGAACTGGATATTACTGTCAATTGAATTTAAGGTTTCTAAGACATGGTCAATATTGTGATGAGATATGTCGATAAACGTGAAGGTGTCGTCAACGTAACGGGTCCAAAAAGGAAAAGATATTTTCTTAAAAAGCTTGCTTTCGAAATAGTGCATGTAAATGTCTGCGAGGATTGGGGAGAGAGGGGAACCCATGGCTAAACCTTCAGACTGACGATAGAATTTATTTTGGAAAGAAAAGGTGGTTTGTGATAAACAAATGCGGGTAAGAGAAATTAATTCTTGTATTTCGAAAGAGGTGAAATGAAACTCTTTTAATCTATTTTCGAGACAGCAGAGGGCGCCACTTATTGGAACATTAGTGAAAAGAGATTTTACATCAAAAGAAACCATAGTGAGATTAGTGTGAGGGCAGTTTTGAATATTTTTTGCAAAATTTATGGAATTCTTAACAGTATAACTATTAGCAGCAAGAAGTGGAGCAAAAATTGTGGTGAGAAATTTAGCTAGATTATAGGAAGCAGTACCGATATTAGAGAAAAGAAGAAACCTTAAATTCAATTGACAGTAATATCCAGTTCACATATGAAATAGAAAATAATGGCTCCCTTACATTTCTTGATACCCTCGTCTCTCGCACTGTAAATGGATTTTCAACCACTGTCTATCGTAAAAATTTTGCAGTCTCCCTTCCTCCCCATGCGCGTTCATGTCACCCACCTAACCAAAAAATGGCTGCTTTCTATACTTTTGTAAACCGTGCCCTTAATATTTGTTCAAATCCTATTTTATTGAAATCTGAAATTAAATACCTGAAAGCCATCGCAATTGACAGAGGTTATGACCCTTCCATTATAGACAAAGCTATCCAAAAATTACAACTCCCTCGTATTTCGTCTACTAAATCAGTCACATCTAATATCAGTATTGTTTTACCCTATTTTTCTAAAACCAGTCAAACCATAGCTAAAATTCTCAAACAATATGATTTTAAAATAATATTTTCGCCTTCCAATAAACTCACCTTTTCTCAGTTAAAAGATCCTATTGATATGCATAATTCTTGGGGCATTTATAGTATTTCCTGTCAGTGTGGTTTATCATATATTGGCCAAACTAAACGCAGTCTTAAATTTCGTCTAAAAGAACATATGAATTACGTCCGCAAACAAGAAACCAATAAATCGGCTATTTCTAAACATTGCTGGGAGGAAAACCATAATTTTAAATTTAATTCAGCTAAAATAATTTGCAGACCTAAATCCATTCATGAACTCGATTTCTTTGAAGCTTTTCATATTTATAAAAATTTTAAAAACCTTGTAAATTGTGATTTCGCTGTTCCCTATTTGTCTGATTGTTGGAAATTTTACATTCAGTCCACATTTCCTTAATTTTTCTACTGTTTACACAGCTACACATTCCTTAAATCCTATTGGCCATCCTCACCTCTTCCGTAATCCTATTGGTTGAACTAAATCCGGTCCCTCTCCTATATATACGAGCACTTCTCCAGATTCAGTATTCTTTTTGCACTGAAGACGGTACGCTTTAGGCTACCGAAACAGCTGTATGCACCTCAATAATTTTTCTTTGGCGTTTCTGACGTAGTAGTTTATTCCTGTTTTAATATTCCAACGCCAAATCTCCTGCTATTATATATTTTCTATGTTTTGTACATATTCTGTAAATGTGTAAATAGAACATTCAGTCATGGAATAAACACGTTAAAGGTATCGTCTGCGTTCTCTATGTTCAATATTAAATCATATCAAAAAGATATGAAAGTGGCGACGGTGAAAACTGTTCGACATTAATATTACTTCGATTATTTATAAATATGAATCAAGCACCGTTTCAAGAATTATTACGAACGTTAACAGCAAGTAATGAGCGAATGCGAATAGCAGCATTGTTCGCTACAAGCAAAAATGAATCCGATGCGATGAATAAATCTGCAATCACAGAAACAGGTACTGTTACTTTTTTTTCCAATTTCGAACAATTTAATACTAATAGTGAAACTTTCACTCAGTATAAACATCGCTTCGAAAATTATATAGAAATTAAAAATGTTTTTAATGATAAAGATCTGTGTTCTAAAATATTACTTAATAGTATCGGTTCAGAATTATACAACTTATTAACATCCTTGATTGCTCTTAAATTATCTAATGAATTAACATATGATGAACTTATGGTAACTTTAGAAAAACATTTGTGTCCACCACCTAATGTTATTATAAAACAACATCGTTTTCTATCTCGATTCCAATCTGAAAGCGAAACGATAGAAGCCTATGTAGCGGCTTTCCGAAAATATACATCTACGTGTGATTTTAATTGTGAATGTGGAAAATCTGTATCAGATTTATTTTTACGAGCCCAATTTATTCGAGGATTAAAAGATTCAAATATTAGAGAACAGTTGCTAATAATACCTGATTTAACATTTGATAAAGCAGTTACACAGGCTTTAACTTATGAAGCTTCAAAATTAAATAACGCAGAATTATCAAAAAATCATTCATCAAAAATAACTGAAGATATAAATAAAATTTGTAAAATTAGGAAGAATAGTATTTCGAGAAATAATTCTAAAGATAGAAAACGTAATTTTTCTAGCAAGCGCACCCGTTCTGTTTCCAGAGAAAAAAACACCATTAACCCGTTAGTAGTCGCTATACACAGCGCCACCTATTACAGATTGCACACTTTTTATTTAACTGCCACCAATAATTTTAAGAAGTGATGTGATCGACGTTTCTTCGATTTTATTCGCGTTTTATATATATCAAAGACCACTTCTAAATATTTTTGGTGGCTATTGAATAAAAAAATCTTGCAAAACTGAAGGATGGGCGGCAAATCGACCAACTAGCGACTGCTAACGGGTTAAATTTTCGTGAACTTGGTATTCATAATACATGCCTTCGTTGTGTCCGTGCAAATCATCTATCACGTCAATGTCGTGTAAATTATAAAAAATTGTATTGTCAAGCTTGCCATCGCACTGGTCATGTTCAGAAAGTTTCCATATATACTTTGCTAAAGAAAACAAAAGAAAAAAAAAAATCGATCAATTGAAAATGTTTTGGAACAAAATGATCATATTACAGATATCGATGCTATTGATTTGTTTTCCAGTGTTACCAGGGTCATAAATATTTTTAGATACTTCTAATTCATTATCACATGCTGAAAATTTTTATGTCTAAATACAAATCGAAAATAAGATGCAAAAATTTGAAGTAGATTCAGGCGCAGACTATACATTGTTACCTTACCTAAACGAAATTTCGATTCCTTGAAATTAAAAAGTGAAATCCACCCTACACGTGTAAAATTTCGATCATACACACATGGTATTTTTGAGCCATTAGAAGTAGTAGAAGTACCAATTAAATATAAGAATCAACGGTGCAGAGAAATCTTGTTTATAGTACCAGATATATTTACACCTGTATTAGGTAGAACATGGATACGTCGATTAAAAATAAACCTACTTGAACTCGATAATGCGAATAAATACAACAATATCGAAGTGAAAACTATCTCTAATTTTAACCTTATTAATGATACAATTAATCAATTTTCTGAAATTTTCGAACCAAAAGTAGAGAAAATTCCCCATTTTACATGCTCTTTAAAACTTTGAGAAAATGCAATGACAGTGTTTTTAAAAGCCCGTGATGTTCCTTTTGCTTTACGTGACAAAGTCGAGCAAGAACTGAATGCACTTGGACGTGATAATATTATCACGAAAGTTGACTGTAGTGACTGGGGTTCACCACTGGTCGTTGTACCTAAGCCAGACGGATCAGTACGCCTATGTGTCGACTATAAAGTCGCCGTTAATCCCCAACTTCAAGCAACTCATTATCCAATTCCGAGAATCGATGAAATCTTAAATAGTTTACGTAATGCAAAAGTCTTTTGCACCCTAGATTTATACAAAGCATATTTACATGTAGCAGTTGATGACAGCAGTAAATTATACAAACCATTTCGACACACAGAGGAACATTTAAAGTTAATCGCTTATCTTTTGGAATTTAAACAGCACCCAGTGAATTTCACAGAATTTTAGACCAAATTTGAGAGGGTTTACAAGGAGTCACAACTTATTTCGATGATATAATCATCCATGGTGAAACAATAAACGAATGCAGAGAGCGATTCATTAAATGTTTAGAACGTCTAAAGAAATATGATTTACATGTCAATAAATCAAAATGTCAGTTCTTCAAAAAATCCATTTCTTATTTGGGATATGTAATTGAAGAAAATAAAATTTCAAAATGTCCATAAAAAGTTGAGGCAATAACTCATGCTCCTAAACCTCAAAATACTGATGATGTAAGACGTTTCTTAGGTATGGTTACGTATTATTCCAGATTTATACCTGATACTTCAACTCTGTCATATCCTTTAAGATGTTTACTTATAAAAAACATCAAATTTAGCTGGTCATCTTCTTGTGAATCAGCATTTGGGAAATTAAAACAAGAAATAGTGATAAGGTTTTAACTCCCTATGACACATCATTACCAGTAACTGTAGCATGTGATGCCAGTCCAACAGGCATTTCAGGAGTCCTATCACATATAGTCAATGGTATTGAAAAACCAGTAGCTTTTGCATCCCGCTCATTAACAGTAGCAGAGCAGAACTATAGTCAATTGGATAGGGAAGCTTTGGCAATCAAATTCGCAGTTCAAAAGTTTCATACCTATATCTACGGTAAAGAATTTATCCTTATAACAGATAATAAACCTCTATACCGAATTTTTCATCATGATGCCAAAATTCCCACATTTACGTCATCTCGATTACTCAGGTATGCTACATTTTTGAGTGAATATAATTATAAAGTTCAACACCGAAGAAATGAAGATCATATAAATACTGATTATCTATCAAGCGCTTCCATTAAATTAAGAGATCCAAAAATTCTGCAAGATGATGACATCATAAATTTACAAGCTGTGAGTCAAATTTCTAATGTGATCCTCACTCCTGAAACTATTGCTAAAGAAACAGAAAAAGATCCAAAATTATCATTTTTGAAAAAGGAACTTACGTTAGGCGATAATTATAATACTGACTACTCGTTACAAAATGGAATCATTTTTAAAGGTCATAGAATCTACATTCCAGAGACTTTCCGGCAAACAGTATTAAAAGAATTACATGCTGCTCACATCGTCATAACAAAAAATGAAGCAGCTGGCTAGACGATATGTTTACTGGGAAAAAATTGATCAAGTCATTGAAAATCTAGTAAAAAGCTGAAACGAATGTGCTAACTTGCGCAATAATCCACCAAAAGTTGCTGTACACTCTTGGGATAATCCTAAAGATAACTGGGAACGAATACACATACATTATGCCAGTCCCTTCGAAAATCACTATTTTTTTTTATATGTGTCGATGCAAAGTCAAAGTGGGTAGAAATACGCATATCAAAATCAGCTCCAAATACCAGCTCAATAATCAATCTCTTAAAAAACATTTTCTCAACTCACGGATTTCCTTCAATACTTGTATCAGATAATGCGTCCATATTCACAAGCGAAGAATTTCGAACATACTGCACTACTTGTAGAATAGTCCAAAGGTGTATAGCCCCAGGGCATCCTGCCACAAATGGCTTGGCAGAACGAAATGTGCAAACCTTTAAACGACGTCTGTTGTCAATGACAAATGAAGCTGGTACCCTTAAAGAAAAAGTTCAGAAAGTATTGCTCTTTTATCATGCTACTCCTCTAAGCTGTGGTAAATCTCTAGCAGAACTCTATCTTCATCGTAAAATTCGTATAGAATTGGATGCACTTCTGCCAAAATCAACTCGTCAATCAAATTTTATGAGTGAGCCAGTACGAGCTTTATCCAAAGGAGAGAGAATTCAGGCCCGTGTGTACCAAGACAATTTGTGAATATGGCAGCTTGGTGGTGTTATTCGTAAACTGGGAACGTGTCATTACCTAGTGAAGCTGGACTCAGGGCGTACCCTGAAACGACACATAAATCAATTAGTTTCAACTCGAGTGCCTCTGGCAAACAAATATCAATCAAAGGAAACAAATAGTTCCAAATCATCAAAACACATCACCTTCACTACAAGTACACAAATGTGTGATAATTCAACTTCAAGAGGTGATGATATGCTAACAGAGTTGCGTTTCCAGAGAAATGATAAAGGACTCATGAGCAAATCTTCAACATCCAGAGACGACTCAGCAACATCAACACCTTGTAATAACTCAACTCTAAATACCCATATTGTGTATCGAAGATCAAGGAGGACATGACGCCCTCCCCAATATCTTTCGGTCTACGTAACATGACTTTTACAAAAACTTTTATTATCAATATATGTATATTCTTTTCTTTACAGTTTATATCTTTCAATTTTATAGGTCAACAAATTTAGTGTGGGAGATTGTAGTATCCATCAGACGTCGCTGTAAGTTGTACATCTATGTATATATTTTCTATGTTTTGTACATATTCTGTATATGTGTAAATAGAACATTCAGTCATGGAATAAACACGTTAAAGGTATCGTCTGCGTTCTCTATGTTCAATATCAAATCATATGAAAAAGAAATGAAAAGTTATATGAAAGATTCGGCAAGAAAGAAACTTTATTCTCCTCTGATACAGAAGAATTTATAACAGTGGGAGATCTAGATCCATCTTGTAAAAATGTTGTTGTTTTTTATGACTGCATGACAGACAAAGGCCAGAAGAGCATAGAAGATTTTTTCATCAGAGGTCGGAAGAAAAACGCCTCGATCATTTACCTTTCTCAATCTTATTACAGAACACCCATTGTCATCAGGAGAAATTGCAGATACTTGATATTTTTTAATCTCCAACAGAGGGAGATTCAGCAGATCATAAGAGAGGTAGATGGTAGTTTAACGAAAGAAGAGTTCAATAGATAAAAAGTGCATGCAACGGCCGTATGATTTTTTTTAATGCTTGATTTAGTTAATCTGGCTCTGAGATACCGGAAGAAATATTTTATCTCTATAAATAAAGATGGAAGAGTATTTACTGAAGAAAATTTACGTGTATAGAAAGAGTTACCACCACTATCATAAAATAAGTGTATATATAACCGTTACCAAGTTCTTTTTGAGTTCATTGTGCTTATCCGCCTTTGTAATGGTCCCCCTAGCTGCTCTGAGTCTAAGCGCTGGAATAGTTGAGGTTATTGATAAAGCTTTGAATATTGTGGAAAGGAAAGAAAAGTATAAACAGTCCAAGAAGTTTTATAAACAGCTGCTTAATTCATACAAATCGAATGCAATAACAGAAGAGGAGGTGTACAAGTGGAAGGAAGATTTCGTCAATAACCTAGTCTATCTACCAAGGAAAAATACATGAAACAAACCCAACTCAACGAGTATGCATACGTTAGTAAATAATTTTTTATACATAAATAAATGTGTCGTAAAAAGACTTGCAAGAAAGGGAAAGGCGTTGTTAACGCAGCAATTAATAATTTACCTTTTGAAATGCATCTGGCAGGACATCAATTTACAAGACCAGGAACTCAACTGTTTAAAGGGAAAACTAGGTTGAACCCCGATTTAACATATAAAGATTGGAGTAAACCCATTAATAGAGTGGATGAAAGTGCTTATAAACATGATGTCTGCTACATTAAAAATAAAGATACTGAAACAAGAAACTAAGTGTGTGACACAAACATGATAAAAGAATTGGATGATATTCCCAATCCAACAATTCGTGAAAGGTTAGATAGAGCTGTTGTGAAGCCTATTTTTAAAGCAAAGAAGACATTAGGGATGGGTTCAAAGATGTATTGTCTGAAATGTAAAACACACACCGACACCAAAGATGCACAGCATGCCACCTCTAAAAATGATAGACCTATGACGAAAGGAATCTGCATGAGTTGTGGTTCTAAGAAGTGCCGTTTTTTACCGCTGAAGGGGTAACTGAGAAAAGTTGCCCCGAGAAAGTTTATTACTATCCCGATACCGGATTTTGCGGTATGGCTGAACTGAGCAGTAAAATTGGTTTAAGTCAAAAAGAAGTCTTGGAATTCTTACACCAACAGGATGTATGCACAAAGCATAAACCACTCATTTGTAAATTCAAAAGAAGGGGAATTTATGTCTCACATATCGACGTGCAATGGCAAGCCGATTTACTGTTTGTCTATAAATTTGCGAGAAGTAAGTATAATGATGGCACTAAATATTTATTAACAGTTATTGACTGTCTCAGTAAGTATGCATGGGCTATTTTTCTTAAAGATAAATCATCAAATGAAGTAACTCAAGCATTTAAAAAGATCTTCAAAGAAAGAATACCCGAAAGGATTCAAACAGATAAGGGTTTAGATTTCGTCGGTAAAGCAAATCAAGAATTGTTTAAAGCAAATAATATCAACCAGTTCACAACAGAAAATGTCGAAATAAATGCGGCTATGGTTGAAAGATTCAATCTCACTCTTTGTAATAAAATAAAGCTGTACTTATCTGAAAATAACACTGAAAGATACATAGATGTATTGGATCAATTAGTGAACTACAACATTTCGTACCACAGAAGTATAAAAATGACTCCTGTTAAAGCCAGTCTAGAAGAAAACAGTTGTAAAAGTATAGTCAAACAGTGGCAAATTCCACAATTTGCTTAAAGAAAAGTTCATACGTAAACCTAAATTTCAAGTAGGAGATAAAGTTAGAATATCGATATATAAGTCAACCTTCAGAAGAGGATATCAAGCAACCTTTACAGAAGAAATATTTGTCATTTCTGAAGTTTTAGAAACTGATCCAATCACTTATAGAGATCCGAATTTAGATAATGAAGACGTGAAAGGAACCTTTTATGAAAATGAACTGGTAAAATATAAGAAAGACAATGTGTATAAAATCGAAAGAATCATCAAAAAGGTTGGCATAGGTGCCAAGTCTCCCGTTTTTCAAGGGAGACTTCAAACCGGAAATTTTTTATAGCTGTTTACGGCAATATTAATCGTCGAAAATATATATAACATATTCCATTTAAAATTACTGGTGTTAATTCTGATTTAAAAGTTAAAAATGTTGGCAGCTCTGGGTTGGGGATAAATATCTAGTAAAATGGTTTGGTTATCCTGAGACTAGCTGGATTGATAAAGTTTTTTTTTTTTTTTTTTTTAATAGCCGACAAAAGCGATTAAAAATTATAATTTACTTATTGGGGTCATACATCAGCTCTTCATGACATGTCAAACAAATGTACCAGCCGTCATTATTTTCCCTTACATATTTGTGTTCTTTTTTTTTTATTTAATAGAAAAAAAACTCCAATTTAATGCTTCGAAGATGTTTCTACAGATTTAACTATTCTCAATAAGCGTTTTATTCATTTTGAGAAATTTAGTTAGAAGACACAAAATATAGCTGTCGTCATAACCTCTTTTCCGTAACATGTGGTATAAAATATAGTCTTTGCTGATTAAGTTTTTACACTCCGGATACAACTCTATGCATTTATTTGATAAAAGATGAAAAATCAATCATAAGCTCTTCTTTGAAACGAAATTTATACTTATTTAACCATTTAGAAAGATTTTTCATTCTGCTATTCATTTTAGCTGTCTGCGTCTTTGCAAAATATAAATCTGCTATTTGGATAGGGGGTTTATTGGGGTCATATCTCAGCTTTTCACCACATGCCTGGCAAATATACCAGCCATCATCATTTTGAATTGCATATTTGTGCTTACACCCTTGAGCTTTAGTTTTCAAGTTACCTGAGGCGTCTGAACAAACTTTAATGTTTAGGTCAAACAGTCTTATTATTTCCATCACTTCCTTCATGTCCATATTTATTTTAATAAGTCTTCCTTTTAAGCCCTTTTAAATTTGATTCAATATTTTTTAGCACTTAAAGAGAAAGAAATTATATGTAGAGAAATAAAGATGTAATCTAACACCGTTCAGGAGTTTAAAAACTACTATCGAGGAAATAAAATTCGAGGGTACTCGGAACTCAAAAAGGCAGAACTGATTGAGCTTATCCAAGGCCAGAACATCTTTCAGTTCCATAATGACATGTTTAGCAAGCCGTTGTGGTCAAGTGTTGTGGACAATATTATAAAGAGTCTTACATGAAGAGACATTTGCAAAGTAAAAAACACCAAAACCATGAGAGCCTATCTCCTAAACCGAAGAAAGCCACACCGACTCAAATCAAGTGTGATGATTTTGGGGGAAATTATAAGTTTGCATACAAAGGTCATCATCTTCGTTCACTAACACATAGACGAGCAGTGAACGAGAAAAAAGAAACTGTCCAGAAAGAACAAACCCCATCCGGTTCTCAGTCATGGAAAAATTGGTTCACTGAGAAAGTTCATATAAAGGTGTGAGGTTTGTTGCTGAAAAACTTAATAAAGGTGCAAGTTTGCCACTGATTGGGCATTCCCTAAGAAAGAGAAACTCCCAGTGGAGCCATCACTCCAAACTCCCAAGGAGGAGGAAATGGAACTTATCGAGACAGCCTTTGAATCTAGACTGGATACATGGAAAATTAACAGTACACTGCATAAAAAAAGTAGACGGACACTTCTTAACAAATTTTTAAAACCCCGTCTTTGTTTAATAGGAAATGTCAATTAAAATTCTTTAACATGTTTATACTTATCAATCTTCATATTTTTGACAGACAAATAAAAATATTCAATTATTTATAATTTTAATGTAGGTTAAGGCAGAAAAGAGAAAAGCTATACATTTGCACAATATTTTGTTTTAAAAAAAGTCGACAGACACTGGTCAAAAATTGCAATTATCTAAGTGGGTGTTTCTTGTGGAATACCAGTTTTGCATGTACATGTACATTTGGCATTTTGCCAATTGCTAATGTGCTTGACAAGATGGTTTTACATAGTTAAATTTCTTGGAGATGAATGTGCCATGCCATGAGGAATTCCTCTAACTGATTACCAGAAAGGACAGATTATAGTGCTGAAAAATGTTAATAAAGGAGTCAGAGAAATTAGTAGGCTACTTCTAATTAGCAAAAGTAGCATCAGCGATTTTCTACGTGCTCCTGAAGCCCATGGCGTAAAGAAAAAGAGTGACCGGCCAAAGAAACTTTCGCTTAGAGACCAAAGAAAATTTTTTACTGAGTTGAAAAAAACTGGAGCATCAATTCCCAGAGTTCGAATAAGCACATGAATTACTAACGTAACTTCTCAGACAATTTATAACTAGATTAAGCACTCAGAGCTCTTTCAATATTAGAAGAGAAAACATCATCCATGCTGGAAGAATCACCACGTGACAGAACGCCTACAATGGGCTCAAAACCATATGTCTTGGACTACAGAATGGATGTCTGTAGTTTTTTTCAGATGAGAAAAAATTTAATTTAGACGAACCAGATGGATATCAATATTATCAGCACAGTTTGGCGAAAGAAGACGAATTGTACTCTACTCGGCAAGTTGGTGGTGGTGGCGTGATGGTGTGGCTAGCTGTTGGCTATGGTGGAAGGACAAATTTAGTGTTCCTAAGTAAGAAGCAGACTCACAAAGATTATATTGAAACACTAAGCAGTGAGCTTTTGCCATTTGCGTTTGATCTTGGAGGAGAAAACTGGATTTTCCAACAAGATGGAGTGCCAATACACACCGCTAACAACCAGTGGCGGCTCGTGAACCGAAAATAGGTGAAGAGCTCAAAAATAATATTGTATTTTTGATGATAATTTTTATTAAGCATGGTTTTAACTAAAATTAACTAAAAATACTTATTTAAATGTACATTTTTATTCCATAAAGGAATACAGTGTAAAATACAGTGTGCCTCTTCACCAATTTTCGGTGCACAAGCCGCCCCCGCTAACAACGTTAAAAAATGGTTTCATGAGAACAACTTCAATGTTTTACTCTGGCCAGCCAAGAGTCCAGATATGAATCCTGTAAAAAACCTTTGGGCTATACTTGTTCATAAAATTTATGAGGATGGACGCCAGTATAAATCAATTCACCAGCTCAAAGAAGCTCTTACAAACATTTGAGAAATTTTCTGTCAAAAAAAGATTCAGAATCTCATTGATTCGATGCCTAACAGAGTATACGAACTTATTAAAGCAAATGGGAGATGAATCCCTTACTAAAAACGTTTTATTTTAGAGATACAAGATGCGTTCATCTACATTTTTAAAGAAAAATTGCAGTGCAAATATGCACCATTTTTGTTTCCTGAATTTTTCCACTACATAATTCAAAAGGATTGAATCTATATCCAAAAAATAATAATATATGATGCCTCAAGAATATAATTATATTAGATAAATGAACCTCATATCTCTAATTAAAGAAATATACGGCTTTAAAGTATTACAAGTAAGTGTCCGTCTACTTTTTTTATGCAGTGTATATGCAATCATATAATTCCATGCGCGTTTCTTGTACATTGTAGAACACTGGTGATTGGAAAACTGTCTCGCTGGGTAGGGGCTTTTGAAATACGAGGAGTCAAAGTGAACCTTCAGCTCTTCTGCGATTTCAAAAGGGAAAAAGATGTCCTGGAGTTTTCATTCAAATCATTATGGAATCTACCAATTTAAATCAAATTTACGATTAAATCGTTGATAAATTGTTAAGAGAGATGGACGAGTTTGAAGCACGAGGATCAGGTTGGAGACATATTCAGATAAAATACTTGGAACTCAGGATCAATAAGTACAACCCACTCAGAGGATCGTCCTACATCGACCTGCCAAGAAAGATTAAAGCCAAAAAGGCTGTCATAAATGTCCAAAATGTAAATGATAATAAAGGCTTTATGTGGTCAGTATTATCTGCTCTTCATCCAGCTGATGATAATGTAGATAGGGTTTCCAAATATAAGCCATACGAAGATGAGTTAAATTTTGAAGGCATTGAATTAGTTAAGATGGAAGACAGAGTATTTGACAGGTTCGAAAAGTTGAATAACATATCGGTGAATATACATTCATACGACGAAAACACAAAAAATAAGGACGCATACCCATTGAGAATAACTAAAAATAAAGTAGATAAACATGTCTATTTGCTTTACATAAAAAACGAGGAAGGGGGCAGTCATTACTGTTGTATAAAAGGCATGTCAAAATTAATAAGTGAGCAATTAACCAAGCATAATGGAAAAATCCATCTCTGTGAAAACTGTTTATTTTTTCACTCTGAGGACGATCTTCAAACTCATGAAATGGATTGTAAGAAAAATTAGGCCCAGTGGCGGATTTAAGGGGGGGGGGCTAGGGGCTGAAGCCCCCCCCCCAAAAGTACTGATATTCACAATTGACTATTACAATTGTAAACTTTTCTTTGATTTGGAATAACACCTTGAAAAAGCTTAGCCCCCCCCCCCCAAAAGTTAAGTTCTAGATCTGCCACTGATTAGGCCGTCAAAATAGTAATGCCTCAGAAAAATAAGTATATAAAATTCAAAAATTAACATAAATCATTACGTTATTATCAACACCTTTTATAATGTACGCAGATTTTGAAAGCATGACGACCAAAATAGATACCTTTCAACCCGACAATGACAAATACTACATGCAGAAATACCAAAAGCATGAACCCATGAGTTTCTGCCTCTATATCAAATATAAACATGAAGACTATAAACCACCCATCATTTATAGAGACCCCGATGCTACTAAAGTATTTTATGATACATTAAAGACTGAAGCCTTAGCGATAAAAGAAATTTATGAAAAGAAGCATCCGATTAAAATGACCATTGAAGATGAGGCGCATTTCCAAAGAACCGATACATGACATATTTGCGAGTTAAACATTAAAATTTGCCATCACCATATTCAACCAGAGAAAATCAGGACTACAAAAAAGTAAGAGATCACGACCATTTACTCGACCCATCAAAATATGAATCAAACTATAAAGGTCCAGCCCATAATTTATGTAACTTAATGTACCAAAACCCTTCCTTTATTCCTGTTTTCTTTCATAACCTATCTGATTACGATTCTCATTTATTCATAAAGGAACTCGGAAGTGATAATGGGGATATCGATGACATTCTAAACACTGAAGAAAAGTACATTTCATTCAGTAAAGAAGTCGGGGCGAAAATGGTGGATACAGGCGAGAGGAAAAAAGTCAATTCACCAGGAATAAAATTGAGATTTGTTGATTCATTTCGATTCATGGCTAATTAGTATCGATAGTTTAGCCAAGAATGTGAAAGAATTCAGAGAAGCAGCTAAATACATTCTCAAGGATAAATTAGACCTCGTTACCAAAAAAGGTATATATCGATGTGATTATATGGACTCGTGGGATAAATGTGAAGAAACTCGACTACATAATAAAAAAGAATTTTACAATAAAATGACTGAGTCTGATATTTCACACAGGGACTATGATCATGCTAAAACAGTATGGAAAAGTTTCAACATTAAAAATTTAGGTGAGTATTCTGATCTGTACATGAAAACTGATGTACTGATCTTGGCCAATGTCACGGAAAATTTTAGGGATGTTTGTCTGAAGGCCTATAAGCTAGATCCTGCATGATACTTCACTGCCCCTGGGTTATCGTGGGATGCTATGCTGAAATCAAATTACAATTATTAAATAATTATGATAATATACTTATGTTAGAAAAAGGAACCAGAGGGGGGATTTCTCAGTGTTGTAATAGGTATGGGAAAGCTAATAATAAATATATGAAAGACTATGACAAAAGTAAAGAATCTAATTATTTGATGTACCTAGATGCCAATAATTTATACGGCTGGGAAATGAGTCAATTTCTACCATATGATGGCTTCGTGTGTGGGGATACTGATATAGATGTAACAGCGATCCCGACGATTCAGATGTGGGCTATATCTTAGAATGCAACTTGAATATCCTGCATATTTGCATGATCTCCATTCAGACCTTTTACTAGGAGCTGAGAACATAGTTCCTGATGACTCAAAACAATCAAAATTACTGAGCAACTATATAACAAAGAGCAAAGAGCTTTGTTACTATATAACAAAGAGCACTATGTCGTTCATTATAGGGTTTTGAAACAATTTTTACAAATGGGCATTAAAGTGATAAAAGTTCATAAGGTTTTATGGTTTTTACAAGCACCTTGCCTAAAGAAATACATAGATTTATACACAGAAATGAGAACTAAAGCAACCAATGATTTTTAAAGGGATTTTTATAAACTCATGAGCAATTCGGTGTTCGGAAAAAAAATGGAAAATATTAGAAAAAGGCTCGATATCAGACTCTGCTGCGATCCCAAGAAAGCTGAAAAACTTATAGCTAAACCCAATTTTAAAGGAAGAACCATTTTTGAAGAAAATATAGCTGCTATTCATATGCATAAAACTAAAGTAATCTTTGATAAACCCATATATGTTGGGATGAGTATCTTAGATCTATCCAAGCATTTAATGTATGACTTTCATTATAATATGATGAAACCTAAATACGGAGAAAACATTAAATTATTATATATGGACACTGATAGTTTCATCTATACATATAAAAGAGTACTTCCACTCACTCACTGACTCATCAACATACAGCAAAATCTACTGGAGCCACTGACTTGAAACTGGGTCAGATTATAGAACATATAGTGTAAGCACCCCCTAAGAAGCGATTTTGCAAAAATCTCCTCCCTCCCCCCCAAGGTGGAGTAGGGGGCAAAATGTGATTTCACAAAAAAACCACCATATCTCAAAGAAAAAACAGATATCCATAAAATTTTTGATTTAAAATATAGCTAACACAAATATCTAAAGACCAATTTCTGGAATTTTAGAAATTCGATCTCCAGGGGGGGGGGAGGGGGCAAAACGTGATTTCATATACTCCTATATATTCTTTTGTTTGAGAATATATCTCAAACAAAAAAAAAAACATATATACGGGAAATTTTTGCTCTAACATATAGCTAATACAAATACCTAAAAACCAATTTCTGGAATTTTAGAAATTCAGCTCCCCGAGAGGGGGAGCATTTTGAATTCCATGGAGCTGTATTGGGGCCCATTATCACTGACGACAACGTTGAGAATGCCTTGATTGACAAATATATAGTCTTTATTTGTTTAATGAGCAAACATTTTGAATTCCATGGAGCTGTATTGGGGCCTATTATCACTAATGACAACGTTGAGAATGCCGTGACGGACAAATATATAGTCTTCATTTGTTCAATGACCTCTGCTGATGTAAGACTGGTTAGCGAGTATATTTCAGGATATCTCAAATAATAGTCAGTTACCAGAAAATATTTCTTTCTACTTAGTTCAAATAGATTGGTGGCGGTGGCTACTCTTTCCCAGGGAAGTGTGGGTGGAGTGGAGGGAATTAACGGTTCACAAGGTTGCTTTTAGTCTTTACTTACTGGGAGCAGTTTTGTATGATTTGTAGTTATTGTATATTCATACTTATATTAAGAGGTGCAATGTGTTATATTCACGTTTAGCTAGAGGGTAAATTTTAGCTGGATGTAATAATACTTATGTTGTAATGAGCAGGGGTTCACCATTTCTTTGATCTGGCAAGAAATTCCAGGCCACCAAACAGATTGTTTGGCGCGTTCTCGACACTTGTGGATGCCGAGGTGTCCATCAAGAATTCTAGACATAATATTCTGTTACGAGACTTTTGGAATGGCTATTCTTGAGCCTCTTAACAAGAGACCATTAGGGATGGTAAGTTCATCCTTAAATTTCCACTACGGACATGCATTGGATGGAAGGTTTACGTAGCTTGGGCAACCGGTTTTGCAGTATTCCATGACCAGCGAGCAAGAAGCATCTTTCAGGAGTTCAACTTTCATCTCCTTGAAGTTTTTCCTTTGAGGAGGGAATGGTCTTAATCACATATGAGACATAGTCTTCAATGTCTTGTTAAGTCAGTATATCTTTGCGATCAGATATTTCGTCTTCAGGACATCTTGAAAGAGTATCAGCAGTAGCTATTTTATCTTCAGGAACATACAAGATTTCGTAATTAAATCGCATCAGTCTGATTCTAAATTTTTGGATCCGAGGAGGAAGATCTTTAATGCTCATTTTTCCAAGTAGTGTTACTAGAGGTCTATGATCTGTTTCAAGCACGAATTTTAACCCAAGCAGATATTGTTGCAATCTTTCAGCAGCCCAAGTCGCTGAAAGAACTTCTTTTTCATTTTGTCAGTAACGAGTTTTTGTTGGAGTAAGTGATCGGGAAGTATATGCTACCGCGCGGATTTCACTTGTTGGCTGCTTTTGCATCAGAACAGCCCCTAATCCGAATGAAGAAGCATCTGCAGACAAGACAGTATCATACTTGGCATTGTACTTAGCCAGACAAATGTCAGAACAAAGTATGTCTTTTAATTCTTTTAAGAATGTATCAGTCACACTAGTCCACTGAAACACAACATTTTTGTTTAAAAGAGCTCTCAGCGGTTCTGTTTTGGAAGAGAGGTTCGGAAGAGATCTTGCTACATGGTTCACCATACCAAGTATGCGTCTAACACCAGAGACATCATTTGGAGGAGAGAGATTTTTGATTGCACTGACTTTGGCAGGATCTGGTCTAATACCATCTTTGGCAATGACATGACCAAGAAATTTCACTTAAGAACAGAGAATATACATTTTTGGGAGTTAAGAGTGACACCTGATTTAGCGAGCTTTTCCAGTACTAAAGTTAGCCTTTTGTCATGTTCTTCTTGGTTTTTACCAAATACAAGAGTGTCATCTGTTTGATTGACAACACCTGGTAAGCCTTCCAAAATCTTAGTCATCCTTTGCTGAAAGTGTTCTGGAGCAGAGTTGATTCCAAACGGAAGCTTCGTAAAACAATAGCGGCCAAAGGGAGTGATGAACGTGGTTATTTCCCATGACCCAGATAGCAAAGGACATCGAAATCACCTTGGCCGCTCATCAGAATCGTTGGAAAATGATCAGTAATCATTTGAGGACATTCTAGAGATCTTGTTTCGATATTTTGGAGCGGTTTCTTATACTGGCCTCAAGAGCAATCATCTGTAGAATATCTAAATAATGTGCCATATCAATTAGTCGATAAATAATTCATACGTGATATCGGCCCATACTCTAGAGAAGGCGAAATTAGAGCTTTTTTTTCCACTTTAAACATCCCGCTTGCTCGTGGAATTACCCCCCCCCCCCCGTGTTCCTACACTTCGAACAAATGTCATCCTCGCTTTCACTTCGGCGACAATTTACATGTCTTGGCGAAGTAGCAAGAGCGATAATTAACAGATTATTCGAAACATCGTAAGAAATTGGAGGCTATTAAGGTTACAAGGAAAGAGATAATTGCTGTTTGCTTTTAGCCATTTGAAACTCTTATTGGGGGTAACAATAGTCTACAGCAATTTAAAAACAGTTTGAGGTTTCAGTTACGGTTAATATACACTGCTCGACATTGAAAATGCAACACCAAGAAGGAATGATAATAACGGAATGAAATTTGTTGGACACATACATTATAGTAGGAAGAACAATTGATTAAAATTTCAGGAAATTTGGAGTAATATGTATTGAGAAAACAGTACGTAAAGCAGCAACCTCTGTGAGCAATAACAGCACATATCTGCCTAGGCATTGAATCGAACAGCGATTGGATGACAAGTACGGGTAGAGCACTTCATGAAGCTTCAACAGGATGCCACAATTCATAGATCGAAGATATTGGTAAGTGGTGGGGGGCCAGTCGCTTTTCAATGATTAAACAGTCATTTTCATTGGTGCGAGATCAGGAGAACGTGCTGGCCAGAGCAACAGTCGAACACATTCTGTATCAAAGAAGGTCCGGACAAAACAAACAACTTGCGGTCGTGCATTATCTTGCTTAAATTTTGTGCTACGGAGGCCTCGAATACAGGGCAGAGGGGCGGGCCTTAACTCAACAGAAATTTAATGGCCATTGTTCAGAGTGAAAGGAATACGAACATGAAGTAATCGAGACGTGTATTCAATGGGAACCCATAACATCATTGCAAATGATGGACAGTATGATGATGTCGAATCCCAGCTGGCAATGTGCATTATTCATAATGCCATTCAATACGGATAAGGCAATCTTGATGCTGTAAACAGTATTGTGATTTGTCTGAAAAGTGACTTCACGCCATTCCTGCGTCCAGGTTCATCGTTGATCACACATTAATGGCGCCCATATCAGTCATGCAGTTTTGAGGGTAATCAGAATTTTGGTAGCCGCATACTGAGTCACCACCTGGATTGATGGTATGTGGTACCATTGGATACACATCCCGGTCACCTCTTGTTTTCATTCCCGCCACTCTGAATACCAGCCATTACATTTCTGACGAGTTAAGGCCCATAGCTCTGCCCTATGTTCAAGACCTCCGAAGCGCAACATTTAAGCAGGACAATGCACGACCGCAAGTTGTCTATATTGTCTGGACCTTCATTGATGCCGAATGTGTTCGACTGTTGCTCTGACTAGCGCGTTCTCCTGATCTCGCACCAATGAACATGACTGTTTAATCGTTGAAAAGCGACTGGCCCCCACCACTCACCAGTAACTTCGATCGATGAATTGTAGCATCGTGTTGAAGCTTCATGAAGTGCTCTACCCGTACATGTCATATAATCGCTGTTCGATTCAATGCCTAGGCAGGTATGGGCTGTTATTGCTCACAGAAGTCACTGCTTTATGTACTGTTTTCTCAGTACATATTACTCCAAATTTCCTGAAATTTTAATCAATTGTTCTTCCTACTATAATGTATGTGTCCAACAAATTTCATTCCGTTATTATCATTCCTTCTTGGTGTTGCATTTTCAATATGGAGCAGTGTATTTGCATGATTTATTTAGAATGAAGTCTCTGTAAAAATAATTATTTTTATACCTTCTTCTTTGTTTTATTACTATTATAAAGAAATATTTATCGGGTCAAATATTTGCAGTAAGAAATGTAATATAAGTTTGATATTAAATCTGATCATATGGATCTTTAAAGCTGAATAAGCATATAAATATTTATCTAACCTGTTTTTTATTGTTATATATATATTAATATATATATATATAATATGTATAAAATATTCAAAAAATAAGATTATATTAAATGACGTATTTATTTTTAATAAATCATCGTTTATATATATCTATATTTGTGTATATATATATATATATATATATATAATGTTTCTATTTGCAATTTATTACTTATTTATTTTACTATATTTACTAAACATTATGCGATTACACATGTTAAAGTTTTTACATACATATACAACTTAATGAGTGAGATAAGTTTAAACGAAAAATCTAATCATACAATGTTCGTACAACATTATTTCATTTTCTAATATCCGATTTAAAATGCCACGAGTATACAAAGGTAAAAATATTAACAAAAGATTTCTCTTCGAAGGAAGCAATTTGGATTTATAAACAGTGGCCGTGATGCTAGGCTCTCCAAACTGATAGAGAGGAGATCCTGAGTTCCATCCAAAGACATATCTGCCAACATTTCTAATTTTTTAATCAGATTTAACACCAGTATCTGTAAAAAGGATTCTGCCATATATATTTTCGGCGAATAAATAAACTGAAAACGTTTATAAAAAATTTCCGGTCTGAAGTCTCCGTTGAAATAACAGAGACTTGGCACCTATGCAAAGTCGTGCTCGTCGGCATACAGTTTTTTTTTTTTCTTTGGAACTTGCGTGAATGAGGACTAGGATTCCTTAGAAAGATTCCCACTTATGGCTTTTTTATCCGGGGCTACATTCCTCTCATAGTTAATCGGCCTGAATTTTAATTTACGAACACCCTAATTCAAAGAATCCATTAAAATAGAGGATATTTTTTCTCCGTAGAATTTTTCACAAAATGTCTGAATTAAGTCGTTACAAGAATTCTTAGACCGGCCACATTAATATCTTAAAATCAATAAATATGTAAGTGGTTAAGACGCCTTAGAAAGACCTCTTCCTCAGACATTTCTCTTAATCTAACTCCCTATCGTAGAAAACCGATCTTTCATATTATTTCAGAAAAAACCTTTTGGTTTAAAATAATAATATGATGAATCTTTGTCTTATTCTAAAACAGAACATCTTCAAATACTCTATACATTTGGTAATGAAAGCTAATTCTGAACATAACATTTTTTAATGGACTCAAAATTTAATTTCTTGACGAAAATTATTACTTACTTTTTTCATTCATAAGCTATTACTTAATGGTGAATGCGCGGTACATTTCCCCCGTTCTTTATACGATATATATATATATATGAAAGGGATAAAAAATAGTTAATTTAAATACTTAAAACCCCATTTTAAAATCTAGAAATCGCTAATAATTCATAAGTGCGCCTTTAAACTTTGTTTCACAGCAGATGACTTCATAACGCGAAAATCAGAAAAATTGAACAACTTTCAGAATAAGAAGTGCTGAATAAGTGCAATCTTCCTTTTCTTGTGGTTAAGTAATGCATGTTAATCAATCTTGGGGATCCATGCCTGAGCTGGACTGTCAATCATTAAATTAATAGCCAATAATCAGACGAAGGAGTGGTAAAGTTTCGCGCCAAAAACACCGGTATTTAAGCGGGAACACACGAGAAATCGTGGCTTTTTCCGATATTGACTTGCCTAATAAATCTTTGTTAAATATTAATTTTATCATGTAACAGCTCGCTAACGAATCCCGCGGGCCCGGTGGGGCGCCGCTACGGAGAAGGGCCGAATTTCGGCGTAGTTACGGGACATATGATGCTCAGGATGTCTAACTTTCAGGCCAAGACTGCATCTTGAACTTAATAAAGGATTATTAGTGAATCTGTACTCCTCATCCTTTCTAAGATGCTCACATTATGGGAATACCAACCCCCTTAATAGTTCACGTATTTTGGCTCCAATATTTAATTTTATAAAACATCTGTGCTGTACTAAACTAAATACTCAGGAAATTTCTAGAACTATAGCATAATCAAGGTTTAAGGTATTAATTTTAAGATAAACATACACAAATATAAGAAAATAAACAAAGCTTCCGTGACAAAAATAGATATTTTGAAGCATGTATTTGAGTAGTTTTAAAGTACCATATTATCAAGAATAAATTATCAAAACGAAATCTTAAATTTATTTTTGTGTTATTTTTCGTTTGTTTATTTTTAACATCAGACTTGGATTAGATTTCTTCAAACCATAGACTAACTTGGATAAATTACATTATCTTACTGACGATGTTTATGTTTACATTTTACACACCGCAGCGCGATAGGGATTCGTTGATCAAAATCCAAGACGCATGCGTGAAATGACGAAATTTGCGTCAGTACTACGTAATTTGAAGAACCAATCAGAGGAAAAAAGTTCCCCTGTTACTGTTCTAATTTTAATCGGCTGTCTATCTTACGACAACCTCAGAGCTATCTTAAGCGGAATCGTAACTGGATGCGCGCGCAATCACAACATAGCTCGCTTTGCGTCTCCCATTGGCTGGCTTCTTTCTCTTACGTGGATACGCGGAGGACTTACTCTTGAGGCACCGCAATACCAAGTTAAGATCGTTCTTAACCATGCCCATTCTACGAAAGTTCGTAAGATTTAAGATCAGACCACGGATTAAAAGAGAAGGATGTATTACTAATGTTACGGAAAGGTAGTAATTTTCATCTTACAGATAGAGGGCGACCAAATCTCGAAAATACACCAATCAGCACGTTTTTACATTTCTGGCTGTTCGTTCGTTGGATGACTGAAGCCAAAGGGGCGGGTTTTCCCTTTCTTCCGCTAAGTTTCAAAGATACTACACCAGGCGGCGATCGGATCGCTTACTCTGCTCGGCTGAATTAATGCGGAAAATAAAGCTCCGTTCCCCACGCTGACCGCCCTATCTGGTTTATCATCCTGTATCCTAATCCGTGGATCAGACTTAAGAACGAGGCACCGCAATCCCAGCCTAAATCCCTAAATAAAATCTTAAGGGCACTGTCCCGAAAGAGTTTAGAAATGACACGCTAGTATAAAACCTATGTAAAATGTTTAGAGAGATTTTTCATTCGCATTTTAATATTTTTGAATTTTGTTTTTTGCACATGATATTTGAGATCAAATCACAAGCCGCCTTTTTATTAAATTTTCGATTTCTCTTATTGTTTGATTGTGATTTTAACAGCAATTTTGGAACTTTGGAAAACTAGGGTATTGTTCTATTTACAACTTTATAATAATAAACCCGTGAAATATCCTTAAAAATTAAATTTTAATCGGTAGACCTTAAAGTTCGAAGTTTTCAAATACTTTTTTTCCATAATTTTTACTAATTTCGTAAATCAAAAATACTTCTAGAGATATTGCGAATTTTTGTGAAAATACTGAAAAATTCTTAAAATCTCCGCCTCCAATCGGTTCCTCCTTATCTGCGTGATTGATTAGACAGTCCCCACTCCAGTAACAAAGCAGGTGGTTGTAGTGTGAGAGGGGGTGTTTAACAGAAAGGAAAGGAAAGCAAAGATTGTTATTTCCTCACAAGTGCACTTTTAGAGTCAAAACATTTCGTTCCTAAATTTCTTCATTTCAGTAGTAGTTTTTAATTTAAGTTACATAATTTTTAACAATATTAATATAATTCCTCCCCTTGCCTTTTCGGACTAAGAAACATACAATTTAGGATTTTACTATTAAAGGTTAAACAAAAGAAAAAAAAAAAAAAAAACTGTATATTTATGAAAATATAGAGACTCTTTTTTTTTTTTTTTTTTTTTTTAATTAATTAATTTTTTTTTTATTTTTTTTATTTATTTATTGCGGGAGGTTGAAAAGAACAATCGCAGGCTAAAAAGAAAAGCTAACCGAAAAATATTAAATTTTATATACTGGAAATTTAAAAAGAGGAAAAGTAAAAGTATTGGTATTGGTATCGTTATTAGAATGAAGGCGATTGACTGCACTAGGGTCCTAGGCCTGAGGGGAGGGGCCCCCTGTGTGCAATGGGGGGGGGACTTTCTAAGGGCTTACCTCGCATTTATTCGTCTTTCGGAAAAAACCACGGAAAACTCAGAACGGCTAGGCTGACGAGTGCACCTGGGATCGAACCCGGCACTTCACGTCTACCAGCTTCGAGGACAGAATCTCTCAGCCGCTGGTAGGCCGAAAAAAGGAAGGAGATTCTTTATTTAGATGAGTATTTTTTTATTATATGTTCTTTCCAGGAAGTAAAGGAATAGCCAAAAGACGAAAAAACAAAAGTAAAAAATTCCCACTTTGACTCCCGGACATTCAATTTGACATTTCACTGGAAAAGTAATGTTTGAAAAATTCTTTTTAAATTCAAGGGAAGATGCCATATTGGTGGAGGGCAGACGGGCAGGGAAATACAAAATACATTTTATAGCGATTATTCGTTACCTTGCCTTTTCAGACTAAGGTACACAATTTAGAATTTTACTATTGGGGGATTAAAAAAAAAAAAAAAAAAAAAAAAAAAAAAAAAGCTGTATATTTTCGGATATTCGTATGAAAAGAATAATAGTAGGCTAAAAAAAGTAACCAAAAAATATTAAATTTTAAATGCTTGAAATTTAAAAAGATTAAAAGAAAAAAAAAAAAAAAAAAAAAGAAGAAGAAGAAGAACAAAGGTGCTTTGTCTTTTTACTTTCTTCTGTACTCAATAGAAGAAAGTTTTGGATTTGTAAAAATTTTCTATTTTCTTTTGATAGATTTACACGTTTTGAAAGATCCAGAACGCAATTTATCTATTTTTAGGAAACGTCTGTCTGTGTGTGTGAGATAAAAATTTCATTCCAATTATGTCCCAGGAACTACTGCTCAGATTTACCAATAAATTTATATGTAGTTCAATCTTGACATAAACTGAAGCCTATCAATTTTTTGTGCTAATCGCTCAACAGGTGGCACTTTTACACAGCAATTTTCACAATATCAGGGGATGCTATATCTCATGAACTACTGCGTAAAATTTGATATAAGTGCATATGTCGATGCACTTTGACATGAGTTAATGCTTATTACATTTGGTGTCAATAGTTCAACAGGTGGGGCTACTATAAAGCTATTTCTGATATTTTAGGGAAAGCTTTATCTCAGGAACTAATGCACAGATTTACATATAAATGTATATGTAGATTCACCTTAACCTAACTTAATGTCTATCAACTTTTGATGCCAGTCCCTCAATAGGTGACACTGTTATACTACGATTTCCGCAGTTTACAGAAGGCTCTATCTCTGGTTCTGTTGCGTATAGTCGAACTAAATTTGATATGTAAAAAGGCAGAGATTTAAAATGCTGAGTCAATTTGGGTGCATATCGGCCGACAGGAGGCGCTGCTTTATTGAAAATGTTCCCGAGAACAGGATGTACGCTATCTGCACGGTAAAAATTTACTCACGTTGGCCATTTCGTGTAATACGTCTCTAAGATGAAAAAAAGTCAGCATTCAAAATGTAAATAATAATAATAATAAATAATTTGTATTGCATAAATTTCTATAGGAAAATACAGAAGAAAGTTTTTTTGCTAGCCACAACATACTAGTTTTAAATGAGTGTTTTTCATTATCTGTCACTTTTCAGGACATAAAGGAGAAAATAAAAATAAAATTTCCAGCTTCGACTCACGAACACCCAATTTTGACATCTCACTGAAAGAGTAAAGTTTAAATAATTCTTTATAAACTGAAAGAAGAAGGCCATATACTGACGGAGGGGAGGGAGGGGGGGGGGGGAGTGTGCTAGAGAAATAGAAAATACAATTTATAACTTCAACCTCTTCTCCACCTAGATAACTGTGTCTCATATACTACAAGTAAAACCGCTTATGTATATTTTAAAAACATCCAACAAAAATAAACTTTCAGTTGGGGGTCAACACTGATGACGTATCAAAAGAAAAGAATCTTTTTTTATTTTTTTTCTTCAGAGCGTGCTACCAAGGTTGAAGAAAACATGAGACAGAGAGGAATTTCATTTGGGTAACATGTCTTTTTTATTTCCGGATGAATATTTCATTTCTTTCAAAACGTGTTGCGTTTGTTATTTAATTAGAATACTAGTAAGAAAATTTTATTTACATTTTGTTTAATAATAATGAAAAAAAAAAAAAAAAAAAAAAAAGTTATAAAATGGTACAAAAACAAATGTTAACAAATATATATATATAGATACTATGTATTTTGAACTCTTTTATCATTAACTTTTACTGTGCTTCTGGCTATTTGAGGCATCCCTTGTTAACTTTGAACAATCCATCTATTTGCATAACAAAAATAAAATCTTATAAATATTAATATATATATTAAAAAAAAAAAAAAAAAAAAAAAAAAAAAAAAAAAAAAACTTTTAAATTTTAATTTTTAATTTTAATTTATGATGACCGCATTACATTGCTTATCCTTATAGTTGTGCACTTTGGCATTATTTGCTTGTAATTATGTCTTCTTAAAACTTAACACTTAATAATTTGACTTAAAAAAAAAAAAAAAAAAATCTTAAAAATTATTTAAATCTTGCTGTTAATACTTCTAAATTATATTAATCTTTCAGTCATTACATCTTAAATAAAAATCTTAAAAATTATCTTAATCTTGCTGTTAATACTTCTAAATTATCTTAATCTTTCAGTCAATACATCTTATATTACTGTTAATACTTCTAAATTATATTAATCTTTCAGCCATTACATCTTAAATAAAAATCTTAAAAATTATCTTAATCTTGCTGTTAATACTTCTAAATTATCTTAATCTTTCAGTCAATACATCTTATATAACTGACTTAATGTTATTATAGCTAACCGAAAGATGGCGCTTGTACTTAGTAGTCCTTAACCTTCATTCTTCAGTCCTTATCTTAAACGATTTAATTATTAATATTTTTGGTACGATTTAATTTAACTCTACTAGTATTAATTTTAACATTATCATTTAATATTTACTCTTTGTATTTTATCTTTAATGTAATTGTTATTGTTCTGAAGTTTTTTCGATTAATCGATATCTGTTGAGCTATTATTTTAACTTCAATTTAGGTTTTGGCATCACCCTTTTTTCCAGTTTGTGTTAATTGTTTTCCATGTGGTTACTCTGCTTATTTCATGTTATTAATGTGGTTTCCTTTAAGATTTTAATTAATATTTATTTATCCTTTGTTTTAATTGAATTTTTCACTTTTTTCTCATTCATTATGGTTTTTTTGCTGCATTGATCGGGGCGTGAGATGATATAAATTGCTATGATTAGCAATATCGTTTTACGAAATCATTGCAGCTTTCTCTGCTATATGAAATATGCGCCCCTTGAAAAGTATATTTCTACTTTTAAGCATTTATATCCAATTGATTATGTGGTTTATTATCTTTTTTCTCTTTCACAAGTTTATTGGTCCCTTTTTTATTATCCTTCAGGTCGGCGTAAGTATTTTAAGTTAATATGGTAACTCATTGGTTCATCATCGCAACTTTTTGTGTCATTCTTTCCTCTATGTTAAATTCAGTTCTATATTTTAGTGTTCTGTTATTGTTTTAGTTCTATTAATTGCTAAATTTTAAGATTAAATTTTATTACGTTATCTATTATATATATATATATATATATATATATATATATATATTTTAAATGATTGCAGTGAGAATTTTATTTTTTTTTTTTTTTTTTTTTGTACTGACAGAGACATGGTTAAGGATATAAAATAGAAAATACAAAGTTTTTAGGAAAACCCATTTGAGCAGTGGCTGTGATCAGTTTATTAATATTCTTGTTTTTAAACTTTGCAGAGCATAAATTATTAATTCGAAATAAATGGTTAATGATGATGTTTCTAAAGATGCAGACATGAATTAAAATGTGTAAATAAGTTTACATTAAAACAAAAATCTTGCCGTTTGTCATAGATATCTGTGTAAAGTTTATTACCATCGATGATTATTTTGAGATCTAAAAAGTTAATAGATTGATTAGTCAGAGTATTTTGAGTTAGCTTTAAATTAGGTGGATAATTGAAGGAAAAGCCATTTTGTGAGTTCTTGTTGAGATAAAATACAATAATATCATCGATGTAACGATAAAATCGAACATCATCATTGCAAATTTGCTTTCCATAATAATAAAGATAGAGATCTGCCAAAATACTGGAGCTACAACCTCCTTGTGGAATGCCTAATTGTTGCAAATAGATATCGTTGTTGTGGAAGATATAATTTCATGAAAATTTACCATGAAAATTTACTCATCATGAAAATTTACTCCCATCAAGGGGGGGAGGCGAGGCTCGTGCACATAGAAAACTTTTTTCCCAGTTGACTATCTCTATTATAAATGATTCTTGTAAATTTCATAATGTTTATTAAAAAATAATTTCCTTATGCACATTTATACAAAATTTTGTCCTATACCACAATGTTAAAAATTTAGAAAAAGCGGGATGGCAACGCAACCTGTAAGACAATTTTTACCAAAAGTTGATAGGCACTAATTTATATCAAGGTGCAACTACATACCAATTTGTATGAAATTCTTTGCAGCAGTTCCTGAGATAGAGTTGCCACAAAATTTTCTCTCACACACACACGCAGACAGACAGATAGACATTTTCTAAAAATGGTCCAATCGTGTTCTACATCTCTCAAAACGTGTAAATCCATCAAAAACCCGAGGTCGAAAATTTTTACGAATCCGATACCCTCTTCTATTGAATATAGAAGAAAGTAATAAATAAATTTCAAATAACTCACGAAGTTTTCAAAGTAGAATTTTGAAATAACTATACGGTCAATGCCATTATGATAAATAATATTTTAAATGCAATCCTACATTTTACTATTACATTCTTATACACTGCTTCATTCTTGAGATAATCTTTACAAAGGAAAATTTTGCCCTATGCTGTCATGTTAAAAAATATTACATTTCATTTAACTCATGCAATTTTAAAGTAGAATTTTCAAATTTCATATAGTTCATACAAGTATCATAAATAATATTTTAGAATTTATCCGACTTCTTTACGCTTATTCATTCTTGATACAAGCTTTACAAAGCAAAATGTTGAGCCTACACCATTAGGTTAAAAAAATTTTTAATTTCGAATAACTACAAAAATTTTCAAAATACAATTTTAAATTTAATAGGGTTAGTATACCAGGATTCTAAAAAATATTTTAAAACTGGTCCGATAAGTTTAGCATAGGAGCCCCTTGGCAGCTTTTAAACTGTTGTTGTCATTTTGGCGATGAATTAAATTGTTATCGCAATTGCGTAAGTAAAGATCTTGGCTAGAAACATCGGAGCTACGACGGTGCCAAATTTCAAAATTCGTCAAGGAGTTCTAAACTGAATCAATTTTTTTAGCCCGATTTTTCTCAAATTTAATTATTTAAAAGAAAATGTGTGTACATTCAGTTTTTATTCGATATAAAAAAGAAATATATTTGAATATATATAAAGGTTAATTTTTAAGTCTTTTATGTTTTTCCTCAAGTGTTACTTGTTTTTTATTTTACTCTTTAATTATGAGCAGGACAAAAAAAAAAAAGAAATAAATAAATAAATAAATAAAAGAAAAGAAAAAGGCGCGCGCGCTTGCTTAGATACTTTCATTTTTCTTTTCAAAAATCACCAATTTTAAAATTTAAACGTAGGGATTTAACAGAGAGTAATATTTGCCGGATATATCTGAAACACTGATGTCAGGTGGATACCGATATGCGGCATTCGGCAAAATCGCTATTCGTTTCGTCCTTATTTTTAAATGATTAAATTGAACAATTTCCAAATATATATATAATTTTTTAAATCCCTCCTTGTAGATATTAACTTTTTTAAATTTTTATGGAGTAGTTTTGAAGTTATGCAAATTACAGATCATGAATAATAAAATCATTCTGTGCATAGTCTTTATACTTTTAATAATTTTTTAATGGTTAAACTAATGTTACAAAATTTCTTTATTTTTAGAAATTTTCATTTTCATTTTCATTTTTTTTTTTTTTCTTTAACTAAGTTTAATCTTTTTCCATTTATTTTAATTTATTAGAAATTGACATCACTATTTTAGAAACTTTATTTGCAGTAATTTAAAAAATGTTAATTATAAATATTTTACATAGAATTTCTCAGCTAACTAATCATAATAAATGCATGCAAGTTTGCTTTTGTTTTTTTCAATTTATAACAATAACAATAATAATAATGATAATAATAATAATAAATGTATCATTCTATACTGAGGCTGTCCAGTTTCTTTAGTACAATATTTCTGATATTCATTTTAATTATTTAAAAATAATAATAATTGCACGTTCGTTTTTTATTTATTTTTATTTTATTTTTTGACACAAAGAAAAATATATTTACTTAGATATTCATTTTTGGCATCAACTTCTTTTTTTCTTTTTTACAATTTTAAAGTGGGTTTTTTACAACGAGATATATAAAGTAGAGTGATAAATGGTAACCCTTGAGAAGGTCCAAGATGAGTCATGTGACATGCTTTCCTTGCACATGCGTATTCGGTGGTTTCCTTGGTAATAGCTCATTTTCATTACATTTCTATGGCAACGGTTTTAATGTTTTTGTTTACTTTACGTAGTTTAATATTCTTTTGTTCTAAACCATTTTGATTTTGATTTTACTTCTTTTTTATTTCGTGTAGTTGAACTTTAACCGACAAAATGCTTAAAAATAGTTGAAAAATTATTATTTGTTGTTAAATTTAGCTCTTTAAAAGTTTAAATTTTGTTTTATAAACACTTTTAAAGTTTGTTGAGAAACGACGAAAAGAAAGGTATTTTATTATTTATTAAAATGTGAAATATGTATAAAATTATTTTAAAAGCAATTTATTTCGGTCATAGGACTGTCATGTTACCTAATAATAATGATAATTTGTTGAACTGATATTTTAAATGCCAAAATAGCGATAAAGGGCCAAACACAGCAACCTATTCGAGCATGTCACATGATTCATCTTGAACCACGGAAAGCTAATCCTTCATCCATTGTATCAGCACTCTAATTTATATATCTCGTTGGTTTTTTATGACCTTTTGAATCTTGTTGAACTAAAAAATACGGCATTAGCTAGATTTACCGTTCTATACTGTAGCTATTCCATTTAATTAGAACGAATTTTCTAAATTTTATTTTAATTAATAATGTAGTAATAATAATTTCACTTTTTTTTCCGACATAAAAATAAGTATAATTACGCATATATTTTTGGCATTAATTTCTTTCTTTACATTTTTTTAAAAATAATTTTCTAAGTTAAAGTAGGATTTTTATTACTTTTGAACCAATTATTCGATTGAACACAAAAATACAGAATTACCTAGATTTCGTTTTAATACATAAGTGTACCAATTTTTGATATAATCCGGACTAAAAATCCGTATAGATACAGTTACAATCGTTTAGCTCTTTATATTTAGATGACAAAATAAAAAAGTTTTGAACGTCCATTCAAGGTAATAGATAAAAATTGGTAACGAAGACAAAATCGCTATCTGAAAGAAATTGTTCGACCTGTCTTACTACTACTACTAAGGTGCCTCGATAAGTAATATAGGCACCCTAACTACTACTACTAGTAGTAGTAATAATCAGGGCCCAACTATGATTTTTGGAGACCCGAGGCACTGATGCTAGTTGGAGGCCCCTTACCCTACTCTAAAGATTTCACCAAAAGGACCAGTTCTCAAAAACAAAAATAAATAAATAAATAAAGTGCATTTTTAAAATTTTTCCTTCAACTACACCTTCTATTTCCTCATTTTTTTAGCAACCTATAACAAAATCATTAGTTTTATGTTCAAGACAAATGAAAAACTGAAGTACATTGATCAGCCAATGTTTAGGAAATTAGTCACAAAATTTAATAATTGTTTATGCTCTCTAGTAAAATATAAAAATTTAATCAATTTTTGTTTTTAATAGACATATAATGAAAAAAAAAATTATACTATTACTTCTCAGTTTTTGGAAATGAGGCCCCTTAAATTTGGAGGCCCTGGGCCAGTGCCCCGTGTGCCCGTGCCATAATCTGGCCCTGGTAATAATAATAACTTGTGATACTATATATATATATATATATATATATATATATATGAATCAATACTATACATATATGCATGTATACATGTGTTTTTACATGCATTCATTACATAATATTGAGGTTCGTTCAATAACGCGCTGTCTTTTTATCAAAAGACAAATCAGTAGTGAGGGAGTGTCTTGACCACCCTTTTCTATAATTGACTACTTTTGGGGGGACGAAAATAACCCCGCCTCTGTGATTATCATTTACTCTCATATTGACCGCCGAAATAGTTAACGTTCCTAATTGGACAAAAAATGTCACACTAGGTTAAAGGCGGGGTAAGTTTTGTACTTCAACTGAGCCTGTTTTTTAGTTTCATTTTCTACAGCAGAGAGTTGAACGGAAACGAGGCAGTGCCCTTAATTGTAACTTTATTTTGAAAAATTACATTTTTCACAATTTTACAAAAAAGAGGACCTTAGCTAAAAATGCTCGGAAGAACTTTATCTTCACATTAAGTTTAGATTCACAAAATTATGTGTTGACTTTTCAGAAAAACAGGACCCTATTTGAAAAGTCTATACAAACCCCTGATTATATACTTTACTTCCCCCGTGAGATGAAATTTCTCCCGAACCCTGTTTGGGCATTTGGATATATTCTGCACCCTTGATGACAGTTATTCTTTGTCAAATTGCACAACAATATAGACAACTCTACTTAATTTGGGTATATATAAAAAATATCAATTTTTGACTTAACACATTCTCTGCTGATCTTACATGACTTCCATTTGGAACAATAGTGAACATCGTCCAATGGAACGTGAGTGGCAGTGAATGTGTTAACCACAGTAATTGAGCAAAATAAATTACCTTCGAATTTTTCTCACTTTGGCTTGGTTGAGCCAGTCGCCCAAAGCCTCTTTGATTTTAACGTCAGTGGCATCCACTTTATGGCCTCTTTGACAAGCAGCTATGAAAACACACAGAAGTATTGAACACACAGAAGTATTGAACACACAAAGAAAATCGCCAAATAGAGTGTGGACCAACCTGCAAGTAGCAAGTTGTTCCAAATAGTCAAAATCAAACTCATTTATAAATCCTGTAATTTCGGACTGATAATTTTTTAACATTACAGAATTAGACGTTTCTAGGACACATTTCATATTTCTAATTACGGCAAAAAAAAAAAAAAAAAAAAAATCATCTGCTAAAAAGTATAGGCATTAGAAAAAAAGTATAGGCTATAGATTATAAGTACTAGATTTTTTTTCTTTTTTCTTCTTAAAAAAAAAAAAAAAAAAAAAAAAAAATTACACCAAAAAATTCATCGCCAAATAATGACAAAAATTTAAAAGTTGCCAAGGGGATCATATACGAGTACTAAAGTTGTAAAACAAAATGATCTATTATGAATTTCTTTCTATTCTTAAAAAAAAAGAGTTAGATATTTTATCACAATGTGGCCCTAATCAATTGAAACAGAAGATATCCACCCCATTCCATAGCTTGCTCAATCAACTGATCCAAATCCATTTGAGCATTTGTAGAATATACTCGAGTCAACTCGCAGTCTTTCCACATTTGCGAAGCTCCATTTTAGAGCTCAAGAGTTTTCTGTAATCTTTGAGAAACTGTGATCAAGCAACTCATTTGTAATGTCATAGCAAATAGGAAAATTATTGTGCAGCATGTCTGGCTATCGAAGTGACCATATTCATTCATTTAAATTCAAAGTGAAAATTTTATTTCATTTGTTTCCTCTAAAATGATAATTTATTTTAACCTCAGTATTTTTTTTTCTCTTGCTCTTTAAATAACGTAACTTTTTTTTTCTTTTAAACCATTAACACCAGTGTATTTCATTATGATCCCATTTATTCCAATGAAAATATTTTTACATTTCTTTAATCAATATTCATGTTTGTCTAATATTTAATTCACATTTTATGTAGTATACAACTGCTTCTAGTAATGGTATATGAATTATTTAAGAATAGCTTGTAAGAATAAATTGAAATTCATTATTTTTTAGCTTGCCAAGTAACAGTGCACAAGAAGTGCCATGAGAAGTTTCTTGGAAAATGTGCAGGTACAAGTTTAGAGTCTCAATCTACATTGGTAAGCATAAAACAGAATATTGACGAAAACTTAACTATTTATTTTATAAATACCATAAAAATTAAAACAGTGTATTTTGAAAGAATTTTCTTTCTGCATTAATTGCTACAGCACATGCATCTTCATAAAAAACAGGAAGAGAGAGAGAGAAAAAGGCAACATTTGCTTTTCAAAAAAATTTTCTCCCCTATTAGTGCATTTTGATAGTTAATTGTTTTATGGGAAAAATCTATTTTTCTCTTAATAAATATTTATCTATATTTAATTAGATGTTTTATTTTAACTTGAAGAATGAGAAATAATAAATTATTTTTATGTATGTCTTCTCTTTTTAATGTGCTTACTTCTGAAATTATGTTTGGCATTTTAAAATTTTCCAAACTCAAACCTAAGCATTAGACATATTTGAATCACCTAAATTTTCTAAAAAACTTTTGAAATGCTTTTTTCTGTTGTTAGACGCAGCTTGAACATAGGCATAAAGTGTTGCAATTTTTTTTTTTTTATTTATTCTTTTTTGTACGAATTTTAACTTTATTTTTAATCATATAAAACTGTTACAAAAACTCTTTGAAAAAATATTGCATTTTTGCACAAAATTAAAGCAAGAATTTTATAAAATCTTAAAGCATCCTTAATGCAGCTTTCACAATGCCCTTGTGTCTAATTTTTTTTACTTTCATGAAGGCCAGTACTTAATTATCTCGACTCAAAAAAAAAAAAAAAAAACTTGTTTTTGTATTATTGGTGTTTGCTATTTAATGTTCTTTTATTCTATGTCAGCATTTCTTTCTAATGCAACAGAAAAGATGAACAAAAATAGAGACATGCAAATCATTAATCTCTGCATTTTATTTTCTGATGAAAGGCGGAGCTTAATTATTTCGACTCAAAAAAATGTTCTTGTTATTTCCGTTTTGTTTGCTATTTTTTTAACTACCCGCCACCTTTTTTTTTTTTTTTTTTTTTATATATATATATATATATATATATAATTATTCATAAAAAATAAAATCTTTTAATGTTAAAAGTGTTTTAAAATAAGTTTTTCTATTAAAAGCAGAAACAGTTGTATTAAGCAATCTCAGCTAAATTATTAAAATTTATATTTTTGATAATTAATTTAGTTTTTAGATAATTAATTTGGTCTTTTATTAGAATTTTTTAAATAAAATAATTTTAATTAGATCCTTAACTAGATTTATTTTTCATAATTATTCACAGAAAATAAAATCTTTTAATATTAAAAGGGTTTTAAAATATTTTTTTTTTCTAACGAAAGCAGAAACAATTGTATTGAGGAATCGCAACAAATTTAATTATTAAAATTTATATTTTTCTTAATTTATTTAGTCCTTAGATAATTAATTTACTCTTTCTTTGAAAGTTTTTTTAAATAAAACAATTTTAATTAGATCCTTATTTCTATAATCAGTTATTAGAAAAAAAAAAAAATGTTTAAGAGCATTTTGAATTAGATGTTTCATTTTAAAGCTCAAACAATAGTATTACATAGCTGCCAAGTCTTTTAATTTATTCCGGAATGTTGTTAGTCCCACCGCTTTTTCACACCGTAATATTTTTAGAGTGATTTTCTTAATATTTAATCGTAATTATATATCGAAGAAATTTTTTCTACAAAGGTTACAGTGTGAAAAAAGTGCGGAGCTAAGAACATTCTGGAATAAATTAAAAAACTTGGCAGCTATGTATAAGCAATTTCAATTAATTTAATTATTATAATTTTACATTTTTAATAATTAAATTATTTTTAATTTAAATGTATTATTTAAATGATTTTTTAATTATTATTTTTATATATAATAATTTAGTTTAAAAAAAGATTTTTAATTAAAAATATTTTTGTGGTTGTGGTTTAAGTGTTAAAGCCTATTGACGATGTACAGGTATAAGCCTGGATGAAATGCCTTTCATGAGAGTTATTTTTAATGAGCCCTGGTCTGTATATACGCGAGTTTCAGAGAAAACCATGAAAAATTGCAAACGTCTAGGTTGAAATGTTGGACCTTGGATCGAACACGACAAAAGAAGCCAATCAGATCCCACTAGTGGTTGAGCGGATCTGCGCTCAAAGCAGGTAGACGTGAGGTGCTGGGTTCGATCCCAGGTAACGCTCGTCGGCCTAACCGTCCGGAATATTCCGTGGTTTTTTTTCAGAAACTTGCGTAAATACGGGCTAGGAACCCTTAGAAATACCTCTACTGAAGGCACCCCCTTTGAGGCCTAGGACCCTAGAGTAGTCAATCGGCCTTATTCCCAAACACTAACACCAATCTATCAACTTGGAGAGCAGAACCGCTCGGCTACTGAAATAGGCCTTTTAATTAAAAATCCAAAAAATAGTATAAAGTAATTTGAACTAATTTAATTATTAAAAAAAATATATTTTTAATAAATAAATTTTTATTTTTTAATTAGAATACTTTATTGAATTATTTTTTTTTAAACTAGCTTTTATTTTAATAAAGATTTTTCTATTAAAATCCGAAACAATAATACTAAACAATCTCAACTAATTTTATTTAATTATTAATATATATATATATATATATATAATTAATTTTCTAGATTTTTTATTTATTTATTTTAATCTTTAATTATTTGCAAGAAAAAAAAAAAAAAAATTATATATATATATATATATATATAGTATTTATAGTATTTAGAAATAGATTTTTCAATTAAAAGCTCAAATAGTTGTATTAAACAATTATTAAACATTTTGATTTCTAATGAGTGCAGTCATTTTTAATTATATTTTTATATTAAATAATTCTTTTATTATTATTATTATTAAAAGTATTTTAATACGGATTTTTCAATTAAAAGCATCCATATACATTGATTCATTTATATAATAAGTAGTAACAATGGCTAAATCTTAGCAGAAATGTAAAGCTGTAACGTTAAGCAATGGTGCTTTATCCCACTTCTTGCCTACATTCTAAAGCATGTGAGGAATGATCTGTCAATGTTCATCGCAGTGACGTCACATGTGCCTGCTCTATTCTACATACATGTAGGTGCAATATTCAAACACGACTTGAATGGGAGGTAACCCCCCTCCCCCAAACACACACACAATTATAAGGAGTTATTTGTCAAATAAAATTGTTTTTTTAACCTGATTTGAATTCTTTTTGATGTAGTTTTATATACAATTAATACTTGTTATCTGATCCCTTGTTTTGTAGTCTGTTTTTATAAAATTGAATTACAAGATAAGAGAAAGCCCTGTGAGTGCCACACCAGATTATTAAAGTAGGGAAAAGAACTAAAATACTAGCGCATACTCATACTAGCACCCCCTCCCACCTCAAGCTACGCACCTGAATTACATTACAATAATTGTATATTATAAAAAAGAAAAAAAAACCCTTTTTTAAATTTATTGACTTTAGTACGCATTTGGGTTTTTTTATTTAGTAAATAAATTCAGTTTTGTGAACACTTTTTTTAATGAATTTAATCACTGAAGCCCCCCCCCCTCCTTACACATAAACACATCTCCTGTGTTGCACCTGCTTTCGGATAGATCTGGTTGCAAGTGCTACCCTCAAACCAAAACGGCCGCAAGTGCTACGATTTAAACCCCGGTCGCAAGTGTGACACTATCCCCCTGGGCGGCAGAAATATAAATCCGCCATCTGATCCTGTAAATGAATCATTAATGAAATCATGCCATTTTCTATAGGAAACGTACTTTATTGCATGTGAAAATTATACGGTAATTTTGTTACATTCATTTTCAAAGTATGTTTAAAAAATGTTGCTCTTAGACCGTAATGCATTTGAATTATATCATTAATCTCCGTAGTTAAATCACTAGTACTGTTTATGCTATTTTCAACTGAAAACAAGCTGCAATGAACCTGCTGATGTATTATATATATATATATCCCCATCAATTTCAAAGAAATAAATGTTTTTATGAATATGAGATCTCAAACAGATGCTTGGTTGGTTGGTTGTAGGGATTAAGTCCGATTGACTACACAGGGGTCTTAGTACTATAGGTGTGATGCCCTCCGTGGGGTCTTTCTAAGGGGTCCTAACCTGTATTTACGTGAGTTTCAGAGAAAATCACGGAAAACTCTAAACGACTAGGTCAATGAGCGCGACCTGAGATCAAACTTAGCACTTCCTATCTCTCAGCTTTGTGCGCAGAACCGCTCAGCCGCTGGTGGGCCAGATCTCATACAGATAAGTGGAAGCCATGTTCATGACAGATAGATGAACTGAAGCCATTTCTACTTTTTTAAATCATTGTTGAAAAGTGTTAAAAACAAATAACTTACTACAAAGCTGGAGAAAAAAAAAATCTATCATGTTCTGACGATCCCAAAACTTTATTCTATATTTTACCATATGAATTCCTGCTGTGCGAAACATTTACTAAAATTATTATTAATTAAAAATGTTTTTCATGATAATACAGATGCGATTTTCATGTCAGAGAAACATAAGACTAAATCTAAGTAAAATAAAATAAAAATTAATAATAAATTCTTTCTTCTATATTCAACGGAAGAAAGTATTGATTTTGTAAAAATTTTAGATTTATGGTTTTCAATGGATATACATATTTTGAGAGATCCAGAACATATATGACCATTTTTAGAAATATGTCTGTCCATCAGCCTGTGTATGTATGTGACAAAATTTTGTGCAGATATTGTATCTTAAGAATTACTGAACAAAATTTCATACAAATTGATGTGTAGTTACATCAGGACATAAATTAGTGCATACCGATGTTTGGTAAAAATTGGCAACAAATGGTGCTACTATTCCTCCCCCACCCCAATTTTTTTAACGTAAAGTATTGTACAAAATTTCATAGAGAAGACCTTCCACTTTGAGGAAGATGTGTAAGTTTTTAATATGGGTATCTTTCAAAAGAACTCGTCAATACCTTTTAAAGGAATTGCTGAACCATTGATCTGGAACAATTTAAAATCAAGTTTTTTTTTTTTGGAAAAAAAAAACTGTATGGAAATTTTTTTTTTTTTTAATGTTACTTTGTAGAACAAAAAATTGACTTTCTTTGTTTGTTTAGCATTATAAATCTCTGGGATGATAATCATCTTCATTCATCATGGGAGATAAATTTTAATAAAAAATAATTTTTTAAGTTATTTGCAGTGAAATAATTCGTATAAGAAAATTTGTATAGAAGAAAGTTTTATGATGGCCACATCATACTAGGTTTATATAATTTCTGGATAGTTTTGAATATTTCCTCAGAAATATGAGTCGTTAGTTGTTACCTTTATATGTATCTCCAGTAAAGATTTTAAAGAAAATTTGACTTTTTTTTTTTGTTAAGTTTTTCTTGATGAAAAAAAATTGATATTTATTCAAGCTATATATAAGCCGAAAGTAGTAAGCATCATTGTGTATAGTTTATCATAAAATTAAAATAAATAAATAAATCTTTTACATATTTATTTATCACATAGTGTTAATAAGTGCATTTATTTACATCTACATTATCGGACAGTAACTACTTCAAGTCTTGTCTTTAATGATAACAAACTTATTAAAAACATAAAAATGTAATAATTATTATTTGGCTTCAAGCAATTTTTAGTTCTTTTACTATATCAAAGTTTCCAACGTCAAAAGGGAGGAATTTCGAAGGTAAAAGAGACCAATAATTTATTTGCGTAAAAAAAAAAAAAAAAAAAAATCTGCACAATTTTATTGTTTAAATCAAATAATTACAATTGTGAATAGATTTAAACTAACTTACTAATATAAAGAAAAAAAATAGTCTTAAAATTTTATTTTGTTTTTAAAAAATTGATATCGAGATCTTTTCTTAATTACTTAATATATTGTAAACTATCTTTAAATTCTCCTGGTAATAATAAACTATTGGTGTACTGTACAGTCATAAGCAAGGAAAAAATTGAATTCCAGTTTTCTACACAAAGTGCAAATGTACTAGTATAGTAGTCTAGCAAAAGATGGTGATTAATATTTTGATGTTTGGTTACTCTAAAATTTCAAAAGAGGTAAATAAAACTTAAGAAATTTGTTTAATATGCCTGGTATAACATTATTTCAAAATCATAGTTGGCAACTTAGCACCTTTTGGCTACCGGAAAAATTTAATAGGAATGTTGATTTTACAATCATTTTTTCAATAAATAAATCAGGCTGGAGTCTTGAAATAGAACATAGAACGATAAAACAATTTCAATATTTTTAATGAAACTGCACACACATCTTACGATCAACAGATATTGTTGAACACAAACATTTCTATTTACAACCTATTATATACAGAGGGCCCAGAAATTAAAGTAAATTCGAATAATACTCGCACAGTAGTGACATAACGATCAGAACAGAACATTCTTTCTACCTTCACCGGTAGCGGTAAACACAGGTATTCCTGTATCACCCGCTTC
Source organism: Salticus scenicus (assembly GCA_963930645.1). Lineage (NCBI taxonomy): Eukaryota > Metazoa > Arthropoda > Arachnida > Araneae > Salticidae > Salticus > Salticus scenicus. Next base: position 8,097,669 of record OZ005651.1, on the reverse strand, counting down.
AACTGGAGAGGAGTTTAGTTGCTCTGCTGCTATTGCTAGCCTTGTGGGAGGAACTATTACAACTGCTCTAGCTTTGCAACAGGTGCTAAGTTGGCAATTACCGTAATTTCGGGAGTAAGCGCCGCATTTGAAATATTCGGTCTAAAAAAAAAAAAATTGCTGGAAGCGCCGCACCCGGCGTAAGGGCCGCACTTGCAGTATTCAATCAAAAAATTTATATTTATCATATGCTCCGTGTTAAATGTTAGGTAAACACCGAAGCATCGACAGTTATAAAAGACACAATTTTATTAAGGAACTTTAAATTTATTAAATATTTTAAAGGGTTATTTTACTAATATAATTTTATTTTATTTATTCTCAGGGATTTGAGGAGACATCTGTTGATTACCTAATGTAACCATCCAGAGCGCTGGACGCGGACCCTTCTCCTTGTGGCGCTCCACGTTTTTTAAGTGGGTAGCATCCACTTGGCACGCTTTTTATTAGTGGGTCGCATCCATTTTATATGAATCAGCAGAATTAATAACCTTCGAAATCGCTGGGTTCGCTGTCTGACTGAAACAGTTGACAAAGTTCATCATTCAGTTCAATACCATTCTCTTCACAGTCTGATAAATCAAGATTAGTACCAGCATCTGCATCCTGACTCGAAGGATTTATTTCAGCTTCTGAAAATACGGAAATAATAGTGCTTGGCTTGACAGCATTCCAAGCTGCTGATACCCACTTCGCCACTTATGCGTAAGACGTTCTCTTGAGATTGCCGCCTTTAGTGTAACCGTGCAATCCACTTGCCATCCATGTCTCCCACTGCTGTCTCATATGACTTTTAAAACAATGATTTGGAGACAAATCTAAGGGCTGCAATTTTTTCGTCAACCCGCCTGGTATGATGATAGCAAAAGATGCACCACTTTTCCTTGCAGCCTCCTTTACCGGTTCTGTTAAATGCGCCGCCATTGAATCCATAATCAACATGCCACTTGGCTGGAAAAAAGCACCTTTTCTTTTTCTCCAAATTTCACTAAACCAGTCTATCATTAGACTTTCATTAATCCATCCTTTTTTGTTACATCTTATAACAACATCCGATGGGAAATTTTCATTGGGTAACGTTTTCCTTTTAAATATCAGCATCGGCTTCAATTTTTCACCACTCGTGGTACACGATAAAACACAAGTAAAAGAAGTTTTTTCGTGACCTGTGGTGGAAATCGAAACACTCTTCTCTCCAGTTGAAGTCACAGTTCTACTTGGGGGGCAATCAAAAGTTAGCGGAACTTCGTCCATGTTGATTAACTGGGAAGTCTTAAAATTCTTTTCAGTTTTTAATTTCATTACAAAATCAAGAAATTGATTTTTCTTTTCAAGCCAGTCAGCAGGTAGACTCTGCCCCACAGTCGTTCTCTGCCTTACGGACAACTTATGTCTCCTCGTGAATCGAAAACACCAATTAGCATTTCCTTTAAAATGAGAAATTCCCATGTCAGCAGCAATATTTTTAGTTTGCATGCGAATTCTTACAGTTGATATTGAGAGCCCCTTATCACGCTGTTCTAAAATCCAGTTTTTTAAATTCGTCTCCAACTCCGGCCAATGGGCTGTACCGCCACGCCTTGCCTTTTTCATTTTCGGCATTCCTTCAATTACAGATTTTTCTGATCGCCATCGGCGAACACATCTTTCATCTATGCCAAATTCCCGAGCAGCCGGACGATTTCCAATACTCTCGGCTTTCATGATTGCTTGCAGTTTAAATGCAGCAGAATAATTCCTAAGTCGCTTGGGAGTCATTGTGAAATATTTTAGAATAATCAAAATATTAAAAAAGATGAAAAAATAGCAACACGAAAAACACACTTGAAAAGAAACTACGCACAATGCAATGCAACGCTTGTAAGTAAGAAGTGTGAGAAAAAGACAAGGTCCAATCAGATTGCTTTACCACTACATAAGGAGCAACCTATTTTTAGGAAAGGGGTGAGAGCACTCCTGCAGGTGAAACACGTGAAATCGGCGATTCTATGAGAAAGATTCACCTTTCACGTAGTGCCATCTATTGACAGCAAATGTAACTTTTTCGACATTCTTTGTAAAAAACTTTCAAAAATAAATTATTTATCATATGCGCCGCACCCGGTAGAAGCGCCGCATCGGCTATTTAATAACTTTTAAACTCATAAGCGCCGCGGCGCTTACTCCCGAAATTACGGTATATCCAAAATATTAAAATTGAGCAACAAGATGTGAATTTTTGTATATCAGAGGTCGACATGGTCATTTTTTTTTTAATACTATTCTTTTCTTTTATTTTTTTCTCCTAATGAAAAAATTAGCAATTGTTTACAATGTAAATAAATTGTAAGAAAATTGCCTTATAATAATATTGGTATTGAAAAAAGTATTTCGCGTACACATGTACTATATATTTAACTTTTATTTCAAATTTTTTCTTTATTGGCCCTACTATCGATATTTACAATGTATAAAACATTACAAATACTAGTGAAGAAATATTATTTTTTAAGTTATTTATTTTACTCTGAATATATTTATTTAAAATATTATCAATATTTTGAAAATGTCTGCAGGTTTGCAGACAGAGTTATTGGAATATTGGAATGATTGCCCATTTAACCTTTTTTACAACAATATATTATGCCAATCACGATTCAAATAAAGAAAAAAAGGAAAGAAAGAAAATTAAACATATACTTTCCTCCCCTGCATACTGTGTGCAATCTGTATTCCTAATTGCACTTATTGATAGCTCTTATGCTGAATCTAAATCTCATCTTTCTATTAAATGAAATAAAAAAATAAATATGTACGTAGAAACACTTTTAACATTACCTGTTATAAAACGCCATTCTACTGAATGGCTTCAAGCGAATCTTCTCGATTCTTTGTAATATAAAGATTGCAGGTTATTTTATCTAATCAAATGTCTTATTTAATAATTTCAAATCATTTTATATTTCAAAATAATAATCTTCAAACTGATATAATAATATTCTTCTTACCTGTAGAATTCTTCGACGTAAAAAAAATGAAGACTAATAACGGACACTTGTTTTTCTAGAAATAATAGCTTCTTCTTTAAGATGATAAAATCTATACAGTTTATTAAATAAAGTATTTACATGAAGAAACACTATTTACAAAAAATATTTACATATTCGAAATTTCACGAAAACAATTTTCTATTCGTAATATTTTATTAACTAAGCCACCAGTTTTCTATTTCGTTATGACAATGGTGGTTCCATAAAAATAAATTAGGCCAAAGATGGCCTGAGAGCATTCTATTTCATTGTGTTGCTCTCTTCACTAAAGACAAACTAAAACTAACTAATCTATGGGCTACCTTTTCTATTTCTTCAACGGTAGCTCCATGAATAATAAAATCAGGCCAAAAAGGCCCCGAGAGCAAACTACTATTTCATGACATTGCTCTCCATTCTAGAACAGAACTAAAACTCAAACCAAAACTAATGTCCCGCGAGCGAGTAAACCAAAAAAATGTTCTTCGAATTTTATCTCAACGGGACCTCTGGCGCCCTCTAGTGAGGCAAAAGTATATCAATACCTAACATCCTCCCACCTTTAATTTTTTAGGTGAGAGATAAAAAATTAAACAGTTAATTAATTAAGAAAATTTAAACTTATAAAACTACATACTAAGAAAAATTAAATCTATAAACTACAAATAAAAAAAATTAAAGTTACAAACTAATGAAAATAAAGAAAAATAAAAATAAAATATTTTAAAGTTCAATGCAATTTTAAAACAATTGTGATTGTCTTTCGAAAAGTTTTTTATAGTTTCTGACCACTTTCAGTTTATTGTCTCTTTTGCTGCTTGTATCACTGGATCCTCAGCATCTGATATCTCTAAGGGATAGAGTTTTTGAAGTGGTCTAATCAATGTCCCAGAATGCATTTTCACTTCCACAACCCTGGCACGGCCATCTCGGCTGGGAAAAATTTTCACTACTCTTCCTATTGGCCACTGTAGTCTTTTTACACTGTTGATTTCTACTAGCACAATGTCGCCTTGTTTAACAGGCTTACATATCTGTCTACTTCGTTGTACCAACTGCGCTAGATACTCTTTTCAAAATCTACTTTGTAGTTGCCTTCGAACACTTTGGCAGTGCTTGTATCGTGCTCTCAGTTTTTTAGCATCAATGGCATCCAGATCTGGTACACCAATTTCTTGAATGTCTTGCATAAAACAGGAAGGTGTCAAAGGAATGAACTTGTCTGGTTCTTCTGATAGGTATGTTAAAGGTCGACTGTTCATTATGGCCTCAACTTCGCACAAGATAGTAGAAAGATCTTCAAAATTGAGGGAAGATTTTCCAAGAGTTCTTAGTAGGAGGTTTTTTACACTTCTAATGAGACGCTCCCACCATCCACCCCACCAAGCAGCGGTTGGGGGATGAACTTCCATTTTATTGGAGCTATGTCATCCGTCTTTTGAATTTGATTCCAGTCAAGAGATCTAAAGAGATTGTTGGCACCGCGAAAGTTAGTTCCATTGTCCCTGTAGATTGTTGAAATTCTCCCTCTTCGGGCAACAAATCTTCTTAGCGCTTGTATGAATCCCTCTGTTGATAGATTCGTCACTAATTCCAAGTGTATGGCTCGATATACTGCACAGGTAAAAATGACTATCCATACTTTGGATTTATTTTTCAGGTAAAGAGGGCCACGTAAGTCGATGCCAACAACTTCAAAAACTTTTGAGTCTCTGACTCTGTCAAAAGGTAACTGGATCGGAGGAGTAACAAATGGTTTGGAAGAAAAAATTTTACACTTTGTGCATTTTATCAATTCACTTCGGATGTTACGTTTTGCAGAAATAATCCAGTAATGTTCACGTAAGATCGAACCAACTGTCTGAAGTCCAGCATGGCAATTCTTCAAGTGGCAGTCTGTAATTAGGCACCTTACAACATGATGTTTTGATGGCAACAATATAGGATACTTGAAAGAAAAAGTGTCTTCTCGATCTAACAACTTTGTTTTGACTCTTAGAATATTGTCTTGATTTTTCATAACAACAAGTCCTTTTATTGTTTCTCGCACATCACCAAAACTTTCTAACTGTATGCGTGACCAGAGAAATTTTTCCGCCTCTTCCTTTTCTTCTGCCGAAAGTTCAGCTGGGAAAATATGATTTCTATTTCTACATTTTGTTGCAAATCTTCTTATCCAACAAATAATATTTACAAGTTTACTAAATTTCGAAGTTCTTTCATAATTCATAAATGGATCTACATTTTGACTCGAAAATAATGACACTGCAGTTTTCTTTCTTTCCGACATAACTAAGACTTCATTAGGGGCAATCTTCGGTTGGGGCCAGTTACTTTTTTCATCTGCTAGCCATTTAGGACCCTCCCACCATCCCGATTCCAGAAGGTATTTAGGACTACAACCACGGGAAGGCAGGTCTGCCGGATTTTGACTTCCTGGAACTAAGTACCACTGTTGAGGGTTCGTAAGTTGGCATATTTCTCTGATTCTGTTGCCCACAAAGGTACCCCACTGGTCATTTCTTTTAATCCAGGCCAAAACTGTCGAAGAATCAGTCCAAAAGTAAGTTGGTACTGTAAGGATGTCCAAAGCTTCTACGACATACTTTGATAGTCTGGATCCCAACACACAGGCAAGCAGCTCAAGGTGAGGAATCGTTAGAGCCTTTTTTGGAGCCAACCGCGATTTTGCTCCCAAAAATTGAATTGAAACTCTTTTTTCTTCTTCGCACCGTAGAAAAATTACTGTTGCATAGGCACTTTGACTTGCATCGCAGAAAATATGTAGGGTCCAATCTTCTTTATTTCCATAACCTATTCTTCTCGGGATCTTCAATTCTGTTAGCTGTTTTAATTCGCTGTACCATTTCTGAAAGTCTCTTTGAATTTTCTCTGGAAGCGGAGTGTCCCATGCTGATTTGCTGGACCAAGATTCTTGAATTATTATCTTGGCTGGTAACAATGCTGGAGCTAGAAAACCGATGGGATCGAAAATTCCTTGAGTTATGGACAGAATTTGACGTTTTGATGGATTCACTATTTCTAAGTCAAATTTATTGCAGACTCTCAAGCTATCATCTGTTCTGTCCCATTTAATTCCTAAAACTGGAATTGGAGTTGAGAAGTCTTCCTTTTCATTTTCTAAAGACAACTTTTCTATTTCTTTTACAGGACCGAATTGCCACAATCTTAGGTCCATTTTAGCTTCAGCCATGATTTTTGTTGCCTTAGATTTAAATTCTTCCAATTCGGACGTGTTGTTTACAGATGTGACGTTTCTGGTGAGTTGTCTAAGAAACATATCGTGGGCTTGCTCTTCTTCTTCTCTTTTGGACAAGATTTGTGCAGGGTCGTTGATACCTATCGTTTCGAGTTGTCTCAAGTCTGGAACATTCCAATCTTTTATGTACAGATTTGTCATCAATACCGCTGTACCGCTATTTAAGCAACCCTGAGATGGAAGCCCTGTTTTTCCACAAACTGTCCACCCAAGTTTGGTTTCTATTGCTGTGAGTCCATTTTCTAATTGCTTGACCCGACCCGTTAGCAGTTGACCATAAACGTCACTCCCGATCAAGATTTCTATTTCTGTGCTACCAGGGCCGATATCGGACAACCACAGCTTATTTTTCTTGAGTTCTCTGCATAGATTTCCCTTTGGAATTCGAGGAATTTCACCACAAATTTTTTCTTGTTCTAGAAGATCAAGCTCATGTATGGAACTGACCCGATTATTCGATGCACCTACAGCAACTCTAAATATATTGTGCTGTTTAGCTTCTATCTGTGCACCTCCAAAAACTGTATGGGCAATTATTTCTGTACCAATGGGTTTGAGCTTGAGCTCTTTCGCAGTTTTCTTTAATATGTAACTTTTCTGGGAACCACAGTCCATAAGACAACGCACCCTTTTTTGGCCTTTTCCCCCTTTTATATTTATTTCTAACGTCATAAGGGCTATTTCCTGGGAGCATTGTTTGGCGACAGTGTTCTGTATTACTTCGGGAGGTTGGCTTCTACTATTTTCACCCCCTTTCCTTATCTCTGGACAAAATAGTTCTGTGTGTGGTTTCGAACAAACGTGACACTTAATAAAAACCTTGCACGTTTTTGCCCGGTGTCCAAAACGTAAACATTTCAAACAGAAATTTTTTTCTTTTACTTTATTTTTCTTTTCGTCAAGGGAGAGCGATCTGGCTGTTATGCAGTCTTTACTCTCATGCGTTTTTCGCAAAATATACAGCTTAATTCTTTTGCAGCGAATAAGCCTGTAGCAGTGGGGACCCTGTTATCTCTCTTGTGGAATTTATTTTTTACATTTTCCTTGGGTGAATTAATTTCAAAACCCGACCTGGCTAATTGTAATCTTTCTTCACCTGCCACTTCCCTTTTCAAAAAATTCAGCAATAGTGACAAGTTCGATTTCTGTGTGGTTTCCTTGTCATCTAACTCAGTAGAATCTTCCCTGGCCCCAACATTAAGTCTTTGAAATGTTCTAATAATATCTTCGGGTAAACAGGATTCTACCATTGGGTACAGCCACGCAGAGTTCTGATCAATGTTTACACCCATGCTTTCCAGCGATCTCAAGTGTGCTTCTATCTTGGTCACTAAATTACGCAAATTTTTGCTATTTCCCCTAGTCTGTACATTAGCTGTAATTAATTTCAAAAATTCCCGAACATATACTTCGATTAAGATATCTTTATCCCCATAGCGTTCTTCAAAAGCCTTTACTGCCTTTAAATAATTTTCTGATGTTACGGGGTAACTTTCGAGTAATTCTCTGGCTCGAGTTCCTGGTTCTACGCACTGTAAAAGGTACTGAAATTTGTCAGCGTTGTCTAATTCTTCATCCTCATGAATTTTCTTAAATTGGGCCCAAAAAGACAAATAATTTATCAATTTTGAATCAAATTTCTTGATAGCTAATTTTGGTAATTTATATCGCTTTGTTTTCAAGTTTGTTTCGCTTTCTATTTTATTTTGGCTTGTGTAATTAAAATTTACATTTGAATTTAACTTTTCATTAATTAGTCTTTTAACTGTGATAAATTCATCACAGTATGCTTCGCTTTCTTCGGCTTCTTTTATAATCAAAGCTTCATCGCATTTACTATCTTCCGACATAATGTCCAATATCTCATTATCAAATGCTTTTAATTCTGTCATTAAACCCTCTAATTTATTTAAATTATCTAAAAGTATACCCTTCTCAAGATCTTCTTTCTCTAGTTCAGTTTTTAAAATATTTAAAGTTTTAGTAAAGGAAGATCGTAATGGTGTTCTACGCCTTTTTATTTTTTCCATTTTCTGATTTTTAAACAAAAACAGAAGAGTTTTATGTTAATTAACCAATTATTCTTTATTTATGCATTTTATTTTAAATGTAAAAACCTTCACTTTTCTATTTACCAAGAAGATTTTATTTAAAGAACAACTTGTAAAAAATTCTATTTGGAGAGCCATTTTCTTTTCGTAAAATGTAAACAAAAGAAAATAACCATTTATTATTTTTTATTTTACTCTTATAGCAATATTTATTTTCAACTGAATGATAATTTTTATTTAATTTAATAACTGTAAAAATTTATTGAATTAAACAATCACCAAATGTAATCCAAAAAATAAATTAAAATCGAAGCTTCTATCTTGCACATTCTGTTTTCATTCATAAATTCTAAAATAATACTTTATTTCATAATCATTGCGAAACAAAAAATAAAACAATAAAAATTCACTGCAATCAGATTTTGACATCATCTAATATTTACCATGAAAAAATGCTTTTTTATTCCTTCTTTCATCAAATGATGCTTCCTTTTCAAGGTCAACTCAATACTCAATTGCCTTTTTTTTTTTTTTTTTTTTTACTTTTATTTATTTCAATCATAAAAAAACAACTATCTTATTTTGACCTTGATAAATTTACGTTTTAAATGTACAAATAATAGAACGAATAAAAAATCTTGTTTTATTTCAATCAATCAGTCACTTTTAATTTTATTTACTTTGAAAAAGGAATATTCTATATTCTAAATAATTTCAATCTTAGATATCTTTTGAAAAACATTTCATATAATAATAATATAATCTTTAAACCATTTATTATTTCAAATGAAAATAATTCTTTTCTTTTCAGTTAATATAAACAATATATCCTGTATTTAATATAAACAATACATCCTGATGTGGCGGACGCCATAAAGTTATGTTATAAAACGCCATTCTACTGAATGGCTTCAAGCGAATCTTCTCGATTCTTTGTAATATAAAGATTGCAGGTTATTTTATCTAATCAAATGTCTTATTTAATAATTTCAAATCATTTTATATTTCAAAATAATAATCTTCAAACTGATATAATAATATTCTTCTTACCTGTAGAATTCTTCGACGTAAAAAAAATGAAGACTAATAACGGACACTTGTTTTTCTAGAAATAATAGCTTCTTCTTTAAGATGATAAAATCTATACAGTTTATTAAATAAAGTATTTACATGAAGAAACACTATTTACAAAAAATATTTACATATTCGAAATTTCACGAAAACAATTTTCTATTCGTAATATTTTATTAACTAAGCCACCAGTTTTCTATTTCGTTATGACAATGGTGGTTCCATAAAAATAAATTAGGCCAAAGATGGCCTGAGAGCATTCTATTTCATTGTGTTGCTCTCTTCACTAAAGACAAACTAAAACTAACTAATCTATGGGCTACCTTTTCTATTTCTTCAACGGTAGCTCCATGAATAATAAAATCAGGCCAAAAAGGCCCCGAGAGCAAACTACTATTTCATGACATTGCTCTCCATTCTAGAACAGAACTAAAACTCAAACCAAAACTAATGTCCCGCGAGCGAGTAAACCAAAAAAATGTTCTTCGAATTTTATCTCAACGGGACCTCTGGCGCCCTCTAGTGAGGCAAAAGTATATCAATACCTAACATTACCCTTTACGAAAAAGGGTTGATACTGAGTATTAAAAACTATAATGTAAATATTAATTATAAATTTGAAAAATTGTGAGATAAAGGGGGTTATGCCCCCCCCCCAGAAAAATGTTCTAGTTATGCCAATATTAACCCTGTAAATGAACTGTGAATGATTTTCATACCATATTCTACATGAAACCTACTTTTATACATAGAAAAAATATGTATTCGTTTCATTTGATTTAGTGACTAAAAAGCGCCTATAGATAAAAGCACCTATAGACTCTACTGTCTGGCTCCCATTAGAACGACCCTGGGTATGGTTGTAAGAAAGGAAGGGGCAACTTATTGGAGGGAGAACAAGTTTTACATGTAGGAGAAAGGTTGTCATATTTGGCGCAGATATCCAAAATTCTTTTCTCCCTTTCCCACATTTTAAAAAACCTTGTATACCGGTTCAGGAAGCTTTTTAGCACTTATATACAAGATACACTAATAACAGTATTTCCACACAGAAATATTAGTTTAAATAAAAAAAAAAAAAAAAATAGTAATATTTATTTAGTTAGCATTCTCTTGAAAATAAATAGATAATAGAAAATATTATTTATTTTTACTAAAATAAACAATATCAGTTATCTTGAAACTTCACTTGTTTTTTAAATATTAATCAAGAAGTTATTTAAAAATGGCATAGCTTATTTCTTTCATATTGCCATTTCACTTAATATACATAGCATATTTAGATTTTACGAACTTCATTTTATTATGGTTATGTTTAAGTAAGATATTTATATTAGTAACAAAAAGAAACAGAAAGCAAAAAATAAACATATGATTAAATTGCCACAATAATAATATTTATTTTTAAGAAGAATAATTTGTCCAGCGTAAGTTTAAAGGTATTCGGCAGCAGTGAAGTAGGTTTCATATAAAAGCTTATATTTCCATTTAATATTTATAAATTGAACTGTATTAGTTTTGTTCAATAAAATATATATTCAGGCAACAGTTCTTATGGTTTTTGATGTACATTTTACAGATTTGAAATCTTAAAATTGCATTTTCTTAATTTTCATTTTTATTCATGCATTTGTGGACTTCAAAATGATTAAACATCTACAAATAATTAATAATGAACTTTATTTATTTATTTAAAATCTGTCTGAACGATTTGACAATAGGAAATGCGACGTCAATCACTGAACGAGAGAAATATGGTAAGAAATTCCAGTGTTGGTGCGAAAAGAAAATACCAGACATCCCTCAATTTAAGTCGACTTAAGTACCCTGGCAACTGGACAGGGCCTTCGTCAGTTCCAGGGTCGGTCTTATCTTGGTCGAACAGTACTTACCTGCAATTTCTCCCATAGACGTAATGTGTTAGAATTCTCTTGGGTGTCCCTGTACATGAATATTTACTTGATGTCAATGAAAAGTTTAGTGTAGCATCCCTATATAATACAGATTTAGAATACTGAGTTTGAACTTCCTGCTGTTATTTGTTCTTGAGAAATGTTGATCATATGTACATAGAGCGAAACAGGCACACACAGACCAACCGTTAAAAACAATATTTTCAGATTCAGAGCACCTCAAAACATATAAAAATAACAAACTCAATTTTGAAAGTTTGACCCCAAAACAATGCTTTCTCTATCATATGTATGGGTAAGAGAAAGTAAAAAAAAATAATTATTAATTTTTACTTTCTCTTACTCATATATCTGTACTGATAAGTATAAAGGATTTAAGTCCATATTCTTGATTTTTCAGGAGACGAAAAATAAAGTTAAACTAACTAAAAACTAATCAGAAGAATAGATTAGGAAAAAAGGATTATGTTGGTTTATAAGCTTTATACCATTCAGTGATTGCCAATCTTCATTTAAGGGTGGGGTAAGAGTTTTCACTTTCGAAAAATCGAATTTTTTTTTTTTTTTTGTCTTATCTTATTGTTTAACATTTCAAGAATATGTCCTTAAAATTTTAAGCCGATATAAGCAATATTCTTAAAGTTATTGTCTTATTAATCTCCTGGCCTTTAACGCTATAACTGTAACAGCTGCGGGCGGTCGGGATAGCAGTGCAGCTGTCGAACAGGTATACAGTTTAGTCATTGCTATTGTCCTGACCCATTATCCAAATTCAGAAATATTTTATTCAGTAAGGGCAGGTAATAAAAGCCATAAAGATATATTTTATAGTTGTATGTATACTATACACTACAATATTTTAACACGTTCAGCGCATAGTTGTGATTCGCTGGAAGGAATGAAAAATGCAATCTGGGCAACGTTCTACCACAAGCAGTCAACAGACGATAACCCTCAACACCATAAGTGCATGAGCGGTGAGAACTCGTGGTGTCCATATCAAAAAGCTTTGGCCACAACAGGAATGGAAAATTTCAAACATGACTACACCCCACTTCCAGAAGATGTCATACAAGCGATCAAACCGATTTATGAAGATTTGAGTAAAGACGAACTTCTAGAAAGGTGTCTTGGAGGCTTTACTCAAAATGCCAACGAAAGTTTGAACCAGCTGATTTGGAGAATTGCACCGAAAAAATTATCTGGCAGCAGACAAATTGTTGAATTTGCATCTTATGTAGCTGCATGCACTTTCAATGAAGGTGCTGGTGCTTTCCTAACTTTTCTGTCTGACATGAACGTCAGCGTCGGCCCAAGCGCTCATGATTATGCGACATTCGCAGACAGCAATCGCATTGCCAGGGCTGAGATTCAAGCTGAGCAGCAGAGCAAAGAAGCCAGAATAAAACAAAGACTTGAGAGAAAAGAGGCTGAAGACATCGACAATGCCGCAGGAAGTCTGTTGTATGGAGCTGGAATCAATGATTCTGCGTAAGTTGGAAAAAAAAAATTTTTCTTCACTTTTTTAGTTCATAAACTTTAGACGCATTTTTCTCAAAACTACTTTTTCAAAGTCTGTGTTCACTGCCATTTAAAAACTACTTGACCAATTCATTTCAAACTTTGTACACATTTTTGACATATAAAATACTGCCCCCCCAACGTTTACTTAATTTTTTTTTTTTTTACATTAAGGGTGTTTCCCACCCACAAAATTGCGGAATTTTTCGTAGAAAATAACAGTTCACACTTTTGATGGCCGCCAAAAATTTTTAAATGAAAAAAAAAAATTATCAGAGAACGTTGGGGGGAAGATTTGATTATAATTTAACTAATTTTCATGATTTTTTATTTTCAGATAATTTCCGGCCGAGTTATGGTGAACACCGCAAATTGTTTTTTTCCCAAGACGTTCTGGGGGAAGATCTGTTACCGGCTTATGATTCAATAATTCTGCATGAAAAAATTACACAACATTGTCAAAAGTATGCTCAATAATGTACAAAAGGTTCGAATAAAATTGATCAATCCATATTTGAGAAAAAAAATCGCAAAAAAGTGTTTTTTTTTTTTTTACGCTGAAACTCTTACCCCGCCCTTAATAAAGGGAAAAAATTGAATTAAATATTTTATACCAAAGATTAATGCTAAATTTCTGACTTGAATCTTTTTTTACCAATTGATTTTCTCAAAGGCTAAATGACATGGATTTGAATCCTTTATATCAATCGATAGAGAATTTTTTTCTGAGTCTGACTATGTACTTAACTCAAAATCGACATTTTTGGACTAAAATCCTTTATACCTATCAGTACAGATATATGGTAGAGAAAGTATTGTTTTTGGGTCAAATTTTTGAAATTGAATTTTTGTTATATTTACATGTTTTGAGGTCCTCTGAATCCCAAAACCATGTTTTTAGCTGTTGGTCTATGTGAGTGTGTGCTTGTGTGTCTGCCTTTTATCAGCATATCTTAAGAACAAATAACAGCAGAAAGTCTAAACTTGGTATCGTAAATCTGTATGATTTAGGGATGCTACACTAAACTTTTCATTGAGATCAAGCGAATGGTTCGTGTACAGGGACACTCAAGAGAATTCGAATACATTACATCTATGGGGGAAATTGCTGGTAAGTAGAGTTTAAACATCTATAGACTGCACTAAACCATATGAAATGAATATATATATTTTATATACACAAAAACATGTTTCATGTAGAATATGGCATGGAAATCAAATCATTCACTATTTGTTTACAGGGCTACACAAGAGAACTAGATTATAGTGTGACAATACTTGAAAATTAATGAAAGTGTGTATTAGATTGTGCCATGTGTTATTAATATACAATTATATTTATGTGCATAATGTAGTGTGTACATAGTCTTCAGAAGATATACAGGGCTACAAATATTTAAGCCATAACATTCTTTTTTTTTTTTTTTTTTTCTGTTAGTGGAAGTGCTTTACTGTAATATTTTACCATGTCCAGGAAAGCTGCACAGTAATTGAAATTAATATTCCTCATAGCTATATGACAAATACTGTATTTTTTTAAGCTAATCATACATTGCTTGGTTTTTTGTATATTTACATGTTTTGAGGCTTCCTAAATACCAAAGTCAAGTTTTTAACGTTTGATCTTTGTCAGTGTCTGTTAGAGTAAATTAAAAGAAAATAATTTCAGGTGATCCAAATGCTGTATTTTCAAGTTAATACGTTTGTTACTAGAAAAGTAAGATAAGTTTCAAGTAATGTTTCATGTGAAAGTTGTCTGAATAATTTTAAATGAACTTTTGAATTTAATAACAGATTTGAATTTCATATAAATGTAGGTACAATAATGAAACAGGGGGTTGAGGGGGTGGTAGCCTTCCTCACATAGAATTATTTGTCAAATAAAGCTGTTCTGAGGCCTAATTTGAATTGTTTTAACATAGGTTTACAAAACAGTACTCATTATCTTACTCCTTAATCTCCAATCTGTATTTATAGTATTACATTTCAGGGTAAGAGAAAGTCGTGTGAGTGACACACCATATTATTATAATGAAATTTCTGACCATTGTATTTTGTGGCACATTATTTCTTGTGTGCAGCTTACTTACTTTCAAAATAAAGGGGTCAAAGAAATCAAATAAGAAAATATAGGAACATAATTTCAATAGAAGATCAAGCGATTCAGTAAAAACAAACTATCTCTAACATTATTTTGTAATTTCAGAATGATTAAATGACTTTGTAAATAAAACACTCTAATTTAATCTCATCTAATTTAACAGATAAAATAAATGAACAGATCTATTACTGTTTACTTTTCACGTTATTTAGAAAAGAACATATTTCCAAATTTATCATCTCTTGCTTGTCTAGCTTTTATATCAGTTTATATTATCTAACATCAGTCCGCATAATATTTTTTAAATAATGACATGTGTTTTTTTACATCATAATATTTAAAAAGTCAAAAAAAAAAAAAAAAAATCACAACCCTTCAATTTAACTACATGTAACTGGTTGAATACGTTTTGAGGCTGCTATCAGTAAATTAATGAATTGTGCTTCCCCCCCTCCCCCCCCCCAAAAAAAAAGTAAAAGAATAAGTGAAAAATATTAAAATAGTTATGGAATTATCTATTCTTTTGATTGTACAAAAAATTTTCTTTTTTCAAGTGATATTTACTAAGCCCTAAGTGACAATATGTTTATATTAGAATATATTAGTTTTATTTAAAAAAAATCAATACCTTAAAAATTTATCCTTTAAAAGCAACGTATATATTTCGGCATGCCATTGAATCCCTCTTCATTTCCAGTATCTGTTGCCATTCTTCAGGGATTAAACTGTGTGGGGATTAAAACAGAAGAAGGAGTGGTTAGTATTTCTATGGCTTCGCGCTTTAATGCAAACTTATGATTGTTATAGTGGGCTATTTTTTGAGTGTTAATGGTGTTAAGATTAATGGGATTATTGTTATGGGTGGTAGAGAGTGCGGTAGACAATTTACTAAGTTTAAGATTGGAAATATGTTTTTTTTTCGCGTTCTTTTATTGATCTCTTGGTCATACCTAAGACTCCTATAATACGAGCTGGCTCACAGCTGATCATTGTGGCCCAGCGGAAATATAGCTCGGCGACGTTTAGTTGCATACGTATTACTCGGCGTCTTTATCGCCTTAAATGGCGAGTTTGCCTAAACAGAAGAGCAAATTATTGTTTGTACATTGATAAGTTTGGCGGTAATATTTGGCGAAATTTCCTCATAACCCTTGTAAAAAGTAGCCATCGCTGTTGCTGTTAAATTAGTTAATTTTAAATATTTATACACTTTGAAAAGTAGTGTAGGTTGTAAAATACAACATTTAGATAATCAAACAGCAATAAAAACAAATAATTGACACAAAAAATGCCAGGAAACATACCATAATTACACTTCATATTTGTGATTGAAAGCTAAGCGTCCAATTTTCTTTTGGATAATTAATAACTAATTTCTTTCGCCTTTCTTCAGCTGTTGAGAATCTAAACGTTCTAAAAGCAGTTCTGATATGATTTGAGCAATTTTCGGCTGCACAACCCCCGTTTTATGTGATTTGATAACACTTGAAATTCGGACCGCGTGGGCAACAATCGCTGAGTGGGAAACAAAATGCCTGATGAGCCAGCCTGTATTGAAGGAGTACTAGTCATACCTATGTAGCAAGCTTGTGTTTTGTCCTCGAAATTAAAGTCCATTTTGTAGATGCCTGAAGTATCTTTAAACGGAATAGGGTTTTTTTCATTCCTGAGATGTTTGAAAACGTTTTTATTTGGTTTGATTGGGATATTTATATTGAGTTTGGCTGCTTCGTATTTGATTTTGTTGGCGGCCCTGTTACAGAAAGGAATAGCAGTAGTGAATTTAATTTTAGTTTTTTGAGCATCAGGAATTTTATTAAGAGTTTTTAGACGTTTTTTATATAATTTTTGTACTAAATTTTTACTGTAGTTCGCCTTGCTAGCAATATCTTTTATGTGATTGATTTCGGTTTTTAGAAGAGTTTGGTTGGAACAAATTAGGATGGTGCGGTCAATGTAAGAACGGATAGCGGCTAATTTGTACACGATGGGAGTATGGCATTTACTATTAATAATTTCATTATTGGTAGTGGGTTTTCTATAAATTGTAGATTCAAAATGTTATCCGGTTTTTAGTTACTAAAACATCTAAAAATGGTAAAGAGTTATTATTTTCGGTTTCATTAGTAAATTTTAAATTGCAATCGAGTTTATTTAGATCTTCAAGGAGCGAGGTAGGATTAATGTGAGCGGGGATGATCGTGAAGATGTCATCGACGTAACGTGTCCATAATTTACATTGATTGTTAATATTTAAGGCTTGATTTTCAAGTGTTCGCATTTTTAATTCGGCGATGAGCCCGATATCGGAGATCCCATGGAGACACCGTGGGTTTGCTTATAAATGGTTTGATTAAATGTGAAGTAACATTCGTTAAGAAGTAGGTTATTTGTACGGATAAGTGTTACGCTAATTTTGTTGTCGCCATAGGTTTTAATAAGTTTGGAGTTAATGATTTGGGTTATTTCAGGAATATTTATTGAGGGGTAAAGATCTTTAAAATCGTAGCTGTTGAGTTTGTCTTTAAAATTATAGTTGGTATTGCGCAAAGATTGAATGAACATCGCGGTGGAATTTATAGAGTAAATTGAAGGAGGAAGAATTGAACGGTAAATATCTTTCGTATATAATTCTAAGCAATATATGTTGGGCCTTCTGATTTATTTACAATAGGTCTAAGAGATGGGGGATTTTTATGGTCTTTGTACTTAACAAACATTCGAGGGATAATAGGGGTAACCCCTATTATCCCTCGAATGTTTGGTTTGATTGTTTTTACGGTATTGAATTTTTTAAAATATAACTTTAATCCTTTTTTGTATTATACCATATTAGTTTTATTTTAAATTACCTTTTTATTTTATTCATTCGAAGACATGGGTGAAAATTCCTTTATTTTTTGCCATATTTTATATATTATCTTTAAAAAAAAAAAAAAAAAAAAGTATGCCTTCCATAACACAGTTAAGGGTTTTTTTTATCGATAAATTGTTATAGCTATGAATTTGAAGTTTCAAATTCATTGGATCATACTGGAATTGTTTGTGAAGTTAAGTCAATTCTTATTATGAAAGTAAGTACTATATTGAATGCCTACACATATAGTTTTTGGGGGAATATTTATATTATTTTAATTTAAGAAAAGTGATTGATAATGTAGGTGGATATTATGCCTTTATACATACACGTATTAAACCACAAACAACAGATTTAAATTATAAAAAAAAAGAAAAAAAAAAAAAAATCAATAAGCCTGTTTTTTGAACATCATAAACAAATAATTTAAATACCACAAAAACTTTGAGAAATTTTGATAATTTTTAAAAAATAAAACAATCTGATTGTTTTAAAAGCTTTTGTATTTTTTAAATTAAACATTGGAAATAAAATTAATTTATGATTAAAGTTTTCATTACCTTGTTATTTTCTTACAACGTGTGCAATATTATTAACATAAGACAAATTATGCAACATATGATTTCCAATCGTATTAGCAGAGTGAATGTCGAGAAGAAAAAGCAATTATTTTCGCTATGAATGCTATTTTGGAAAGTTACAAGAATTTAAATAGGATGCCTAGCAGGGAAAGCGAAAGCCAAAAACAAGTAAGAAAAACTTAAACTGAAGTAGCAAAATATAGGTAATATAGGAATATTTTTCTGAAATATAGGAAAAATATAAAGAATTATAAAATATAGGAACACTTTGAGCCCTGCAAAATGTGTTTTATGCACAATTTTTTTAATTTAAAGAAATATAACTGATGCTTAAACTGACAAACCATCAAGTCAAAATAATATCATGAACTTAATTAAAAAAAAAAAAAAAAAAAAAAAAAAAAAAAATGAGAAATTTCAAATTTTTGAACTTTTAAAATTAATATAATTCATTTATGAATAGAAATACATGTATGTCGTTAGAATGTACGTCGTAATAGAAATATATGGGTTCATCATTTTAATCATAACTTCTTACTGTGCATGTCTACAAAATTTCATGTAAGTTTAGGATAATTAGTTAGTTAACCCACTAGTTTTAAGATATATCATATTTGCGAAGTATAATATGTCAAAAATACAATGGCCAGAAATTTCATCACAAAAATTAATAATTTGATTGATAATTAGATATAACAGTTTAAAATCTAGCAATTTTTATTGATTTTTAATGCGTTTAGGTCCTGTGCCTCCTTAAAACAATAAGATTCTCATTAATTCTTCTGTATTTTGTTTTCATCTTGGGAATTGTAGCTGATCAAGAAAGCAATATTCTCATGATTCCTCTGTTTTTTAACTGTAAAGTTTTTATTAATTCAATGAAACTGCATCTATTTTGATGTGGGGGATGAGCTTGTTTGTCAATCAGTTTTTCTGTTCATTACAGGATTAATCCCTAAATATCTGAAAGGGAAGCTTGAACGGGGAAAATGGCGGTGGAGGGGGGGGGGGGGATTTCATGTCGATAAAATGGCGGGGACACCTTTCAGTCAGGATCTCATACATTTATTTCAACTGTATTCATATTAATTATAAATTCTGCATAGTTTATACTTTTTTTCTTCTATTCACTATTATTTTATACTGTGTAACTTTTTGCATAATTTTTTTATCTCCTTTCCAACATGTGAATTCAAATACCAAAACGCAAAGTTAAATATTTTTACATTCTCTTAAGATTTCAATACAATAAATTATAGTTTAGAAAATAAATTCATTAAAAAAAATATATGTTAAAATAAATTTGTTTGTTAAACAAAAATCTGCAACTAATGTGGAAAACTACACTTAATAAAAAAATAATTTCTCTCTTGTCGATAAAACATTTTAACAGTATATTTTGTATAAAACTATTTTTATAGTATCTCAGAGAAAGATTCAAGATAGATGTTCCTCACCGTTTCAGTATACATAATTTTCGAAGTCCAACCTTTTGTGACCACTGTGGATCTCTTCTTTATGGATTGCGTAAACAGGGCTTGAAATGTGAACGTAAGTGTATTTTGCATACATTGAACTGTTAGTGCTGTTTTTCACAAACATATATTGTAGGGAAGATCAGGACACATTGGTACATATTTCAGAAAATTGCCTTTTTTATGATGAGCATCCAGATTTTTCAAAAATTTAAACCATATAATTGAAGAGTGTTTTCGATTATTTCAATGTGATGAATTATTTTGAAAAAATTTGCTGTACTAATATCAGTAACGTGTAGGTTAGTAAATAATTTTTATACCAGTGTACCCCATGATGGGATACATTGGTACTAGGAGGGGATACTTTGGTATGCTTACAAGAAATATACCTAGTCAACGTACTTTTATTAATAACAGTAATTTGGATAAAAAAAATGGAGAAATTCTTAAAAATACATGAATATTAATTTGAAACTGCATCAATATATAAAAAACAAAAGAAAAAAAAATGGAAAAAATAGTAGAATTTATATGCAATTAATGGACGTTATAGCTACTAAACTCAACAGGAAAAGATAATGTTGCAGCTCTAGCAATGCCTTCGCAAAATGTAGACTGTGGTAAGATAAAACATACATCTGAAATATCAATAATGCTACTATCACAATATCGCTTCAAAACATGGAATTTTAATTAAATATAAGGATTTTAAAAAACAACCTTTTGTTAACTCCACAACATGGCCAGAGTACTTTCGCCAGGGTTTGATGGCTTTTTCAACGGCAATTCTTGGTGCTGGAGGGTTTGAAGATCGCAGTGCTTCCAGCAAAATTAAAAATATGGCAGCCAAAAATAACATTAATATCCCTATTAAACCAAGCCCCAATATTTACCAAATGATCAGGAATGATAAAGATCCAGTAAACCATCTAGAGACCGCAGGTATTTATAAGATTTCGTTTACAGATGATAAAAGTAATTACAGATGTTATATTGGAAAAACAAAAAGAAAAATTAAAACGCGAATCAAAGAATATAGCCATGATATTACCATGGATAAAACAACCACTGCTTTAATGAAAGTAAATAGGGAGGAAAATATCAACATTTATTTCGAAAATGTCACGAAACTCACAAATTATAAAAATTATTAGTATGCGGCGTATTGGGAAGAAGTAGAGATAATTAATTTTCAAATTCTTGTAATGACTACGATGCGGCCAGGCTCGATAAACAATGGCGCAACAGGCTTTTAAGCAGAGGAGCCAAAAGAGAATAGCACAGTCTTCAAACCCTCCAGCACCAAGAGTTGCCATCGAAAAAGCCGGGGAACCCCGGCAAAAGTACTCCGGCCATGTTATGGAGTTAACAAAAGTTGTTCTTTAAAATCCTTATATGCTACTATCAATCTGTTAAGGGCATCAGATATAGCTTTTTGCAATAGTCTCTTCATTAATTTCTGCATGACTAGTTATTTCTTCTAATTCTTCATGGTAATTGCATAGAAAAAAAAAAGTAAATGTTACATTTGTTTTACATTCACTGAATTGATTTATACACTGTGCTTAGTGAATACATACTGCATCACTGAAGAAATTATAGTAAACTGGCTTTAACAAAAAGAAATACTTTGAACAAGAATATTAATGCCAATTTACAGTCTATTATGAGGCACATTGGTACATGTATAGGCATAGCATCCGGGAGGGGGGGGGGGGCACATGCCCCTCCAATCTTTCTGAGCATGAAAAAGCTTTTGACCATGATATATGATAATGCCAATTAAGAATTTTTATATTGCACCTGGCAAGAAAAGTGGCACAAGACAAAAAATGGCAATTTTGAGTTTATGTATTTGAAAAATACATATGAAGTACCCCAACGTTCACATAAAGCATCATCTCACTACTTTATCTCACAATTTATTCATGTGAGAGGCAGTTTTGTCTGTTTTATTGTAGGTTAATCAATGCTTTATTGTTACCTTTCAGGTGATTTTTCTCAAAAACTGCATTTTTGAGCTATGTCACTTTTCTTGCCAGGGTTATTTAATTTACTTTTCTTGAGATATGTGGATTCAGTATCAAATTCAACATTAAAGTTATCAAACTAAATACGCACTTTTGGTTTCAGTTTTCATTTCTTCATTATTTATGGGCTCATTCAATAAAAGAGGTACTATACTTGCTTTCTGCAAAGTAAAATGTTTGGGTTTGAATTTGCTAGTTCGAATCCATGCAGCACAAAAAAGGAAATTTTGTAACATGTTCAAAATTTATTTTGCTCAGCAACATATCAAGAATGATTTCCTTTCATTAAAAAGGTTTAAATATATATATTTATTTATTTATTTAACATTTAGTGATATAACTAAAATAAATCCCTTAAATGCTGAGTGTTGACTTTCGGAAACATACTCACTTTTGTCTTCTAAAGTATTAGAATAATATTAAAGGTCTAATACTTCATATTTACCAATTTACAACAAATTTCTTTTTAGCTGTAAATCACAGTTAAAATAAATGTGATTTTTTTTTTTTTAAGGGAAGAAGTAGCATCAATGTCTAAACTATCTTTTCGTACTAAATCGTTGATGCTCTGTAGTTTTATAATTCACTTTTTCCCCCTTTTTTGAACCGTTTCCGAGATAATCCCCACATTTTCAATCGAATTTACAGTTTTTTGGACCCTATTTATTACTATTTTTAATTTTTGTTACAACTGGATTAAAATTTTAAATTCATTAAAAATATAATAATAATAATAATAATAAAAATGATTTTTAAGTTTTTATACTCTAGTCTAATAAACCACACAGTTTATTATTTTAAAATCTTGAAAGTGAAGCTGGAGTTGAATACTTGTAAACTATAACATTTAAAAATGTCAAAACAAATTATGCTTAAAAAGGGGGGGGGGGGGATCGCATTTTAATTAATTAAAAGTAATATATCAAACATATTTTTATCACTTATCTAAAACACTCCTATTAAATCAGCGTTCTAAAAAAAAAAAAAATGCATTGAAATAGGTCTATTCATTTGGAAGCTACTGTGGCACAGACAGACAAACACAGGCTGCAAACTTAAAACATCTGATTTTTGGGGGGGCGGAGGAGGGGTCAGGGATGTTAAAAAATGGGTATTTTTAAAGAAACCTTCTTTCACGCCCAAACTTTTATGATCACCATTACCAATAACAACTATTTCTCTGTTTTCGCCAAAAATATTTTTTACACACAACTTTGGACCTGAAAATTTTTGCACCCCCCCCTAGATCGGATGCTGGCTATGCCCATGATAATATTAATAATATACATAGAACAACCCAAATATTAAAAAAAAAAAAAAAAAAAGATACATTTCCCTATTAAATAACTTATTCTTTTTGCGTTTGAATTCTGAATATATTTCACATGTCGTACAATGAACCGGGCCCCACCTGGGAAAGTTGGCATGAGCCGCCACTGCTCATGGAACTACACCTGTAAGTTCCTTTATCAATTTTTGTTTGTTCAGCTATGAAGAGCTTCTGTAAATATTTTTTTTATTTAAAATTTCTCATTTTTTTTAAGGTTGTATTTAATTTAAGTTCAAATTTTTAAGCATACTTGGGCAAGGAGAAGTGTTAGAAATAAACCTAATGCTTTTTTATTATGTTCATTATTACCTGCCAAAGCAATGCTACAATTATAGCCTCAATGTTCTTTAATATTCATGTTTAGTTTTGTATTTGTTAAATGGCAACAGTAAGATAATAAACATGTAAAAATCTCCGTGAGCGTGCTTTTATGAGTTGCTTATAATATTTCTTTTAATTATCAAAATATGTCTGCCTTTTAATAACATTTTTCATCAACTGGTTCCTGTGAGTGGGTTTTACACATCATTTTCATACACAAATGCTAACGCAGGATATTAAATACATGCTCACTTGAGATGTTCACTTTTTTCATCCTCTCCCGTACCTTCATTTGCTGGTTTTCTAATACAATGATGACATCGTATTAGATTTCGATGACTGTTTTTCTATGTAGTCATTACCTCTAATGAAAGACTAAAATGCTCTTTGATTATTATCCTCAAACAGACACAAAGATATTCTTTCAATCATGTGTAAATTATACTTGTAATGGGACGGAATCCCAAGAATATTCCTCAAGATTTTCTTTAGTTTTGTTAAGTGTTTTCCTACACAGTATATTGTTTTATTAACTCTCGATATTTTTCTGTTTCTCTCATGTAAACAATCACCTTAGTTATCTACTTTTTACCTTAATGGAAATGAAATTATTTGAAATATCTTCTGTATATTTTATGAGTGTTGTCTCAAATAATAAAAAAAAATAATAATAAATTAAACATGTTACAGAAAAATGTGACTAAAGTATAATTTTCTTTCAGTCAGACTTATCAAGCTGCTTTCTTAGGCCATACTGTATTCATGCTAAAAAAATTAAATTCAGTTGATGGAAGGCCCAGTTAGGAATGGAAATGCCCCACACTTTAGTTCATTTTTCTGTGTGATTTTACATTTACCTTATCTAAGTTAGTACGTAATTTTATATGTATCAGTTTTATATATTAATCATTATCCAACTTCATTTTGTTTCCAGTGCAATAATCTCTATAATGCAAAACATTGTCCTATATTCTAGCATGTTATGAAAGTCTTCAGTTTTGAATAACTTACAAAGTTTTTATAGTAGTGTTAATATTGGAAAATCTTCCTATCAATATCTTAAATGATATTTTAAATGTAGTCCAACTACTTTACAATGCAGTATAATCATCATATTATAAATTTATGCCAAAATATCTTTTTTCTGTCATGTTAAAAAACCTTAAATTTTGAATATGAAATTTTCAAAGAAGGATGTTAAAGTTTACTAGGGATCTCCAGTATCATGAATGCTATTACAAATCTGGTCCAATGTTTTTGTGATGAATCATGTTTGGGATGATGTCTACACAGATTGACATACAAACTAACGGAATAACATACAGACGGATTTTACATCGATTTTTGATTTTCGGATTTCGCGCACAATAAATATGCACATTTAAAAATTGAGAATATAAGTTCTCCATACTTTTAAATCATGGCCGAGAAATTAAAGATGCACATTTAAAAATTGAGAATATAAGTTCTCCATACTTTTAAATCATGGCCGAGAAATTAAAGATGCACATTTAAAAATTGAGAATATAAGTTCTCCATACTTTTAAATCATGGCCGAGAAATAAAAAAATTATCTAATGCTTTCATAAATTATGTGTCATTGTGTGCATTAATGGTGGCTGGAGCCTGTAAAATCAGTCATGGCTGCAGTGCCTTCCATGTTCCTATCCAAATTATACCTCTGGGGGTCACTGAAGCTGGGAACTATCCCCTCAGTAGAGGGTCAGAATTATGACGGCATGTCTCCGGACCACCTTGAGGTGTGTATGCCAAACTGTCACCAATCGCTCATAGCGTAGCACCAGTACGTCATAAAACCTACTCACTCTGTTAAATTATGTGTGCCCCCCCCCAAATTTTCGTTCACACTACGCCTATGGGTACATGTACCAATGTGTGCCAATAGGGCTGTACTAAACTACCCCAGTAGCAGGTTTTTTAAAAAAAGTATCATGACTGACATTTGTTGTTTACATTGTAGTTCAAGACAGTGTGAAAATAAATGTCACTAACATATAATATGATATTGCATGCAAAGTGATAGATTAAATGGAATTCTGATTATGATGTTACTAGTAGACTTCCAAAAGATTACAAAATTACAATAAAACAGTTAAAGTGACCTTTTCCAAGGTACTGCAAATTCATTTCCAATGAACTTTCACCTGAAGAAACCCTTGTCTTCCTTTCAAAGGTATTTCTCTCTTCTTTTTTTCCCCTTCAACAATGCAAAACTTTTAGACTCATTAAAAAAATACTTTACATTGCATTATGTATCTATAAAAACTTTAGATTTTCCAATTCAGATGAAAGAATTGAGTTGCGATTTCTATCTTTATATAAATACAGAATATATTGTGGCATAGCTAATTCTTCTTCTCCCCCCCCCCCCCTTCCGATGCAATTTAGTCTGAGATAATGGCTTAATGTTTTAATTTTCATAAAATTTTCAAAAAAAAAAAAAAAAATCGTTAGACTTGGAAAATAAAATATTACTCAATTTCAATAAATATCAATATGAATAAAAAATATAGGTAAATTTCACATTGTTACATATTTACTAATAAAATTAATATCATGAATTTATTAGAAAATACAGAGTTTGGTACTAAGATCAGTCCTGTCTGTAAGCACTACCTGTTTTGAAGGGACTTGACCTTTCTTCTTCAGGTGCAAAATATGTGCTATTGTCTCAGTCTTGCTTTTGCCTTCCAGGCAGTAGCATGTATTTTGCACCTGAAGAATAAATGCCCCATTCTTTCGAAACTGGTAGTGCTTTCATTCATTTTTATCGTGTGTGAAGAAGTTTTTAAGTTTAAAGCATTTAGTAAGCAAGCAACTAAAAAAAATAAACAAAAATGAATACACTTTAAGAATTACATATTAGATTTTCTGTAAGTTCAAAAATTGTTAAATTTAGAAAAATTCTTTTGCTCCATATATTCAGCATTTACGTTTCAGACATTATGACTTAAATGCCATGATTATGACATTGTGTTAAGCAACTTATGTCTTTAAATAAAAGAGTTTATCCAAAATTGACTATTTATACTTAGGTACTTTTAAATTTGCTATCCTGAATTATTAAATGAAAGCTTCAAAAGAGTTTAATGTTATTTTATTGTTTTTACTGAATTCCCTTAAAAATTACTATTAACAATGCTATTTGTGATAGCTTTTCAAAATTAATAAATATATATCAATGCTTTCAACAATGAGCAGAGAAAGACTAACCTTGCCGATTGAAAGAGATTTACATAATTTGACAGTATAATTTATGTAATGATTCAGCTGTATATTCAAACTGTATGGAAATAGTTTTCTTGTTTTGTAATTTTTTTTCTTTTTTTAATTTGGAAATCTTTTTAATAATTGATAACAGTTTTCTAACTGTATGATAACTATTTATCATACTCATAATTGCCAAGTCTTTGATACAGGCGGAATACTCCATACCACAAATTTTCTATAATAAATTTCACTTTATTTAATCATGGAAAATTAATATGAAACATTTCTATCAAAAAATGCTGGTGTGAAACCTGAATTAAAAGTTCATAGGGTTGCAAGTATTATCGTATTGTTGGCAATGCTGGATAACAAAAATAAATTCTTTTATAATTTCAAAAAAGGATAATATTAACAGCTCTAAAGAAAGTAATTTTATTTTATAAATAAAATGCAAATTTAGATTGAATTCTTTATTAATATAATTAGTTGTTTGGGTTAAACGACAGGCTAAAGCTAAACATGCAACCCCATAACCATGGAAGTAAAGCCACCGATAGCTGAGAGGTTAATTAACACAATAGTTATCTTCATCAACAATATTATGATGCAAGACCACAAATATCACTATATATAAGCTCTGGTGACTTAATAATCTCATATTCCTTTTGGGAAAAAAATATAAAAATCTGATGGTTTCCATATTAACATTCTTAGCTGAAGTATGATATTATTCTTTACTTGATTTTTTTAAATTGTGACAATCGAATTTAAACTTAACAAAGAATTTATTTAAATTTAATGTTCCTATAATCATATTTGAAACATCTACACTTAAAAATTGTATAGTGTGTGTGTATATATATACGTTTTCATTCACTTTATAACATTTGAGAAACTCTTTAAGGTTGAATAAATTTCCTGGGTACAAATTTACTTTAGATAAAAATATAATTATATACTTTCTTTTTCTTTTTTTTTCCTCTAATAAATTTAAATTATGTAATTTAATTGCTAGATTTTTATTTCATCATTCTATTTGTTTTAAAATTAATAAATTTTACCCAATCTTTCAAAATTTTGTATTAATCAAACATTTTGTACTTGCATGTGTTGTGAAAATTGTTAACTTTTCCATTCAACTTTTCAAAAAACATTTTATAATTTCCCTCCTCATTAACCCTCTGACTGCTCAATTTGTGGACCGAAATCACTTAAAAAAAAAAAAAAAAAAAAAAAAAATCTTTTTTCTTTTGTTTCTTTGCATATTTTAAATCTATATATATTGGAAAATTAAAATGTGCATTTTTTCTTTCTAGAAAAGATTTTTTATATAGATTTTCATCATGAGAAACTAAGCTGCCAGAAAAACCAATTTCAGATGTTATCACAAAAAAAGAAAAAAATAATTGAATTACCATTAATTTCTGTTTATTACAATGTTAGGAATATTCTTCATATCAATTTTGCACCACTGCCTAACGCTTTGCACGTTTATTGAATCATGATCAAATTCATCACTGTGTGAGAAGCAGTCTGAAAAATCTGTATCACTATTAAAACTAAAATCACTTTCAGAATCTGATAAATCATCAGGAATATATGCTCTGTCAATCAGTGAACCTTTTCTAGCAGCCATTTCTGAATCGATAAAGGCAGCAAACATAGTGAAGTTAGAGCGGTAAATACCAAATACCTTCAAATGCTGCAATTTAGTTGACGATTAATGGCATATGTTGGTCAAAACCTAAATTAAAAGTCTAATACTGTATATAATTTATTTCACTGGTTAAACAGTGAAAAGGTGGGATGCACTCCTCAATAAAGGAAGAGAAATACATGCCAGCAAAAATCACGGGATGAGCAAATTTTTCTACATTTGAGTTGCCCATGGAAATCGCGGGATGAGCAGCCAGAGGGTTAATATATTTTTTGGAAAGAAATTTAAATATTTTAGCATACATACTAAATCAAAAACTTTTTTAAATATATGAAATGTAGAAAATTATATTTGAATTCCGAATATATATGAGGAAAATCATCCTAACAATTACATTCAAATTCTTTAAATGCTAATAAGAAGTGTGAAATCATGTTTTGATATTGTTAATGAGTATGAAACCTGCTTCATGTTATGTAAATGTGAAAACATAAGGAAAATTACCAAAATATGAACAGGTGTAAAAAGGCAAAATTAATGAGCTAATTGGGAAGGAGGGGTATCGAGATTGGACGAAAACAAATGAATGTAAGCATACAGAATCAGCAAGGTCATGAGAAGCATTGTATGAATAGTGCATAGAAATTGTGGTTTTCTGTATAGTTAAGTGCAAATTGTTAATGATTTTTGGCTTTCAGTGCCTAAATCACAATAAGAAAATCTGTTAAAAATAAAATAATGTTAAAGAAGAAAAAAGGAACAATGCTTACATTCCAACTAAATGCATTAGAAAGGTAAATACAGTTAAAAAAAAAAAAAAACTAATACAGCTTACAGTTAAGTTTTTAATCTAGTTAATGGAACAGGTTAAAAAAAAAAAACAGGAACTTTTTTTTTATTATGATTAGCATAATTATATTCCCAGATGTTGCTTTCAACCTGCTTCGAAATAATTTATTTCACCTGAAATCTATTTTATAGAAAATAAAGATCTTTAACATACCCTATCAAACATTCCTTAACATTTGCGTACGTCCTAATTGAAACAAAATTATTTATACATTTCTTTATTTTATACGTATAAATTTTGAATCAATTTAATCCTTATATTTCTTTACTCCAACTAAAAAACATAAATTATCAGAATTGCAAAAATTAAATGTATTGATAAATTTTACTTTCGGCTACCTATTTAAACAGTTTAATATATTTGCTATGTAATTATTTGTTTTCCCTGCTGAATTATCCTCCCCACCTTATGTACTAATTATATTACTTTTAGTTAATGTGTATGTGCAGTGTTTTTTATAAAACAACTTCTTGTTTTTTGTATGTAAAATTCTGTACACCAAACATTTACTTGCATCAAATACATTTAAAAAGAATTTTCTTTTAACTTTAAATGATAATTTTTTGAATTACAGTTTATAAAACAGCTTTAAGAAATTTCTGTGCCTTTGAGCATGAAATGAGATACTTTTGGCTATATTAAGATATTTTATTGTTCCTCTTATTAAATTCTGTTTTGGGGGAAGTACTTACAAAATATATAACATTGAAGTATGTTGGATATTTTTCTGTCAGTGATATAGATTTGGTAAATTTGTAAGATAGTGATTAATATTATATTAGCTTGAGTTAAAAGTTTTGTCTGTTCTCTAATCATTTATTAAAATTAAAAAAATATAACAATTATAACATATTTTCATTAACATATTTACTATTACTTTCAACAATCATTTTTCAATGTGACTGCAACATTTGAAATTCCACGGTTGTAAAAAGACGCTGATTTTTGAGTGAAGAAGTCTGTGATGCCTTGTTGAAGGTCGTATTCGTTGTTGAAGCACCGTCCATGCATAAAGTGCTCTAGCAACCTGAACAAATGATAATCTGTAGGTACAATGTCAGGGCTATGTGGCAGGTGAGCAAGAAGTTCCCAGCCCAACTCATTCAGCTTCTCACTCATCTGGTTTGAAATGTGTGGTCTTGTTGGAAGAAAACTCGAACTGGATTAAAGCCTTTTTCGACGGGTTTCTGTTGAACAGTCCAATTGATTGCAATAGACATCTAAGTTCATTGTTTGTAATTGAGGAAGACGATCCCAATGCACAACTCCTGTCGACATCCAAAAAGCACAGGAAAGTGCCTTTTTTGCAATCATCGCAAGTTGAGCTGTCCGAACTCCAAAGCTGATGTGAGCTGAGCCATTGACATCCAGCTTTTTTGTTGTCGTATAGTACCCACTTCTCTTCTCATCACAGGTAAGAATTCAACAGCATCTACCTCGGCTAAACTTTCACAGCAACGATTGGCAGACTGATTTTCGCTGATTCTTTTGCATTTTGTTAAGCTCATGCGGTACCATTTGACCCTGCCTAATCATCTTGCCAATTTTTTGAAGGTGCCAATTGACAGTTGACTGAAAAGTGCCAAAATCTTCCACTTATTTTCGAGTGGTTTTAGTCAGATCAGCTTCAATCACACAGAGTAAAGCTCTTCCATCTATTATCGATGGTTACCCAGAGTGTTTCTGATAACAACCTTTGTTAAAAGGCTAAACTTTTAGAAATCTTACTAAGCAGAAACACCATCAGTGAAAAACGTTTAAGTTTTTGAGTTTAGATAAAATTTATTTGACTAGTAACTAAATGTGTTGACTCAATTGAAAACAACAATTTTTCAAACTTAATAAATAAAATTTATTCAAACAGTAATCTATAGCAATAATTAACAACAATTAGATTCAACAATATAGAAAAATAATTTATCATATTTACCTTACCACAATTTCAGTTGGTAACAGAAAACTTTATGACAAAGTTGATGACAAATCTTTCTTGAAAAACATTCAATTGTAAAGTTCTTGAAACAAAAATAAAATCAAATTAAATTTACATTTTATTATGATGAAAAATCACTTGAAGAAAAAAAAACTTAATATTTCTAGGTCGCCAAATGACCATAAAAAATGAAAAAACTTAATTAAGAAATTTTTAAAGATAGAAAACTGCTTTTAAATATTTAATTAATATCTAAATAGAAACTTGTTTAAGAAATTTGATATTTTTAGGTCACCAAATGACCACTGAAAATGAAAAAACTTGATTAAGAAATTTATAAAGGTAGAAAACTGCATTTAAATATTTAATTAATATCTAATGAAAATCAGGGTCGCCATCATGACTACTGAAGTATAACGATGAAACTTAGAAAAACGATAAATCGACAAGCCCTATCTCATGGTTGCCCTGTTGACCAGTGAGGGAAAAATGACATGACAAATTTACATCTCATGGTTGCGAGGTTGACCAGTGAGTTTAAACGAAGATTCAATCTGAAGATAAAGTCTCATCCTTAAAGAAAGTTCTGTAAACTTAATTTTAATCAATTTTAAAATTCTATTTCACAACTAACTTTAATTGTATCAATATACTGAATAAACACTTAAATATATTCCAAAAACCTCCTCATAAAAGAAAACATATTAAAAATAATGTGAGACCAGCTCACTATCAAGAACAATCCACATCGCTGAATAACCAGCATTGATATTGCTCAACTGCTAAGTGCAATAGATATTGCATGCTTTTATACTAACCACAGAACATAAAGACCAAAGACCGTCGTGTACACTAATGGTTGCTGGTGCACGTAAAATATGTCATGGCCACAATATCCCCCGTGTTCCCATCAAAATTATACCTCTGGGCGCCACCGAAGCCGGGGAGCTGTCCCCTTCATTTAGGACCAAAACTGTGGTGGCATGTCTCCGGAGCATCCGTAGGGGTGCGTCCCAGACCGTCGCGAATTATCCATAGAGCAGTAATGGTGCGACGTCAATCACAACCTACTTAATTATCTACCTACCTACAACCATGGATCATATTTTAATTTTCCCTTGTAAGAAGATTAATTTTCTGAAAATAGAGAAAAAAAGATATTTATTTTCTTTGCTTTTTACATCCATGGTTTCGGGCCGCGGTACCCTAGTCGGTAAAGCACTGAGCACATAATTGGAAGATTGCCAATTCAATACTTGAGCCGGCCAAAGACCATCGTGTACACTTATGGTGCCTGTCCATACTGTTGCACACATGGCTTGAACTCCCGCTATCTACAATGAAAGAGTTTCTGTTTGAATTTCCTACCACAAAAGTTAGATTTTTCATTTTATTTTCCGTTTCTCATATCATATTTGATCTTTGTTTGTTTTTATATTTATTGCGATTGTAGAAATTACTTTGATAGTTATTTGGATTTTTATATTCGTTATTCTCTTTGTGTTCATATTCATTTCTTTCTCTATTTTTTAAATGCCAACAATCGCTTTTATTATGCAAACTTTTTTTGCAATAATTGCAAAACTTTCGTGGTGGTGTTTTATTTTTAATGTGCATTTTATATGCGCTTTCATTACTTGTTTGATTGTTTTCTGATCTTTTTAGATCTTCGTCTAGTAACTTTCCCCTAATGAATTCCGGTGTTAAGTCTTCCTGACCTCGAGATTCAATTGCAGTAATAAAGTATCAAAACTTGGAGGAAGAGAGCACAGCATAAGAGCTAACGTGCAGGGCCCGACTAAAATAATTTTGTTCCCAGGGCTCTTTAAAAATTTCGTGCCCCCTTAGAAGAGTCAGAGTTCTCCCTCTGCCCTCTCCCCCCCCCCCCCCCCAAAAAAAAAAAAAAACTGATTAGTAATACACCACAATTTTAGCCATAGATATAGTAATACGACATAGATTGATCAGCGAGAGGGAAAAAGTGATACCTTTTTACTTTCTCTTACCCATAAAGTAGAGAAAGTATTGTTTTTTCTCAAATTTTCGAACGCGAGATTTTGTTATATTTACACGTTTTGAGGTCCCCTGAATACGAAAATCATGTTTTTAGCAAATGGTCTGTGTGTCTGTGTGTGTGTGTCTGTCTGTTATCAGCATATCTCAAAAACAAATTATGGCAGAAAGTTCAAACTTGGTATTCTAAATGTGTATCATAGGGATGCTACAGTAAGCTTTTCGTTAAGATCAAGCAAATGGTTCGTGTACAAGGACAATCAAGAGAATTCTAATACATTACGTCTATGGGGGAAATTGCAAGAAAGTAGAGTTTAACGTCTATAGACTGCACTAAACCAAATGAAACAAATATATATTTTTTGTAATAGAGATAGTTAACTGGGAAAAAAATTTTGTGTATGTAGGAGCCTTGCCTCCCCCCCTGGGGGGGAAGTCCCCCCTCGAGGGGAGTAAATTTTCATGATGGGTATCTTTCAAAAGAGCTCGCCAATACCTTTAAAACGAATGGTTGAACCATCGATCTGCGATAATTTAAAACAAAGTTATCGATTTCCTTTTACTTTTAACGAAAAAAAAAAACTTTTTTTTTTTTTTTTTAAATTGAGAATAAAATGGACTTTTTTTGGATATTTGGTGTTATACTACTTCTCTAATATGGAAATCGTCTGCAGTATCATAAGAGATAATTTTTTTAAATAATAATTTTAATAAATTATTTTTTAAAAACAGAATTATTTTTTAATAATAGAATTAAATTCTATGTAAATATAGGTGCATCGCCCCCCTCACACAGAACTAATTATCATATAAAACTCTTCAGAATCCTAATATGAATTGTTTAACGCAGGTTTACATAACAGTACTCTTTATCTTACCTTTTAATCTGCAACCTGTATTTATAGTGTTAAATTTCAGGGTAAGAGAAAGTCGTGTGAGTGACACACCAGATTATTTTTTTTTTCGGGAAAAGTCACTCTAATGGACTTTTCCCGAGTAAATCACACACAGGAATACACACGGATAATTTAGTAAATAAAATTTATGAATAATTTATTTACTAAAGGTGAATGAAAAACTCCAGATACAGTTTCATATTCATTTTTCTTTTTATTCTTTTTTTCAATACTCTCTAATGGCTGATTTTTTAACTTTTTTTCGGCATCAAAAGTTTTTGCTCGATAACATGGGGATGATAGATCTATATATATTGCTATATCTATGTTTTTAGCAGGCGAAAAAGCAGATCGAAAATATATACATACATATTTGATCAAAAATTTAATTTGATTTTGTTTTAGGCCAGGTTCTAAAGACAAATAAAATTACCCCCAGTCGAGTTAACGAGTTTTATTTTAAAATTTCATTAATGTAAGTGAAACACAGTTGAGTTTAAAAAAAAAAAAAAAAAAAAAAGAAAGAAAGAAAGAAAAAGGAAGATTTAGACCATATATTTTAGCCATTAGTAAAATTTTGTGCCCCTCAGAAATTTCATGCCCAGGGCACTAGCCCCAGGTGCCCGTGCGATAGACAGGCCCTGCTGACATGTGCTCATCATTTATCACTTCACCTATAGCGGTCAGTCTATCACGGATCTGATATATGTACGTTAGATGTTGAGATAGGTTTTCACCCTCTGCTAGTTTAGCCGAGTATAACTTTCTCAACAAAAATAATTTACTCAATAGATTTGAACGTTCATGAATTCTTTTTAAAGTGTCCCACGTTTGCCTAGCTTTCGCGAGATTTTTTATGTGTACAATTTGATCGTCTTCTATCGATAAATTAATGATCGCTTTAGCTTTGCAATCCTTTATTGTCCACTCAGTAGTGATAGGATTGGGAGCTTCGTCTGTTATCAATTCAATCAAATTTTCCTTACATAACATCATTTCTATTTTGAACTTCCACAAATCATAATTTGTGGAATTCAATTTTTCGATCATTGAAATATCTTTTGCAAAAGCCATTTTAGCTTTATTATTTAATCACTGCAACTATTTTGATTATGTAATATTTCCTTTCTTATTATACTTAACTACAATTCAATTAAGTTTTTCTTTTCTTTCTTTTTGTTTCTAGGACACATATACTTCTCAAACCGAAACTTTTGGTTTCAATTCTATTTCGAATGGATGCTTTTTAAATCGAAATTTCTTTCAATTCATTTATTATTTTTGTATTTTTAAGATATTTTATTTCATATTATCTTAAAATAGAATATTATACTTATATCATATCTATATAAATGAATTTATGTATATAGAAAGTGTGACATCATTTTCTCAGTCTAATGATCTGTTATGAAATTTCACTCGATAGCACAAATCATTAATTTTAAATACGCTGATGTCACACATGTTTTCATTTAATAATATATATTTTGATAAAATAATTTTACAGGTAATTATAATTAAGAAAATCTTCTTACCTGTATTCATCGATCAAGCATCCGTTCACAATATTCCCTTTTTTAGACAGTTAAATCACTGATTAATCTTCTATAAAGAAAGTTCTATTAGATTCCAAATAATTAAGTGTATAACTAATTGATGACATGACTTTGTGCTTTTTAGATATTTAATGAAAGAATTAAATAAAAGAAACATAAATTTGAATTACGGAGCTAATAAACACTCCGAACATTAATAGATCTACATAATGACTACAGACGGAAAAATTACATGTACACAGAAGCAGGTGCAAACGGTTTCGTAGGCATGCGCAGATGCCTCATTTATTTGTTTTCACAGTGCGAATCGAAAGTAAAATGTTTTTGATAGTTTGGGAAATATATATATTGGGCAGATAATTGTTATATTGTACAACATTTTCCTTGTTTCTGAAAAAGCTATATCTGAAAATTTAATTGTGCTGTGTAAAAGGGCCGACGCTGCTACGCTGTAATTTCCCTTATTTCTGTATATGTTATATATATCAAAATCTAATATGCACAACTATACTGTATCTTCTGCACATTGATCTGTGTGTATATCGGCTAAAAGATGGCGCTGTCATGCTGTAGTTCTCCTTGTTTACGAAAAAACTATGTCTCAGAATTTTACCTATATAATTACTTCATTTTTAATTTGCATGTATACTGAACGAAAGTTTTTCTTTTCTTTAAATCATGCTTAAAATAAATAAATGAAAAACCCTCAGTATAGGATAAGTAATATATACATATATTTCAAAATCATAAAAAAATTACCAAGAACAGGTGTTATATTTATTATTGAATAACTTCTGTTTTACAGATTCAGTATCGTATAATGATTTCCATACTCATGTTTCAATGCGTGCATATAACGGCTGAAATGTGGCTCTGCTATGCTATAATTGTCTTTGTTTCTGTAAAAACTATACCTCAAAATTTAATGTGCACAACTAAACCATATTTTCCTTACTTGGGATTAAATTTGTGTGTATATCGGCCAAAAAATGTCGTTGTTATGCTGTAACTTTCCTTGTTTTTGAAGAAGCAATATCTCGAAATCTAGCGCACACGCACAGTACTTCACTGTTTAACCCTTTGCCGTTCAGTGTTCCACTACATGGAACACCAAAATTTGTTAGCTTCTCCAACTGTTAAATTCAATTGCAAATGCATAAAAATAGGTTTATTTTTTACTTTGAACTTTCCTTTTCATCCATAGATGGCATCACTACACAAGGCAATCCATGATATTTAGCTGGGACGCGTTATTTTAAATCCTCCATATTTACAAGAAATTTTGTATATTTTTTTTTGTGATACAAAAAAGATTGCTTGAAAAAAGATTTCTATGTTATATCGTTGGCTGTAATCCAAATTATTTATTCTATATTATTTTTAATTTTTTATACAGGAAATACACGAGGATTCGTTGAATAAAATAAGGTGTTCCATCTCCTGGAACACTGCGACACTAGCGCTTTTCATATTATGCAACCGAAAACAATGATGAGAGAAAACAGTTTGATGAGAGAAGTGTTTATGTACTCTGTTTTTCTCTGTTTGGAGGGAATGACGTCAAGCTATCAGACGCTGCGAGGGAGGGTTGGTTGTTTATAAAAAAAAAAAAAAAATACACAAAACTAGTTTTATGTGCAAAACCTTTCTACCAAAAGAGTGTGACGTGCTTTCAAAAATTTCATGAAGCTAAAAATTAGACTAATTGTAAATACTTTTGCACATAGGAGTTGTATATATGTATACTAACTGTAAATTTCAAATTATTTCATAAAAAATCATATAACCAAGATATTTTTTTTTTTTGGGGGGGGGGGGGGAATGGGGTGTAGAGTAGCAGGCCTCCCCGTGATGCACCATGGGTCAGGCTAAATCTACTACACAGGTATAATACAGTGTTTTTAAATTCATATGCACAATCTTCTACTCATTTATGCGCTTCACTGCCATGCTCTTAGACGCACTTTTCAGAGCTCTAGTGGCACAGTGTTCCCGCTGATGGAACACCCACAGATTCAAAACGGTAAGTACTATCTTTATAAAATTATACCTGTGTACTCCTTTAGACCTAAGTAGCCTACAACTTTTTTGTTGAAATTCCAACTTTAAAGGGTAGTGCGCTGTAAAGGGTTAAGCTGTATTTTATCATTTGCTTTATTATACAAAAAAAGCCCCAATTGAAATTTTCCGTTTAAAATTGTTTTTACTATATAAGTTCAAATAACGAAAATATATTAAAATGTTCTATAGTTCTATTGAATTTAATTCTGAAGAAAATAAGAGTCGAATTTTTTGCATTGTCTATATAAATAATGAGAAGTGTCTGTGTGTGTGTGTGTCTGTCTGCGCTCTGGTTCTCACACTAGTGATTGCAGAGCTTCCAAATTTGGCATACAGGTGTTGGGACCCTGCAGGTGTGCACCTCATCGAAATTTTTTCGAATTTGAATTTTTTAAATTAATGTTTTTTCGATTTTAAATATTGGCTTTAGTGCTTCATTTTTCATAAATGTAATTCTTTGATTGTAATCGTCTGTGTATCTTAGCAATGGTTATTTCACTATTTATTTATTTAATACATTCATTTGAAGGCAATTTTTTTTTTTTTTTTAATTTATTATATTTATTGAAAATCAAACGGTAATGCAATATAAATAAATTATTATGTTTATGTATAATTTTTATAGTATAACAACTTTTTATTTTTCATTTTAAATTAATTCCTTTAAAATAAAAATCTTTTTAATTTATAATATTTATTGGAGGAAAAATTGTAGTATATAGTGGAAAAGGATTAAACGAATTCAAATTTATTTGTTTTTCATGTATTTAATTCCTTTTAAAAGAAAATCTACTTTTTATTTTGTTATACTGGTCGGAATCAAAACGTAATACAGTGTAAATAACGAGGGCTATAAAACACATGGTTAAAAAACAAAAACATATAATAGATGCTGAGATACAGTCATCTTTAAGATCGTAGTTCTTAAATAACAGAAGATCCACATGTAGTTGATAAATACCTAGATTGAAGTGCCCGGAAAAGACCTTTTTGTAGACGGTGGGAACCTGGACCCCCGATGCAGCACGGGCGGAAAAAAGAGCTCCTGTATGCAGCGGGTACTCAAAGCAAGGTCTAGAGCAATTTCAATGTTTATTTATTTATTTATGTATAAATTATTATTTTTTTATTATTAAGTTTTTATTTATAATGTGATGTAAAAAATAAATACTGATCCAATTCTTTTGAAAATTCATTTAAATATAGTGACCAGCGAAACGGGCATAGCCTGCTAGTATATAATATATTAAACTATGTTAATATTATTTTGTAGTATTAGAATATAAACCATAAAATGAAAATATTAAATGAATTGATGAAATAAGAGTATTCCTATTACATAATTTAGCGTACACAAAATTTCTTTTGCATAATTTGCTAGACAAATGTATAAACTTACTCTTAAAAAAAAAA
Source organism: Salticus scenicus (assembly GCA_963930645.1). Classification (NCBI taxonomy): domain Eukaryota; kingdom Metazoa; phylum Arthropoda; class Arachnida; order Araneae; family Salticidae; genus Salticus; species Salticus scenicus. The sequence continues at coordinate 8,058,478 of OZ005651.1, read as the reverse complement.
GAGAGAAAGAAAGAAAGATATTCCCTATAGAAAAGTTTAATCTATATAAATACATAGGAAATGTTTGTGTGTGTATTTATATTCTGCACTCTGGTGCTAAAACTACTGATCACAGAGCTACAAAACTTGACAAGTGCCTTGGACTCTACAGGTGTGTATCCAATCGAGATTTTTTCCAAATTTCGAATTTGAAAATTTTAATTAATTTTTTTTCGATTTTATCCATTGACTTTTCTGTTTCATTTTCTAAAATTTATTCTTTCATTTCAATCGTCTGCGTAACTTAGTAACAGCTATTACGCTATTTTATTATTATTATTAGTAGTACTAGTAGTAATATTTAATTAATTCATTAGAAGTCTCAATCTCTCCTTCTCTCTCTCTCTCCCCCCCCCCCTTTTATTATAATTATTTTTTAATTTATCATATTTATTGAAATCAGATGGTAAAAGAGTAGAAAAAAATTAAATACATTAAATTTTAAATAATGATGATGATAATAATAATAAACTATTTATAACACTTATGTTTACGTTTAATTTTTACAATATAACCAACTTTTTATTTTTCATTTAGGGATTACATTTTCTTTTTTTAAGCTATTGTATAGCTTTTATCGCGGGCTTTGAGCGCTGCGACCGAATCGAAAAATTTCGTAACGAAAAAAAAACCTAACACAGTTCGGTAGTCTTCGGCAGTACGAAGCTCGCAAAGATCGAGACGAGCTGCTCCGAAATCGGACGAATACATAAGCAGCTGTTTGTGAGAAAGTATATAGGTGTATAGTTATCTATCATCTATGTACAACAGTGAATAGCTGTACGCGTAAAATTTGTGTATAAAGTAGATCAGATAAAACTTGAATATCTCCATTCGACTTGCAGGCCTTTAAAACCTATTAAATACCATTTCTCTATTAAAATTTGTTTTCTTATCATTATTGTTATCTTATCATTATTGTTATCTTATTCATTAATATCAAAGAAAAACCATGAATATCCCCATTCGACTTGCAGGCCTTTAAAACCTATTAAATACCTTTTCTCTATTAAAATTTGTTTTATATCGGTCACCCCGCCAGTGGCGCACCCACGGAGGGGGCTTAGGGGGCTGAAGCTCCCTCCAGAACCAGCTGACATGGTAAAAAACATGTATGAAAATATATTATTCAAACACAGATATTGTAAGCAAAAATAAAGTTTATAAATTATACCTTAAATTTTTAGGAATTTTTGAAATTCTTACATTTAAACACAAAAACAGTGAACTAGTTCTTTGTTTTTTAGTTGAAAGATACCCTAGACATTCCATTGCAATTTTTAGGAATTGGCTTCTAAGGCCCTAAAGCATATACTGTTATTATGAAATCGAGGGAGTACCGAAAAAGTCAGGCAGGATAAGCTATCTGATGTGGAAAGCAGGGATGTATTTGTCAGAAAAATGGGATACCAGGGGCCCTACAACGAGCACTTCGTAATCTTTTCACTGCCGAGTTCTAGCCGAGAATTCTGTGTTGTGACGTCACTTTTCGACAATCACGAAAAAGTGCTACAACGAACGCATCGGAAGCTTCTCACTGCCGGTATCTATCTTCGTTATCTACCTCTAAAATATCACCCTCTGAAAGCTAGTGAAATCGCGATTACGAAGTGAGAACTTGGTCAGCCATTTTTAGTACAAAAAACCGATGAATTAAAAAATATGTACGTATGTCATACTTTTTGAAAAGAACTTTCAAATCTATTAATTTTTTGTGTGAATACTGTATACATTTAATGATTAGATTTAAAGATATTTGATTAGAAAGATTACGAGTGACAATAAGTCTGTTGCTGTTACCTTAAAACAATAAAACAAAAATAACCCTAAAAATTAAAGACTAAAGAATAAATTTCTGAAAATAATCATTTTTGACATCCTCAGAACTATAAATTCTAAGCTAAATCATAAGAATTCATCGTTCATAATGAAATAATTGTAAAAAATGCTCACTTAAGGACTGCATAATAAATAACTTAAGAAGAACGTCGTACGTCTTCTAGTGGCTTGTACACAGAACATTCACTTTCAAACCAACAGTACCCCAGTTCAAACCCCGTTAACTCTATTTTAGATTTTTTTTTTTTTTTTTTTTATTATTATATACATATATATGAAGAAAAATAAATTAATTTAAAATGAATAATTTGCCAGTTGTAAGTTTTAATTTAGCAATTATTTTCTACTTCATTATTAATTAAATTTAACTTTTGTTTCAGTATAAATGCAAATAAATATTTCAAAAGTAACCATTAAAAGTAATCCATTCAATAACAAGAAATTAAATAAATAAATAATTTTTAAAGAAAAAATATTTCAGTTTAAAGTTTAATATTTGTTTAACGACTTTTCAAAAGCAGAAAAGAGATCAAACATTTTAATTTTAAACTATTTAATTTAAACTGAAAAAAGAAAAAAAAAAAGGAGGGGGATGGGATTTCGTTTTTGTTAAATTAAATTAATAATTTAAAAAACTTATATATTATCAAATTAACTTAAGCATTTTTATTTATTTATTTTGTTACTTTTATACATACTCTAACAAAATATTTGAAAGGATAACTTATGGAGGCAAATTATATTAGTTACAATTTTAACTTCTGGCAAATAATAAATAAAATTAAATGTCGAAAAAAAAAAAAAAAAATAAGTCGAAATATAAGCATTTTTTTTTTAATTATTTTATTTCAATGAGAAAGAAAAGAAAAAAAAAAGAAAGATTTTCTTTCTTTCTTTCTTTATTTTTTCTCTCCTCTAAATATTAAATTAAATATTCGTATATTTCTTTTTAGTAATAAAATAAATTAAGGAATTGCTAATATGTGGAATATTGTGCATAAAATACATACATATATATATAACTTTTTTTTTTTTTTGAATAAAATATACACATGTATATAAACTATTATCCCTTGCCAGGGATTCAATTTGGGAACTCTCGGTTAAAAAATTTTAAGGCAATGAGCAAGCTCTTTAATCAACGCACTTTAATATGTAAAATTCGTTGGGGGGGGGGGGGAAGCTAAAAATCCATAGAAGCCACCTTAGTTATCATAAATATATTCTCTTTAAGATAAGATTGCTATGAAACTAGCATTACGAACGATTAATTCACATGATTTAGCTTAAATTTAAAGGTCTGAGGACTACAAAAGTGATTATTTTTAGAAATTCATTCTAATAGACTATTTTTTGTGATAAAAGCACCACAGTTCTATATATATATATATATATATATATTATACGCAATGTTGCATGTATTAGCAATTGCCTAATTTCTCTTATTACTAACAAGGAAAATATGAATATTTAATTTAAAAGTAGAAAAAAAAAAAAAAAATCTCCTTCCCCCTTTCTGAATGAAATAAAATAATAATAATAAAATGCTTATATTTCGATATTTGTGTATATATATATATGTATATATATATTAGCTTCTGGTATATAATAACTATAATTAAATTTAAATGTAATATATATATATAGCTTCTGGCATATAATAACAATAATTAAATTTAAATGTTATATATATATATATATATATATATAACATTTAAATTTAATTATAGTTATTATATACCAGAAGTTAAAATTTGTAACTAATTTAATTTTCCTCCCATAAATTATTATCATCCCTTCAAATATTTCAAATATTTTGCTAGAGTAAGAGCACGTACACTAATCAAAAATAAATAAATAAAAATGTTTAATGTAATTTGATAATGTATAATTTATTATTGTTATTAATTTAATTTAACAAAAATGGAACTTTCTTCTTCTTCTCTCTCTTTTTTTCTCTCTCTCTTCTTTTTGTTAGTTTAAATAAAATAATTTAAAAATAAAATGTTTGATCATTTTTCATTTTTTGAAAAGTTGTTATTAAACAGAAATTAAACTTTAAACTGAAATATTTTTTCTTTTTTCTTTATTATTTATTTCTTTATTCTTAATTTAATCTCTTGTTATTGTGTATATATGTATTATTTAATTTACTAATTTTTTTTTCTACTTCATTATTCATTAAATTTAACTTTTTTGTTTTAATTAAATTAAAAAATATTTTAAAAATAGGCAATTAAATTTTAAAACTAAAATGTGTACTTTTGAAATATTTACTTGAATTTATACTGAAATAAAAGTTAAATTCAACTAATAATGAAGTAGAAATTAATTGCTGAATTAAAACTTACAACTGGCAAATTATTTATTTTTAACTTCTTTTTTCCAGACTTATAAATTAAAAAAAAAAAAAAAAAAAAAAAAAAAAAAAAAACTTAAAAGGATTTGACGAGGATTGAACCCGGGTACTGTTGGTTTGCAACAAAATGCTCTGTGTCTAAGCCACTAGGAGACATATGACGTTCTTCTTATGTTAGTTATTACAGAGTCCTTAAATGAGCATTTTTACAATTATTTTATTATGAACGATGAATTCACAGGATTTAACTTAGAATTTATTGCTCTGAAGACGTCAAAATTGATTATTTTCCGAAACTTATTCTTTAGTCTTTAATTTTAGGGTTATTTTTGTTTTATTATTTTAAGGTAAGAGCAAGAGACCTATCGTCTCTCGTAAACTTCTTAATCAAATATCTTTAAAACAAATTACTAAACGTACATAGTGTTCACACAAAAAATTCATAATTTTGAAAGTTCTTTTCAAAAAAGTATAACTTATGTGCATCATTTTTGTTTTTTAAATCACCAGTTTTTATTAAAAAATTGCTGACAATATCTTAGCGTATTCACTTTCGACCATTAACACACTGTGATTGGTCAGATAGTATAGGAAGCTGAAACTCGCAATTCGGCTTCCGCTCACGGCTTCCGATCGGTTCATTGTATGGCCAAAAGTGATTGTCGTAAACATTTTGGTGAGATCTTCCAAACTCGGCATCATGAAGTTCTCACGTCGTGAGCTTTACGAAGTGTTCGTTGTAGTCCCCCAGGCTCATAAAATTTTATACTTATTCGTGAGTATTTATAGCATCTTTGTGAAAGTTTGTTTTGTCCTTGGGCAAAATTAACACATTCGCATCGGTAAATGAAAATTCTCGTTTCATATAAAATAAAAGATCAGCCCTGCTCTTAGTCATTCCTCTAAGACATTTTAAATTAAAAATGAAATTTGTATTATTCGTTAAACCGTTTATATGCCACTAGCACATATACATGCTAGTTAAATTTCACATCAATTGAAGATAAAATTTAATTGGTTTAATCTCAAATACGCAAAATTGTTTCTCTAAAAATATAATAAGTTAGAGAAATGCCAAAAGGCATAGTTTACTGTTCAAAATAGGAAAATACCCCGATAGCAATATGTTAAGATATTTTACAGATGCTTCTGAGGATGGGGTCACTTATTTTTATCATGGTTAGTAGAACATACAGTAGGGTCCATGCACAGTTTTCATTTTTGTCTATCATGTCACTGAGATCTAAGCTTCATTTTTGGATAATGCAATTTTTTCCTGTTATAAAAATTCAAATTTCACAATGCATATAAATATTTTCCTGGAATACAATATTCTGTAATGAACTTAGAAAGGTAATGCTTGAAATATTTGCTAACTGAACAAATTAAAATTCTAAGTAATATATTATATATTAGAATAGAATTAATGTTAGGATTTTAAGAGGTTCTGCCTCCTGCTTGCTGTGTTGACTAACACCCTTGAAAACTACACGTCCGACATGTTTCTGTTAACCGAACCTAGAAACATCACCCCAATACTCCAGATAATTAAATGAAAATAGCAATGTAAAAATTTACACTGAAATTCTGTTATAATTCCTACATATTACAACTGTAGCTTTTATTTGGCTATAATTATTATAATTTCTTAATTATTTATGTGCTACTACATATGCATGTAAAGCAACACAAAAGAGTATTAAATTTGATCAAATTTTATTTAAAATGGAAATATGGGGGAAGGCATTTCATTTCGGATGAATTTTGTGTTCACTAGCTTGTCATATTGTACACAATATATATATATATATATTATCATAGATGAACAGACAACTTTATGTTTACAAGCTCAGTGTCAATTCCAACTGACCGAACTACTGTAACTTAGCTTGTTATATACTGATATAAATTTCTCGATTGTGCTATTCAACTTAAATTCAATCTCATTCATTCGTTTACTTATTTCAAAAGAAATATTTAAAGCAGATTCTTTACTATATGTATGTGTGCGTATATGCCCATAAACCTGTTTACTGTACTACATGACCCGATTATTCTTCAGCCCCCTCCAGACAGAAATTCTGGGTGCGCCACTGCACCCCGCTCAAAAAATGTAACTTGAATTAATATCAAAGAAAAAACTTGAATATCCCCATTCGACTTGCAGGCCTTTAAAACCTATTAAATACCTTTTCTCTATTAAAATTTGTTTTCTTATCGGTCACCACGCTCAAAAAGTGTAACTTGAATTAATATCAAAGAAAAAACTTGAATATCCCCATTCGACTTGCAGGCCTTTAAAACCTATCAACTACCTTTTCTCTATTAAAATTTGTTTTCTTATCATTATTGTTATCTTATTCATTAATATCAAAGAAAAAACTTGAATATCTCATTCGACTTGCAGGCCTTTAAAACCTATTAAATACCTTTTCTCTATTAAAATGTTTTCTTATCGGTCACCCCGCTCAAAAAGTGTAACTTGAATTAATATCAAAGAAAAAACTTGAATATCCCCATTCGACTTGCAGGCCTTTAAAACCTATTAAATACCTTTTCTCTATTAAAATTTGTTTTCTTATCGGTCACCACGCTCAAAAAGTGTAACTTGCATTAATATCAAAGAAAAAACTTGAATATCCCAATACGACTTGCAGGCCTTTAAAAACCTATTAAATACCTTTTCTCTATTAAAATTTGTTTTCTTATCGGTCACCACGCTCAAAAAGTGTAACTTGAATTAATATCAAAGAAAAAACTTGAATATCCCCATTCGACTTGCAGGCCTTTAAAACCTATTAATTACCTTTTCTCTATTAAAATTTGTTTTCTTATCGGTCACCACGCTCAAAAAGTGTAACTTGAATTAATATCAAAGAAAAAACTTGAATATCCCCATTCGACCTGCAGGCCTTTAAAACCTATTAAAATACCTCTTCTCTATTAAAATTTGTTTTCTTATCATTATTGTTATCTTATCATTATTGTTATCTTATTCATTAATATCAAAGAAAAAACTTGAATATCCCCATTCGACTTGCAGGCCTTTAAAACCTATTAAATACCTTTTCTCTATTAAAATTTGTTGTCTTCTCGGTCACCTCGCTGAAAAAGTGTAACTTGAATTAATATCAAAGAAAAAACTTGAATATCCCCATTCGACTTGCAGGCCTTTAAAACCTATTAAATACCTTTTCTCTATTAAAATTCGTTTTCTTATCGGTCACCACGCTCAAAAAGTGTAACTTGAATTACTATCAAAGAAAAAACTTGAATATCCTCATTCGACTTACAGGCCTTTAAAACCTATTAAAATACCTTTTCTCAAAAAATAGAGTTAGATCATTCAAATTTGGTACATCGATGTTTTCGATACCTACAAATCGATTGCGGATATTTTTGATATATTCTCATTGCGGATATATTCTCATTTATTCAATAAAAGAAAAAAATTTGTTTTCTTATCGGTCACCACGCTCAAAAAGTGTAACTTGAATTAATATCAAAGAAAAAAAAAATACTGCATAAATAAAATAAATAAATAATTATAATTGCATAAGTTGATAAAAAAAGCTATGCAATAGCTTTACCGCGGCAGTCCTCGAGTGCCACACGTATTTTTTTTTTTTTTTTTTTTGTAGTTTATTGCATTTATCGAGGAAAAAAAAAGTAATATAGTACAAAGGATTAAACTGATTAAAATTTAAGTTTAGTTAAAATTTATATATATATATTTATTCCTTTCAAAGGAAAATCTACTTTTTCTTTTATATTATATTGGTCGGAATCATATGGTAATATAATGTAAAGAGCAAGGATATAAAATACATGCTTCAAAAACTAAAATCTTTAATATATGCTGATATACAGTCATTTTTAAAATCGTTGTTTTTGAATAATAACAGCTCCACCTGCCGTCGATATACATCCAAATTGAAGTGTCCGGGAAAGACCTTTCTGCAGGCAGTAGAAAACTGGACCCGATGCAGTGTGGACGGGAAAAGAGTTGACGTAGGCAACGGATACCCGAAGCGAGGTTTAGAACGATTTCAATGCAATTTTTTTTTTTTTTAGTTTTTATTTATAAAACTAGCAGGCTACGCCCGCTTCGCTGGTCGCTATTTTTAAATGAATCACAATAATTAATGAATTGTCAAAATTGCACTAATTTTTATCATGTGATAAAAAAAAAGAGAAAAAAATCTGATGGGGAAAAATGTCGCACCAGGTCCCCACTGCCTCCGGCAGCATAGACCCGTGCGCTGCGCGCACGTATTCCTTCACCATCCTTATGACTTATCAAAATTACATGTTATTACTCATAAACTTTCGTTATTAAGAAAAGGAATTAAAAAATATATCATTTAGCATCGGGTAAAAGCTCACACCGGGACCCCAATGCCTTCGGCAGCGCAGGCCCATGTGCGCTGAGTGCGCACATGTTAAGATATACATGCGTGCGCGTACATATTCCTTCTGAAATCAAGCTCTTATTCTCAAGAAAAGAAAATTTAAAAAATCATTTCTCATCAGGTAAATTGTCGGACCGGGTCCCCACTGCCTTCGGCAGCGCAGTCTCGTGCGCGCTGCGCGCCTATTCCTTCCCCTCCCTTCCAGCCCCTCCTAATTAACTTACATATACCAATTTGGAACGGTCTTACTCAATTAGCTGAGATGCAAAAGAAAACCTGATCAGGACATGGACACCTTAAAATTGTAAATCAGGTGAAATCTCGAATTCCACTTTCGATAATATAAAAGAACTTTAAAATATCTTTCGAATGATGCATTAGAAATAATTTAATCATAATTAGAATTTGAAATATTGAAATTTAAAAATATTACAGCGCCATCTGGTGGTAGAAATTTCTGTAATCTATTGTTCTATTCCAGATCAACAAAGCTTTCAAATGATGTATTACTCATGAAATTGTTTTAATTAGTAGCTGAGATACAAAAGAAAACTGATTCAGGACACCTCAAAACGTGTAAATCTGGTGAAAACTTTCGATAATTTAAAAGAAGTTTAAAATATCTTTCGAATGATGTATTAAAAATAATTTAATCATAATTAGAATTTGAAATGTTGAAATTTAAATATATTACAGCGCCATCTGGCGGTACAAATTTCTGTATTCCACTGTTAGATTCCAAATCAAAAAAGCTTTCTAATGATGTATTACTTATGAAATTATTTTAATTAGTAGCTGAGATACAAAAGAAAACCTAATCAGGACACCTGAAAACGTGTAAATCGGGTGAAATCTCGAATTTCATTTTCGATAATGTAAAAGTACTTTAAAATGTGTATCAACTCAACAAAGCTTTCAAATGATGTATTTCTTATGAAATTATTTTAATTAGTAGCTGAGATACAAAAAAAAAAACTGATTCAGGACACCTCAAAACGTTTAAAATTTGATGAAAACTTTCGATAATTTAAAAGAACTTTAAAATATCTTTCGAATGATGTATTAAAAATAATTTAATCATAATTAGAAATAGAAATATTGAAATTTTAAAATATTACAGCGCCATCTGGCGGTACAAATTTCTGTATTTCACTGTTCGATTCCAAATAAAAAAAGCTATCTAACGATGTATTACTTATGAAATAATTTTAATTAGTAGCTGAGATACAAAAGAAAACTGATTCAGGACACTTCAAAACGTGTAAATATGGTGAAAACTTTCGATAATTTAAAAGAACTTTAAAATATCTTTCGAATGATGTATTAAAAATAATTTAATCATAATTAGAAATAGAAATATTGAAATTTTAAAATATTACAGCGCCATCTGGCGGTAGAAATTTCTGTAATCCATTGTTCGATTCCAAATCAAAAAAGCTTTCTAATGATGTATTACTTATGAAATTATTCTAATTAGTAGCTGAGATTCAAAAGAAAACTGATTCAGGAGACCTCAAAACGTGTAAATCGAGTGAAATCTCGAATTCCATTTTCGATAATGTAAAAGAACTTTAAAATGTGTATCAACTCAACAAAGCTTTCAAATGATGTATTTCTTATGAAATTTTTTTAATTAATAACTGAGATACAGAAGAAATGGTTCAGGAGACCTCAAAACGTGTAAATAGAAATTTCTGTAATCTACTGTTCAATTACAAATCAACAAAGCTTTCAAATGATGTATTGCTTATGAAATCATTTTAATTAGTAGCTGAGATACAAAAAATAACCGATTCAGGAGACCTCAAAACGTGTAAATCAGGTGAAATCTCGAATCCCACTTTCGATAATATAAAAGTACTTTAAAAATAATTTAATTAGAATTTGAAATATTGAAATTTTAAAATATCTGGCGGTAGAAAATTCTGTAATCTTCTGTTCAATTCCAAATCAACAAAGCTTTCAAATGATGTATTGCTTATGAAATCATTTTAATTAGTAGCTGAGATACAAAAGATAACCGATTCAGGAGACCTCAAAACGTGTAAATCAGGTGAAATCTCGAATCCCACTTTCGATAATATAAAAGTACTTTAAAAATAATTTAATTAGAATTTGAAATATTGAAATTTTAAAATATCTGGCGGTAGAAAATTCTGTAATCTTCTGTTCAATTCCAAATCAACAAAGCTTTCAAATAATGTGATACTTATGAAATTATTGTAATTAGTAGCTGAGATACAAAAGGAAACCTTATCAGGACAAAACATGTAAATCACGTGAAATCTCCAATTTCCATTATGTACGGTTGTCGGTTAATGGAAGTAAAAAAGAAAAATAAATATTTTTTTAGGTCCCCAAAACCTATATATACCACGGTAGTCGGGTAATGGAAGTAAAAAGAAAAAGTATTATTTTAGTTCTTTCAAATGTATTTTGTTGCTATGGAAACTCCTATCGTCTATTGAAAGATAGATTACGTGTTAGTATAAAATTTAATTTGCAATTAAAATGTAACTGCTTTGCTTATTAATGAAAATTGATGAATTTTTAACTGCAGGTTGGTTTTGTGCTGAGTAGTTTGTATATTAAGTGTTGTGTGCGGAAAAGAAAATTTGAAGCACTTTGAAATTTGCAGTTTTTAACCCCAGTTCAAGATCATGTGATATTAATGACTTCCACATGTTTTGTTTCCGTTCGAGACAGCCGTTAAAATCATCTGCGGATAGAATGCCTCTTTTTAAGCAATAAGGATTTTTGGTCATTTTTCGATCGACATGGGTCAACGTTTTAATTAATATCTCCGAAACTAATTAAAAGTTTTAAATTCTGTTTCGAGGAGGACCTCGGAAAGGCTCCAGAGCATCCGTATGTCAATTCTTGTACTTCTGCGTTCAATAGGGGCTGAACGTATAAAAGAACAGGCAGACAAACCTTTCCATTTATTATTATAGATGATAGAGAAAAACAATGTTTCTTTAATAACAGGAGACTTGGCGTTGGAATATTAAAACCCGAATAAACTACTACGTCAGAAACGCCAAAGAAAAATATTGGAAATGCATACAGCTGTTTCGGTAGCCTAAAGTGTGCTGTCTTCAGTGCAAAAAGGAATCTGAATCAGGAGAAGTGCTCATATATAAAGGAGAGGGGCCGGATTTAGTTCAACCAGTAGGATTACGGGAAAGGTGGGGAGAGTGGCCAATAGGAATTTAGGAAATTAGTTGTGTAAACAGTAGAAAAATTAAGAAAATGTGGATTGAATATAAAATTTCCAACAGTCAGACAAATAGGGAATAGCGAAAGCGATATTATTCCCTATTCGTCGGACTTGGCGAAATTTTCAGCGGACGCAGTTGACATAAGGGATTAAAAAAGGCTGTCCGCAGTTGGTATAGGTGGGTGAATAAAAAATTGAAACACCTGGTATGTCGGGTCGCAGTTGGACGACACCGCAACTCACAACACCTTTTGATCTGCGTAAAAGATAAGAGTTTATTGATTGTACTCCCGTTTCTGCTCCGGAGTTAGAGTAATGAATGACTGACATGAACCTTCAGTCATTGTATTTTAAATAGATACAACACAGTAAATAAAAACTTTCTTTAATTAAAACTTTTGCTTCTTGAAAAAAAGAAAAAAAGGGAAAGCATTAAAGAATAATTTAAAATGTACTATATCAACAATATTTTAATTAGATCATTTTCCGAAATTTAAGAGGTTAAAGAAATGGCATTCATGCGAATTTTGGAAAAAAACCGCAGGAAAATTTGAACGTCAAGTCCGACGAACCTGATCTAGGTTTGAACCCGACATATCCTCTTTACCTGTAGCAGCTTCTGGAGGAGAACATCTCAGCTACTGACAGGAGCCATATTTTTTTTATTAATTTATTGTGGAAAGTTTACATATGATTTACTTTTGATTTCAAAGTATAAGACATAAAAATTTATGAAAACTAAAAAAGATTTTTGGTTTTTATTTTCTACACAACTCAGAGAATCATGATTGTTAAACTAAACATATTTAATTCCTTGTGCTTGTAAAATTTTTTTTTTTTTTTTTTTTTTTAATCAAACATTCTGGCAATGGATGGTATGGTATGTTGTAATGTTTAAATTTGATTGACTGCACGTAGGTTCTAGGTCTGGGTGGAATTTCCTATGTGGGGGGACTTTTTGAGAGGTTCTAGCTGTATTTAGGCGAGTTTAGATGAAAATAACGAAATACTCCAAACGGCTAGGTCGACGAGGGTAATCTGGGATCAAACCCGGCATTTCTTGTTTGCCAGCTTCTGGCAGTGGAACAAGACAGGTAAAAATGGATCGATACAGTGATAAAATGAATTGTTACAATGGAAGATATATGCAAATAATTTTACAAGAAAGTTATTTTGCTTATTAAAAGTATTTATATATATTATTTTTTTAATTTTACTTGCACATTTATGCAAGATATACTGAAGAACAATTTTACAAATTAAATTCCTAAGAATTTTCATTTATAATTTCAAATGAAAAAATTATTATATTTAATCAAAAATTGATATTTTAATAAATATCCTAATTTTAGATTTAAATAGCTATTAAATTTTAATTAGATTAGTTTTTATTAAATTAAAAAACTAAATTGCATTTAAAAATTGAGCTAAACTTAAAATTAGGATACTTTTGGTAAAAGTAAAGGGCGCCTGAACGTGTTAGCCCAGGGCGCCCGAATGTATTGAGACGGCCCTGACATCAGCGATCTACTAACTGTGTATGACCGGCTCTAACACTGGACAGGTCATTTTTCATAAGTTATACAGCAATAATGCAACTAAATAACACAAAATAATATTCACCTGTAAGATTGTAGATAACTGAAGTGTCGTATAAGTAAAAGACTCACTGATATAAACTACCAGGCATTGTCTCTTTAAAAAAGGCATATTTAACATTTAATAAAAAGGCTATATAATGAATAAATGATCAAAATTAAACAAAGCATACCAATAGTATTAAAAATTTTTATTTAGTATTTCTGCTAAAAATAAAATTTTTAGTTGAAGTCTGCTTCACAAATGAGTAAAGAGGAAAAAATATTTTTTCTAAAGTATGCGAAGTTGTAATTACATTAAAAAGGAAAAATACTAGTAATTATATTATAAATAATATTAGAATGGTATTCTAATTTCTAATGTATTACCATTTGATTTCAATAAATATAATCTACATAAATAAAGAGAGGTGTCTGTGTGTGTGTATCTTTGTGTATGTACTATCATCGGAACAGTATGCATACGCTGAACTTCGTTGGTCACTATCATTATTCGCTAGCTAAAACATTGAAAAGGAGAGTGTTGCTTCTTTTCATATTTCCTTATGAGGCAAATCGGTTAATATAATTTGACAATGATGGTTAATGGTTTTCTATTGAAAATGACACCACACCAGTAGCTGAGAGGTTCTACTCCTAAAGCTGGTAGTCGGGCTAACCATTCTTAGTTTTCCGTAGTTTCTTCGAAACTTCGTTAATATGGACTAGAATCCCTTAGAAAGTCAGTCTCCACAAGAAAGGCATATTACCCAGCCTAAGACCATCTAGTGTCGTCAATTGGCTGTAACCCTCATAATAGGCCAATACCATTACAAACGAAATAATATATATATAAATAAATCTAAATGCGCATAATACGAATTGACAAAGGGAATTAGAACAATTTTTGTGTTTTGAAGAATCTGAAAAGATTTGTTAACATTGCGAATAATGGGAGAAAATTGCATCCATTTCATTTTGATAATATTATTCTTTTCCAAACACTAAAGTTTTAGTCATTGTACTCTGTTGTAGTGTACGATAAATATAACAAGTGGAGTGCGTTTGCACTTATAGTTTTTTATTAGGCAGAAAAACTATAAGTGCAAACAGAAATGAAAAAGGAAATAATATATTGTCTTTCTACTTCGTTTGTATAAAGTGCATTGTACATATGTACTACTTGAACATTAACTATTAAAATAATCTGGTGTGTCACTCACACGATTTTCTCTTACCCTGAAATTTAATACACGAGTATTGTTATGCAAACCTATGTTAAAACAATTCAAATTAGGCTTTATAATAGCTTTATTTGACAAATAATTCTACATGAGGGGGGGTAGGCTACCGCCCCCTCAACCCCCCCCCCCCCCCCGTTTCATTATTCGTGTATTCCCAAATTTCACAAGCTCAAGTGATCGATGAAGATTAATAGTTTTTTTGCCCTCCTCTGTAATAAGAGATAAAGGATTTTTAACGGAGAAGAAATTGTCCCTTTATTTTCTTCTTTTAAAACTACAGAAAACCCCTATGATTTTCAGGTGCGTAGTGCGTTCTTCGAAAAAGGACAACAGATAAGAGAAGGATAAAAGACACGAGTTATTTCTAGTTTGAGACCATATACATTTTTCAAGGAAATGACATAAAACGATATTTAAAAAGACTTAAAATCAAAATATTCGTGTTTATGTTTATGTTTATTTTAATTAATTATTTAATTTATTTATTTATATTAAAGATAGTAAATAAATTTTAAAATAAAAGTACTAATTATGATTGCTTAACTTGAACACGAATAAAAATATATTATTAATAAATATTAAACATTAAAGATAGGCATTAATTGCAAAATAACTTTAATAAGCAAATATCTGAATCACTGATTTTCTATGGGTATTAAATTTAGCATTACGAATAAAGTTTTTGCTTTTTTTCTCCTTAGAGCGACGTAAAAAGAATAATAATAATAAACATAATCATGAAATTTCTCACAAAATTTAAGATAATTAATATCTGAAGAAATAAGAAATAAGGACTTAAGCAGAAAGTTTGCTAATACTAGAAAAGAGAGAAAAAAAAAGATTTATAGTCGATATTCGAATCGTATAAACCAAACAATTTTGTATTATAATCAATAGGAAAGAATTTTAACTATACCTGTACAAAATAGATATATAAAACGTAAAAGACTAATAAATGAAAAATGTAGAAACTGAATTTAACTGCGTATAAATATACGCAGTAATCTTTTTTTTTTTTTTTTTTTTTTTTGTTGTTTGTTTGTTTCCTTTCAAGACAGACAGGACTAAAAGGCATACATATTAAGACTGAATTCATAGTAACTCTTAAATATTGTTGAAAAGGTTTAAAGTGCTTAACACGAATGAAAATGCAGTCTTCAGATTTTAACTGCCATCTTTAATAGATCTGAACATTTTTATGCAGCCCTGACAATCTCGAGGTTAACCATACCATATTGTATACAAAGCATTATTTTAGTATTACTAGCATTAAATGTTGATTTCTTTATGATTTTTACGGTAGTAAGTTATTTAAATGGGGTTTATAAAAATCTGTTTTAAAACGCAATACATTTTTTTTTTTTTTGAAGGGGGGGGGGGGGGCGAGCGGGATGTTTTTGTACACATACCTATGTATAGGCCCTATTAACACCATATTAAATAGGGAACATTCCATAGTGAACAGAGTATCGTTATTTAAAATTTTCCAAAATATTTATAGAATATCGGAACGGACAGATGGACAGTCAGATAGATAGATATACAAATTGCAATCATATTCACACTTAAGAATTGTTAGAAAGGGTTAAGCACGCTTAATGTTTATCGGAATTGCAATTCCAGTCACTTTCCAATAATAGCCCATAATGTAACTGAATATTTTTGTGTGGCCCTACAAATCTAATACGGATCATACTATACTCTATAGAAAATATTTTTGTGTACATATGAATAATACACTTCAATTTTACTACGATATGTGAAAAGTCAAGTTATTAAAATTTGGTGTATAGAAATGCCTTTCATGGAACGGAATGCTTTGGAATACTTTCGGGAATTCTTGTATACAAATCAGCGGTGGTATGTACTCCATTTTTTTTTTTTTTTTTTTTTTTTTTCTTTTCTTTTAAGGAACATCCGATGGTAAACTTGAATAACATATTTCAGTTTCATTAAAATTTGTGAGAAGTAAAATTATTATTATATGATTTTTAGAAATACCCCTCATAGAACACAATGCTTTGGAATGTTTTAGGTGTCCCTGTAGACAAACCAGTAGAGGTATTCACACCATTTTAAATAAGAAATATCCAATAGTAAAATAAAATAATATATGTCAGTTCAAGAAATTTCATGAATATTTTTTAAAGTTAGAACGCGGACAAAGAGAGACAAACCGAAGTCATTAACACTTTTCAAACTTGTTAGGAAGTATTAAAAGAGAGACAGAGACAGAGAGAATACATAAACATCTATAATGCTATTTATTTATTTATTTTTAAGAAATGAAATATAGATCTACTATAATCGCACTGTAGATGTTAAATTAAGGCGAACACAGGCATTAAAATTTTAGTCTCTTATTTTATATGTACGTTATTTCTCCTTTTTATATAAAACTTTCAGGCTCCGCCCGCTTCGCTGCTCACTATATTTAAATGAATTTTCAAAAGAGTTGGATTGGTATTCATTTTTTTCATCCCATGATAAATAAAAATTAAAAAATATATATTGAAATCGCTCTAAACCTCGCTTCGGGTACCTGCTGCCTACGGCCTTTTTTTCTCTACCCGCACTACAGCGGGTCCGGGTTTCCACTGCCTGCAGAAATATCTTTCCAGGATATTTCATTTTGGATATTTATCGACGACAGGTAGATCTGCTATTATTAAAAAAAAAAAAAAAGAAAAAAGAAAAACTACGATTTTAAAGGTGACTGTATCTCAACATCTATTAAATATTTTAGTTTTTGAACCGTGTATTTTATAGTTCCGTCTATTTCCACTATAGTATCATATCATTCCGAGCAATATAATAAATGAAATAAAAAGTATACTTTCTTTTAAAAGGAATTAAATTCATAAAAAGTCAGTTTAATGGTTTCTATGATATGCTACGATTTTTTCCGATAAATACTATAAATTAAAAAAAAAAAAATAAAAGAATGAATGAATGAATGAATGAATGAATGAATGAAAAAAGAAAAAAGACAGAGAAAGAAAAAATATATATATATATATTTTAAAGGAATAATATTTAAAAGTGAAAAATAAAAAGTTCTTATACTATAAAAATTATGCATAAACTGTTATAAATAAGTTTTTAAATTTAAAATTTAATATAATAAATTTTTTCTTCTACTGTATTACCATTTTATTTTCAATATATATAATAAATTAAAACAATCTGGTGTGTCACTCACACGACTTTCTCTTACCCTGAAATTTAATACTATAAATACAGGTTGGAGATTAAGGGGTAAGATAGTGAGTACTATTATGTAAACCTATGTAAAACAATTCAAATTAGGCTTCGGAAGAGTTTTATATGATAATTAGTTCTGTGTGAGAGGGGCTATGCACCTACCTTTATATAGAATTTAATTCTGTTAATAAAATTTAAAGTTTACTTAAAATTATACAGACAATTTTCACACGCAACATTCATTGAAACTTATCAATCTTGATCAAACTTTTCCGGCAACAAACTTATATTAACTTCAAAATACGACATTTGGATCTCCTAAAATTATTCGTTTTTAAGTTACTCTAAGAGACACAGACGAAGATCAAACGTTAAAAAACTTGACTACGGTAATCAGGAAGCCTCAAAATGTATAAATATACAAAAAATCCCTTTTCGGCAATCTTAAAGGCAAAGGTAGATTCCTTTACGTTAATGTTACAATTGTAAAGAAATTTTACATATGCATTAATACCTAGCCAATGGCTTTGTTCCCACACATTGTATCATTTACGTCGCTATTCTGTTTTCAAGAAATTTAATTTTCAACTACAAAGGGGTTTTATTCATTCTACTTAAAATTTTAGGCTAAATTTATTGGTTTGTAAATGTTTCAATTTTTTTAAAATTCAAGCTCATAATCATTCAACAAATAAAAGCCTTAAAGATATACAATCCCAGCAATGGTGAATCCCGGAGGGGGCTATTGGGCTACACCCCCTCCTCCCCCTTCCAAGCTTAATCAAAATTATATTTTTTATTTAAAATCCATATGTTGTTCAATATCTTTCTTTTAAAAGAAAAACTAATAGAAACGTGAAAATGCACTTTTGATCTTACTAGTTCTGGTAAGCCTGGCGTTGCTATGGTCAAGTTAAATACAGATAAGTGGTAACGGTTTTTGGATAGTTATTTCATTGTAATTTTTATTGAATTATTGAAAGTTTTGTGTTATGTTTTTGTGATTCTTATTGTCAGATGAGTAAAAATTGTAAAGTGAAACTGTTTTGGTTCACATAAGCTGGAACATTAACATTAACATCAGTTAACATTTGACCATTTGGCACCGCTGAATTTCAGTGTTAATTATTATGAATTTAGTAAATTGTAAGATTTGGCGAGATTTTGGTGACAAAACTTGCGACTTAGCAATGAAATTTGTGATTTGGCGACAAAAGTTGATAGTTGACGACGAAATTTTTGACTTGGCGACAAAATTTGGCGAGCTTGGAGGTGGCTTTGGCGTCATTATATTTTCTTTCCACGCGAAAACCTCATATCTCTTCACAGACCAATATCTTGTTTCGACAAGATAAAAAGTCAAAGGAAGCTGTAACGTATTACTCTCAATCGTAAATTTTAAATTCTTGCCTAAACTGACATTCTAAACTATTCACCACAAACGATATTTGTATTAAGATTGACGTATTATTTTAATTTTATATTTTTAAATGATTAATTAAAGCGTTTAACAAGGTTTTCAATTAACACACTTCTATTAACTAGATAATGATGCAACTATTAATGTATGTAACGGAATTTTGAAATTCAATTTTCGGCAACTTTTTGTCGTCCAAAGGACCTGAAATTTTGCACACAACTTCATAATCAATGACAATACTAGATACAAGTGTTTCCAGGCCATATAAAAATAATAAAGGAAGAAGAAGCACGTCAATAGTCTAATGCTTACAAACCACTTCTAGTGAATTGCCAGCAAAAGCTATTTTTGCTACTCAAAACCTTAAAGTAGGGCACCCATACTCGGCACATTTATCGAAGATTGTTGTGGGTGCTGTCTCACTGACAGAGAGATGAGACGATTCAAAAATCTCGCCAATAAGTCGCCAACCAATGAGATTGAAACATTGTTATAACCCTATACCCGGCATTCCTGGATTTTAATAACTGAAACCAAAACATATATGCTCCTTCTTCCTTTATTATTATTCTATGTTCCAGGCACTTTTCCCATCAGGGGCAGGTTCCAAGGGCAAAGAAAAAATCTATACTTACACAAAACTATCGTATGTGACACAGGATTTGGATGTATTTGTATAATGTCGAATGGCAATAATTAACTTTTTTAAAATAAAGAAAAGATTTATTAGTTCATTTTTCAATAAAAGAGTGTTCTGTATTTTTTTTTTTTTTTTTTTAAATGGTATAATTTTATTTATCAAAATAAGGGAATTCGAGTAATGAAATACTTTAATTTAAATTTAATTTTTCATGAAAATAAACTTCAACGGAAAATTCATTAAAATCGCCCCTAGTTCATTTGTTAAAGGGATACCTAAATGTCCCCAAATTTATTACCTTTTCTACCATGTCAGTTTAATTCGTTTAGCATCGATTTACAAGATTTTTTTTTTTTAACAATGACATTTATCTTTTACATTATAGTATCTATGTCATAAAGCTAAGTCTAAATCTGCTTAGCCCTAAGATATGTTGATTTTATTTACTTATTTTTTTTTTTTTAGTGCTAGAGGCCTATTTCAGTCGGTACAGTTGTCGAATTTTTATAGGTCACTCTTAATTAGTGCTAGAGGCCTATTTCAGTCGGTTTATTGAATGGGGATTTATTGAATGAAGTCCCCCCAAGGCACAACTTTCACATGAGTCCCCCTCAGGCCCAACTTTGACATGAGTCCCCCCCAAGGTACACCTATTTCAGTCGGTACAGCGTTGTCGAATTTTTATAATACACTCTTAATAGTGCTAAGGGCCTATTTCAGTCGGTTTATTGAATGGAGATTTATTGAATGAAGTCCCCCCAAGGCCCAACTTTGACATGAGTCCCCCCCCAGGCCCAACTTTGTCATGAGTCCTCCCCAAGGTACCCCTATTTCAGTCGGTACAGCGTTGTCGAATTTTTATAATACACTCTTAATAGTGCTAAGGGCCTATTTCAGTCGGTTTATTAAATGGGGATTTATTGAATGAAGTCCCCCCCAAGGCCCAACTTTGACATGAGTCCACCCCCAGGACCAACTTTGACATGAGTCCCCCCCAAGGTACCCCTATTTCAGTCGGTACAGCGTTGTCGAATTTTTATAATACACTCTTAATAGTGCTAAGGGCCTATTTCAGTCGGTTTATTGAATGGGAATTTATTGAATGAAGTCCCCCCAAAGCACAACTTTGACATGAGTGCCCCCCCGGGCCACACTTTGACATGAGTCCCCCCCAAGGTACAACTTTGACATGAGTCCCCCCAAGGCCCAACTTTGACATGAGTCCCCCCCAAGGCCCAACTTTGACATGAGTCCCCCCCAAGGTACAACTTTGACATGAGTCCCCCCCCAAGGCACACCTTTGACATGAGTCCCCCCCAAGGCACACCTCCCCCTCATTGGGAAAAAGAGAAAAAACGTTGTTTTGCGGCTATAAGACAGTTTGGACTTCCAACGTTATTTGTTACAATATCTGCAGCTGAAACACATTGGTTTGATTTAATGAAAACTTTATCATGGAATTTAGATCGTCACGAATTAACTAAAGAAGAATTTGTCGATATTAACAAGTTTAGCAGTAGGCCTCTGGCACTGAATTAAAATCTGTCAATGTCAGATTTTCATGTTTTAAATAATGAAATAATGTCGTGTCTGTATATATATTTTTTTTATTAACTTTTATTTTATTTGTTTAAAATCACGGATAAAATTTTATTTCATTTTTCTGAGTACATTGTTATAATTGTGACGTCATATTTTCTGTTCAATTAAACTTTTTTTTTTTTTAATCAGATTATTATATTGTTTAAAAACATGATTAAAATTTAATTATATTTTCAGTGACCTTTTTTAGTATCATTTGCACGTGACATAAGCATCAGATTATAAATTTTTGCAATGAAAGCTATAGAAAATGTCGGCTTCATCACATGAAAAATCACTTTTAAACTTGTAACTTTTAAGCAATTGAAGTTATCGAAAAAGTTTAAATACAAAAGTTGTTCTTTAGGGTAAGGCGATAATTCGCCTGATTTGAAGTATTTTCCTATTTTCAATATTAAAGAAATTATGGGCAAATGAAAATTTCCACCCCCCACCATTTCCACCCCCTTTGAGCAGGATACCCCATCTACGAACTCGACCGAGATTTTTACTGCCCTGACAACACATATCCCGAGCTGGTTAAATTTAAATAAAAATTACTCCAGTTATCGTGTTCACAACTTAACATGGGAAAAAGCGTTATACACACACATATATATATATATATATATATATATATATATATATATAAACTTTTGAACGGAGGGTAGTTTTGGGTTCTAGGGGTCATGATCGGTGAAGATATGAAGAAATTTTCCAAAAGTCGTGTCATGAGAACCATTGCAATAGGTAGATCTCCTCTAAGGAATCTACCTAAAAACAAGCGATGAATATTTAGCTTAAAACGTATATTATTTACCATATCTCTATGAGGAATTTATTTAAATTCCCGAACAGCTTTCTTGGAAATGGTAAAATATTATTAGTAAAGCACATCTACTAACAAGAAATAACTAATGTGCTGTGGCCACCACACGACTTTCTTCTATATTTTTTTATACAAATTAATTTATACAAATTATTATTTAAAAAAATTATCTTCCATGATAATGCAGACGATTTCCATATTAGAGAAGTAATATAACACTAAATATGCAAAAAAAGTTAAATTTATTTATTTATTCTCAATATTACATTTAAAAAAAAAAAAGTTAAAAATGAAAAAAATCGATAACTTTATTTTGAATTATCGCAGATCGATGGTTCAACCATTCGTTTTAAAAGAATTGGCGAGCTCTTTTGAAAGATATCCATCATGAAATCCATCATGAATATCCATCGAGGAGGGACTTTCCCCCAGGGGGGGGAGGCGAGGCTCCTACATACACAATTTTTTTTTTTTTCTAGTTGACTATCTCTATTACAAAAAATATATATTCGTTTCATTTTGTTTAGTGCAGTCTATAGATGTTAAACTGTACTTACCTGCAATTTCCCCTATAGACGTAATGTATTTGAATACTTTTGAGTGTTCCTGTACACGAACCATTGGCTTCATCTCAACGAAAAGCTTAGTGTAAAATCCCTATATAATACACATTTGGAATACCGAGTTTGGAATTTCTGCTACTATTTGTTCTTGAGATATGCTGATAACAGACAGACACACAGACCATTCGCTAAAAACATGATTTTCGTATTCAGGGGACCTCAGAACTTGTAAGTATAACAAAAACTCATGTTCGAAAATTTGACCCTAAAACAGTACTTTCTCGACCCTATGGGTAAGAGAAGTAATAAATTGTACAATAGCCGTTGCTAAGAATGCAGACGATTACAATGGAAGAATAAATTCATGAAAGATGAAACATAAAAGCCAATATTTAAAATTGAAAAAAGAAAAAAAAAGTTCAAATTCGAAAAAATCTCGATGAGGTGCACACCTACAGGGTCCCAGGTACCGATATGACAAGTTTTATAGCTCTGTGATCGGTAGTGTTAGCACCAGAGCGGAGACAGACACAGACACTTCTCTTTATTTATATAGATAAGCGTCATTTTGCTGAAAATCAGTATTTATAAATCTTATCTAATAGTATTATTTTAGGGTAATTTTTTAGATAAATGTTGAAATATCAGAATTCTGGGATTTTCTCTTTTTTTCCGTGTTCGAATTTTCAAGATTTTGTGTATAATTTAGACAAAAAACTACATAGTTAAGAACAATTTTCATTCTTATGTAGCTATTAATCTAAACATGTTTAACAAGGCATTGTACAATAGACTTTTAAATTGCGCTTTCTAAATTTTCGAATTAATACCGATTGAGAACACTTATGTCCCACGCCTGTTTGTGATGCTCTCACGGAAATCTAGAGTAACTTAAGCCGTATTATGAGCGAGTTTCATAGAAAACCACGGAATAATAGCAGCAATTAGCATCCAATGAAGTTCAATATTGATTGCCCAGGTAAGGTGCTTCAGCAGGCAGTGGTGACCGAGATCCGACATGACATAAGCGACGAAGACGCTGAAAAAATTAGCGGTTATCAGAATCGAGGTTTAAAAACAATTTCTTTCTTTCTTTTTAAGCTATTATCACTTTCTTCTGTATGTATATATAGAAAAAGTATTGGATTCGTGAAACTTTTTGATGTATTTTCATGTTTTGGGATGTCCTGAAGACGATTTGACTGTTTTTAGAAAATGTTTGTCTGTATCACAAATTTTGTGGATGTTGTATCTCAAGGACCAATAAATAAAATTTAAACAAAGTTTGTATATCTCAGGAACTACTGTACAGAATTACATATAAACTTGTATGTAGGTGCACCTTAACAAAAATTAGTGCATGTCAACTTTTGGTGTGAACCGCTCAGCAGGTGGCGCTGCTACACAGTGTTTTCTGCAATTACGAGGGAAGCTATATCTCAGGTTCTATTGCGTTTTGTCAAAGAAAACTTAGTAAGTGAGAAAACCATTATAAGATATTATGCTTATTCAATTTGAATGCTTATCGACCAACATATTTTGTACTATACAGCGATTTCCGCAATTTAAGGAATGGCTATATCTCAGAAACTACTGCACAGAATTGCACATAAATTTGTATGTAGATAGATGCATCTTAACAAAAATTAGTGCCCTCAACTTTTGGAGTAAACCGACTAACAGGTGGCGCTGCTACACAGCGATTTCCACAATTTAATGGAAGGCTATGTCTCGGATTCTATTGCGTATCATCAAACATAACTTGATATGTAAGAAGGCCACTATGAGACATTATGTTGACTCAACTTGGATGCTTATCGGTCAATAGGTGGCGCTCCTATGCTGCTAATTTCATCAATAAGTGATGGCTATATCTCAACGTTTGTGGCATGTAACTGTACGAAACTTGATATATGAGATAATCATTATAAAAACGCATTTTTTAAGATGTTATTTCTGTACTGATAAGTATAAAGGATTTAAGTCCATATTCTTGATTTTTCAGGAGACGAAAAATAAAGTTAAACTAGCTAAAAACAAATAAGAAGAATCGATTAGGAAAAAGGGATTATGTTGGTTTATACGCTTTATACCATTCAGTGATTGTCAATCTTCATTTAATAAAGGGAAAAATTGAATTAAGTGTTTTATACAAAGATTAATGCTAAATTTCTGACTTGAGTCTTTCTTTTACCAATGGATTTTCTCAAAGACTAAATGACATGGATTTAAATCCTTTATACCAATCGATAGAGAATTTTTTTCTGGGTCTGACTATGTACTTAACTCAAAATCGACATTTTTGGACTTAAATCCTTTATACTTATCAATACAGATTTATAGGCGATAAAACTGTATTCCTTTGGCTACTTAGTGTTAGATTTCCTTAAGATGAAAAGGATTTGCATTTATCATGTTAAATAATTTTAATAAATAATAGATTTAATAAATTATTCGCACTTAGTGAATTTGTACAGTAAAATATAGAAGAAAGTCCTGTGGTGGCCACAACATACTATTTTTTCTTGCGATTCGGGTTTAGGTCAAGTTGACTAAATTTTTTTCTGCGTGTCGGGTTTTGTTTTCAAGAGGTTGAGAGATTTCAAAACACCTATTAAAAGATTTTATCATAATAAGCAGAAATTTGTTTGGTATAATTTTAACCTCTTTCCCTTACATACAAACAAACAATGACTTTTATTTATATTAAGATTATCGAAAGCAAAATAAAAAATCAATTTATTAAGAATTGCAAATGTACAAATACATTCATTAAAGCATGGGCAAATTCTTTTCTTTCTTTCTTTTTTTTTCTTTTGTGTGCGTGTGTATCTATATATATCTATAATATTAAACCTTTTGAAACATTGTACAAAAGGAAATATAAGTGCTGAAATATATCTCATTAGGAAAGTGAAAATTTAAATAAAACGAAAAAGAAATAATTAGAATTCAAATAATAAAAGCATATAATATACCTAATACGTCTTCATGGGCATCGGTTGATTATTGTATGCAAAATTAGACGAATTTCTGTAAATCTGTTTATATATATATATATAGGGAGGCGTGTGTTATAGTTAATCAACAAAACTTTAGATTTATAGAAGTATAAATATCTTGAAAGAATTTATAAAGAGATATCAACTTACAGTTCAATTATTAATACACAATAATTAGTCATGTACGTCTTATTCATTTGAGAAGAAAAAAAGAAAAGAGATAAAGACAGAAAGAAAGAGAATATTTGTCATTATTTAGCGTAAATGCGCTTAGCTAATCGAACTTAATAAATACATCATATTGAAATAAATAACATACGGTAAAATACTTATACATATATATATTGCATATTGAATAATTTAATTCCTTTGTAACACTCAGCAAATGAAAGATATATATTAGTAAACATATTTCTTAAATGCATCGACTAACATTTACCAATACAGGAAACGATCCTCTTTAAAGAATGCGGGGTAAGAAGCAAACGTTTCGGGGGACGTATAGCAAATTATTTTTCGGCTTTTATTGGGTAAAGCTGTTTAAGAAAAGGAAGTCCTTAATGATATTTTTTTGCACCTGGTCAGCTGTCACAACTGTCAAACTGTGCTGTATGGGATGTAGCCTAACTTCAAAATACATCATTTGGGTCGAAGAAATTATTTGTTTTTAATTTACTCTAACAGACACTGACAAAGATCAAACTATAAAACTTGACATCGGTATTCAAGAAGACAGGAAGCTTCAAAAGGTGTAAATATACAAAAAAACAAAAAATGAATATTTAGTTTAAAACATAAATATGATCAATATTTAGTTTAAAACATTATTTATCATATGGCTATGAGAACTTAATTTCAATTCCTGAGCAGCTCTCCTGGACAGGGTAAAAAATTATATTAAAGCACTTCCACTTCCAAATAAAAAATAATGTTATGACTAGGGGAAAGGAATGTTATTGGCTGGCTTAAAAGAATGTTATTGGCAGCTCTATATATCTTCTGAAAGTTACGTACACATCACATGGTGCGAATAAATATAATCCTATATTAATAACACACGGCACAACCTAAAGTAAACGTCCATCAATTTTCAAGTATTGTCGCATTATAATCTAGTTCTTTTGTGTAGCCCTGTAAACAAACAGGGAAGGATTACTATACCATATTTTTCATGAAACATGTTTTTACGAATATAAAAAATATATATTCGTTTCATTTGGTTTAGTGCAGTCAACATATGTTAAAGTCTATTTACCTGCAATTTCCCCCATAGACGTAATGCATTTGAATTACCTTGGTTGTACACAAACCACTTGCTTGAACTCAACGAAAAATTTAGTGTAGCATCCCTATATGATACACATTTAGAATACCAAATTTGAACTTTCTGCTATAATTTGTATTTGAGATATGTTGATAAGACACACAGGCCAACCTCTAAAAACATGATTTTTGGTTCAGGGAACCTCAAAACGTGTAAATATAACAAAAACTCACTTTCGAAAATTTGACCCTAAAACAATGCTTTCTCTACCTTTATGGGTAAGAGAAGAAAAAAAAAAAAAAGAGGGAGGGGGGAGAGAAGGATTTTAGGCTTGCCTTGCTTTATAGGGATATATTTTGGAAAGTCTTCCAGTCACAAACAATTTCCTCTCTCTCTCTCTCTCTCTCTCTCTCTCGCTCGCTCTTTTTTTTTTTTTTTTTTAAAGCACGCTGGACATTACGCTGAGAAAGGGGGGAGGGGGGACTGGACATGATAACAAGAAACAAATAATTTATATCAGCAATGAATTATATTAAAACAAACAATAATATATTATTGTCACGCATTTAAATTAAATATATCAGTTTTATTATTTTCGAATTCTGATATTTAATAAGTATTTAAAACTATAATATGTTCTGCTGGCCATTACATAACTTTTTTTTTTTTTTTTTTTTTTTTTTTACATAACTTTATATAAGAACGCCACCTACCTTGTAATATGCAAAAAACAATAAATAAAAAATTATGATAAGCAAAGCTTCTCTCAGTAAAGATTTTACATATGTGCAAACTGAACCAATTGATGCTAAGATGTAGCCATAAGGAAAACCTCAGAAAGTGAGTTACGGATATGTCCTCTTTCAGACGATATTCATAAAGTCAGTTTTTTTTTTTCTTCTTCTTCTTCTTCTCCCGCAATTGCTATCTCATATATCAAGTTTAGTGCATATATACGCTATAGAAGCTCAGATATACCCTTCCAGCGTGTAGGGAAAATTGTAACACAGCGTCACCTGACTGCGAATATACACCAAATTAATTAAACATTCTTCTTTATAATGGCCATTTTATAAATAAAGTTTGGTGTATTTATACGCGACAGAAACTAAGAAATTGTTTTCTGTGAACGAAGAAAATTGCAGCATAGCACTCCACCTGTCAGCTGATATCCACCCAAAGTAAATCGACATATTTTTTCATGGTCTTTTACATCGGATATTTTGTGCAATAATACGGCTCATATTCAAAATATTAGAATAATTACATTTTTTTACAAATTGAAAATATCGTCTGGTAATTTAATGTCTTTTAATGCAAATATGCAAACGATATTTTTATTAAGAACTTATTGTTGATTAAACTTATTTACTATCTTAAAATTAATATTTTTGAAAAGAATAATTGGAAAAAAAATTATTTTAAAAAGTCAAAATATTAGAATATTTATTCAAGTGGTTCAAAATATTAGAATATTTCACATTAATTCTCCTTTAATTGTCACCAATTCATAACTGGTGGCATCATTGATTAAATTCAGACGATTTTATTTAAAATCAGTATTTTTTTTTTTTTTTTTTTTTGGCAGTTTGTTTGCTTTTTCGTCTTAAAATGCGTCGTGTGAGTGATATTCCTAATCCGTTAAACTTCTTATGTCAGATTTGTATCGGCACGGGAAAAATCAATGTTGTATACCGAATTATTTGCATTGTTCACCATCAAGCGTTAGTAAAATACTAACACAATATTAAAAAAAATGGGAAAATTCAAAATAATCGACGAAATGGCGGCCGAAAACCAAAAACATCTGCTAGAGATGACAGGAAACTGAAGCGTATAGTTAAGAAAAGCCGTTTTAAAAGTGTGCGATTCTTGCACCAAAAATGAAAAGAAGAAGGAGTTGAAGTTTCTACATCGACAACATTAAGATGTCTCCATAAATTTAAGTTTGAATCTGTGTACCGGAAACAAAACCTCTTATGACTGCAAAACAAAAGGGTATAATATTGAATTGGTGTAAATCAAGACGCTTATGGAGCGAAGAAGATTGGGAAAAAAATAATATTTAGTGATGAAAGTATGTTTTGTGTTTCATATTGTAATCAAGGTATTAGTTTGGAGAATGAAGCAAGAAGCATTTGATAAAGAATGCCTTAAGGGGACTCTCTACTTATCGTCTCCAAAAGCCGCAGCCAATGTTATTCTATGGGGAATTTTGACCCTTTATAACTCATTAACGAATGAATATTTTTAAATTCCATTTTCACATTCAGAAAATTCACAATTATTAAACAATTTATCGCTTTCTAAAAATAGTTTTTCTTAATTTTTAAGATTTCATTTTTAAGATTAAAAATGCAAAATTTCACATTGTGAAAATTCGTATTTTAGAACCACAAAATAAAATATTAAAAATAAAAAAAAATCAATTTTTGGAAAGCGATAAATTGTTAAATAGTTGTAAATTTTCTGAATGTGAAAAAGGAACTTAAAAATATACATTCATTAAATAGTTTGAAAGGGGCAAAATTCTCCATAGAATAACATTGGCTTTGGCTTTCGGGGACGATAGTTTGCTACTAGCAAAGCTTCCTAGATCTCCTGTCAAGTCTGAAGGTTCCCTTCGTGACGTCACAATCGGGGTCCTTCCTTCCCCATCGTTTACTTTCGCCTGAAACCTCTTAAGATCTTCTCTTAAAGCTTCATTTCTTCTTCATAAAAACCGATTTCTCATTAATATTCCGTTAAAATATATCATTTGGCATTTATCTACCCTTTTTATTATATATATATATATATGTTTTTTTCCCCATAGTTTCAGTTAAAATAGATATATTTTCCCTTTCATTAATGTTTATACGTGTTTACATCATTAAGTATTTTTTAAAATCAAATAGTTGATGTTGTAAAACTATGATTGTACATGTTATTTTAATAAACGAGGAAAATACACCGAATTCCATTGGAATTAATTTATTTTATAACTATTACACCAAGGAAATTAAAATATTTAAATAATAATAATAATAAATTTTGACACACGTTCTTTAATTTTAAATTTCCAAATTTTAGCATATAAAGATTTAAATTTGAGTTAAAACAACAAAAATGACATTTAATATTGCTCATTTGAAAATTAATATGAATGAAAATCTTTATTATACATATTTCAAATATGTGAGGTTGTGGTATAGAGCTCTCCATGGCTCTACCCAACTATTAAGAGCACTACAAGCTCTGATTAGAAGAAAATGACCACATAAGCCTTCGCGCTGACGGTCTCAACAGCTCTTCATGGCAGATTGCTCCCGACTACCTTCCGTTCGTCCTCTCGTCAAAAGATGAGCATCAGAGGCAGCGCCATCTGTTGTCTGTACAAGGAATGCGTGCCACAAAGCTTTCCACATAACTTCCCACAGAGCTCTGAGATCATGATGTACGGTGACCTCACCGTCGAACCAGCCTGGGATACTAAAGGATATCTGCAAAATACAATTAAAAGAAAAAAAAAAAAAAAACGAAAAAGAGAAAGACATTAAAAAAATTATGTACATTAATATTCACAGTTAAATTTTTCTTTAAAGTTCATTAGTCTCTATTATTGGATTTTAGTTTAGTTTGTGGACCATAATTTCATATGGTCTGCGGAGGTACTAGTATGTACCCAAGCAGCACCGAAACGTTCTCTGAACGTTCAAAAATTGTTCTGCAAACACGTTCTAAGAACGTTCACTTTGAACGTGTTATAGACGTCTATCTGTCCATCTTGAAGACGTACAATAGTACGGTTCAGAGAACGTTCAATGAACGTGTAACTATCACCATCGGTGTTATAGAAGCGTTCTGAGAACGTTCTATGTATACGGTCTCAGAACGTTCTAAACGTTTTTAGAACGTTTTCAAAACGTTATACACATTTTCAGAACGTTCCAGAAAACGTACTGTAAACGTTCTAAAATAGTGTAGTTAAAAAAAAAAAAAAAAAAAAAAAAATGTGACGTCATTATAAAAAAATCCCCTCAGTACGAGCGTTTAGAAGTAAAAATTACATAGCTGATGACGAATAATGATACAACACATGAACAGGGATATGAATTACTTTTTTTTTCAATTCAAATAATGTTTGAGAAATTTTAACATACTTACTATTCTTTTAATTTCAACGTATATGCATCAAAAATTCTATATTCTATGACAGCTTTCCCCAAAAAGTGTCATAACGTCTCTTTATACCTTAAAAAATTTCTTAAATTTTTGCATTTTTTAAAAATTTCTTTTTTTTTCCCTAATCTGTAGATAATGAAGTTATAGTATTAATTACAAAACTTTGAATAAACACCATAAAATGCGAGAACTCGCACCAACTGTTTCGGGTCAAAAGAAGACACAACCCTTCATCAGGCGAACATTGTAGGCACGAGAGCTGCAAACAAGCACGTTGAGTGTGTGGAATGCGTTGCCGCTTTGTTTGTAGCAGCCGTGCTTTGTTTGTAGCAGTTGCGAGTTCTTGCATTTTATGGTGTTTATTCAAAGTTTCTTAATTAATACTATAACGCCATTATCTTCAGATTAGGGGAAAAAAGAAATTTTTTAAAAATGCAAAAATTTAAGGAATTTTTTAAAGGGATATAGGCACGTTATGACACTTTTTGGGAATTACAGTCATAAAATATGGAATTTTTCATGCATATACGTTGAAATTAAAGGAATAGTAAGTATGTTAAAATAGTAAGTATGTTAAAATTTCTCAAACAATATGTGAATTTAAAAAAAAGTAATTTATATCCCTGTTGCTGTGTTGTATCATTATTCTTCATCTGCTATATACAACTAAACTCTTGATTTATTTTGCTTGTTTTAATCCTTGTGATTCCGAATGCGTCATCCTATGATTAATGTTTGTTTTTCATGGTTGTTTTCTGTTTGATTCTCTGATTTCTTGAAGTAAATAATTTATTCCAATTTATTCTTCATTTCTAACTTCAATTAATTTCTTGTACGATAGGGTGCCCGCTAGCAATTTGCTATTATAGCTGCTAACGAACGAAATCGTATATTGGTGCTCAACGACGAAAAGGGTCACCCTTGACGAGTTTTTTTTTTTTTTTTTTTTTTTTTTTTTTTTCTACCATTCTAAGCTTTTCCTACAAAAAATGTTTAAAATGCTGTCTTAATTTTTTATTTCCTCGTTGCTTGTTTGTATCTTTTGATTTGAGTTTCATGTGGTTTTTACGCACCGGCAAAATTATTAAAATTGCAACTAACAATATAGGAATAAATTTAAGATTAGACTGAAGTTAAATAAAATAAAAATCAATAAATAAAATATAAATGTTTCAATAAATCACAATCAGTCTCCCCAGGTTATTTAAATTTGTTGTAATTTTCTTCTCATTGACCTATGTGGTTTCAGGGATCTTATATCTGTTGCTTGGCTTTAACTAAGATTAAAAATTCATTTATACATACATATATATATATATATATATACATACATATATATATATATATATATATATACGTGTTTTTTTTTTTTTTTAATACAGGGTGCAAAGCATTGTGACGAGAATACCTTTATCTCCGCAACTATTGGTCGCAAATATATAGTTTCAGTTACAAAATGTTTTAAAGAATATGAGCATTTGTGGTATAACATGTTTAAATTTAAAATATCTATTTTTTCAAAATTGCAAAAACTAAATTTTTACATAGTCCCAGATCCCTAAAATAATATTTAGAAAACTGACACTCATCCTAACAAACAGTTTCATTTCTATTCTCCCAAAATGGAACATGATATTTAAAGTTTGGTTTTTCTAACATATTTCGGCCTTCAATAAGGGATCGGTTTAAAAATCCTAATTGGACTTTGTTTGCATTTTCCCTGGGTTTATTAAAGAATTTTTCATTGACTTTTTAATAAAGCCCGAGAAAATGCGAAATAATCCTAAATTTTGAAACTAACTATCTCAGACAATTTTGGGTGCACAAAAGTGAAACTTTTTGTGTTATATTTTTTAGGTTAGAACTCAACTTGCACTATTAGTGTCATGAAAATTGTATAAAAATTATCAGTTTTTGTGATTTTTAGTAAATTGATTTTTTAAATTTAAACATGTCATATAATGAATTCTTACATTTTTTTTTTTAATACATTTTCTTATTGGAGGACGTTTGAGACCAATTGTTGCCCAAATAAAGGCCTGCTCTCGACTTTGCACCCTGTATATTCTAAACATTTCTGGGTACTACTTTGTAAGTCCATGGATAGTTTATAAATATATTTGAATGCTGAAGTTTATAGAAAGTTTTAATATTTCAACATAAAAAATAATTTCAAAAATGAATGTACCAATACACCGCTAAAATAATATATAATTGAGTTTAGAATATATTGTTAATTTATAATAATAAGAAATTGAAACAAAAAATTAAAAATTAGTTAGAAGGAGGAAATTTTTAAAATTTCCAAATACTTAAATACATATATATATATATTTAATCATAATATTTTTCTAAAATATTTAACATACTTCATATTTTTAAATTTCAGTGCATGTGTGCATACATATTTTCAGTTTACAGCAGCAGTTTACAACAATGATGTTTGCAGGTATTTAAATTTATTCCACATGGCAATGTAATTGGTATTTTTTAAATGTTTAAATTTCTTTAAATTGAGTCAACGCAATTTTTACCTCATTTGATGTAATTATGCGATCATGGCATATTAAATAATTGATAAATGTAAATATTATTAGTATTAATAAATAATATAGTAAATCGTCCTTTTTTTTAAGCAGAATATCTTTTTTTATAAAGATGTGGAATAAAATTGAATTGAATCTTTGTTTTATTATGCAGTTAAACAATTTCATATATTTAATTTAATAAATAATAGTAAAGAGATATTTAAAATTGTAAGTCGGTGAAACTTAGGATATTACTTTAAAAATATGCAATTTGCATAACCTAGATTGTATATATATTATCATATAAACATTAAATAAATACTTCAGAATTTAAAAAGAAAAGAAAAAAAAAAAAAGAATTACATACCTTCCTCATTTTCTTCATAAGAATTTCTCCAAGAAAACACCCTTCCAACTAGCATTTTAAAATACATAATGACCAGTCTGGAAGGGCATTCACTTAAAATTAGCTCTCATCTTTTAAATTCTTTATGTTACTTCATTCAGAAGCATAATAACCAAAAATAGTCAATTTAACAATTTCCATCTCAGAAGACTGAATTAATAAAATGAATCCATAATTTCTAAGCGGTTTTCTGTAACAGGAGCAGTTTTTTCTGCGATACAATGCTACTTACAAGTATCAAATGATAGGCATAAGAACTTACGCAGATATGAAAATGATTGTTTAATTGATATTAAAATAAGACTTTAATAACTAGAAAATGGAGAGTATTACAGGTTAAAAATATTACATTTTTACCTTTTCTAAAGCTTATCCAAGTCATTATAACGCGAAAACTGAACAAAACAGATTACATTACACGTTTTAAAATTACCGCTTCACATAACGGCACGACATTCCCAAGACCTTTGAATTTGCTCGGTCAGCGAGAATTAAATAAATGCAATCCACAGATGTCAGTTTCATCTGCTCTTCCCTTGTTACATCCGGAATAATCATGTTTCAAAGTTCAACGTTTGAAACATAAATTTATTAAGCATTTATAGCTGTAGGAAATACAAAGTGTCAATATTTTAAGGAAAAATGGAGCTGAGTTAAACAATTATTTAAATTTTTATAAAGTATTTGAAAAACTTATGAGATCACTTTATTTTTCCATTTTAAAATCTCGAATTAAACGGAAAAGCATATTTTGTTTTAGTGTATATTTTAGTATGGAATAAAATATTCAGTGAAAATAAATAAAATAAAATAAGAACAATCAAACAGAGTAACGATTTAACAACATTATCAATATTGATAATTTATCAGTAACATTTAAACTTAAATAGAATCATAAATAAAATATAATAAAAGTTTAAAATTATGCTTAAAGAAAAGAAGAAAAAAACTCATTCTGTAACTTCCCGATGAGTATTGACCGCGAGGTCCTACTCTCGAACCTTACAGACGGGAAGTGTTGGCTTCGATTCCTGGTCACGCTCGTCGACTTAGGTTTTCGGAGTTTTCCCGTGATTTTCTTTGAAACTCGCGTAAAGCACTATATTACTTATTCAATAACATCCGTGATTAGCTTTTTGTATCTAAACTTTGGGTCTGGGGAATGCATAGATTTTCATGACAGAAGACAATCATTTTTATGCTGTATAGAAGATCTTAGAAAATGTATTTTTCTAAGGGTTTATTATTATTATTATTACAAATGAAAAAAAAAAAAAAAAAAAAACGGTAAATTTGTTTTAAATCATCAGAAAACGATGTTTCAATTATTCGTTTTAAAGGTGATATCGAATTCTTTTGAAAGATAATTATAGTGAAAATTTTTATCCACCCTTCCCCCATCCCCCAGGGATGATGCATACTTATTCCTAGGGGAAAAAACAATGTCCTATGAATGATAATAATAAAAAAAAAACTGTTTGACTATTACTCGTTATACAGCCAAATTGAATCAATATTATATATCAAATGTATGTCACGCAGAAGGTTTGGTGAGTATATATATTACAGAAGCTGATAGATAGCCTTTCTGTGAATGGAAAATATTGGAACGTGGCAGTGCCACCTGTCGTCCGATATGCACCCAAAGGCAATCTGTAGAGTTTTACGTAATATTAATTTCACTTACCAAATTTACAATATTTATAAATCACAGAAGTTGAGATTTTTCGTTTCTGTTATGAGATTAAATTGCAACATAGCGACGCCACCTGTTGGCCGATGTGCATCCAAAATGGACCAGTAAAGCTTTACATAAAATCGATTTCGCTTATAACTTCAGTGTATCACAAAATTTATTGTTAAATCACAAGAGTTAAAATATTGCCTTTCCGTTAAAATGATTAAATTGCAGATTAGCAACGCCACCTGTTGGACAATGTATACATCCAAATTGTATTAGCAGAGGATATGATGATATATGCCAATATATCATGTTTAATACATTTGTACACTATAGAAGCTGAGATATAGCCGTCCCATAAATGGAGAGTTTCATTGCATAGCACCGTAATCTATCGGGCGATATATCCCAAATGAAATTCAAATAAACTCCAATTTAGGGCAAGATCTAATATTGTAACAAGTTTGGTCGAATTCCATACATTGATTCCTGAAATACAAAATCCACAAAATTTTTCCATGAGTTTAAAATTTTGTAATTTTTTTTCACCTCACCGCTACTGATTATTGGGAAGCATTCTTTACTGACGTGCTAACAAAACGTTAAACTGAAAATGTAAAAAATGCTCTATTCTCTATCATGCTAAAAATTATAAATTTCGAATAACTTACGAAGTTTTTAAATTAGAATGTTGCAAATCTCTCAATAAGATTCTTATCAATATCATAATTGATATTTTAAAACTGGTCCGATCTCTCTGCAATCATTTGTTCTTGAGATATCGTGTACATGAACTAACGGGCTATCACACTAATAGGTGCCGATACACATTAACAGATACCATACCAACCTTTTGACTTCCGGATTCCTCACGCCACAAAACGTGTAAAAAAATCAAAAGCTGAAGTCAAAAATTTTAAAGGTTAACCTAGTTTCCCAACCAATAGTACTAAAAAGTCATTTTGTCATATTCGTTATAATTACACTGTTACAGAACGTGTTATGACGGTGTCACACTTGAACGTTCTATATAGAACTAGAATTGTACGTTTTATAGATGGTACAAATCAAACATTTTCAGAACGTTCTAAATAATACTATTTCTGAACGTGTTTTAGAACGTTCTTTTGACACGAAACACGGTGTTTGAACTATTGAAACCGTTATTAGACGTTCACAGAACGTTCCTGTGCTACTTGGGTATAGGTCCTTCGTGATCACCTATCTTCTCGACTTCATATCTGTCTTTGGTCTTTACTCGCACAACTTTATAAGGACCTAAGAATTTTGGTCTGAGTTTCATGCCGGTTCCAAACTGAGTTCGCTGGATGGCAACTAGATCATTAATTTTATACACATTTGCTTTCTTTCTCTTCTTGTTGTAACATCGGCGATTTTCTTCTTGAATCTTAAGAATGTTTTTTCTTGCTTCTTCACGAATGGTATTAAGGTTATCGAGCATAGAATTTATCCTTTCCTCTTCGAGGAGTTCTAGTACTTTCTTATCTTC
Source organism: Salticus scenicus (assembly GCA_963930645.1). NCBI lineage: Eukaryota > Metazoa > Arthropoda > Arachnida > Araneae > Salticidae > Salticus > Salticus scenicus. The sequence goes on along the minus strand of OZ005651.1, from coordinate 8,020,996 downwards.
TTTCCTTCTCATTGTTACACCAGTGAGTAATTCAAACGGAGTTCTTTTGGTACTTCTTGATACGGTGGAATAAATAGTTCTCTGGACAGCCTCAACAAGCTTGTACCACTTGTTAGGGTCATCTATAGATAACTTGCATAATACAGGTATGATTGTTCGATGAAGTCTCTCAATTTGACCGTTTCCTCTTGGGATTCCAGTTGTGATGGTGTCATGTTCGGTTCCCTCTGATTCACAGTAATCAGTAAAGTCCTTCGATGTGAACGCAGGTCCACGATCAGATATTATTCTTGCGGGGTTACCAAAAATAGCAGCTTGTTTTTTTAATTTTTGCATGGCGTCTGCTGAAGAAGTCGATTTCACGGGATAGAGCCACGAAAATTTGCTAAAACCGTCTATAACGGTAAAAATGTGATTATAGTTTTTATTAGTGGTCGGTAATGGACCCACAAAATCGATGTGATAAGTAGATAATGGTATATCTCCTTTCGGGATAGGGTTCAAAAAACCATCTCCTTTTCCCTGTTTCTTATTTACGAGTATACATTCTACACAACTTTTTACAACGTTGTCTACGCATTTTTTCATATTAGAAAAGTAATAGTCGCGTTTGACTAACTCTTCAGTTGTATTAACCGAAAAATGTCCTAAGGCATGACATTTTTTTACGACCTCAATTTGCATGGTCTCTGGGACAATTAGTACATCCCTATCATTTAACACTTTATATAAAATATTATTTTTTAACACATATTCGTCATTTTGGTTCTGTTGTAAAAGAGATTTCATAGTGTTGATAAACTCATCATTTTCTTGAGCAGTAGCAATACGATGAGTGAGAGTATCAGTAGTTACAGTCATTACAGGGTGTCTGCTAAGCGCGTCAACATGCTGCATTTACTTACCAGGACGGTGTTCTACTTCGTAATCGAATTCCTGTAGCAGGAAAGACCACCTGGCTACCTTAGGTGTCAATTCACGTTTATCTAAAGTTTTGGTGAACGCTTGACAGTCAATATAAATTTTGAATTTACTACCTAATAAATAGTTCCTAAATTTTTTAAGGGCTTCTACTATCGCTAACATTTCTAACTCATAAGTACAGTATTTTTCTTTTTGTACCGAGGTCTTTTTACTCATATAATGGAATGGATAGTATTGTCCGTCGTCATCTTGTTGTAATAAGATAGCACCGAATCCTAATTTAGATGCATCTGTATGAACTTCTAATTTATGACCTTGTTTAAAAAGATGTAACACAGGTGTATTCGATAAAATGTCTTTCAGCTTTTGAAAAGCCAATTTCTGTTCTTTCTCGAATTTAAATGGATTGTGGAAGCACGTAATAAGTCACTGAGTGGTCTTGCTATGTTGGCATATGAACGAATAAATTTTCTAAAGTACCCCGTTAAACCTAAGAAACTGTGCACTTCCCTAGCATTACGGGGTTCTGGGAAATTTTGGACTGCAAGAGTTTTTTCTACTGAGGGTTTAATCGTGCCATTCTCAATTATGTGACCTAAGAAATCGATCTTTCGTTTCAAAAACTGACATTTCTTTAAATTTAACTCTAGACCAAATTTTGATGCCGTTTCTAACACACGTTTTAATTTATCTAACCCTTCATTCTCATCTTTAGATGGAATAATTATATCATCTAAATAAATAATTACAGTACCATCTTTTAATAGGTCTTTAAACACATAATTTACATATCTTTGAAATACTCAGGGACTATTACATAATCCATAGGGAACTTTCAGAAACTCATACTGGGCATTATCGGTCACAAAAGCTGTTTATTTCCTACTTTTTTCCTCTACATCAACTTGTAAAAACGCATTCTTTAAATCTAGTGTCGAAAAGACTTTACCCTCCCCTAATCTATCAAATAAATCCTCAATATTTGGCAACGGGTATTTATCTTTAATAATTTTCTTATTTAAAACACGATAATCACAGCATAACCTTATTCCTCCATCTTTTTTCCTACACACCACTATTGGCGAAGCGTAATTTGACGTACTTTCTCTAATTATACCATCTTTTAACCACTGGTCAATTTGTTTATCCACCTCTGATTTCTCTACAAATGATAATCTGCGAGAACGTAAACATACTGGCGTATCATCAGATAAAATAAGGGATATTTTTAAATCAGTACTTTTTGTTTTAACTGGCTTATAATTTTTTATTAACTCGCTTAATCTCTCTTTTAACGACTTATCTAAAATATGACTGACATCGAATTTTTCTTCTGGAAAGTTGCACATATTTGAAAAAAAAGAATCTATTTCATTTTCCCTTCGATCAAATAAAGAAAAAGAACACTCACTTGCTTCATCGAAATCGCTTTCCCCCGAACTCAGAAAACTATCTTTCCCCCCCCCCTACGTCGCTGGAACTCGAAACATCTGTCTCTTCTTTATTTTGTTTTTTCAAAATATGAAAGATATTACCAGGCAGAATTACGTCACATGACAAATTGTTGCAAAAAGCACAGATTACATTTATTGAATCATGATTAGGTAAAGATATTTTAAATTCAGCTAGATTTGCATCTTTCTTTTCATTAAAGCAGCTAACTAGAGTGGTTGAAGAAATAACATTTTTAGTCTGTGGAATGCTGTTTTTATTTACAACTAGAATCGAAGAACCTGTATCTTTTAACCCTTTAAGTGGAATATCATCCACTAAAATATCAACATATTCGAGCTCATTAACAATTAGGTTAATCGGACTTGTTTCGGATTGAACTACTGAATTCATTGGAAGACTTTCACGGAACTCTTTTTTCTCTGGAATACGTTTAGGACAGACTCTAGCGAAATGAAATGTTTTCCCTTTTGCACCACAAATGTAACACATTCTTTCATGCTTTTCGTGAGTTTTATTAGATACCGAATTACGTATTATGGGATCTTTATTATTATACTGTGTCTTTCTAAAATTAGTTTTGTTTACAAACCGCTTATTCTCTGAACTTTCGTTTCGCGTATTATTATTAGTTTCAGTTAACGATTTTCCTCTAGAAGAGTAGAATAAATCACACTCCCGACCTAATTCATTGGGTTTAAACCAATTTTGACCTTCTCGAACACTAATATGTTCCCTAGTTCTAGAATCCAACGTTTCATATAATTTATCAGAAACTATAAGATCACACAATTGTTTAACATCGTTAACCCCTCTCAATCTACAATAGTAATCAAAAGAAGCACTTAGATGGGAAACAAACTGGACATGTGATTCTGACGGATTCCACAGCGCATTTTTAAAGTTACTTAAACATTCACGCAGCGTTGGTTGAAGTTGTCTTAAAATCAATTCCTTAACTTTTTCATAATCGTTAATTTCTTCGGTGGTTACGTACGCAAGAACCTGATTACATTTATCTCCCAATAAATTAATCAGTATTTCCGATTTAAATTTAGATGGTACATTTTTAGAAACGAATGCTTTTTCAAGGGATTGAAAAAATAAGTGCAAAGCTTCCGGTTTCTCAGGTACTGAAATGGTTAAAGTTCGAATACTTCTAATTAAATTTTCTAATGATTGTGAAGTAGTTTCCGAATTTGATTGCTCAACATTATTACAAGAATTATTTGCTGCAGCCGTAACTTTAAATTTTGAAGCTCGATTTCTTTTTCTAACTGGGATAATTTAATTCTTTCTATCTCAATTTTGGTTTGTTCTTCTAAAGATTTCAACTTTTGCTCTTCTACTAACCTTTTAATAACACCTCTAACAAATTCTAAATCATTTTTATAAATGTCAGAACTCTCAATTAGAGTTTTGATTTCAACTACCTTAGCTTCAGCCGGAACAGCTAGGCCTAATTCTTCAGCAATTGTTTTTAAATCGGCTTTTCTAATACCTTGTAACACGTTTTGGGCCATTATAACTCTAAATAATTACTTATAATAAAAGATATTTCAATATTTCTACCAAATTAATATCATACTTAAATAGAAACAAAACAATATGAGAACATTTTTCTTAAAAGTGCTTCTGGGGTTTTTGTTCTCAAATCGAAATTATCATGATTTTTAAATAACCACATTCAGAACAATTTATACTAGTGAACAGAATATTTAGAACAACTTATATATTTCTTAATTATTACACATATTTCATATAATATCACCATTACCATTATTCTTTCTTTAATTATTGTTTTCACTTTCGTTTTAAAATAATATTTTTAAAATAATATTGCAAACAATAATAAGCAAAATACTAAAAGATTATTCAGAATATTTTTTCAATCGTAATTATTATTTCTATTCATTCTTCTCAAGTGATATTTTTATTTTATTTCATCACAAAATGAAACCAAAACTGTTGTTTTTAAAAATATTTTTCCATTAATTTCTAATTCAAAACTGTACTAAATTCTTTTATAACTTGTTGGTGTTGCAATAATATCGCGGCAGAGTCCCTACTTGTAGAATCTTGGCTGGGCGTCTAGAGGTGGGGCAATGATGAGATGCAACTTAGAGAACTACACGTTTATTGAAGGCACACATAAAACACAAAATATACAGAGATAATATTATAAAAGTAGAATTTCCATCAATAACCATTTGCTGGTTTCGAGGCCTAATGCACATAACAAGCTCTCTTCATCATTAGAACTAACACAAAGTAACATATGAGCACTTAATCGCTTTAATAATTCACATTAGTACCTACGCGTACTATTTCAAATATGTGAGATTGTGGTATAGAGCTCTCCATGGCTGTACCCAATTATTAAGAGCACTACAAGCTCTAATTAGAAGAAAATGACCACATCAGCCTTAGCGCTGACGGTCTCAACAGCTCTTCATGGCAGGTAGCTCCCGACTACCTTCCGTTCGTCCTCTCGTCGAAAGATGAGCATCAGAGGCAGCGCCATCTGTTGTCTGTACAAGGGAAGCGTGCCACAAAGCTTTCTACATAACTTCCCACATATATGTATATGTTTTTTTCCCCCATAGTTTCAGTTAAAATATATTTTCCCTTTCATTTATGTTCATACGTGTTTACATCATTAAGTATTTTTTAAAATCAAATAGTTGATGTTGTAAAACTATGATTGTACATGTTATTTTAATAAACGAGGGAAATACACCGAATTCCATTGGAATTAATTTATTTTATAACTATTACACCAAGGAAATTAAAATATTTAAATAATGATAATAATAAATTTTGACACACGTTCTTTAATTTTAAATTTCCAAATTTTAGCATATAAAGATTTAAATTTGAGTTAAAACAACAAAAATGACATTTAATATTGCTCATTTGAAAATTATATGAATAAAAATCTTTATTATACATATTTTACCAAATATTTATTTTATTTTTAATTATATTCACATATATAAGTGTATTTTAAAATCAAATGTATAATGCAATAAATCAAGCTTTCTATATTTTTACATTATTTAAAAAAGTGTTATGATATATTCAGAATTTCATGAAGATCGTTCAACTTCGAAGTTTTGTACAAAGCGTATTAAATTAATATTTAAAAAATAAGTATTAATAATTTTTAGATATACATGCATTCACTCTTTCTGAATTTCCAAACTGTGACTTATAAAAATTGAAATATTAATCTAAATTCAATCTTTAAAAGTAAAAAAAATATTTTTAAAATCCTCTATTTTTGGCTATGTAACATATTTGAAAATGTTAAGTATGCACATTTTTCATCATTTTTATACATGAATTTGAAAGTTTATTTTCTGAAATGTAGATACAACAACTCTTAGTAAATGTTGATTTGTAAATTTTGAAAAAAATTTCGAGTTATAATAAATACAAGATGTTTGAATTAATATTTCAAATTAGTCTGTATTGGGCAAAATTAAAAACATTCAGTTTATAGGTAATATCGAATAAATTTATAATAATGTTTGCCAAAAGAATAATGAATTTTTAACATGCATACATACATTCAGTACTTTTAAATTTCCAATTTTTAACATATGAAGATCGAAATTTAAATGTTAAATTTATATTTTAAGAACACTAAAAATTTATATTTAAAATTATCCCCTATTTGCAAAGCACAATAATTGAAAATGTTTTACATACATATTTTACGAAATTTTTATTGATGGCTTTCGAAGATTACTTCATAAAGCATAAATACATCATTTGAGTTATTATAATTGTTTTGCAAACATTTAAAGTAAACAATTTGAAGTCATAAATATAAGATGTTTAAAAATATTTCACATTAATATATAAGAAAATTTTGGATCATTCAATTTAAAATTGCATGGGCCGAAAAAAAAAAAAAAATATATTTAAAAAATCTGTTTCAGATAAATTTATAATTCCTAAACCAATTCACGCAATACAAACTACTTATCAAAATTAATTTCCACAATGAATAGAGACAACTTTCATATCAGAGAAGTACAATACTAAATTTCGAAAAAATAATTTTGTGCTCTACATTCGCGATCGTAGGAAGTGTTTCTTCCTTTCTTTTTTTTTTTTTTTTTTTTTTTTTTTAGGGGGAAAAAAATATTCGATAACTTCGTTTGAAATTATCGAAGATACATGATTCAACTATTAGTTTTAAAGCTATTTATAATTTCTTTTAAAAAATATTTATATTGAAAGTTTACAACATTGGGGAGGATTTTCCTCCAAGGATGCAAAGATGCTCCTATATATACAAATTTTTCCTAAAAGTATTTCGGCCCACCAGCGGTCGATTGGTTCTGCGCTCAAAGCTGGTAGACGTGAAGTGCCGGGTTCAATCCCAGGTCGCACTCATCGGCCTAGCCGTTCGAAATGTTTCGTGGGTTTCTCCAAAATTGTGTAAATACGGGATAGGAACCCTTAGAAAACCCCCACGGAGGGCATTCCCCACAGGCCTAGGATCCTAGTGCAGTCCTCACAATCCAACCCAACTGTGAAGGTGTTCACACATATTGTTAACTTTTAATTTGATTTTAAATAAAACAAAAAACTGAATAATAAATTAATGCATTATCGTATTAAATAATAATAATAATAAAAGAAAGATTAATTACATTTCAAATTATAAGCATTTCTTTTTGATTCGTTAAAAATAATCGTAGTTGTGCTCATTTATACAAAATTTTCTCTTATACCGCCATATTAATAATTATCATAAAGCGTTATGGTATCTCCACCTGTTGGCGATTTTCACCAAAAGTTGAAGGACATTTATAAATCAAGAAGCAACTTAAACTTTTATGAAATTCTGTTCATTAGTTCCTGAGATACAGATACCACAATATTTTGTCACACGCACACACACATATATTGACATTTTCTAAAACTGATCAGATCGTGTTTGTCCCTTTCAAAACGTGTAAATCCATCGAAAACCAGAAATAGAAAATCTTTACGAATCCAAGACGTTTTTCTATTGAATTCAGAAGAAAGAGAAAAATAAATAAAAATGGAACAAAAATTTGAAAATTAAAATCTTTTAACGAGTTGTGTTGCCATTCCGCTTTTCATAATTTTTAATGTGCCCGTATAGGACAAAGTTTCCTATAAATGAGAATAATTTTTAATGAATTATTGTAAAATTAAGAAATAATTATTCATAACAGTAACAGTCAATCAAGATAACAGTCAACCTTGCGTGTGTGTGTGTGTGTGTAAATTTTCAATATGGATATCTTTTAAAAGAACTCGTCAATACCTTTAAAACGAATGATTGAACAACGATCTCTGATAATTAAAACAAAGTTGTGTTCTTCTTCTTCCTTTTTTTTTTTTTTTTCATTTGGAGAAAGTGTCTTTCGTTGGGGTCATTTTACGGAGTCCTAGCCCTATATTTAAACGTTTCGAGGAAAAACAAGGAGAACTCCGAAAGGATAGGTTGACATGTGTCACCTAGGATCGAAACCAGCACCTAAATATTTGCGAGCAGAACCTTTTGACCACTGGTGAGAAGCTTTCGTAATTTTTAAAGAATTTTTACGTAATTTCTATCATTTCTAAGAAATATTTAATTTTTTTAGAAATATTACAAAAATTTAAAAGAAATTAATTGACGCTTTTTAAAATCTCTGTTTGACTTTTTTTTTAAATCTATTATTTACAGTTGCTAATTTTCTGGAGGATCTACTGTGAAATTAATCATTTCTTGTCTTCGTATAATTATTCAAAAGAATGTTACACATTTTTTTAATACATTAATTAATTAACTGAGTTAGTGTTACAATTGCTAATTTTCTGGAGGATCTACTGTGAAATTAATCATTTCTTGTCTTCGTATAATTATTCAAAAGAATGTTACACATTTTTTTTATACATTAATTAATTAACTGAGTTAGTGTTACAGTTGCTAATTTTCTGGAGGATCTACTGTGAAATTAATCATTTCTTGTCTTCGTATAATTATTCAAAAGAATGTTACACATTGTTTTTATACATTAATTAATTAATTGAGTTAGTGATTTACCACAAATTCCTTCAAATTCTAATCTGCCATCCATTTGTTTTTCTTTAAACAATTCACATAATGAAATCATTGATTTTCAGATTTCAAAAAATTTTCCTCATATTCTGCAGTAATACAATGTAAATGAAAATTAACTCAATTGATGTTTATTAAATGATGGAATCTAAAAATTCATTCATAGAAAGTAATGCAGATTATAAATATATAATTTTTTTCGAAAAAGAATTTGAAGAAAAACGAATTTTGTTTTAACCTTCGATATGGTTACTTTTGCAATTCCTATCGGAAAACACAGGAATTTTTTGTTGTATATTTCTATATTAAGCAAAATACGTTGATTGTGAAAGCAATTCTACCTTAGTGAAAGTAATTCTACCTTATTTTTTCTGAGGACATACATTCTATATATGAAAGTTAGAAAATTTTTAACAAAAATAGGGTAATCTTAGTTTTTGTCAAGTAATTCATGAATAAATGTAAAACTACGGCAGAAGAACAGAAATTATTTTTTATTATTTTATAAAAATATTTACGTAATATTTTTACAAGCTAAAAATACATATTTTATTTCAATTACGCATTATTAATAATAATGACTTAGTTAAATATTAAAAATTAAAATTTTATTAATAATAATTTGTAAAAATATTAACTAATATCTTTAGAAATTAAAAAAATGTTTTTATTTATTTTATTTACATTTGCTGATTTCATTGATTTTTTTTTTTTTTTTTTTTTTAATATTATGTAAATAAAAATAATTACTTATTTAAATATTATTTATAAAATTTATTATGGCAATTATTATTTAAAAGAAATTTCTATTTCATATGTTAGCAAATAATATACACCTTTATTTATTTATTTTTATTATTAATTTATTTTAAGAAATCTGATATATTTTGCGTACTTGCGAAAAATCAAACAATATATTTTTATATAATTATTTTAAATATTATTTTAAAATATATCAGAAAAATACATTGAAATCTAACATATTTAAATATATTGCACAACAGAACTTAAAAACTAATAGCTAGCAAATAAATAATGTAATTATCTCATATGTTAGGAAATAAATACGTAAAACAGCATGCAATAAGAGAATTCAAAGTATTTAAAGCATGATATAAAATAAATAATTATGCATTTTTATCTTTTAAAAATATTCCAAAATTAAAGCAATTTATCTCCCAACAAAGTAAAAATGTAATAAATAAGTTCTTTTTCGATTATGACGTAAAATAATCAAAATTTCTTCTCGGCGTAATGATAAGCAATGGAGCAACTGGCACTAAAATGGAGAATTTCGTCAAAAAGCCGGCGCGTCAATGTCCAGTCTCTCTCTATCGAGGGTCCCTAGGGTTGCATGAGCGCAGAAGGACCTGGAAAGTTATGCATCGTCTACGAAAAGGTTAACTCTCAGATATATGAAGAAATTTTGGAATATTACTTGATTCCATCATCAGAAGATTTATTTGAAGATGATTTAATCTTTCAACAAGATTTAGCGTCACCGCATACCTCGTTGTCAACTAATAATTGGTTCCGCCAACGCAACATAAAAGTACTTCCTTGGCCACCAAACTCACCAGACATTAATCCCATCGAAAACTTATGGGGTATAATGAAGAAAAAACTCCCAAGAAAATCCTCTTTCAAGTAAAACTGAGTTAGTGGCACGTATGAAGTCTATTTGGGCTAATATTGATAGAAATGATTTTAAACGCCTTGTATATAGTATGCAAGATCGATTGAACGCTGTTATTAAAGCTGAAGTGGATGCTACAAAATATTAACTACCAGTTACTTCATATTCATAAGGTAATATTTTTGCGTAAAATAAAATATTCTAATATTTTGAACCAATCTAAATTTTATTCTTATATTTTAACGTGTTTAAAAAAAACTATTGTATACCTAATTTATTGTATTTTATATTTTGTAAATTTTAAAACATATCTAAACATTCCAGATTTAACTTATAATAAATTTAATTGCATTTACTTAGTATCAAAAATAAATAAATGGAAAATAATTTCTTTCTTATTACTTTTTCTCAATTATTCTAACATTTTGAATATGAGTTGTATACCATAAATGCTGACATATAGCTTTCCCAAAAATGAGCACACACCACATATAAACACACATGTAAGTAGCCTAGTAGCTCCACCTATGGAATAATATGCCCCAAATGTTAATAGATACCAATTTATGTCAAAGTTCAACGAAATATAAGTTTCAACAAAGGAATAATAAACGTCTTGAACGCCAAATTAAATAATAAACTAATAATTACTACTACTATTAATCGTAATATTGCATTTGGCGTTTAAGACGTTCATTTTTCCTGTGTTTATCTAGCGCCAAGTTCTCTGTCAATATTAAATACAAAGTTTTAGAAAATTCTGTGCAGGTTAAAATAATTAAAAATTACTAACTTTGCACAAAAAACTGGCGCGAAGGATCAGAAAATTGAAAGAGAGATGTCACGTTCGAACCCAAACCACGCGCATCGGCTTAGCCATTGGGAATTTTCCGTGGTTTTCTAAGAAACTCGTGTGAATACAGACTAGAAATACTCGAGGAAAAAAATCCTTGGAGGGTATTTTTTCATGTACTGATGCTGCAGGTACACAAAAAGGATTGCAATTCTTTAATTACTACCAGATTGGGGAATAAAATATTACCATTGTTTCAAAAGATTCGTAAACCGTTTACTATTGACTATCCTTAAAAATATTTCTTCTTCATCAATTCAGCTAATTAAAGAACAATAAAACAATTTAACTCTTTTTTTTTTCTTTCTTTTATTATAAATAAAAATTATTGGGGGGGGGGGGTTAATACACAATTGATGTTGACACAGTAAACAGACAGCATCTTAAAAAAAAAAAAAAAAAATCTCGTTTCTCTATTTATAATAAAATCCATATTTCCCTCACATACCAATCTTTAATAATAATAATAAAAACGCATTTTACAGGATGCAAGCTGAATTATTTATACATGATTATTTGAATCGCACAATCGCTTAGAAATATTTAATTCTGTTCATATTCTGAGAAGTTAAGAAAAAAAAAAGAGGAAGAAGGAAATTACTCCAAATCTTCAAAATATAACCAACAGATGCTCGTTTCTCTTTCTTTCAAAAGAAGTGATGATTAGGAATGATTTTTTTTTTTTTTCTCACTACACAGCAACCTTTAGCTGAGAGCTAACATCACCGGTCTAACATCACCTTAATTTCATTTTCAATCTTTTACAAAAATCACACTTACGGCCTCCTAAGAACAAATTTCTTGGATTTGGACTCGTAAAGAGAATACCGAACAATATAATCTTATATAAGCAATTTTCTAAACACACAAAATTTCCAAAATATGAGATAAGCGCAGTTTCATTTGATTTAGTTAAAAATATTTTAATATAATTAAATAAACAATGATTGTGTTTACACCCGATATATTGTAGAGTGAGGAAAAGAGAGTAAAAATACAAAGTTTCGTTCATGTATTCGGAAGCGAAACTGCTTGTTGATTTTTCTTTGGATTATTTCTGGTGTAGTTTAACACCCAACTCGGGGAAGAATAGTAACGAAGTAAAAATAAAGCATACTCCAGTCTCTCCACAAGCGTTATTCCTGGCAGCAGTTACTCAGTGACTCTTTAGTAAAATGTTTCTTACTTCAGTCGGAGACTCAGCTGGAGAAAGAAGCATTTTCGCTGATGTTTTGTTATACGGCTGGAAGTGGGATATTTCTGCTCTAGAACCTTCCGCCCATTCAGGAATGAGTGTTTATCTAGCACGTGCGATTGCTGTTTTTTCTCATCTGATTTATTAAAGAGCGGTGATGTATTTCATTAGTAAGAATAAGAAAATACGCTGATTTATCTATTATTATTTAGTTTCCGTCTGAAGAATTTTCAGATTTTGTATTTTTTAATTATTATCCGCAGTTGTTTTTAATGAAAAGATTTAAAGTATACTATGAATTTTGTGCAGCATACTTTAATTACGGAACGGTATTGTAAGTGGATGTTCTTTTGTTTTATATTGTTTAAGAAATTAAGATGACTTCTATACATATGGATGCTAGAACAATCCAAATCAAACTTCATTTTATTTTTCGTTATTGCTATATAAACATAAATCACTAAAGTCTTCAGTACAAATATTTAAAAAAAAAAAAAAAAAAAAAATGTATTACGGTGGCAACAGACCCTCTTTCGGAAAAGGCTTTTCATATAATTATTCTTCAGACGTATCACAAAGTTTTCTTTCATCACGGAATCCCTGCATTCAAAGAATAATAAATTCTGACTATGGAAGTCGTGATAGATCTCTTAGTCCGTCCCGGGACTACAGTCCATCTCGCGGTTTGTCATCTCCGTCTTTTAGGAGAAGGGATTTTGGCGAAACTGAAAGAACTTTAAATATTTCACCTGATCTCGATTATCCAATTAAGCAAAGAAATTTTTACGATTTTCCATCCACATCCTCGGCAATGTTTTCTTTTTACTCTTCTCCAATAAAAAAACCTAGGAGAACAGATTATTCTGATTATCTTCGTCCAGTTTTGACAACACGGCCCATGCTAAAATCTGGATATTTTCCTAAATCTCGAAATGAGCGGGAATGTACTTCAACGCCATTAACGAGGGAACGAAAACTTATCAAATTTCGTGAAGTATCTGATGAAGTCTTGGAAAAAATCCGCAGAAGAATATCTTGGGATCTACCCGAAGAAATAAGTTCTCCGCTTATTGATGAAATGAAACAAAAACATGATCAACCTGCGGAGGATTTATCTGCATCAGAACAATGTAGTTCAAGACGAGGTTCTAAAGATTCGACTGTACCTCCAATTTCCGTTTCTCCAAAGCCTTCATTATCTCGTCGTTCTTCAAGTGATCAAACACATGACAAATCTATTAGACCTCCAGTGCGAAAAAATTCTCGATCAAATAGCTTAATAACGTCATCTATTGAAGAGAATTTTGAATTGGAACAAGAATATTCAAAAGCACCCATTCCACCACCTCGCAAAAAATCTCTTAATTCATCGTGCAAAGTTAAAAATTCGCGCAAATCATCTGTTGATACATTATTATCTGAAGAAAAAACTCAAAATTATTCCAAAATTGCCGAAGATATAAGGCGCAATCGCGAAATTGCAGAACGTATAAGAAAGCTGGCTGGAGAATCAGTTGATGAAAACAGAGAAGAATTACAAGATGAAACTGAATCTTTGTTAACAAATAAATCTTTAGATATCACAAAAGAAACAGTTATCGTTCCTGATCGAAGCCGTCGTAGAAGACGAACATCTATTCCTGAACCTGATATTAATGAAAGGGGACCACCCGAAGTAAGAAGTCGCTGTCGCTATAGATCTCAAGAATCTAGTCAAAGTGTCAGTCCTTCGGCAGAATTAAAATCGAAGTCTGATGAGGCATTTCAAGATGAAACTTCTCGCCTAACCAACAGAATGCATAGGAAATCTGTTAAATATAAATCTGATTGCTTAACACCATACCAATTTTCAAAATGTACCGGTATGTTAATAGATTCGACAAAAACCCTTCAACATGAAGCATCTTCGATAGACGAATCTAAACCAAATACGGTACTATCGGAAAATAAAAAATCTGACTTTATAACTGATAGGAAAACTGCTTTAAAAACAGTTTCTAAACCGCTTTCTAGTCAAAGAGAAGTTTCTGAAAATCAAGCAAACAGAAACTTAAGCAAAACTTCAGCGAAATCAAGTCTTAGAGAAAACAACGCATCTTCCATAACAAATAAAGAAAATGAACATTTTGTGAAAGGGATAGAAAAAGCTCAATGTAAAATAAAATCTGATAAGGCAGTTGATGAAAAATCTGTAGATAAAGCAACTAAAATTGGAAAGAATACGCGCACAGATAAATATGCGGACGATATAATTTCAAATGCGGATCTGACTGAAAATATTTCGGCAAATGAAGCCAATGTAGTTGAAAAATATTCTAATAAAATAATCGACATGAAAACAAAACAGTCGACTACAAAAGGTTCTGATAAGGTAGTTAAAGACGATTTTAAAATCTTAAATGAAAGAGATTCTTCTAATATCAAAATTTCTTGTATTGAAAACAAAAGTAGCGATAGAAAAATATCATTAAGTAAAATTTCTCATGAAAGTTCGAAAATTATCTCTGGAGATGCCTGTGATATGTTATTAAAGAAAAAGCGAGTAGAAGCAAGTTCTAAAATAATAAGTAAAATTGGGAAGGCTGATTGTATAGCCAATAAAGATAATTGTCTTCTCACTGAAGAAATTTCCAAATCCCAAGAAAAATGCTTGAATTCTAAAACTTTGGAATGCAAAAAAACAGAACATGGACAACAAAATAGCAGTATGCACCTAAGTGATACAAAAAAAGATCCTCCGAAGGAAGATTTTCAAAAGAATTCCAAATCTACTATACAAAAGGAGCAAATTGAACATTCAAAAGATTCAAAACTGAAATCAAGTGACCTTTCTCATGATGAAGTTGACGTTGTTATTGTTTGTAAGTTACCCAAAAAGAATGAACTTGAGTTAAAGAAAAGCATTCCAAACGAACAAAATATCGTAGTTTCAATTAAAAATTCTGAGTTAAAAGCTTTAGAAAGTAAAAGTCCGCTGAAGTTAGATAAGACAGTATTAAATGCTAAAAAAATCATTCCAGCTTATACTGTCCCGACTTCAGCGGTTCAAAATTGTGATATCAAGAAAAATATAGCTATTCATCCAACTGAATCTTCAGATGTCAATGTAACGCATACAATTGTTTTAAAACCCAAAACTTCGGACATAAACATAACTAGTAAACCAAATGAAGGAAAATATGCGCATTTAAAATCCATTCCTGACGTCATTAAAGGTACGTTACACTTTGGTTCAAATGAAAATGATATTTCTGACATTGTCAAAAGTAATTTGCCTAATGCAAAGCAAGCTGGAGCAGAAAAATCAGTTTTTTCAGATAAAACACCCGAGAAAAACTATCATACTGTCGCAAATGACATGAAAAAACAAGAAAAACTTGCACCCATTTCTGAAAGAGTTTCAAAAGATAAATCTCCATTAAAGACGATTGCAGAAGAACATAAAATAAGCGCTTTTAAAACAGATAAAATTAACAGAGACTTATTTGATCTTAAAATGTCCAGGCCTGCTGTATTTGATATTACTAAAGAAACAACGCATTCATCAAACATTAAGAAATCTAGGTCTGAAATATTAGGGGATTCAAAAGCTACTACAAAGGCTTTTGAATTCTCTCAGGAGAAACCTGATCTCATTCAAATGACTGCAAATGCTGTTAAAATGTCAGGAGATTATTCTAATCTTACTGTATCTTCAAAAAATAAAGAAATAGAGGACAAGAAAAATTTGAAGTTTGATACTCCTGTTATTGCAAATGACGCTGATAAGTATACAACTGAGCAGCTGAAAGAGAAAGATAGTGAAGGCAGAATATACAATAAAATTACTTCCATTATTCCCAGTAATGCGACTACTCAATCTAGCAGTCCAAAACGGAAGTTGCAATCTAAAATTATAGAACAAAGAAAAACTGAAGACAATTATATACAAAAAAATAAAATAAATTCTTCAATATTGAAAACATTTGAGAAAGATGGTACATCTACTAGCGTCAAATGTGACGATATTAAACCTGATGCTCAAATTACTGTTGTCAAAGCTGCTTCTGATGATCTGAAAATAGATACATTTAAAGTTTTACCTTCTGAGAACACGGAAATTAAGATATGTTCAAAGCTCAATAAAGATGATTTAAATGAAAAAAATCGAAATGAAGTGGTTTCAGACAATTCAGAAGTTAAAATTTTAACTAAATATGCTAATTATGCTAAAAGTAGTACGACAAAAAACATAGTTTTTTTGAATGATAAAATTGTGAAAGATACACCTGCTTATAAAAAGTCTTCGACACTGTCTCATATGAATACTATACCACAAGAATTTACCACAGAAAAAGTTATTAAAGAGTCAAATATTCCGATAAAAGAAAAATTCAGATGTGGATCATTATCCGAGAGTGATGTCCCAAAAGTACTAAGTGCAAAAAATTCTTTTGAATGTGATAAAATTATTAAAAGAAAAATAACTGGTAGTACGAATTCCGATAATACCAATAATCAAACAAGTTCTTTACAAATGGATAATGATAAATCTCTTGGTCCGCATACGCTTCCTAAAATTATGAAACAAGATTTGGATGAAATATCCAGAAAAGCTGTTGTGTCGGAGTCTGATAAATTTATTAAAACAAAATTAGTTAAAGAGAATTCTAATAAAAAAGATCTTGCAATTATTTTGAATCAGTGTGATAAAAATCAGTTAAATCTGTTACCTAAACTAAAAAATGTAGACGACCTAAAATCTCTGAAGTCAGAATCAGCATCTAATTTAAATGAATCAAAAGATTTAAATTCTATTAATATCGATGCATGCGATAAAATTGTTTCAACAGGAAAAGAATCTGTTTCAAATAAGGATAGTGCAGTTAAAAACACTGGAACGATTATAAGAAGTGTTCAGTGCACTGGGATTGATAAAGAAATAGTGCCACCAGAAGTTTTAAAACTTCCTATTGTTGAAAATACTCCTAAGCAAAATGAAACTCCACAAATTCAAAGTAAGAATTTAGAATCAACAACAGATTTCAACGTTGAAGGGTCATTAAAAAATCAATACCAAATGCCTGATTTTAAAGAAGATGGAAAATGTAAGAACAGTATTGAAACAACAGAATCTAAAGAGATGGATCTAAATTTCGTAAATGTAGAAGATTCGAAAAGAAAAATTAGCTCTGATTTAAAATTAGATAAGTCGTTCGAAAATTCTGCGATTGAAAATACAGGCGAGTTAAAGGATTCAACTGTGACAAAACAGCAAGCGCCTAAAGTAGATAAGCATTCTGTACCAGCGAAACCCGATCAAATAAAACAACCTAAAATCCCTCAGTACCAACGATATGGTTTATTTATAAGACCTAAAAAAGAACCCCCAAAGACAATCCTGGAAAGTTCATCTTCCGAAGAAGATACAACTGAATCCGAAACAGAATCTTCATCAGAGGATGAAACACCAGTGTCTAAAAAGATTAATGTTACAAATGGTGAGTACAAAAATATCTAAATATTTAATTTTTCATATTTTCAGAAAACTATTTTAGGGTTTTAAAAAAAATTACTATTTTAAGCTTTAAATATGAAATAGCATACAAATTAATCTGGTGAGCTTTTTCAAGTGTTAGGTGTATGCTTGAACTAATTTTTGTTTGTTCAACCCGGTAACTATAGATAGAATTTCTCATGCTTGGTTTAGTTTTTAAAAGTTCTAAAAATTTCTTTAATATGTAAATTAAGTATTTTGAACAATATAAAACGTTAAATGTTGTTTAAGATTAAATTTATACTTCGGATGAAAGGTATATATGCATTTATTCTTTGTATCACGTGGATAGTTTCAATGAATTTTTATGTGATAATGCTAGTAACACGCGAAAATTTTCACAAGTATATCGGAATTTATTATTATTATTTTTTCCTGTCATAATAGACGGTAGGTAATGCTTTTAAAAACTTTATTTACCAGAACCAAAAATATTAAATTGAATCATTTATCTAAAAATAAAATAAGTCTTAAGTAAATATGTACTTCCATTACTCGACTACCTTAGGTAATGGAAGTATTCGATCAAAAGTTTCAGTATAGAGTTTTGACCTGCTTTACAAGTTTTTAAGTCTACTGAGACCTACCTGGTTTTGGAAATTAGTCACTGTGTATGTATATATGTTGGGAATTTTCTGATTATCTTATCTCCAAAACGAATAAAGATAGAACGGTGAAACCTCAAAATTAAGACATGTCCGTTGTACAGATGATTTTGCCAACTTTTGAGGGAAAAATTGGAAAATCGGAAGTGGGAACGTTAATCAATATCGCAAAAAGGCTCCAACGTTTTTCTTCAAAATTGCTATATAAACCCCCTTTGTCCTCTTGTATATATTGGATGCTTCAGGAAAATTGATAGATGTCATGAATAAGTAGATCAGTTTTAGCTCTCGCAAGTGTCTTTCTTTAACCCATTGAGGGGCAGGCAGTTTTTCTCATTTAAAAACAAAAGACACCAAAATTCACCAACAATATTAGAAAAGAAGAAATAAATTAAGTTATTCCTCTAAGTTATAAAATAAAAGTTTTATTTAAAAGAAATCCAAAGCCAGATTTTGCAATTGAGAATTCAAATTTGCATTTGCACTGTGCGAATAGCGCCCCTGAAAGGGTTCAAAAACGGCTGTACAGATTTTTTATATCATCACCATATTAATTTCTTTTAGCTGTCTTTTCGTATATAACTGTTGGTTGTTGGTTTCCGTTGAAAAGATGTGTTTGCCAAGTTTTGGTGAAAATCGGAAGTGGGAGCGAAAGCCGGTAGCTTAAAAACAGCTTTAATAACATTTATTTAGGCAGTAAAGGATCATAATTAATCTATTTCTTAAATTACTTCATATTTAATCCTTTTAGTAGCAGCATGATGTTTTAACATATTTCGGCTTTACGATCGTAGCCATCATAAGAAAGGCTGATCACTGTCGGTGTTTTGCTGGTCGTCAGTCGAACGCTTCTTCATGCTTTCCTTCCTTCGCTTCGCTTCATTCATTATGGATTGCCGGTATCTTTCCAGAGTGCTCCCAAAGTATTCCGTCCCCCTCTCCTACTAGATGAAGGGTGTGACTGCTTTTGTTAGAAGCTGTCAGGGAAAAGACCGATAAAGCCTAACTATGGGTGTCTGTACTCTTTATTTTTATTTGAGCATGTTCCCTCTTTCGTTCAAGATTCAAAATAAACTGTTATCGGGGCAATTATTTATACTATAGGGTGAAACTGAAAGAAGAGAAATATTCTTACAACCCTTATCTAAGATTTTATATTCATGAAGTATTTATTCAATACAGTGTAATAGTCAAGATTTTAATAGTAATATTTAGATTTTAATGGATTATTTTTGCTTATTTATTGAAAGATAGAAAAAGAGCAGAATTTCTAATACATTTAAAATTGTAAATTTTGTTTTCTCCATAATTACCTTTTACAAGTTTTTGAAAATTAAATACATAAACTAATTAATTAAATAATTAATTTGAAAATTAAAATATTAAATTGGAATGTGGAAAAATGTTTATTCATTTTCTTTAAATATGAACAAATATTACAACTTTTGAAATAAATTTAATAATAATACATAAATTAATACAACTAAAATATGCCATTTAATAAAGTGATAAAATATCATAAATTCATTATAGAACTTTGAAACATAAAAGGATCAAAAGAAAAATTTATAATAAAAAATCGAACAAAAACTAAAGTAAGAACAGACACACAATCTTTATATATAAAAAGATTATTATCAGAACGACTAAGATTTGAAGGAAAAAATATATACTAAAATAAATTCATAAATATTAGAATCGCCCTGTGGTTGAATCCTTATTACTTTTTTAAAGTAAGCATTTAAATAAGAAATATAAAAATTCAAAATTTAAGTATAAAAAATGTTCTTAGAAATTACTCTATCCTTCAAAATAAATAAAAATAAAATGAATGAATAAACAAATAGAAATAAAATAAATAAATAAAAATAAATATCAGAATATTTTTTTATATAACGGTGCATATCCCGATAAATTTAATATTTGATCTGTAACAAACACCTGTTTTGATTAACTTTCGAGATATATTACCTTACAGGTGCTGCTGTCATACTGTGATTTTTTTTTTTTTTTTTAAGACTATATCTTAGCTTCTATTATGTAAAAACGCAACCAAACTTGGCATGAAAGATGTGTATTATGCAAAACTCTGCTAATTGAATTTAGTTGCATATCAGCCGACAGGTGATTCTGTTATTCTGAAATTCAGTCCCATTTACCAGAATGTTACATCCCAGATTTTATGTTATAAAAATACACCAAACTTAGTATGGAAGATACAACTATTATAAAAATTATGCTGTTTGAAAAATTGAAATTACATGTATTTCAGCCCAAAGGGGACGGTGATATTATTTTTTAATATGAACAATTTTAATGTATATGAAATTTCATGTGATTTTAACTAAGAGATGCTCAGATGTAGCCATTTGGGAAATCGTAGAAAGTAACAGCAGTAACGCCTGTTGGGCGATATACCCCAAGTTTTATCAACAAAACTTTTCTTAATATATATCTTAAATAGCGAGTTTATTACACATACATAACATAGAAGCTGAGATATAGTCTTTCCGTAAATGATATATGGAATTAAATTGCAGCATAGCAGTGTCACCATTCCTCCGAAATGTACCCAGATTAAATCAGACTAATTTTACATGTTATCCATCACACATACCAAATTTGTTGCATTTATATACAAAAGAAACTGAGATATTGTTTTCTCGTAAAAATCAGTACCAATTTAAATCAAGATCTAACCAATTATCAATGATGCTTAAATTTTGTCCTTTGGTTCATGAGTTTCAAAATTTTGCACATCATACATACACACAGATAAATGCCGATTTTTTTTTTTTTTTTTTTTTTTTTTTTCCTTATGAGCGAATTTAAGACATCTCAAAACATGTAAATACATTGAAACTGAATGTCGAAAAATATCAAGAATACAATATTTTCTTCTATAGCATTTTTTAAACAGCGCCGTCTACCGATTAACATGAACAAAAATTTAATCCATATATTTTCTCACAATTATATTTAACAAATGCAATTCGGTACAATTTTCCCCTGTAGATGCTGAGATAAGGCTATCTGAGAAACAGCATAATGTATTAGTAGCGCCGGCTTCCGGCCTATATACACCGAAATTCAATAAGAGTATTTTTTGATAATATATATTTCATACATCAAGTTCGGTAAATTTACTTAAAATAGAAGCTGAAATATAGTTTTCCCGTAAACAGAAAATATTGCAGAATAGTAGCGTTATCAGTGGTCCGATGTGCATCCAAAGTGAATCAGCGTAGTTTTTATCAAATTTCCATCTCATGAGCCAAGTTTTGTACATTTATGTATTACCACAAGATTAATTATTTAAACAATTTAATCTCATTATATTCTTTCATTCTTTCCCATAATGAGATTAAATTGCAACACAGAAGCGTCACCTTTCCCCGATATGCACTCAAACTGAATGAGCAGATTTTTACATAATATATTCTTTATAATAAAATTGGTACACTATAGCTATTGAACTTTTCCTGAAATGAGAGGAAATCGAAGCGTGGCTGAGCTCTTGGGTAATATAGCCTAAAAGCTAAGCAGCACCAATTCAGTCCAAGGTCCAACCAAATATCAAGTTTAATTTAAGTTCATTAATTCATGGGATTCAATATTCGTTTCTTTGCTAATTCAAAAATATAGACATTTTATGAAAATGGTCGATCGTCTCCAAGAAATTTCAAAACGTATAAATTCGTTGAAAACCGGAAATTGAATAAGTTCCCAAATCTTATACTTTCTTCTAAAAGATATACGGAATACAGATTTTTTTTTTTAAGTAATAAAAATAAGTCGATTTCAGTTAATTGAAATGCGTTTTGTTTTACTTAAAAATAAATAAATAAAAATAAAAATCATATTAAAATTTACGTAAATCACACACACACATAAAAAGAACATTATAAGAGAAAAATCATACCATCAATGCACGACTGGATTACTAATTATGTATCTTGTATCTAGAGTACTATATGAATGGAACTTTAGTACCAATTATATATACTAATAATTTTTAAATATGTAAATAATGTTTAAGATGCGTTCATAAATCACTTGAAGCATATTATATATATAATTTATATTTATGTATAATAAATCATTATAGTGATTAAACACCAGGAAGGAAGACTTCAGTTAATGAATAAACAACCACATGCTGAAGCAAAGCTTTATACAAGATAAGACACAAAATTACCATGAATTCAAATAAATTAACCAAGTGACAGGTCAATGTCATATATTAAAAAATAATAAACATTGCTTAAGTGATAAGATCTAAAATTTAATTTCAAATTAAATAAATAAAGATAAAAGCAACTAGTTTCATACACAACAAAATTTCTTAGTCCACCTTTTCACCCTAAAGACGATACAGCTTGTGGTGCTTAAACTAATTTGTTTTATATTTATTTAATTAATGTATAAAAATAAATAAATATATGTATATTTTTCCCTTAAGCAAGAATATTTTAGATTTAATTAAATAATAACAATAATAATAAAATTTTGTATACATTCTTTGTGAACAAAATTTATTTTAATACTGCAAGACTTATTTTAATCTATTCTTCGACTCCCATAAAGACATGCAATAACTGTGTTTCATTTCTTAGCATCGGTTACTATATTCATTTCTTAAAATTTCTTTGATATAGCATTAACATAGGAACACCTTTGTGGCTTATAATTTTTTCCCCCCATATTTTGGCGATGAAGTAAAACAGCTATTGCAATTGTAAATAAACATCTTCGCGAGAAATGTCCTAACTACTTTGGTGCTAAATTTCAGATTTCGTCAAGTCGCTCTATACCTAAGCAATTCCATTTCTTTACAGTGATTTTTCTAAATTTTATTTTAATTATTAAAAACAAACGTTTGCACGTTATTATTATTATTATTATTGACATGAAAAGAAAGATTTTTTTTATTATTATTATTAATTTACTTATTTTTGGCACATGAATATTAAAATCTATATATAGCTTATTGTAATTTTTATAAATTTTAGCAGTCATATTTATGTCAAAGTTTGTTTATTTTCAGAAATTTACATTTCTTTTTCTTTTTTAATTTGAGCTTTTTACTTATTTCTCTGTTTATTTTAATTTATTAGAAATTGACATCATTATTTTAGAAAATGTAACTTTATTTTCAATGATTTTTCAGATGTTAATTAGAAAATATTTTCAAATAAATTTCTTAGTTATCTAATGACGTCATTTTTTCTAAAGTCATAAAAAATACATGCAAGTTAACTCTTCATGTATTTTTTTCAAAACATCTTTAAATAATAATACTAATAATACTAATAATACTTAATATTTAAGTTAATATAACTATTTAGATAAATTTTAAATATCGAACTTATTAAAGTTCACTAGTTAACTAATCGGCTTTGTGCGGTTTTGTGTTGAATTATGCAACTGTTTAGTTTCTGTTCTCATTCTTTTCAATATTATCATTAAAAATTATATCTATCTATCTATATATATATCTATATATATTGTTCATGTGTAGGGGGAGGGAGGGGAGGGGGTATTTTTTTTTTTTTTTTTTTTTTTACCTAAATTGTAAAGTTATTTATTTTATTTCTAAAACAGTTAATTTGCATATTTTATAAAATCAATAATGCTCAAGTAAAGTTAGATATATGTAATGTTTAATTCCGTAGTTAAAGTAATTTTAATAATTAAAAGATTTTTTTTACGTGCAATTATTTACTATTTCATTAACTGTATCCAGTAAAAAAAAAACAGCAAATTATCAGCTTAACCTATATCTGTAACCAACATGTGTAGCCGGGAATACTTGAAAAAACACAGTAATCCTCTCTTGTCAAACTCCTTTCTCCATTCTAGAAAATCCCACCGAGCTCCCTTCCTTGAGGGACCATCTTTAACAAAATTATTCTTTCTACAGCACTCTCAAGAAGCCATTCTACTGACCCCATTAACCACAATACACTAACAACTAATAAAATAGCCCACTATAACTCACAACTAACCCCTGTCTGCGGATCTGCTGGAAGTGTTATCGTTTTTTTCCGTGGGGGCGGCCCCGTCGCCTGGGCTTGCTCTGGGTCTCGGGCGTATCACGCCCTAAACCGTAGAGGTGGGCCGCCTCCAGTATCGTAATCTGCAGTGAAATTGTTAAGTGTGGTATGTTAGGTTAATTGTATGTCTTCTGATCACACTATTTCCAAAAACAGTTTATAATATGTATAATAATGTGTAATGGAAGACGTGTGTGTAGCTATTACACACCAGAGTTTTTTTTTTTTTTTTTTTTTTGACATTGTCGATTTAAGAACTAATTTTGATATATAGTTATCAGAAGGTAATTCATTAAATATTTTAGATTTTAAAATTTCTCTAAATTCAAAAATTCTAAGGTTAATAAATAATTTTTAAAAGTTACGTTACATTTTCTTAACTTTACTAGTAATATTTAAGAAAAGATCTTTAATGCTTTAATTTTCATGGATATTTTTTAATCATTTTTCAGTCCGACTTTGAAGTTATCGTTAATTTCTATGGAACTTTGAAACTATATTTTCGGAAATTCTTTCCAATATAATATAGTATATATATATATATAATACATACATAACATACAGAGTGTCCCAAATAGGTGGAAATGCGGTTTTATTCTTTATCTATTAGAGATAAGTGAGCAATGTATATTACAAAATTATTCAAAATAAGGTAGGGATCAAAACCACGAACATAAAAAATTTCTTCTCAATTTTCAAAAAGTTACTTTTTAAATTTTTATATGACTCCTCTGGAGAAATTTGATGAATTAGAAAGTTTTTATTTTTAATGCAACAATATCATTACACAGAACTGCATAATTCTGTCTTTAGAATTAAGTGATTTATACTTAACTAGTATATAACCCCGTCAAAAATGACGGAATGTGAAATCAATGAACGTGGTGGATCAACGAAGGTTATGCCGGCTTTGCTGGTCACTTTTATAGGCAATTTTATATTTAAACCCCAGTTGCATATAAACAACACTATACGCGGTGTACATACTATTTTCTTTCACGTTATTTTCTATATTTTTTATTTATTCGATAAACTATAAAATGACAACAATTTCACGCCAAAGATAATATTACAATATGCTATGATCGGCTACATCTATCACATGAGACTTTTAATTTTTTGTGGTTATAATAGTAGTTGAGTTAGTTAATAGTAGTTGTTGTATAGAAAAATAAATAATTAAATATGTAAATCTGATCATAGTACAGCCTTAATATAGCTCCCCTTGTCGACTTTTGAATTTTTATCGCCATTTTAGACAAAAATACATAATTTATGTGATTATTTTTTCTCTTTCTTTCTTTTCTTTTTCCTTTCCTTTTCTTTCTTTTCTGTTTTTCAATATTTTATAATTGATTTATATTTTTGATGCGCTAACTTGGCTTAAAGTGGCTTTCACAAAAGGAGAGTTCTTAGCGAAAAATGTCCGATCTATTTCAGCATCAAAATTTTAAAATATTACCCACGATTATCAATAAATTAGTTTCCATGCCAAGCGCGATTCAATCGTGCCAAAAACATTTAAACAAAACTATTTAAAAAAAAAAAAAAAAAAGAGAAAAAAATCTAAAACTGAAGTATATTAAAAAAGGTTATGGTTGTATTTTTACTCCATTTTCATATTTTCATATGCATGAGCAAATTTAATCGATATAATATTTCTCTAACGTGGTCCAGTTACGATTAATTTTTGTTTTTAGAAACGATAGGATAGTGACTTAGTAAAATACGCGAGGATAAAAAATAATACATAAGCAACATTTAAGCACGCGGACTCAGTTCAGTGATCTAATAAAAAATGACAACATTTGTACGATGAGATCATTTTATAGAAAAAAAATGTATTTTTAACAGTTGCATTTTTTACAATCTTTGCCCTGTACGAAAGAGTAATTGTCCCATTTCTTAACAATTGATATATTTGGAAAGGTCATTTAATCTTCTTTCGAATCATATAAACATTTTAACAAAATACGGATTAGCGATCCACATTTTTAAATTTTACAAAACACCGATTTTTTCACAAAACACTTTATAACTCAAAATCTTTTTTTTTTTTTTTTTTACATGGACCTCGATTAGACGAATGACATTTTAAAAGGTTGAGAGATTTTTTCAAAACTGAATCCGTTATAAATTTTTAATTTTCTGCATGCCCTCAATTTATGACATTCTGAATCCGCGTTTTTGAAATTCTTGCGTTTGCGTTCGAACAACAGTTGGATTTTCGTTACCATGGCAACTCTCTTTTAAATTCGCAGACGGTATTTCGAAAGTTGAGCGAAAGAAAAAGATCTTTTTCTGATTAAGGTCACGTGTTTTTGGACTGCGATTAAAAAATTGCAAATTTCAAAATTCTTCAATTTTCCTTTGTCGCACACGAATTTACTATAGAGAATTTTCACCACAAGACAAAGTTGTAGTTCGAATTTCATCGATTTCGGAGAATAAACAAAAAATTTACATTTTAATTCCAAATTAAATTTTATTCTAATACGCGTATTTCAAATTCTAATTATGATTAAATGATTTTTAATTAATGCATCATTCAAAAGATATTTTAAAGTTCTTTTATATTATCGAAAGTGGAATTCGAGATTTCCCCTTATTTACACGTTTTGAGGTTTCCTGATTAGGTTTTCTTTTGTATCTCAGCTACTAATTAAAATAATTTCATAAGTAATACATCATTAGAAAGCTTTGTTGATTTAGAATCCAACAGTAGATTACAGAAATTTCTACCGCCAGATGGCGCTGTAATATTTTAAAATTTCAATATTTTAAATTCTAATAAGCGAGGAAGGTGTTGTACGTTCTAAAAACGGGGATAAGGCGCCGCAGGCGCCATCGAGCGGGACTTTGCTAAAATCAGAAATTTGAAACATCATAACATGGTGAGCGAACAGGCTGTTTCAGATATTGAAACTGGAAGAGGGCGCCGCAGACGCTACCAAACGAGAATTTACTGCGATTAAATTTTTCAATAAAGCTATTTTCACTATATGTCAATAAGCCCTTGTAAGGCCTGAAGCGGGAAAAAGGCGCCGCAGGTGCCATTGAGCGCCATTGAGTTTCGTAAAGTCGGATTTTTCAAGGATCGCGAACCAGCTGGTCGCCGAAGGCGGCTAGTTTATAATATATAAAATAACTATATGCAACTTCGTAATTTACTTTCAAATTTCTATTGTTGTTCTAAATGATATATTAACAAAAGACTTCTCTAGTAATTTTTTACTTTTGTTTATCCATTTATAATAGTCAAGGAATTCTTTTGAAGTCAAAATTTCGAATTCGAGTTTTGCTTTATTGGCGCCGTGCTCGAAGCTCACATGCTCGAAGCTCACAGTAGTCAAATCGTGTTTGAAGCTCACATTCACCAATATCTCGTGTTCCAAGCGCACAAATATATTCACCCCTTTCCCCAACGCATCAACTTGACAGGTGGGATTAGATTAGACCGTGGCCGTAGCGCACGTAACTCGTATCTCAAATAGAGCAGGCGCACGTGACGTCACTGCGATAAACATTGACGATGATTCTGCACGTGCTTTAGAATGTAGTCAAAAGTGGGATAAATAGATAAATATATATGGAGGCTTTTAATTGAAAAATCTGTATTAAAATGCTTTTAATACACAGGAAGGAGATTTTTCAGATTTTCTGCTGATTTAAGCTTTTTTGTACATTTAGCTTTTCAGCTTTTTTTTTTTTTTTTTTTTTTTCAGCATTTTTTATATTTCTGGTGTGTATTTGTTCTTTCTTTATACATTGAAGATTAAAATAAATATTTATTACTCTAATATAATGGATTTTGTCATTGAAATTCTAGTTGTCTTGCCTTTGCGTACAGTTTCAGTTATTTTATATTTCTGCAAATCTCATCCCTGAATATAAAAATATTTTTTTCTATGGGAGATTATAGAGAAAAAATAATTAAAGAGTTATTTAATATAAAAATATAATTAAAAATGATTGCTTTTATTAAAAATCAAAATGTTTAATAATAAAATTAATTTGTTCAATAGAACTATTTGAGCTTTTAATTAAAAAATCTATTTCTAAATATTTTCATTAAAGATAAAAAAAAAAAAAAAATAAAAAAATAAATAAATAAATAAATAAAAAATCTAGAAACCTAATTTAACTAATATATATATTTAATAACTAAATTGAATTAATTGAGATTGATTAGTACTATTGTTTCGGCTTTTAATAGAAAAATCTTTACTAAAATTTTTTTTATATTATTAAATATTTATTTTCTATGAACGATAATAATAATAATAATAATAATAAAAGCTAGTTAAAAAATCATCCAATAAAATATTCTAATTAAAAAATAACAATTTATTTTACAATTAATTGAAATTACTTAATACTATTTTTTGGACTTTTAATTAAAAGGCCTATTTCAGTAGCCGAGCGGTTCTGCTCTCCAAGCTGATAGATTAGTGTTAGTGTTGATGTCTGGGAACAGGGCCGATTGTCTACCCTAGGGTCCTAGGCCCGAGGGGGAGTGCCTTCCATGGCGGACTTTCTAAGGGGTCCTAGCCCATATTTACGCAAGTTTATGAGAAAACCACGTAAAACCCCGAACGACTAAGCCGACGAGCACGGACCTGGGATCGAACCTGGCATCTCAGGTCTACCAGCTTTGAGCACAGAACCGCTCGGCCGCTCGTGGGCCTTGATAAATTGGAATTGCCGGGTTCCCGCTTGTCAACCTAGAAATTCGGAATTTTCCATGGTTTTCTCTGAAAAACGCGTATATACAGGACAGGGCTTCTTAGAAAGAACTCTCATGAAAGGCATTTCAGCCAGGCTTAGGACCTGCATGTTGTCAGTGTGTTTTAATGCTTAAACCACAACCACCAAAATATTTTTAACTCAAAAATACTTTTTTTTAAGCATATAAATGATTATATACAAAAAATAATATTAATTAAAAAATCGTTTAAGATTACATTTTAATTAAACATAATTTAATTGTTAATGATATAAATTTGAAATAATTAAATTAATTGAGATTGCTTAATACTGTTGTTTGGGCTTTAATAGGAAAAACCTAATTCAAAATGCTAAACATAAAAATATTTTTTTCTATAATTGATCATAGAAAGTAAGTAAGTAACTAAAATTATTTTACTTAAAAAAACTTTAAAAGAAAGAGTAAATTAATTATCTAATAGCTAAATGAATTATCAAAAATATAAATTTTAATAATTATATTAGCTATGATTCCTTAGTACAATTTTTTCTGCTTTCAAAAGAAAAATTATCTAAAAACACTTTTAATATTAAAATATTTTATTTTCTGTGAATAAATATGGAAAAAAAAAAAAAAAAGATAGTTAAGGATCTAATTAAAATTATTTTATTTAAAATATTCTAATAGAAAGAGTAAATTCATTAATTAATTATCTAAAAACTAAACGTATTATAAATAATAATAGTAATCAAATTAGCTTTGATTGCTTGATACAATTTTTTCTGCTTTCAATAGAAAAATTTATTTTAAAATACTTTTAATATTAAAATATTATAATTAAGTTAGTTGTAATCGCTGAATAAAATTATTTGAACTTTTAATTAATAAGCCGAGAAGTTCTGTTCTCCAAACTGGTAGACAGGAAGTGCCGGGTTCAATTCGAGGTTGTCGACCCTCATGTTCTCATTCGGCTTTAATACCTACACTACCATCACGAAATTATTATTAATATAAAAAGTTATTTTAATCAATGATTATATATATAAAAAAAATTATTAATATATCATCTAAAAACTAATTTAATTATCAAAAATATTTTTTTAATAATTAATTTAGATTACTCAATATCATTTTTTGGGCTTTTAATAGAAAAGCTATTTCAATATACTTTGTAATATAAAAATATATCTTTTGTCATGATTACAGAACAAAGAAATAATTAAAATTATATTATTTAAATAATCTAAAATGAAATTTTACATTAAAATATACACAATTTTACTAATTGGTGTGCCACTCACACTATTTTAGACTAAAATTTGATAACAATGTATGTTTTCATTAACATTGACTGCCAAATTTATACTCCAATCATAACTTTTGAATTATAACTTACTAATATTTTACCAGAAATCGATTTATCAATATGTTGATAATTTAGGTGGGGGTGTTATTATTATTATTTTACTTTATTTATTTATTTATTTTTTGCAGACTGTACCTTCGTATTGTAAGTTCCGATTTCTAGTTAAAAAATACTTACAACAATTAACTTTGATAATAAAGACATTCCACAAATTATGTGTAGTCTTATATATAATCTGTGAATTTTATATAAAACATATATAGTACTTAAGATTGACTTATTAAATAAAACTGCGTTAAATAAAAACACGAACAATCATTTCGGGCCATTATTCCTGATATATATTTTTTATCCACCCCCGAAAATATTTATGTAAATAAGCAGAAAATAATTTTATTTAATAATTTAATTCCTAGTTCCTGCCTTAGTTAAAAAAATAACTCATAAACTGAATTGCGCTTCAAAAACCATCTTCCTCGACCTCTCCCCCCTCCCCCCTCTGCTCTTCGGAAAAAGGGATTAGTCTCTTCCCACCTGTCAAGTTGATGCGTTGGGGAAAGGGGTGAATATATTTGTGCGCTTGGAACACGAGATATTGGTATATGTGAGCTTCAAACACGATTTTCCTACTGTGAGCTTGGAGCACGTGCGCTTGGAGCACGACACCGCTTTATTTACCTGTTTTGAGGCGCTCTGTATCCGAAAAACGAGTTTTTTTTTTTTTTTTCTTGTCTGTATGTGTGTACAAGTTCGTTATCAGCATAGTTCAAGAATAAATATTAACAGAAAGTCTTAGTTCGGTATTCTAAATCTGTATTATGTAGGTGATTCTACACTAAACTGTTTAAGATCCGGAAAATGATTTTTGTACAGGAACTAGAGGTCTGCGCGGGCCAGGCTCTCGGGCCGAATTTTTCAATTTGCTCTCGGACCGGGCCGGGTCGGGCTTAAAATTTTTTGGAGGCTCGGGCCGGGCCTGGATGAAATTTTTTCCGGGCGTGTCGGCCCGAATCTTTTTCTACTTCCTTCGTTAACTAACGAAAAAGGAAAATGATAAATTATTTCTTCTGTCATTTATTTTATATAATTTTATAGGCTGATATGGGACATAAAATTTTATTCTGTTAAAAAATGTCTTACTTCAATTTAATTGCCTGTTAGTCTCTGTTCGCGATCTGATTTTCCGCAAATATTTTTAGTATGTCTAGAAATTAATATATTTTATTCAAAGTAATATTAGATGGTTTCCAATTCAAAATAGTATGCATGTCACTACTAGTTTACACACATGTACAAACAAAAGAAATTAGATACGTTACTGTGTATAAGGCTTTGTGTCCTATTGTCTGTAGAGTTTAGGTGGTATGAAGGCTATAAAAACCCTTCCGCTGTAACTTTTTCTCTAATAAGGGAAGTACGAATCAGTAAAATTGCTATTGAAACCAAACTATGCTTAAATAAAAGAGCATAGTCGAAAACATTGGGTACCGTACAAATTTGCTGCAACAACTCCCATGGAGGTGAGATATGCCCTCTATTAGTTTTAGTTATTTCTATAAAAGCCAACAAAACACGCATCGTTGTGTGAACGGATGGTGCAATGCTAGCGTGTTTGACTTCGTATACGGAGGTCCTGGGATCGAGTCCCGCAAGGGCGTTTTGTAATTTTTTCAATTTCTTTTTCTATACGTTTTTAATTTAATTAAATTATTAATTTAAGAGAAAATATTTATTACATTAAGATTTTTTTTTTTTTTTTTTTTTTTGAGAATTCAAATTAATAAAATATTGGGAATGAATTTAAGAAATGCATTTTTTTTATTTTTTCATTTATAAAAAAGAAAACCATGTTTGAAGCTACGAATATAGTTTCTAATTTATAACAATTATGATTAAAAGTAGAAAAATCATGAAACTATAAGTATTTTTCACAATTAGAACAAGAAATATAAAAAGATTGATCACTGTTATGTAACGTGATGTGAAGATAACAATAAATACTCGTTCTTTCATTCACAAACCAAAACTATATTAAATATACAATACACAGATTTGATATGCGTTGAAGACATAAGTTGTGATAAAACATTGCGATTGAATATTTAACATAAACAGTATAATGCAAGTAATAATGCGAAGATAATAATGTGAAGTAATAATTGCGAATAATGCGAAAGATAGCATGCAAGCTACCGTGCGGATGAAAAAGAACATTTCTTAAACTGTTCTTTGCGGTTTCTGTTTTAGTAGAGTTGAGATGTTCGTACCTGTTGAACAGAAAAAAAGTAAAGTTGAGATGAAAACAGTTAAATCGAAAGTGTCCTTGAGTGCGGAGTTCGATTATGGTAGGAATCAAATATGACTGGATGAACGCCCTGTATCATGAATGCTTCTGATAAAGGAGCCTGTTTCACTGAGATACCAATGTAATCGCTGAAAAGTTTTATAGTCTGTCGCACGTCTTATCGCGAAATTCTCTTGGTAAGGTCTTTGGGCTTACAAAGCATTACCATTCGGCGTTCGCAACACTATACAAAAAATGCATGGCCACCTTTACCTCATTTGTAAAAATTAGCCATTCTTTCAATAATCCCTGATAGAAATGACAATCATTGGGGGAAAATATGCCTTTATGCTTCAGTTTGTTCCAAATTCTTGTACTTTTTTACCAGTTTTTAACCAAAATTCTGTCAACTAGAATAAACAGTTAAAATCTGTTGCCGCAAGTACTTAAAAATCAATTCCAATAAATTTAGTAAACAGAATAATTGTTTACAAACTAATTATTTTCGATTAATTTACGACAGAATAATAATGCGAACTTAAATTCATTCTCTAGTTTTGATGCAGTCACTATTGCGATCATGCTTTGTATCGCACAAATTGTTCATTCAGATGGTGTTCTATCACCCCTTTAAATTTTTACTAAGAGTTCTGTCACATCCTGTGTGTTTTCCGTTATGTTTTCTTTATGCTAAAGATATACGTACACCAACTACTAAAAACCTAAATTTCATATTCAAGGAACCTCAAAACATACAATTATAGCAAAAACTCAGTTTCGTAAAAGTTTATCAATATTCTATTATACATAGATAAGAGAAAGTTAAGTAGAACGAAGAAGGCAGAAAAAAAAATAAATAAATAAAAAATAAATAAATGTGTTCCACTATTATAACTTTTTCCACACTGTATTTTTATACTAAAATTTTTATGTAAAATATCTGACAATGGGGAAAAAAAAAAAAAAAAAAATATATATATATATCCTCCTTTCTTTATATTAAACGAGTTAATCATGCGACTCGTTACATATACATATGTCTTGTGTTTCACGAAAACGACTGTAACGTTTTTCTTAAAGTTTTCTGAAGTTGAGGGTTTTTTTGGGTTGAAAAATGAATTGGATTTATCTTCAGGAAAATTCATGCTCGCTGTTAACTCTTTATCCACCAGTTGCAAAATGTAACAGAAATCGGGTTTGCGCAAAAAGGGATCTAAGATTTTAATAAAAATTTAGTTTTTTTTTAGAAGACAAACCCATCGGACTTATCCTCAATTTTAGTAAAATTAGTTTTGACTGTTAATCCGCCCGCTGCAATGCATGACAAAAACCTGATTTTTTCTTTTTTAGATATAGATGACAAACTTATCTGAATTATTCTCGTAGTCAGGAAAATTAATTTTCATTGTTAACCCTCACTCTTCTCGTTAGAAAATATGACACAAATGATTTTTATAAAAACTAAGGGATAAGGATCTTTTGAAACGACCAAAAAAAAAAAAAAAAAAAAAAAAAATTGAGAGATTTATGATTGGACAAACCCATCTGACAAGGAGAGGTTACGACATGGAAAACTCAGATCGGGACGAAATTGCCCAGAATTCTAGTATACTATGAAGGTAACAACATATTAAAGCAGTAGGACCCACTAGCTACAGAATAATAATAAAAAAAAAGCGTTTAAAGTTTCAGTAATCTTAAAATACAAGTTATTTCACAACGCGGACAACGTTCCAATGGCGTGGTCGGTAAAGTAAATGGCTGCCACGCGTAGGTCCCGGGTTTAAGGTTACCGACGGGAATGTTTTTTTTTTTTTCCCACTTTTATTTATTTAATCTAAACTTTTTATTTTACTGTTACTTTCTCTTATAATTCAATTCAGAATTTGAAAATTTTATTAAATAATAATTCTTTTCTCTCTCTCTCTCTCTCTCTCTTGAACTTAAAAAAAAAAAAAAAAAAAAGTAGGTTTTAAAATTTTAACTTAAAAAATAAATTTTAGCTTTGCTTTAATTAGAAAATAAAGTAAAAATGAAGGGAACCTTTTATTTAAAGTATATATATGCATATATATTTATTTATCTAAGCGTTTTATTTTATTTTTACTTTATTTTATAATTAAAACAAGCTAAAATTATTATTATTATTTTTTTTTTTTTTTTTTAAGTTATAGAAAATAACAAATAGTACATATATAAGATTATAACTATATAACCTACATATTTTTTAAATCGCAGAAATTGAATAATTGTTCATTAAATTTTTTAAATTTCACGTTTAATTATTCAAAAGATTAAATTTTACAATCATTACGATCGTTCAACTGCAGCTTTAATAGCAAAATAAATAAATGGAAGAAATTATCAAATAAAAATAAGATAAATATACAAACAAAAATCTGAATAACAAATATAATAATAAAGAAAAAATAGACAATAAATAAATAAAAAGTAAACAGAAGTGTAAAACAGCAGGTGTGTTTAAATGTAGGTTTAAACTTCCTGATATGGTTTTAATATGTATGAATTACTTAACGGCCCTCTTCACTTACCGTCGCATATTATCGCATATTAAAAAATCGCATATTATTTCATTTCCCCCCCCCCCCCCGCCTCATTTAAATTCAAAACACTTTAGTTAAAGAGGTCTTAAATTCTTATACAAGCTTTTATCTCAAAGGCTAGTCTAGAAAATATTTTTGACTATTACCAGATTTCTTTTTTTAAACACTAAAATTTCAAACTGTCATACATAACTCTAAAAAATTCACCGAAAAATCAATGAGGGAAAAAAAAAAAAAAAAAAACGTAATGCAGAAGTCGCCAAATATTATCCGTGAATTGCAGACAGTTTTTTCCCCTATAGTTTTGTTTCAAAGGGCAGGACTCTGCTGGCCCATCGACGAGAAAATTACAGCGTGCTTAAACTGATAAAGCAGTTAGTCGCCAAATATGTTAACCCGATCTTCTAGTAGAATAAACTGTACAAATAAACACGCCAATTTCGACCGAATGAAAACGGCCCGCTCCGCTGTATTAGATAAGGAAAAGTGAAGTAGCAGTTTTTCTCTGTCATTAGTGATTTGTGACAGCTGGAAAAATATATTAACAAATAAATGATAATGAAAGAAGATTAAGAAAAAGTTAGATAGACGTATTTATTTTGTATATATGTTTTTGAACAGTTATAAAAAACAAAATTATTATTATTATTACTATTTTAATAGAGAAGAAATTTAGGTGGGGCCGTGCCCGTTGGCCCTCAATGTAGAACCGCCACTGGTTATACTTATCCTCGGGAAAATATTGTTTACTCTTAACTTTCACTCCACCTGTTGCGAAATATGACAGAAATTGATCTTCTCAGAAGTCGATGAAACGAATTTTATAAAAAACCTCGTTGAGGTTTTTTAAATGACAGACCCATTTGATTTATCTTCATCTTCAGTAAATTAGCTTTCAGTATTAACCCTTATTCCACTTGTTGCAAAATAAGACAGAAATTGGATTTACACAGAAATGGTTTTAACGACTGTAATAAAACCTAAAGTAAGAGAGAGAGGATAAAACCATCTGACTTATCCTCCATTTTATAAAATTTGAAGTCCACTGTTAACCCTCTCTTCGTCCGCTGTAAAATATGACAGAAACTTGGTTTTCTCAGAAGTAGATTTAACAATTTGGTAAAAACTTGGATTTTTCTTTTCTTTTGTCTTTCTTTTTTTTTTTGTCTTTCTTTTTTTTTTTTTTTTTTTTTTTTTTTTGAGATGACAAGACAAACTTATTTAACCTATTTATCCTTTCAGGGAACTTAGCTTTCACCGTCAACCCTTATTCAGTTCGTTAAAAAATATGGCTGAAACTTGAATTTCAGAAGTGGTTATAACGATTTTGATTGAAAAAAAAAAATAATAATAACGTTAAAGGTATTTTAATTCATCCGACTTATCTTGATTTTCCCGAGTTGGCGTTTACTGTTAACCTTTACGCCTTGCATTAAAAATATGGAAGAAACTTGGTTTTCTTGGAATCTACTCGAACAATTTTCATGAATATTTAATGTTTAGGGTTTTTGAGTTGACAATTCGATCTTAATTACCCTCATTTTCAGAAACGTTGGCATTTATAGTTAACCCTTACTTCGTCCATGGCGGAAACTTGGTTTTCTTGAAAATGGATCTAACAATTTTCATAAAAAGTTAGAATTAAGGGTTTTTTGAGGACCTATCTGACTTATCTTTACGAAAATTAGTGTTCACTGTTAACCCTCACTTTGCCTGTGATAAAATATGACAGAGACAGATGGTTTTTCGTATAAATTACTTGAGTGATTTTGATAAAAAAAAATTTAGAGTTAGGGGTTTGGTTTTTCGAATTTAGATTTCAATTTGAATTGCCTTCATTTTCAGCAAAAATAACATTCACCGGTAACCCATGCTTCGCCCAAGAAAAATATGCAGAAACTTTGTTTTCTTCGAAAGTACTTGAGTGATTGTGATAAAAATTTAAAGTTGTCTTTTTTGAGATGAGAGTTCGACTTGAAAAAAACACTGTTCAGAATAATTAGCGATCACTAGTATCCCGCACTGCACCTGGGGAAAATATGTCAGAAATTTGTTTTTCTTGGAAATTGCTGGAACGATTTTTGGAGAAAAATAGGGAGTTTGAGGTTTTTTTGAGATGAAAATCAATCTATCTGGTTTATTCTTTTGCAGGCAAATTAACAGTGGCTGTGTAACCTGTGCTATCGAAATTTTCATTACATAGTATTTTTGTTTTTTTACACGAACATCCAACATAATTCATATAATTTTCATCCATAGACTACAATATATATATATATGTAACATTATATCAAAAATTTTATGCAATATGTTGACGCACTGTTTTATTTTTGTTTATTTTAAAAAAAAATTGCGTGTATAACACTTATTGTTCGTTTATAAGGTTTCCGCAAATTAATGAGTAGTTTATAATCTTGCTGATAATTCTTTTATATGCTTTAATGACGTTATGAAATTTCAATCTTGATGCACTTAATGTTATCAAAAGTCGCGGAACCCTCTTAATTCTTGGTTTAATCATCGAATCGAATATAAATAATATCCAGAAACACCATTATATGATAAATGCATTTCTTAATGGATAGTTGCTGATAAGTTTTTAAGGCCGTTTGAATAATTAAATTTCAATTACTGTAATGTTTCTAATACAAATTCGTAATTTTAACTAAACTTTCATTCTACATTCATATCTACGCTCAGGTACCAAATTTCATGTCATTAGTACCGAAACTAAAATAATAATTGGTATTCTTTTAATAAGCTGGGTTTTTCGTAATGTCAAAGGCGTGTAATTTTAGAGTCCTTTATGTAATGTTTTTTACATAACATTGTAAAGGCTTTTTATTACGGGTTTTATTTATTTATTAACCTTTTCCAGTGGGACTTGTGAAGCGGGGAAGAAAATCGCATTGTTTAACTTTTTTTTTTTTTTTTTTTTTTTTTTTTTGTCTAGTTGGCTAAACAACTTTTTAATACTTACAGGGTAAATAGATTTTGGAAAGTGGGGGGGTGGGGGATTAGTTTGTTGCTGCTTTCATATTGCCACTCATGCCAATATTTTTTAGCCTGGTGAAGGGAATATGCTTGATTATTTCGCCTCGGAAATAATTACAGTTTATGATATTTAATTACAAAGTTTTTGTTCATCCAAAAAGAAGCATCTTTCTTTAGGTGCTTCGTTGGAATTTTTTTAACGTTAAAAAAGAGAGTTCTTCTTTCGGACATTTGTTTTCAAAAAACTTTACTTAGTAAAATTTAATTTGGTCTGCACTTATAAAAGTTCATTATTTAATATTTTAAACAAGCCCTACTGTATCTACTTATATACTACATTTAACATCCTACTGATTTCTGAATTAAAATTTTTGTTTTTGATGCAAACGAGGGGCTTCTGAAATGCAAAAACAATTTAGAGCAGTACAAAAAGGTTTTTGTGTGTGTGTGTGCCTTTAGAAATAGATATTTGTTACCAAATTTCATTTTAAAAGAGGGAGGGCAGCATATTTTTCCTTGTAAAAAACCTGTTGATTTTACATGGAATGACTCATATTTATTAGTCATTGTTTTGACATTGACCTTCATGTAATGCTTATGTCCTCCGACGTTTTAAACAAGCTCTTATCTTTTAAGATCTGTAGAAACCTTGTATTAGGATATGAATAATTAAAAAAAGGGGGGGGGGGAATCGCAAGTTTTGGATGCTCTCGAGATCCCTACTTGAAAATGAATCTTTGTACGTGCCAAGTTTAACTCCCCTCCCCTCTTCTCACCCTGTCTTCAAGAAGAAGAAGAAGAAAAAAAAAAAAAAAAAAAAAAAAAAGCATTTTGGCTTTTCTTTTATGAACACACACACAAACTTGATTTCTAAAGAAACAATCTGATGTGTCATTCACACGACTTTCTCTTACCCTGCATTTCAATACTATAAAGATAGATTGAATGTTAAGTCTTAAGAACAATAGCGCAAGATAATAAAGTTCATTATACTTTTAAAATAACCTAAAATAGGTTTAGGAACAGTTTTATTTGACATCATGTAATTCTGTGTGAGGGAATCTGCCGACCCCCCTCAGTCCCCTATTCAATTACAATACCTACATATATATAAAAAAAAAAAAAAAAAAAGGCTGTAATTAATTTGCCTTCAAACTTGCTAATCTTGATCAGATTTTTATTTTAAAAGTTGATTTAATATTATCTCAAACAGGTTTAGGAACAGTTTTATTTGACATGTAATTCTGTATGAGTGGGGGATGGCAACAAAATAGACTTCAAAATACCAAATTTGAATTTCTTGCATCTAATTTGTTTTTTAAGTTATGCTGATAACGAATATGCATACAGTTCAACCGCTAAAAGTTGGACTTGCGTAATCAGGGCACCCCAAATCATGATTTTGTGAAAAAAAAATCTGATTTGGAAATTCAAAAAATACTTTGTTTACAGTATGCGCATGAAAAATTAATTTTGCTTCCTAAGCAGTATTCGCCGACGTAGTAAAATTGTGGCAAAGCACTTCCATCAATTACATTCAATAGAAAAGAACGTTTAGCTTAATTTTGGGTAGTCCTGTATATTGTCTATAATCAATATGCACTGTAAACAATATTGTGTACTTAAATTTAGTCTTACTTGAAAAAAATCTAACACAAAATAAATTAAAATTTCAGCAATTTTCAAGTATAGTTGTAATATATCCAAAGACATTGGGTAGCCCTGTAAAAGAATGATCAATTATTTCCATACAACAATCTTTACAAAACACGCTTTTATGCATGTAATAAGTTTTTCCGTTAGCTTATAGATGTTACACTCTAGTTTTCAGAAATTTCCCCATAGACATAATGTATTTGAATTCTCTTGGATGTCCCTGGACACGAACCATTTGTTTGATCTCAACGAAAACTTTAGTGTAGTATCCCTATATGATACACATTCAGAAAACCAAGTTTGGACTTTCTGCTTGTTTTTGAGATATGCTGATAAGACACGCAGACCAACCGCTAAAAACATGATTTTTGGATTCAGGGGACCTTAAAACGTGTAAATTTAACAAAAACTCAATTTCGAAAATTTGACCCAAGAAATAGTACTTTCTCTACCTATAGGTGAGAGAAATAAGCCATTACTCTGAAATAATTGTGTATATATTTCAAAAACATGCATATTTAAGCTTTCTAAAGACGCGTTCGATTTTTTTTTTTTTTTTTTTTTTTTGTTGCTGTTGCTGCCACTCTTTAAGCCTCCAGAGTAAGTGCCAAGTTTTAAAAGATTTGTTTAATTTAAGCTGTTTATGCTTAGAACGCGATCATGGAGCACAAAGGCTAATTTCTGTTCAAAAATTTGGCAACTGTATCATAGTACAATTACACTTACGTAATTGATAGATAACGATTTGTCTACAGTTGGAAGGAGTATTAAAATTACGAAATTTAGTTTATTATTGTTTCTGTCTTTTTTTTTTTTTTTTCATTGCTGCATTAATATTTTTCGCATTTAACTTTTATTTATTTATTTATTTAAGATTAATAAATAAGTATTTTCTTGCTTCGTGAAGTTGCAAAATGATGCATCTGAGTCTAAATTCTTGCATTTTTTACCCCTAACGCTATTATTTATTAACATCTAGGGAAATTGAAAGTATTTACCTGTATCTGTCTAAAAATTCTCAAATATACTTGATTTACGACAACTTCGAAAATGACAGTGCTTTTAGAATTGAGCGCGAAGGATATTTAAACTGACAGTGCTTTTAGAATTGAGCGCGAAGGATATTTAAACTTATCATGTTAACTGCCTGGCACATTTTAGAAATATTTTTGAAATTTCACATCTGCAAAGATTTTAAATAAATTTAAATTTCTGTCCAGTCATGTATAATTGAAAAATTTCAGATTTTACGGTAAAATATATATATTGTAAAACAAATTATCATCAGAAGTAAAAAGTAAAATTTTGTTACAACAGCACAGAATCTACTTACAAAAAATGTCTTTGTATTTGTTTCTATCAACAAAATATTGTAACAATTTTTGTATATTTGTAAGAATATTTGTAAAGCAAAATACCGTTATTAGAATTGCAACAAAAATTTTGCTAATACAAACAAAATTCATATTGGAACACATTAAATTTTTTTTTTTTTTTTTTTTTACTGTGAACTGCAAATTTTTGTTGATTCAATACAACATTCAGGGGTGATTGTATGTAGGATTTTTTTTTCAGATTTCAGGATTTTTTGCTTAAAAGTATTTCCTGATTTTAGTATTTTTTTCAATTACTTTCCATTGACTATTTAGAGAAAACTACTATATAATGAAAATTTAGGATTATTCTTTGTAGTTTACTAGTATATTTTTAGATTTTCAAAAAATTTACATCTACTTCATTGGTTACAATCGTAAAAAATTTTAATCATAGCCTGGCTCTTTTTTTCTTTCATGTAATTTTAGGATTTTTAAAAAGGGTCACAGTCAGCCCTGAACATTTATCTGGGTATATAAAACTATTTCTTTCGATGATCTATTTTATTTAATAGCTTAGTTTCTTGTCTCTAGCTCAAACTTTTATTTTCTATAATAGTTCTTTTTCCTATTTTTAACCATTTTAAATGATGTATTAAGTTAAATAAAAGTGCGTGTCTTCTCTTAAGTTATTATCTAAACACTGATTTAGTGTTCTTGAATGCCATTTTCTGATGTATTCCGCAGCCTCTTTTATATATACCGGGTAATCCAAAACTTACAGAGAAAAGAGGAAAACTAATAATAATAATAATAAATTGACTGTATCAGATTTCTGTTTTCATCAGGGATCGACCAACAAATTTTTGTGCCCAGGGTACTTTAAATTTTTCGTCCTCCCGTAGAGGAGCCAGACATCTCTCCCCCACCCCCACCCTACTAAAAAAAATGCCTGTTTCAACATATCATAATTTTTAGCAGGCAAAAAAGCAGACCTAAAAATGTTATTTAGTCATAAGATTAATTTGTATCACTTCTGGGCTCTAAAGACCAAAAAAAAAAAAAAAAAAAAAAAAAAAAAAAAGTAACCCGAGTTAGCATAACCTTTATTCATGAAAGGAAATTTTATTTTAAAACTTTATTCATGTAAATGAATTAGAGAAAAAAGAAAAAGATTTAAACTACATATTTTAACCATTAGTAAAATTAAGCCCCGGGTGCCCGTGCGATAGTCAGGCCCTGCTCACAAAAAAATTATATATATAACTATATTTTTCATAAATTGTAAGTTGTATGTGACATTTATACCATGTTTAGAAGGAAATAAGTTTTATTCCTTACCCCATGAGGACAAATTCCTAAAGCTTTTGTTTTCCCTTTTTTTTTTCCCTTGAGGGATTTAATAAATCCTGCCCCACCCCCTCTCCTTTAAGGGCTAATTCTTAAAAATCTTGAAATTGGATTTCAGGTATTTATGTTTTCATATCTTGAGCAAGATATGAAGACAAGATATGACACTATTCAAGATATGAAGGGATATATAAAGATACAACCACATTTTGCTTCCCCTCCCTTCTTTTTTTTTTCGGGGGGGGGGGGGGGGGGACAAGGTCCGACTAAAAAAATTTTGTGTCTAGGGCACTTTCAATTTTTCTTGCCCCCTTTGAAGGTCCAGCCCACCCCGCCAACTCAAAAAAAAAAAAAACTGTTATACTACGATTTATAGCTGAAGATTTATAGCTACGATTAAAGCAGACTGACCAGAAATAGTATTTGGGCAAAAAATTAATCTGTTTCTGTCTTTTGCTTTAATAGAATTGCTTCACTCAGCCAAACGATAGATTTTGTTTTTAAATTTTATTCATATAAATAAAAGGGGCTAGGTTAACTGCGTCCCAAAATGACATTTTTATCTCCCCCATAGGTCAACTGCGACCCAGGAAATCTCCCCACCTATACCAAGTGCGACCCAGGAATGTTTCCCTGAAGTTTCCCGCCAAAGAACGTTTTTCGCCAAAACCGCCAAAGAATTTTGCACATGGTTATAATTTAGTATGTGACTAGTAATTTTTAATTTATTACGTAATAAATTTTAATTTATAGCGTAAGTTTTTACGTAATCCATAAGCGAAAACTGCTGCATTAAAAAGATGGTGGACGATATAACTAGCTCTTTTAAATTACTTACAGTTCTGAAAGTTAGTATATATATATATATGTATATATTGAAATGTGTCAACTATATTAAAACTTGTCGAAAAATATTAAAATAAAAAATAAATTGAAAAATTTAAACATTTTGAACATTTCTAATTGTTCCATGCTAATTAGTTTTTAAATTTTGCTTTCGATATTGCACTTTTATATTTTATTAATATATGCTAAACTTAAATGGATATTACTTTGTGTACTGATTCATAAGAAAAAAATTTTTACAATATTGTTTGGCTTAAATATTAAATATTTGCGTAAAATTTCAGCATTTAAACAGAAAAAAAAAAAAAAAAAAAAAAAAAACTAAAATTAATTTAGCAATTAATCTGCAGAGTAATACCAAATGTGTTTAGAATATTTTGTTAAACTATAATAATTTCAAATTTAGCAAAAAATAAAAAAAATAGTTGGCATAAACATTTTTAAAATTTTTCGAATGATAATAGTAATAATAAATTAAAATTGTAAATTTTATCTTTTTACTTTCTTTTATATTCAATAGAAGAAAGTATTGGATTCCTAAAAATTTTCGAATTCAGGTTTTTGATGGATTTACACGTTTTGAGAGCTGTAGAACACGATTTGACCATTTTTAGAAAATGCCTGTCTGTCTCTGTGTGACAAAATTTTGCGCAACTATATCTCAGGAACTACTGCACAGAATTTCATACAAATTAGTATGTAGTGACACCTTGTATCATATAGGGATGCTACACTAAGCGTTTCGTTGAGCTGAAGCAAATGGTTCGTGTACAGAGACACTCAAAAGTATTCAAGTACATTACGTCTATGGGGGAAATTGCAGGTAAGTAGAGTTTAACATCTATAAACTGCACTAAACAAAATGAAACGAATATATATTTTGTGTAATAGAGATAGTCAAC
The DNA here is from genome assembly GCA_963930645.1 of Salticus scenicus. Classification (NCBI taxonomy): domain Eukaryota; kingdom Metazoa; phylum Arthropoda; class Arachnida; order Araneae; family Salticidae; genus Salticus; species Salticus scenicus. The sequence continues at coordinate 7,976,665 of OZ005651.1, read as the reverse complement.
AGGGAAAAAAAAATGTGTATGTAGGAGCCTCGCCTCCCTCCTCGAGGAGAGTAAATTTTCATGATGGGTATCTTTCAAAAAGAGCTCGCCAATACCTTTAAAACGAATGCCTGAACCATCGATCTGCGATAATTTAAAATAAAGTTATCATTTTTTTTTTCTTATGTAATATTGACAATAAAATTGACCTTTTTTTTTTTTTTTTGATATTTAGTGGTATACTACTTTTGTAAAATTGGAAATCGTCTGCATTATCATGGAAGATAGTTTTTTAAAATAATAGTGAATTTGTATATGATTAAAATTTTGATTTTTAACGTCCACCATTCCCCAAATATACTTAAAAAAAAAAAAAAAAAATAACTTAAGTGATAGGTTTTAATGTACTATACACACTGGTGTTCAAAATTAAAGGAAAAACCTCCTTTCCCATTTTCTTCTTTTGCGCATAACTTTTAAACAAGTCAACACATGAGCATAAAATTTGAATGACATGTTAGTTATCACATCATTAATCGAATTTTATATAAATTTAGCATATGTAATAATTTTTAAACTAATAGTTATTTAATTTTTCTCAGACGTAAGCTTTGGAAAAAATTAAATTTTAACAATTTTAAAAAAGAAAAGAAATATAGTGGTAAGGATGCATTACAGATAGGTGAAGACGCACATGTCTCCAAATGTCAAACTTAATCCTGATTTTTCTTTCTCTTTCTTTCACTTAAAAATATATATATATATAATTACTAATTTGTAAACTATAAACTTCATCATGATAATAAAATGTCGATAAATATGTATATATATATATATTTTAACGAACCAGTTTTCATGTTTATATGTATATTTTTGAAAAAGTTATTCACATGCGAAAAAAAGAAGGAAAATCAGAAAGAAAAATCTGGTTTAATTCAAACACATGCATGCATGTATATGAATCTTCACTGTGTTCATTTGTTTAAAAATTACGCGCAAAAGCAGAACACAAATTATTGCTTTAATTTTGTACACCCGTGTACAGTAGAAGAAATTATTAGGTATATTTATCTTTTAACCTGCAGTTTTTGGTGACATTAGCTATTTTTAGTGTTAAAAAAGAATAAAAATGTAACAAATATAATATTTCTTGCAAATTTTTACATAGACATGCATTAAAGATTTCAAATCTCTATAAATTTGATATAAAAGTTATTAAAGTACGAGATTTATCAAGTCTTTTATGCTAAAATATTACTAATACAATTTTATTATTCTTATTTGGCGATTCGTCGCACTTGGCGAAATTTTCAGCGGACGCACTTGACATAAGGGATTATAAAAGGCTGGTCGCAGTTGGTATAGGTGGGGGAAGAAGAAATTGAAACACCTGGTATGTCGGGTCGCAGTTGGACGACACCGAAATAAAACACAGTTCAGTTAGATAACGAGAAAAAAGAAAAAGAAAAGAAACTAGGGGATTTAGATCAGGTATTTTTAACTATTAGTAAAATTTTGTGTCCCTCAGAAATTTCGTGCCTAGGGCACGAGCCCCGGGTGCCCATGTGATAGTCAGGCCCTGGTATTCACTGAAATGCACAGAAAGACATCGGACTTATTTGGTTTAAAAAAATAAAAAGATTTATTTGCAAATTAATTTCAATTTTCTTCATCAGGTGGCGCTTTAATTGTAATTTTTTTTTTTTTTTTACAGTGGTGCAGTATATTTAACAATGTAACTACAACTATAAATGCTCAAAGTGAGGACCGTCATTCATTAGAATGGCTGTCAGATGTTGTGCATTGGAAATTCTTTTTAAAAAAGCTTCAGTACTTGCAATAAGGCGCCATTTGATCAGGCGAATCTTTTTAAAATGTGAGAGGATACTTACTGCGAATACAGCGCGCGATATGTTGAGGAAAAATATAATATTTTTTCTTATATAAAAAAATCCCATGCTTTTCTGTACAATTCAGTGAAAACCGCATAGAGGTACAGCCAATCAGTACTTTTTGAATAATATATTGGGAGTACAAATTAATTCGGTCCGTTTTCAATAGATGGCTCTGGCTGATTTGTTTACTGAATAATGATAGATGTTTTTGGCATTGTTAGAAAGGTTTGACCTTTGTCAACCATATTCAGTCAACGAAGCTTCGAGTTTTATACAACAACATTGGTTTTTTGAGCATTCAATATGTCGAGTTTTGTGCTAAAGAAACAACATTTGCGGGAAGTTTTGATTTTCTTTTTTAATTGGAAGAAAAGTGCCGCTGAAGCGCGTCGATCGCTTGTGGAAGTTTATGGTGAATCTGCGCCATCTGATAAATCATGTAGAGAGTGGTTTCGACGCTTTCAAAAATGGTGATTTTAGTGTCGAAGACAATGAGCGCCCGGGCCAGCCGAAAAAGTTCGAAGACGCCGAATTGGAGGAATTGCTCGATCAAGATCCGTGCCAAACGCAACAAGAGCTTGCAGGATCGTTGGGAGTCACTCAGCAAGCAATTTCCGTGCGCTTAAAAAAAATGGGAATGGTTCAAAAGCAAGGAAATTGGGTCCCATACGAGTTGAAACCGCGCGACGTTGCGCCCCATGTGGCAATTGTCGTTAAAAATTACTTGGAAACGTTGAAATGGGAGGTCCTACCCCACCCGCCGTATTCGCCAGACCTTGCTCCTTCTGATTATTGGTTGTTCCGACGGATGCATCACGATTTGGCTGGACACCGCTTCACTTCTTTCGAAGAAATTCAAGAATGGCTCGATTCATGGTTTGCGTCCAGAGAGGACTCATTTTTCAGAGATGGAATCCGAAAATTGCCAGAAAGGTGGACAAAAGTTGTGGCTACCGATGGACAATACTTTGAATAACATGTTTTTTCATTTTGATAATAAATAAAATGTTTTTTTAACGAAAAAAAAACGGACCGAATTAATTTGTACTCCCAATATTTTTGTTTCTGTGTCTTTTGGATCACTCGCTATATATCATTCGGATTCAGAATTTTAAAAGACTGACAAAAAATCAATAAGGAATAAATTATCTGTGATCACCCCATAGAATAAAAAAATATCTCTGCATTTTTTACAATATCTTTGCCTGCATTTTTTTCTTTTTAACTCTTATTTTTAAGTAATTTTTTTCAAGCAAGCTCATAAATTTTGGGATATGGCAGGTAATATCACAGATAAAAATTTCTGATAATTTCCGGCTTTTTACTATATAATGAAATGAGAAAAACATAGTTCCTTTTTAAATTTCCCTTACAAGTACTCGTAACTGATTTTTTTTTTTTTTTTTTTTTTAACTTACCCATGTATATGGTAAGGAAAGTATTGTTTTGGGGTCAAATTTTCTAAATTCAGTTTTTGTTATACTTACACGTTTTAAGGTCACCTGAATCCGCAAATAATTAATCCGAAAAAATTTTTAGTGGTTGGCCTGTGTGGGTGTCTGTGTGTCTGTCATCACCATATCTCAAGAATAAACAACACCAGGATGTTCAAACTCGGTATCCTAAATCTGTATCATATAGGGATGCTACACTAAACTTTTCGTCGAGATCAAGCAAATGGTTCGTGTACAGGGGCACTCAAGGGAATTCAAATATATTACGTCTATGGACAAAATTGCAGGTAAATAGTGTTTAACGTCTATAGGCTGCACTAAATCAAATGAAATGAATATATATTTTTTACTTGCGTAAAAGCCTGTTTAATGTAGAATGTGGTATGAAAAGCATTCACTGTTCGCTTACAAGGGTACACAAAAGAACTTAAAAAGAAATATAGTGAGACAATACAAGAAGAAAAGAAAGAAATATAGTGGGATAATACTTGAAAATTAATGGAAGTGTATTTCAGGTTGTGCTGTGTGTTATTAATGTAGGATTATATTTATGTGTACCATGTGGGGTGTATGTACTTTTTAGAAACTATACACGATTTCTAATAATTAAGCAGATACATTTTTTTATTGGATGTAATTAGTGAAAGTGCCTTTACTATAATATTTTACCATGTCCAGGTAAACTGCTCAGTAATTGAAATTAATTCCTCATACCCATACGGTAAAGGAAGTACAGTGGTAGAAAAAACTTTAAGACCACAATTGAATTTTTTTGTTTGTATTCAAAAATTAAAATCTCTTTGTAAGCTACTTTATATTTAATATATAAAATGTAAGAAATTTAAAAAAATATGAATTTAGAATACGTTTATTTTCGGTATAAAGTAAAAATATGTAATGTAATCAAATGGGAAAAAAAATTAAGACCAGTTTTGAAAGTGACTAGTTAATACCCGTCAAAATTTGTCGGATGACGTGCAACGAAAATCTTCTCACAGCATAAAGATTAAAACATCCTTGCTTTAATATTTCGCATTGGTCTTAACATGTTTAAAACCCCCTGCTGTAATCAATTATCTTTTGGTTGGAGGGAGGAGGGATAAATTTCATGAAATTTCAATATACAAAATTTAAGCATACTCAAAAAAATATATATATAAAATCTCAAGGTTTTCCTAATTTTACTCTAAATATGACCAAAAGAATGTTAGGAGTAGGTAAAAGAAAGGCAGAATTTATATAAATTATCGAAAGAATCAATTTTTCTTCATGAGATAGTATCAATGTTTGTGATAATACTTATCAAAGTATCAAGCATGTAAATCAATCCCATAATAGAATTCCTCCCTGTCACACCAAATCGACTAATAATCTATAGAACTGCACTCATTTTATGTTTATTGTGAAATTTATTCGTTGTTTTTCATGCAAAATGAATGAATACAAAGATTTACCACCCAGATTATAATTATATTAACTTACTATCAACGATAACAGGTCACAATTTTTTAATAAAAGACACACATGAAAGACTTCATTCACTTGTAAAATATATCATTAATTCTAATTTGCCAAGACAATAAGTGCATTTTAAGTGTAAAATAATAATTTTGATTCTGATTTTTCCTTCCCATATTTGTAAAACCACTTAGATATAATCAAAAATATTAATTCATTGTATTCTAAAAATAAACTGCCAATCGGAATAAAGTTAAAATTTGTTTTTATTAGAATAGTATTGTAAAAATTTATTTTTCACAATAGTATATTTCAACAAAAGTACAGGTGTTAAAAATAAATAAATAAATAAATAAGAATGAATTTAATACTTTAGTAAATTAATTTGCTCATTAAATTTTTAATAATAAATTATACTATGTAAATTTTTACTCGTATAAAATATCACTATTTTAATATTATTCTTTTTAAATTATTTTTACTGCAATATGGTATCGAAATGAAGTATCCAGAGACAGAGATTATAATAATTAGAGTAAAAAAAAAAAAAAAAAAAAATAAATCTTTGATTTTAAATATCTATCGCCATCTTTTCTAAACAAAGTTTTCAACTGATAAAAGTTAACTTTTAAAGAACAATAAACTCTGACAATTTATTAATTTTAAAAGATTTTTTCTTTTAAGAAGTATAATATATTTACATGGCGACGGATGGCGCCACATCTTGTATAAAGAAATTTTCGGCGAAAATGTACACCGATCATAGATAAATGTAACCGATAAGTATTCGCGAATTGATTAATTAGGCGTCTGCCATAGAATAGACAGGACTCATGTCAAAGTTGGGCCTGGGGCGGACTCATGTCAAAGTTGTGCCTTGGGGGGACTCATGTCAAAGTTGGGCCTGGGGGGGGACTCATGTCAAAGTTGGGCCTTGAGGGGACTTCATTCAATAAATCCCCATTCAATAAACCGACTGAAATAGGCCCTTAGCACTATTAAGAGTGACGTATAAAAATTCGACAACGCTGTACCGACTGAAATAGGGATACCTTGAGGGGGACTCATGTCAAAGTTGGGCCTGGGGGGGACTTCATTCAATAAATCCCCATTCAATAAACCGACTGAAATAGGCCCTTAGCACTATTAAGAGTGACGTATAAAAATTCGACAACTGTACCGACTGAAATAGGCCTCTAGCACTAAAAAAAAAAAAAAAAAAAAACTCTGCGTAACTAGTGAATTAAAAGCATAAAAAATAAATAGAAATTTGCTTTCGAATTCTAGAGAAACACGAAAAGAAGTAATTAATATTCCGTAATGATGATTTATGCCAAGTTCATATATATATAATACACATTTCAGTTAATTTGTTTTCACAACATAAATAATGTGTGAAATTAGTTGAAAAGTACGAAACGTTTTAAGTGATATTGCTAACAAACCCCTAATCCCCCCCCAAGTCCAGTAAAAAAAAATCTACTTTTAATCCACTTCCTATCATCCGATTGAACTGAAGTTTTGCATGCATGTAAATTATCCACACCTGTTGTATTGGAGTTTTTAGTATATTTTGAAATAGAAGTATGTTTTAATTTTTTAATTTAATAGTTATTTTAATTTTTAATGTAACTCCTCCCCTCCCCCCACAACCCCCCAAAAATAGTAGGTTTTTAATTATTTAAAGCATGCTACCTATAGCTTTTTGCCCAAAAATATTTATATAATTTTTTGATAAAATATTTAAAAAAAAATAATAGCATTTCCAAATAACTGGACTATTGAAGAAAAAATATGAAAAAGCCATATTTTATCATGAACGTTTTTTTCGATACCTGCTTATGATACTTAAATGGAATGAAATGAAATTAAGTTGTGTTTTTTAATAATGGTGCTGAAAGTTTAAAAATTTTAGTACTGTGACTGAAAAAAGGAAAAATTCAACATTTCTCATTCTAAAAAGTATCCTAATGGCGCGTAATCAGGGGGTGTTTGTGTTCCGGTATTTTTTCAACCCCAATTTTCTTACACCTATATTTGTGATTATTTTTCTAGCAATTTTCAACTGTATGTAAAAGTAACTACGATTCAAAATTTTCGGTTGAATAATTACCGGAACGCAAAAATTTCTGCGTATTTTTAAGATAGTTTTTATTTCTTTAATAATATATATTTTTACTTTATCATAAATTGTATCCTTAGTTACTGTAGAATGTTGTACAAGCTGATGTTTCATATAAATGTCTAATCATTGACTGTTTTTTTCTCCTCACACTACAATTTGTTTAAAAATAGTCCACCTTACTGGAATGGAAGGCATCAGTTCACTTCTTTACGACAATAACTATGAAACGGCGAAGAAAAAATAATTTTATAACCGTTTGAATGTTCCTCAAAAATAAAATAATTAATCAAAATAATTATTCTAATAAAATCTGTTTACTCAAAAGAAGAAAAAGTAAATGTATGGTGTGCAGCTTTTGTAATTTTTGAATTGATGATTCTTATTCAAGTATTCTTTCCCAAACAGAATGTAACGTTACTTGTCATCAAAAATGTGAAAAGTTTATGCCAAATTTATGTGGCGTCAACCAAAAGTTACTTACGGAGGTTTTGGATAAAGTAAAGAAAGGTTAGTCATATTCTGTTTCGTGCTTAATTTTATGAATAAAATATTTTGAAAACAATTTTTATAAAATTTGTAATAATTTTACTTTATTTTTCGATCCTTTAATTTATTTCTAAATAATATAAATTCGTTGCTTGCATTGTTTATGGCTTATATATTGCCATTTGTCGGTACTTCTAAAATGACTTTAAATATTTTCTTTTCATATATTTAAAGTCCTTTAGTCGGCATTTTTTAAAGGTATAAAGTTTGATAATTAACTCTTCGTATATTTAATTTTGTCAGATAAATTGAATTCACGTGTTTTATGGTGTTTATGAGCATTTCTTGATGAGTTGTATTTACATTGCTGTACTTTGTTTTAATGAGTAAAAGTAATTCAACTTAACTTGCAAGTTAGTATAGCTTACTAAAATTATATCTCACATTGAATGCAAACTAGTGGAGTCACAAGAGAAAATCCTTCAAAATTTGCAAGACTTTGGTATGTTTTAAAAATTAACACAACTTTTACTTTTCTATATGAAATATCCATAAAAAGCACTAATTTCTAACACTTTTGTGAACGGTTATCAATTTTATCTACATGAAAATAATAAATACTTCATTACCACACATAGCCTGCAAAAGAGTTAATGGAATTTTTTTAACAATGTAGGTGAATGCAAAAGTGTTTCATTATGCAAGAATTGATTTGGCTGCCTTTGTATATTAGCATTTATACACAATTTTACCTAATTTAAGGCATTCTGAATAAAATGAATTTGTTTTGTTAGATGTGGCTCAAAAGTAAATTCAAGTTTTGTTTAAAAAAAAAAAAAAAGCTTTTTATAGAAAACGATGTTGTACTATCTGCTTATTACAATTATTCAAAAAACTTTAAATTTCGGTTTTTTGAAAACTATTTGGTTTCAAAATAAAAATGTAGGAAATTACATTAAATTTAAACTACATTTGAGATATTGGGAAGTTAAATTAACATTTTTGTTTAAAGTGAATAATTTTCGATTAGATACATTATACAGCACATATATTTGCAGAGCAGAATAAAATAAACACATGCTCCCTTATTTATTTTAAGGGGTTACATCCAGTTGTATGCACGAAAAAACGTGTTTTTTTGTGAATTTTTTGTGAAGAGGCCTTTTATTAAAGAAATATATACAATACGTATACATATAGCAAATTTAATGTATGTTAAGAATCCGTGATGAGTTTACAAAAATATTGGGTTCCGCTGTTCCTGTAGTAGATCTCCTAGAGGACTTCCACAAAAAGGTGTCTGGCGGTGAGCAAGATATCTCTGATCCAAATTATCTGAAATGAAAAAAACCAAAAGATTTATTTTTAGGATAGATGAATACAGGTAATGATCGTAGGAATAGTCAAAATTTTGATTTTTGACAAAATGGCGGCTTCCCCCCCAAAAAAATCGTTTTTTTCATGAAAATTTACACTTGAAAGTGGCTGAAAAAATCGAAATTATTATCAGAAACCTTATTCCTACGATCATTACCTGACAAAAATATCTAAGAAAATCGTGTCAAAATTTCAAGTCAATCGGTCCAGCCGTTTCGGAGAAATTTTGCTCACCGACTTTGAAAACACCGTTTCGAGATAAACGCGTTTAAAGTTTTGGGAACCATTTAAAGTAAGTTAAAAAAATTTTTTCCTACTTACATCGAGTCATCTATTCCAGGACCATAAGAGGAACCCTCTGCTTCATCATTTGCTTCTAGTACAGCCAACTGTTGTTGTCTACGTGACATTCTCCCCTCACGCGTGCTCCCTTGCGCTCGTGCGTCAGAGATCAAGATGCGCTGTGCGTCCTCTTTTTCTACATAGGCATGGGCATTAGGCCCAAGCGATAGTCCTAAGACTCCTATAATAGTATTGGAGGAGCTCTAGATAGTCCCATTGCGTTCATGAAGTATAGAAGAGATGTTTTTCCTTCATTGAACATGCCGGCAGCAAGATAAGCAGCAATTTCAGCGATCTTAGAGCCACATGGGATTATTTTTGGAGTTATTTTCCATATCAGCTGATTATAACTTTCATTATTATTTTGCGTGAAACCACCAACGCATCTTTCTAATAATTTTTCATTACTCAGATCTACGTAAATTGGAAGTATAGCTTCAGCAACATCAGGCGGTAAGGGTTGATAATCATGTTTGTAGCTTGATAATGTGTCCAAGGCTCGTGCTTTCTGCCAAGAACACCATGAGTCTTCTCCAGTCGGGCATTTACCATGTTGAGGATTGTCGTCAGTGGAGCAATTATGATAATAAGAAGCCCAAATGGCATTAGACATATTTTCAACAGAATCACAGTGTCTTCTTATTGCTAATCCATAATAGACAGTTAATTTATCGATCATTTTACGTCAGTTTACCCTTTCCAGCAAGTACCTTTTTCTGACGTTTCTTCCCATTTTTATCAGTCGTTTCTGTTGTAGTTTTGTTTACACATTCTCTTAGTCGTTTACCCATTCGCTTTTGGACATGACCTATGCATTCTTTTTTCATTACTTCTATGTCACCATAAGGTGCGGCCTTCACCATAAGGAGACGTCTTTACAAATATGCAAATTTCTCCGAAACTAATTGCCGGATCGATATGAAATTTTCAGACAATATTATCAAATATATGTACATTCAAAATATGTAAAAAAAAAAAAAAAAAAAATAGATTTTTTGAAAATTACAACTGGATGTAACCCCTTAAATAAACAATTCTTACTTTTTTTTTTTTTTTTTTTTTTTTTTAAGCTTAAAAGTAAAATTATTTGTTTTTAATGCAAACTGTAATTTAATTAAAAATTTATATTTTGGACGAAAACATGTCACTGTCGATTATCTAAATATTTCTGAGCAATAGATTTGATAACGTGAATAGCCAAAAAATATAACTACTAAAAATCAATTATTTTTAAAGGTACCTAAACAAAGTTTTACTGACTGGTTGGGGAATTCTTTTTTGACTCATTCGATGTATTATGTTTAAATCAGAAATATATGAATAATCGTAAAAAATAAATCTGTTCAAAAATGTAACAAACTATTTGTGCTATAGGTAAGTATCCTGAAAAATCCTCCACGGATTACAGTCCAAAAAAGCGTTCTCACAGTGAAACGTCGAATGCCTCAAATAGCTCTACTTCATCTATCTCGACCACCTGTACAACTGTGCAAGATCCCTGGGATGATAGCCCTAAAAAAGCTAATCAAAGGCTTAAGTTTCGGAAATATGGAGTGGATGACTTTTTATTTCTTAAGTTATTAGGCAAAGGCAGCTTTGGAAAGGTAAGTATCAATTTATACGATTCTTTATTTTCATTCATTTACATAGAAATGTCAGTAACTGGATATGTATAATTGCCCCCATCTCTTTCTAAATAACTAGGAATCTTCTCCAATTATTATTACATTTGCTTATAATTCATTAGACTAAAACATTTAAACATATATATATATATATATATATATATATATATATATATATATATTAGTTTCAATCATGTGCTATTGGAATATATGCATATTCTATATTAAGTTCTCTGTAGGTTCCAGTATACTTAACGGCAACTGATGAGAAATGATGCCTTTTATTTTAAAAATTTATATTTAAATATTAAATAAACATTTAAAAAATTTTACACATGGATTTTATTTAACTTGTACATTTAATACTTATAATAATGTTGGTTTTTCATATTTTCTTATTTCATTCCTACAAATAATAATTACAAGATAAAAAAAACTTTTTATATACCATGTTTTTAAATTTTCTGTTGAATCATATAAATGCTACCGAAAACAGCGGGAGCCCGGAGCAATTGGCTAAAAGTATTAAAAAAATTCATTGTTATCGTGTTTTGAGCTATTATAAAAGTTCATATATCTAACTAGTCGGAAAGTAAGTTAAATAAATTTTCTGTTGAATGATATAAATGCTGCCGAATGCAATAGGCACCTGAAACAATTGATTAAAAGTATTTAAATAATGCATTGTCACCGTGTTCTGAGCTATCCTGAATGTTTCAAATGCCTAGCTAGCCGGGAAGTTAGTTAAAAATCGATTGCAAGCTTTGTACTGGTAACGCTGCCGAAGGCAGCAGAAACCCGAAACAGATAGCTAAAATTATTTAAAAAATACATTTTCACAGTGTTCTGAACTATTCTGAAAGTTTCAAATGTCGGGAAGTTAGTTAAATAAATTTTCTGTTGAATCATATAAACGCTGCCGAAGGCAGTAGGTATCTGAAACAATTGACTAAAGTATTAAAAAAATGTATTATCACAGTGTTCTGAACTAACCTGAAAGTTTCAAATGCCTAGCCAGTCAGGAAGTTAGTTAAAAAGTGATTGCAAGCTTTGTAATGGTAACGCTGCCGAAGGCAGCAGGAACCCGAAACAGTTGGCTAAAAGTATTTTAATAAATCCATTTTCACCGTGTTCTGAACTATTCTGAAAGTTTCAAATGTCTAGCTAGTCAGGAAGTTAGTTAAATAAATTTTCTGTCGAATCATATAAACGCTGCCGAAGGCAGTAGGGACCTGAAACAGCTGACTAAAAGTATTAAAAACAATGTATGAAAAAATGCAAGATTTGTACTGGACAAACAAGAATCGAAGTTAATAAAAGCATGGTTAAAAGAAAAAAAAAATGTATTTCAGATTGAAGTGAATTTTAAAAAGTCTTTCTCTAATAAAATTGGAATTCTACTTAATTAATCTGTATATATAAACGTTTGTAATGGATGATTCATCATCGCCCAGCCAAAACCTCTGCACCTAGAACCATAAAACTTGATGAAAACACCCCTTCTGTGATGTAGACACCCACTAAGAAACTATTTTCGAAAATTCGCTCCCTTACCCTGAAGAAGGATGGGGCAAAAAGTCATTTTACATAAACCTTCCTATCTCAAAGGATGCAAAAGATATCCGAAAAAAATTGTTTTGAAATATAACTAATACAAAAAAAAAAAAAATAATAATAATAAATAAATAAAAACTTTACTAGGGAGCAAATTCGAAAGTCCGCTTTGTGCGTTGTATTTGTCCGGGGAATCTATGGAGACTGTGTGCGCTTACTTTGGTGTGTGGGTTAGTTATTTGTATCCAACGCCAACTGTGATGGGATTTTGCGAAAATCTCCCCTTTTCTCCGTGTAGTGGTGGGAGACCAAAATCTTTTCTAACTCCGTTTCAAATTACTTCAGGAAGACATTTTTTTGGTATATGTGTGTGCCAATATTCGCACTATATTTGAAATGCCCACCATTTCCCTTTTTACTTTCTCTTACCCATAAGGTAGAGAAAATATTGTTTTTTGGGGCAAATTTTCGAAATTGAGTTTTCGTTATATTTACACGTTTTGAGGTCCCCTGAATCCAAAAATCATGTTTTTCTTTTTAGGTTGGTCTGTCTGTTATCAGCATACCTCAAAAACAAATTATAGCAGAATGTTCAAACTTGATATTCTAAATGTTTATCACACAGGGATGCTACAATAACTTTTCGTTTAGATCAAGCAAATAGTTCGTATACAGGGACACCCAAGAGAATTCATATATATTACGTCTATGGGGGAAATTGCCGATAAGTGGAGTTTAACATCTATAGACTGCTCGAAACGAAATGAAACGAATATATATACAGGGTGAGTTGACATAATCTGCCAAACGAAAGGAGGTGATAAAACAGCCCATGGGGAGCATAAAACACCATAGAAACCCAGTCCTATCTCTAACCGTTTCCGAGTTATGGTAGATAGAAGAAAAATCTATTTTTTTTTTTCATCCCGTCTGAAAAAAACAAAATTTGTAAGCTTTCTAAAAGACTTACATGCAAAATAAGCACATATTTGGAAAGAGCAGAAAAAATCCTATCGGGTGACACCATTTACATCAAGATACTTTAATTTGACGGCGAGCTACAAGCGCAAAAGCATTGGCGAAGTTTAAAATGACTTGTCACAAAATTCTTTAACCGGCAATTCTGCAAACACCGTTCAAGCTACAATCGGTCAAATTTACCAAAAACTTCTCCATTCCACAATCTTTCGAATGAGCCCACAATAAACCATATCGGTGTTCTAGTTCAGGAGAAATTTAGCCTTTTGTTTGAAATACATTTATCACTGAACTCGTCACGAGGTGCCATGGTCGTTCCTGATTTCATGTCTGCCTTCAGCCCGCTGTTTTGTCAAATGCAAAAAAGAAAGTTTTAAAGACAAACAAGAAAAGTAGCAGTTGTATTAAGTTTACAAACACAATGGAATGGAAACAAAAGAAGTATGACGTTTCTCACGTCTTTCACAAAGGAATATGCAAAAAATAAAATAAAAAAAAATAAAATAAAATACGTATATGTGAAATTTAGTGCCGCTGCTAAAACTGGTCACCCCCACACCTGATACATGCCCTTGCCCGCTTACAAACGGAAATCACAGTAGCTCTCAGCGAAAGCTCCTCCCTCAGTTTTATTATTGCATCATCGAGCTGGCTGCTTAAATCTTGCAAACTAGCAACTTCTGTGTGATAAACTTCTTGCTTCAGGAAACCCCAAACATAGAAGTCCAATGGAGTGAGATCTGGCGATCTAGGTGGCCAAGGAATTGATCCATTACGACCAATCCATCGTGGATACTGCTTATTCAAGAAGTCCCGAACGGCATTGGAAGAATGTGCAGGGGCCCCATCTTGTTGGAAAATGATTTCCGCTCATTGGGGGTACAGGAATGACATCAAGTAATCCTGGAAGATGATGTTCCAGAAACTCCAAATATGTATTGCTTGTCAGATGACCTTCGAATCCTTGTGGACCTATCAAGCGATCGCCAACCACTCCAAGCCAAACATTTAAGCTGAATCGCGTCAGGAACGATGAGTTTCATGGTACAAATGGATTTTGTTGAGTGTAATGATGCCAGCTATGTAAATTTAACATGCCATCCCGAGTGAAAAATGACTCATCAGTCCACAGTATCATTCTAAGGAAATGGTGTTCCTCAATATCTTGCTCTAAAAGCCAGCATCAGAATGTTATCCACTTTTGGAAATCTGAGCGGCGTAATTCTTGTACCGGTGTGAAGTGGTATGGATGATACTGGTTTTTGCACAAAACATTCATCACTTTCCGTTGGGAGATTCCAACTTCTCTCGCAAGTATGCATGAATTCATATTTGGATTTTCCTCCACTCGGTTGAGTACGGACTCCTCAGCGGTGGCGGAGCGGCGACCATGGCCCCTTTCGTACATCCTACCGAATGACCCACTCTCCCTAAGCCTTCGATGAATTGCGGCAAATACAGCACGGTTGGGTGCACGACTAGACTAGGCAATACACTTCTGCTCTCTGAGAGCTACCATTGCAAAATCCATATACAAAATGCATATCCGCATACTCTTCATTTGTAAAACTAGGCATATCTGTTTAGAGGTTGGAAAGTATGACAATTTAATCCCTGTGATGACTTCAATTGGAACTAAAATTCAGAAGGGTAAACAAAAAGGGATAAAATTCCAATATTAATTTACAAAGGTAGAAGAAAAAAATGTGCTACGGAATAAGAATCAACTTGGCTAATTCGTACCAATGTAGGAAAACATACTAAGTATGAACAAAGAGAGAGCAAGTAGACTTGAGAGCAGCGTGAAAAGAATCGGCCGAGCTCAGACAAAGTCCAAAAATTGCTAAAGCAATACGCAGCATAAAACGTAAAAGAAGCTGACGAGCTAATGAGATGTTACAAATTGACTCGCCTTTTGTACCCACGAGTGAGATGCGCGCGCGCGCAGGAAGGTTGAAATACATCTGCATATCACTAAGAGTCCATATGCGACTCTGAATTTGCATACGTTCCATTTACTCACCATCGTTTTGTTTGCCGAATTTCGACGAACGCCGTTTTCAGTGATGTATTTCAAACAAAAGGCTAAATTTCTCCTGAACTAGAACACTGATATAGTTTATTGTGGGCTCATTCTAAAGCTTGTGGATGAGAGATGTTTTTGGTAAATTTGACCGATTGTAGCTTGAACGGTTTGCAGAATTGTCGGTGAAAGAATTTGGTAACTCGATTTTAAACTTTGCCAATGTTTTAGCGCTTGTAGCTCGCCGTCAAATTAAGCTATCCCTATCCTGATGTAAATGGTGTCACCAGATAGGATTTTTTCTGCTCTTTCCAAATATGTGCTTATTTTGCATGCAAGTCTTTAAGAAAGCTCACAAATTTGGGCTCTTTCAGACGGGATGGAAAAAAACAGATTTTTCTTCTATCTACTATAACACGGAAACGGTTAGAGATAGGTCAGGGAAAAGCGAATGCAATAAAGGTGCCAAAACTAAAATATATTTAATTGATACTGAGATACAGCTATCCTTAAAATCTTTGTTCTTGAATAATAGCAGCTTTTACCGTCTGATAAGTACCCAAATTGAAGAACCCGGGAAAGACGTTGCAGCGGGCAATAAGAACTCAGACCCAAATTTGCAGGGTACATTGGCGGAAAAGAAACGGCCGTAGGCAGCGGATACTGAGACCTTTTTTTTTTTCTTTATTTAGAATGATAAGCACATATAATTTCCCTTAAATGCTTTTCAGTTTCTCAAATTGCATCACTATAATGTTTTTAATTATTCACAATCTCCAGCTTTTATTTTATTAGAAATACTGTTAAGTTATAATATTGAAATGTATTTAAAAAAAGTTATTTCTAGCTTAAAATACTATATTTTCGGTTGCTGACTCTGACAAGGTTGTCTGGGTGTATCAATATTTATTATTATTATTGTTTATTGACTTTTTAAATCTCAATTTTGTACACAGTCTAAGGGAAATATATACATACAGATATACTGGCATCTCATAATTATAAAAGTAATCTAATTTAGGTTAGTTCAGCATATACTATTCTAGATTATTTAAGCATTGAAAAAAAATATATTATTTAGTTAAATATTATTACTCATTCCCAATATTTTATTTCTGTACTCAGTCTAGAATAATGATAATAAATCTATAAAACATGATAAAATAAAAAAGTATTTAAAAGATGCATTTTTGGCATAATAAGGAAATTCTTTAAGAAAATTCTATTGATCAACTACTATTTCGGTTATATTTTAATTTAAATTAATAACAGCACGTGAGTAAAAAAAAATCTCATTGAAACTTCGTGCCATTTATGGAATGAAGTGATGTTTAACGAGCTCAAATTGTTTTAATAATTTTTTTAGAGAAAAAATACAAAATTTTGCTGAATGTGTGAATTTTCTTTACAATACTATAGGGAGAAATTCAGCGAGCAGTTCATTTCATGAATAGTGACGTCATGATAGGTTTCATCACGTGACGCAACGTTTTCCCGCCAACATGAAAACTACGTCTTTTAAAGTTAATTTATTAAAGCATCCGGTTTTCAAATATGCATAAAAACGGTACTAAAATGTTTGTATTTTCATGCTGCATCATTTAAAAGTCAAAACGAAAAATGTGCAATATCCCCATTTGCATGTGTATGTTTTTGTTACTGTACACACGTTGGGTTAAGACGCTGCGTCAGGAAGTGGGAATCCAGACTCATAGTCCAAGCGGCGGCTGCAAAAAAATGACTTGATAAGGTGTGAAGCTGATTTTTTTTTTTTTTTTTTCTATAGATAGAATTCATTGTCGCAATGAATGTCTGATAGGGTTGCCTGGTCAAAGCCGTCAAGTTTAAGTGAAACAACCTCACTTCCGGTCACAATTTAAACGATTTTCGAACCCCACAGCTGTGAAGATGAAACCGGTGCTAAAATGTAGAGATTAATATGCTCTTTCAAATGGCATAAGGTTGCCTGGTCAAAACCGTCAAGACCCGGAGGTTGCCTCGAAAATATGGGTCAAATTTAAACGATTTTCAAACTTCACAAGTGTAAAGATGAAATTGGTGCTAAAATGTAGAGATTAATATGCTCTTTAAAATGGGATGGGGTTGTCTGATCAAAACCATCAAGTTTCAGAGGTTGCCTCGATAATAGGGGTCAAATGTAAACGATTTTCGACCCCCACAAGTGTAAAGATGAAACCGGTGCTAAAATGTAGGGATTAATATGCTCTTTAAAATGGCATAGGGTTGCCTGGTCAAAGCTGTCAAGAAACAGAGGTTGCCACGTAAATAGGGGAAGTATTTTACGATTTATTTACCCAAGTAAAAAGTGATTTACCCAAGTGTAAAGATGAAACCGGTACTAAAATATAGAGATTAATATGCTCTTTAAAATGGCATAAGGCTGCCTGGTCAAAACCGTCAAGACCCGGAGGTTGCCTCGAAAATACGTCAAATCTGTCAAGTAAAGCAGTCAACCACAAAGAAAATAGGCGAGTTTTGAAGATTTCTTAACGAAGTGTAAAAAAATACGAATAGCATTAACAAAGAAAATGAATAAGGATGAAATTATATGAATATTTGAAAGGTGTGGCTGGTTCCAGAATGTACAGCATAGAAGTTATTTTAAAATGGCATGTGTTTGCCTGGTAAATTCGTAAAGAAATAGCGGTCAGTCTCCAGAAAGCTAACGAATATTAAAGGTGTTTAACACAAAGTGAAACACACATGAAGACTATTTAAAAAAGGTTAAACACGAAATGAGTAATATTTAAAAGATGAAATTGTGAGCTAAATGTAGAACATACAACACTTTTCAATTTACTTACGATTGCGCTTCAAACCTGTCAAGGTATAGCAGTCAGCTTAGAAAAGGAAGCGAATTTCAATATTCGTTTATTTTATTTGTTTAATGATATAAGAGATTTTAAAGCATAAAGAAAATTATATTATGCGTGACCATTCTTTTTCTAATCTGTATAAAACTAATTTCAGCTCACGAGCTCGTTTTTTCCCCATTTTTCAATACTTAAAATATTCAAATTGTGCCAAAGTATTGAGAAGATAATTCCCTGAAGAAATGTATGCGGCTGCTTTGTATAATTTTATACGAAAATATTGGGTTGTGCCGATTTTGTTATATTAAAAATTTGTCAATTTTAGAAAATTTTCTCAATTTTTTTTATATCTATATAAAAATAATTAATAATACCTTCTGCAAATTAATTATGGGTACAAATAAAGCGAAAAACATTTTTAAAAAATTGATAATTTTTTCGCGTTTCTTAATAACCATGAATTAATTTATGAAATTGAAATTTGTAAATCTTGCTGCAAATATGGAATAAGAGTTTTTTTTTTCATTTTATTTAATTTTTTATTTTGTATACTAACAGAATTTTTTATTATGAGTTTCTTGGGCATTATTATCTTCATTTCTGTTAACTTTCGCGGGCGTATTTTCTTATCTGTATCCGCATGCTACATTTTTAATTTTTACTATTAATTCGTTGTTTTTATGGGAAATTTTAGAACAGTTTCATTACAGTTTATTTATTTATTTTTTCTTTTTTAAATACTTTTTATATATTTTCTTCACATTGTATAAAAACCCTTTCAAAATTAGCTTTTTTTTTTTTTTTTCCCGAGGCAACCACTATTTCTCGAGATTTTCACCTGGCAACCCTATGATACTCTAAAGAGAATATTATTCTCTATATTTTACAAACGGTTTCATTTTTAAATATGTTAGGGTAAGAAAACCGCTAAAATCGCCCCCCCCCCATCACACACACATTTTCCGTGGCAACCTCTTTTCTTGAAGGTTTTGACCAGCCAATCCTATGCCATTTTAAAGACCATATTATTCTCTACATTTTAGCACCGGTTTCATCTTTACACTTGGGCAAATCATTTTTTACTTGGGTAAATAAATCGTAAATTACGTCCCCCTTTTTCGTGGCAACCGCTGTTTCTTGACGGCTTTGACCAGGCAACCCTATGCCATTTTAAAAAGTATATTATTTTCAACATTTTAGCACCAGTTTCATCTTTACACTTGTGGGGTTCGAAAATCGTTTAATTTTGACCCCTATTTTCGAGGCAACCTCCGGGTCTTGACGGTTTTGACCTGGCAACCTTATGCCATTTTAAAGAGCATATTAATCTCTGCATTTTAGCACCAGTTTCATCTTTACACTTGGGTAAATCGCTTTTTACTTGGGCAAATAAATCGTAAAATACGTCCCCTATTTTTGTGTCAACCTCTGTTTCTTGACGGCTTTGACCAGGCAACCCTATGCCATTTTAAAGAGCATATTAATCTCTACATTTTAGCACCAATTTCATCTTCACACTCATAGACATTATATAGACTACGCCACCAATAGGACTTCCCATTATAGGAAATGTCTTCAACATGAGGGTGTAATCTGAAACCTTCATCCTTTGCTGTCAGTCCGTATGTCACGTGACATGGAGTTGAGGGCGATTCTTCCATAAGAAAGCGCTTATTTTTGTAAGAATTCAAACAAAAAATTCTCCCCTTCAGATTGGTTTCTCACAAAAGAATTTTTTTATAATTAATCTATGAAATTTTAGCTTTCCAACGATGCGTAAATCTAAAGGCTTAAATAAAATGTACGTGTACAATACAGAAATTAAAAAACTCTAAACTACTTTCTTTCCTATGGAAAAATCACAATCATTTTCGTCTCTCCCTCCTGGTCTACATCACGTGATAATTTCGCTGGGGTAGCTACTTCATGTCGCAGACAGGGATGCGTGGTCTATTATATAAGGTCTATGTTCACACTTGTGATGGTCGAAAATCGTTTAAATTTGACCCCTATTATCGAGGCAACCTCTGAAACTTGACGGTTTTGACCAGGCAACCCTATGCCATTTTAAAGAGCATATTAATCTCTACATTTTAGCACTGGTTTCATCTTCGCACTTGTGGGGTTCGAAAATCGTTTAAATTGTGACCGGAAGTGAGGTTGTTTCTCTTAAACTTGACGGCTTTGACAAGGCAACCGTATCAGCTTTTCATTGTAACAATGAATTCTATCTATAGAAAAAAAAAATCAGCTTCACACCTTATCAAGTCAATTTTTTGCAGCCGCCGCTTGGACTATCAGTATGTTGCGGCTGGAAAACCACTGCCAAATGCAGCGGTTATCTTAATTAAAGTTCTAACAGATTTCAAAGATTTTTTTTTTTTAAATATGAGATTTTTATTTTTATGAGTTATGTCATTTTGCGAATTCTTTTAAATATAGTGCCCAGCGAAGCAACCAAAGCCTGCATGTAGTTGATGAGAATACAGATTTTTATTGTCAAAGTGGGAAATATTCATCTTAGAAATCAATAAAAAATTGATCTTGTGCAATCGCCCTATAAATAGAATAATATTAATTTTTTGGAATTTAGAAGGAAATAACGAATGATGGTATTGTTAATGAAATGATCCTATATCAGTGTGACCTAATATCAAAGCTTTTACTGAATTACCTGAATTTTCGTCGTTTATTCAGTTAAGATCATTTTGTTTCTACTTTTGATAAGACGATCTACATAATCTGCATAAAAATTAAGTTTCGTTGTTCATCAGAATCCTTTTCGAACGACTTGTTATACAATGACATAACAAGTTCTGCATCACTGTCATTTAATGAATATAAAAATGTATGTAATCATTGAAAGCATTATTATTATTTTAGTCAATAATTAAACTTCTTTTAAACACCATAAACATTTTTTAAAAGCAACGTATTTCAAAAGGCTAAATCTTTGTTCATCAGATGCAAAATTATTATGTTCAATGTCTATGCAAGCAGAAACCAGGCGTGTAGAGGAAAGCTGAGTCTTTGTCAATGAAAGACTTTTGAAAAACTTTCTTTTTATCACTTTCCAACAAGGTTGAAATGTGTTAATGACTTCGGTTTGTCTGTCCGTCCGCACTCTAACTCCCCTAAATATTCATGGAATTTCTTGAAACTGATTTATGTTATTCAAACTCGCTATCGAATGTTGCCTATAGAAAATGGAGCGACTACCCCTTCTGGTTTGTGTGCAGGGACACTCAAAAGTATTCCAAAGCATTGTGTTCGGTGAGAGGTATTTCAATGAACTATATTTTAATTTCTTTATTTTACACAAATTTTAATGCAATTGAAATATGTTATTCAAGTTCACTATCAGATGTTTGCTATTGAAAATGGAGTAAATACCATCACTGGTTAGTGTACAGGGACACCCGAAAGTATTCTAAATCATTGCGTTCTATGAGAGGTATTTCTATAAACCAAATTATAATAACTTTACTTTGCACAAATCTTAATGAAATTGAAATATGTTATTCATATGCAGAGAAGAATGCCTTGTAAAGAATGTAGTATGACTAGCATTGGATTTACAGGGCCACACAAAAATAATCAGTTAAATTGAGGTCTTTTATTAGAAATTTGCTGGAATTGCAGTTTCGTTTACACTAACCAAATTAACACTTTTTAACAATTTTTAAGTGTGAATATGATTTCAACTTATGTTACACTTAAAGAACTTTCTACTGTAAAAATCATAAAGAAATTGGCATTTATTGTTAATATGCTAAAATGTTTTTTTTTTTTTTTTTTTTTTTTTTTTTATAGAGTATGATTTTGTTAACATTCAGATTTACAGGGCTACACTAAAATATTCAGATACATTAAGGGCTACATTTGCTTTTGTTTTAAACATTTTTAACACTTTCTAACAATGTTAAGAATTATTAAGAATTTAATTAGTCTATCTGTATGCCTTTCAAAACTACTACCTGTCCGTTGTGTGATAGCGTACACAAAGAACATTGAACATTACACGATACAACAATTATGAACAGTTGAAAGTGTTAATAATCAATGCGTACCGCATGATTTTTCGTTCTTGTTTCCTTTTTAATTGTTTTTGAATAATTCTTGGTGGATGTGTACTTAAAACAATAATTGAACTTTATTTGTATTACATTTAAATAACTTTGAACTTGCATGCTTTGTAAAGCCTCTTTTTTGTGAATGTAACCATACTTTTGAAAATATGGAAATAAAATTGAATAATTATGCATAGATTTGACATATTAATTTCAGATAAGGATTAAAACTGAAAACAACGTTACTATTATTCAATTGGCATTCAGAAAAATTAATGAAAATATAATATTGGAGAATGAATAATATGCCAAAAGTCTAGTAAAATATATAATATAGAAGTTATACAAATGTGATTTCAGTATAAATTAATGTATACACTTTTATTTTGTAGTTTCATTACAAAATGTTCATGTAAAATTATGCAACTGAAATCTTAAACTGTGTAAAAATTAAAAAGTTTAATAGCTCATAGAGAATATTTAAGTAGATGGGGGATATTAAAAATCGTTGAAAAGCAGACTTTGAAATCTTTGTCTCAGAATTATAAAAGTTTTCACACATGTACATTGACATGTATCAATATTAAATGTATAAAAATTTCCCAAAAACTATTAAAATTGGAAGAAAAAAAAAAGGAATTTTTAAAAAAAATTTTAAGATATTAAAGATATTTTTAATTTATATTTCAATTTTATATTAGTGTAGTTCACCAATATATTCTAACCATATTTGTGCATTAGTTTGTGGATTGATAGATTTTGTATATTTGAATGCTGATGTTTCAGGAAAGTTTCTTAACTTTCAAACATAAAATTTTATAAAAAATTAACTTATCAATCAATCCACAAATTAATGCACAAATATGTTTAGATTATATTGAGAAATTATAATAATACAAAATCAATGGAAAATTTTAAAAACTCATTAAATTCATTAGCCTGGAACATTTTAAAAATTCTCAAAATAAATTAAAATAATTTTAATTTTGATAGTTTTTTATTAATGTTAATATATATAATATTGATAAATTTCAATGTCCATGCATGCAAATTTTTCATAATTCTAAGACAGTAATTTCAGAGACAAATTTTCAACGTCCATTATCCCCTTAAGTGTCTGTAAAATTAATTTTTGTTTGTTGTCATATATATTACAGCATTTTACAGGCGTTTGATCTCATTTCATCACATTAGGGGGAAAAAATGGTAATTTTAAATAGTGTTTCTATACGATTTCAATATAAGTAATATTTAAAATTATAAAGCTTAATATTTAAAATTATAAAGCCTGATTAATAAGGCTTAAAAAAAAAAAAAAAAAAAAAAAAAAAAAATACATTTTACGAAATGTTAAAAAATTTCATTTTTCTCAATCAATTTTTATTTTATTTATTTATTTATTTATTTTTTTAACCTGAAATATTTTAAAGAATTATAGAGTAAAGAATAAACTGGGTCACCGATTCTTTGTTGAAAATTCTCTTGACAATGTTTTCCTTCAACTTCGATTTAAATTTCGGGAGAACAATCTAGACGGTTTTCGAGATTCCCATCTGATACTAATTTTAACTCTGCCTCATACATATGCCAGAAGTAAAAGTAAAAACCATTAGAAGTTACAAGTTTTACCTTATTGCTCTCTTTAGAATATATGAATTTGTGTATTAATTTTACGAAATTTCATTGCTTGTTTTAATTAAAAGATCATCATTCATGCTATTTTTATTAAGTAAATATTTAAAATTATCTTCTTTAAATTATGGGAAAAAAGTATACATTTTTCTGGATAGTATAAGTTATATTTTTTTCTTTTAAATTTACATTTTGAGAAATAATTGTTTCCTGAATCCTGATGAATGCCATTTTGCTTCTAATAAATAATCATCATGTACTTTTAACATATTAAGCTCTCTACTTCCCTTTTCTCTCCCTATTTTTCCCTCCTTCTTGATGAGATGACTCAACTCGTGGCGGAATGATTAGTGCCTTGGTCTTAAGGGTCCAGGTAATGGGTTCAGGCATGAATGTTCTTAGTAATTCGGCATCCAGTTTAAGCGATAGCTACGAATATAGTTAGTTACATGCTTAAAAATTGACTATATAGCCATAACTCAAAACTCCTGGTGCGCCACCACCTATGTACAATTTGGAAAATTTAGCAGAAACTAGTCATCATGCATATTTAATATTGCCATAAATATTGTTGTTATTTATAATCGTACTATCATCCATTATAAAATCTCTCTGGTAAAATTCAGAAATATTCCATTGTCAAAATAAAATTTTCTCTTTTTTTTTTTTTTTTCAAAAGGTAGTGACAAGTTTCACTCTTGAAAAATGTCAATCTCAAGATTGACTAATCATTTAGTCTTACTGTTGTTATCATCGTAATTGTTCCACTAAAACATTAAAATATTATATTTAAAGAGTGGTGAAAATTTTCGGATCCTACTTTTTAAAAAAAATCTTCGACCACAAGTGACCCTTTTAAAATAAACACAGATTCACCAACGAATGAATTCAAAGTAATGATATAAGATTAAGAACAAATTTATTTTACTTCGAATCAGATTTGCTTACTAACAAAAAGAATTATCACCCCTTGGTTACAGATTTATTTGAAAAAATTCTTGTGTTTGGTACGGATTATTGACAAACAAGGTTCACTGAAGCACTCAAAGAAATGTTCTCTTAAACTAATACCAATCACTCTTGCCACGAACAAGAATGTACAACCGTGGAAAAAAAAAAAAAAAAAACACCCGACGTAACTTCGTTGGCATTCGTATTCGATTTAGAAAAATGTACTAGGTATCATTCGATCGGGAATTGAGAGTGCTTTTAGAAAATTAAGTGGAATCTTTAATTGGAGGGGAGGGGGGTCGTCTACATATTAAAACGCACTCCAACTTGGATTTTTTTCAATGGTCGTGCTTTATTTTCATTTTATATTTGAATTCCTCGAGTAGTAGCAATGCAAAAAAATATTAGCTGTATATTTTACTTTTTTTTTATTTTTTTTACAGAGATATAAGCGTTCAAAGTTTAAACATGCTAATATTAAATTCATATCGCAAATTTTTTTTAATATCTTACCAAAGAATAACGTGATTGATATAATTATTTTTTTTTACAAGATACAGTGAAGAAACCCAAACATAATCCACGATCACTTTTGATTCTGAAAAATATTTTTAATTATGAAAAATATTAATTTATATTAAAAAAAAATTATGACCTATATTAATCTTTATATAAAATGAATTCTAATGCTGAAAAATATGGGTGAAAAAATTTGCAGCTCATTTCAGTTATTAGTTTTCAAGATATAAATAATCTTTCTTTTGGAAAGGCTTAAGGGGCCATCTCTTACAAAGTTTTACATGAGATAATAAAGAAAATATTAAAAGAAAAAAAAAAAAAAAGAGAGAGAGAGAATTGAACAAAATATTTTTAATTTTGGGACAAACTATGTACAACACATGCCAAGCGCAAAAAAAAAAATAATAATAATAATAATAAATAAATAAAAATAAACAAAATAAACGAAAAAGAGGATTTAATTATATATATATATATATATATATATATATATATAACCGTGACATTACTTCGTGTATTGTCGTTAAATTTTTCGGCCGGGTACCCGGCTCTCATCAGACGACTACTTCTGTGGAGGACTTGAACTTGACTGGTGATCTTGATCTTCTTTATCCATAAGGTGGCGCCACTCTCCGTCGGGTGCCACTACGCCGCTGCCATTACATGCCTCCTTATTGGTGGCTATTTCAATTGATTCGCGAAACACTGCGTAATAGTAATCTTCATAATTAGCTATTTTACTGGTTTTATCAAAATTAATTGTAATATTTTGTTTGTTATATGTCTTGGCTAAAGCTGTATTAAATTTTCCCGTTTTTATATCGTTTTTGTGTTCGTTAATTCTTGTTTTAATTTTTCTCTTTGTAACTCCAATATATGATCCTGATTTATAGTTTATTATCTTTATTTGTAAAATGTATCTTATATATTCCTGCAGTTTCTAAAGGGGGAATGGAGTCTTTATCACTTCGTATTAGTTGGAAAATATTTCTATTGGGTTTAATAAAGATGTTGACGCCGTATTTATTTTCTATATTTTTAATTCTATTACAGGCTCCGCGATCATAGGGAATAGAAGAAGTAAACTTTAAAGGGGGAGTTTTGAAAGTTGGGTATATTATCAAGTGTTTTTATTTTACTTTTAATTAGTTTATTGACAATTTTATCTGGGTAACCCGCTCTTTTAGTGAAAACTTTAATTAGATTTAATTCGTTATTAAGATCTTCTGATTCGTTACATATTAGAAAGGCGCGAATAATATAGGAACGTATTGCATTAGGTTTGTAGCGGCATGGCTCCCTGCGATTCACCCGGATAAAATTGTCAATAAACTAATTAAAAATAAAATAAAAACTCTTGATAATATACCCAACTTAAAAAAAAAAAAAAAAAAAAAAAAAAAAAAAAAAAAACTTAAAGTTTACCTCTTCTATTCCCTATGATCGCGGAGCCTCTAATAGAATTAAAAATCTAGCAAATAAATACGGCGTCAACATCCCTATTAAACCAATAGAAATGTTTTCCAACTAATACGAAGTGATAAAGACCCCATCACCCCTTTAGAAACTGCAGGAATATATACCTTTTACAAATCAAGGTAATAAACACAGGAACCAAAGGAAAAGTGGCGCCTGCGACGAGTTGATATTAAAAGAAAAAGAAAGAAAGCTTTATTAAACAGTATTTTACAATGTCAATCCTAAACCATGCGGCCGCATCAGAATAAGCTGCAACGAAAAAAGGGCTTGCAAAGCTTGTCTTCCGTACATAGTTTAAATTTACGTTTATTAAAGCTTTTATTGCTAAAGGGTGCTTTTAAAGGTGCAAAACTTAAAAAGAATGTATCTAATCTAGCAAAAATTCCTCATCATTTTTGACTTATGAAAGCATTCTTTTTTAATTCAAAAGTGCTCTTTCATCTCCTCCCTCCCTCTGCTAGTAAAAAATTATTGAGGCGACATAGAAAGGCAATATTTAGAGTACAGTGAAACCCCGATCTATCGTTCCCGCATCCACTGTTTTTCCGCATTGGTCGTTTTATTTCTATGGTCCTTGCATAAATTGTAAGTAGTGTAAAAAGGGGAGTTCACCAACAGGGTGGAGGCGCGCGCGCCTCCACCCTGTTGGTAAACTTCCCCTTTTTACACTACTTAGTCATCATCTTGCACGGGGGGATGTTGCCACCGGAAGAATGGAAACTTTGAGCATCGGGAGTGAATGAGTCATTCATTACCTTACACGAGAATTTTGGTGGTGCCATCTATCGGGGAGAAAGGGAACTTTTTCACAATTTTGGGACTTCAAAATTTTTTGGAATTTTTGCTGGAATGAGATGACGTCACAATCTTTTAAGATAAAAATAGACACAATGTCAGGCACTTAGCTTTTGTTTTACGTAACCTGAAAAGAGATACATACAAAATTTATAATTTAAGAAATGAGAGTTAAAAGAAATGTTTAGAATAAAGTTAGAAAAAAAATGAGAAGAAAGAGAAAGAGATAGGTCACCTTGTGCACCTGGAAGACTGCCCTCCCGAGGCCTTGCGGTGCCCCTTTTCGCTCCATAGAGCAAGGCGGGAATTTTTCTGAGGTTGTCTTCAAAACATGAGTGCAGAAATAATTTTCATAGATTCAAATAAATAGATTCAGGTGTAGGAACAATAAATATATACAGGAGCAGGAACAAGTAGAGAGATGTGAAAACAATCTTTACATTTTTTCTGGGTTGTCTTCAAAACATGGATGCAAGAACAGTTTTCATAGATTCAAATAAATAGATTCAGGTGCAGGAACAATAAATATATACAGGTGCAGGAACAAGTAGAGAGGTGCAAAACAATCTGTACAATTTTTCTGGGTTGTCTTTAAGACATGGATGCAGGAACAATAAAAATATATACAGGATACAGGTGCAGGAACAAGTAGAGAGATGCAAAACAATCTGTACAATTTTTCTGGGTTGTCTCCAGAACGTGGGTGCAGAAACAATTTTCATGGATGCAGGAACAATAAATATATATACAGGATACAGGTGCAGGAACAAGTAGAGAGATGCAAAACAATCTGTATAATTTTTCCGGGTTGTCTGCAAAACATGGGTGCAGAAACAATTTTCATGGATGCAGAAACAATAAATATATATACAGGTGCAGGAGCAATAAAAATATATACAGGTGCAGGAACTAGTAGAGAGATGCGAAAACAATCTGTACAATTTTTCTGGGTTGTCTTAAAAAATGGGTGCAGGAACAATTTTCTTAGATGCGAAACAATCTGTATAATTTATATAGGTGCAGGAACAATTTTCATGGATGCAGGAACAATAAAAATATATACAGGTGCAGGAACAATGAAATCTGTACAAAAATTTTCTATTTATAATTTTCAGTGGGGATCTCTGTGCTGCTCTATTCTATAATGACCATAAGCCAGACTGCTGATTCCATCTTCTAACAGATACCTCTTGTCATCAAAAGGGAATAAACACTTTTTATTCTGGTTGACAGTGAAGAGTTGATAATTTTGTTGGAGGATTCTTGTTTGTCGTTCATATGTGGCTGTCTCCTTTTCCAGACACTCTTCATAGTCTTGTATAGTTCATTTTTTTTTTGGACGATGGAGGTAGATATTCCTTTCGCCGTTTTCTTTTCTCCAGCAGCTGGCTGTATGGCATACATTTTAGGTTTTAACCCGATGAATTTGTAGGCAACTTGACTATGGAGTTCATCTTTCAATTTCCCAAGTACTTTTTTATTAGCGTTGGAATAGAGTGGGTGACTTTCAGGATACTCTGAGAAGTCGAAGTAAGTGGTCTTGACTTTCTTTCATATCTTGATGCGCATCCGCTTGAATTGAGTACGTTAAGGAGCCTGTATCCGTGAACAACAAAGTTGCACGACTTCATACCTTTTCATTACAAAATTGTAAGGAAAGTCGTACATGAGCAACTTTGCTAATTCAAGGATACAGAAACCCACGTATATGGGCCTATTCATTAAGATGCTTGATTTTGGCCTTTCCACAGCCACGAGGTTATTACAAAATTCTTTAAAGGTTGTAAAATTAGGTGAGGCAACTAATTTTTGCGCCCTTATTTCATTATTACACAATTCAATATTTCTTGTCTTTCTCAGGTTTTCAATAGTCTTCCCATAGACACTATTATTGAGCAGTTTGAAAAAGTCTTTTTCAAAGCTGTTCTTTGCAGCCTTTCTTTTATCAGTGTTGAAGTCTACATATTTTTTCAACTAGGGTGCTTGTCGGAATTTTAAGCCTTGTTGACTTTTAACGACTTCATTCCTAGTTTTAGATACGATTGTAAATTTCGGTAATGGACAACATACTCGTATTTTTTATTCAGATTTGGAATGAGCTACAGCGTACCAACATATTTTTGGTTTTCTAGAAGGGACTTAGCATAGGAGTAGTGCATCTCTTCTGTCAGTCATTCTTTCTGGTGCGAGAGGATAGGTGTTGTGGAGGTCATGAAGATGAGCCAGGTTATCCAGGTGGACTTCAAAAATCACCCATTGAAAGTCTGCATAAGGCATGTACTGGAACATATCCCAACCGTAGAGGTTGTTCGCATCCTAGTACATAATATAGCTGGTGGGTTTAGTCGACTCGAAGTTAGGAGTGTGGGGT
Source organism: Salticus scenicus (assembly GCA_963930645.1). Classification (NCBI taxonomy): domain Eukaryota; kingdom Metazoa; phylum Arthropoda; class Arachnida; order Araneae; family Salticidae; genus Salticus; species Salticus scenicus. The sequence goes on along the minus strand of OZ005651.1, from coordinate 7,946,718 downwards.
TGTTCGCAGCAGCGAAACGGTGTGAAATTTGCGACACATCCCCGCACACCCATTTTTCGATGAAGAGCAACATGTTGATGTCTGTTAGGAGCTCTAACTTGACATCACTCATCTTGAGGCAGGCTTGCCAGGACAGTCCGGGAGAGGTGTATAAATGTGCAGCATCAATGTTGTAATACTGAAGACAAAGACTTCTGAAATTTTGGAAGACATCTGCAAGTAACAAAACATCCATCTTCACGTAGATATCATGATAGTCGCCTAGGTTTCTCATCTGGAAGACTTCCCATATTTTGTGAGCATATCGATAATCTTCCTCTTCAACGGCTTCATTCGTAAGCGAATTGAAAAACGCTGAAGGAGATGGCATCACTTTCATCGAACTTCTCGAATCATGTGATGTGATCATACAGATACACTCCTTTTCTGGTGAGGAGACTCGGATCTATACTGGGGTTAAACAGCGGTTTTAGAATTTGAAATTGTGAGATTTCCAAATTATTTACCAGCTTTTCTAATGAGGCTGGCAAAAATTGGAACGAGTCCAGAAAAACCAGTTGGACAGGACTGTCAGGTTTCTTTAGAGTGATAGAGATGTACTTTCCCAATGTCGTGGCGATGACTTGTATCTGGTGATCTTGATAATGTCCCAGCTCTGTCATAATATGGTGGGCATCATAATTTTTCAAGTTATGGGAAAAACCACAGGAATTGTCTTCGGCTGCTTGAAATTAAGCTTGCAGCTGGCATGAGTGGCACCTCTAAAAGCCCCTGTTTCGAGGTTGTGGTCTCGTACTTTAATACATCCAGGTAGCAAAGGTTGACGGCATATGCTGCACCTTGTGGCATTTTGAAAGGCCTCCTCTTCTTGGGTGGAGAGCTTCATCGGCTTGATTTCTTGAAGTTTGTCAGCCAGGGCATCCTTTTACCGAATGATGTTGTCTAGAAAATGCCTCACTGCATTTTCTCCTTGATAGGTGAAGATGGGTTTGAAAACTTTATCATCAGACCCTACGATAACATAAGCGTAACCGCAGGCTGTATGCTGGAGATAGGAGTTTGAAGTGGAAGGAGCAGCTGAGAAAATGGGTTCAAGCAACCTCTCGAAATCAGCATATATGATGTAGTTGATTGGATGTTGGAGGTGAGTTCCTGTTAACTCAAGTATGTTTTTATCTGGGCTGGCCATCTCGATGGCTTGAGTACTATGTTTTCTACAGTTTTTTTCATGGTCTTTAAGCAAAAGTTCTGTTGAAAAACCATGCAAACATCTGTAACATTAAAACTGTTTGCTGTGGTGTTTTGTCCAGCCTCCCATGAGTCTTGAAAAGTCCCGGATTAAGCAGTAATGCTATTGACCTTCCTCGTTCGCAATCAGCAACAAGTTGATAGCTTCTACATGATCCACTTCAGAAATTCTTAAAATGGTGACTTGAATTCTTAAAGCGGAAGACGTTGATCCTCAGATTGTTCAATTTCTCCAGGACAGGTAAATTTCGAATGGATACTGGCCACTGAACATCACCCAACTGAATTTCATCTTCATGGGGCAAGTAGTGAGATACCAGTTGAGGTTGCCTATCACAGTTTAAATTCAGTTTGTGTGCTAACAGGCACTTGTTGTCATTGTTTTGAATATTTCAAACTGCTTTCTTGGCCCGCAGTTTAGCAGGTAATTCCAAATAGCTGCTGGCTCTTAGGGGGTTGTATTTCGCTGACTTAAATTCTAAATAGTAAATGTCACTGGACATCTGTTTATGGTGAGACTCAGAAATTATTTATTCTATAAGTGAAAAACTTTGTTAGAAATTTTAATGAAGAAATAAGTTTATTTATTTTTTGTTGTTGTGTTAAAACTTTATCAAAAGTGACTCATCGATGGCTCATTAACATTAAACTGAAATTCTTCCTTTATCATATATAAATCTATATTATTTTTGCATATACAAATGAACAACTTCTAAGATTATTAGAAACAAAATTTAATTATTAACTAGAAAATATAAATCTGTTTACTTAAAAAAAAAAAAAAAAAAAAAAAAAAAAATTACATTGCACACTCTATTTAAACCAGTATTGTTTACTTAATTTCCAATAGAGTACATGGTATTTTGTAAATCATAGAAGTAGATAAGAATTGCCAGTTTTGCCCTAGCAGGCTGGGCTGCTAGGCACTCCAGGAGCCTACCGAGGGGTCTACCTTATCAACATCCTGTTGTGTTATCGAAAGATTTCCAGTGCATCCTGTCGTGAAAGATAAGAGATAAGGATTTGAATGTGTAATGAACAGATTAGATAATAAGAAAAAAGTTATATATTACAAATTGTGTAATAAATATTAATGAAGAGATTTATATTTTTTTGTGATGTTGTCTTCTATTAGTTGATTCGAGAGTATTTATTTTTAAATAAAGAGAATTTTAGATATGTACTCAACTTATGTTTTTTGTAGCAGGATCTGGAATTGAACCCGAGGCAAAATATTCCCGTGGGATAGTAGTTTCCGAGTGTCTTAACCACTATCCCATAGGAATACACCCTAATGAATCGATTTAAGATATAAATAGGTGTTTTTAAGCGGATTTCATTTAGTATTCAACATTTGTATTTTTAAATGAGGACCTACCCGTTGCATTTTTTTTCTTCTGTTGTTGAGGAAATTTTAACAGCTAGTATAAGGCAGTGTTATGTATAATTTTTAGTGTGGTGAAAAAATATATTAAATACATAATGTTTAATGTATAATTTTTAGGAGAAAAATCTTTAATTTTTATATAGTAATAAACGAATAAGATATAGTTTTTGACTTAAAATTTTGATGATTTAAACAAAATTATTTAACCTTATATATATATATAATTTTTAATGTGCAAATATAGTTAAATTATCAAATAGATACGGTTTAACATATAATTTTAAGTGAAAAATAGTAATAAAAATTTATAAAAGATTTCTGTTAGTTGGAATTGAACCCGGCACTTTCACTCTTCTAGCAATTGAACCTTTATCGTCGCAGCTGCTGCTGATATGATTATAAGAATTTTGTGGCTGCAAATATTTTTGAGGTCATGTGATTTTTATCATCCAATCAGAAACGCTGATTTTATTTTAAATTAATAGTTTTGCCATTATAAAATTAAGTACTTTGTGGATACAAATATTTTCAAGGTTATTCAAAATTCATTAACCAGTCAAAAGCACTGATTTCTATTGAAGCTTTAATTGATAGTATTATTACTATTATAAAAAAGGCTTATTAAATGACAAATCTATAATTAATTGGAAACATTAATTTTTATTAAGAAACCGCTTCATCTGATTTCGTTATTATAGGTGTCATGTTCGAATCCCGGTTTAAACATATTGTGATCGGTATAAAAAAAATTTTAGAAGTACCTCTACACATTGGAATGCTATATGAAAACTTTATAAAGTCTTAATATATGAATACAAAATCATAATTTTATAATTGTATTTGCATTCTTAATTTAATATTTAAAAATATGATTGCAAAAAAATATTCCACATTATAAATGTAATATAAGTATATGTGCACACACACACACATAGAAAGATTTAATTTTTTTTTTTTTTTTTTTTTATCTTAATAGATTAAAACAGAAATTTAAAAGTTAAGCATATGTTGAATGATTTTAAAAAATGTATTTTTATAATACAGTAAACCAGAAATTTAAAAGTTAGATATGATTAAAAATGACAGATTGATACAAGTAAACTTACCAATTTAAGAAATCTATCTGTTAAAAGTCGAAACTTTATGGTAAATTTTAATGTTATTTCCCCTCTTAAAATTGTGTAACATAGATTCTGCTGCGTGCATAAAATTCAACATGAACAAATTATCTGTTTTGACATGTTGATAAACTAGATTTTTTAATTTTTTTACAAAATTGGGCTATTAAAGTAATATATCTTTGGCGTGATTAGCAATAGTTATTAAGAATTTGGCTATTATTTTGCTTTTCCTAGTGTACGAATTTAGGATATATTTGGCGTGATTTTAATTCATTCACCAATAATTACAAATTTGGTTATAAACCTGCAGTATAAATGCAGTCGCAAAGAAATTTTTGCACGCACATTTAATTTTGTAACCTGGATTCTGTATAATTTCTAAAATTGTAGTGAGAGATGGATTTATCTGAAGAGATACCTATTTCAAATGAGTTGTTATCAAGCTTGGATACTAAGAAAGTACCAAAAACTTTTAGTTGTGTTTCTTGCAGCATGGTGTTTAAAGGAATATAGGATTTGACTTGTCATACGAAGATTCATCTAAATGAAAAATCTTTCATTTGCAGTGTGTGTCAAAAAGCATTTACTAGATCAGATGTGTTAGAGTCATTCAAAAATTCATGAAAAGACTCCCATTGAATTTAGATGTGAGCAATGTAGTGAACCCTTTAATCGAAAGTATCAGTTGCTGGTGCATACTAGAAAAAATCATCGAAAACCTTTGGTAGAACATTCATGTGATCAATGCACAGAAACATTTAGACCGAAATATAAATCATTAGAACATGTCAGAGAAAGTCATCGAAAACCCTCATCGCAAGTCACATTAAAGCGAAGGACAAATTCTGACCGAGATCTGCTTAATCAGAAAACTATGCATTTTAAAAGAAAAAATGCTATTAATACATTTACAATAACCACATTTGATAATAAAAACAAAGATATGGATTTGTTGTTACAAATAAAACTTTAAATTAAATGAGCAAGGAACATTGAAATGGTATATCAATGTTGAAGTTATTTTTAGTTGTATTTATGAAAATGGAAAGGAGGATTTTATTACTCAAAATTTTAGGTCAAAAAGTATAACAACTCTTTTAATAACTGTTTTGAATAATGATCTTGAAAACGCTTTTAACAAGATGGAAAAAGAACTTTGATGAATTTAGCGAACAAGGATCAGCTTGGACATTAACAGAAATTTTCAAATTAGAACTTTGTATGACAAAATATGGTTCTTTTTAAATGTAATGTCTGATTTTACTATATATTAAATTTGTTAGTTGAATCTTATAAAATTATTGTAAACTAAAATTTATGAAAAATTTGTTACAAAAACTATTGTATAAAAATGATGCATGTAAAAATACTTATAATTTGAAAAATAAAAGTATGTGTATAAAAAATTGTATTTTAAATTATTCACTTAGGTTAATGTAGATGTACTTAAATAGAAAAGTTTTATACTTATTTTAACTAAGTAATTTTTTTTAAATTCAAAATACTTGAAGAATTTTAAATCTTATTGCTTTTTATTAAAAATAATTTTTAAATTACACTTTGAAATAATTTTTAATATTCTAAGGAAAATATATTAATACTTCAAATATTTAAAAAAAAAAAAAAAAAAAAAAAAAATGACAGTCAGACAATTTTTTAAACACAAAAATTATTTATTAACGATTCTACATATATTCAAAGTAATTTTCACAAAAGCAATCTTCGAAAAATTTATCAATGGAAAATTGTTTGAAAAAGATATACCATAATTACCAGCACATTTCTTAAAAATATTTTTGATGATTTTATAAAAACTATTGAATTTTGAAAGTATTAAAAATGTATAATTTTATGATTAAACTATTTAAAATCTACAAAACTATGAAAATTTATATTAAATTCTAAAACTATTGAAGTTTATGTTGTGATTATGATAACAGTTCTGAAGAAATATTTATATTAAACTTTTAAAATTTGAAATTATTTTAAAATCTACAATTTTATGATTAAACTATTGAAATTATTAAAAAATCTATAATTTTATGATTAAACTATTAAATTTTGAAATTATTAAAAAATCTACAATTGTATGATTAAACTATTAAATTTTGAAATTATTAAAAAATCTACAATTGTATGATTAAACTATTAAAATCTATAATTTTATGATTAAACTTTTAAAAATCTACAATTTTATGATTTAAACTATTGAATTTTGAAATTTATATTAAGATTATAAAACTATGAAAATTTATATGATTCTAAAACTATTAAAGTTTATGTAGTGATTATAAAACTAATTTATAAATATTCCTTCAGAATTGTCTGCATAATCACTTAATTTTTTTTTTTTTTCTGCATATTGGACAAACTCAGCGATCTTCAAACCACTGAAGAATACAGTTTATGTGGAATTTATTATCACATTGCAATTTTGAAGTTTTAGAATCATCTACAATCTGCAAAAAGCAAATGGTGCAGTTGGGCTCATCTTGAGAGAAGTCGTTTGGTGTTGTATTAAAATTTTCTGATGAAGATTGTCGCCCACTCTCATCAGAAATTGTAATAGTCTGTTGACTATTGTCAGTGTAATGCAGTGGCGCACCCACGGAGGGGGCTTAGGGGGCTGAAGCCCCCTCCAGAACCAGCTGACATGGTAAAAAACATGCATGAAAAAATATTATTCAAACACAGATATTGTAAGCAAAGTTTATAAATTTTTCATTAAATTTTAGGAATTTTTGAAATTCTTACATTCAAACACAAAAACAGTGAACTAGTTCTTTGATTTTTAGTTGAAAGATACCCTAGACATTCCATTGCAATTTTTAAGAATGGGCTTCTAAGGCCCCAAAGCATATACTGTTATTATGAAATCGAGGGAGTACCGAAAAAGTCAGGCAGGAGAAGCAATCTGATGTGAAAGTAAGCAGGGATGTATTTGTCAGAAAAATGGGATACCAGGTTCATAAAATTTTACATTTTAATTCGTGAGTATATATAGCATCTTTGTGAAAGTTTGTTTTGTCCTTGGCCAAAATTAACACATTCGCATCGGCAAGGCAAATGAAAATTCTCGTTTGATATAAAATAAAGATCAGCCCTGCTCTTAGTCGTTCCTCTAAAACAATATTTTAAATTAAAAATGAAATTTGCACATTCGTTAAACCTTTTACATGCCACTAGCACATATACATGCTAGTGAAATTTCACATCAATTGAAGATAAAATTTAATTGCTTTAATCTCAAATACGTAAAATTATTTCTCTAAAAATATAACGATTTAGAGGAATGCCAAAAGACATAGTTTACTGTTCAAAATAGGAAAATACCCCGATAGCAATATGTGAAGATATTTTACAGATGCTTGATGCTTCTGAGGATGGAGTCCACTTACTTTTTTTTATCACGGTTAGTAGAACATACAGTAGGGTCCACACAGTTTTCATTTTTGCCTCTCATGTCACTGAGATCTAAGCTTCATTTTTGGATAATGCAATTTTTCCTGTTATAAAAATTCAAATTTCACAATATATATAAATATTATACTGGAATACAATATCCTGTAATGAACTCAGAAAGGTAACGCTTGAATTATTTGTTAACTGAGCAAATTAAAATTCTAAGTAATATATTATATATTAGAATAGAATTAATGTTTTAGGATATTAAGAGGTTTTGCCCCCTGCTTGCTGTGTTGACTAGCACCCACGAAGACTACACGTCCGACTTGTTTCTATTAACCGAACCTAGAAGCATCGCCCCAATACTCCAGATAATTAAATGAAAATAGCAATGTAAAAATTTACACTGAAATTCTGTTATAATTCCTACATAGTACAACTGTAGCTTTTATTTGGCTATAATTATTATAATTTCTTAATTACTTATGTGTTACTGCATATGCATGTAAAGCAGCGCAAAAGAGTATTAAATTTGATCAAATTTTATTTTAAACTAGCCGCCTTCGGCGACCAGCTGGTTCGCGATCCTTGAAAAATCCGACTTTACAAAACTCCCGCTCGGTGGCGCCTGCGGCGCCTTTTTTCCATTTCAGCTTATTGACATATAGTGAAAATAGCTCTATTGAAAAATTTAATCGCAGTAAATTTCCGCTCGGTTTCGCCTGCGACGCCCTCTTCCCGTTTCAATATCTGAAACAGCCATTTTATGCTCTTTAAAATTTCTCACTTTAGCAAAGTCCCGCTCGGTGGTGCCTGCGGCGCCTTATACCCGCTTTCGAACTTACAACGCCCTCCTCGCTCATTAGAATTTGAAATATTGAAATTTTAAAATATTACAGCGCCATCTGGCGGTAGAAATTTCTGCAATCTACTGTTCAATTCCAAATCAACAAAGCTTTCAAGGTATTCTGGCTTTTCTGTGGTTTTCTCTTAAACTCCCGTACGGAATTTAACGGCTTCTGTCGGTTTAAAAGTCCGCAATATTTCAAATGATGTGTTATAACTAATTTAATCACAATTCTAGATATTGAATTATTAAAATATCAAACCGCCCTCTGGTGACAGAAATTTGCAACATACACTCTTCGATTCCAATTCAAATAACTTTTAAAATGATTTATTACTTATGAAATTTTCAAACGCTGTAAAACTTTTTTTTTCCTTCCCCCTCCCCCTTAAGCCTTTCCTAATATTTCTACACTTTGAAAAATATTCACAATCGAATCAATGGGCATTAAAACACAATTCTACGACATTTCAACGGATAAAAGACAACTTAATCTTACATTGTCTTTTGGTCGCATGAGTCGCGATAAATATAATTCCCGATAAAAATGTATTTTTTTTAATTTATTCATATATTTTCATGAAAATTGAACTGTAACTTTATAATATGCTGTCTAGGCCGAATATCAATTTAAATGTAAGGTAAAGGAAAATTTAAAAAAGTTTGAAAGTTGCAATTTTTTTCCCCACTACAAAACACGTGTCATCTCAATTGATTACAATCATTTCCTTTTTCATCCAGACAGTTGTCTGCGATCTGTTGTCATCGCAGACAATTGAAATGATGTTGCCATCTAAATTTTATACTTCAGCTAATTTAAAAAAAAATCTAATTCATGTATCGATAAGCCGCTTGCACTCTTAGATTCGGAAAAAATTCTCCTTTCATTTGGTATCAAATTCGTAATAATCGGACTAATATTTCTAATTTATTTTCCACTTTTTCTGTTTTTAACTTCGTTAAAATATCTATTTTTATGCAATCGCGGTGAATTCTCAGTCATTGAGATCGCTTTTTGATTAGACGTAGGTTTACATTTTAATTAATATCTCCGGTACTAATTAAATTTTTTAAATTCTTTTTCACTATGCACTCGGGCAGGCTTCTGAGCACCCGTATGTCAAATATTGTAGTTCTGCATTCAATAGGGGCTGAACGTTTAGATGCTCAGACAGACAGACAGACATCTTCTTTTATTATTATAGATGGAAATATGGGGGAAGGCATTTCATTTCGGATGAATTTTGTGTTCACTAGCTTGTCATATTGAACACAATATTTTTTTTTTAATCATAGATGAACAGACAACTTTATGTTTACAAGCTCAGTGCCAATTCTGACTGACCGAACTACTGTAACTTAGCTTGTTATATACTGATATAAATTTCTCGATTGCGCTATTTAACTTAAATTCAATTTCATTCATTCGTTTACTTATTTCAAAAGAAATATTTAAAGCAGATTCTTTACTATATGTATGTGTGCGTTTATGCCCATAAACCTATTTACTGTACTACCTACTACATGCCAATGTACTACAGGCCCAATTATTCTTCAACCCCCTCCAGACAGAAAATCTGGGTGCGCCACTGGTGTAATGTACTGGTGATAATCAAATTCATGTGATTAAACTTAATATTCTAAAATACAAAAGATTTTTAAAAACACTTACTTCATCTTGGTTTGAAAAATCCATTTTTCAAAATAATAATGTCACTTAAAGAACAACGATCTAACGGTGTACTAAACTGACAGCTGATACAATAGCCAACTTAACGGCGAAGAGTACCGGACTAACAGCTAATCCAAACTGGACTGATAACAGATTCTCTCTGCGAACGATATATATACTCATTCTCTCTTGTGTACGTGACTGCAAATCTTACATAATATTTTTATTATCTTTGCGCATCAGTTATCTTATGCTGCACATAATATGCATGTTTTTTAGGTCATTGAGATGGATTTTGATTAAGAGATATTCAATTATCAACATCCCATGCCACAAATTTATTAATCATCTCAAATCTTCGTTTTCATGGGAAAGGCATTTTCAGATAAGTTACTGAGACGAACTTTGACTATGATATTTAGTTACGGGCAATATATCTTCTTATCAAAGTTATTTGCAATTAGAAATAGTTCTTAATTTAAAGATATCAGTTTTAGAGACAATATGCCCTTTTATCAAATGCTGTGTATAATTATTTGCACTAGAAAGAATATTCAAGACTCTAACAGATAATTAGAAGAATTGATTTTATCTGAATTACACATATGGAAATAACAATCTGATAATTTGTTTCCTGATTAAGGATATACTAACTAGTATGATATTAAGAAGTAGTCTAACAAAAAGATAAATTATCATTTTGTTTGTTTCTAAGATATTGTAAAAGAATCTGATTCTATATTCAGGAAGCAAATTAGATTATCCACTTTCAAAACAGCAAATGTTAATCTGAGTTTCTTAAAATGGAACAATATCTTTAGATAATGAACTAAGACAGTAATTATCTACAGCTTGACAAATTGTTTCTAGAAACAACTGGTAATTTCATTGTGAGAGAAAATTCGCTGCTATAATACTTTTATCAATTCTTTGATAGCAGTGCATTATCAAAACTTATATGATACAAGAATTTAAAAATTTACTTAATTTTTAGAGTCGTAAATTCTTGAGAAATTAATTTTTAAGATTTGAATGAAAAAATTTATTAATAATACTCCAAATATATATATATATATATATAAAAAAGACAATTTTTTAAACACAAATATTATTTATTAAGGCTTCTTACATATCTACATATACAAATTAATTTTTACAAAAGCAATCTTCGAAAAATGTGTCGAAATATTCAATGGAAAATTGTTCGAAAAAAGATATACTGTAATTACAAGCACATTTCGTAAAGATATTTTTGACAATTTTGTAGCAATTTAAATTCATTAAGACAGTTTGTTTCATAACATTAAATTTTTGCTGTGCATTTAACATGAGACAACCGTGTCGAAACTGTGAAGGATGTGAAATTAAGCAAGCTTGACACACATACAACTTTTCAATATTAGATTTAACCTCTTCATAAATACAATTAATTTAATGATCTTTTGTTTTATGAATATCAATGTGTGAATTACACGCTACAGATTTATTCAACACTATGGCAGGAATCAGCTTCGTTAAAATTGCTTCAATAAGACAATCACTAATTTGTGATTTTATTTCGTCAATCTTTACCAATTGACTTCTACCAAGTTTAATGCCATTTGGTTTGAAATAGAAACCATTGTTTTTAGTTTTAAAAATTTGTTCCAAGTAGCAGTTCTCATCATCCCAAAATGCAGTTAGTAACTGATTGTTTCTGATAAAAGTTTCTTTTACTGAACTAAAATCAAAAGACTTTATCTTACATTGAAAATGATCCCAGGTTACAAATGTTAGAATAACACCATTATTTGTTGGGTATCGTTACACATCATTGGTTTCTTTGAAACTTCGTATATGCAATCGAAGAAAAATATCATTTTCTAACATTATTTGCACGAAACTATTCCAACTAATATCCCATTCGACGAGGAGAGGATTCGGCTTGTCTTTTTCGTGGTAATATTTTTCCAACCAATCGTTTTGGGGTAAAACATTGTTTTCGGGAAGCATAGTCTTTTCAAATTGCGGTTCTACGTTCAATCTAGGTTTTTTCAGGGGTGGAGACACGCAGATCAAATGACGAAACGTCAAACTTATTATTGAATTTTTAATGGACGGGTCAGGTGCAATTCCGTGAGTGAAAAGTTCATTGGTAGGCTTCCCCATAGTATATAAGGAACCATGTTCCAAGTTGATGAGGATAGACGGTGAAGTAGGTTTTTTAAACTCTATTTTTCTTGACGCACCAAAGCTTAACACAGCGATAGGGAAAGTATCATCTAAGCTGTTTTTATTGTCCTTGTGCTGTGAAATATAACTTCGTCTGTCACAATACAGATTTAGTAACACATAGTTGCAAGCACATCCGACATGTTTTTCTACAAGATTTCGCAGTTCCATCATTAAGGGAGTCCATGGCTGGGCAGGTACCTGAGCACCATTGAAAGCATAGGAAAGTCCAGCGTCACCATATGTTTAGGCACAACATCCTTACCCCAAATTTTAAAAGTAGGGGTTCGCAGAATTTTTAACTGTTCAAAAAACACATCAGCCTTTGCCTTCTCAATAAAATTTGAATAATAACTAACGTTCAGTCCGTTTTCATAGAAAGAAGTAGCCATCTTTAAAAAACTTAGAGCAACAAACTAGACATCTAACACGAGCAGAAACAGCAAGCGAAATGAGATCTTTTATACTGATTTTGTCTTGGTAAGCTACATGACTGATAACACAAACCCTCCACTAATGTAGTAGGCAATGTCAAGTGATGTAGTAGATAAGAAAGCTTACCACGTGATCTTGATAAGAAATGGCATTGCATTGTCACTCATTTCACCCTGTGCAACTAGAAGAGAAGTATGCAAAGTATCAACTATGTAGAGGCAAGTCCAATTTTTATATCATTTATTTATATATATATATATATAAACATAAATAAAGAGACAAGTGTTTTATATTAAAAATATTTTTATTAAAAATTATCCAATATGGGGTTACATTTGGATGTTTTCGTAACTTTAGTACAGACGATAACAAAAATTTCTTTTAAATAAAGGTTTTAGGCATATGCATGCCATTAAGGGCTTGTAACAATTCGCCCTGTGCATTGATAGGCATTTTTATTATTATTATTATTATTATTCGTAGAAAATATTAAATTAAATAAATCAGCAATATCAGAGTCCTTTATTTTATGATTTTTATAAGTCACTTCGTCTGTTTTGTTCCATATCAGTTTGTGGGGGAATTTTTATATCATAACACATTTGTAATTTTCTTTAAACCAAATTAAAATAACTAAGTCTTATTGTATATAAATTTATTAAACGATTTAGTTAATAAGAAAGCAAAAGTATATTTACAATACGTTATATGTAAAAAAAGTTTATACATGTTTAGATTTTAATAACACGTGACTTAAATTTTAACATATCTATTGTAAGATGAAATGTTGTGTAGGAAGTAATTTCATAATAAAAACACAATTTTTGATTAAAATATTTTATTTTACATTATTATCAATATAAAAACAAGTTCATAAGAATCTAAATTGTTGTTAAATCGTTAAGGTTATATTGACTCATACACTCTGCATTAAAATTATCCAAAAAATTCGTAAAGTTCGCATTTATACTCTCAAAGTTGTTGGTTGGTGAGTCATAAATATTATTTTGTGTCATACATTCGGTATTAATATTCATATTTTCATTAACAGTGGGTAAAACATTGTATGCATTTTCATTATTATTATCCAAAAAATTTGATAAGTTCACATTTTCATTATTAATGTTCTTGGTTGATAAACCGTAAACATTATTTTGATTATAACATTCATTATTAAAATTAAGTCTGCATTTACACTCCCAAAGTTGTTGGTTGGTGAGTCATAAACATTATTACATTCAGTATTAATATTCATATTTTCATTAACAGTAGGTAAAACATTACATGCATTTTCATTATTTAAAAATATTAATAAATACATATTGTTATTTTCATCTTGAAAGCTTTTGGCTAAAGAATAGCTGTTGGTTAAAAAAGCAGTATTCAAATTATTCAAAAGATTCATTAAGTTCATATTTTCACTGTTTAAGTTGTTGATTGGTAGAGTATTTCGTTCATTACATTTTGTACATATGTAAGCAGAATAATCTTTACGGGGATTTTTTCTGTTATGTTGTAATAATTCATATTTATATCGAAAACTTTCATTGCATTCAATATATAGATATTCAGGTAAAACCTTTCAATGTAGCATTCTTTTGTTTTAATAAATCTTGTTTAGTTCTAAAGACTTCAGTGCATTCATCACAACTGTGTCTATGTAAAGTCTTTTTATGAATTCTTGTATTATGCTTTAATAAATCCCGTTTACGAGTGAAACTTTCCATACAGTATTCACATCCATATCCTATGTGAGGTTTTTCATGAATTTTTAATTGTTTATTACAATCGTATGATCCATTAAATGCTTTCTTACATATATCACAAATATATGGCTTTACATTCTTATGAACCTTTAAGTGGGATGTCAGATTGAATTTTTTTTTTAAAGTTTCTTTACAAATTTCAGGATTAGACAACTTCTCATCTTCAAAACATGATGAAGAGGCTTGTTGCTGAACAGAAACATGCACACCCCCAGATAGATCCATCGTGATTTATGAATATAATCAAAGTAAAACTTTAAAAATATTGTACGAAAACTGAAGCAACTCCACGAAAACAAGTCAGCAACTGATTAAATTTTCTATGATACTGAATTTATACTCTATGTTTAATGCCAAATTAGTATTTATTGCCAAATACATTAAAAAATCTCGCCAAAAGAACTCTAAATCTTGACACATATGTTACTTTAATAGCCAAATCTTGTAAAATATTCTACTAAAAAACTAGAATCTTGCCATTTGTCATATATATCTGTGTAAATTTTATTACCATCAATGATTATTTTGAGATCTAAAAAGTTAATTGATTGATTAGTTAGAGTATTTTGAGTTAGCTTTAAATTAGGTGGATAATTGAAGGAAAAGCCATTTTGTGAGTGCTTGTTGAGATAAAATACAATATCATCGATGTAACGATAAAATCGAACATCATCATTGCAAATTTGCTTTTCATAATAATAAAGATAGAGATCTGCCAAAATACTGGAGCTACACCTCTTTGTGGGGTGCCTAATTGTTGTAAATAGATATCGTTGTTGTGGAAGATATAATTATTATGGATAACAAAGTTAAGAAGTGTTTTAAATTTTTCTACTTTAAATTGTGAGGAAAATTAATTTGAGCTTTATATTCTTGAAAAAGACTGTAAATGATATTACTAAGATCTGATAACTCAATATTATTGAAAAGATCTTGAAAGTCAAAAGTCATAATATTGTCTATTGAATCGAGCGATTTGATGTATTGAATTAATTGAAAGCTATTTTTAAGACAGTGTAAATTATCAACTTTGCAAGTACAATTGTAAATTTGTTTTAGAATATCCAGTAGAGCTTTATTAGCATTGTTGTTATAAGTGTTACACCCAACAGTGACAGTGCGAAATTTAATTGGAGATTTTTGAAACTTAGGTATGAGAACTATATAAGGATAATTAAAGTTATTGAAGGGAAGTTGAAGTAGTTTATAGTAATTATGTATTTTTCGGTTATGAATAATAAGGTTATTATTAGTTAAACTGAAGATGTTACTATTAGTGACTGAAGAGTTTAAAATAGAGAGATAGTAGGATTTACAAATAATGGCATAATTATTAGGTGATTTGTCAACATAAGTGGTCATAAAGTCATCCTGTAGTGATTTGATTGAGTTAAGAAGTACAAATTTTTTAAATAACACCAGATTTGAAGAATTGATACATAATGCATTTTTAATTTTTTGTAACACTGAAACTTTCCATTGAGTGAAATAGGCAATAGGTTTATTATGAGTAATAGATATTTTATAAATAAATAAATCTAGGTCATAAGAAAACTGTTGAAAGATTTGTGGAATACTAGTTTTAACTGGAAGTCTAAATTTGGTGCCAAATTTCATGAATTTTTTTAATTGATAATTATCAATAATATTGAGATTACCAGTGATAATGTGTCCATGGTCTCTGTCAATAAATTTTGAGAAAGAAGGATCATTGCATTTACAGGTTACAAGTTAGTACAGGTTGTTAGTAAAAGAGGTAGACTTAGATACAGAATTATAATTGAATATCTTTCTGCCAAGAGGAAGAGGATATTTGAAGGTACGAGATAGATTTAAATCTTTAATCGGAAACAAACATTCTTTGTCATTAATGATAGACGTAATGTTAATACTGTTCAATATTTGATTTGTAAAAGTCAAAAAGTTAAAAGTCAAAAGTTAATTGAGTATTTGTTTTAAATTTGTTGGGCTTTTTATTAATTTTTAAATTAAATTGTTTGATTTTGTACATTATAATATCGTAAAAAGATTAAATCTGTTTTATTACTACCTCGTTTAGTTCTAGAAGTTTTATTGTTAATTTTGTGCTTGAGTTGTGCATAAATAGTCGAATAATCATGTAGAGGGTTGATGTTAGAATATGCTTTAATAGTTTTATTAAAGTATTCGGAATTTAGGCCATATGGATAAAAATTGTATTGTAATATTGCATAAATTTTGATTCAAGAAATAGACGCTCACTTTTATTTTTCTGAATTTTGACAATCTCTATGGTACATGAATTAAAATTATGTGATTTAAAATGTTGTAATTCTATAGTTGATTTAGAAGGTGCAGCTGAAGATGAAAGGTTTTTATAATCAGAGCGATGCTGATTAATACGTAGATGTAGAGGAGTGGAAGTTTCACCAGTATAACTGAGTTTACAAAGACCACAACTGATTTTATAAATAACATTGTATGCCTGACAAAATGGAACCAAAGAGTGATTATTATTCAATTGTGTGCGAGAGGCCATAGGGCGAGTTTTACATCGATTAGAACCGCATGTTCTAAATTGAAGTAAAGGAGGAGGAGATGATAGGTAACAGGATGTCGATCCAAGGATATCCCTATATATATATGGCTGAATATCACATAAGTGTGCATTTTGGATTTTTTTTAAACTTTTTTTTCAAACTTTGTATTTCAATTTGAATTTTTGAAAATAAGTCCGTAAGTACATCTTAAATAAATTCTGAGTTTGACAGAGATCGAACATAATTTTTTTAAATTTTATTGAAATTTTTCAATAAAAATTTATAATTTTAATTATCTTATAAAATCAAAATTACCATTTAAATTTTTTTTTTTTTTGTGTGTGGTTCAGATTCATTAAAAAATACTTAGGGTTTAGACTTAGGCTTTTCTAAAAAGTTCTTCCCATTTAAAAAAATAAAATAAAATAAAAAACCAAAAATTTTTAAATTAAAAAAAATAAATAAATAAATAAATAAATTTAAATTTATTTTTTTATAAACATAAATTATATCAATGGGAAATATCATAGACTGCATACCTCTTGACTATAAACTGGAAATAATTAGTTTACTTGCATTAAATTTTTAATTATAGCATTTAAAGATGTCAAAAAATGATGTCACTGAAATGACTGGTTTGTCACTAAAACGACTGTTTGTCACTGAAATGACAATATTTGTCAAAATGACTATTTTTCACTGAAATAACATTGTTTGTCAATGAAATAGGACCATATAATATTAAAAATGGAACATATTAGAACAATAGAGAAAAGATTGTGAAGGGAAAAGAAAGAGCAATAATGAGAATATCAAGCAATTTTATTGTATTAAAATCCTTGTAGTTACAAGTTTAATGATTAACTGAATTAAATTCAGAAAAAGCATTTTGAACATTATTAAAATCTTCATTCTGAAGTTTAAAATATCTATTTGAAGCAGGTTCAGGAGAATTCCTAATTTTGCACAGATAATGTGGCACTTGAATTTCATGGACATCCTCTTTGTCAGGCCATGCAAATTATTTTTTCTGCATCTTGCCATAAATGACACAAGTAAAATATTTTGAGTAACATTCTCTATGACACCTTAAAGGGGGCAAAAAAAAAAAAAAAAAATTAAATTAAATAAATAAATAAAAGTTTGCTTTTTTAATTGTATCTTAATATTAATGTCGTATGTAATTTTTTTATATTTACCTGGATACCGGAAAGTACTTTAAACATTTAAATATAAAGCTTATCCTACACCAACAAATCTTTTAATTCAAAATAAAAAATTATTTAAATCCAGGGCTTACAAAATAGTAAATCTGCAACAAATGTCATTTTCGTGACGTCACAAAAATGACCGTCACGAAAATGACAAATCGTCAATAATTCGTTCTGTACTGAAAAACATGCTTTCACTAAGCCGATATCGTCACATTTTCTTCTTCTGGTCGTTATTCTATATGTCTGGTCGCTATGCATCTCGAAAATGACAAGCAATAAAAGTACGCACAGCATGTAAACAATAAAAATAATGTTAACTCTTACCTGTTTTCAATTTTCTTGAGATTTTTTTCCCCCACATATCGTCAATGTTGATTTCTGATCTTAAACTTAAAAAAAAGTGAATGGTGGCACCATCCCTTGATGATATATGAAGTTATTTTCATGTGTCACGAAAATGACGTCCAGACTTGCATACAAGCATTTTAATTACACATGCATGAAAATTAACGTAATTAAAAAGAAAAAAAAATTTCCTTTGAAAACAAATAGTTTTTTTTACAAGAATTAACAATTATTATAATTATCATTTTATTTTTTTTAGTAAAAAACATACTTTGTACGTAAACATTTGGTCTTGGAGACAGTCACGAAAATGACGATTATAAGGTTTAAAATTTTCTAAAAAATACTGAAATTGCTATAAACTCACATTTTATGATTGGATGCTTTTTTAAAAAGGTACTTCTAAATAATAATAATAAAATTTTACAATTTATTTGCTTAAAATTAATAATAAAGACCTGAAACACTAAAATGCACATTTATGTGATATTCAGCCATATATATATATAATCTTACACAAATACATATAAGTTTAAATAATTTTGTTTAAATCATATTACTATTTGAAAATTAACGATTATTCTCCTAAAAATTATATATTAAACCTTATTTATTTAATATATTTTTTCACCACACTAAAAATTATACATAACACTGCCTTATACTAGCTGTTAAAATTTCCTCATCAACAACAAAAAAGAAAAAAAAAATGCAATGGGTGGGTTCTCATTTAAAAATACAAATGATGAATACTAAATGAAATCTGCTTAAAAACACTTATTTATATCTTAAGTCGATTCATTAGGGTGTATTCCTATGGGATAGTGGTTAAGACACTCGGAAACTACTATCCCACGGGAATATTTTGTCTCAGGTTCAATTCCATATCCTGCTACAAAAAACATAAGTCGAGTACATATCTAAAATTCTCTTTATTTAAAAATAAATTCTCTCGAATCGACTAATAGATGGCAGCATCACAAAAAAATATAAATCTCTTCATTAATATTTATTACACAATTTGTAATATATAACTTTTTTCTTATTATCTAATCTGTTCATTACACATTCAAATCCTTATCTCTTATTTTTCACGACAGGATGCACTGGAAATCTTTCACAACCCTCGGCAGGCTGGGCAGGAAGCTGATAACACAACAGGATGTTGATAAGGTAGACCCCTCGGTAGGCTCCTGGAGTGCCTAGCAGCCCAGCCTGCTAGGGCAAAACTGGCAATTCTTATCTACTTCTATGATTTACAAAACACCATGTACTCTATTGGAAATTAAGTAAACAATACTGGTTTAAATAGAGTGTGCAATGTAATTTTTTTTTTTTTTTTTTTTTTTAAGTAAACAGATTTATATTTTCTAGTTAATAATTAAATTTTGTTTCTAATAATCTTAGAAGTTGTTCATTTGTATATGCAAAAATAATATAGATTTATATATGATAAAGGAATAATTTCAGTTTAATGTTAATAAGCCATCGATGAGTCACTTTTGATAAAGTTTTAACACAACAACAAAAAATAAATAAACTTATTTCTTCATTAAAATTTCTAACAAAGTTTTTCACTTATAGAATAAATAATTTCTGAGTCTCACCATAAACAGATTTTACACATACTTAATTGTTACATATATTTCAGTTTTACTTGTTTATTGAATGAAATAAAATTTATTTTAAAGTAATTTTACATATATGAAAATAAAGATTCAAAATAAAATTTATTTTTAACGTATTATAAATTTTTGTTTCTACTAAACTTAGAGGTTATTAATTTGTATACATAAAAATAATTTAGATTTATATACGATAAAGGAATAATTTCAGTTTAATGTTAATGAGTCACTTTTACTTTCACATAATTTTAGTAATAGAATAATGTTTAATAAAAAAACTTAGGTTTCTGTAATAGAATAATGTAAAAATAATTTAGATTTCTACATGATAAAGTTATTAAAAAAAAAAAAAAAAAAATTAAACTTATTGCTTCATTAAAATTTCTAACGAAGTTTTTCACTTAGAATAAATAATTTCTAACTCTCACCATAACAAATTTTACACATACTTAAATTTTACAGATATTTCAGTTTTACTAGTTTATTGAATGAAATAAAATTTATTTTAAAGTGATTCTATTTCAGCATATTGTAAATAAAATTTATTTTTAACATATAATAAATAAAATTGATTTTAAAACACTCAAAATAAAATGGATTTTAAAGTCATTCTATTATCAAAATAAAGAAAATGTATGAATTCATTTCTTTAGTAATTATATATTTTTACACTTTGTAAATAAAAAGTAATAATAAATTAAGTTAAAGAATTCTTATTACAATTTAATATAGAATAACTCATATTTTACTAAAAAATGATTATTTCAAACGTGCGAGATATGGGGGAAAAAAAAAAAAAAAAAAAAAAAAACAGTATCAATGAAAACTATATTTATAAAATCTAATTGATTAAACACAGTTAGAAAAATTATGTAAGTAAAATCAATGATTATTTAAAATAAATACTACACTTGATAAATAATAAATATACTTACGGGATTTTCAAATTCTATGGCTTGGTTGTTGCTTGAATTTTCCATTATACTCTAAGAATAAAAATTCAGGCACACACTAGTAAGGAAACACCAGAATACAATACGTGGAAAAACACGATTGATTTATGGGAAGAAAACTTCGATGCAGTCAGTAACGCACACAGTAAAAAATAAGTCTTACTCGCACGGTAGATAATCTATGAATGAAGAGAACGCTGAGTTGCAACCTCTTATCTAGAATAGATAAGGGAATTCCCGGAAGAGCTGAGTCACCCCTCATTCATGTACATCTTACAAGAAAGTTTGAGAAGCATGATTCATCTATGATGGGGTTGAATAATTTGTATATTTCCCTTGTGACATCGTCAAGGTTTTCTTCTTTTGTACTCGACTGCCAGTGTGAGGTCCGGGGAGCCCCTCTGTCTCCAGACTCATGAAAACGGACATTCCATGCAGCCTTTCACACTCTCAGATACAAAGTCACCGCAATTTTACGCTCGACTTTGATAATGCCGCCATGTGCTCCCAGGCGAAGGTGGTACCCAAACATTTTGTAGCCGAGCAAACACAATGAACTATTAAACTAGGTGTGAACTTATGTATTTCACGTGACCAAAAACTTTCCGATTTGTTGTCATCTTGTGGGAAAATAGTTCCCCCCCCCCCCTTTGCATTTCATCAAAATTTTGAAGGACTTAAAAATCAAAAATGACTCTTGAGACTTAGATTAGTACTGTGTAGGGAGAAGTCGATTTCCTGAACTTCTCTTTGATTTTTACACATGCTAGGAATCATATGTGATGCATGTTTTTACGATTATCCTGTATGAACAGGAGGTTAAATAGTATGGTTATGTACCATTTCGTTTTATTATTAAAACTTTTTGTTATGTTTTTCCATTAGAGTATTTATTTTTTTAGTTTCACTAAAATTATGAGTTTGAATATTAACAACAGCTGCATATCAAGTGAAGTCTTCTGTACCTGTTTCCGAATATACCACAGCTGAAAGATAAAATTGGGGGCAGTCAGTGTGATTAAAGTTTAACATGAAATATACTTGACCCACGGAAATTCTGGATTATTGGCAGTTTCCAAGAAGTGCCAAAGAGGATCTGACTTTGAAATTTACTGGCTCGATAGCAGATGTCTCGCAACTACAAGTGGAGAGTCCCTTTCTTTTTCTTTTTAAGTATCAGTGAGGTCTTAGTTGTTGAGCAGAAAAAGAATTGCTATATTGGGGTAACTTTCTTACTGGTGTTAATTGGTTACAGGAAATAATTTTTTTTTTTTTTTTTTTTTTTTGTTTCCAATGGTTCTTTGTGTTTTCTTTTGTAGTTAAAAGAAGAAAAAAATCTTTTACAAAAGTCTTAGAAATTAAAAGTAAATGAGATTTTTGTTTCTATTTGTTTTGAAATTGTTGAACTCAATATTAATCCAAGTTAATTAAAAGAAAAAAAAAAAATTAATACTTTTTTTTCTGTGTAAAATAAAAGGCATTTAAAATCTTGTTATTTTTTAATGTCATATTTTATTTTGGGGTATTTATTTATTTATTCAAAATTCACTCAGTTGTGATAGGAAGTGAAGTTTCGGTAACAGTGAAGTGTTTTATTGTAGTCATTAAATTGTTTATGTATTTTTTATTATTCTTGAGAAGAAAAAATATTTAGTATATATATATATTTTTTTTTTCCTTTCTCTTTTTTCTTTTTTTTTCTTTCTTCTTCTTTTCTATCGAGTGCTTGATTTGTTAAAAAAAAAAAAAAATGGTTTATTTAAGAAAATATAATAAAAGCACTTTGCTATTATTAGCAACTGAATTTGAGACTGACGTATCGGAGGATATGAGAAATAAAGATATTATTCATGCAATTTTAAACGCTTCTGATTACGATAAGGAAGAAGCAAAGGATTATTTAGAGAGAATTTTAAATGATTTAGAAAGAGTTGAAAGAGAGAAAGATTTAGAAAGGAAGGAAAGGGAAAACCTTAAACAGTTTGAGCTAGAGAAAATGAGACTTCAAAACGAGGCAGAAGTCAATAGCACGGCGTCAACTGTAACAATAGAAACGGGTACAAAACGGGTTTAGTTAAGAGAATTAGTACCAAAATTTAACCCAAAACAAATTGACATTTCTTTATTTCTCATGATTTTTGAGCGCCAGGCGGAAAAAGAAAAGGGCAAAGAAGATTGTTGGGTATCCCAATTAATCCCGTTATTGCCGACGGGTATAGCGGAGTTAATTGTAAAGGAACCTGCTGATAAATTTGAAAATTATCAACACGTAAAAAAATATTATTTAAGCGTTTCAAGTTGAGCGCGTTGGCGTTTAAAAATAAATTCGAAGAGCATAATAAAACCCAGCATTTTTATGATTTTGTACGAATAGATTATTTTGTACGGTATATTTGGTGTGCGAATTAAGAGGTTACTTAGACAATTGGCTTGAAGCTGTAGATGTTAAAGACTTTGAATTTCTAAAAGAACTGATACTCACAGAGCAAATAAAAAAAGGGTTCCGTTTGACATCCAAGAACATTATTTAGATAATTGGGAAGAGATAAATAATGCTACGAATCTCGCCGAAAAATGTGATAAATTTGAAGCAGTTAGATGAGATCATAAAAAATTCGAGCGGAAAAATACCTTCAAAAAAGAAAGAACAAATTTCGGGCATTCCAAAAATAGTTATGACGCGGAAGAAAAAAATGATAAACATGGGGGAAAAGAGCAGAGTGAGGAAAATTTTGAAAAGCAGAGAAAAATATTTTGTTATTACTGTGGTCAGACTGGGCACATAAAACCGCGGTGTCCTTTGAACAATAAATCAGAAGCGCTTGTAAATAATTTGTGTACGGATGGTAAACTCAGTGAATGTTTCAAGCCCTACGTTAAAAATACTATTATTAATGGGATAGAGCGGAATTATTTGCGTGACAGCGGCTCGGAAATTGATTTGTGTGACAGTACATGGGTTAACTCGTCAGATTTATTAGGAGAATCAATGTTAATTAGGCAGCCTCTCGATCTTGTTTGTAAAAATCTTCCTTTGGCGAAAGTCGTTATAGAAGGGGATTCGGATTTTGGTAAGATTATTATTAAAGCGGCAGTAAAACCTGCGGAATTAAGTCAAGGTTATTATTTAATGGGGAATAAAACCGCTAGAAGCGTAGAGGAAACGCTCTTTACGTAATTGTGCGGAAACCTCTAATAAAGAAAAATCTTAAACGAATCTCATGTACAAACTCTCCATAGAAACAACTATCGTTCGCCCATACAATCCAGATTTTCTTACACGACAAAAGAAAAAAAGAAAAAGAATTCCAGTTCAAATTTTTGGAAAAATAAAACATGCAAAAGGAGGAACTGATGAAAGTTTGTTTCATCTGTCATTCACCAGAGCATTTGCACCGAAATTGTGACAAAGTGGAGGGACATGTAAAGGGTTTTCAGGAGCCGAAATCAAAATTTAAAATGACCAATCATTTTGGAAAAGAAAAGCGCTTAGCCCAAGAGACCAGAATCTCAAACCCTTTCCCCTCTAGATATTTAACAACAGATTATCCGAGAGACAAATTAAACAATACAGCGAACGTACACGAAACTGAGTAACAGGTGTGCTACTGTGTTGAGAGGAAAGTTTCTTGCAAGTTTTGTTTGTTTGTTTATTTATTTTTTCTTCATTTCTCCGAATGGTTAAGAGTGAAATATTTTTTCTTTAACATAATTTTCTTTGTGAAAGTGTTTGGAATATGTTTTATGTATTTTGCAAGAAAATTAAATTCATCGTTTCTATGTTTTTAATTTCATTTTTTTTTTTTTTTTTTTTTTTTTTTTTTAAATATAAATTTTGGTTAAAATGTGCTATTAGAAGGTATTATCTAGAGAAGGGTTAATTGCAACTTTTGATGGATGAAAAGAAAGGAAATCGGTGCGAGGAAATGTTTAGGGAAAGCTGTAAAGAAAAAAATAATTTTCTGTTTCAATTGTTGTCATGTCATTGTTGGTTATGGATATTGAGTGACCCATGTTAGTTAAGATGATGCTTATTACGAGTTTGCTTTTTCTATTGCATAATTTTCCATCTAAAATTTATTGACCTTTTTTTCTTTTACTTATTTTTATTTGGGTATTTTATTTATCCTTATTGTGTGGTTGCATATTTTTTCTTCTCTTGTAGATGATTGCCTAACTGATAAATTGAATGTCATGTATATTAAATTTTTTTTTGTATATAGCATTGTGTAGGAATGTATGAAATTTTAATTCTTAAACATATTAATTTTTAGCATTTTACTTTTCAAATTTATTTTATTTATTTTTTAACTTGAGTGGTTTATTTATTATTTATTTTTTGTGGACTATGATTTATTTAATCTTTTAAAATTTTTGTGTGGTCTTTTTGAAAAAAAAAAAAAAAAAAATGTGTCAAAAATTTTTAAAATATTTGAATTCTTTCAAATTTTATATACATTTTTTTTTTTTTTTTTATTAATTTAGCATTTCAATTTTATGGTGAAGTTAACAATGTTCATAAAGAAATTTTAAAATTTTTTTTGTTTGTTTATTAAGCGAATTAAGCATTATACTGATGTTAGGAAAACTCCAACTGAGTGGATTGTTTTCAATTTTTTTTTATTATTATTAGTCATTTTATTTTAAGTTAACTCACTTTAAAGGTGTAAAATTCGAAATGTGTTTTAATTTTATCTGGGGAAAGACCTCTCTGGTGCTTAATTGAAAAATGGGGGTCGCCTACTGGAGTAACAACTAGTGTTATGCTGAAATTGTGTCAAGAGCTGGATTTTGCTCTCCATAGTTTTGCAAAATCTTTTTATGGGGAGAGGAGCTGTGACATCGTCAAGGTTTTCTTCTTTTGTACTCGACTGCCAGTGTGAGGTCCGAGGTGCCCCTCTGTCTGCAGAATCATGAAAACGGACATTCCATGCAGCCTTTCACACTCTCAGATACAAAGGCACCGCAATTTTACGCTCGACTTTGATAATGCCGCCTTGCGCTCCCAGGCGAAGGTGGTACCCAGATATTTTGATGCCGAGCAAACACCAATGAACTATTAAACTAGGTGTGAACAGAAACTTGGATTAGTACTGTGTAGAGAGAAGTCGTTATCCTGAACTTATCTGTGATTTTTACACATACTAGGAATCACATATATCAGTGATGCATGTTTTTACAATTATCCTGCATGAACAGGAGGTTAAATAGTATGGTTATGTACCATTTCGTATTATTATTAAAACTTTATTATGTTTTTCCATTAGAGTATTTTTTTAGTTTCACTAAAATTATAAGTTTGAATATTAACAACAGTTGCATGTACAACTTTGGAAATTGGACTGGAAACTGCACTATGAGGTGTAGAATCATTCTCTGGAAAATCATCAATAATGTTACTATAATACTGTTGCGATGTCTCAGATGGTTTTAAGAATTTTCTGTTTCTTACTAAGACTTTCCCAGTGTTTGTCTTGATTTTATATGACCTAGGATTTTTTGTTTTGCACAACACAACACCAGGTTCCCATAATTTAGTTTTAAAATTCTGTATAGTAATTTTATCTCCTGGTTTAAGCTCTTTAAGATTTTTTACACTTCTATTATAATAATATTTTTGTTCTTGTTGTCTCCTTAAAAACTGTATATTAACATCTTTAAAGAGTTCAGGATTAAGGAGTTTGTTACTGATGGGTAATTTAGTTCGTAGTCATCTGTTAAACAATAGTTGAGCAGGTGATAACCCTAAGCCAGAAATAGGTGTATTACGATACTCTAACAGCCCTATTGCAGGTCTAGGATTGTCTTCATAAGCTTTCTTAAATATTGATTTGCAGATCCCAACTGCTTTTTCAACCATCCCATTGCTTTGCAAATAATTGGGGCTTGTGAATAATATTTCAATATCCCATCCCTTCCCAAAGTTTTTAAATTCATAGCTGTTAAATGGATTATTATCACAAATAATGGTTTCTGATATACCAAAACGAGAAAAGATTTCTTCTAACTTAGGAATACTTTCTGGCGCTGTCTTATTTTGAATAGATACTGTGTCAATCCATTTTGAATAATAATCTATTAATACCAGGTAATTAGCATTATGAAAATACATCAGATCTATTCCAACTCTTTGAAAGGGACGAACTGGTATTTCATGTGGTATAAGGGGTTCTTTACATTGAGATTTCTGAAATTTTTCGTAAATGGTACACTTAGAAATAATATCTTCAATATCTCGATTAATGCCTGGCCAATACATTATTTCCCTAGCCCTATTTCTACATTTTTGTATACCCAAATGTGATTCATGTATCAATTGTAACATATCCTGTCTGAGTATTTTAGGTATAATTATTTTATCATTTAAGAACACTAACCCTTCTACACACACGATATAATTCTTTACTTTGTAGTAATGTGTCAAATTTTTAGGTACTTGTCTCTTTTCAGGCCAACCATTTTGAAAATACTGAACGAGTAATTTTAATTCGTTACCCTCCCCAGTGGCTTTCTGAAATTGTAGAAAACTGCTTTCACTCATGGGTAACAATTTTGAAATTGAATGCACCATGAACAACATTTCCGGATCATCTTTCACTTTTTCTTTCATGTAAACCCTATACAAAGTATCTGCAACATACATTTTGCTTCCAGGCAAATATTTAACAGAAAAATCATATTTTAATAATTTAAGGAGCATTCTCTGTAATCTAGAGGAAATTTTAGAAATTGGTTTAAGTACTATGGAAGTCAAAGGTTTATGATCTGTTTCAACTATAACCTTATGCCCATATATTAGATTATGATACTTTTGAAAAGCGAATACAATAGCTAATAATTCTTTTTCAATTTGGGCATAATTTTGTTTAGTATCGGTTAAGCTTCTAGATGCAAATTCTACAGGGTGGCCCGCTTGAAGTAAGCATGCTCCTAGACCATTCTGAGAACTATCACACTGAAGTGTAATGGGTAACGAATCATTAAATACTTTTAAAACTGGTGTTGAGCTAATTAACTTTTTAACTGTTTCAAAGCTAGTATCTTGTTCATGGCACCATTCTAAATCTACGTCATTTTTCAACAAACTCCTTAGAGGAGCTGTGACAGCTGAAACATTTGGTGAGCTAATTAACTTTTTAACTGTTTCAAAGCTAGTATCTTGTTCATGGCACCATTCTAAATCTACGTCATTTTTCAACAAACTCCTTAGAGGAGCTGTGACAGCTGAAACATTTGGTATAAATTTAGAAAGAAAATTAACCATACCCAACAACCTCTTTATATCAGCTTTACATGATGGTTTTTCTAATTCAAGAATAGCTCTAATATGACTTGGGTCTGCTCTTATTCCATTTTTAGATATCAAAACACCCATATATTTTACCTCTGGAACCTTAAACTGAAATTTATCCAAATTAAATTTGATATTATTTGTTTTGGCCCTTTCAAGAACTTCAATTAAAATTTTCTCATGTTCCTTTTCATCTTTACCGGCTATAATTAAATCGTCATAATATACCTCTACCCCGTGTATATCCCCAAACATTTTCTGATTCTTTTTTTGAAATATGTCAGGTGCAGAGCAGATGCCAAAGGGAAGTTTATTAAATTTGTACCTACCAAAGGGAGAATTAAATGTACACAATTCTGAGCTTAAGCTATCTAATGGTATTTGCCAGAACCCGTCTTTCAAGTCTAACACTGAAAAACATTGTTTTCCTTCTAATCTGTTGATTATTTCCTCTGCTGAAGGCATAATGTGATGTTCACGTTTTATGGCCTTGTTGAGATTTCTAGGATCCAGGCATATCCTTAATTTCATATTGGGCTTTTCAACAACTACTAAACTGTTAACCCAATCAGTTGGTTTATTAACCTGAGATATAATACCCAATCTTTCTAACTCATCAAGAGTATTTTTTAGCTCTTTATGCAAGAACTGAGGTACTCTTCTAGGAGTATTAATTACAGGGTATATGTCCGATTTTATTTCAATGTGATGTGGTTTTCCAGGAAAGCTCCCCAATCCTTCAAACACAACTTTATAATTTTTTTCGGAAGCAAGTAGAAAATTACTAAATTTTAATTTCCATTTTGACCAGTTCTCTTTCAGGTTACCACTAAACTGCATTACTCCAGGACGTCTGAATGTCTCCATTTTCCGATTATTATTGTACAACGATTTATTTTTTCTTTTAAAGCAAATCAACCATCCACATAATCAGCAATTGAGTGCAGGAATACACACAAAATTTTCTATTCAACTGTAGAACACAACTTAAAGGTTCATTCTCTTGGAACACAAAAGTTCACATCATGTAGAAGAAGATTCACATGGGTTCACATAATCTATTTCAATTGCAATAATACAAACTCTGACACCATGCTTCGTACGTTGTATTTCCAGTGTAATTCATACTGTGTCACTGTATGTGATTAATACTATAAATAATTCATTATATGCAAGTTTATTAGGCATTAAACGATTTGTTAGCAAGCTGCAAGCCGGCCAGCGGCAAGCTACATGACAACATCAAATCAACAACTCTTATATATCAGTTAATGGTTTGCAGTTACATACATGTAGTTGAAGTAGCAGTACCACAGTTATATCACAGAGTTTTGATTAGATGCATTGAATAAACACCCCTCACAATGAAATAAATTTTCAATTCCTAACTGAATTTCATTCACGATAGAATCGAGTAAGATTTCGTTGGCACTTTGCACACTCTCGTGAGAAATACACACAAGGAGTTTCTTTAGAATTAACATAGGAAGTTGAACAGTGAATATTGCATC
Organism: Salticus scenicus; assembly: GCA_963930645.1. Taxonomy (NCBI): domain Eukaryota; kingdom Metazoa; phylum Arthropoda; class Arachnida; order Araneae; family Salticidae; genus Salticus; species Salticus scenicus. Next base: position 7,917,168 of record OZ005651.1, on the reverse strand, counting down.
AATAATAAAATGAGTTATTTTCATTTTGAGTTCTCTAAGTTTGATAATTTGATCCTTGGATAATTTAATGACATTGGGTTTTAAATAAAAGCCAGAAGGATTTAAAGAAAACATTTGTTGGAGACTGGAACAATCTTCATCGATATAAGTTATTATTAATTGATTCTTACAAATAAAACTATCATTTGCAGACTCAAAATTAAAATTTTCAATGTTACCTTGAAAATAATGCCAAGTCTGAGCTGTCGTTACACCACCTTCTCTAGTAGGTATCCATTGACCTGTGAGTAATTCTTTAAAATTACGAATATGGATTCTCACATTAAACTTCTTTTCTATTACAATTTGTAAAAAAGCAACTCCAATTTAAATTAAATTCATCCCGTATGGGGTCCCAAGATTGTTCACACACCCATTGATTTAACCAGTCATTCACATTCAATTCTTCACATATGTCTTGAGAACAGTTTTTTTACAGAAGTTTCACAATGAGAGTTTTTCGAAGTATCACAGTCACTGAATAAAGAGTTTTTCGAAGTATCACAGTCACTGAATAAAGAGTTTTTCGAAGTATCACAGTCACTGAATAAAGAGTTTTTTGGAGTATCACATGCACTAAATGAAGCATTACTTATATCAAGTCTTGGTTTCTTTAAAGGTGGCATGATGGGGTTGGGTATTAAATGATGAAAAGTCAGGCTGATTCTCATATCTTTAATGTTAGGGTCGGGTGCAATGCCATGGGTAAACAGTTCATTGGTAGGCTTTAACATACTGTAGAGTGAACCATGCTCTAAAGGAGTCGAAGGCGTTTTAGTCTTCTTGAATTCAATTGTTCGTTCGGCACCAAACCTGAGGACTACGATGGGGAAAGTCGCATCCAATCCACTTTCGTCGTCTTTATGTAGCTGTATCCATTGCTGTAGAGGTTTAGCAGAAAATAGTTGAAAGTAAAAGCCGTCCATTTTTCCACTCGGTCCCGCAGCTCTAATATCACCCAGCAAAACCTGGGATGATGGCCAACACGAGGCCAAAGTGTTGGTTGCCAACAGCAACAGCTGATGGCCCGTTGGTGGCAAAAGGTAAGGTGCCGAAGGGAAAATGTTACGCCGGCCATTGGGTGGCCACATTCGACTGCTGGTAGCCTGCAGTACGATCGGAATAAGTCAGTGGGCCACTGATGGGTCATTGCTGGCAGCAAGCTATCGGTTGAAAAAGGTTGTGGGCCACTGTTGGCAACCAACAATAGGTTAAAAATTGTTAGTGGGCGAGTATCGGGCCACCTGATAGCAAACATAATTTTTTCGTATTGTTGCTGGAAGCCTTCAGTGGGTCAGTTGTGGCAAACATAAATAATTATATTACTCCGGTTGTTTTTATTGGCCCTTATATTTTCCCATTAATGGTCCAACAGTGGTTTGGTTATGACTATTATTTTATTTTATTTATTTATTTATTGTGATACCTTACATTTTATTAATGCTAATTTCTATGCATCCAATATTTAATTTGGTTTTGTAGAAACAGAGGGTGATCAAACTATTATTTATTTATTTTAACACTTTTTTGTATTTTGATAAAAAAAAAAAAAAATGCTTGACTAAATGATTTTGAAATACAGACATGTAAAAACGTTTAAAAACTCACATTTTCTACTATCGATTTAGTCCAAAGCTCAATTAAGGGATCAACTATAAATTAAAGAAAAGCACAAATATTTTGGATCACCCTGTGTCATAAAAAGCTACAAATGACTTGTAACTTTAACACATTATTGCTCTTACTATATACAATTTTTGTAAGTTTTTTGCATGGGAAATACACAATTTTTTGGGCAGATTTTTTTTTTTTTTTTTTTTCAAAAATTATTACATTTTTGGCAAGTTTTTTGCTTATAAACAAAAAGGAATTGCCATAAAATTTTACAAAACTTGCAGAAAAATTGATAAAACATTAAAGAAACATTATTCTGAAACATAAAATTCATATGTGTAATTTGCGAGGAGATTTGAGCATTTACATTCCATTTTTTTTTTTTTTTTTTTTTTTTTTTCTGAGCGTAAGCGAAAACAGAATTATTTTAATTACGTAAATTGAAAGCCAGGTATCTTGGGTAACTTACACAAAAGTTTATTTCTATGGAATAAAAATTAAGCAAATTATTGATAAAAGAATGAGCCAGATTTTAAATATTTTCAACCATGTTACAAAAGTTCATTTTTGTGAAATCCCCTTATGAACTCATAGATCGCATTAAATAAATAAAAGTATGTTAGAGTTACAAGTCCAGAAGGATTTTTTCACAAAGAAGAAATTTTTAAACATGGTTGAAAAAATTGGATCTTCAAATTAAATGCTTGGCATGTGAAAAACCCCTTATGAATTTTCAAACCTGTATATACCTAAAATCTGCCCAATTTCTTGGCAACAACTTGCTTAATTTTTACTGTATTGAAATGAACTTTCGATATAAATTGCCCAATATATCTAGCTTTTAACCAATGTGATGAAAATTTTTATCTTTCCTGCAAAAGCAGTAAATAAAATATTTATTATAAATGCTCAGATCCTACCGAATATTACACGTATAATGTGTGCTTTAGAATAACATTTTTATAGTGTTTTGTCAGTTTTTCTGTAAGTTTTGTAAAATTTTATTAAATTCCATTCTTGTTATAAGCAAAAAAAAAAAAAGTTTATTTAAAAGAACAGAAAAAAAAAACATACACATAATGTTTATAGTATATGCAGTGTGTTAAAGTTACAAGTCATCGGTAGCTTTTCATGATATAGGGTGATCCAAATTTTTACAAGCATTTGATTCTTAGACTATGTTTATAAATTTAGGATTTCTAGTACAGCGTGAGAAATATTCAGCCGATCCGTTTTCAATAAAAATAAATCTATGATAAGCTTATTATTATTTTTGTTCTATGCAAATATAAGATTTTGATAAGATAAATGTATATTTTGTTCTATGCAATATTATATTCTTTGTAAATTTTGTTTCAAAGTGTTAAATTTCAAAGTGTTTATTTAATTGTGTTAAGTTATTTTATATGAATAAATGTAAGGTTGCAAGTGACCAGATAAAATATTGAAATAAAAATTTTGTGATTTAAGTATGCAATATAGAGAACATTTAATAAAAAAATATTTAAATCAGAGTTAGGGAGATGGTAAATATCGAAAATCGTTCTTTGAAATATCTTTCTTAATGTCGTGATTTCATACATAAGTATTGAAATGTATTAGTATTAAGTACATTAAAATTTCTCATAAACTATTGAAATAAAATAAATAAATAAATATTCCATACAACATAATTTTTAAATTTTACACTCGCTTTTACATCATTGTAATTTATCAAAACTTTCTAAACATATTTGAGTATAACTTTGTAGATTGATTGAGAAGTTGCTGTTTGAAAAGTATTTTGTACTTGTGTGCTAAATTTTCATGCAACTTTTTAAAGTCAAACATAAAAGTATTTTTAACCAAAAAAAAAAAAAAACTCATCAGCCAATGCACAAAGTAAAAACCAAATTTATTTCGAATATATTGATACATTACAATATAATAAAATCAGGGTAAAGGGAGAATTTTTTTAAAAAATTAATCGCATAAAACACTTAAATTCTTTTGAAATTTTTGAATTTGTTTTTTTTTCTTTTTTTACATATTTAGTTTTCCAGACATCTTAATTTGCTTAGTACTGATACATTTCAAAGCATATGTATGTAAACTTTAAGAATTCTAAGACGCTAATTTCAAAGTACGATTTTGAATTACGTCATCCCCTTAAATGGGATTTAAAAACTAACTAAAGTACGGAGTTCTGACTCTGAAGAATAAAATAATAAGTTACCACAGATCGGGAAAAAAAAGCAACAGCTGTTACCAGTATGACCCTTAGTCAGGCGAACAAAAGTGGACACGAGTGTAGCAAAAGTACTTTGCCGTACTCGTGCCTACTTTGTTCACCTAATGAATGTATATTTCCACTCGAAACAAATGTTGGGAGTTTTTTTTTTTTTCAATTATTGGGTTTCTTTACAAAGATTTTTATTATTAATAATGGTTCTTTGATGCATTTATTACTGTAAATAAAATAAAATAAATAATAATAAAAATAAAATAAAAAGGCAACAGATGTCACCACTATGATCCTTAGTCAGGCGAACAAAAGTGGAGACAAGTGTAGCAAAAGTGCTTTGCTACACTCACGCCTACTTTGTTCACCAAATGAAGAGTCATGTATCACCAGAAACAAATGTTGCCAGTTTTTTTTTTTTTTTCAATTATTGCGTTTCTTTACAAAGGTTTTTATTATTAATACCGGTTCTTTGGTGCATTTATTACTGTAATAAATATGTGCTTTAAAAATTATTTTTATTTATTTATTTATTTAATTATTTTTATTTTTTTACAATTAAATTATATATGTACGCATTTTGCTTTCTTTCTTTTTTTTTTCATATTTTTGCTATCATAAAAATTTAAATTAAACATTCATGCATGATCCTGGAAACCAATTGAAAACCATTTTTTTTTTCTTATTAATTTATTTAAATATCTAATTCATCTAAAGTTATGGATTACTTTTTTTAATCAGAAAACAAATTAACTGCCAAGTTTATTATTTAAAGTGCAGATTACAATTTAAGATTCAATTTCACATTTAAAAAATTACTTAAGGCAGTGCGGCATTCTTTGAACAGATAAGCGCAGTTGTTAACCTCCAAAGATCTTAGACAGGAAGCATCTGCAGCCATCTGGCTATCATAATTGCTGACTAAGAAAAATATTCCAATTCGAAACTAACATATTCATACTACACTGATGTACGTTGGTTTGGTTTACTTTAAAATGAATTTATTAAATAAAGACATAAGATGTTTTCAGTTGCTCTGAAAGATTTCATCATAACTACAGGGAATTGATTATTTCAAATCTTAAATGAAACAGGATGTTAAAAAATCTGTTTTATATACAGATTTAACGAGAATGACTATTATTTTAATTACTTAGTAGTGGGTGAACATCAATGATTTATATTTCCTTCTAAAGAGACCTTAATTTTCCTTAATTACTATTATTGTTTGCTGATAAATAAAACAATTTGAAAAAATAAAAATACGGGATGAAGGTAAAGAATTTCGATTATTTACTTTTAGTTGAAAACCATTGTAGAATTACAGAGACACTGGATAAAAATTTTATAAAATTTATAGTCATACTCATTTAAAGTTTACTCAGTGTGTCTTACTCATTTAAAGTTTACCAGTCAAAAGTGATCATTTAAATTACAAATATAAACAGAATATATAATTTTATGATGCAGTATAGTAATAATAATAATAATGATAATAAAAATGCAGTTCAAAGGTTAATGTCTGTGATAAGTATATAATATTTGACAGAAAATTATTCTAATCTAAATGATTTTTTTTTTATTTTATCTTCTTGTCTTTATTTATTTAATTGAATTTATTTTTATTTATTTATTTTTTATTTATTTTGTCTCACATTTTTATGCAGCTAAAACTTTACTAGTTTGTGAGTGTTATCTGTGTTAATAATAATAATTTCGGAATTTAAACGGAAATAATGCACTTGTTATCCATGAAATATGAATAAATTGATTCAGTTTTAATAGTGTAGGGCCACCTTCACGATTCTTGACTTTTTGGAAACATACTGGTGATCAGGAATGAAAGAGTTCCGCTTTTTTGCCACCACTAATTTCCATAAATTTCTGCTCTATAAAATCACAAAAATAATATAAGAAATATAATACAAATTTCTGTATTGAAACACTTTTGTCCGAAAAAGCAAAATTCTTTCATGCTTGGGTGTTGTTTCTTTGGGATATAATAGAAAGTCTAATACTTATTTTGATTATACTTTTTGCTATTTCCCTTTTTATTAATTTATGGCAACACTTCATTTTCCATCTATATTTCTAACATATTTTAAAATAAGAAAGAAAAATCATGCAGTGTGCATTGATTAGTAACACTTTCCAACTGTACGTAATTGTGGTATGGAATAACTTTTATTATTCTATGCCTATGTTGTCACACAACAGACAGAAGGACTATGACTTGACTTATGACTTAGAGAGGAGGGCAGCCCTCAGCAGGACACTGAGAACTAGGGCACATCGACCAGAGGTCGATTGTACCCATACCCAAACACATCCTTATGAGAAAAGCCTCGTAGCTGAAGCAAAGCTCAGCAGACACCTGACAGGAATATCCTGCAGCTCCCAAGGCTCAATAAGATGCCGACCAAGATGTTCAAACCTGTATGCAGAAAAGGCTTCACAGTCACACAAAATATGCCGAGCAGTCTCCTCTTCCAGACAACAACCACGACAGATGGGGTCAGAACTGATACCCATAATGTTCAGATGTCTCTTAAGGATACAGTGACGAGTAAGAAGGCCAATAACCTTTCTCAAACCATTCCTGTTAAGCTTTAAAAGCTCCTTATGACGAAGACCAGGATAGTCACGATTAAGCTCTTTTGCTTGCCTTTGACCATCAGAATTACGCCATAGCCTATAGTGCTCCTTACCAAAGAGCTTGAAGATAGAAGCCCTAAAAGTTGTGGGAGAAATACCCAAAACAGGCTCAGGGCCACAAAAGAGTGTGCTGGAACCAGATCTAGCCAACTCATCAGCCAACTCATTACCAGGTATACCCATATGACCAGGTACCCAGTAAAGACTAACCTTATTATAGGAAGAAAGCTCACAAAGTGTCTTGTAGCACTCCCATATGAGAAGAGAGGTGAACTTACACCTCTCCAGTGAAAGGAGAGCCGCTTGACTGTCAGAACAGATACGGATGGTTAAATTATGATAACCCCTGTCTAAGCACACCTTACAGCATAAGATGATAGCAAAGATTTCAGCCTGGAAAACAGTGGCAAACTTTCCAAGAGGAAAAGAAAGCAGAGTTCCATCCCCAGAACAGTAAACACCTGCTCCAGAATGAGAACCAAGCTTAGAGCCATCAGTATACCAAACCAAACAGTTGTCATCAAGCCAACCAGGAGACAAAAGCCAATCCTCCCTAGAAGGGAAAAAGATCTTAAAAGGCTTATGAAAGGCAAATTTCATAACCATGTAGTCACTAGGCATGATGAAAGAAGGAAGATCAGCAACAAATGAAATGAGGGAACCCCAAGACTGATGTCTAGAATAATCCTTCCACAAGCCCAGACGCATGAAACGCTTCATACAGGTTAAAGCCTCAGCTTCAATACGCAAATAAAGCGGAAGAAGCCCAAGCAAACACTCAAGGGCAGCAGTTGGAGTAGTCCTAATGCAGCCTGAAAGAGCAACACAGACCATCCTTTGCAACCTAGTAAAGCTAGTTCTAACAGTAGTCAGTCTAGACCGAGACCACCAGACAATACAACCATAGGTGATGATAGGATAAATAATCATTGAGTAGATCCAATGGACAGCCCTGGGATATAAACCCCAGGTTCTTCCAATGGAACTCTTGCATGCCCAAAAGACCTTTGTGGCCTTACGTAAGCAATACTCAATATGCTTACTCCAGTTCAACTTAGTGTCAAAAAATACACCCAAGAACTTGACCTCACACGAAGGCAACAGCCTATTACCCAGGAAGTAGACATCACCAAGATTTAGATATCTTCTCCTAGAAAAAGGAACAAGGTTTACCTTGGAAGGATTAATAGATAAGCCCGAATCAGAGCACCAATGTGCAACATGCTGAAGAGCACCATTCATAACATCAGAGACAGAGTTACCAAACTTGCCCCTGACAACAATAGCCACATCATCAGCATAACCAACACATGGAATACCAAGGTTGGCAAAATGGACTAACAAAGAGTCAACAACAATGCACCACAAAATAGGAGAGAGCACTCCCCTTTGTGGACAACCAGAGCTAGCATGAACCTTCATGCAAGTACCCATAAAAGAGGCACAAACATACCTAGAGGATAGCAAATTAGTCTATCTGGTAATAATAGGATTAGCACCCCTCAAGTCAAGAGCACGAATGATAGTGTCAAATGAGACCTTATCAAACGCCCCTTCAATATCAAAAAAGCAACAAGGGCAATTCTTTATCATTAATGCACTTTTCCAAGAGAAAGGAAAGTTCATACAATGCAGTATTAGTAGATCTTCCAGGTTGATAGGCATGCTGTGAGGAAGACAGTGGCCTATCAACAATAACAGAATCCCTAAGGTATCTGTCAATAAGCTTCTCCATTCCTTTCAACAAAAAAGAAGAGAGGCTAATAGGCCTAAAGGACTTGGCATCAAAGTAGTTATCCTTCCCAGGCTTAGGAATGAAAACCACCCTAGTATTCCTCCAAGACTGAGGTATATACCCATAAGCAATGCAAGAACGAAAAATTCTGCAAAGAAAAGGAGCAAGAAAATTAAGACCCTTAATAAGAAGCACAGGAATGATGTCATCCATCCCCGGCGACTTAAAGGGTTCAAAAGACTTAATAGCCCAGATGACCTTGTCATGGGTAACCACCATTTTAGCAACTTCCCAACTGTCCTTACTGCAAGTATGTGAAGAGACAGAGCTATGCCTATCACAATCAGTAGTACCAGAGCCGGGAAAATGAACACGCAGCAGCTCAGCTAGCGTCTCTTCACTCGACTCACTGTATCTACCAATAGGAAGACGAATAGCATTCAAACTAGAACTATAATCTCTAGTCAAAATTTTTGCTACCTTAGCAGTAGCAGAAATACCATTAATACCATCACAGAACGACTGCCAAGAACGTCGCTTAGCAGTTCTAATGGCCTTATTGTAGGTAGTGAGGGCATCCCGATAGGTTTGCCACGCACCAGACTTCCTAGCTCTATTAAAGAGCTTCCTACATTTCTTACGTAAAGAACTAAGCTCAGAAGACCACCAAGGAACACTCCTTGGGGAGCTAGTAACCGTAAGCTTACAGCTACTATGATAAGAATTGAGAATGATCTGTTGCAACTGGTCAACAGTCAACTCGATATCATCAGTCGAATTGAACTTACCAGAAAAGGTGGAAAGGCCTTCTCCGAGAAGCTTTTCAAAAGAACCCCAGTCAGTAGATCTCGGGTTCCTCCTAGCAACCTTTACATAGTAAAGACCTTTAACAGAAAAAGTGATCAGTTGATGGTCAGAAGCTGTTACTGCATCAGACACCTTCCAATCAGAGATGTACTCTAAGCATAAAGAGTTACACAGAGTCAGGTCAATAACCTCTCTTCTATTAACCGTAACAAAAGTAGGTTCATTGCCTCTGTTAAGGATACACAAGTTATAAAATAAAATATGATCCATCAGCACATCTCTCCGCTTGTTGCAATCACTACTTCCCCACAAAGTGTGGTGAGCATTTGCATCACAACCAAAGATGAGCCTAAAGCGTGAACGACAATAGCTAAGAATAGATTTAGCCAAGTCAGACAGTGGTTCTATCTCCTCATAAGGAAGATAGGCAGAGACAAAGACAAAATCAATATTTGCAGCTCTGTCATTGAGTTTGACTTTAACCGCAACCATATCCTTATTCAGGAAGTTGACAAGATTAAAGGCATTAAGTTCAGACCTAGGAATAATACAAGCTCTGGGTGTATCACAAAAGGTGTCATAAAAAATATTGAAACCTTTAACGCTAAGGCCGATGATTTTACCATCACGGGTCCAAGGCTCTTGAATAAGAACAATGTCAAAATCTCCATCAACCAGCCTCTTGGAGAGAAGAGCTGAAGCAGCCTTGCTATGATAGAGATTCAACTGACCAACTCTAATCTCATCCATAACAGAGAAACAGAGAAGCAACAGCCAGGTGGAAATTACCCATCATGGCCTGACTCAGGCGAAGAGTCATTCTGCAAGAGCTCCAAAGCCTTATCAATCCCACACAAAGACTGCGGTGAGCCAGCCAGCAAAGTGCCCTCTGACCCAGAGTCCAGTACAAGATCAGATAAGTCAAGAGCATCACAAAAGGTACTCACCTGAGAAGCCGAAGGGGACGGAGCCACCTCAAAAGCAGATGACACCTGAGAAACAGGAGGCTCAAAGGAAGCCAGGGGCTCAACAGACTCTGAGGAATCCAAAACAGAAGGATCCACAGAAGTAGATACTACCTCCTTAGGTTCCTGTTTGTTGGGATCGTGTAGAATCTTAAAGAATCCACGATCAAGACCAGTGAGAGCAGAGAAACCAGACCTGTGCATCACCTCAACATCCCCAGAATCAACCTCGAGAATCCATCTAGCAGAGTTATATCCTGCAGAACACTGCACGACACGCCACTCCATAGCTTTCAACTCAGGGTTGTAACGCTGAAGACGGCTCAGAAACATACTAGAGTCAGAGAACTTGTCTCTAGTCCTAAAAGCGACTTTATTAGGCTTGGGCAACTCATCAGCATCCAAGACTCTGAGTACTAAGTCACCCAATATTCTATTGCCAAAGTTGCTCTTGATCCATTCCATCGTAGCAGCATTACTACACTGGAGAATCAGAGCCCCCTTAACCAAGTTATTGGCAAGAATTTCAGGCAGACTGTCTCCAATAGGAATAGAGTCAATCAGCTTCAAAATCTCACGCTGAATACAATCATAATCATCCAAAGACAGCCTGTCAGAAGGGAAATCCCTCTTAATAATGGCTACCCTGGTCGATGACAACAGCATGAGCATAAGAGCAAGGTTGGTCATTCTCCCCAGATCGGATGTCCCTCCCCTGAGGTTGGACATCCTTCCCAGACAGAGCACTCAAAGAAGGTTGGACATCCTTCCTTAACTTTTTCTGAAAAGCCTGCACTATGGGGGATGGCGTTGAACCCAAAGGCCGAGACCTTTTAGTACCACCACCACCACCAGCAGCAGCAGCAGCACAAGAAGCCTGAGACAATTGTCTCCCCTTCTTTTTTCTCAAGTTCTTCTTCTGGCTTTTGGTCAGAACCCCAACACTAGAAAGTTCATCCTCCGTTGGCTGCTGGCAAGAGCCAGCCTCTCCACTAGAAGATGGACCCGCATTAATGGTCCCAACCAAACCAGAGCCTTGATCTTTTGGCTTAGTCAAAGCTGAAGCTGTGTCACCAGAATGCGGGCAGACAGACAGATAAACAAACTGAAATCAAATTCACACTTAAAAATGTTAGAAAGTGTTAAAAACGCTTAACGTAAACGAAAGTACAATTCTAGCAATTTTTGTTAATAGCTCTTAATATAACTGGATATTTTTGTGCCACCCTGTAAATCTAATGCTAATCATGCTATATTCTATGCAAAGCATTTTTTTGTGCATATAAATAACATATTTCAATTTCCTAAAACTTCGTGGAAAGTAAAGTTATTAAAATATATTCACAGAAATATCTCTCATAGAACGCAGTGCTTTGGAATACTTTTGAATCTCCCTGTGCATAAACCGATTTTGGTATTTCCTCCATTTTGTACAGAAAACATCCAATAGTGAACTTGAATAACATATTTCAATTTCATTATGTGTACAGTAAAGGTATGAAAATATGGTTTATAGAAATACCTCTCATAAAACACAATGCTTTGAAATACTTTCGAGTGTCCCTGTACACAAACTAGTAGAGGTATAAACTCCATTTTCAATAGGGAACGTCCGATAGTGAACTTAAATAACATATATCAGTTTCAGGAAATTGAATGAATATTTACGGGAGTTAGAGCGCGGACAGACAGACAGACAAACCGAAGTCATTAACACTTTTCAACCTTGTTGGAAAGTGCTTAAAAAAATCGTGGCTGACTGTTATTAACAGAAACATTTATTTTACTACACATCTAAAAATTAATTCTCATTATGTATATTTAATCAAATTTTTCCCTTATACTGCCATGTTAAAAACGGGGGGGGGGGGGGAAATTGATGAAAGAGCATATTTTGAAGGATTGATCCTCAAATGTAATTTGCACCATTTTAAGTCAAAGTCCAACTAAATATCAAGTTAAGTTAAATTGTATTCAATTGTTCATAGAATACAGCGTTCAAAAAATTACTGATACACACAAAGATAGACAGATAATTTTTAATGTAATCAAATCGTGTTCAGAACATATCAAAACGTGTAAAATAACCGAAAAACGGGAGTCGAAAATTTTTACGTAATTTTTACTTTCTTCTTATACATGCAGAACAAAGTAAAAATAAATAAAATAAAAAGGTTACAAATTTATATTTGTCCTAATAACTTTCCCACAGTTATATTACAGAAATATAATGTTGGATCCATAAACTTATTAGCTCTATTAAAATAATAGTAATAACAAATAATAAAAATATAATTAGAAAATTAATGATTATCGTAACTCATTTTAAACGGACTAACGAGATATTTGCTGTACTTTTCCTGAAATCCTAGTATTTTAATAATAGTTCTGAAATCAAAGGCTTCTAAAAATATTTAAAAAAAAAAAAAAAAAAAAAAAAAAAAAAAAAAAATCACTTACTCTTACACTTTTTATGAGATCATTTAACCTTTTCGTATCTTGTACGCCGCAGACTTGGCACAAAATGGCGAAGCGAAATCAAAGTTAATTTCAACTCAACAGCAGGTGAATCGCAGCGCCCTCTATGCATTTGAATTGCAAGTGATGGTCCGGTACCGGCCTTATAAATTGTGACCGCAACATGGCAGACATAATGTTGGACGTGTGCTGAGACCCTGCAAAAGGCCAGCTGTTATTATGCCGCTTCTGAGCCACCAGCGTTTTCGTTTTCACTGTAGGCTGTCTTCAATGCTGGCAGCCGTAAGCGGCCCACTGATGTGATTCAGCTACATGTGGCAACCTGCAGCTGATAGCAAGTGCAAGATGCCAGCTGTAGGCCAGAACGAGCCCATCAGTATAAGTTTTGCTTGGCAGACACGTCCAAGGGTTAGCCTGCACATGGTTTCCACTGAAGGCATAACTCAAAGTCGAATCGCCGTATCCCTGAACTTGTCTTTTAGGCTTAAAACTTTTTCCACGAATTTTAAACGTCGACGTGTAGAAAGGCAAAGTTTTTAACTCAGCAAAATACCGATCTGTTTGCTCCTTTTCGATGAAGTTTGAAACATACTGGACATTCAGTCCGTTTTCCGTAAAACTCACAGCAGACATTTCGAAGCAACCAACACGCACAAAATCAAATGGTAGAATGAGCTGTGATCGCTTATAAGCAATCTCTGATAAGATAAGAGGGTCGTCACGTGACCGGGGGTAGCCAGTCACATCACTCGTGACGCCACTCACCACATGACCGAACGTAGCCAATCACATCACTCATAACGTCACTGATTTCGTGACCTGAAGTCACTGATAAGAACTTTCCTTATCACTCATTTCCCTCAAGACGGTCGTTGGAGTTGGATAGTGTTTTCAAGTAAGTGTATTTTTTTTTAATATAAATAATGACAACTATTGATAGATAGAAATTCATTTTATTTAGAATGTTTCCCAGGTTAATAACAGGTCTTTTTGAAGGGTTTACAACAGGTCTCTTTTTCGGTATGACAATGTTTTTTCTTGAGTACAATGACAAATATCGATTGTTAATAATACTATGGGGTACGCCTATATCTTTCAGGCATTTCAAAAATTCACTTTGGCCTGTAATAGACTTTTTTTTTTTACAGAAAGACGAAATGAAAGAGTTCAGCTAAATTAGAATGTTCCAATGTCCTTCCGTTGTAAGTAATCTCTCCTTTCGGGTTCCACTTAAACTTGTTCGAATGAGACTTGAGAAAATTTAATAAGGCTTCGGCTTGTTTCTTCATGGGTTTAGGTACAGAAGATAACACAAAGCTATCATACTCTTCCTGGGGAATTCGCTTGTCTAAAATCTTTCCAATCGTATTATTCTCTTTCGGTTTCACTTTCTGTAGTTCTTGGGGGTAAAGGTAAAAGGTTCCTTTAATGGGTTCTTCTAACAGGTTCTTGATTCGTAACACGGGAGGGGCTCTTCTCACACATTCAGTCACCACAAACACTTCCGTCCAATTCGTTTCATATTCTTTATCGAAGGTTAATTTCTGCTTGGAAACTCTCACAACGTCTCCCGGTTGAAACACAAGGGGTTTTCTGTTTCGCATTCTGCATGTCACCGTATAAAGTATCCCATACGTCATTTTCATTTTCAGGGGTCACCTCGACAGGAGCTCTCTTGATACTCAATGGTAAGTATGATTATAACTGTGTAACAACTGATCCAACACGTCCAAATAGCGGTAGGTGTGATTATGGGTAAAATATTTCCACATTTTCGTTTTCAAAGTTCGGTTAAATCGTTCCACGACAGAAGCTTTCGTATTGTTATTTGTCGTAAAAACCGCACACCTTCCTCTTTCAAAAATTTTTGAAAAAGTCTGTTTTGATACTCTTTTCCGTCATCCGATTGTAGGGACTTGGGTTTCCTCTTCGCAAAAATAGAGCGGAACGCTTTTACAATATCTTCACCTCGTTTTTGCTTCAAAGAGACCGCCCACGCAAATTTAGACAATGTCTATGCAAGTCAGGATGTAGCGGTACCCTTGATTGAACTTTTGCAAACTGCCGAGATCCACTAAGTCGGTGTGCCACTGTTGATCGAGGGAATATACAATCACCCGATTGGTCGGGAACTTTCTTCGAACGGGTTTGTGCAACATGTATGCATCGACTCCGCTGAGCCAGTCCTGAATCTTCTTCTTCGAGATTTTGCCTTTGGCAGCACGAAATAAGGCATTTACACCGCCAAAACTTCCTGCGTGACTTGGATCCTGATACATCTCCATCGTTACAACACAAAATTTTATTATGACGACTCACATTCACATTTATATTGTAAATTTTATTACATTGTAAAAAGTATCACAAGATACTTTTTATAATGACTCACTGACGCGACGTCTCTCTTTATATACCTCATAAGTCCACTCGCAAGCATAGCTTCATGGCTTGATAAATAAAACCCTTATCCACTTATCAAACTATGAAACTATTTTATCTTCAGTTCGAACCTCACTCCCTGCAAAAATTCCAAGTGTAACAAATTTTGAAGTCCCGAAATTGTGAAAAAACTCCCCTAATTCCCGATACATGGCACCACCAAAATTCTCGTGTAAAGTAATGAGGTAATGACTCATTCACTTCCGATGCCCAAAGTTTCTATTTTTCTGGTGGCAACGTAAAGTTTATTTTTTCCGATGGCAACACCCCCTCGTGCATGATGATGACTAAGTAGGGTAAAAAGGGGACGTTCACCAACGGACGTCCACGCCTCCACCCTGTTGGTGAACTCCCCTTTTTACACTACTATTGTATTAAGATAATGTTAACAAAACCCACATGTATCGTGCTTCAAAAAGTCGTTTTCCCACATTCATCGTTGTAAATTTTTTCTCCTGATCTTGAAAAAATTTTCTCCTAAAGGTCAAGTGGTTCCATGTGGCATATAAACTGGAATTATTTCTTTCATCCTAAAGTAACTCTTGTCCTCGTTTCCACTGAAGATCAAAATTGTGATTTCATGTTCCCGGACCATCTGTTCATTTTCTAATCTTAACATGGTAGGAAAAACCTCTTCAATAATCTAAAAAATCGTTTCGTGAAGTACGGTTACTTGAGAAAAAATGATGAAGAATACCAAACAAAGGGTGTCCTATACCTTATGATGACACTAAGCACACAACACACTAAAAAGCATTTTCAGAAATAATGGGCAAATGGAATGGAATAATCAACAAAATAATAAATTACTTGAAATAAAACCTCAAATTGCAGTCTGGCCTACACTGTGTCCTAGAAAACATGATGTCTTAATTACTCGTCTAAGAATTGGGCATTCAAGGCTTACGCATAAATACTTACTACTTGGACAACAGGAACCTGACTTTCCGTTCACTTATCCAGAAGCTACATTTTATTTTTTTACCAGTTTGTGTGGCGCAGAATGTCCTATTGTGGACCTTGCGCCAAAAAAAGGCATCCAACTAACCAACCAAACAGAAGGGCAAGAAAATGATGATGATGATAATGCAGATGAAGAGTGGTTGCGTGTAGCTGAGGATGCGTCTGGTACAAAATTTAATGATAATATTTGCATTAATCAAGACTTTAATCTACGCTATCCTAAAGCATAGAAGATTGATGTGATTTCAAAAAATAAAAGTAATGGCGAAGAAGCAGAGGATAATGTCACGCCGATGACGCAATTATGGCGTTTGAAAATGCACGAATTTTTATATAAGCACATGAAATTTCAGATAAGGACCAGAAAAATGTTGTAAATCTGGAAAAATTTCTGTTTAATGTATAAAAAGAACAAAAAACTAACATACAATTACCGATTTTTCAAAATAAATTTTACTTAATGTTCGACAACATTGATATATTTATTTGACAGTTTGGAAAGTATTAAATTCGTTTTTATTAGTCGTATAGTGTATACATTGTTTTCTTCGTGTTTCTTTAACCGTCGTTTTTCCCCTTTCATCGTTTTTTTCTCACGCACCCCGTGAAAAACGATGGATCGAGGTTCTACTGCATTTTTTTTTCTTTACATTATCGATGAAATATTAGATTATATTCAGGAAATGTTTATTTTATGAACAAAGCATACGACTTTAGATTTTGCATTTGTTAAATATTTCTCAAAATCAAGAATGTCTATCATTTAATTGTAAAAAGTTACACTGAAATTATCCTACGAAAATCAAATAATAACGCAGACGAAATGGCAATTTTATATTGTCAGTCATTTATTTCTTACTAGCCAACCAAGTAGTACGCGACACTTGAAAAGCCTGATCGTAGTAATTTCCTTCCCGATAGCGACTACAGTAGTGGACAGCCTACCCACATGGCAGCCTTTCAGACACTCATAACAACCTGTTCGCTTACCATGCTAACGACCCGTGAAAACTCTGACTGTATTCGCCCTCCTTGAAAAATCTTACAGTAGTAAATGTTTCCCCAATGGCGCCTATGGCGTTCCTCCCGCATTTCAGACATTTACAGTAACTCGTTCGATCAACGTGTAACACAACCGTTTAAATTCTGACTGGTAGCTGTACGGTCTTTTCGCCTCGTTTGGTCAGCCGCTATTGAATCGCAGGCAGCCATGGTAGCGGTAAGGTGTTTTACTATTATAGTGGATAATTTCGTTACTATTAGTTGGTTTACGGTATACGGTGGTTTAATTTTCAGCGGGCGTAATTTTAACATCAAAGAATTAATTTGTTGATTGATTTCTTCTTCGTATGTAAATTGAATATCGGGGTCATAACTTTTTATTTCTTTTTCTAGCAATCTTAATTTGAATTCGGCAATAAAGCCCGAAATGGTTGATCCCATAGGGGCCCCCACCTTTCTTTTGTTGATAAATCCTGCCATTAAACTTAAAATAGTTATTTTTTAACAAGAAATTCGTAGTTGCAGTAAGCGTTTGGGCTATTTTGGGATCTGAGTAGTATTTATTTATTGTTTTGTTGACGATTTGACTAGCTTCATCGGGGTTTATAGAGTGGTATAAGTTGATTACATCGAAACTAACAAAAAGATAATTGCTTTTATTTTCTATTTCTCTTAATTTTTTGATAAAATCTTCAGTGGATTCTAAAGTATGTTGTGAGGGGGGAATAATGTTGCGATAAATTTTAGCCATATATTTCTCTAAACAATAATTAGGAGCTTCGTTTTAACCACGGGCCTGAATTTTTTTTGGGGGGGGGGGTGGCGGAGGGTTATAATCTTTGAACCTACCGAAAATGCAGGGAGTATTTGTTGCATGGTTTTGAATTTTTGGGGGGATATTGTCGGGTCATTTACCTTCTTTAATAATTTTCCGGGTTTTCTGAATGAGTTTGTTATTGGGGTCTTTATTTATTCCATTAACACTTATTTTATTTATTGTTTCTTCCATTTTTAAATTATAATCTTTACGGTCCAATATGGCAATTTTACGCGTTTTATTGGTTAGGGTACAGGCAATTTTATTATTCATTTTAAACTCTGACTGTATTCGCCCTCCTTGAAAAATCTTACAGTAGTAAATGTTTCCCCAATGGCTCCTATGGCGTTCCTCCCGCATTTCAGACATTTACAGTAACTCGTTCGATCACCGTGTAACACAACCGTTTAAATTCTGACTGGTAGCTGTACGGTCTTTTCGCCTCGTTTGGTCAGCCGCTATTGAATCGCAGGCAGCCATGGTAGCGGTAAGGTGTTTTTCTATTATAGTGGATAATTTCGTTACTATTAGTTGGTTTACGGTATACGGTGGTTTTAATTTTCAGCGCGCGTAATTTTAACATCAAAGAAATTAATTTGTTGATTGATTTCTTCTTCGTATGTAAATTGAATATCGGGGTCATAACTTTTTATTTCTTTTTCTAGCAATCTTAATTTGAATTCGGCAATAAAGCCCGAAATGGTTGATCCCATAGGGGCCCCCACCTTTCTTTTGTTGATAAATCCTGCCATTAAACTTAAAATAGTTATTTTTTATGATCTTTGAACTTACCGAAAATGCAGGGAGTATTTGTTGCATGGTTTTGAATTTTTGGGGGGATATTGTCGGGTCATTTACCTTCTTTAATAATTTTCCGGGTTTTCTGAATGAGTTTGTTATTGGGGTCTTTATTTATTTCATTAACACTTATTTTATTTATTGTTTCTTCCATTTTTAAATTATAATCCTTACGGTCCAATATGGCAATTTTACGCGTTTTATTGGTTAGGGTACAGGCAACTTTATTATTCATTTTAAGATTTTTCAATTCACGAAGGTCTTCTTTATTGATATGTTCATTTTGGGCAGATTTTTTAATTTCGGTAACAGCGATATTACAAATATTAACTCTATTTTCTTCAGGGATTTTATTTATAGCAGATTCTATTTTAGCAATACTATGTTTAATATTAACGGGATGGTCGAGAATGTATTTAGTTCCTAATTTAAGTAGTTCATTTTGATGGTTATTAATTTTTGCATTAGGTAAGTTCATAAAAGGCATTTCGTTTCTTATGCTAGGTTTATAATTGCTTTTTTTGAGCCAAAATTTAAGTTTTTTATTATGCTTATTTACAATTGCGTTTTCCTCAGTTTCAAAATATTGATTGATTTTATCACTGTATGAAGTCCATTTTTCCGAATTCGTAGCACTTTTAAGAACTTTTTATTTAAAAAAAAATCAGCTTTCTTTTTCCGTATCAATTTGTTTAATATTTTATTCTAAAATTTACGTACTTCATCTTTGAATTCATTAATTAAAAAATTATTACTAATCCTTAAGAAAGTCGGGGTAAGTTTAAAATGTTTACAATCATTCAAAAAGTTAATTTTTTGTTCATATTTTACAAGTTTTTTATTAATACTCTTCCATTCATTAAAAAGGCGGTAAATAATTTTGAAAACTCTTAAATAAAAACAAAATATATAAAACACGATAAGTAAAAAACATCAATTATACATTTCCAAAAAGAGGGGCTAAATGTATTTTCAAATTTATACTTTAATAAAGCTACAAAATTCTAATTAATTTCAAAAGCATTTATCTAAATAAGAAGCCAAAAATTTGTTTACTCTATAGGCAACGACATTTGCGGACGCAGATGGCTTCCAAGTCTTTCTTAACCACAGGCAAAAACACAAAGTCCAGGTTTCAACATTAAACTTTAAATTACAATACACAAAAACGAAGTCAACTATAATCAATTTAAAATAAATTGACATTTCTTCGTGCATTGTCGTTAAATACTTCGGCCGGGTACCCGGCTCTCATCAGACGACTACTTCTGTGAAGGACTTGAGATTGACTGGTTATCTTGATCTTCTTTAGCCATAAGGTGGCGCAATACTCCGTCGGGTGCCACTGCGCAACTGTCGTTACATGCTTCCTTATTGGTGGCTATTTCAATTGATTCGCGAAACACTGCGTAATAGCAAAGCGTACTTGATCTATAAGGCGTGTTCTTTTCGCGAAAAGAGGGAGAAAAAAGTGACGCCGTTTTCTCCTCATGTCTGCCCCAATTTCCCATGATTCACCTGGCTTTTGTTTACGTTTCTACGCGATCGCGACGGTCGATCACTTTTCAATTGTATATATTGTTTATTACGTAAATATCTCCCGAGAGATACTATAAATACTAATTAACAAATATTTCACATGTCATTACGTTATTGAAATACTTTATGCGTTATATTGTTCTAAGATAGAAAAAGAAAATAATAAAGAAATAATGAAAATGTTTTTGAAGCTTAATACGATGTTTAAACAATGGCTTTACGAAAATATGCTCTTTGTGGGTTAATTTAAAAATTGCTAGATTTTATCTAATTTCAGTTATTGTCATTGATAATGAAATATGAAATGTTATAAATTGTTTCTCATTGCTTTTACATGCATTGAAAAAAATTAACTATTTAGAAAAATAACTTTTTTTGCTATTAAATTTAAAAATAAATTATAAATACCTAATGTTTTCTTTTTATATGTGATATATTTAAACCAATTTTGATTGAAGCACTTTGATTCTAGCACGTGTTCCCATTGAAAACTATAGCAAAATACGGGCAGGCTTTGAATTTGGTGCAGGCTCGCGAGCGCCCTCCACAAATAAAATTGGCTTCACCTTTCCGAGGCAAATGAACACGCCTTATAGATCAAGTACGCTATGGTAATAGTAATCTTCGTAATTAGCTGTTTGACTGATTTTATCAAAATTAATTGTAATATTTTGTTTGTTATAAGTCTTGGCTAAAGCTGTATTAAATTTCACCGTTTTTATATCGTTTTTGTGTTCGTTAATTCTTGTTTTAATTTTTCTCTTTGTAATTCCAATATACGATCCTGGTTTATTATTTTGATTTGTAAAAGGTATCTCCTGCTCGAAAATTCAAAAAATAAAATTCTTTTTTAATACAGATATGTCGACGAAGTTTTTTGCCGTCATCGATGAAAATTTTGATGTTAACCAAATATTAAACGAAATTAATAGTTATGACCCCGATATTCTATTTACATACGAAGAAGAAATCAAGCAACAAATTAATTTACTTGATGTTAAAATTACGCGCGCTGATAATAAAATTAAAACCACCGTATACCGTAAACCAACTAATAGTAACGAAATTATCCACTATAATAGTAAAACACCTTACCGCTATAAAACTAATGCAATACGTTTCTATATTAATCGCGCCTTTCTAATAGGTAACGAATCAGAAGATCTTAATAATGAATTAAATCTAATTAAAGTTTTCACTAAAATAACGGGTTACCCGGATAAACTTGTCAAACTAATTAAAAGTAAAATAAAAACGCTTCATAATATATCCAACTTTCAACCCCCCCCCCCTCCCTTAAAGTTTACTTCTTCTGTTCCCTATGATCGCGGAGCCTTCAATAGAATAAAAAATATAGCAAATAAATAAGGCGTCAACATCCCTATTAAATCCAATAGAAATATTTTCCAACTAATACGAACTGATAAAGAAAAGTCTATTGAAATTTATCTTGCTGTTTAAGTCATGGATACTTGTAGAAAACGAAAAGCTATGACGCTACACGAAAAAATAAAAGTTATTCGGGTTATCGAAGGTGGTCAAACGCTAGCTGAAATCGGTCGAAAACTGAATCTGTCTAAAACAACTGTTAATACAATTTGGAAAAACAAAGATTCGATCATTGCTGAGTTTGAACAATTTAGCAGTAAAACGAAAAACCTTAGGACAACTTCTCACGAAGACATAGATAAAGCTTTGTTAAAATGGTTTACGATACAAAGAAACATGAATATCCCGATTACAGGAGCAGTGTTACAAGCAAAAGCAGAATACTTTGAAAATTCTAAAATGAGGATTTTATTTGTTAAGTAGGTTGGTTGGAACGATTTAAAAAACGCCATAACATTATTTGTGGTAAAATTTCTGGAGAAGCTGCTGAAGTGTCAACGACAACTGTTGAACAATGGATTAACGAAGTCTGACTTGAAAAAAAAAAAAAAGAGAAATACGCCAAAGAAGACATCTTTAATTGTGACGAAACGGGTATATTCTACAAGTTAACTCCAGAGAAAATTCAAAGGAGATAAATGTGTTGGCGGTAAACAATCTAAGGAGAGGTTGACAGTACTTTTGTGTGCAAATATGACTGGCAATGAAAAAAGAAAATTATTGGTCATAGGGAAAGCAAAACATCCGAGATGTTTCAAGAATGTAAAAAATCTGCTTCTTCGATATGTTGCTAATCGGAAAGCGTGGATGACGTCCGAGATATTCCGTGAGGAACTCCGGTTATGGGATAAGGAACTGCAGAGAAAGAAAAGAAAAATTCTCTTAATTTTGGACAATTGCCCTGCACATCCACTAGCGGATAATTTAAGTTCCATTGAACTAATGTTTCTTCCACCGAATACGACTGCAAAAATTTAATCCATGGACCAGGGTGTGATTCGAAGCCTAAAATCTCATTTCAGAAAATATTTCATACAGCATTACATTCTAGCTTTAGAAAATAAAGAAAAATTCACCATTTCTGTTTTAGATGCGATAAGAATTCTAAATAAATCTTGGCAATGTGTCACATCAGCTACAGTTAAAAATTGTTTTCGTCATGCGCGTCTCTCTGCTGGTACTCCAAGTGATGATGAAGAAAACATACCATTATCAGAATGGTTTAAAATGCAGAACATCGAAAATATTGTTCCTCAACAGGACATTGATTCATAAGTTTCCGTAGATAATGATCTGACGACATCCGAAACATCAACCGATAGCGAGATTGTCGCATCAGTCTCTGGATCAATGAATGAAGACAGTGAAAGTGATGATAATGAAGATGAATATGAAGAGAAGTGCCAAAAGTATCTGAAGCATTGAGTGCTATAAAAACTTTATCGCAGTTCGTTGAATTCCATACTGACTATTCAGAGACTCTGCAAAGTTCCATTAAAAATATTGAAAATGTAATTTTTACTGTGTCATCTAATCAAAGAAAACAGCGAAAAATAACTGATTATCTTTCCAAATAAACATGTAAGTAGTAAAATGTTTTTTTGTCTTTTTTCTTATTTTATTTTGAGAAACTCATAAACTTTCTATTTAAAATCTCTATTATTGCGAGTGCTATTATGCACCTTTTTCTTTCGTTAGGCACTAAATTTTATTGGAAATATTGCTTATAATGTACTTCGGTTATAACGTACCGTATTTTCTGGTCCCCTGACAATACGTTATAACCGGTGTCGACTGTATATATATATGAAAATTTGTTTTATTGACGATCAGTGTTGCCACGAATACACTCTTCTTAATGAAAAATATTGCATATTTTCCAAACAGCATTGTCTGACAGTGTAATGTATTTAAATATATTTCAAATGTAATAACAGGAGACTTGGCGTTGGAATATTAAAACCGGAATAAACTACTACGTCAGAAACGCCAAAGAAAAATATTGGAAATGCATACAGCTGTTTCGGTAGCCTAAAGCGTACCGTCTTCAGTGCAAAAAGAATTCTGAATCTGGAGAAGTGCTCGTATATATAGGAGAGGGACCGAATTTAGTTTAACCAATAGGATTACGGGAAAGGTGGAGTGTGTGGCCAATAGGAATTTAGGAATGTTAGCAAAAAAATTAAAATCTGAAAATAAATACCTGAAAGCCATTGCAATTGACAGAGATTATGACCCTTCCATTACAGACAAAGGTATCCAAAAATTACAACTCCCTCGTATTTCTTCTACTAAATCAGTCTCTTCTAATATCAGTATTGTTTTACTCTATTTTCCTATATCCAGTCAAACCATAGCTAAAATTCTCAAACAACATGGTTTTAAAATAATATTTTCGCCTTCCAATAAACTAACCTTTTCTCAGTTAAAAGATACCATTGATTTGCATAATTCTTGGGGCATTTATAGTATTTCCTGTCAGTGTGGTACATCATATATTGGCCAAACTAAACGCAGTCTTAAATTTCGTCTAAAAGAACATATGAATTACGTCCGCAAACAAGAAACCAATAAATCGGCTATTTCTAAACATTGCTGGGAGGAAAATCATAATTTTAAATTTAATTCAGCTAAAATAATTTGCAGACGTAAGTCCATTCATGAACTCTATTTCTTTGAAGTTTTTCATATTCATAAAAATTTTAAAAACTTTGTAAATTGTAATTTTGCTGTTCCGTTTTTGTCTGATTGTTGGAAATTTTACATTGGGTCCACATTTTCTTAATTTTTCTACTGTTTACACAGCTAGCATTCCTAAATTCCTATTGGCCACACTCCCCACCTTTCCCGTAATCCTATTGGTTGAACAAAATTCGGTCCTTCTCCTCTATATACGAGCACTTCTCCAGATTCAGAATTATTTTTGCACTGAAGATGGTACGCTTTAGGCTACCGAAACAGCTGTAATCATCTCAAATATTTTTCTTTTGCGTTTCTGACGTAGTAGTTTATTCGGGTTTTAATATCTAAAATGTATTATATGTATATATGTATTTACATTTTTCATTACTTTCTGAATTGTTTAAGTATGTATCTAAAAAACCGAATTCAGGGTCAGCTAAGATGCACTAGAAATGATACAAAGCATTTCTATTATCCGATATTTTTATATATTTTTCCCCTTAAAATGTTTCCGGAGTGAAACAATAAAGTTTTGTTCTGATGCTTGTACGATCTTAATTTTATTTTTCTACATTTGCAGGTAACCCCTAACACATTTTTGGTTATAACTGTATGAATAATAAAGGATAAAAACTGTATACTTTTCCGCTCTGCCAAGCTCTCAGAAATTCAAATATGAAGTCAAAATTGTGTGTTAGTATTGAAAGAAAAATCACGTATGTGTGCGTTTTAATATATAGATAACCCCCAATTCAAAATTTCACTTCATTTGCTAAAAGTACTCACAATTTCATTTCCCGTCGAATGATTCCTATTACATTTTTCTCCATCCATTAGCCACAAAGTTACGTCAAATGTTGAGTGTTTTTTTTTATTTTTTCTCGGCTGTACATATTTAATTTTCTCCTAGTTCGAATGACAAATTAGACTCGTCATCCGTAACGAACAACACCTGACGAATCTCAGTCATCAAATGTAACCTAAGGGGTTTTAAACGTTTTAGGCTAATTTCATTTTTTCCCTTCCCGATTGTAATTTTTATGTCTCACCAATTCAATTTGCTCTTATTACATCCAAAATTGCTTCTTGAGACGTTTGCATTGCAAGTCGTGTAAAAAAACACAAAAATATTTAGAATTATTACAGTATTTCCTTTTAAATTTAATAAATGGAGAGAGAATAAGTTGCCGTTTTATACTTCAGAACATTTCATTATTTTCGATTTATTTCCTCCTAATTACTCTTGCTTTGTCTCGAAATAAATGTCATCTGTTTTCTCGATCACTTAATATTTGATTTTGAGTTTGTTTTCCATCTGGTTCTTAAAAGAGAGTGAATGCCAAGGGCAACCTAAATTAAGAGCACCTCAGCAAACTGATTAAGGATATATTTAACTCTAGGGCTCCAAGGAACCAACAAAGTTTCATCACTTTAATTTTTTTTTTTTTAAAGGAACTATTAGACACATGTTCAGTTTTATGTCTCAAAATGTATTAATTTATTTAGTCTTGAAGGCATAGTATTTTTTTTTTTTTTTTTTTTTGTGCAATTTCAGCGGCAATGAGATTTTTTAACAAGATTGAATTGCACAAAGGACACGCGTTATACGTAATTTGATTTGATTGGATTGTCGCTCTACGGTCATTTTTTGCACATTATGGCTCATTATACCGGGACATACGGCTTGAAGTAAATTCTGAATCGCTACGAACCTGGACAGAAATTCGAACCAGGAATCTAAAAACTAAAGACCAGAGATTAATCATTTCGCCACCCCTTGAGCCATAAGGAATTTCAAAACTTCGACTTAAAATATTATACATAGTATCTAAAAATAAGTAATTTAAAATTATTCTCAGAAAAATAAAAGAAGAAAATTCAGAATAATTTAATATACAAACATATTTTAGTGTTAGCAACTTCCTCTATGGGGATAAATCCATGGTGAAATGGGGATTTACTGAGTTTTTCTGTACTAGTTTTTCGTTTTAGTAAAGGGAGGGGGGCAACGAGGGAGTGAACTAATTTTTTTATACCTAACAGAAAATGATTAGCGTAAATATATGAAGTTTCTAACATTTATTTCAAGATGCTTCATTGTTTTACTGTATATTTACTTTAAATAATAAAAACAAAAAATATGTAAAATAGTAATGCATTTTTTAGGAACTAACAGCACATGTAAACTGTCTCTCTCCTTAGCACGAACACGCAGTACAAATTTTCTATAACTTTTGTATTAGAGAATGAAAAATCTATTAATTTCTCTGAAAAGCAGCACAAAAACTAAAAGAAATATTTCAATAAAATTATTTAACAATTTCTATATAGATTCTTATAAAAAAAAAATTAAAAAATATTTTAACTGCTTGTGCAAAACTCTCACAAATAAAATGTTAGATCATTTTCGCAATGTCCCGTTCTACTCTATCAATAAACACTGTACACACCGTGGAGGTGCTCAAGGCTTAATCTCTAACAGAAACAATATGGAAGACCTAATATTTTTCAAGATTTAAATTCGTAAAATGAGACATGAAGCATATCGATGAATTTTCAACTATTTGAGTCCTAGTTTTCAAAGTTGTAAATCATATCTTGCCCACAGCTGCACCTGTGACAGAGAGGTTCTTCTGTGAGAGGCCGGATTCGATCCCAAGTTGCGCTTGTCGGCTTAGCTGTTCGGAGTTTCCTATGGATAACTCCGAAACTCCTGCAAGTGCGGGATACGCAGTAAAAATAAATAAAAGAAATGAAACTTTATAATAAAAACACTTTAAAAAACACACCAATTAAAATTATATTTAATTAAAAACATTTTAAAAATTATATACAGATTCGAAGATTTTTGCTTTCATATACAAATTTTCTTCAGGAATTACACTTTTAGGTTTCATATTAGCAGTTTAAGTATATTGCAGTAATTGCCAGGTAACAGCTAAACAATCTTCAGCTAATTGAGGAGATGTTGAACATGAGAACAAATGGGTAACTTGTGAAGTCTGGTGGAGGTTGTCTTAAAATATTATTGCGAGTTTGTAAATAATTCTGCTTATTTTTGTAGAAATTCTTTTAAAGAGGCTTAGTAAGTTGATAAAATGTTAATTTTGTGCATTTCTAGTTTGTTTTAGTGTTCAAATAGCTAATTTTCCCTTAAAAGCGCATTCAAAAGCTCCAATAAGACAGGTAATAGATTTGGTGCCAAATTTGGCGATTTTTTCCCTCTTTTTTTGGCGACCTTAGCGAGAAAATTCTTATTATCGATATATCAAATATGGAAGCTGTAACTTGATTGGCTGACCAGTTTCTCGAATTTTCACACTTTTCTACAGGGATATTTAAGGATCTGCTTTACGCCAAGGTAATCAGTCTGAGATTAGCTTCCGCCAATGTTGCATTGCTATTGAAAGAGCTGTAAGTCTCTTTGGAAATACAGTCGCATTGCTGTACGTGTTAATGCTGTGCAGTGTGTACTGTGGATTTGCTGTTGACAACTGTTATTTAAGCTGTGTTAATTGGTAGAATTGAATTCGATACCTGATTTATAGACCTGTATTCTTCTGGAATTTTCTGTAAATAAACTACTGAACTTTTGCAAGTTTCGCCTTTCATTCTCGGACTACTTACGAACCCCCAAGTATGCAACATTTCTGGTGTCAAGAGTAGGATTGCCTGTGTATGGTGATAACGAGAGGTATGTAGCAAGAAACGAAGAATCTTCTAGAAGGGTTAGCTGCCCAGATGGGTGGAATGTGAGATAGCCTGAGTCAAGAAATGAAGTACATGAAAGAGAATTTGGGTGAAGATATGAAAGAAATGAAAACAGTACAAGAGAATATGGAAACCGGATTGATCGAAAGAATGACAGAAGGACAGAGAGTTGAATTTGACCGAAGAAATTGAATCGAATCAAGACGAGATGAAGAGAGAGCTTTTGACAGTGAAAGAAGTAATAGAGAGTAAGTTATCAGATGTGGAAATGGTGGAATAGAAGGTGAATAGAAGGTAGAATGGTGGAATAGATGGAATAGAAGAGAAAGTTATAAAGATAGAAGAAAATTTTGAAGAGAAAGTTATGAAGGTAGAAGAGACTATTACAAGGATAGAACAGAGTTTTGAGGAGAAAGTTAAAGAAAATGTCGATCACGAGTTGAAAGGAATGTTTTCAAAGATAGAAAGTAAACTGAAGAGAATAGAAGAAGATCTGGAAAGAAAAATCGAAGAAAAGTTAACATCCATGCCCGAGGGAGATGAAAAGAGATCTAGAAGAATACAGAATCAAGAATCAGTTAAGCTATCCACCTACAACAGCAGTTCCTCCTGGCAGGTATATGAGACGCAGTTTTCCATCGTACCTGAAGTTAACGGCTGGAACTCTACTATCAAGACAGTCCACTTAGCAGCAGCGCTACGGGGTGATGCAGCCGATATACTGAGAACTATTTCGAAGGAAGAACTGTACGACTTGGAGGCCCTGACCGGAGCACTGGAGCTACGCTTCGGAGAAAAGTATTCAAAGGACTATAGTCGCCTCCAGCTAAAATCCCGTGACCAAAAAGCGGGTGAAAGTTTGCAAGAGCTATTAAAGGCAGCGGCTATTAAAGTATTCTCCGACTGCCATGCTGACACCCGAAACGACTTAGCCCTTCAGTACTTTATCGATGCCGTTCGAGATCCAGAAATTTAAAAAGTACTCACACTTTCCAACGTCAAGGATTTGTAATCAGCTTTAGTATATGCCCTGAAGATCGAGGCAGCCCAACCAGCCTCCCGCAAAGACCGCCAGAGCAGCACAGCAGTCAAAGTGAATGACTTTCAAGATGACCTTAAAGAGATTAACCCTCCTTCGGGCGCACCCTGCCTGGGAGGCCCGTTCTGGTTTTTATTCTCTAAATATCCTACACATGATTTTTAATTCAAAAACACCCATATGGTGACATTATTAGGAGTGAATAGAAAGTAATAAACGAAAATTTGATGCATAAGTACGAATTTATTGTTTGTAGTACAAATATTTTAACAATAAAGTACACTACTGGCCATTAAAATTGCTACACCAAGAAGGAATAACAATAACGGAATGAAATTTGTTGGACACATACATTATAGTAGGAAGAACAATTGATTAAAATTTCAGGAAATTTGGAGTAATATGTACTGAGAAAACAGTACATAAAGCAGCGACCTCTGTGAGCAATAACGCCACTTATCTGCCTAGTCATTGAATCGAACAGCGATTGGATGACATGTACGGGTAGAGCACTTCATGAAGCTTCAACACGATGCCACAATTCATCGATCAAAGTTACTGGTGAGTGGTGGGGGGGGCAGTCGCTTTTCAACGATTAAACAGACATTTTCATTGGTGCGAGATCAGAAGAACGCGCTGGCCAGAGCAACAGTCGAACACATTCGGCATCAATGAAGGTCCAGACAATATGGACAACTTCCGGTCGTGCATTGTCCTGCTTAAATGTGTGCTTCGGAGGCCTTGAACATACGGCAGAGCGATGGGCCTTAACTCGTCAGAAATGTAATGGCTGGTATTCAGAGTGGCGGGAATGAAAACAAGAGGTGACCGGGACGTGTATCCAATGGTACCACATACCATCAATCCAGGTGGTGACTCAGTATGCGGCTACCAAAATTCTGATTACCCTCAAAACTGCATCACTGATATGGGCGCCATGAATGTGTGATCAACGATGAACCTGGACGCAGGAATGGCGTGAAGTCACTTTTCAGACAAATCACAATCCTGTTTACAGCATCAAGGTTGCCTTATCCGTATTTAACGGCATTATGAATAATGCACATTGCCAGCTGGGATTCGAAATCATCATACTATCCATCATTCGCAATGATGTTATGAGTTCCTGTTGGATACACGTCTCGATTACTTTCTGGCACTCTGAACAGCGGCCATTAAATTTCTGATGAGTTAAGGCCCGCCTCTCTGCCCTGTATTCGAGGCCTCCGTAGCGCAAAATTTAAGCAAGGTAATGCACGACCGCAAGTTGTTTGTACTGTCCGGACCTTCTTTGATACAGAATGTGTTCGACTGTTGCTCTGGCCAGCGCGTTCTCCTGATCTCGCACCAATGAAAATGGCTGTTTAATCGTTGAAAAGCGACTGGCCCCCCACCACTCACCAGTAACTTCAATCGAGGAATTGTGGCATCGTGTTAAAACTTCATAAAGTGCTACCCGCACATGTCATCCAATCGCTGTTCGATTCAATGCCAAGGCAGATATGTGCTGTTATTGCTCACAGAGGTCGCTGCTTTATGTTCTGTTTTCTCAGTACATATTACTCCAAATTTCCTGTAATTTTAATCAATTGTTCTTTCTGCTATAATGTATGTGTCCAATAAATTTCATTCCGTTATTATTATTCCTTCCTGGTGTAGCAATTTTAATGGCCAGTAGTATATTTACCTGGCTTCTCAGGCAGGGTGCGCCCGATTTTGTTCGTCCTACGGGTGCGCCTGACGTAGGGTTAAGAAAATTATGGTATATCTTAGTAGGAGACTACGCATTCTTGAGAGTAAGAAAGAAGTGTAAGAAAGAAGTAAGAAAGAGAGTAAGAAAGAAGTAAGAAAGAGATTAAGAAAGAAGACTCATACAACTAAATGCTGGGGCTGTGGAAGCGACGGGCACATTAAACGAAGTTGCCTAGTAAGAACACCTCGAGAAATAACCAAGAAAGCTTCTGAAGTACGCCATTGAGAAGGAGCTCTACAGAAAAATCCAGATGCCTTGTTGCGGAAGCCTCCCTCTGAAGATCGCAAGTACTGCTCTAGAGCCGAAGATAGACACTAGCAGATAAAGCCAGTTGCTTGCCAAGTTATAATCTCAACACTACCGACTCTGGATAAGTGGGGTGACCAGGAACTTAGACGAGCCCAGTTGGAAGATCCTGACGTAAAGCCATTACTACAGCTGAAGGAGACGACCAGCAACAGACCTACCTGGCAGGACATCTCTGCATTTAGCCCCATCACGAAGAGTTATTGGGCACTCTGGGACTCTCTTCATATTAGAAACGACGAACAAAACAGAAAATGGGAATCTGACGATGGAAGGAATATCAAATGGCAGATTTTATTACCAACAACGAGGGTCTCCATAGGCGCATACGCAAAAAATTTTGAAAAAATTACAGAATATTCTCTTTATGAGGTTATATATGTTTATAAAAAAAATTCCGGCGGAATCACTATAAATCGTCCGTAAAAAAAATATTGAAAATGTCCGATTCATGGCTATTTATCGCTCGTTGGCAACACAATGATAGCTGATGCAAAACGGCTTTTTTTTTTTTTTTTTTTTTTTTTTTTTCTTTTGGATAAATGTTCATTACAGTAAAACGTTTCCCATAGTCTTCATACTGAACTAGTTTAAGAAAGTTTATTTTGAATATATACACTTTTATAACTACAATTTTGCCATATATATTTATACGTAAACCTAACGATCAATTTAAATAACCGTTAATTTAACGTGAAATACTTAAACTAAGCTTAAGTTTTACTTGAATGTTAAATATCATGGCTTAAAGTAAAATAGTACGCATATTTATTTATATTGCATAATAAATTAAAACGAGCGTACATAACAATTTGAAAAAATAAGACAGTTGTAAACAGCAATCACTTATAAGTGCGTTATTTTGTGTTTTCTGAGAATACCGATTTCACACCTAGTAATTTAGATTAAAATTTAAACTGATAAAAATTATTTCAAACTTAAATTTAAATTTCAAATTTCAGTACACACATTAATATTGAAAATTTACACTTATTTTATTATAATTTACTTTTTATTACATTGCACAGTGTTCGGAATTTCAAAAAAGCTGGCCAAAAGTCGAAAAATTTAGGCGCGTTTTTAGACGTAAGTACCGCGGAAATACCTTCAGAGGGAGCCACTGAATGAAACTGTGAGGTGGAAAATTTATTCTATCTACATATTTCTAAGTGTAGGCTGGCAGAAAACGTGACAATTTTTTCTTTTAATGCATTTTAACAGTTAAACAAATAGTGTTTCTCGGAAAATTTCGCAACAACAACATTCAACAAAATATGGCCGACAATTGTGGAGGTTAGTAGATAATATTTATGCTGTATTTTTTTTCATCAAGTGATCTCCTGAGCGGCTTTTTGAAGTTAACCTCAATTATAACATAACCAAAAGTTTCAAAGTATGGAAACTTTTTTATCTCGCAAGATCCCGCATTGATTCAAAGTGGAGAGTGTTAAGGGATGTCCATTTTATTCAGCCGTTAAAGAATTGGGTGCCCCCGCCTGCCCCTGTATGTGTAAAAGCGTTTTAACTTTTTAATTTAATTTTTTAACTTTTTGGACTTTGGTCTGCCATATTGGATCCGCCATCTTGTTTTTGAGTGCAAGATCACTTTTTTTTATAAAAACTGATATCAAATTTGAATTTAGCGCCCTCAAAAACCCTTAAATGTGAAAATTATCCTTCATCTATCAATTTTTTGATTTTTGATCCGCCATATTGGATCCGCCATCTTGTTTTTGAGTGTAATATCACTTTTTTTATGAAAACTAATGTCAAATTTGAATTCAGTGACCTCAAAAACCCCTTAATGTAAGAATTATCCATCTTATATTAATTTTTTAATTTTTTGTCTGCCATATTGGATCCGCCATCTTGTTTTTGAGTTTGCCTTTGAAGTTTTCAAGAAACCAATGTCAGATTCGGATTCAGCGACCTCGAAAACATATATATACATCACAATTTCACTTGTTTTCTTTAATTTCGACTTTTGGCCAGCTTTTTTGAAATTCCGAACACTGTGCATTGGTTAGATAAAATTTAGCAAATAACTTTTTTAACTCTATACACAGAATTAATTTAAATAAATCTAACTTAAAAAAAAAAATAATAATAATAATAATAATAAATTTAAAAAAATGCATAACTGTAATTTATAAACCGTGCATCTTTTTAATTTATTGACACTTTAAAGCAAATTTTAATGGAAAGTTATAAAGAATTAAAAACTTTTAAGCTCTTAATAGGTTTAAATAATAATCATAGATTAGAAGGGGAAGTAAAACAAGTCTCTGGATTACAAAAATATACAAAAACAGGTTTATTTATATAACGATAAACTTTGATATTGAAAAATGCTTCATTAGAAGATATAACCCAACCCCCCCCCCCCCCCCCTTCCCAAGAAAAAGCTTTTTATTTGTTTTTGTAGGAAATCGATTACCAACACTACTTTCAGTAAAATAATGAATGTATACTCTTAGATTTCTCTCATTTTCCAAAATGATTTGCAAGAATGTACACCAATTTAAATCCCATTCACGTAGAATAGGATTTGATTTTTCCCTTTGTTGGTAAAATGTATCCAACCAGTCATTATTTGGAATTTCACGAGACAATTCATCGTTGTTAGACTGTTCGTTTTTAACAGAAGATTGTTCGTTATTACATTTTGAAGGTAACAGTTCATCGTTATGAGAGGATTGTTCGTCTTTATCACTAGTAGACTGTCCGCCATTATCAGGAGAGGATTGCTCAATATCCAATCGAGGCTTTTTCAACGCTCGAGAAACACAAATAATATGGCAAATCATCTCTGTCTTTTCCGGTAACATTCACGATACGTAAAAGGGGCGCCAACACGTCACGAACAATACGAGATTCCACAATATCCGAATAAATCATCAGCACCCTGTAATGAGCGCACGGGTCCGCAACATAGGGGCTGTAATATGAGTGCTCTTCTTTTTTAGTAGGATCTTTCAATTCGCAGGGTTCGAACCCTAGAACTTGAGATAAACCGTCTTCCAAAATCATTTACGTTTTTTCTTTCAAATTAAAACGCACTTTTTTCGTATTGGGGTAAAAAGAGAAAGAAATTTTATTTTCAATGTCTTTAATAGGAAGTGTTTTTAAAATATCATTGACTGTTTCATAATAACCAGGAGGAACACGTCTGCCGTTCAGAGGTTGATTATCCACGCTGAATCCGATTAAGTTATTATTCGATTTAATGTTATACCAGGTATGCGGATAAAAAAATTCTACGAGTCCTACTTCCCACTCGCCTTTCAACTCGATGGGCGTAGGTAATCTCGTAATAAAAGGCGAAATTTTATTTTCCGGATAGTAGTTTAAAGAACTGTCTGAAGGTAGCGTCACTTAGAAAGACGTGTTGACGAATGATTCTCAAAAAGAATGACGTGTCAATTTATAAATGAAATAAATTAGAAGCCAGTATCCATTGGTCGAATTTAGAGGAATAACCTTTATATTTCACTTTTTATTCCAATTGTCATTTTCTCATTAGCTTTTTAAAAAAAATTTCGAGAGCAAAGTTCTCTTTAGGTTGAACTTTCTGAAGTTCTTGCGCGTAAAACGTTCCTAGAATAGGTTCGTTCATCAAATCTTTGATCCTGTAGACGGGCGGTTCCCGTGGTACGCACTCGGTCACGACGAATAGTTCTTCCGTCCAATTAGTTTCGTATCCTTTTTCAAAACTTAATTTTTGTTTGGATACTCGAACAGTGTCCCCCGGTTTAAACACACAAGACTTTCTCTTTTCATTCCCCTTATCCCCATACAAAGTAAACCACACGTCGCTTTCATTTTCCGACGTTACTTCGACGGGTGCTCTTTTAATACTCGAATGATGAGTATGGTTATAACTATAAAGTAATTGATCTGACACATCTACGTAGCGGCAAGTACGACGACTGGTAAAATATTTCCACATTTTAGTTTTTAAAGTACGGTTAAATCGTTCTGCTACGGACGCTTTCGTGTTGTTAAAAGTTCTGAAAAATTTCACACCTTCCTCTTTGAGAAATTTTTGAAACTTGTTATTCAAAAATTCGGTTCCTGCACTGCATTCGTATTCAAACAGTTGGGTTTTCGTTCAAAGAGTTTTTTTTTAAAGCTTTCACAATCTCTTCATTTTTTTTTTTTTTTTTTTTTTAGATTTCAGAGGAACCGCCCACACTCGTTTTGAGAGGGTGTCTATACAAGTTAAAATGTAGCGAAATCCATCGTTAAACTTTTGAAGAGAAGCTAAATCTGCTTGCCACTGTTGATCAATTCTGGATACTACGACAACGGTTAGTGGGGAATTTTTTTCGAATCGGTTTGTGAAGTGAATATGCGTCTATTCCTTGTAGCCATTCTCGAATTTTTTTTGATAACTTGCCGCGTACAGCACGGTGTGAGGCATCTACACCTCCAAAACTAGCAACCGCTTTCAAATCCCGATAAGTTTCCTCCATGACAACACACGTGAGGAGACATTAGATTAAAAAAGATAAATTTCCCGTATCGTTTAAATTAAAAATACAATCAACGTTAAACTTTCCACCTTCAGAAAAAATATAAAGAATTGAAAAGACGATGAACATAACAAAATAAATGCAAAACACGAAAATCCCTTCCTCTCGTGACGGTAACATGGTGAACACTAAATGATATTCAATCCAAAATCCCGTATGTATATCTAAAATACATTCATCGGGTCATATTTCTATAGGTCAGTGGTTAAATACTCGAAAACTACTGACTTACGGAAATATTTTTACTGCAAGTTACCGGGTTCGAATCCCAGTCGATCTTCTTTATTTCTTTCATAATATATTTGCAACAAAATCATTAATTCTTCTTCTTCTTAAATTCATATTTTTTTTTATTTATATCTTATTATTTCTCAATTTTTAAATTATTATTATTTTTTTTTCCATAATTTATTACCTATAAACAATAACCTTCAAACAAGTCCACAAAAATTCTCTTTTTAAAACCACCATCAACTTTCATGCCATTCATTAATATTAATTCATTAACAACATTAATTAACACCCTCGTCACGTTTCACAATTAAGTGAGAGGATGTCTTAAGGTCGAAGCCAACTCGTCTAGACCCTCAGGGGCTGGTGTGGCCCCGCACGGCTTGCCGATGCACTCTCATGGGCTGGGAGCGGTGTTTCTTACCTACAAGTATCTAAAAACTACTCATGTCCATCAAGTATCAACTAACCGTTAGCTGGCTAATCACACTGCGCTGTAAAAAAGAAAAAAAATCGAGCCATGATACCATTCCTGCTGATTCTCATGTAAAATGATCTCCTGGATTTTAATATGACCCCATTTTGCCCAATCACCCACCGTTTTCTCGGGACGCCACCCCCTCTGTTACTGTTTGGTAGTTTTATGGCCATGAATTTGATTTGGCGAATGGAAAAGAATTATTTTAATACTTCAAAATAAAAAAAAATATAATTTATAATAAATAATAATAATGATTAATTAATAAAATATGAAAAATGTAATTTGTAATTTCAGTGGCAAGTCCCCCTCCACCCCCTAAATTTTCCCCTTGCTGCAAATGTTCATGTTTTAGAATTTTTCATTTCTGTAGCTCCTCAAAAGACATTTAACAGTTAAAATAATACCTTCACCCCTTTCAAATCAAATTTATAGCCATAAAAATACCGAAAAATGATAAAAACAGCGGAGCGTCCCCAAACAATGGTGAGTGATAGGGCAAAATGGGCATCATAACCGTATTCAGGAGGTTATTTTACAGAAGAATTTGCAAAAATGGTGTTGGGGCCGATTTTCATGCAGAGCAGTGCCATTAGTAATTTTTTTTTTTTTTAAATCATTTTCAGGAAATAAAATAGACAGGCAGGTTCTAGTCTATGAATATTCTCGGAAACAATCCAAAAAGGCTATTATTTGAACCACTAACTTCATGATAATAGGATAATATACACCGCAAATTAAGAATGTCGTTTATTCAGAAATAATATTCTACAGCTTTTTACAGAATCTCTCATAAGCAAATGCATAGTTTAGAGTTCAACAGAAATCGCTCCTGTGCAGATAACCGCTTTTTGCACTCTTTGACAAGCAATTAGCGGCGAGGAACGATGCATTATATGTAAAAAAAAAATAACTCCGATAAAACTGAGAAAGGGCTTACGGATTTTGTCAATCCTGAATTATTTTCTGCCAAATTTGATCGATAATTTCGTGATGTAACTAAATTCGTCACTAATGTAGATGACAACTTGTCGTAGATTGAATGCTTTGGCGACAAAGTTGGCAACCTGGCATTAATTTTGGTGAAAAATGGTGGTTTAATATTGCCGAAGTTTGGAAGCTCGAACTTCAATAGGAATGGAGTTCTGGAATTTTCTGTCATGATCTACTGTTTTCTTGCGCAGAACTAACTTCATCAAAAGTTCTACAAATCACTAACGAGAATATAAAAAGGAAAGAGTCATTACTATAATTATTGTTGACTGGAGCCAGTCTATTTCTTTACGTATTACTTTATACACGGTATTACAGTTAAAAGGGAAATAGATGGCAGATTTCTCCACTTCCACGAAAATGGGCATTAGCAGTAAACGCGACTTTGCAAAAATTTGGCACCGAAATTTGGAGAAAAGTTGTAGTTTAGGGTTGCCAAAGTTTAGAAAATCTAACTTCAATAGAAACCGACTTGTAAAATTTTCCAGGTTAATTCATTAGTTTCCAGAGTAGAACTATCTTGAAAATTCTATAAATCACTAGCAAGACTGAATGAGTTCAGTTTCTGTTTGGACTGCGAGCTGAGTGCACATCTCTAAGAATTTTAAGCATTTGATCATTGTTCTGAATTAGTAAAATTCCTGTTCTGTGGTGTAGGCTGTTCATGAGTACGAAAAACTGGTTTATTCAATTGTTTCAAGAACAATCATTGATTATTGGCTTTTATTCCACTGTTTCCAGAATATTCATTAAATAAAATATATTCGTCTAGAACCTACAAGTCTTTACGAATTACTCTCTACACGCAAGAATGTCAAAAAAAAATTTAACTATCAAATAACAATTCCAAATATAAATTTGCAACTCTCTATAACTATTCGTTTATGAGCTATGCGATACACAAAATCCATTTCTCAAATTGGTTTCACAATACTTCCTTATGCTTTATTAAGGATGTAAAAAGTATAGTAAAAGTACAGACATTTTGTTTTATTGTATGTAATATTTATAATTATACATGTTAGGAGATAGTGGTAGCTTTAGTTGTCATAGTACTTTGATAGCGACTTGCTGAGCCTCGTTTGTGAATGATAGCTTCTAACTGAATTATTAGCTAGTTATTTTGCATTCTTTCTGCCCCTTTATTTTTAGTGCACTGGATTGTTTTATAACATTATGGCCTTATTTTGACATACTTATTTTAATATTCGCGCTTTTAATAGTCACGACGTCGCACTGAGCAAAAAAAAAAAAAAAAAAAAAAAAAAAAATTTCTTCCTTATGAATCATAATTTCTGATGAATGAATCATAATGAATCATAATTTCTGTTTTATAGGTTGAAATTATTTTATACTTTTAGGCGCAATTAAGTTTCATTTCATACATTTTTTTTTTTTTTTTAATAGTAGTTGCTTTTTGGAGTCGGTTCTATTTTTTTACAAAAAGATTTTATATTAGTGGCATTTTATTGTAAATCAAGTTACAAAACTCAGTAATTCATAATTTATATACTATTAATAGTTTTATGTTGCATTCGTGTAGTAATAATAATTGAAATAAACAGTATAATTCATGTTATTTGTGAAGGGGGAAAAAAAAATAGAAACTATTAGGTGCATTTTTCAAAGTAATACTCATATTTTTTGTTATTTAATTATTCAGTTTGCTTCAAATTTATTTTATTAATCTAAATACAAAATTCTTTAAAACACTTTTTTTTTTTTTTTTTTAAAGCTCGTTTTAAAAAATAAATAAAACTAATGTGATAGTATTTAGTGACTTATTTTAAGCTACCTAAATATTTCGGGAGGCGGAAAAAATCGCACTTGGAAAAAATCGCACCGGAAAAAATCGCACTCGGAAAAAATCGCACCGGAAAAAATCGCACAGAAGAATAAAACTATATCACAGAACGTATTTTTAAACAGCTATGTAACATATATATACACATATAAAGAGAGAGAGATATGTGTAACACTCGATATGTGTAACACTCGCTGTAATTTTTCTTAAACAGTAAGATTTATGCACACTAAGTTTTTTTAAAAATTGATAATAGGGTAGTTTAAGGAATAATATATTTTACTTACATATAAAAACATTATATACTGTCCGTTTTCGTAAACCATGTCTACCTCTCGCGGAACGATCCTACTCGGAAAAGGGGTGATGCGTTGAATGAGATGGGCACTTAGCCAAATGCGCTTTTCGTTCTACACGTGTTCGTTTTCTTTTTATGAGTCTTCAATATTTATTTTACCTTTTTACGCGAATTTAAAGTTTATTCAATTAATTTAGTATTTATTATAATTTATACGACAATATGCGCGAAAAATAAAAGGTGTAAAATAATCATGATAAAAAAATCTAATGATTTGATTTAAATACGATTTTCTGTAAATTTCTGTAAAATAGAGATCCAAAAATATGGTATTTTTATTTTAGCAGTATAATTTAAAAGAAAAAAATGTATTACTTTTACTACAGGTAAAGTCTACTGTAAACGTTGTTCTTTTTCTCTTCTTTTATTAATGAATTATGTAAATTTTACCTAATTTAAGTCATTTTTAATTAATTTACTACTATAATCAGTGCATGAAACAAGTGTTCAGGTATGACAGATATAGTACGAATTTAGAGATCAAGTAAGCAAATAAAAATAATTTTAACTGAAAAAAAAAAAAATAAGAAGAAGAAAGAAAA
Organism: Salticus scenicus; assembly: GCA_963930645.1. Taxonomy (NCBI): domain Eukaryota; kingdom Metazoa; phylum Arthropoda; class Arachnida; order Araneae; family Salticidae; genus Salticus; species Salticus scenicus. Next base: position 7,877,275 of record OZ005651.1, on the reverse strand, counting down.
CAGGCATTTACTTTTAAGTTTACGGATTTTATTTTGCATCGAAGAATAAAACTGATCTTCTACACTTATTTAAAAATTACAAGGGGGAAAAATCAGCATTTTGCCTTTATACGAATATAACGAAGAAGTATCGCCTCAAAATTCAATAATGTCCTGAAAAGAAAAAAAAAAGAAAAAAGAAACCGCAACTTATCTCTCACTCGTAAAATGTAAACATTCTCTCATCTTCTACGCTTCTACCCTATTTTAACAAAATCAATGCAGACCTCACGCATGCGCATAGGTGAGCAGGGTCACAGCTAACGAAAACAAACAATACTTATATATTACTTATATATAAAAACAAACATTTTCTTCACTCTGCTCCCCAGATATGTGTAACACTCACTGTAATTTTTCTTAAACAGTAAGATGTATACACACTAAGTTTTTTTTTAAATTGATAATAGGGTAGTTTAAAGAATAATATATTTTACTTACATCCACGCCCCTTGATCCCCCTGGTATGTAATACACTCATTTGTGATATTCATAAAACGCAAGTGATAGTTGTAGAATATATCATTAAAATCGGTAAAATGGTGATATGAAAAATCATTTTATTTTTCTGTGCCCCCACTTTCTTTACCCCCTCCTCCCCCCCCAAAAAAAATAAATAAAAATAAAAAAATCAAAGCAGTGTTTGGGGACTGACGATAGAAGTGAAAACTAAGTAACTTGTGAATTGTATCGTCGAGCTATTATATTATTATTTTCGAATTATTTTTGGTTTGTAAAGAAGTGTTTATAATCTGTATTATATGATTCGGCACACTATTTGTAGCCTCCGAAATTAAATGAACTAAGCCTTATATTAGGTAAAAATATTGATTACTTATGAAATTATTTTAATTAGTAGCTAAGATACAAAAGAGAACCGATTCAGGAGACCCCAAAACGTGTAAATCAGGTAAAATCTCGAATTCCACTTTCGATAATATAAAATAACTTAAAAATACCTTTCGAATGATGTATTAAAAATAATTTAATCATTATTAGAATTTCAAATATGGAAATTTTTAAATATTACAATGCCATCTGGCGGTAGAAATTTCTCTAATCTACTGTTCGATTCCAAATCAACAAAGCTTTCTAATGATGTATTACTTATGAAATTATATTAATTAGTAGCTGAGATACAAAAGAAAACCCATTCAGGAGACCTCAAAACGTGTAAATCAGGTGAAATCTCGAATTCCACTTTCGATAATATAACAGAACTTTAAAATATCTTTCGAATGATGTATTAAAAATAATTGAATCATAATTAAAGATTGACATTTTGAAATTTTAAAATATTACAGCGCCATCTGGCGGTAGAAATTTGTGTAAGTTACTGTTCGATACCAACTCAACAAAGCTTTCAAATGATGTATTACTTATGAAATTATTTTAATTAGTAGCTGAGATACAAAAGAAAACCCATTCAGGACACCTCAAAACGTGTAAATCAGCTGAAATCTCGAATTCCACTTTCGATTCTCATGGAAAGCCTTCGCTGACGATGACGCGAGTTTCATGATTTTTGTTCACCCAAAAGTGCTCAACGCGCCTAAAGAAGTTTTCACTTCAAATGGAAAACTTTCGCTGACGATGACGCAAGTTTCATGATTTTTGTTCACCCAAAAGTGTTCAACGCGCCTAAAGAAGTTTTCACTTCAAAAAATAATATATATATATATATATAGTCTTATACATATTTTTTTTATTATTATTATTTATTTATTTATTTATTTATTTTATTTACAAATTGTACATGATTATACAAAGTTTTTTTTTTTTTTCTTAAATCGATAATGGGGTAGTTTAAAGAAGAGTATATTTTATTTCCATCTATTCCCCCCCCTTGCCTCCCCCCCAGTGCACTCATTGTGATCTTCATAAAAAGTAAGTGATTGTTATAGAATATATCATTAAATTCGGTAAAATAGTGGTATAAAACATCATCTTATTTTCCTCTGCTCCCCCCCCCCTCTTCAATCCCCCACCCCCAAATATGTCTGACACTTACTGTAATTTTTTCACAAATTGTACGTGATCATGAAATGTTTCATTAAAATTGGTAAGAAGATGATATAAAAAAACAATTGTTTTCTTTCAACCTGCAATTAGTCCCCCCCCCCTCCCCTTTTCCAATGAATGTTGCACCAAATCAATTGAAAGTTATTCTTTAAATTCCTGATTTGATATTTTTTATTTTGCGATTCGCGAATTGGAAGAATGCCCTTCTTCCGGTGTCCTTTTTTTTTTCGGAATCGACATATCTCTGATTGGTATTCAAGCATTTACTATTTTCTTAAATTTTATTTCTAGAAAGTTGTTAAATTATCATATTAAATTATCATATCAATTTAATAATACCCCGCCCTTTTTTTTTTCCTGTAACCTCGTTTATAAGATTAAATATAATTTAAAATTTATTGCCTAAGGCCCATATGAATCTTAAGATGAGTTTTGCTTTCTGGGGAGAGAGGCATGTGTGTACGCAAACATGAATGTTTTTCTGTGCGATTTTTTCCGCGTGCGATTTTTTCCAGTGCGATTTTTTCCGCGTGCGATTTTTTCCAGTGCGATTTTTTCCTGGTGCGATTTTTTCCGGGTGTGATTTTTTCCAGTGCGATTTTTTCCGTGCGATTTTTTCCGGGATTCAAATATTTCATTTTGTGCATGAACATGCAAATAGTTACAGGTTTTTAATTATTATTAATATTTTGTAAATTTTATCAATATTAGGATGTTTTCACAAGGGTGTGACCTGTTGTCACCAGCAGCTGAACACCAAACTATTCTATGGAAAATTTTGTTGTCAAAATTATTCTTTCCTTTTTTCGTTTAATTTTGTTTTCACAATCAGAAAAATTCCCAATTGTTAAGGTAGTATACTTGTTTCCAAAAATTGAAATTTTCAGATTTTTAATTTTTTTTTTTTTTTTTTTTTTTTTTTTGAGTGCAACTATATCAACTAAGCGTAATTTTCATATTTTGTAGTTTCAAAATGAAATATTAAAAATAAAAATATACATTAGGTAATGGATAATGCTAATTACAAAGTTCTTCATAGAATAAACACGTTGTTTGATTGTCACTGATGATAATTAATAATGCATCAACTTAAAGAGCAAATTTATCTCAAAATCAAAATGCATCTGTATTCTACACAATTCAGTTCAGCGTCGAATAAAGAGAATCTTCAATTTTATGTATATCCGTTCTGAATGATTGGGACATAACAAAAGGAAAAGGCACTACAGAAAGTGACATTGCAAAAAAGAATTAGGATGGGGTGAAACGCTATAACTGAAAATAACGGTATAAAATTGAAATATATATTGTTATTTTTAAAAGTTAAAGGAATTAGAGGTATATTATTTATTAATGTATTGCTATTTATAAGTTTTCGTTCTATAGTTTAGTTGCCTAATAATGTAGTAGCTTTTATAGTAGCCAAAAATTATTTTCTATTTGCAAAGAAGCTTATAAGGCAAAAATCATGCTTGGAATTTTTGGGACGTATGGGTTTTTAGTATCTAAAACTGTCATAAAGTTTATTCAAGAGCCTAAAACCCAAAATTATGAAAATGTAATGAACTATAGATATAAATTTGTCAGTAAAAAACAGGTTTAGAATGCTTTTGATACAGAAGTTTGGGTTTCTGACGATTGTTGTCGAAGTATGTCAAAAAGAGTTTTTGACGTGACGGTTAAAACAATGGATAAATCCGAAAAAATCCGTCAACTGTCAAAAACTTGCCAAACCTCACGATATATGAACCTGTTTCAAAAACAATTTGAAATATGTTTAGCAACAGATTATTATTTTATTATTTTATTTATTATTTTATTTTTAAATAGCTCTGTGTGAGAGGACTACCGCTCCATCACCCCCCCCCCCTTTGCCTTTCCCGTTCTTGATGTATGTACCTGCATTAATAAAATATCAAGGAGATAGAGATTTATTTCAAATTATTCAAACAACTCTCACATACACACCACTCTTTGAATCTTACCAATATTGGTCAAACTTTTCAATAGCCCATCTTATTCGGTCTTCAAAATGCCAAATCTGAATTTTCAGCAATTACATTATACTCCCGGTTATCCGCGGGATTGAGTGGTATGTGTTCCGCGTATAAACCGCAAAAAGACTGGAAATGTGGGATAAATGGGATAAAAAATATTCCAGTTAAAAAACACGATTGTCATTGTATATAAAGCATGATGCAAACAGTGAAAATATTCCCAATATAGTAAAAATATTTGTATTTAATACACTGAAGAATTTAAAATATTTAAAAATCATCATGTCTCGTAAGATTATATTAAATTTTTAATTACACTGAAAATGGAGACAATTATAACAGATGGTCGGTTTCTATGGCATGCTGGACTATTTTAGAACGAATATCGCGGTTTTTAAAATTTATTTTATGTTCGATAATTCGAGTATGAAGGGAACGGCCAGTTTCACCAATATAAACAGAATTGCAAGATTTACAAGGAATATTATAAATAACTCTTGTACGGGAAAAGGGGGGGGGGACAGGTTTAAAATTCGAAAGGAAATTACGAATCAGAAATTCAGGTTTATAGGACACAGATATATTAACAGTACGTAAAATTTTCGCTATAGATTAATATATATATATATATATATATATATATACATACATACATACATATATATATATATATATACATACACATACATATATATATATATATACATATATATACATATATATATATATATATATATATATATATATATAGAGAGAGAGAGAGAGAGAGAGAGAGAGAGAGAGAGAGAGTGGAATAGTAATGAAAGATATAGGTGATTTGGAGGAGTTAATATGATAATCAATGTTAAAGTCGTATTCATTTAATTTTCTTTTAAGCCAGCGAGGGTATAATTATTACGTTTGAAGTAAAGAAAAAAAAATTCTTTTTAATTCTATTTGGAAAAGTTCTTCAGTACTGTATGGAAAAGCAGACTTGTGTGAAGAGGGGTTTACTGAATTAACATTTAAATATTGGCCTGAAAAAGTAGGTTTCCTATGAACAGAAGTAATAAATTTAGATTGAGTATTAGAAGTGAAACGTTCAACTAAAATATCTAAGAAGGGAGTTTATTATCTTTTTCTTGTTCTAAAGTAAATTTAGTTGATGGATTAACGGAATTGCATAATTAAGAATACTACAAATATGTTGATTATTATCAATAATAATATTTCTACCAACCCTTTTTTAGATACAGATGCTTTAATTGAACTTATTTCTTTTTGTTTAACTTCTGTTTTAACTTTAATAATTCTTTTTATCAACAAATTAATGGCACTGCTATGAGCTCTCCTATTTCAGTTCGGATTGCGGAAATTGTCATGCAATTTATTGAAAATTAAATTAATTCTGATTTACGCGACAAAATATATTTTTGGCGTAGATATGTGGATGATATTTTTGTTATTACTGATAATCAACATGTTTCTAGAATTCTTAATTATGCTAATTCTGTTAATCCATTAATTCAATTTAATAATATGTATATATGCAAGTAAAAAGAAATATGTTAATTTTGTTTTGTGTTTCGTACAGTATACTACAGTAAGGTACCAGACATACCAACATTTTAATTTACCCCGGAGCATGGAGCATTGTTAGTACCCGCCTTATTTTAATTTTTCCCACGCCACTTTTCTTGAAGGGTATTTCTCTTATTTATTCGGAATTACATATAATGCAGAAAATTATTCTGCAAATAAAGTGGTGAAAAGAAAAAAAAAAAAAAAAAAAAAAGGGGGTAGGCGTTCCCATTACTCTAGAATAAATTAAAATGTTGGCATACCTGTGATACTATTTAATGTAGTGCACAAATTAGCTTACAGGTTATACTTTGCCCCATCGTAAATGCACGTTTTTGTTTACTGATTTTACATTTTTTAGTGTTAAATTTTTAATTACACTAAAAATCGCGACAATTATAATACACATTAAAATATACGATTGAAATATTAAAATAAACACAACATAAATTTATACGTTTGTATAATTAATACGTATAATTTATACGCTACTATTCGTTTTTGAGTTATGGGGAACACACACACATACACACAACTGATTTTCTGTTTCAAAAAACTAAAAATGTGTAAATATATCAAAAATTGAATTTCGACAAAAACAATACTTTCTCTTTACCATACATGAGTATAAGCAAGTAAAAAGGGTCATTAAAACAAACAAAAGAATTAAATTGTATTCAAACAATTTCAAGTCTTTCCCGTGAAAAATATCTGCATAATAATACCTACATACCTAATATGATTTTCAGTATTTGCATTATAATTTCAATTATCGAAAATAATTTTTTCTGATGCTAAGTTAAAAATTCTTAGAATTAAATTATAGTTAAATTAAAAATCATTTTCCCCCTAAAATTTGACAGAATTAAGTTACCATATCACCATACATAACAGAAATTTCTTAGTTAATAAATGAATTGACAAAAAAAAAAAAAAAAACTGCTAAACAAAGTATTAATTGGTAAGGTACTTTCAAGATTAAATGATTAATGTGATCCTTTATTTCTAATTAATGTAATTAATCTAAAAAAAAGGCCATTCTGTTTATAGTAAATGAAAAGTCCTTTAAAAAATATAATAGTTAGCGCCAATGTCGTCCTACCGAATAGCCACCTACTTGGCTTTAAATTCTTTGAAATATACTCCTAAATATGAAATTTTGATTATATGTTTCAGCACAAAAAGTTAATATTTTTTTCAATTTCTTTTAAGAAAATGTGCATTTCAAGTATTAAATTTTTGTAGCCTAAATCTCGAGCCAAAGTTCTTGTAATCACTTTGCAGTCAAATTCAAATTTAGGCTGAATTGACCAATCGGATAACACCTTTTGTCACTATTGTATCATTTCGACAAAATTTAATCGTAACTAGTCCGTATTAGAAAAACATGTGGATTATATATATATATATACTATTTTAAGATTTCTTCTTTCTGCAGTCAAAAATATTGAATATTAACTGTTTAATTTAAACTAAAGCATTGAATTTTATTTTAGGTTCTATTAGCGGAACTAAAAGACAGTAATATGTATTTTGCCATTAAGTGTTTAAAAAAAGATGTTGTTTTGGAAGATGATGATGTTGAAAGTACCATGATCGAAAGGAGGGTGCTCGCACTTGGAACTCAGCATCCATACATGTGCAAGTTATATTGCACTTTTCAGACTAAGGTGAGATTTTTGTAATTATATTGTTAATGAACTTAATGTAATTGACAAGAGACAACAGATGTGTCACAATATTATTTAAGTTATTAGGTTATTATTATTATTTTTTTTAAATGTGATATCCATGCTACTGTCTTGTATTTTCGATTTTATCTGCAGACAGCATTTAACATTTTAAAATTCTTTATCATGTAAATAAAATAAAATATTCAGAATATTTCAGATCTCCAAAGCAAAATTTTTCTCCCATTAATTACAGTACATACTATATTTATGTTCTCTGAATATCAAAATTAAACCTCATTATTAGGAATAAATATTAAGTGTTGAAAAGAGTAATTTTTTCTGTTTAAATGCTTATTCATAAATCTCATTTTTAATAGATTTTTCAAGTATTACAGACAGTATTTCTAGATTGATTGCACTGTACTTTCTTGAGTCTTTTGCTTGAAGCTCATCTGTAATTTCATAAATGTATTTCCCTGATTAAAAATACATTGGAAAAATCGTAATAGTTCATAAATCATAACATTTCTAATATAAGGTCACCGAATATGATATAATAATGTAAACACACATACACAAAGAAAATCCCATACGCACACGCAAACCTGGACCTGATTAACACAGGGGCATATGCCCCGGGACCTGAGTAGCAAAGGGCCCTAAAATTGATCCTGAAAATGCCATTTTACCTCTAAAAATGACAGAAATGGTATCATAAAATGCAAAATTCTGTCATTTTAGTCTTATATGCGGGTATATATGTATTCTTGCTGATTCATGCACAGTATGAATGGTGGTGGGTAGGGCCCACAAAAGTACGTTTGCCTTGGGCCTCACACAAAGTTAATTTGGCCCTGTTACAAACAGACCCTTATCAATTTCATGTGAGGCCTGGGCATACAGTTTCGTGAGCCTGCCTTCCAGTCGCACTGTGCACCAATAAACACAGGTACATAGATACCTGTTTATGGGAGTAATATTGCATTATATAATACCATTTTTAGAGAATAAAAGGCTAAATGGCATTTTCAGGGTGAGTTTTATAGCCACCTGTTACCCAAGTCACATGCCTTGCATGCCCCTGCATTAAACTCGCCTTGCAAACAAATCTTTCTTCTATATTTTCCTATACAAATTCACTCAATACAAATAATTTTATTTAAACTTTTATTTATTAAAATTAATTTCCGTGATGAATGCAGATGATCTGTTTCTAATAGAAATACAACACTTAATGTCCAAAGAAAACCAATTTTATGTTCAACTAATGATATCTTAAAAATGTTTTTTTCCCCCCTTTTTTGTTTCGTTAAAAATGGAAATATTTAATTCAAATTATCATAGATCAGTAGTTCAACTATTCATTTTAAAGATATTGATAAGTTCTTTTGAAGGATACCCATATCGAATATTTGTCCCTCTTGGGGAGGGGGGGATTCACCCCTAGAGGAGAAGCATTTCTTCTATGTATGCAAAATTTTTTGCCTACTTGATTATTACTATTCATTATAAATAATTCTTTTTAATTTCATAATGATTCATTAAAAATAATTCTTATTATGTGCATTTATAAGAGATTTTATCTTATCCAACACAACCACTGATATCCATTAGACATCTAAATCTAAATTACATCCAATGATCCATAAAAGGTACAAAATATTTAAAGAAAGTCCATTAAAAGTCCTGAATATCTAGTACTAATTATAGATATCTATTAGATATTTAAATATAGATGAAATTTAGACGTGCCTTTTTCGATGTCTAATAGATGTAATTTTGTAGATCAAAACAAGATTTAGATAATTTAATATCTATTAAACCTAATTAGTCCAATTATTGGAGATTTGGAGATATATAAGACACGTAACAGACATCTAATGGGTGTAAAAAAAAAGTGACATTTGTCATGCTAATAGATATCTGTAGGATATTTATGGAAGTTTAATGAATCATTTTTTAACTTTTATACATGTTTATAGATGTCTTATGGATTAAGTGGCTGTGTGGGATACTGCCAAGTTAAAAACTGAGAAAAATCCAGATGGCAATGCCATCTATTGGACTATTTTCACCAAAAAGTAATAGGCTCTGCCCTACAAACACACTTATCCGTATTATCCACATTGCATCCTAAAGATGTCTATTTCATCCTCAAGATACCCTATAAATGTCCTGAAAAGATGTATTTGTAGGGTAATTTATGTCATGGTACAGCTGCATATAAATTTATATGTAATTCTGTGCAGTGCAATAGTTCCTGAGATAGAGTTCAAACATAATTTTTATCACACACAGATAGACGTTTTCTAAAAGTGGTGAAATTGTGTTCTGGATCTCTCAAAACATGTAAATCCATCGAAAACCAGAAGTCAAAAATTTTTTCGAATCCAATATTTTCTTTTGTTGAATACAGAAGAAAACAAAAAGATTTAATTCATGACTTAGGATAATCTATTATAGCTATAGCAAGAAGATAGAGGGAAAAAAGAGAAAAAATATAGCAAGATAGAGGTTGAATGGGTTTTATGATGCTCTAGAGCATAAATATGGAGAAGAAAGAACATAATGGGAAGCCCAACTGAATTAATAGGAATTGAAAAACCTTTGACATTACTTTGTGCGTCGTTGTTTAAATTTTTCGGCCGGGTACCCGGCTCTCCTCAGAACGACATCCTCTGTGTAGGACTTGAGCTTGACTGACGATCTTCTTTCACCTTAAGGTGGCGCCACACACGGTCGGGTGCCACTGCGCCGCTGTCGTTGCATGCCTTTCTATTGGTTGTAAATTTGTAATTTCGACTGACTCCCGAAACATCGCGTAATAATAATCATCGTAGTTAGCAATTTTACTGGCTTTATCAAATTCAATTTTAATATCTTGTTTGCTAAACGTTTTGGCTAAGGCTGTATTAAATTTTCCCGTTTTTATATCATTTTTGTGCTCATTAATTCTTGTTTTAATTTTTCTTTTAAAAGGAATTTTATAAATTCCTGCAGTTTCTAAAAGGGGGATGGGGTCTTTATCACTTCTAATCAACTAAAAAGTATTTCTATTAGGTTTGATCGGGATGTTTACGTCGTATTTATTTGCTACATTTTTAATGCTATTGGATGTTCCGCGATCATATGGTATAGAAGAAGTAAATTTTAAAGGTGGTTTTTGAAAACTGGGTATAGTATATTATCAAGAGTTTTATTATTTTTAATTAGTTTATTAACAATTTTATCCACCTATCCTGCTTTTCTAGTAAAAACTTTAATTAAATCTAGATCATTTTTAAGATCTTCTGATTCGTTATCGTTACATATTAGAAAGGCGCGATTAATATAAGAACGTATCATTGGTTAAAGACATTAAAATAAAAACCTAACATTACTTCGTGCGTCGTTTTAGATCTTTCAAACCGGGTACCCGGTCCTTTTCAGAAACGGCAAACTGTGTTGAAAACTTGAGACTGAGTGATCCTCTGTTGACTCTGTCAGCAGGTGGCTACATGCTCTGTCTGGGGGTACTGCGCCACTGTCATTGCATACGTCATTAGTCGAAATTTCAATGGATTCTCTGTACATCGCGTAATTGTAATCTTCGTAATTGGCTATTTTAGTGGTTTTATCGAAGTCAATTTTAATATTTTGTTTATTGTACGTTTTGGCTAGGGTTGTATTATACTTTCCGGTTTTTATATCATTTTTATGTTCATTAATCCTAGTTCTGATTTTTCTCTTGGTGACACCTATATAGGACCCGGGTTTATTGTCTTCATTTGTGAAAGGGATTTTATAGATACCTGCAGTTTCTAAAGGGGGGATGGGGACTTTATCACTCCTGATTAATTGAAAAATATTTCTGTTAGGTTTAATGGGGATATTTATGCTGTACTTATTAGCTATATTTTTAATTTTGTTGGCGGCTCTGCGATCGTATGGAATAGAAGACGTAAAATTAAGGGATGGTTTTTGATAATTGGGAATGTGGTCTCGATTTTTAATTTTATTTTTAATTAATTTATTGACTATTTTATCCGGGTATCCTGCTTTTCTGGTAAAGTCTTTAATTAGGTTCAGTTCATTTTTAAGATCTTCGGTTCTTCATTTTTAAGATCTTAATTAATACTGCGCAATTGATATAGGAACAAATGGCGTTTGTTTTGTAACGTAAGGGTGTTTTGCTCTTGAAGTGAATGATTTCATTATTATTAGTTGGTTTACGGTAAACAGTAGTTTTAAATTTATTTTCAGTGCGGGTAATTTTAACGTCAAGGAAATTAATTTGTAGGTTATTTTCTTCTTCATAAGTGAATTGGATGTCATGGTCATGGCTATTGATAACGTTAAGGATTTCATTAATATCAAACCTCTTATCGATGACGGCGAAAACGTCATCGACGTAGCGATACCAAAAAATAACTTGGTTTTTTAAACTTTCAATAATTTTGTTCTCTAGATTCCTTAATTTAAATTCCGCGACGAAGCCTGAAATGGGCGACCCCATTGGGACGCCTTTAATTTGTTGATATATTTTTCCATTGAGAGTAAAATAATTTTCTCTTAACAAAAAATTTGTGACTGCATTTAATGTTTGGGCTATTTTAGGGTCGGGATAGCAATTATTTATGGATTCGTTTACAATTTGACAAGCTTCGTTAATGTTAATGGACGGGTAGATGTTGATGACGTCAAAACTTACTAGATTTTAGTTACTTTTATTTTCGATTTCTCTTAGTTTTTTGAAGTCTTCTGTAGATTCTAAAGAGTGAAGGGAGGGGGGAATAATTTTACGATAAATATTGGCCATGTACTTTTCTAAGCAGTACGTAGGCCAATACATGGCCAACATTTATCGTAAAATTATTCCCCCATCCCACAGTGGATCGAGCAATGTTAAAATACGAACATAGACCCAAAAATCAATCTCTAAATAACTGATATTTTGTAGTGAAATAATTTAAAAGAGTGTCTAAAAAATACAAATATATGAATATTTCTTCAATTACACGCAGTTTTATTATATATAAATAAGTTCAAAATGAAAACTTTCAGAAATAAGATTTTTCGATGAATTTCAGGGACTTTATTTGAATAGCCATCAAGTGGCACTTAAGATAACTATGAAAAAATATGAAATAAAAATACCTTTAATAATGTCCTAATAAAAGTTTAAGGTACTTCTGCCAACATTTTGTTGGTTTTTTATGTTGTGATTCACACATGAAATGTGAATATAAAATTAACAACAAAATTAAATTTATAAGTTGTGTAAATTTTTTTGTTCAAAATTTCAAACACATTTTACTACTCACAAAAGTATACATTTTAATCAGTGAAAAGGATTTTCACCACAAATTGCCTTTTTTGGAGAAAAATAAATTTTTATTCTGTTTACCGCCAAATTATCAATCGAGAAATTTATCTGAATAACTGTATTCATTAATGGCTGAAAATATATTAAAATTTTTATAGTGAAAATATTATAGAAATTAAATGATTAAAATAGATTTACTAAAACAGAAATTATTTCTTATTTTTTTAAATATTTAATAAAATAATTAATTTTACTTTAAAGCTACTGAAAAGTACCGTTGAACCCAAAAAAGGGGGGAAATGTAAATGGTTGCAGTGATATGTCATAAAATGTTAAAATTAAATAAATATTTAGTGTTTGATTACTAAATGTTAAAATTAAATATTATAATCCCATATTACGATTTAAAGTAAAAGTTTCTGTGCAATAAAAATAAAGACAAATGTGAATTTTTCATAGAGTTTGTCAGTAAATGCTTGTATGAGTTTTCTATTGAAATACTACATGAAAAAAGAAAGAAAAAAGAAGCAGTAATGTGATGATATATTTAACATTGTGTGCTAAATTACTGTAATTTCTGGTAGATACCCCGTAGGTTATATAATCCAGTTTTGCACCAGAAATTTCAATTGATAAATAAATTTATATTTGTACGAGCTCTTCCTTTGAAAAAGTGTAGATTTCTCTATTAAATAAAATTTCTGGGGGGAAAATGACGCATCTTACCTGCGGCTTATCTACCAGAAATTACGGTAATTGTGTTATAAATGTAGATTTTCTTCACGAAATTTTTATTTATTTCCTTTTATTCTCTTCGTTTTTGCAACATTTGTTTCTTTATCAGGCATGTTTCTAAATTCCTGTTTGCAGCAAAAAATATACCATTTATCCCCTTTATAATGCCAATTTTTCCTCAAATGGTACATTAAACTAATTTCACGGATAAAAATTGGTGTAAAAAAAAATCATTTAGCTTATTAGAAATAATTAATTTTAATTTTGACACATTATTCGCTTAGTTAATCGCAAACTTCTCAAAACCCATTGTTTTAGCATAAGCAGAATTCCCACAAATGACTATTTTTTTATTTTTTTCGCACCAATATTATAAAAATAATATTTATACTGATATTTTTCTACAGAAAATATACACAGGAATCACTATTTAAAAAAAATGGTGCCAGTTGAATAAAATGATAAAAAATTTGGTGTGGAAAATATCCCCGTGGCCTTATAAAGGGTTAAAAAAAATCACAGAATCGCTTTTAGTATCATACATATATACATATTTAAATCGAAATGTGACAAAAAACATCATACATAGATAATAATAATACCATAACCTTCCTATGTTCGCCACTGCCTATACTTCGATCCACTGTGCCTCCCTTCACTCTTTACAATCTACAGAAGACTTTGTCAAAAAAATAAGAGAAATCGAAAATAAAAGTAACTACCGTCTAGTAAGTTTTGACTTCATCAACCTCTACCCGTCCATTAACATTAACGAAGCTTGTCAAATTGTAAACGAATCCATAAATAATTACGATCCCGACCCTAAAATAGCCCGAATATTAAATACAGTCACAAATTTTTTGTTAAGAGAAAATTATTTTACTTACAATGGAAAAATATATCAACAAATTACAGGCGTCCCAGTGGGGTCGCCCATTTCAGGCTTCGTCGCGGAATTTAAATTGAGGAATCTAGAGAACAAAATTATTGAAAGTTTAAAAAACCAAGTTATTTTTTGGTATCGCTGCATCGATGACGTTTTCGCCATCATCGATAAGAAGTCTGATATTAATGAAATCCTTAACGTTATCAAAAGCCATGACCCCGACATCCAATTCACTTATGAAGAAGAAAATAACCTACAAATTAATTTCCTTGACGTTAAAATTACCCGCACTGAAAATAAATTCAAAACTACCGTTTATCGAAAACCCACTAATAGTAATGAAATCATTCACTTCAAGAGCAAAACACCCTTCCATTACAAAACAAACGCCATTCGTTCCTATGTCAGTTGTGCAGTATTAATTTGCAACGAACCCGAAGATCTTAAAGATGAACTGAACCTAATTAAAGACTTTACCAGAAAAGTAGGCTACCCGGATAAAATAGTCAATAAATTAATTAAAAATAAAATTAAAAATCTAGACCACATTCCCAGTTATCAAAAACCATCCCTTAATTTTACGTCTTCTATTCTATACGATCGCGGAGCCGCCAACAAAATTAAAAATATAGCTAATAAGTACAGCATAAATATCCCCATTAAACCTAACAGAAATATTTTTCAATTAATCAGGAGTGATAAAGACCCCCATCTCCCCTTTAGAAACTGCAGGTATCTATAAAATCCCTTTCACAAATGAAGACAATAAACGCGGGTCCTATATAGGTGTTACCAAGAGAAAAATCAGAACTAGGATTAATGAACATAAAAATGATATAAAAACCGGAAAGTATACTACAGCCCTAGCCAAAGTGTACAATAAACAAAATATTAAAATTGACTTCGATAAAACCACTAAAATAGCCAATTACGGAGATTACAATTACGCTATGTACAGAGAATCCATTGAAATTTCGACTAATAATGACGTATGCAATGACAGCGGCGCAGTGCCCCCAGACAGAGCATGGGGCCACCTGCTGACACAGTCAACAGATGATCACTCAGTCTCAAGTTTTTTTCAACACAGAAGTTTGCCGTTTCTGAAGAGGACCGGGTACCCGGTTTGAAAGATCTAAAACGACGCATGACCACGAAGTAATGTTAGGTTTTTATTTAAATGGCTTTAATTATAAGTATACTTCTTTTTGGTTTCATTCATCATTGGTTTTATAACGGTATGGTGTTTTGCTATTGTAGTGGATAATCTCATTACTATTAGTTGGTTTGCGGTATATGGTGGTTTTAATTTTATTGTCTGTACGTGTAATTTTAACATCTAGAAAATTAATTTGTTTGTTTATTTCTTCTTTCTTCAAGTGATATCTGGGTCATAACTATTAATTTCATTTAGTTTATATTGCGATAATTCCCAATGTCCATGCAATTTCAAAGAAAACATTTTTTCTGTTTATAGTTATATTTCATATAAGTTCACTTTTGTGTGTACTCCATGGATAGTCTTTTTATAAGGTTTGGATGTATTTTTTAAAAATAAGGAATTTATAAGGAAGAACTGACTAATACAACAACAGACTTTTCGACTTAAACTAAATTCTATGGCAGACAAAATTTCAATTTGTCATCATAATGCAACAAGAATATATATATATAGATAGATTGAAATAAAAAAGCAGAACTCTTTATGTGTGAAAAAAGTAAGTATGACTACAGTATGAAAGTAGAAATATTGACTTGAAATTTAAATAAATTGATTTAATTATAAATGAATAATCATGTTTTTACTTCCTGGTTTCTGTGCACTATTCTGATGATATATATATAAATATTGCGCATAAATTTTAAATGTATTTTGACTTTAACAAAACTTATTGCTTTATGTCATTTAAATTATATAATATATGAATTTCATGTGTTTGGATTTGTCTTGGATTGGCATTAACACTATTTTTTGTATTATACACTAACACTTTGTTTAAAGCTGCATTTGCGCTCTTACAATTCACATCCGAATGACAAAAAAAGTTAAATTTTAATCATCATAAAAATATGTTATTTTATTAATAGAAGTAATTTAAAGCAAGGACATAAAGTAAAAATTAATATCAGTAAATAAAAAAGAATCAATTTAAACTTAAGATAAAAAGGAAATATAAAATTATTACCTGTATAGCAATTCATACTTAGATGTGATGTCGACTTGTTTCCAAACATTACCAGGGAAATGTGCCTCAATCGTGCAGCTTTTTAATAAACACTGCACAATTTAGACAATCACCAGGCTTTAGTTACAATCAATTTTCAATTTCTTCTACAAAATTTACATTGTCTTCTTCAGGAGAGGTGTCTTAGAGGGTGGTCTGTCAGAGTTCTTCTGTAGGAGGGCTGTCTCAGCTCTCAGCGTTGTCTTAATGAGTTCATTTAAGTTCCAAGAGAGAAATCTTTTCTTTCGCTCTTTTGTATGAAAGCAATGAATATTAGAGAATTAAGAGATCTAGTACACATTGAAAAATATTAAATATAAATAAGGAAGCAGGGGGAAATTAATAATAATAAATAGAAAAGTTGTGAGGAAATAAGATTGAGTCAATTGCAGGTCACCACAGGTCAGCTTTGGTAAAATATTGTGAGAAATCATTGGAAATTAATTATAATACTTTTATTTTTACTGCTAAAAGTGTTACTATTAAATGTGTTTTCATTATGTGGTGCTTTGTTAACTAAGAGTCAGCAACAAATCATTTGCACCCGGCTAATGGAAAAGTACAACATTTTCTTTGCTCACTTAAGTTACCTATGAACTATAATGATAATAATAATAATCTACAAATTCTTGAATAGGTTTGAGATTACTGGTCTGATTTTATAATAAATGAATTTGGATTGTCTTAAAAATATGAATATATATATATATATATATATATATATATATATATATATATATATATATATATATACACATACTATGTTAAATAATTTTACTTACTTTTTTGTCAGAAATCTTTAAGAATTTCCCCATACATTAAGTATCAACACAGAAATGACATATTTTTACTATGCAACTTTTCTTCATCCTTTTCTTTTATTGCAAGAAATATTTTTAACATTAATTACTCCATAAATGACCAAAATAAATATGGTACTTGCTAGTTCTTACACATAATTTATTATTAATAACTTACTTTTTCTGATTAAAGAAAAAATTATTCATTACATGTTACTTTTATCACTGTAATTAACACAATATTTTATTTTCTACACTTAGAAAAGGGTGCAAAGCATTTAAAATAATGGAACTACTCAAAGGGATAATTGAATTTTCAACTACAACTTATTATTTCATTAAATGTAATAAGTGAGTCGTTGAAGGCATAATTCATCTGGCATGTAAAAATAAACATATTAAATAAATTTACATTGTGTAGAGCAGAAATATAGTACACAACTAAAAAATCAAAGTTATATTTAAAAAAAAAAGCCATTTCCAAAGCCTGTAATTCAATTTAATACATATTTTTAACAAATTAAGAAAAAGTTGTTTGTGCTTAAAAGTGCTGGATATTTCAATCAATTCCTGCAAAGTTTGCATTACTTTTTAAAGTACAGTTCAGTTCAAAAATCTTCAATATTTAGAATAAGTAATAATTGTGAAATACATATTACTTTATAAGCAAGTGGAAAGTTCCTTAAATTATTTAAGCTTTCAAATATAATAAAGCATGACTTTAAAATGAATTATGTCATTTTAATGGAGAAAAGTGCCCAGATTAACATAATGAATGCAACACAAAAAGGTAATATGAATACAGTGCATCACATGGAGTAAGTTATGTCTCAAAAGTTATGGAATACAAGGTAAAAAATGAACAAAATTTTAACGAATGTATAAAGCACTTATGAAATCAAAAACACAAAAATTATCAATTAAATATTCAACCATATAAAACATGGGATATAAGTCGCATTATTGTACTTGTAAACAACCATTGTCTAGAAACAATAACAGAAAATATAAAGAAAAAATTTCACTAAATATTACCTTCATTCAGGAGACAAAGATTTTACATAAGTCTTCGGTTGCAAAACCCCCACAAACTTTCAATTAAAAAGAAAGGTGCTTTTTTCGATAATCTAAAATGCTCAATTAATTTAATTTCTGAAATGCCAAATGCATTTGTTCGATCTCTAAAACCACCACAACAATTCAGTCATACACTTCTAATAACAACAAACCGTCCGCCATTTTATCTTTCCATTCCACACCCGAATGCTATTCCGGCTACTCTGAGCTGCCAGAACAAGATAGATTTATATTCCATAGATTCTAAAAGCCTGGATTCCGGTTTTTGCTGGGAGAATAACTCTTCTTCGGATTCCTCTCGAAATCTCTCCATTTCGCACGAAATTCCGGTTCCGAAGGAGGGGAGAATACAGCGGATCGTGTTGGATGATAGGCAAGTGAAATAGCTGAGGCTGTGGGGATATTGGAAGCATGGACGTATGCACTATGGACCGCCGACGCTGCGTTATCAAAATGGCCCCATTTTGGTCGCTTTTAGAAGATGACGCTCGCATCGACTGCCTTTCAACTTCAGACTTGAAAGAGCGCTTTTTCGCAGAATTAAATGTAATATTTAGCGGTTTTAGCACTGATACATGTATATATATATTTTTTTTTCTTTTTCGCATCATCCCCCACAAACACTAGAATATCACATGTTATTAAATAATTAAACATTCTGTAAGATTATCTCTATATATAAAATCGTTCTTCGTGAGTGAGGAGGTGATTCATCATCGCCCAGAACAAACCCCTAGACCTAGAAGCATGAGAAATTTTGTGACAATGTTCTTTCTATGACGTAGGCATCCACTAAGAAGCGATTTTACAAAATTCGCCCCCGAAGGGGGAGAGGGAGTGGGCAAAACGTGATTTCACAAAATCCTTCATATCTCAAACAAAAAAAACAGATATATGTAAAATTTTTGCTTTAAAATATAGCTAATACAAACGTCTAAAAACCAATTTCTGGAATTTTCAAAATTCGGTCCCCAAGGAGGGCAGGGGGGGGGGGGCAAAACGTGATTTCACATGCGTAAAACATGATTTCGCATAATCCTATATATCTCAAACAAAAAAAACAGACATGCGTGTAATTTTTGCTCTAAAATATAGCTAATACAAATATCTAAAAACCGATTTCTGGAATTTTAGAAATTCAGCCCCCAGGTGGGGCAGTAAGGAGGGGGGCTGCGGGGCAGAAACAAATAGAGATACAGTTAGGGCGTTCAAAATTCGTACAGATAGGTTTTAGAGGCCTGCAAGTCGAATGGGGATATTTTCGAAAGTGTAAAGTTATTAGGAGGGGCGAGAAGGGGGGAGGGGAGAGGGGGGGGGCAAAAAAATAAAAATAGAGTTACATCATTCAAAATTGGTATATAGAGGTTTTCGATACTTACAAATCGACTGCGGATATTTTCGAATTTGTAAAATTATGAGGAGGGGCGGGAAGGGGTGGGGCAGTAAAGGGGGGACTATGGGCAAAAACAAATAGAAATACAGTTAGGCCGTTCAAAATTGGTACAGATAGGTTTTAGAGGCCTGCAAGTCGAATGGGGATATTTTCGAAAGTGTAAAGTTAATAGGAGGGCCAGGAGGGGGGGCGGAGGGGCAAAAAAAATAAAATAGTTAGATCATTCAAAATTGGTACATAGAGATTTTCGATACCTACAAATCGATTGCGGATATTTTCGAATTTTTAAAATTATTGGGAGGGGCAGGAAGGGGGGAGCGGAGGGGGGAAAATAAAAATAGAGATAGATCGTTCAAAACTGGTGCATAGAGGTTTTTCATTCTTACAAATCGATTACGGATATTTTCGAATTAATAAAATTATTAGGATAGACGGAAGGGGAGGGGGCGAAGGAGGAAAATAATAGAAATAAGAGTTAGAGCATTTTGGGAATTTTTTCTGAAGGCAGTGAGGACCCGGTGCGACATTTTTCCTAATCAGATTTTGTTTCTCTTTTTTTTTTAACGTGATAAAAATTAATGCAATTTTGACAATTCAGTAATTATAATGATTCATTTAAAAATAGGGACCAGCAAAGCGGGCGTTGCCTGCTAGTTTTATATAAAGTTTTAAAAATATGAAAAATTGTAAAAACGTTTATCCTGATTGTGTATAGTTTTAATAAAGCTAATAGAAATAAATTACTTTTATAAATAAATAGATAAATTGTATATCATACTATCTAAATGAAATATATGTATATTACATTCGCACACACTACCATATAAAATAAAATACTTTAAATTTTCTTACTTTTTAACCTTTAATAGCAAGCAACTAGATTCAAGAAACTGTAGAAATGTTCATCAACGTTTATAATTTGTGAAATTTGATAGATAAATAAAGCAAATTTCCCTGTGAATAAGTTAAAATAATAATAATATTAATAAATAAACGAATCCAATATATATATATATGAAAAACCTATTCAGATATTTCTCAGGAATAAAGAATAAAGCTATGAAAAATTTGAATATTTTTTTTTTTTCAAAATCCAAGTATGAAAACATTCATTATATGTAAATATACCTATAAATATAAAAAATTCACTCCTCCCCCCCGAAAAAAAAAGACGAAATAGTATAATGAAAACATATGATATTTAAAAAATAAATATGTATATATGATTTTTCATAATTTAAAACAATGAATGTATTTCAAAATTCACAATTTATTCCAGCATTTCCAATTTTAAAAACAATTTTACAAAGTATGTAAAAAAGAAAATTTAAAAAATTTATTATGTTTTTTTTACAAAGGCGGCCTTTTTCCGAGACTCCACTGGGGGTCGAGCCGTTCTGCGTTAAAAGCTGACTGACGGGAAGTACCGGGTTCGATTCCAGGTAGTGCTTGTCGACCTAGTCATTCAGATTTTTCCGTGGTTTTCTTCGAAGCTTGCATGATTACAGGCTAGGTTCAATCCCAGGTCGCGCTCATCGGCCTCGCTGTTCAGAGTTTTTCTCCGAAACTTGCGTAAATTACAGGCTAGGACACCTTAGAAAGACCCCACTGAGGGCACTCCCTCTCAGACCTTGGACCTACAGCAGTCAATCAGCCTTATTCTGAAATCCAATCCAATCCATGAATTACTTTTAACATGAACTGTTTTCACGATCCCCGTAAAAAGGAAGATTACTTTAGTAATATGAAGATTAGTTACTGATAGCATGAACACATTTTTTATCCCCCTTGAGATTCTCGTTAACAAGGTTCAACTGTATATATATATATATAATAAAGATGATCTATTAAGCATAGTAGAAGCCAAGCAACAGATACAAGATCACTGAAACACCAATGACCAATAAGATTAAAAAAAAAAAAAAAAAAAAAAAAAAAAATCATCAGTGGATGAAATACACTAATGTAAAGAAACCAGATCTATTGATTAACAGCCTGCAAAACAAACGAATCAATAAAGTAAAACAACGAATCTTAACTTAAAACCATAAACTTATCAAAATTAATGAAAAAACAACCTAAGAAACACAAGGTAGGAAGAAGAAGGCAGGCGGCAAGACTTGTGACTTGCCTGTGGGGTTACACTAGTTTTATGCCGGCAACACTCCCCCAGCCTGCCACAACCAGAACAGGAACCATATGGATTTAAAAAAGCAAATTTCAAAGCAGATGAACAACAATGAAACCACGAAGCCACAATGAATTTCACTGATTGATCACATCGTGTTTAACAGTATAATTAGAACATTAAATATAGTTGACAACTCAAAAAGGAAAAAACTGAAATTTTAATGGAAAATGAAAGTTTGCATAGTAATACAAAGCAAATGCAACAAGCCTTCTACTTTTTTTTTTTTTTTTTTTAATTTAATTTCACAAACCCACCCAACCATCCAGCCTTACAACACCACCCCACCTCCGTAATCAAACATCTGCCCACCCAACCGCCACCTTTTTTATTGTCTTTTATTATTTTATAATTTTTTTGTTGATATACACAAGAGTGTACACAGCTTTTTTTTTTTTTTTTTTTTTTTTTGTACTGACAGAGACATGGTTAAGGATATAAAATAGAAAATACAAAGTTTTTAGGAAAACCCATTTTAGCAGTGGCTGTGATCAGTTTATTAATATTCTTGTTTTTAAACTTTGCAGAGCATAAATTATTAATTCGAAATAAATGGTTAATGATGATGTTTCTAAATACCGAAAGATGCAGACATGAATTAAAATGTGTAAATAAGTTTACATTAAAACAAAAATCTTGCCGTTTGTCATAGATATCTGTGTAAAGTTTATTACCATCGATGATTATTTTGAGATCTAAAAAGTTAATAGATTGATTAGTCAGAGTATTTTGAGTTAGCTTTAAATTAGGTGGATAATTGAAGGAAAAGCCATTTTGTGAGTTCTTGTTGAGATAAAATACAATAATATCATCGATGTAACGATAAAATCGAACATCATCATTGCAAATTTGCTTTTCATAATAATAAAGATAGAGATCTGCCAAAATACTGGAGCTACAACCTCCTTGTGGAATGCCTAAATGTTGCAAATAGATATCGTTGTTGTGGAAGATATAATTATTATGGATAACAAAGTTAAGAAGTGTTTTAAATTTTTCTTCTTTAAAATTGTAAGGAAGATTAATTTGAGCTTTATTTTCTTGAAAAAGACTGTAAATGATATTACTAAGATCTGATAACTCAATATTATTGAAAAGATCTTGAAAGTCAAAAGTCATAATATTGTCTATTGAATCGAGCGATTTGATGTATTGAATTAATTGAAAGCTATTTTTAAGACAGTGTAAATTATCAACTTTGCAAGTACATTTGTAAATTTGTTTTAGAATATCCAGTAGAGCTTTATTAGCATTGTTGTTATAAGTGTTACACCCAACAGTGACAGTGCGAAATTTAATTGGAGATTTGTGAAACTTAGGTATGAGAACTATATAAGGATAATTAAAGTTATTGAAGGGAAGTTGAAGCAGTTTATAGTAATTATGTATTTTTCGGTTATTAATAATAAGGTTATTATTAGTTAAACTGAAGATGTTACTATTATTGATTGAAGAGTTTAAAATAGAGAGATAGTAGGATTTACAAATAATGGCATAATTATTAGGTGATTTGTCAACATAAGTGATCACAAAGTCATCCTGTAGTGATTTGATTGAGTTATATATACTATATAAATAACCATTTAAACATTATTATAGTTCTTTTCCATTTTGCATAGCGAAATAAACAGTGATTGGACATAAATTTTGAGATATAAATTGCTTCCCCCCCCCCCATAGAATAAGATTAATATGCATGTGTAGCATACAGTATCAAGTTTTTCTGGTTATATGTGCATAGTATGAATTTTATAAATCATTGAATTGATATGAATTGCTTATGCTCACAGGATTTAAGGAATTTAGATTCTACTCGATAGTAAACATAAGATGTACATTACTATTACTTCAGATTTTATAACGCATCATTGAAAAAATATTTATTCCTTTGAAATATGTTATCTGTATCAGTTGAAATTTAGTGTGGATTTTTTTTTTTTTTTTTTTTTTTTTTGTAAGTAAATCATGCATACATTGATTTTCTTTTACTCTGTTTTCAAAAGAAAAGACAAGCAATCATGTAAAAAATCTTTTATTATATAAGAAAATTAACATAAAAAAGGAATGAAAAACAAGTTACATAGTTTTATTAAATTAAAAGAAAAAAAAAAAAAGTTACATGAACAAAATAATGAATTATAAACAGTATTTAGAAAATTTTATAAACGCTATAACTGCAAAATTTACAAAGGTGCAAATTCAATTGTAAAGCTCAATAATTATTTTTCTTAAAATACAAAAAAATAAATAAATGAATAAAAAAATACATTTACCAATAGCATTAAATTGATAACTAAGTTTGTTAAAACATTAATGAAGACTGATACAATTTATGTTTTTTAATGTCATCTTATTAAACTTTGTTTTTTTCCCAAGTTCTTATGTTGAAACTCAATGTCATAATTTTACTGAAGTTAAAATTTTTAATAGCGTTTAATTACAAATTACATTAAAATGTTTTCTGTCCATTTATCGGTTAATACGTTTTAGATAAAAGCTATTATATAACAGATTTGTATAGTAATAGAATATTTATAAGATGACAACAATTTTATCATTCAATAAAACATTAAAATCAATAGCTTAGATTAGGTGGACGAAATAAACTTGGTTTTTTTTCACCTATTTCCTTGGGGTTTTTTCGAACACTTTGATATCCAGAGGTGCAACCTGGTGCGTAACAGTGTGACATAATGAAAAAAATCTAATATTAAAAATAAAACTAAAATTTCGTCTACACACAATGCTATTCTACGGCGTCAGTGGACAGTCAGAGAACACATACGACCCCTAGCAGCGAATGAATAATAGCTACCATCTCAGGTCCATTTTTGAGGGACGGCCGCCGTTGGAGAAACGGGTCCTTCTTATCTAAGTCTGTGATTGGAAAAAAGTGTGCAAAACACCTTACACAAAGTATTAGGGATGCAAAAGCTCTGCACAAGAGGGGTTGCTGCATTTGTTGAATGTCAATCAAAAGCAAATGCCCAAACAATATTCACAGCAATGTTTGGGACGACTGAATATGGATCCGACCGATTTTGTACAGCAATTTGTCACCATAAATGAGACATGGGTCCACCATTACACGCCAGAAGTTCCGTAGATGAATGTTGTCACAGCCTTTTAGACTCTCCCTTCTGGGTAGGAATACTGATGTTGGAGAAACACTGGACTAAGTATGTTGAAGTCAAGGGAGAGTATGTAAAAAAATAAAATCATTTTTTAACTGAAAAGCACAGTCTTTCATTTTCAGATCGAGAACTTTTCACCTTACCCTCGTATATATATATATATTAATATAGTTTTTCTTTTGTAGAGTTACTTGTATTTTGTCATGGAATATTTAAATGGTGGTGATCTAATGTTCCACATACAAGAGAGTGGACGCTTTGAAGAGAAAAGAGCAGTGTAAAAAATTTTTCATTGAATTTAAATAGTTTAAAATCATTTAGATATATGATAGTAGTTTCTCTAATTTGCAACTTTTTAATTATTAAAATTTTCTTTAATTAAATTCTGAATTTTCTTATGACAATTTCATTAAAGCTGTTCTTTGAATTTCTTAATTTGCATTTTAAATATGGAGTGTATGTTTTCTTTCAAGTTTAAACATAACATATTACAGAATATATTAATCCATTCTTTTTAATTTTGGAAAAATAAAAATGGAACAAGAACATTTTACATAACTTTTGTTTATTTTTTCACTGTGTTTATAAATTATTTTCTTATACATATTTTGTAAGAATAGTTTTTAAAAAAAATTTTTAAGCTATGTTTTTGAATATATATGTATATCTTATAGTCTTATGTCGTTATAGTCCAAGCGGCGGCTGCAAAAAATTGACTTGATAAGGTACAAAGCTGATTTTTTTTTCTATAGATAGAATTCATTGTTACAAAGAAAATCAGATAGGGTTGCCTGGTCAAAGCCGTAAAGTTTAAGAGAAACAACCTCACTTCCGGTCACAATTTAAACAATTTTCGAACCCCAAAAGGTATGAAGATGGAACCGGTTCTAAAATGTAGAGATTAATATGCTCTTTAAAATGGCATAGGGTTGCCTGGTCAAAACCGTCAAGTTTCAGAGGTTGCCTCGGAAATAGGGGTCAAATTTAAATGATTTTCGAACCCAACAAGTGGGAAGATGAAACCTGTGCTAAAATGTAGAGATTAATATGCTCTTTAAACTGGCATAGGGTTGCCTGGTCAAAGCCGTCAAGGAACAGAGGTTGCCATGAAAATAGGGGACGTATTTTACGATTTATTTATCCAAGTAAAAAGTGATTTACCCAAGTGTAAAGATGAAACCGGTGCTAAATTTTAGAGATTAATATGCTCTTTAAAATGGCATAGGGTTGCCTGGTCAAAACCGCCAACAAAAGAGGTTGCCACGAAAAGTGTGTGCGTGTGGGGGGAGGGGCGATTTTTCGCAGTTTTCTTACCCTAACATATTTAAAAATGAAACCGTTTATAAGATATAGAGAATAATATTCTCTTTAGAGTATCATAGGGTTGCCAGGTGAAAATCTCGAAAAATAATGGTTGCCTCGAAAAAAAAAAAAAAAAAGCTAATTTTGAAGGGTTTTTTATACAATGTGAAGAAAAAATATAAAAAGTATTTAAAAAAGAAAAAATAAATAAACTGTAATGAAACTGTTCTAAAATTTCCCATAAAAACAACGAATTAATAGTAAAAAATAAAAATGTAGCATGCGGATACAAATAAGAAAATACAACCCGCAAAAGTTAACAGAAATGAAGATAATAGTGCCCAAGAAACTCATAATAAAAAATACTGTTAGTATACAAAATAAATAATTAAATAAATGGAAAAAAAAAAAAAAAAAAAAAAAAAAAAAAACCTTATTTCAGATTTGCAGGAAGATTTACAAATTTCAATTTCATAAATTAATTCATTGTTATTAAGAAACGTGAAAAATTTATCAATTTTTTAAAAATGTTTTTCACTTTATTTGTACCCATAATTAATTTGCAGAAGGTACTATTGATTATTTTAATTAGATATAAAAAAAATTGAGAAAATTTTCTAAAATTGACAAATTTTTAATATAACAAAATCGGCACAACCCAATATTTTCGTATAAAATTATACAAAGCAGCCGCATACATTTCTTCAGGGAATTATCTTCTCAATACTTTGGCACAATTTGAATATTTTAAGTATTGAAAAATGGGGAAAAAACGAGCTCGTGAGCTGAAATTAGTTTTATACAGATTAGAAAAAGAATGGTCACGCATAATATAATTTTCTTTATGCTTTAAAATCTCTTATATCATTAAACAAATAAAATAAACGAATATTGAAATTCGCTTCCTTTTCTAAGCTGACTGCTATACCTTGACAGATTTGAAGCGCAATCGTAAGCAAATTGAAAAGTGTTGTATGTTCTACATTTAGCTAGCAATTTCATCTTTTAAATATTAATCATTTCGTGTTTAACCTTTTTAAAATAGTCTTCATGTGTGTTTCACTTTGTGTTAAACACCTTTAATATTTGTTAGCTTTTTGGAGACTGACCGCTATTTCTTTACGAATTTTACCAGGCAAACATATGCCATTTTAAAACTCCTATGGCTGTACATTCTGGAACCAGCTACACCTTTCAAATATTCATATAATTTCATCCTTATTCATTTTCTTTGTTAATGCTATTTGTATTTTTTTACACTTCGTTAAGAAATCTTCAAAACTCGCCTATTTTTTTGTGGTTGACTGCTTTACTTGACAGATTTGACCTATTTTCGAGGCAACCTCAGAGTCTTGACAGTTTTGACCAGGCAACCTTATGACATTTTAAAGAGCATATTAATATCTATATTTTAGCACCGGTTTCATCTTTACAGTTGGGTAACTCACTTTTTACTTGGGTAAATAAATCGTAAAATACTTCCCCTATTTACGTGGCAACCTCTGTTTCTTGACGGCTTTGACCATTCAACCCTATGCCATTTTAAAGAGCATATTAATACCTACATTTTAGCACCGATTTCATTTCTACACTTGTGGGGTTCAAAAATCGTTTACATTTGACCCATATTTTCTAGGCAACCTCTGAAACTTGATGGTTTTGACCAGGCAACCCTATGCCATTTTAAAGAGCATATTAATCTCTACATTTTAGCACCGGTTCCATCTTCATACCTTTTGGGGTTCGAAAATCGTTTAAATTGTGACCGGAAGTGAGGTTGTTTCTCTTAAACTTGACGGCTTTGACCAGGCAACCCTATCAGATTTTCATTGTAACACTGAATTCTATCTATAGGAAAAAAATCAGCTTCGTACCTTATCAAGTGAATTTTTTGCAGCCGCCGCTTGGACTATTAGGTATTATGTTATGTTTCCAGTTGCACATAAGTGAAATTACTATTTAACATTAAATAAACTATCAACATCGTAGTTCAAAGTATTGTGTATGATTAACAGATTTTATAATTTTAACCCTTAAATGCCTGATTATTCATAACCCTACAAGGCTCAAATTTTTTTTTTTTTTTTTTTTTTTTTGTGCGCGACAAAAATATATAAGTTGTAATTAGTAATCAGAAGATAGGGAAAACTTATAAAAATAAAACCATATTTTACAGAAAAATCAACTTTTTAGCACAACGTACCGTATGTGGAACATACATAAAAATATGATTTACTAATATGGTTACTATTGTAATATAAAAAAAAAAACTTATCTCTGCAAAATATACACTTTGTTATAACACACAGTATTTTTTTCGAGTCAAAACTTTTCAATAACTATTCTTTTTTTATTTTTGAATTCAGACGAAGGAGTAACGTATCACTTTCATTCAAATTTCACACTGAGTGCACTATAACAAAAGCACGAACGACATCTTTAGGTAAAGATTCATATTACTACATTGCTAAATGCCAGTAACTTCTATCAAGATGTCAAGAAATGTCGCTACTAATAGTTTTATAGCTATAGGAATGATTAAAGTTGATGTTCCAGATATGGAACTGGGTGCCTTGTATGGTTAAATCAATCTTAAAATGTTTCACTTCTTTCCTCTATTAAATAAACCATGGGAAAAATACTTTAACTATGGTTTACAGCAAAAAAGCAATTTGTTGCCAATCGGGAAACATGAGGCGTTAGAGCTTCAACATTATTCTAATAATACATTTGAAGATAAAATTCGGTATGTTGCCGAAAGGCAATATACGGCATTTAAGGTTTAATTTGCATTTAATATTAGAATCATCTGTTAATAGATTTGCATAAGAAATAAAATATAAAGCTTTATTATTTTAATAAACTATTATAAAAATATTATTAAAGCTGTGTTGTTATAACTTTAACAATTTAAACAACTTGTCATTAATTAAACTTTATTAAAACCTTATTAAGCTCCATACCTTTTAGGCAGGCCGCACACCAAAGAAACAAGTGCGACTTGGATGACATAAGAGACAATCCCTAGCATTGCCGCTAACTTTTACTTTACTGCATATGCACACCAGAGAGACAAGCGTCATGTCTTATCAGTCGAGCGTGTGTCTCCTGTTTGTCGCAAGGTCTCTTGATTACTTTACTATAAGGTTGAGCCAGACCGAAGTCACTCTGCTATTGGTTAATGCCATGACGTCATCATGGAATCAACTCTGTCTACGCGTATTCACGGGAAAAAAAAAGAAAGAAAGTGACGTAAAAGAGATTAAAAATATTTTTTATATCATTTAACATGATGATAACACATTATTTTTTTTTAAGATTTATTACCTCTAAACCAGTGAATAAATTTATATATTATCGTATCGTTATTGTTTGTTATTGTTTACATAAGAATAAATTAGGATATGAATTCGTATATTTTTTGAAAGAATATTTGCATTCACCCCATTTTAATTATTTCTTAAAAGAAAAAAGTTTATCACATTTAGTTTTAAAATCATTAACGGAAAAATTGCTGAAGGTGAAATTAAAAGGTTTAATCTGAAATTTGCCTTCAGCGTATTTTAATATTGAATTGACAAGATGCTACTTTTAACACAGATTACGTTTAGACATTTATTTTTGATACAGATTTATTTATAATTGAATATATTTCAATTTCTATAACAAGAAAAATTACATCCAGAATAATAAATGCATTAAATACAATGATTTTCTTGACTACAAAAACGTATAAGTGGAGGATCTTTATAACGCACACCTTGGGACCAGAGGTTTTGCGTTATATAGAATTTTGCATTATATCGATCATATCATAGACTATTAAATGTACCTTCTACACATGATCACGTAAATATTGTACACTGGGAATAAATGAATATATTTACAAATTCAACTTATTTAAAAATGCATATTAACTTTAAAACACAAATTAATTCAAGTCTAGAAAACATAATACAGGAGAGAATCTTTATAATGCACACCTTAGGACCAGAAGTAGTGCATATTATAGAGTTTTGCATTATCTATATAATTTTACAAATTGTAAAACTACCAAGTAATCATGGTGAAATATTGCCTGGAATAAATTATATTTACATTTGAGAACCATTTTAAAAGTTAAACTTAACTTTTTCATAGCATGAAATATAGAATTCAATAAAATTTTAAATTTACATAAATTATTATTTAAATAAACTAGCAGCAAATACATTAACACTACTTAATATTGTTTATCGAATCATTTACCAGTATTTTTTCTTCAGTTTTGTTGATTTTTTAGGATTACGAAATTTAGTTTTTAGTTTTCTTGTTTTAATAAAATTTAAAATATTTTATTCATTTAATTTTTTTTTTTTCCATTTCATTTCCCCTCCCCCCTCCCAATCTCTTTTTCACATATGAATTTGTTCTACAATGACAGCTCTCCTGTGGACTTAAAAGAGAAGAAATTTTTCCTTAATTCTACATCAGGGGTTAATCCAGGTTTTAATTTTTGGGGCCCATTTTTGTGAAATTTTTATTTATTTTTGTGAAAATCTAAATATTTTTGTGAAAAAAAAGAATTGTCGCTAGAAACCTTTTATTTTAGCAATTACTCTATCTAATGTTTAATATCAAGTTAATAGCATTTTATTAAACAAGTATAGACAATCATTAAAAATAATACGATAAACATTGAAAATTTTTACAAAAGTATTATTTTTATAAAACAAAATTTTGTGAAAGGGCTGTTTCTATAAATCTGAATTTTGTGAAGGGACCCTTTTTAAGGATTTGAATTTTATGAAAGGGCCCATTTTAGAGACTTGAATTTTGTGAAGGGGCAGCAAAAGGATCCCAATTTTTGCCTGGATCTACCCCTGTACATGTATTAGAAATTTCAAGTTTCTCATCTGATATTTAATTCCAACATGCCTTTATTTTTATTTATCTTAATGCATGTGATTATAACAGTTTTTGATGCTCATTTTAATAACTGTATTCTTTCTTTATTAATTAAAAACTATGAATTAGGAATATAAAGATGAAAGAATGTTTCAAACATTTATTTTAGTTGTGTGTGAATATATATACATGTCACATAAATAAATTTCTCAAAAGAAAATTTTTAATGTTTACATCCAATCAGTAGTGCGTTTTATAGATCATTGCGTTATATAGATCGGCGTTATAAAGATCTTCAACTGTATATAGAAAAGATGAAATACTATATACAGAAAATATGAAATCACAAAAACATTAGTTCATATAAACTTGAGTAAAATAGAGGATTTAGAATTTATTTCACATTTTAGATTTGAAATTAAATTTTGAGTGACAAAATAAAATAAATGCATCTTAAAAAAAAAAAAAAAAAAAAAAAAAAAAAATCTGTACTTTTTTTTTTCTTCTTTTTTAAATAAAGAGGAGTAGAAATTTTACTCATTAATAAAAATTATTAGTTACCAAAGCAACAATGATGAAATCCTTATTAACTATGCTTTATAAATCTATTTTCTCACTAGATAAAATTCTTGACAATATTTATATTTGCTACATTAACTAATTAAATTTAAATGCTACAAAGTAAAAGAAGAAAAAACATGTAATTATCAAAAATTAAGTTCAACTGAATTTTTGTCAACCATTTAAAATTTGGGGAAGTAAACAATTTTAACACTGAATTATAATGAGGTGTAAAAAATCACTGTCATGAGTGCATAATTTAATACTTAAAAGTTATTTCAATTACCAAAATGTTTTACAAGGTTAGACTAAAAACAGCTGAATATTAATAGAAAATTCAACTTCAAAGTTCTTTAAGTAAAATATTAAATTTGTGCAACAAAATTGAAAACTGTCATATAAATTTGACTAAATACAGAATTCTCTTGTTGCATTATTCATAAAATTTCCAGTTGAAAAGTATATCAAATGAGAATGAAATAGAGAAAAAAAAAAGAAAATAATTATTTAAAAAAAAAAAAAAATGATTATTTTCAAAATTAAACAAAAAGTCAGATTTTATACAGTTAAAGTTATTAAAGAAAATACCTTTTAAACAGCATTCATTTTCTTGAAGCTTGCCACTTGAGATATTTTGTTTCTCAGCTTTTTCAATTTTTGCAGTTTCATTCATAAGTTGCAGTTGCATTAAATAGCAAAAAGTGTGGATTGAAAAGTGCAAAAGAAAGGATTGTTTCAATCCTAAAACAGGAAGAATTTGTTTGCAGCATTTCAGTGCTGATAGTTATGTATATTCGAGATTTGAAGTCTGAGTTACTCGGCTTATCTCTGAAAAAACTTTTGAAACCAGATGCTGTACCAACCAAAATCACAGTATGACTCAAGTACTAAGAAGTTGGCATTGACACGTAAAGAGATACAAAATTTTGTGAAAAAAATCATGAGTTAGAGGTGTCACAAAAAATAAATCAAATTCTTAGTAAAGTTTTTACTGAAAATCAGATACGTTGTTTGCTGACAGAAAAAAAATCTGTTAAATAGGATAAGATGAATATATGTTAGGTTATAACTTTGCGCTCAGTTTCATGCAAGTGCTACAATTGTTTGAGAGATAGAATGGGATGCCTTTACCTGGAATTAACACACTAAGACGCTGGATAAATCAGTCATTTAAATGTCGTCCAGGCATATTATATGATGTCACTGATATCATGAAAACATAGGGAAAGAGATTCAAAGATTTAGAAAAAGTCTGTGTAATTTCATTTGATGAAATGAACGTAGATGCAAGAATGACTTATAATGAGGAAGAAGATAGAATTATTGGACCTCATAGCAATGGTGCATGGCTTCTTTTCAAACTGGAAGCAGCCAATACATTTTGATTTTGATGTTCCTATGACAGCTGCTACTTTGAAGGACATTATTTTAAGTTTGGAAAGAATTGAACATTTTGAATTCTAGAGTACAAATAGGTGATCGACCGGTTGCATGTGGTTTCGGTGTTCATTTCAGTGTGCAAGAAAGTATCTTACGAAAATTTTATACACAATGCCAAGGTATGACAGTTGGTTCGAGAAAATTTTTATCTACCTTTTCAAAAAGGGATATTTACAATAATTCGTTCATAACTGGGACTGTACAGTGATCTGCAGAGGACAAGAAATGTAAAATATATTCTTATCTCACGTCTAAATCAGTTTTGTATGTCTTACAAGTGGCTACTGAGCACCCAGGCATTGCAAAGATTGAAAAACAACAAACTTCATGAAACAAAATAAGTAACGATGAAAAATAACAAACTTATCAAATAACAATAAAAAATATCAAATTTAAAAAGGAAATAATTATATATAAAGCTTTCAAAAAAGCTGTTATCTTAATAAAAGTACGAAACCAAACGTGCATGTGCTACAAAAAAAATGTAAACAAACATATTTGATTCCACAACTATGTCATGTGCCGTTGGACAGAATACGACATCGTATGCGCAGCCGATTTGGCACCCCCCTGGTTTGTCGCTCGAATTGCGCATGCTACAACTTTTCTCACTTGTCGTTCATGTTGCAACACGGCGGCGATAGAGATTTGACAACTGTGGGTAAATTTAAATAACACTGGGCTCAACGCAGTCGCTTTTTTCAATACTAATAACTTTAATAGAAATATTTAGTAATCCTTTGCAATATTTTTCTTCGATTGCATATTACGAAGATTGCTTTGTATAAATAATAGTATTAAAATGAAAGTGACTACGCTGAGTCCTACAATGACAATACCAAATTCAAGTCCGTGTAATATACAGCAAACAATCAATTTAAGTTCAGATAGAAAGGAAAAACATATTTAAAAAAAAAAAAAAAATACAGATGAAAACAAATTATAGGGTAACAATTTTATGCAATAACCCCCATTATATATTAAAATATCGCTTTCATCCTTTTGACCGTTTCCGATAAAAAAAACAGAACAATTATTAAAATTTTAATAAAAGGACTATATTTAATAGCAAAATAAAAATACCTTAAAAACATCCTTTTAAAGGAAACAGCAGATTAATTTCGGCCACCATCATGGCCATCCTCAGTGCTGAATCACAACCTAGACATACGTTCCTTAGTTATAGTGAGTATAAGTAAATAGTGTACTGTTCAACGCGGAGATTACGTTCGAAACTGGATGAAAATCAGCAGAGGGCGCAAACATCGTTTCTCCGGCAAAGCCGGCAACGAAAATGCTTTGTAAACAAAGTTGTTTTTCATTACATTGTAATAAAATCAACCTTTTGGCTATAATTTAACTTCATATAAGTTAGCGATAACTAAATATTAAAAAAGCTTTGTATAAAAATATGCATAAAATAAGTTCAAAAGCCATACATATAAATTTATTTAGAAAAGCAATATGAATAATTGATAGGTACAATAAAATGAAGTTTAAAAACATAAATTACGTAAGAAAAACATGAACAATGAAAATTAAACAATAAATTACAAAACACTTAAACTTCTTTAAATGTAAATGAAGTTTACTTTTAAAGTTTAAAATACTTTCCGAATAGTAATACAATAAATAAAAAATAACAGTAATAAGTAATTAAAAAAACCATTAGAAAGATGCAATTGTATTGTCAAATAGTTTATTTATTTTTTATTTATTCATGAATAACACACTCACGCATATATATATATATATATATATATAAACGCTGGAAAAGAATTGATTGTACTGTTTGCAAAAGAAATGTTATAATTAAGAGTGGTGAAAAAAGCATATTCAGTACAAATAAATTTTAAGTAAAATGACAAAATCAAACTTGAAAGTTAGAATAAAGTACTATTATTTACATTATTTATATTCTTAACTAGACTTAACACAGATTCAAGAAAATACAGAAAATATTCAACACAAAAATATTTTAGATATTAAGCTGGTAGAGAAACACAGTCACAAAACTGTTCTTGATGCAATAACCGGAATGTAATATATATAATCTATTTCTGATTAAATTAAACTTAAAGAATAGTATTTCAAAATGTGTTGCAAAGGGGAAGCCTTTAATCAGAAATGAAAGTAGGAAACTGATAAAAAGTTTGAAAATATATGCAAAACTGAGAGATGATTTAATTTTTCCAATTAAAGAAAAAACAGATACAAGAAAGCTCCCTTTTCATAAACAAATGTGGGAATGAACAAAAATAAATTGTTCAAGAATGTGTCAAAACAAAGAAAATTAAACAAAAATAATAATATTTCGAAAGAAAAAGGTCTGAAAATTACTTTAAAAGTTTAAGAAAAGTCTGAAATTCCTACAAAAGTCTGAAGAATCTCATCCCTGTTTAATATAACCAGTCAATTTCCACAACTAAATTTCAAGCTTGCAACTAATATATAAATACTAATATTGATATGTTCATAATAAAAACAATTGACAAATAGAAACAAAGAAAATATATACATATATAACTTACATTAGCTTTTATCCGCTCTTGGAATTAATCGTTGGGTGCTTTAAAGTACGAAATTTTTTTCTTGCAATTTGAATATCTACTGCTGCATCCTGGATCAAAGCAGTGACTTTGTCGCTTAGGTCGAGTATTTTTATCATTTTCCATACCTTGGAAACATTAAATATTAATAAACAAAACCTCAAACAAGAAGTAAACAATGCTGTCATATACGCTTAAAATTTAAATATCCCTCAATGTTTTGCCAAAGAAGGAACAGTAGCGCCGCCTAGATGCAGGATTTTTTACGAAACTGGTTTTGCATTGGATTATCAGTAGAACGGCACACTATAACTTATACTCACTATACCTTAGTTTCAAAGGGTTGTTTTGTTGGCACCGCATTTCTTTCCCTTCACATCGTTTTCTTCCATTAGCTGTTGCCATTCCGGTGGAACTAAATAGTGCTCTCTATCATTAACAGAATTTGAGTTATTTATAATTTCAATGGCGTCTCTTTTCAAAGCGTAACTATAGTTGTTATAAGGAGCTATTTTTTTAATGTTTATGGAGTTAGTATTAATTGGGTTATTATTGTGGGTAGTGGAAAAGGCTGTAGAGGTTTTACCATATTTTAAATCTGCACGGTGTTCTTTCTTGCGTTCGCTTATCCATCTTTTCATCATGCCAGCTAGCCCTATCGCCGTTAATATGTTCGAAGTCTATTTTATATATGCCTGCGGTGGAGTTTTGGGGGATAATATCTTTTTCGTTGCGTATGTGCTGGAAAATGTTTTTGTTAGGTTTAATTGGAATATTAATATTATGGATTTTAGCTTCGTTACGGATTTTTACGCTGGCGCCATTACAGAAAGGAATAGATGTGGTGAAATTGGATTTTGTTTTTTGTGCATTATTAATTTTGTTTAGTGTTTTTATGCGTTTTTTATAGAAAGTGTTGATAAGGTTTTTGGAGTAGTTAGCTTTGCTGGCAATGTTTTTGATATGTTTAAGTTCTTTGTTGAGTAGGTTTTTATTGGAGCATACGAGGATTGCACGATTAATGTATGATTGTAGAGCTGAGTATTTATATGAGAGGGGGGTATTACAATTTTTGTTTATGATTTCGGAGTTAGCTGTAGGTTTGCGGTAGACGGTGGTATCTAGGTAATTATTTGGGTTTTTTATGATTTTTACGTCAAGAAAATTTAGGGTGTTATTTGTTTCTATTTCCATGGTAAAGTTAATGTTATTATCAAGGCTTTTTAGTTCGGTAAGGATATTATCGGGATTTATGGAGTCAGGAATTATAGTAAAGATGTCATCTACATAACGAGTCCAGAGTTTACATTTATTTATTATATTGGAAGCAGAATTTTCTAGAAGGCGTAGTTTTAGTTCAGCAATGACCCCTGAGATAGAGGACCCCATTGGCACCCCTTGCGTTTGGCGGTATATATCTTGATTAAACGCGAAAAAAGAATCGTTGAGAAGTAAATTGTTGGTTCGGATTAATGTTTCGCTGGTTTTATTATTCCCGTAGGCTTCAATTAATTTGTTGTTAATGGTTTGTGTGATTTCCGGGATATTGATTGAGGGATAGAGGTCTTTGACATCGAAACTTACCAGTTTATCATTAAAGTTTACATTAGTACTACGGAGTTTTTCGAGAAAATTTTCGTTTGAGCTTATTGAGAGATCGGAAGGGGGGAGGATGGATTGATAAATAGCTTTCATATATTTTTCGAGACAGTATGTGGGACCTTCAGATTTATTAACAATAGGACGGAGTGAGGGAGGGTTCTTATGGTCTTTGTATTTTGCAAAAATTCAGGGAATAACGGAGGCGTGGTTGTTGAATATTGGTTGTTTATTATCTGGCCATTGTCCTGTTTTTATAATATCTTTTGTTTTTCTTATAATTTTTTCCAGGGGTGATTGGTTAATTTTATTGGCTTTTAATTTATCGATAGTATCTTTCATCATTTTATTGTAGTCGGTCCGGTTCATAATAGTAATTAGATTAGTTTTGTCGGTCATTAAGAAAGTTAGATCGCTATTATTTTTAAGAGTTTTTAGGCATTGAATATCATTTGAGTTTGTATATTTTTTATGGGTGCTGGAGAGTGATTTGGCGGCCGTATTTCGTATAATTTGTTTCTTTAGAGGGGGGACATGGTCAATAGCGGTTTCTATGTGTGCGATTGTATCTTTTAGGTTTGTTTTATCGTTTAAAATGTATTTTGCGCCGAGTTTTAATAAGTAGTCTTGATGTGAATTAGGTTTAAAATCCGAAATATTATTGTATGGGTAGGTGGGAGGAGGGAGAGTATTGAGAATTTTTGGGTTTTCTTTTAATATCCAGTTTTTCAGTTTTTTGTTGTGCCTATTTTGTATGGAATTTTGCTCAATTTCAATGAAATGTTTTAATTTATTACTTAGTTGATTGAATTCTTTATCGGAGGTATTTTGTTTTAGTTCGGAGTTTAGTTTATTGTAATGATTTTTAAGTTTAAATATCCGATCTGGATATTACCGAGTTATCGATCTGGATACCTCCGATAAAGAATTCAATCAACTAAGTACAACCTAAAAACAGGACAATGGCCAGATAATAAACAACCAATATTCAACAACCACGCCTCTGTTATTCCCCGAATTTTTGCAAAATACAAAGACCATAAGAACCCTCCCTCACTCCGTCCTATTGTTAGTAAATCTGAAGGTCCCGCATACTGTCTCGAAAAATATATGAAAGCTATTTATCAATCCATCCTCCCCCCTTCCGATCTCTCAATAAGCTCAAACGAAAATTTTCTCGAAAAACTCCGTAGTACTAATGTAAACTTTAATGATAAACTGGTAAGTTTCGATGTCAAAGACCTCTATCCCTTAATCAATATCCCGGAAATCACACAAACCATTAACAACAAATTAATTGAAACCTACGGGAATAATAAAACCAGCGAAACATTAATCCGAACCAACAATTTACTTCTCAACGATTCTTTTTTCGCGTTCAATCAAGATATATACCGCCAAACGCAAGGGGTGCCAATGGGGTCCCCTATCTCAGGGGTCATTGCTGAACTAAAACTACGCCTTCTAGAAAATTCTGCTTCCAATATAATAAATAAATGTAAACTCTGGACTCGTTATGTAGATGACATCTTTACTATAATTCCTAACTCCATAAATCCCGATAATATCCTTACCGAACTAAATAGCCTTGATAATAACATTAACTTTACCATGGAAATAGAAACAAATAACACCCTAAATTTTCTTGACGTAAAAATCATAAAAAACCCAAATAATTCCCTAGATACCACCGTCTACCGCAAACCTACAGCTAACTCCGAAATCATAAACAAAAATTGTAATACCCCACTCTCATATAAATACTCAGCTCTACAATCATACATTAATCGCGCAATCCTCGTATGCTCCAATAAAAACCTACTCAACAAAGAACTTAAACATATCAAAAACATTGCCAGCAAAGCTAACTACTCCAAAAACCTTATCAACACTCTCTATAAAAAACGCATAAAAACACTAAACAAAATTAATAATGCACAAAAAACAAAACCCAATTTCACCACATCTATTCCTTTCTGTAATGGCGCCAGCGTAAAAATCCGTAACGTAGCTGAAATCCATAACATTAATATTCCAATTAAACCTAACAAAAACATTTTCCAGCACATACGCAACGAAAAAGATATTATCCCCCAAAACTCCACCGCAGGCATATACAAAATAGACTTCGAACATATTAACGGCGATAGGGCTAGCTACATTGGCATGATGAAAAGACGGATAAGCGAACGCGAGAAAGAACACCGTGCAGATTTAAAATATGGTAAAACCTCCACAGCCTTTTCCACTACCCACAATAATAACCCAATTAATACTAACTCCATAAACATTAAAAAAATAGATCCTTATAACAACTATAGTTACGCTTTGATAAGGGAGGCCATTGAAATTATAAATAACTCAAATTCTGTTAATGATAGAGAGCACTATTTAGTTCCGCCGGAATGGCAACAGCTAATGGAAGAAAACGATGTGAAGTGAAAGAAATGCGGCGCCAACAAAACAACCCGTTGAAACTAATAAGGAACGTACGTCTAGGTTGTGATTCAGCACTGAGGATGGCCATGATGGTGGCCGCAATTAATCTGCTGTTTCCTTTAAAAGGATGTTTTTAAGGTATTTTTATTTTGCTATGAAACAGAACAAGTTTACTAGCAAAGGATGCGTGGCTTAGGGGTAAAGGGCTGAACTCGTGTCACAATGGTACTCGCTCGATCCTCGCCGGAGATTTTTTATTTATTTATTTTTTAATAGAAAAATAATTTAAGAAAAAGGATAATGATTAAATTCTACTATTTTTCTTTCTTTTTTTTTTTTTTTTTTTTTTTTTTTTAATAGATATATTCTACAGGAAAACAATAAAAAGGAAAAATAGAGAAAAGTTATTCATTTAAAGGGAAGAAGATCAAATATAGGAATTTAGTAAAATGTTAATAACATCTTGGAAATTATTGGGTTTTTGCATCATTTGCAATTTTTTATTAAAAACTGTAAAATTATTTTTCTTAAATTATCCATTTTTTTAAATTATAAAGAAAAAAAAAAAATAAAATAAAAGCACTATTTTTAGCTGGAAAAAAAAAAAATAATAATAGTAATAATTTTATAGAATATTTGTTTGCATATCAATAATAACTTAATTAAAGCAGACAAGCTTTGTTTTCTGCTAGAAACAGGATATAAAACATTAAATAAAAATTTAAATAAAACATTAACAAAATAAAGGAATAAATAAATGAAATATAAAGATTATTTTCCCCTAAATTATTCATTTATTTAAATGATAAAGTAAAATAATAATTTTTTAAGTTAAGGTACTTTAATAATTCAACAACGAAAAATTAGTTTTGAAATTTAATAATTATTTTCCTTTAAATTACTCTTTTATTTTTTATTTTAAAAAATTAAAATTTTTTTAAATAAGAAAAATTAACTTTTATTTTATTCATTCATTTAAATGAATATAAATTAAAAAATATACATAAATAAATAAATAAAAATAAAATAAATTGAATAAATAAATAAATAAAATATAAATAAAAAGTGCGATATAAAAATTATTTAAATTATTTATTTATTTAATAATAAAGTTTTTTTTTTTTTTTTTCATGGTTGAAATAAAAATTTTTAATAATTTAATAGACTATTTATTTTTACACAACAATAGTAACACAATTAAAGCAAATGATCAGCTTTTTTTTATTAGAAGATGTTTATCAAATGTTAATTATAAATTTAAATAAAACATTAACACCCCCCCCCCTTTCCCCCACAAAAATATGAAAATTAAATCACAAAGAAAAATTAAGTGGTTTTAGTTAGAATATAATATTTGATTAATTTAACAACAACAAAAAAAAAAACTATTTTTAAATTTAATAATTATTTTCTCCTTAATTACTCTTATCTTAATTTTTTTTCTGTTTTACTTGAAATTATAATAGATTTAATCTCCTTATATTATAATAAATAAAACCTGAAATCTCAAAAGTCAACAAGCACACGTGATCAAAAACGCTTCCTTCACAGGATGTATCTGTCGCTTCAATGTGAGTGTGAAACTCGAGTCGCTTGCGAAACTCGAGTCTCCAATTCAACAGATGTATTGCGTATGCCGCTGTCGCTTGCCTGTTTGGTGTGCGGCAGACCTTCCACAGCTTTTGCCGGTAGATCACGCTGCGTCATCAACAAGCTCCAAAGTGGTTGTTAGTGTTTATGCTAAGTGCTGTCTTTCCCTGCTTCTCGTTCTTACATCTAACAAGTGGTGCCACAGTTGGTCCAATCCTGTAACTGTAGCTTGTGGCCATTACACGAGTTACAATTACTAATTACTTTAGTGGTTTTGCAAAAAAAAAGGCGTATTCAGGATTATTAAAATTTGAGATTTTTGTAGTTTCATTAAACTTTGTCAGTATTATTACTTTGATGCACTTCAGTTAACTCGGTAGTAGTATTTCCATATTTTATGTTGTTTATATGTTCCTTCAGTCTAGTGTTAATTTTTCTTTTTGAAACTCCTATATAGTATCCTTTATTGTTATTGGGGTAGTTAAATGGAATTTTATGTATGCTTACTGTTTCAAGAGGGGGAACGGGATCTTTACCACTACGAATTATTTGATAAATGCTGGGGTTAGGTTTTATGGGTATGTTTAAATTGTATTTTTTAGCAGTATTTTTAATTTTGATAGAGGCATCTTGATCATATGGTATAAAAAAAGTAAATTTTGGGGGGATTTTTTATTGTTCGGGATTTAGTTAAGATTATGAATTTTTTTTCTGTTTATTTTATCAACTAAGGTTTTAAGGTAGCCTGCTTTTAAGGTTAAATTTTTGATGTATTTAATTTCTTTTTTTATGTCTATGCGGTTGGTATAAATTAAAATAGCACAATTTATGTAAGACTGTATTGCTTTAATTTTATATTTATAGGGGGTTCCACTATAATTACTAATTATTTCTTTGCTGGAGGTGGATTCAAGATAAACTGTAGTATTAATACTATTTTCAGAATGTTTAATTTTAACAATAGTTTATTTCATTGTTATTTTCTGTGTCACAGGAGAATTTTATGCTATTGTCTAATTGGTTTAGGGTGTTCAGTATTTCATTTACATTTTTATGTATGACTGCAAAAATATCATTGACGTGCCTTGTCCAAAAACTATTTTATTTTTCAGGATTTTAAAGATTGTCTTTTCAAGAAGTCTTAATTTGTGTTCAGCAATGAAACCTGATATAAGGGATCCCATTGGGACTTCTTTATTTTGTTTATATATTTTAACATTAAATTTAAAGTAGCTTTCACGAAGTATTAAGTTATTGGTAGCAATTAAGATATTACCAATTTGGGGTTTATATTTATTTTTGGGGGAATTATTGATAATTTCTGATATTTCATTAATGTCTATGGAAGGATACAGGTTAATTATATCAAAGCTTAAATATGGTAGTCTTTACAAATTTTTAGGTCTTTAATGCTTTTAACAAAATCTTAGATAGGATTTAAACTATTATCTGTAGGAGGAGGCTAAAATTCCACAATAAATATCAGTCATATATCTCTCCAAAGCATAAGTTGTGCCTTCTCTTTTATTTACTATGAGATGGATTTTTTTTTGGGGGGGAGGGGGTATTAGGGTGTGATTTTTAGTATGAGGTGGGCAACTTCAATTTTTCATAATTTCCAAAGGCTGTTTACAAAGATCACAAAACCCTCTCAAAAATCCATCCCATAGTAAATAAAAGAGAAGGCCCTACTTATGCTTTGGAGAGATACATGACCGATAATTATCACAGATTGTTACCCCACTCAGATAATAGTTTAAATTCTACCAAAGATTTTGTTAAACGCATTAGAGGCATAAAAATTCCGAAAGACTACAGTTTTGTAAGCTTTGATATAATTAACTTGTATCCTTCCATAGACATTAATGAAATATCAGAAATTATCATTAATTCCCTCAAAAATAAATACAAACCCCAAATTGCTAATTCATTAATTGCTACCAATAACTTAATACTTCGCGAAAGCTTCTTTAAATTTAATGGTAAAATATATAAACAAAATAAAGGGGTTCCAATGGGAATCCCCTATATCATGTTTCATTGCTGAACGTAAATTAAGACTTCTTGAAAACACAATCTTTGAAATCCTGAAAAAGAAAATAGTTTTTTGGACAAGGTACCTCAATGGTATTTTTGCAGTCAAACATGAAAATGTAAATAGCATAAAATTCTCCTTTGACAATAGCATAAAATTCTCCTATGAAACAGAAAATAGCAACGAAATAAACTATTGTTAAAATTAAACATTCTGAAAACAGTATTAATACTACAGTTTACCATAAGCCCACCTCCAGCAAAGAAATAATTAGTAATTATAGTAGAAAATTAAAACAATACAGTCATATATAAATCACGCTGTTTTAATTTGTACCAGCTGCATAGAATAGTAGAAAATTAAAACAATACAGTCATATATAAATCATGCTGTTTTAATTTGTACCAGCTGCATAGAATAGTAGAAAAATTAAATTAAATACATAAAACATTTAACTTTAAAAGCAGGCTACCTTA
This sequence comes from Salticus scenicus, assembly GCA_963930645.1. Classification (NCBI taxonomy): domain Eukaryota; kingdom Metazoa; phylum Arthropoda; class Arachnida; order Araneae; family Salticidae; genus Salticus; species Salticus scenicus. Next base: position 7,833,363 of record OZ005651.1, on the reverse strand, counting down.
AAAACTTAGTTGATAAACTTTACAGAAAAAGAATTTGTAATCTTAACTATTTCCTGAACCATCAAAAAATCTAGAGCTGTACCGAGTACTCGTTATATACTCGGTACTCGGCCTACTCGGCCAGTTTGCCGAGTACTCGGCCAAATATGGACTAAGTATTCGGCCAATACCGAGTAGTTGTAAGAATTTCATTATTTTTATGTATTATTGAAAGAAATGTATTCATAAGAGTTGTTTTTTAATAACTAAACTAAAAAAATATGAAAATATAAACATAGTCATTAAACTTTTGCTGCAAACAGCTTTCTGCAGTTAAAACGGGCAAGTAGATTGCCACTAAACTCAATATAGAAACGATTCATGATTTGAGCTTATCCATTTTAGTTACAAGTATTTAAGTATAACCATCTTGTATGTGTGTAATATGCAATTTTTTTAATAAAAACTTAGTACATAAAATTGTATCTGTAAAACAGACAAAAATAAAATATTTTAGAAAAAAGAACCCTTATATAATACTAAAATAGTAGATAAAACTTTAGTTACGTATTTGTGCAAATAAAAGTAAGACACTTTTAAAACTGTAAAAAAAAGATTGATTTTTAATTTAAAAAATAATAGTTACGAAAAAGGTAAATACACTAAAATGTTATTAAAAATATATTATCAAATTTGTTGTACTGCAAATTATGGCCCGAAACCACCTACCTTTTTACTCTTCAAGAATTTGAAGATTAATGAAGTCTATCATGTTTGAAATGATAATAAAATATTTATTTTAATGTTCTCATTTCATATGTAAATTTCATGCATCTTAAATTAAGCCTATAAAGAACTTTTATGTTCTCTAAGAATTATCTGAGAATGACTATATAACAAAGAATGAAGTTATCAGTTATTATGGTTTTAATAATCCACTAAGCTGGAAGTATCAAATATAACAATGAACCTAATTGTGTATATACACTACAAAAGTTCCGAAACGTTTCATGTAAACATGCTGTTTGCCATTTAACTTAATCTTGTGTTCAAAAAGCCTTTTTTAAATTTCAAGATGTGCAAAATTCTTCATATATACGTCAATTTCAATTATTCTTTCTTACAACTACTCGGCTACTCGGTACTCGGCCAAGTAGTAAAAGGCCGAGTACTTGGTACTCGGCCAAAGTGCTACTCAGTGCAGCACTAAAAAAATCCCTCCAAAAATTTACTTTTTCTATAACATGTGATCAAGAAGCCTCTACCAAAATTAAAAATAACACTAAAAAACATTATTTAAACATACCCATAAAGCCTAACCTCAGCATTTATCAAATAATAAAGATCTTGTTCCCCCTTTTGAAACAGCAGGCATGTATAAAATTCCATTTAACTACCCCAATAACAAAAAATGATGCTATATAGGAGTTTAAATTAAAAAAAAAAAATAACACTAGTCTCAAGGAACACATAAATGACATAAAATATAGAAAAACTACTATCGTGTCAACTAAAGTCCCCTAAAGTAATAACAACATAAAGTTTAATGAAACTATAAAAAACTGTAAATTTTAATAATCCTGAATGTGCTTTTTTTGCAAAACTATTGAAATAATTCGTAACCATAACTCATGTAATGGCCACAAGTCAAGGGCAGGATGGGACCATTTGTTGCATCACCTGTTAGAAGAAAGAACGAGAAGCAGGGAAAGACTGCACTTAGCATGAATGAATGTCTACAACCACTTCGGAACCTCCTGATGATGTGGCAGATCTGCCAGCGAAAGCTCCTATATCACCTCCATAAAAGGTATGGAGCTTAATAAGGTTTTAATTAAGTTAAATTAATTAAATGTTATCCATTTAAAAACCTATTTAAACTTGTCTTTATTTATAATATAGGTTTTATGGGGCAGAAATTGTGAGTGCTTTGAAATTTCTTCACAAAAGGGGCATTGTTTACAGGTAATGATATAGCCTTTTATGCTTTAACTGTATGTATTTTATTTTAAAACAATATGAAATGAGTAACATACACACTGCCAAAGAAAATTTTGAATGTTTTTACTTATCATTTGGTTAGTTAAATTTTGCTTGGTTTCCTTTCTCATTGGGTTATAACATATTTGACAGCTTATTTCAAATTGCTATGCAATTTCAAACAAAAAACACACAGTGAGTAAATCAAAATTGATTTATGGGAATTATGCTTCTGTATTCAAACTGAATGATTTTCATTTGAATCTGTTGTTACTCTTAATTTCAAAATAAGAACCTACGATTATAAAATTATGATAGTACTAATTTAAGAGTCTTTGGAAAATATAATTTAAATTCAAATGGCAGCCTGTGTGTTGGTTTGTTCTTTATATTCAGGTTTAAAACTGATTTGATTCTGCGATATGCTTTATTAACATTTATGTTTATAGAGACATCAAGCTGGATAATTTAATGTTGGATCAGCAAGGCCACATCCGGCTTGTTGATTTTGGAATGTGCCAGTGTCGTATATATAAAGAGGAGTGTATGCCATCCAATTTCTGTGGTACTCCAACTTATATAGCTCCTGAAGTATGTGTCCAGGACCATACCATTATATTTGCCTGACCCTTTGATATTTCATTTTTAAAACAGTTTGCTTGAATAGGTTACTAACATTAAAGTTGTTTTCATTTTTTATTTTGTAATAAACCAAGCATTTTGAATATACCATTATATATATGTAATTATATATAACTTGAATATAATGTTACTTATGTGATGCAAGTTAAAAAAAAAAAAAAGTATATATTCAGCAGTGTTAAGCTTATTTAATTTGAAACACTTGATCACTTATTCATTAACCAAATTTTAAGAAATTTCCTCTGGAGGCCACATATTGTATGCATATTTCATATATTTAAAAATTAACTATTTCAGTTATTTTAAGTATTTCACTCCTATTTCTATACACCACAAAAGTTTTTTCCTTAGAAATTTCAGAATTCATATGCATAATTCAAGTAAATTGACACTTACAATAAGAAAAAATATATTCCTTTTTTTCTTTGGAAGAAATAAGAATAAAATACAAAGTAAAAACTAAAAAAAAAAAAAATTCGATAATTTTAATATAGATATTGACATTGTTAATCAAATTTCATTAATTATATATTAATTTTTTTTTTTTTATGTGTTCATAAAAAAAAAAAAAAAAAAAAAAAAAGTTTAGTTCTTTATTGAAATCATTTTTTTACTTTTATATAAACTTTATATATATATATATATATATATATATATATATATATATATATATATACCACAAAATAGAGGATTATTATTATTTCTTTTTTTTCTTAAGACTGCTGCTGAATTCTTGCAAACAAAACTTCAAACCATCATTTTTTACTGGAAACACTTTTGTAATAAATGTTTTATGTTATTTTTATATATAACTGAGCTTAACTGGTAGCTGAATGGTTGGAGGTCTGACCTTCAGTTACCACGTGTTGGATTTGAGTACTAGTTCGAACATGGATGCTTCATAGTGTTTCAGAATCCACTTTAAGCTATAAGTCCTGGTCTAATTAAGTCTCACTATGTAAAAAGTGACAAACCAAACCATTCATATATAACTTTTCATCAATAAGTAATATGATAATAATAATAATAAGGTTTAAATGTTCATAATTAATTACAAAATACTTTTTCATTGTTCATTCATTCAAAGCTTTTAGCCCAAAGCCAGTCTGAAAAGCTTTGAGTGAAGGAACAATAAAAGGTATTTTGTAATTAATTATGTAACTATTCGTTTAATGAAACTTCAAATGTTATAGGTTCATATTACACATCACTTTCCTTATTGCGATTCATTTTCATTTAATAAATTAAAAACTAAAAAAGGAAAGTTTTAGAAATTGTAAAAAGAAAATGATTAATTTGCTTTAAAAAAAAACTCTGCAACAAACTTATAGATTTCTACAAGAAAAAAAAAAAAAAGAAGGAAGAAAGAAATACAGTTTTGAAGAAAAAAAGGCATGTATTGAATATAATATTTATGCAGTGAATTTATAGAAACTAATTTAGAATGTTTTATTTCTTTTGGAATATAATTGCATGCTGTTTGAAAGTTGCCTAATGCATGGTAGAAGCTTTTTTTTTTTTTTTTTTTTTTTAAGAAAAATTATACATACAAAAATAATTCATTGGAGGGAGGGCGGGGGGGAAAGGACAGGGTTGGGTTACTTTTGACGTTTAAGGATGAGGTATAAGGATTCATTTTACTGCACACCTTGATCTTGATTCATATAAAAAAAAAAACTGCTCAGTTCTAAGCAAATGAATATTTTTGTGAATTAGTGAAAAAAAATGCTACTAAATAATAATAAAATTTTAAGTAAAATCTTAATATTTTATAACTTTTTTTTAAAGCTCATTAACACCAAAATTATTTCTGTTAAACATATTTTGTTGAATAATTTTAATTTAAATTAATTCGGACAACTGAGAGTAAAAATATACACTGCTCGACATTCAAAATGCAACACCAAGAAGGAATGATAATAACGGAATGAAATTTGTTGGACACATACATTATAGTAGGAAAAACAATTGATTAAAATTTCAGGAAATTTGGAGTAGTATGTACTGAGAAAACAGTACATAAAGCAGCGGCTTCTGTGAGCAATAACAGCACATATCTGCCTAGGCATTGAATCGAACAGCGATTGGATGATATGTACGGGTAGAGCACTTCATGAAGTTTTAACACAATGCCACAATTCATCGATCGAAGTTACTGGTGACTGGTGGGGGGCAGTCACTTTTCAACGGTTAAACAGTCATTTTCATTGGTGCGAGATCAGGAGAACACACTGGCCTGAGCAACAGTCAAACACACTTGGCATCAATGAAGGTCCAGACAATATGGACAACTTGCGGTCATGCATTGTCCTGCTTGAATGTTGCCCTTTGGAGGCCTTGAACTTAGGGCAGAGCTATGGGCCTTAACTCACCAGAAATGTAATGGCTGGTATTCAGAGTGGCAGGAATGAAAACAAGAGGTGACCGGGACGTGTATCCAATGGTACAACATACCATCAATCCAGGTGGTAACTCAGTATGCGGCTACCAAAATTCTGATTACCCTCAAACTGCATCACTGATATGGGCACCATTAATGAGTGATCAACGATGAACCTGGACACAGGAATGGCATGAAGTCACTTTTCAGACAAATCACAATCCTGTTTACAGCATCAAGATTGACTTATCTGTATTTAACGGCATTATGAATAATGCACATTGCCAGCTGGGACTCGACATCATCATACTGTCCATAATTTGCAATTATGTTATGGGTTCCCATTGGATACACATCTTGATTACTTCATGTTCGTATTCCTGGTACTCTGAACAGCGGCCATTAAATTTCTGATGAGTTAAGGCCCGCCCCTCTGCCCTGTATTCAAGGCCTCTGTAGCGCAAAATTTAAGCAAGATAATGCATGACCACAAGTTGTTTGTATTGTCCAGACCTTCTTTGATACAGAATGTGTTTGACTGTTGCTCTGGCCAGTGCGTTCTCCTGATCTCGCACCAATGAAAATGACTGTTTAATCATTAAAAAGCGACTGGCCCCCACTACTCACCAGTAACTTCGATCGATGAATTGTGGCATCGTGTTGAAGCTTCATGAAGTGCTCTACCTGTACATGTCATCCAATCGCTGTTCAATTCAATGCCTAGGCAGATATGTGCTGTTATTGCTCACAGAGGTTGCTGCTTTATGTACTGTTTTCTCAGTACATATTACTCCAAATTTCCTGAAATTTTAATCAATTGTTCTTCCTACTATAATGTATGTGTCCAACAAATTTCATTCCGTTATTATCTTTCCTTCTTGGTGTTGCATTTTCAGTGTCGAGCAGTGTATGAAATTCAAACAAATTGTGTATTAGTTTAAAATTACAATCTGACCTCATTAAAGATGCTAGTACTCCCATGTAAAAACTGAGATTCCAAAAATATTTTCTACTACATGTTAAGACAGATCTCTACCATAAAGTATTATATTCACCTTAACTTTAGCTCAAATAATAAACCAAATACAAGTTCAAGGATTGAAAAATCCTATGACAGGGATTCTAGTCACAAAATTGTTATTAATAGCAGGGGCATGAAAATTTGGGAGATTTTTTATAATACTTTTTTTTACTGATACTAAAATGAAAAATTAATTAATCCCCCCCTCCCCCCCCTCACACACACACACACACAAAAAAAAAAAAAAAAAAAAAAAGTATGTTATTTTATTAAGTCTAAAAATAAGATTCTGAGTGTTAATAACATAAGTGTCACTTCACACAAAATTGATTATGTAAATTTGTCTTTCCAAAATGCAATGCAAGTTTACTAAGTTATTTTCCCAATCAGTTTGTGCATTCTATAAGAATGTTATCTTTTAAGTGTGTTCTAACCATTTGTTTTCTATATTTTACAAAACTTCCATTGAACTATATTGTCATGATTTGCATGTTCTTTAGAGATATAAAACTGGACAACATTCTACTAGATGTGGATGGCCATGTGCATCTTGTAGATTTTGGCATGTGCAAAACTCATATGCTAGAGGATAAGAGAACTTCTACGTTTTGTGGGACGCCAGATTACATTCCACCTGAGGTTTGTTTACTATTCAGTTTGTTTGTTGTCCAGATGAAAAATCTTCAATATTACTTTTTAATTTAATATTAAATTTTTATGCATTAACAAAAATGTTCATATTTTCTAATTATGGATCTGTATTAGAATAAAATCAGTTTCCTGAAATTCCTTCTTAAAAACAAAGTTAAAAATAAAGCTATCCATTTAAAGTTATATGTATTTTTTAAATTGTTTTCAATATAAGTAAAGACTTTTTTTTTTCTTTTTAGTATTTGACATGTAATTTTCTGTATAATAATAATTATTAGATACAGATTTCATAATATTTGTGTAATACAGTGTAATTTGCAAGAAGATATTAAGGAATAAAAATGACTTGCATTGGATGAGTTTTAGTATACTTGATAAGCTAGAAAACTATTCTAAATGTGTTGTAAATTTATTCTTCTAAATATCAAATATGAATATTTCAACAGTTTATTTTTGTTCCTTATATCTAACAAATAGTTTAACTTATTTGTCCAAAACTTTGAAGGAATTCAAGGGTGCAGTAATTTCACCATCCTAGTCAGCAGTGAAGTTATTTTATTTATTTACTTATTCACATTTTCATTATCTATATATAATTTATGAAAAATGTGCATCTAAAAGTTAAAACTTTTGTGCTGATTTACAAAAGAAATCAAAAGATAAAATATTCTGCAATCATGAGAGATATGCTGAACAAATAAGTTTATATTAATCTCATCAAGTTGATTAAAATTATTATTAATTTTTTTAAGTTGACTTTTCAATATAAACTAAATTTTTCTTCAAGTTTAAATTTTAATTCCATTTTTCCTTTTGATTACACTAAAAGTTCATAAAAAGGTAAAATATATTTTTCACGTATTAAATAATTAAAACCTACTTCAGCTTCACTTTGTGACTTGTAGTGGTGAAGTACTTTCTGTAGGGGAATCCCCCTCATCATCGACAACCGTCACATTGGCAGCAGTGTTCTCCCGTGAAATTTCTTCTGAAGTGTGGTTCTTTTTTCTCATGTTAAGTAGGTGGCCCAGTTGGCATCAATTCCTTTCACCAATTCTTCATGGTTGCATGTACCCGGCTGATTAAAAATTTTTATTGTTTCCCTGAATAAGGCATATTGATTATTATTCAGGCATGAGAATTTTCCGCGGATCCGCGATTTTCCGCTTTTATGTGATTTTAATTAATTTCGCGATTTTTTATTTTGTTAAAATCAAACTCCAATAACGATCAGTGTTCAAACGCCCCACGAAAAACTTAGATTCTCAATCTTTTTTCATCCAAAATATAAATGTCAATATTCATTTTAAACGTGCTTTATCATATTTTATAACATGTAAAAGAACAGAATTATTCAATATTTCTCACTCATGTAATTTTTTTTGTCTTCCCCCCCCCCCCCCCTTTTTTTTTTCATCTCTAACCATCGCCAAGCAAAGATTCTGCGGGAAGCCTTTTATTTTTGAATATTTATCCATCCACAACAAAAATGCCAATATTAATTTTAAACTTACTTTATGATATTCTAGAACCCATAAAAAAGAAGAATTGTGTTTAATATTTCTCACTCATGAACAACTTTTTAACCCCCTCCCCCTTTCCACTACCAGTCAATGTTATTAAATGTTGATTGCTAGGTAATTTTTTTTTTTTTTAACACATGTTCTATTGTGCTGATGTGTTATTCTTTTAGTTTAATTTGTCACTTTTAAAATATTCTGTATAGTTTTTTCCTGTGAGCATTATTTTTTCATTTGAAATAAATTTTATGAACACATTTGTATAGTTTTCCCTGCACGCGTTATTTTTCATTTGAAATTAATTTTATGAACATGCGTGTTTCCTCTTTTTTTAATTTTCTGCACTCTCATGCCTGATTATTATAATTTGCGATTTTCTTAACTTGATTGAAGTCAATTTCTATATTTCCGTTTTTGCTGGTTTGGGCTAGAGCTATATATTTTCCAAATCTTATATTGTTATGGTGCTCATTTATACGGGTTTTAATTTTTCTTTTCGTCATCCCTATATAGTAACCTTTGCTATTGTTTTCGTAATGGAAGGGGATTTCGTAAATACCTGCGGTTTCAAGTGGGGAAATTTTATCTTTATCATTGTGGAGGATTTGATATATGTTTAGGTTGGATTTTATTGGGATGTTAACATTTAATTTCTTAGCAATATTGCTTATTTTAACGGCGGCTCCTTTATTATAGGGAATGGCATTAGTATAATTTATGTGTGGTTTTTGATGGCTGGGAATATGGTTTAATTGTTTTAGACATTTTTTATTAAATTTATCTACTAAATTCTTGGGATAATTCGCTTGCATAGTTAAATTCTTCATATATTTGATCTCTTTTTTTAAGTCTTCAGGGTTGGTACAAATAAGAAAAGCGCGGTTTATATAAGCTTGTATAGCGTTGATTTTGTATCTGTATAGGGTTTTACTTTTGTAGTTTATTATTTCTTGGCTAGAGGTGGGTTTTCTATAAACAGTAGTTCTAATTGCATTCTTTGTTCTTTTGATTTTGACATCCAGATAATTTAACTCTCTATTAATTTCTGTTTCACATGTAAATTTTATATTTCTCTCAATTTGGTTTAATTCATTTAAGAGTTTTTCAATATTTTGGTTTTCGTGGACAACGGCAAAAACGTCGTCTACATAGCTTTTCCAATATAAAATGTTTTCTTTTTGTTCTAAAATTACAGTTTCTAGTTTTCTTTGTTTCATTTCTGCTATTATTCCAGATATAGGGGATCCGCATCCCATTGGGACACCTTTGACTTGTTCATAAATTTTATTATTAAATTGGAAGTAACATTCTTTTAAAATTAAATTTGTAGCCGATTTTAAAGTTTGTGCAATAGGGGGATTATATTTTGCTTTAATTTTCTCATTAATGATATTTATTGCTTCATCGGTATCAATGGAAGGATATAAATTAATAATATCAAAACTATCAAATTTATGATAAGACTTCTTCACACACCATAAATTTTAATCCAGCACAACCGGTTTCGAAAGGACGTAGCCTTCCTTCATCAGGTGCAAAAAACACGTGCTACTGCCTTGGAGGCAAAAGCAAGATTGAAAGCAGGGCAAAATCCAGAGGGGGAGGAGCAACACAAACAACCAATAGGAAGCATCATGCAGGACCAATCAGAGAGGAACACACATGCGCACACAAAAACAAAAGGAAGGAGGGAAGGAATAAACAATAATTTTTTTTTTTTTTAATGATTTATTTATAATTCATTTTTATTATTTATTTATTTTTTAAATTAAATTAGTTTAATTTTTTAGTTTAATTAATTTAATTAATTAAACTAAATTTAATTAATTAAATTAAATTAGTTTAATTAATTTAATTTTTTAAATTAGTTTTTTGCACCTGATGAAGGAAGGCTACGTCCTTTCGAAACCGGTTGTGCTGGATTAAAATTTATGGTGTGTTGAGAAATCTTATTGTCTATATATCAAATTTATGGTCTTTTTGAATTTGGAAATTTTGAATTTGTTTTATAAAGTCTTCTGTAGAGCTTAAACTGTTTTGTGAGGGGGGTAGAATTTCAAAGTTGATAGGTGGGACCTTCTATACAGAAATGTAGACGACGTTTTGCCGTTGTCCACAAAAACAAAAATATTGAAAAACTCTTAAATGAATTAAACCAAACTGACAGAAATATAAAATTTACAAGTGAAACCGAAATTAATAGGGAGTTAAATTATCTGGATGTCAAAATCAAAAGAACAAAGAATTCAATTAGAACTACTGTTTATAGAAAACTCACCTCTAGCCAAGAAATAATAAGCTACAATAGTAAAACCCCATACAGATACAAAATCAACGCTATACAAGCTTATATAAACCGCGCTATTCTTATTTGTACCAACCCTGAAGACTTAAAAACAGAAATCAAATATATAAAGAATTTAACTATGGAAGCCAATTATCCCAAGAATTTAGTAGATAAACTTTATAAAAAACGTCTAAAACAATTAAACCATATTCCCAGCCATCAAAAACCACACATAAATTATACTAATGCCATTCCCTATAATAAAGGAGCCGCCATTAAAATAAGTAATATTGCTAAAAAATTAAATGTTAACATCCCAATAAAATCCAACCCAAACATATATCAAATCATCCACAACGATAAAAATAAAATTTCCCCACTTGAAACCACAGGTATTTACGAAGTCCCCTTCCATTACGAAAACAATAGCAAAGGGTTGGGATGACGAAATATATAGGGATGCCGAAAAGAAAAATTAAAACCCCCATATAAATGAGCACCTTAACGATATAAGATTTGGAAAATATACTACAGCGCTACCCCAAACCAGCAAAAACGAAAATATAGAATCAAGTTAAGAAAATCGCAAATTATAATAATAATCAATATGCTTTATTATCAATATGCCTTATTCAGGAAAACAATAGAAATTTTTAATCAGCCGGGTGCATGCAACCATGAAGAATCAGGGAAAGGAATTGATGCCAATCTGGCACCACCTACATAACACGAGAAAAAAGAACCACACTTCAGAAGAAATTTCACGAGAGAACACCGCTGCCAATGTAACAGGTGTCGATGATGAGGGGGGGGGGGGTCCCCCCCTACAGAAAGTACTTCACCACTACTAGTCACAAAGTGAAGCTGAAGTAGGTTTTAATTATTTAATATATGATTTATAGCTTCATTTTTAAGAAAACTCAATATATTTTTCACTATTTACATTATTAAATAAGAGCAAAGATTTTACTTAAGTTTTATCACAAAAAGCCTACTTCTATTCGCTCCATGGTCCATTCAACCATGTACTCAGTCATCATAGGGAACTGTCATGATCCACTTCTTCTTTCTCTTATTCTCCTTGAGCATAGCACTCTTTCATCTAAATGCTCACTGGCCTGTCTCTCATTGCATCTCTGCTCATTGGCCATTATTTCAATAGTTACGAGCATTATTGTATATTTATGGCTATTATAGTTTAGTTTGCTAGCTTTTTAATGTTCTGAAAATCTATTTTTATGTTTTGTTCTTGGTTTATTTTAGTTAGTGCAGTTGTTATTTTATCGTATTTTATATTGTTTTTATGTTCTTTGATTCTATTATTTATTTTTCTTTTAGTCATACCTGTACAGTATCCTGAATCGTTATTTTCTGTTTTAAATTCTGTTTTGTAAATGCCTATCATTTGTAAAGGGTCAATTAGGTCTTTGTCATTACGGATTTGCTGGAAGTATTTTTATTTGGTTTAATTGTTATTGAGTTTGGCTGCTTCATTTTTTATTTTAATTGAGGTGCCTTTATTGTAGGGGATTGCTGTAGTATATTTCTTGTTGCTTTTTTGAGCATCATTTATTTTATTTAGATTTTTAGTTCGTTTTTCATAGATTTCTTTTATTAGTTTTCTATTATAACCAGTTTTTTCAGCTATTTTATGAATTTCATTTAGTTCATTTTTCAGTAAGCATTGGAACAGATTTTTGTTGCTCGGTTGATATAAGATTGTAGGGCACTTATTTTATATTTGTATGGGGTTTTACTTCTATTGTTTATTATTTCATTACTATTATTTGGTTTTCTATATACTGTGGTTTCAATTGAATCATTTTTCCTAAAAATGGTTACGTCTAAGTAGTTAATTTGGTTGTTTTTCTCTAATTAGTATGTGAACTATGTGTTTTTATCGATTTGGTTTATTTCTTTTAGTAAATTTTGTGGTTTGCATTTTTTTTCAACTATCACGAAAATGTATCACACCCAAAACATTATTTCATTATTAAATTTGACAAATATTATGTTTTCTATTAAGCTGAGTTTAAATTCTGCCAAAATACTGGATATGAGCAATCCCATTGGGACTCCTTTCATTTGTTTATAGTAATGATTGTTAAATTTGAAATAATTTTCGTTTAAGATTAAGTTATTGGTCCAAGTTATTGGCTTAAGATTAAGTTATTACCAATAACTTAATCTTAAATGAAAATTATTTCAAATTTAATGATCATTACTATAAAACCTATGGATTTTTAAACATTTATTTTTAATTTGCATGTTAAAAAAAAAAAAAAAAAATTGTTTAAGTAACTTATTATTTATGTTAATATTGTTGAAATTTTCTTTGTATTTAGTATTGCTTGAAATGCAGTATTTCTACCTGTTTCCATGTTACATATCATTGGCACTTTATGAACTTCATTTAACAATAATAAGTAACGTTCTATATTTGTTATTCACTACAGAGAAATGTTTTAGTAAAATACCTAAAAGTAAATGTTATTTATGAAGATTTGCTAGTTTTTTTAAAAATATTCTGTCCCCTCCAATGAAGAATCTTATGATTTCTTGCATCCCCCCCCCCCCCCTCCCACATAATCATGAGGATTGTCAAAGATATTTTCAGATTTGAGGAAATTTTTGCATAACTATTTATATTGAAAGGAACTATTTGATGTCAAATTGTGTGTATCAGTTGTCTGTTAAATTATGTTAATCTGGATATATAGCCTATTAAAATTTGCTTTAAAACTAAATTCTTTGAGTAGGTGTAGCTTATTCAGTTCCAGGAATTATATAATGTATATAACTGGTGTCTTAGAGTGAATTGTGTGTTTATTATCAATGTGGAAAATGAACCAATTTTAATTTGACTTAATAACCTAAGCATATTTTAATTTCATAAATTAGCACTTTTTCTGACAGTGTATGAAAAACTTTTTGCAGCAAATTTTAAATTAGAAATAGTTAGCTTTTTGGAGAAACTGATACATTAGGCTTGTATAAAAATAAAATAGATTAAAATAAAAGAGATAGATTAAAATGCTAATAAAAATGACCAATTCTATTAATATAAATGTAATTTAGTTTACTAAATGTAATATTCCTCTAGAACCACCACCGTTTGATATATATCAAAAGAAGCTGATTCTAGAGGACGATTACTTTTAATTACATAAGCTATTAAAAATATTAACGTTGTCTAATTAGATGAAAGATAATTGTTCAGTAGCTTTATATAATAATAAAATGAATAGTTTCCTGCAGATAAAAACTGTACCTTAACTGTACCTTATCAAACTATAATATAGTTAATTAATTTATGATGGTATAATATTGTAATAATTGTAAATTTACTAATATGTTTTTTGTCTGTTACAGATTGTACTTGGCCAAAAATATAATCAGTCAGTAGATTGGTGGTCATTTGGGGTGCTATTATATGAAATGCTGATTGGAAGATCACCTTTCCAGGGAACTGATGAAGATGAATTGTTTTGGAGCATATGTAATGAGGAACCACATTACCCTAGATTTTTATCAAAAGAAGCAACACACATTCTTGGTCTTGTAAGTTAAAAACACAATTTTAAATACTTCAGAAAACTTTTCGCTATTAAATAAAATTAAGAAAGTTTTCTTGATATTCTAGAGTATGTTTTTAAAATATCACATACGAAACTAATTTCATAAAGTATGTTAAAAAATACCAAAAATTAAACTTGTTTCAGTTTGACTTGTTTTTTAGAATTATAATAATGTATTACATATAAATATATGTATTTACTAACAATTATTGTGAAAGTGTTAATAAAACATCTCCCAGAATACTTAAAAACTGATCAAAAAATACAAAACCTCATGTAAATCTGGGCAACTTTTTTAAAAAAGCAGGTTTTTATAATCTCATGGGATTTTTATTCATCTTTCATTACTTTTTACTCTTTATTTTTTATTGGTTAAAAAAAAAGGCTTTGATAGGATTTTCATGCATCATATTTCAGACATGTTTTTTTAAATGAAGTTTTTATTGATCAGTAAACAACAATCAACCTGAGCTATTTTCATAAAACCTTGAAGTAGAGGAATTATAATTTATTATGGTTATTTTTTTTCTTTTCTGTTGTTTTTTAAATACAGCATCTACTTAAATGTTGCTTTAAAACATTTTTTTCCCATGAGTAATAATTACCTTTCCTAGTTCAGGGTCTTCTGTGTAACCGTGTGTATAAGAGATAAATGTAGCTACATGCTAAGGGTTTTCATCTGGCCATGGCCAATGCCAACACCCACTCGACATTAGATAAAGCTAAAAGACGAAATTTCATGGACGCTTTGACATCACAAAATCTATCTAGTCCCATTCATTCACATTTCAGGTTTTCACCCCCCTTTCTCTCCACATTCCATTTCAATCTCTTGATGTATACATACATCTTCTAGAATTAAAATCTGCACTTGTTTCTATAATTTAACTTAAAAAAAGATTTTTTTTTTTTTTTTTTTAAGATTAATATCTATTAAAAGTGTTTTATCTTGACAATTCTAATCCTAAAATTTCTTTGTGTTTTTAAAAATTTGTATTGATTCCTTCATAAATTATTAGTTGATTTTAATAATAATGAAGTTACAATTTAGCATGTGTTTAGTAACTTAATGCAAAAACTTTGTAAAACTTATTATAAGAGGTTTAATACCTGTCAAATATTGATATTAATATTTCCTTTTGCTTTTGTGTATTTGTTATTAGTTCAATATTTTAAAATATTTTGATCTGTTTATTCAGAAACATGATTCACAACAATAAACATAAGGGTATTAATAATATGTGTGTGGGTGCATTTGTGAATTACAGTGGAGCACCATTTATACGTTTTTCAAGAGACCATTCCTAAAAAACGTATAACTGAAAAAACGTACAACTGAAAATTCGTTTTAACATTAATACACAATAAAGTGTCATATTAATAATAAAAGTCTAATCAATTTTCATGATTTCCTTTACATTTATTCGAATAAGATATAATTTTAATTATATTTAAAATATTTTTAAAAGATTGCATAAAAATTAAATAATAATTAAAAATATAGAAATTCAGAAAAAAATTTCAAGATTTTTATTTTAACCTTTAAAGGCAAAGCCTTTTGTTCTGTATACGAAGATGACATTTTTGCAAATGATTAAAAGGAAAGAAAGAAAAAAAAATGTTTCTCCAACCATAATGTCAAATAAACACAATAAGAAAATCTTCCAAGTCGCCCAACGGAAGTGAGTAATAAATCTTCAAGTTTACAAAATGCTTATAAAGTTGTGAGCTTTTTTCCTTTTATTTCCCATTCCTGGAATCAAGTAAAAGAGAAATGTGGGAGGTCTTAAAGTGGTCACTGGCTACTTGTATGCCTACCATTCAACCCAGTCGCCAACTGCTTATCACTGAAAATTTCTCTAACCCCCCTTCATCCAGGCTATCGATGCAAGTCACACTTTGTTCTGTAGCTGCCTTTTGTTACCATAGTTTTAAGAAAAAATAATTGAAAAAAAAAAAAGAATAAAACATAAAGAGCATTCAGCTTTTTTTTTTTTTTTTTTTTTTTTTTTTAAATCCTGGAATGAAACTCAAACTTGATTCTACAAGGAGAAAAAAAAAAAAAAAAATGTATAAGTGATATTAAGAATTTACCTCTGTCGTATAAACGAAATATTTTAACATTAGAATTCAATGGAATGATTTGGGACCGAAGTTGAAAAACGTATAAATGAGAAAAACATATAAATGAGAAACATATAAAAGGTGCTTCACTGTATTAATCTTTTAAAATATCTTGCTCATTTTCTGCAGCTTAGTCAAATATTTATTTAGTGTCACAGTAGACTGACAAAATAGTTAATCTCCCCAACCAGCTTTTTTTTTTTTTTTTTTATGAATTACATTTGAAACTGCATCAAATAATAAATTATTTTAATCTTATGATTTATTTTATTGCATATTAAACTGTTTAAATGTTTAATAAATTATTCTAATTATTTATTATCTAAGAAACTTATACGATACTAATTCCAAAATAAAAAGACTGCTTTGTTCAACTGAAGAAGAAATCGTACATATATTGCTAGTAGTGTAAAAAGGGGGTTCACCTGCAGGATGGAAGTGCGGAGGCACACACGCCTCCACCCTGAAGGTGACCCCCCCCCCTTTTTTACACTACTTAGTCATCATCTTGGATGAGTGGGTGTTGTCATCCAAAGAATAGAAATTTTTAGAGCATAGGCATCGGAAGTGAATGAGTCATTATCTTAGATGAGAATTTTGGTGCTGCCATCTACCGAGGAGAATGGGAATTTTTTCATGAATTTCGGGATTTAGATTTAATTTCACTATTTTTTGGACTTAGCATTTTTCACAATGGACAGGGAATGAATTGGTTGGGTTGACTGAAACAAAGGTAGATGAATATAATGAATAATAAATTTAAATAATGGTAAAGACTTTAAAATTTAGGCATTGTCATCCGGGGAGTATAAACTTTTGGACCGCTGACATCAAAAATTATAAATAATTTCTGCTGGGACTTTGATTTATTTTCCTAATTTTTTGGACTTAGCATTTTTAGAGATTGAAAATGCATTTCGTTAAGATAATGAATAATGAATTTAAATAAGGGTTTAGACTTTAAAATTTTAGTATTACCATTCGGAGATTGTAAATTTATATTAGGAAATTTTTACAGAATTTATAGAAACAAGGAGTTGGGTGATTCTAATTGGAGGGTATTTGAGACGTTTTGAAAGACTATCTGCGTTCATCAGGATTTTAAGGAATTTTATTATAAATATAATAAAAGTTATATAAACTAAACTTTATACATTGTTACTATTAAATAAATTTAACATATCATAAAACTTTTAAATCTAAATTAAACTTTATATATTGTTACTATGTAATATTAATTTAAAAAATGGCTACCATTTAAAAATAATAATAAAAATTGTTATTATATAATAATATTAATTTTTAAAAATGCACTCAATTTTAAACCAATCAATAAATTTTATAAGCAATAAAGTTATAAATATAATAAAAGTTATATAAAATAAACTTTATATATTGTTACTATTAAATAAATTTAACAAAAGTTTTAAAGCCAGTAAATGATGTTATATACATTATAAATTTAATGAATTATATAAATTAAACTTTATGTATATTGTTACTATGTAGACATTATTTATTCCTTTACTATTAAATAAATTTAACATATAACGTAAGTTTAAATCAGTTAATAAATTTTATATACAGTAAAGTTATATAAACTAAATATAATAAAAATTATATAAATTAAACGTTATATTATCACTATGTATTAAATAAGTTTTGCATTTAATACTTATTTAAGCTATAACTATACAAATACTGTTGTATTCAATAAAAATTTAACATGCATGTTAAATATTAATTTAAAAAACAAGTTACTATCATATAATAATATTAATCTAAAAAAATGCTTACAAAGTTTTAAACCAACAATTAAATTTTATATACAGTAAAGTTATGAATTTAAAAAGATTACTATAATATTATAATATTAATTTAAAAAATGCATACAAAGATATACAGTAAAGTTACTAAAAAAAAAAAAAAATTGCTATCATATAATAATATTTGTTTTAAAAAATGCATACAAAGTTTAAAATCAACAATTAAATTTTATATGCATTATAATTAACTAAACTTTATATATTGTTACTATTAAATAAATTTATCGTAACATGAAAATTTTAAAACTGTATATAAATTTTATAAGCAAAAAGTTATAAGTATATGAATATGTTATTTAAATTAAACATTATATTGATACTATACAAATATTATTTAACATTTATTCGAGTTTAACACATTAATATAATTTATACTATCTAAGTTGATTTTCATCAAACAAGTAAAAAAATTAACTACTTTTTTATAAAAATAAAAATTATTTAAGTTCATTATTTTAAAGTTTATAATGATATTAAAACAAATAAATTATTCTTTATAAAAGATTGATATAAAATTAATAAAAAAAGAATTAGTTGTATTTAAAAACTATCAGTTACTAAAAGATATTTTGTATTGAACATTTCTATTTTAAATTTCAAAATAAATTGCATAAAAGTTCAATGTGTCAAACTATTTTAAATGAAAATAAAGTTTCCTTAAAACAGGTAATGCGAGAACAGTCTATGACTCATAGTTATCATCTTGCAACAAAAAACCCATACAGCTGATGAATCATGTATAATATACACTGATGAATCATGCTTATTACTAACCAACACTATCTCATATAAAGATTAAGTTAAAATCATCAATAAAATACAGCGAATAATTAGGAAAATGCAATAATTTTCATACAATGAGTTTAAACAATTATTACCTACCTATCACTTAAACGGCATTTAAATAAATAAAATTAAGTTATAGTTAAGCAATAAAAAATTTTTTGGGAAAGAAGTTTTATATATGTTTTGCAAAATTCAGTTTTACTCAGATAATTTCTGAATTTACACAGTTAAATGAAAATTTCTGTAGGTTTTATTTAAGCAACAAATACACAGGTCGACATGTAAAATTTTGATTTTATAATTTTGGCTGATCTTTATGTTTTTTGGTGTGCTGAAAATGAAAATGAAGCTATTTTTTCTCTATCACATATACAGGGCCCGCTTTACCATTAGGCAAACCTAAGCAAAGATCTTTCAATATGTGAAGATGGGAAGGCTCCGTAGATGTAATGTAAATCCACAGGAACCGGCAAAAGAGTGCATATAGCTATGCTGTAAAGTGAATATACAGGGGTAAATTGGTGAAAGGGTGCTTTTGACAGTATCGACAAAAGCGATAATTATTAAAATCTGGTAGAAAATTGACAGCAGAAAATGTAGGAGGATTATCGCTCCAGGCAAAGTGGAAAGTGGAGAATTTCGTCAAAGAACCTAAGTGAGTACAATGAAAAGAATCCATTATACTCGCTTTGGTTCTGATTGATCTGTGATTTTTATATACATGTATTTTTGATAGCAATCGAGTTTTAGTGGAAGTTGCTTGTTTTTTTAAATTTACCAATGTATCAATAAAACAAAAATATTTTTCATGTTGAATAACACTGATAAATTTTAATGAAAAATACTATCCAATACATATATATATGTATAAGGTATATAGTGTCTTAAAATAGTATTATGAATCATTTTTATTATGTAAATTTCAGTTACTTTTAATTCATGCAATAATAAAAGTAAAAAAATCTGGAGTGACTCCACTCGACTTTCCGAACATTGAGTAATTAACAGTTTTGTAGATAAAGTAAAGAAAGAGGAGTTGTTAAACAAACAAAAGGGAGAAAACCATAATAGAGTGTTTGAGTATTTTTCTCCATATATTACACGATGTTTTATTTAACGCTACTGATCTTTGAGCCCATAGATCATAATGATAAAGAATTTTCCGTTGTGTCCCTGTAAAAACCTATAAATGCTAGATTCACCAAAATGCTTATAGTTAGTGCAACAGTGATTTATAATATTCATATAAATTTTCAGCTGAATTGAATAAGGCGTTTAGATGCTATCGCACTTTTAAAAATTTGGTCCCATAGGCCATAATGATAAATATTTATTTTTTGTGTCCCTGTAAAAACACTGTAAGTGCTAGATTCACCAAAATCTATAGAGTGTGTGCAACTGTGACCTATAACATGTGTACAAATTTTTTGTTTATATTAATAAGGCGTTTAGACGCTATCACACTTTTAAAAAATTGGCCCCATTGGCCATAATGATAAAGAATTTTTCTTTATGTCCCTGTAAGAAAACTATAAGTCCTAGATTCTCCAAAATCTATACAGGTTGAGTATCTGTGACCTATAATATGTGTATAAATTTTTTGCTCAATTGAATAAGGCGTTTAGATGCTATCGCACTTTTAGGATTTTGGTCCCATAGGCCGTAATGATAAAGAATTTTTCTTTGTGTCCCTGTAAAAAAACTATAAGTGCTAGATTCACCAAAATCTATAGGGTTCGTACTATGGTGATTTACAATATACGTACCAACTTTCAGCTTATTCGAACAAAGCGTTTAGACGCTAGCGTGTTCACTCACAGACATACACACATACATACACACATACATACACACAGACATACACACACACATACATACATCATCGCAAAAATAGTGAAAACGGACTCATTGGACCTTGAAACGTATAGAAACGTCAAAATCTCAAATTCGGATTTTTGACATGATTACAATACTTTCCTCACTATAGTGTTCGGAAAGTAAAAATCAAATGTTTAAAATTTTCCATAAACCAGCATTTAGATCCTTTGTGATTACCTACTTATTAGCTAAAAGTGTTATTAAAAGATAAAAATCAATTAAAAATAAACTCATGGAGTTAGTTTTACTTAAAAATTATCATTTTAAAATTTCTGTCTATGTAAAACTAGTTGTAATCTGCTACTATATTCTATAACATAAACATAAATTTTAATTTTTAGTTGTTCTAAAGTTTAATGCATAACTAGGTGCACACTGAAAACGCATTAATAAAATATAACACTATAATTAATTTAATTACTAATGATGTTGTATATACATTTATATATATATTTAAATAGTCCTTTTGAAGTATTTAATTTTTACCTTCTTCTGTATACATAAGAATAATAAATCCATATGCATAAAATAAAATTGTATTCTTTAAAAAATTTCAATCTAAGATGTCTGTGTTACCAAAATTTTGTGAGCACTGTATCTCAAGAAACAATGGACAGAATTATAACTAATTTGATATTTGATTGGATTTTGATATTAATTGGTGCTAATTAGGTTTGGTATATATTGGCCAACAGGTGGTGTTGCTGCTATGTTGCAATTTTCCTCATTTACAATGCTATAACTCAGCTTATATAACACATAAATTGAAATATAAGATGGACATCTTGAATAAAAGAAATTTTTATTAAATATGGGTGTATGTCGACCGATAGGTGGCACTGCTATAAATGTCCGTAATTTTCCACATTGCTGTATCTCAACACCTATTACTTAAAATACACTAAACAGTAGGCATATTTAAAACATTTGCTGTGAGAAGCTATGTTAATTAAATATTTTGTGCATTTAATTTATAGGTGGTACGTGGTACTGTACTGTTATTTAAACTGATATAGGAAAAATTTTTGTAATGGATACAGCATACTAGAAATATAAATTTTACACGAATTTCATAAATCTTAAATAAAGAGAACATATTTTAAGGATTAAAATAATTTTAAGCACTGCCTAAAAAAAAATTAAAAAAAAAAAATTGCACATTCCCCTTTTACAATTCAGAACACATACTTACAATATTTTCAGGATTATAGTATAAATGCATATTTATCTAAATTGTCTAAATTGTTTTAATAGACATTGTACATTGACTAATCTATTTATCCAAAAATTTTGCTTCATCTCTTAAATGTGCTTGATTATCATTATTATTATTTCCAATAAAATTGTTAATGCAGTTACTGATAGAAAATTTAATCAATGTAAACAAAAATTAAAATTTGCAATTAAAAGAAAATCAAAAGGCTATAATTTTAACAACATCAACAATAATAAATAAAATCTAAACTAAAATTGAGAGTGTTCTGTTAGGTTGCTGCCTTCGCAAAATTTAAATTCATAAACAAGCATTTCAAAAACATTTTAGTTTAAGTAAATGATAAATTCAAATTTTTCTATGCCTAAAACCTGTTTTCAATATTGTATGAAATTACTGCATATGTACACACTTAGTTCAATAAAACATTGGTAGCTTAATATTATATATGTATATATTTATATTAAACAGGAAATCGGTTGACTACTAATGCTAAAGTTTAAAGCTTTATTCAGTATCTTTTTTTTTTTTTTTTTTTACAAAAACAGTAGAAATTTCACAAGAGTATTTATTGATTTAAAAAAGTGTACCAAAATTTTAAACCTAGATCAACACCTAAAAATTTAAGACTCAATTTCAAAATTAAAGAAGAAAAATAATAATAATAATAATAAAACACTCACTTCATTACTAAGTAATACAGCTTCTTCAACTTGGAAATACTAGCAGGTCAAAACCCAAAGCCAAAGAATATTAAAACTTTGAGCTTTTAAGGATTGTAACCAGCTTGCAAGTGGTAAGTAAAATATCATTTACCTTTCAGGACTATAATGAAACTAAAAGTAGTTTCAGGTTGTGTTTAATCCATTATGATTTCACAGAAAATTGACACATCACTTTTAACAGGATACAGGATAACGACAACGGTCAACAACAACTGACAACTTCATTCAATTTCAAAATGGTGCGTGCCGTGACGCTTTTGAGGTTTACTACAGTATACTTGCTGATTTCGGAAATGGAGTGGGTGAAAACATACCAATTGTATCTTTCCTTTAAGCATGCTTTCCAGCAAATCTATATGCACTCTTTCATTAGTTACGGTTTCCGTAGCCTTCCCTTCTTATCTATTAGAAGTTCTTTGCCTAAGCAGCCGCCGAAAAAGGAGGGCTGCCAAAAAAAATTTAAACACTGCCCAAAATTCAAGAGGAAAAAAATCGATGGAAGAAAAGCAAAAATCATAAAACAACTTTTGATTTTTTCTCTCTTTTAAGGAATATGTGTCTATTCAATTGTAAATTAAAAGTAACTTCCTTTAAAGATTTTAACTTTGTATAAAAACACCTTAATCCTTTCAGGGGCAAGGAAATTTCACTCATTTAAAATAAACTACCACCAGAATTTGCAAACAAGTCTAAAAATAAATGAAGAATTTTCTTTATGTTCTTAAATTAAAGATTTATAAAAATTTCAAAGATGAATTTTTGCAGTTGGGAATTAAAATTAAGTACTCTGGTTTAGGTATTAAAATGTTGATTTTTAATAAATATATGCTTTGATTTGTATTGGGGTAATGAATGAATGCTAGATTTTTTCAAATTAGATAGAAAAAAATGATAAGCAATGATACTGTAAAACATAAAAAACTTAATCTTTTCTCAATAAAAATGTAATTTTTTTGTTTATTCACTTATTTTGATGAAAATTGAATAGTAGCTTTATAATATGCTATTTAGGCCGAATATTAATTTAAATGTAACGTGAATGAAAATTTGAAAAAGTTTGAAAATATTAATTTTTCCCCCACTATAAAACATGGGATATCTTAATTGGTTACAATCATTTCCTTTTTTATCGCAGACAGTCATCTGGCAGCTGAAAGGATGTTGCCAACTAAATTTCATACTTTAGTTAATTAAAAAAAAATCTAATTGTTGTATCGATAAGCTGCTTGCACTATTAGATTCGGAAAAATCACCCCTTTCATTTGGTATCGAATTCGTAACGATCAGACTAATATAATATTTCTAATTTATTTTTCAATTTTTCTGCTTTTAACTCCGTTAAAATATCTATTTTTATGCAATCACAGTGAATTCTCAGTCATTGAGATTGCTTTTTGATTAGACATAGGTCAACATTTTAATTAATATCTCCACAACTAATTAAAATTTTAAATTCTTTTTTCACTATCCCCTCGGGAAGGCTTCTAAGCACCTGTATGTCAAATTTTGTACTTCTGCGTTCAGTAGGGGCAGAACGTATAGATGCTGTGACAGACAGACATCTTTTATTATTATAGATTATTGACGTATATTGCATAACACTTGCAATTTCTCTTTGTAACATATATTAATATTTATTTTTCTTAACTTATAATCATTATTCCATTAATTAGCTTTTAGTTAAATCTCCAAGTAAAAGATTAGGAATGCCTTCCTGTCCTGCCGGAGACATTAAAGATCATGCATTATTCAAAAATATTGATTGGAACAAAATAGAGAATAAGGAGATTCCTCCTGTTTTCAAACCTTCTGTTGTAAGTGCATTTTATTTATTCTTCTAAAAGTTCTAAATGTTACTTTATTTATAATTGTTTCATAACTATTATAAGGAAATGTGAAGTGGTTTATTTCATTCAGTGATCTTGTGAATGATGCATCAGATTTCAAAAATTTCCTTGCTATTAAAGCTTTTATTGTGTTAAATTTGTGGCCATAAATCAAATTTTTGAAACATATATTTTTGATAATTTAAAACAATGCTATCGTTTTTTTTTTTTTTTTTTTTTTTTTCATTTTTACAAAATAAATAAATAAATAAATAAATGAAATAAAATAAAATAAAATAAAATAAATAAATAAAATAAATAAGTAAAAAACCCAGATTAAATGAATTTTTAAGATGTCATCTGTAGAAACCTTTACTGACTTTTTTTTTCTCCTTCAAAATTAAGTTGCAATCATTTGTATTCATAATAGAAAGTAACTTTATTAATTATAATTTTAATAAACAAATTGCATGGCATAAATTTGTATAGGGAAAGATGAAAAAAATGTTTTGTGATGGCCACAACATATAAGTTTATTAATGTTTAACCCTTTGTATCACACCGGGTTTTTAAAATCCCATCAAAAAAAATTCTTCAATGTAGCCTAAATTTACTACAGGACTTCATTGGAACTTCAAAGTCCCTATAGTTTAAGCTAAATTTAATATGAGATGTTTCTCATGCAGTAAAAAAATATAATAAAGTTTTAAACTATTTTTCCAAAAATGAGGTAATTTGGGATATAAAAAGGGTTAAGTAAATTAACTGTTTGAAATATTTTTTATTTTATTTTTTAATGTTTATAATTTGTATTTTAATTAATTGCAATATGTATTTCTTCCAAAATTTTGATATTTTTATTTATTGAAAAGTGTTATGATTTTTAATGTCATCAGTGGTTATATTAAACATTAATAAACACCTCTCAGTTGCTTTGTTAGCTATATTAATTCGTACTCTGCTATTATTCCTAATATATATATATATATATATATATATATATATATTACCTCTAAAATAAATTTACTAAATATAAGATTTATTGTTTTATGGAGGGAAAAAATTGGGAATGAAAGGATTAAATGGCAAAGGATATAAATTGTTATTAGAAAAACTTTTGGTAATATCTGATAATTCAATGAGTTTTGAGGAGTAATTTATTTTTCTAAAAAATGTGAATCTTATATGTTTAATTGGAATTCTTTACTTTCTCATCATGATGTTTGAATTTTAAACTAAATTTTTTCATATTAAATTTGCATTAAAAAAACTTTATGGTAGATTTTCTATTTTCTATTCATATTATAAATAATTAAAAGATACATACATTCAAATTACTGAAGTATTTGCATTTAACTAGTATTTTTTTTTTTCTTTTTTAAAGGGATGGAGGGCATTATGAATCTCTTTTTTTTTTATTACAGTCGTAAATTAAGAAATTTTGCATACATATCTATTAAAATATAACAGTGTTAATTATATCTTTAAATTAAAAAAAAAAAAAATTAATATTTATTTATTCGTTTAATGCTCAAGCCTTGCTAAGTTTTTAATTTTCCCCTTAATTTTAAGCCTCACTAGTGATCGAGCGGTTCTGCACTCAAGGCTTGTAGAGGGAAAGTACCATGTTTAATCCCAGGTCATGCTCATCGACCTAGCCATTCTGAAATTTCTGTGGTCTTCTCCAAATCTAGCGTAAATACAGGCTAGGACCCCTTAGAAAGATATCCATGGTGGACACTCCACCTATAGGCCTGGGAGCATTGTCGTGTGATTGCAACTTACCAACTGAATCCCCCGTTATCTCAAATACTGCAATCTTGTACATATGTAATTACTATGACTACTACTGTGAGTCCAATGTTTAGTTCTTAGTTTGTTCTAAATGTATTCTCCTGTCTTGTATGAAATCGTCAAGTAAATGTTTTATTAGTATCCCATAGATTTTGTAGTTCTCTCTCAAACTACTTCACATAACATGACATGGTGTCAGGTAGTGTTTTAAAGTATGTTCGGTAAAAGTTTCTTAAATATTTTCTGCTTTAGAACTTTTCATACATCAATAAAAAGCGGACCCCCCCCCCCCCCCCCCCCCAAAAAAAAAAAAAAAAAAAAAAAGGTTCTGTTGCTGCTAGAATTTGGAATGTTCTCTCAAACAGCTTTGTTATGGCTGTAGATTCTACTCAAATACCTTTTAAAGGTCCCTTCACCATTTAATTTTCAAAACTCAGCAGATTGGCCCGAATGGACACAAGAATTTGAATATTTCCTATATGCTTCCGGACTCAATGCAAAACCTGAAATAACACAGGTACGAACTTTTTTCTATACTATGGGACGCGAAGCTAGAAAAATACTGGCCTCTTTTGAACTATCAACAGATGACGAAGACAAATATGATATTGTAAAGTCAAAGTTCGATTCTCATTTTGTCATCCTGCACAATAAAGTATAAGAGTCAGCAAAATTCAATCTCTGTAAATAACAAGTCAGCGAAACTGTGGATAGATTTGCAACTTCTCTTTTTAATCTGGCAAAGCACTGCAACTTCGGAGCTCTTAAAAATCATTTGATACGAGATAAATTCGTCGTCGGACTAGGTGATAAATCACTTTCAGAAAATCTGCAGTTAGATTCAAAGTTAACTCTGGAAACAGCCATTGAAAAGGCACGACAAAAAGAAGCTGTGCAACAACAACGACGAGACCTCCTGCCTCTTGATGGACATTCCGAAAGTGCGGTCAGCTCTTTTACAGGGAAATAGCTGTGACATATTGTATTAACTCCATGTACTGTACTACTAACTCCATGTGTTGTATATAATCACAAACTCAATGTACCTAACTTTTGGATTTGGCAACATCAGTTTAATGTAATGGTGGATCACTGAAAGTTGCTGGTGCTTGGCAGCTAATATGTTGTTCCATTTAACTATGTCTTTATTTACGGAATAACTTAATAAATATTTAATCTGGAAAGCTGTTGGGCTTCGTTTAAAATGATAAGAAGACTTAACATGGTGTCAGGATAATAATCGCGCCGATGTCTTAAGATTAAAAAGAAAACTTAGTGTTGGTCAACGTGGAACTGTTGTGTTCATCATTCGTTTTATCGTTGTGAAATTGTAATTGATCTATGCTGAAATAGAAAAATAGAAGTCTTTAAACCGCCTGGTGAGATGAACTTTACAATTGGTAATGTTGCGGAAAACTGGACAAAATGGTACCAGAAATTCACGAATTTTTTGATCACGTCAGAAAAGACCGGCAAGGAAGATACAACCAAAATAGCCATTCTCCTAAATCTTTTAGGTGATGAAGGAGTTGCTATTTTTAACTGCTTTTCGATTTGAAGATGAAGCTGATAGCCAGAAGTTTGAGGCTGTAATCAAGAAATTTAAAGAATATTGTGTCCCCGCGTAAAAATGTGGTTTTCGAACGTTTTAAATTTTTTACTTCTTCACAGTTAGAGGGTCAATCTGTTGATGTTTACTTGACTCATCTTAAAACGTTAGCTTCATCTTGTGAGTTTGGTGATCAGGAAGATTCGCTAATTAGAGATAGAATCGTCCTTGGCCTGCAGGATAAATCTCTACAGGAAAGATTACTAAGAGAACCAAAACTTTCTCTCCAAAAAGCTGCAGAATTTGTTAGAGCATCCGAAATAAGTAAAGAACAGATCAAAACCATGACAGAGACAAAATCTGACGTTGATGCTGTCAAAATTCGAAGAAACACCAAATACAATAATCGGAATGAACTGTTTCAGCCTTCTAAAAGTGGAGTATTCAATTGTAGTAAATGTGGCAGATCCCATAAGAAACGAGAATGTCCAGCTTTTAATAAGCTTTGTAATGTGTGTAAAGGCAAGCATCATTTTGCTGCTATGTGCAATAGTGCAAAGAAACCTCCAAAATTTATTAATTATTCAAAAGCACGAAAAGTTGATGCGATTCAACCTCGTACTACAGATTGTGTGAGAGATATGTCAAATTTATTTATTGATACGGTAACAAGTAATGAAAATTCCAGTGAGACTGTTTGGTGTAAAAATATTTCTATTAATAATAAACTGATTAACTTTAAATTGGACACTGGAGCAGAAGCAAATATTTTACCATTATGTGTTTTCAATACTTTAAAATTATCTGAGAATTGTAAGCTAAATAATACAAAGGTTATCTTAATTTCTTACGGTAATCATAAGCTAAAGCCAGAAGGTGAGGTAAGTTTACTATGTTCAACGGAAAAGTATCAAAATGTTAAATTGAATTTCATTATTGTAGATATTAATTCAAAACCTATTCTAGGGTTAAATGCATGCAAATTGTTAAATCTAATACAAAGAATTGATAATATTGAAATTAAATGTAAAGATGATATTTTAGCTAAATACAATGAATTATTTAATGGTCTTGGCAGGTTTCCAGGTGACCCTTATCATGTTGAATTAAAAGAAAATGCTATTCCTGTTATTGACCCCCCTAGAAGAGTTCCTCAAGCTATAATTAATGAGTTAAAAGATACTTTAAATGATTTAGAATCAAGGGGCATTATTTCACAAGTAAATAAACCTACTGACTGGGTAAATAGTCTAATTGTAGTTGAAAAACCCAATGGGAAATTGAGAATTTGTTTAGATCCTAGAAATTTAAATAAAGCTATTAAAAGAGAACACCATAGTATCCCTTCAAGTGAGGAAATTATTAGTAGATTAAAAGGCAATAAATACTTTACTGTATTAGATTTGAAAGAAGGGTTTTGGCAAATTGGTTTAGATGAGAAGAGTTCTGAATTATGCACATTCAACTCTCCATTTGGTAGATATAAATTTAATGTACTGCCTTTTGGAGTTTCATCTGCTCCTGAGGTATTTCAAAAGAGAAGTCAGAAATTATTTAGTGATATTCCAGGTGTAGAAATCTATTTTGATGATTTCATAGTATCAGGGAAAACAAAAGCTGAACATGATAGCAATTTAATTGCTGTGTTAGAGAGAGCTAAAGCAAACGGTGTTAGGTTCAATCCTGATAAACTTCAATTTTGTGTTCAAGAAGTGAAATATATGGCTTTAATAATTTCTGCGAATGGTGTCAAAACAGATAAATCTCATGTTAGAGCAATTAATGAATTAGAACAACCTCAAAATAAGAAAGATATAAGGCGATTTCTAGACATGGTAAATTTTTTGTCAAAGTTTATACCAAATGTTTCAAAAGTAACAGCTCCTTTGAGGGAATTACTTAAAAACAATGTTGATTTTCACTGGTCATATGAACAGCAAGAGGCATTTGACAATATTAAAAATTTGATAAGCTCAGCCCCAGTTC
The DNA here is from genome assembly GCA_963930645.1 of Salticus scenicus. NCBI lineage: Eukaryota > Metazoa > Arthropoda > Arachnida > Araneae > Salticidae > Salticus > Salticus scenicus. The sequence continues at coordinate 7,803,618 of OZ005651.1, read as the reverse complement.
TCAAAGTTTTTGATAGCTCGAAAGAAATAACCATACAGTGTGATAGTTCAAAAGATGGGATAGGTGTATGTTTATTACAAGAAGGCCACCCTGTATCTTTTGCTTCAAGAAGCCTGACAGATACAGAAAAGAACTATGCGCAGATTGAAAAAGAATTGTTGGCCATAGTTTTTGCATTTCAAAAATACCACAATTTTGTGTATGGTCATAAAGTGGTAGTGCAGAGTGATCATAAACCATTAACTGCAATCGTAGAAAAGCCAATTGGTAAGATCTCTAATCGTCTTCAGAAAATGCTTCTTAAATTGTTAAAATATAACTTTAAGGTTACCTACTTACCAGGTAAAGATATAGATATGTATCTTGCAGATACATTATCACGAGCATATATTAAAGATAAAGTCAAAGATGACCCAGAAATGCTACAAACAGTACATTCAATTACTAAATATCTTCCCATGAGTATTCGAAGGGTAGAACAATTTAGAAAAGCATTTGGGGAGGATGAAGAGCTTAAATTATGAATTATTGTAAAGAGGGATGGCCAAATAAAAAGAAAATTCCTAGTAATTTAATAAAATATTATAAATTAAAAAACGATTTGTTTCTTATTGATGGTATGTTATTTTTAAATGATAAAATTGTTGTTCCCAGTGCATTAATTCCTGAAATGTTGTCTTTAATTCATGAATCCCATCTTGGCATAGAAAAGTGTAAAAGTAGAGCTCGTGAAATCATGTACTGGCCTGGTCTCTCGCGAGACATTGAAAATGTAGTGCAGAAATGTGAGATATGCATGAAATTTCGTAAAACACTTCCTAATGAACCATTGCTTCCCCATAGTATTCCTAATAGACCATTTCAGAAAATAGGGGTAGATATAATGTTTTTTAATGGGTTCAATTATGCAGTTATTATTGATTATTTTTCAAAATGGATTGAAGTAGAAAAAGTTAACAGGAAAGATGTGGGTGATATTATTGTAGTTCTGGAAAATGTAATTGCTAGATTTGGAAGTCCAGAGACAATTGTGTGTGACAATAATCCATTTAATAGTTTTCAATCTAAAAGTTTTGCTAAACAGTGGGATATAGAATTAGCATTCACTACTCCTTATCATTCTCAAAGTAATGGTATGGCAGAAAAGGCAGTGGACATCATCAAAACTTTATTTAAAAAAGCAAATGAGGAAAACAAGAAACCTGTGGTAGCCCTTCTTGAATATAGGAATAGTCCCATTACAGGTTTAGGTTTATCACCTGCACAATTGTTATTTAACCGCAGGTTAAGAACTAAATTACCAGTTACGAGAAAATTGCTAAATGCTAAAATAGCAAAAGATATTGTTCCTAAATTTAAACAGCGACAGAACAGACAAAAGTTTTATTATGATAGAGATGCTAAAGAACTTAAACCACTAAAACCTGGAGATAAAGTGTTTGTACAAAATATTAAAAGTAAAACTTGAGTACCTGCCACAATTCTGTCAAAGTCTAACAATCCTAGGTCTTATAAAATCAAAACAGATACAGGCAGTATTTATTACAGAAACCGAAAATATTTAATTCTGTCAACAGTAGATAAATCTTTTAATGAAAGTATAGATTATGATTTTGATGTTAATAATCCTACTGAAGATCTTCATAACCATAATCAGGACAATTGTACAAATGACTGTTCATCAAATAGAAATAATAATCAATCTCCAATGAATATTGTTAATGGTAATTATAAAACAAAATCTGGACGTATAATTAAGCGTCCTGCTTATTTAAATGAATATACTGAATAAAAGGGAGGATGTGACGTATTGTATTAACTCCATGTACTGTACTACTAACTCCATGTGTTGTATGTAATCACAAACTCTATGTACCTAACTTTTGGATTTGGCAACATCAGTTTAATGTAATGGTGGATCGCTGAAAGTTTCTGGTGCTTGGCAGCTAATATGTTGTTCAATTTAACTATGTCTTTATTTATGGAATAACTTAATAAATATTTAATCTGGAAAGCTGTTGTGCTTCGTTTAAAATGATAAGAAGACTTAACAAAAGCAAAACCTGAAATGGGACCTGAATATAAAGTATAAAGCAATTACTCATAATGCTCCAAAGGTAAGAGAAATTATCATTTTTATGGTGGTAATTCACATCCTCGAACTCAATGTCCAGCAAAAAATGATTTTTGTAGAGGCTGTAATAAGTGTGGCCATTTTGTTAAGGTGTGCTTGTCAAAGAAAAAATTTGTTTCCTCAGTGAATGACGAAAAATCGTCGTCAGTGGCGTTACCTCGGTGTCAAAAACTCTTTGCATGTAAAAATTGAATTTAATGACTCTTATGTACAATTTAAAGTTGATTCTGGTGCGACCATGTCCATCATTCATCCCGAAACACCAGGTGTTCCTAGGATTCTGTTGAAAGCTTAATGAATTTCTTAAAGAACCAGATGGTTCGAGATTAAAAGTACATGGTACGTCCGAAACCATATTGACGTATAAGCATAATACTTCAAAACAAACTCTCTTTGTCATTGAAAACGTGTGCGAACCTCTCCTAGGATACTCAGCACTCACAGAACTCAACATCATGAAGATATACTTAATAAAAAATAGAAACTCTGTTTGTCTTGCTTCAGTTCCATAGGCAAAAAGCTTTTTCATCAGAAAGCCTGCAGTATCTTCAATGCCTCTTGCTGCAGTGGACGGCGACTACTTTGTTCTTGATCTTTATTTTCAAAAAGATGGCACCACATTATAGTGTAACCACATTTTCTATGCCTAGCAGTGAAGACAAGTCGAAAATCTTGGAGGATTTCCAAGTTGACCAACAGGTTTGGTTTGAATTTAGTAAACATCCAGTCATTTGGATTCCTTTATCGCTTATTTTTTCTCAACGAAAAGCTTGTATCCCCTATTTTACTAGTGGACTCGTTGAATCTGCACTTGCGCAGAGGCTTCCATGGTCGCAAGAAATGTAGTTAAAGAGTACCTCAATTTCAGCTGATTCGTGGTCATTAATTGCGTTACGGTTATGAACTATTTCTATTGTTTCTCTAAAAAATGCATAGTTTGGGTTATTATAATTTGCAAATTTTGTGACATTATTATAATCGATGTCAGTATTGTTTTCGTGATAATTTCTGGCTAAAGCAGTTGTGTTTCTATCGTATTTCATATCATTTTGATATTCCTTTACATGAGTTTTTATTTTTCTTTTAGTTACACCTGTATAACAGTATTCGTCATTGTTTTTATTTTTGAACGGAATTTTATAGTTCTCTATATAGTTCCTCTGTTTCAGTGGCACTCTGTTTCAGTATATGACACTTCTGCAATGAATCTTTTTTAAAGAAAACATAGGGAACTTGCAATGTTCCAGAAAGTCTACATAGCTGAAAAAAATGACACTATAAATACTATTCTATAGTTCACGAACTGAAAATTTTCTTTGTTTATTACTACAAAGAGCTGTTAATAAAAGGCAAAATAAAATTTTCAAACAATTATATAAAAATACTTACTAAAGATACAAACAATAATATTAATAATAGCAAAAAATTTTACAAACTATTTACACACAAAACCAAGTTAAGTACTTTCTATTAATAATTATTTGTTTTCAAACTACTACAGATTGATATAAACTTCAAGTTTGGCAATCCAAAAAAATTATATGGTGGGTACATTAACCCTTGAAACTCTGAGAAGGTCAAGCCTTTCCAAAAAAGTAATTTGGGGATAAAGGTGGAAACTGGCTAGCTTCTACAGAGAGGGAAAACAAATCAGTTTTCTCGTGTTCACTGAACACGTCAAAATGGTGATGGTCAGGACACCACAAGAAAACAGACTGCTTATAGAAAGGGGGATGAGGGGCGGGGGATCCTCATTTCACAAAATCGTCTACATAATATTTGAGAACGAAAAAAAAAAAAATTAAATAAACCTAAAAGGTATATTTGTAAAAAAGAAAAGTTAAGGGCACGCTAGTGCCACTGAGTCAAAGAAAGGAGGCTATATCTCCCGACATCCCTCTGATTTCTCTGACTCAGCTAGGATCCTCACCCAACACGTATGGGGAAATAGGAAAGCAAAAAAAAAAAAAAAAAAAAAAAAAAACATGGGACAGGAAGCTGATACCTAACTAATTTATTCATGACTTAATTTAAAATTTTGAGGATTATTATAGTACCTTAACTTAGATGAATGGACAATTTCTGAATTTCTCTTAAAATGAGGACTGGGTTTGTCAATCTCAAAATTAACGTTAGATAACTGTTTTAAAATTTTGTATGGGCCTGAATAAGGTGAACTTAATTTACGAGTATTTGGATATTGAAATTCCTCTTAAATCACTTCATCACCAGCTTTAAATTTCACAGGGAGAAATCGAGCATACTTTGTTTTTATTATGATATTGTATTGTTTATTCTTTTGTTATATTTCTGGCTTCATCAACTGGAGGGTAGTAATTATTATTCACTTATAATGGATCATATAGTAATTCTCTTAATAATAAATAGCTAGGTGGAAACTGAGTTACAGAATGAGGTGTTGAGTTAAAATGATTTAAGACTCTTCAAGTAATTTTGTCCAGGGAATTTTGTTTGAAGAAGAATTAACTTTACACTTTAAACGCATAACAATAGTCTGATTAAGTCTCTCGATTTTCCCATTGCATTTGGGATGATGGCTACTTGTTAATAAATGTTTTACATCATAATTTTGAAGAAAATTTTGAAACAGGATGAAGTGAATGCTGCATTTCTGTCCGTTAACAATTTTTTAGGCACTTCAATTTGAAATATTTGTTTTAAAAAGTTTGTATAAGTTTCAGTGGTAATGCTTTTTGATGGAAATCCCCACACATAATGGGTTGTATGGTCCACAATCAAATGCAAATACTTTTTTGTAGAATTATAATAATTAAACCCACCAACAGTGTCTAAAGACAAACGTTCCAAAGGTTTATCTGTTGGCGGTACTTGTTGTAACAAACCAAATCTTTTTTAGTAAACAAACAAATCTTTACGTAAACAAATCTTTTTTTTTTACATTTTTTATTTAATTGACAGATATAACAATGTTTTACAAAATTTTCAATATCTTTATTAATATGAGGCCAATAATACAGGGGTGTAATTAAATTTATCATTTTATAAATTCCAGGATGTCCAAATTGAGTGTGGGTTTTTTCTAGTAGGGATAATCTTAATGACATAGGGACTATTATCTTATACAAACCTTTCTTTTTAATTACACTTGCATCATCAATTTCAATAATTTTCTTACCATTAATAATTATGTTTTCTTTTTTCTGATTTTCTTTAATTTCATTTAAGTCAAGGAGGTGTACATGGTAGACACATTTTCTAAAACAGGCAATCTAAATAGCATATTAGCTTCAATATTAGTTGAACCTTTTTGATATTGAATTTGGTAGTCAAACATACTAAGTTTAAGGGACCAGCGGAATAATCTTCCTCTTAAATTTTTAACATTTTTTAGCCAAGTGAGAGCTGCATGATCGGTATGTATGACAAAATTTTGACCCTGCAAATAATAAAATTTATCTAAAGCATCAATAATTGCTAAACATTCTAATTCAGTAATGGCATAATTTTTCTCATAATTGTGTAAGTTTCTAGAATGATATGCTACTGGATGTAAAGTGCCATTCTCATCCGCCTGCTTAACAACACATCCCACACCATGACTCGAGGCATCAACAAATAGGTGACAGGGACTTCTGGGATCATAGAGTCTTAAAATGGGTTTACTTATTAGAGCATGTTTTAATTTTTGGAAGGAATTTTCGCATTTATGGTCCCAAACGTAGGGGACATTTTTCTTTTAGCAAATTATTTAATGGAGCTCTAGTTTTTGTGTATTCTGGAATAAATCTAGCATAGACATTTACTGATCCCAAAACTCTCTGTAATTTCTTGACATTTTTTGTTGGTTTCAAATTTTTTATTACTTTAATATTGGGATTATCCAGAGTGATAAGTCCATTATTTATTTCATAACCTAAGAAATTAATTTTTGGTTTGACAAAATTACATTTTAATAATTTTATGTTTTCTTTAACACAGATTTTGAAAAGTTGCTCTAAGTGATGGAAATGTTCTTCTTCTGACTGTGAAAATACAATATCATCATCAAAATAATTACTGGCAAAATCTATTTTGTATTTATTTAAGATTCTTCTAATTGTTTAATTGAAGATAGCAGGGCTTTCTTAAGACCAAATGGCAGGTATTTCCATTCATATAATCCAAAACTTGTAGCAAAGGCCAATTTTTCAGTGTATCTTGGGTGGATAGGAATGTGCCAATATCCACTTGCCAAGTCGAGGGTGGAAAAGAATTTTGCTTTAGCTAATTTATCTAATAAAGTATCTATTCGGGGAAGTGGTTCAGCATCGTTTTTTGTTATAGAATTAAGTTTACGAAAGGCGACACATAAACGACTCTTTTTTCCTTCTTTCCTCTTATACACCAACATTACAGGTGCAGAATAAGGGGAACAACTTTCTTCTATTATACCTGCCTATAATAAATTTTGAATTTGGGTTTTAATTTCTTCTTCGTCCTTAGGGGAATTTCTATAGGCTCTGAGCAAAATAGGTAAATCAGAAGTTAAATAAATTCTTTGAGGTTCCATGCGAATTCTTCCAACGTCGTATTTTGATTTAGCAAAAATTTTGACATATTTTGATAATAAGGTAGGAAGTTTTCCTTCTCTAGCAGGTGGAGGATTTACGTGATTTTCTTTAGTTGCAGGAGTGTACTCTATCTTCTCTACCCTATTATTTGATTGAACATTAACATTTTCACCTTTAATTGTATTTTCACTTTCAGGAATTAAATGTAAGGTTTGGGTGAAACTTGGTATATTTTTTTAACAATGGCAGAATACTGTTATTTTGTTTTATAAGTTTTTTAGCACAACCAAGATTTAATTAAAATAGTCCACAATGATGTAAGCTAAGGAGAGCATAAAGTAAGTTTTTATTCAAAATAAACATATCAATATTTTTTGTAATATTACCTATTTGTAATGTCAGGGAACATTTTTTGGTAATCGTCAACATCCCTTGTGTTTGTACGACATTTATTGGCGAGAAATTTTCCTTGGGAAGGCAATAGTTCTGAACAAAATGTTGAGGAAGAATACTTAAACTGCTGCCCGTATTGAAAATTAAGGGAATGGGATTAGAGTACGATTTTGGTTTTTTAACACTTTGACTTGTTTGCTGATTCTTGCTTTGGATACCCTTATTTTGAATTATGCGACCGGTCATGGCAAACTGTCAATATGCACTGAGAAAAAATTCTGTAACTGACATCTAGAATCTAAGTTGTGGCTCTAGAAAAAATAGTTCCATGTCATCCTCATAAATTCTAGTCCCCTTGGAAAGCGAGTTCTAGAAGCCCCTACTAGAATTCTAGAGCGTTCGCCTATATTCTCGAGGGCAAAACTATTTAAAAATCTCTGCAAATAAATGAGACTACAAGAGGCGGGTTCCAGGAACTATAATCTTCGTTTGTTACCAAATTCTAGAAAATCAAGCGAGAATTTCTCACAATACAAATGATTCAGAATATTTAGTGTATTCAGAATATTGTTTCACCATCTAGAAATGTGTACACTAGAAATTCTCGATAATTTCGTCTATTCAGTTTATTTGCGTGCTTTATGCGCATAGATCGGAAATCTATATTTCTAGTTAAGGGACTTAGAAAAAGGCCACTTATTCATTCTAGAGGAAGGCGGTATATTTTTTTTCTCAGTGTGTGTTATTTGCACCTTCTGTCGTACTGTTTCCTACTGTGGACTCTTCTGGGGTATAAGTCAGGTTTTCCTGTTTGAAAGGGCATTCTCTATGCCAATGAAAAGCGTTAGGTATGTTAATTTTAGTACAATGTTTACATGGAAAAGGGGGGGTAAAGGTCCTTGAAAATGTAGCCATGCTTTTGCATTTGACTGCTGGGGTCTAGGCCCTCATAGACTGGGTTGGGGATTATTAGTCCTAGTGGGTTGATTCTGATTGGAGTATCCCATATGGGGTCTATGTACATTAGGAAACCGATAACTCCAAGGTTGGGGACATGGATTGTATTGTGTAGGGGCTCTATTGAATGCTTGTGAATAGTTATATTTTGGATACTGATCTGGTGACTTAGGTGGGAGGGGGTCAGCTAATTTTTCAGATATTTGTAATTTATTTAAGCGATGAACCAGATTCCTCCATTCATTTAGACTTTTTGGTGCATTGACTACCACAAACTGTTTTAATGTTAGTGGCAATCCATCCGTTAACCTGTCCAACAGAAATTTAGGTTCTAGACCTAAAGCTCATCACACTTGAAGTTTTTTATGATAATAATCTATAATATTGTCACCCTGTTTGAATAAAATACTTGAAAAATCATTTAAAGATGGCTCTCCAGGTGTGGTAAATTGCTCATTGAAAATTTCTACTAATTCTTCCCAGTGCATCATATTTAAACTATTATTAACATAAACTGTTAGGGCTCTCCCTTTTAAAAACCTTTGTATATTTCTAACCTTCCAAATTGTGTCTCTTTTAGTTTCCTCACACCACACATCAAAGTATGGTAACCATGCGATCCATAACATTCCATTTTCAGGGCAAAATTCAATAAGAATATTTTCCTCTATTACCTGTTTGTTTGTAGAGGAGGAAGAGTTATTTACCTCACTTAAATTATTCTGCTCTGTCCCTGAAGTGGCATTTAAATTATCATCGCCCGTGTTCAAATTTAGAACTTCAAATTTAGAAAGTTAATTTTTTTTTTTTTTAAACAGGATTATTTTTTTAACATTTTAGCCTACTGATTTTTTTTTTTTTTTTCCAAAGAAATTCAACCTTTATTAAATATATTCAAATTACATCTAAAAATTCAGAAAATTGCACAAAATTTAACTTTTTTGAAAATATCAAATTTTTAAAAATAATTATGCAGAAAATTAAAAACCAAAAATAGTTTATATAATCCTTAAATATAATAATAAAATTTCATTATTAAATATGGTAACTATGAAAACTACTCATTCAATAATGCAAGTATTAAATATAAAAATATAATATTGTTAATATTTCCGTTTTGAGAAAATGCTTATTGTAATTTTTTTTTAAATATAGATCATAAACAATCAACTCAATTTATAAAATAAATAAGTATCATAGCCTTGAAATTTATTGATTTATTATTTTTTATGTAAAATCCGTTCAATTTATTTATCTCTCTCTCTCTCTCTCTATATATATATATTTTTTTTTTTTTTAAATCGGAAGATAGAATAAAATTAGTTATTTCAATTTAATTTACTTTTATTTATTAAATTAAATTTAGTTTTCTTTTTTTTTTACATAAATTTCAAAACTACAATATGAAATAAAAGCATAATAAATTATATACACTTTATATTTTTTCCTTCTAATTAAAGTCATACTGTTTTTTTCTTTATTTTGAAAATAAACAAATAAAAGTTTTTTTACTTATGTATCCCGGTGACTGTAGAAAAGAAAAATAATTAACAAAATTTTTTACTTCTCTGATCTAACACACAAACAAAATAAAATGACTCCTTCGGTTGTTTACACTAAGCTGCTCTGTTTATTCTCATTAATTCATCTGTTATCGTTTTCATTTTTTATCACAATAAACGCATCAAAATATCTATGAAAACATCATTCATCATTTCATATTAGAACATATACTTCAAAAAACAAAAACATTAAAATCAAATAAATGGAAAGATCCATCAGTCATTCAGTTCAATTTTATATCAACAGACAAGTCAGATAGAAATGCAATCCTTTCTACTCTCTTTTATTCAACAGAGAATTGCCTCTCCTAAGAGAATTAGGTCAAGTTCAGTTTCTGCTCATGTGTTCTTCTGGATATCAAGTGTGTTGCTGGGTTCAAGGTCAGCGCCGCTTATCGATGAAATTTATTAACGTTTTTTTTTCTGCCAGACACCGAGAGGCGCACAGAAAAACATAATTAGTGTCCTTTCAGCCATAAAGTATGGAACACAGTTTTTTGCTTCCAGGTGTCACCATCCATGTCGACTTTTTTATGTGATGTATACTTTTACTCTGGGTCACATAATAGCTCTAAAGAAGAGCGGCTTTCACTCATTAACGAGTCCAAAGATGAGAGACAGTCGTTTATTGGGCCATATGGAACACCTTACAGGGTACGGTCCATGATTTAAGGCTGAGCATGTGGAATGCCGTGCAGTGAAGCCGAGAACGACGGTAGCCCGCGATCACATCGTGTTATCTCCCGTGACCTCTCGGGGCCGTTAATTTGACGTGACTTTATTAGGCAAGAGCACACACCAGAAGCGAGCTCATCCATGCGCATTTTCTCTTAAATACTGGCATTTTTGGTGTGAAACTTTACCACTCCTTTGTCTAATTATTGGCTATTAACTTAATGATTGACAACTTAGCTGATGTCCACATTGCCGGGATTAATTATTATGCATCATCTAACCACAAGAAACTGCAAGTTGCATTTGTTCAGCACTTTATTATCCTAAAATTCATTCACTTTTATGACTTTTGCGTTATGCTCGTGCATTGTACTAAAACTTACTTTACAGGCGAAACTTTAGAATTAATTTCAAGTTAAGACTTTCTAATGGGATTTTCTTTAAGTTATTACTCACTATTAATTTAAAATAATAACATAATAATTTAAAAACTTACCTCTCTTTATCCTTTCATATATATATATTATATATGTAAAAACATGTCTCATGTAGAATATGGTATAGAAATAATTCACTGTTTGTTTACAGGACTACACAAAAGAACTAGATTATAATGCGACAATACTTGAAAATTGATTGAAGTATACTTCAGGTTGTTCCGTGTGTTATTAATATAGGTTTATATTTATGTTCATCATGTGATGTGTACATAACTTTCAGAAGATATACAGGTGTACCAATATTTAAGCCATAATGTTCTTTTTTATTGTTAGTGGAAGTGCTTTACTGTAATATTTTACCATGTCCAGGAAAGTTGCTCAGGAATTGAAACTAATTCCTCGTTGCCATATGGTAAATAATATATTTTTTCAAACTAAATATTTATCGCTTGGTTTTTTATATATTTACAGATTTACACATTTTGTGGCTTACACAAGTCGTGGTCTATTGGAGTTGTGCCATGAATATTAATGTCACTTGATTTAGCTTTGTTTACAGACTCGGTGAATTTGCCAACGAATGTTATGTAAGAAATGCCTAGCTGGTAATCAGCCAGGGTAGCTCAATGGTTTGAGCATCCGCATGTAAAGAGGAATGCCTGGGTTCGATTCCCAGCTCTGGTATTTTTCACATAGTTGGTATAAAAAATCAGCCTTTCACTCCAAAATTTTCTGAAATGAACTTTCATGATAAATAAATTTGTAAATTAAATTAAAATTTCGAGGTCTATTGGAGTTGTGCCATGAATATTAATGTCACTTGATATAGCTGTGTTTACAGACTCGGTGACTTTGCCAACGAATGTTATGTGAGAATTGCCTAGCTGGTAATCAGACAGGGTAGCTCAATGGTTTGAGCGTCCGCACGTAAAGCGGAAGGCCTGGGTTCGATTCCCGGCTCTGGTATTTTTCACATAGTTGGTATAAAAAATCAGCCTTTCACTCTAAAATTTTCTGAAATGAGATTATTTTTGTTTAATCTGTCCCATTTCCCCTCCCCCTCTTGTAGAAACAAAAAATTTTTGCTGTTCATATTTAGCAAATATTTTACAAGTAACAATTAAGAAAAATGCCCTTTTTTCCAGATTGAGGGAAAAAGGGCACTTTTCACAATAGCTACTTGTAAAAGACATGTGCCTTCGAAATTATTTGAGGGTTTCTAAAGGGGGGGGGGGAGAAAAGGAAAATGTTATGATATAAAAAATATTCTTTTTTTTCTCTGCACCTTAACCTTCAAAAATTTTTGCAAGCACACATATATTTTGTAAAAGCTATATTGTATCAAAAATAAAGTTATCTCTTTTATCATAAATTTTATATGTTAGTTTATCATCTTTACTTTCTAAATAAACATCTAAACAGTCAACATTAACAGGATTATGAGAAGAAACCTTTAAAGTATCTGGATAAAAGCTAAAATTTACTGTTTAATTAGCAGTAAATCATCAATATATCTAAAGCATTTTATATTGTTATTTAAAATTAGATTTTTTTTCATACATATATAAATAAATATCAGCTAAAACTGAACTACAGCTTCCCTCACCCCATCAGGATATTATAAATTTGTTTGTAAATAACATCACCATCATATATATAATTTTGTTGAACAACAAAATGAAATAATTAAAAAAAAAAAAAAAAAAAAAAACTTATCTGTATCAAAATTCAAAGTATTATACATCTAAAAAAAAAAAAAACTGTTGATTAGATCTGATAAATTAATATTAGTATACAAATCTTCAAAATCATATGCAAATAATACACATATATATACACATATGTGTGTGTGTTCATTTGAAACACTCATTTTAAAATTTTATTCATAAACTAAAGAAAAAAATTCTACATTTAATATATTAATGCATGTGATGTTGGATGTGTGAGTTAAGGCTGATTGTTTTACGGTGGACCGAAGTCTGGGTGGAATGTCTTCTATTGGGAATCAATCTCTTTAAAGGGTCTTATAGCCTATATTCATGCAAATAAATTTTTCAGTAAAACTCTGAAAGACTAGGGAGATGAGTGTGACCTGGATTAAAAATGGACACCTCACAGCTTTCAAGGTCCCTTTTCTTAGTGACTAGAAAAAAACTGGGTCATGCCAGTATATTCTTGTTTTAATATACATATATATATATATATATATTTATGTACAGTCGAGGGAAAAAAAAAACTGCAGCACTCGACATAACTTCGTTGCTAATAGATGTAGAAAAATGTAATAGGTATCATTCGACTGGGAATTGTGAGTAGTTTCAGAAAATGAACTGAAATTTTGAATTGGGGGTCGTCTACATATTAAACCGCACATCAACTTTGATTTTCTCAATGGTAATGTCCCATTTTTATTTTATATTTGAATTCCTGGGATCGCGACAATGCGAAAAAGTATATTGGTTGTATATTTTACTTATTTTTTCACAGAGTTATAAGCGTTCATAATTTGAAAGTGAAAAATGTTAAATTCATATTTCAAACTTTTATTAATATCCTCACAAACAATAACTTGATCGATATAATTTTTTTTCTCTTATAAAGTTTTGCATGAGATAACGAATCAAATCTTTAAAAATAACAAAGAAAATTAAACAAAATATTTTTATTTTTTTATTTATGGGACAAATTATGTAACAACAACGTTAAACATAAAGAAATGAAAAAAAAAAAAAAAAAAAGATGATTTTTAGACATTAGTGTTAGCATCAAGAATTCCTGTTTTCTAAAGATGGCAAGCCCCGCCTTCATCGTTCTTCAATACAGAAAAGAAAAGTAAATGTGACACTGAGTATTCGTGTTAAACCCCTTATTTTATATTGAGAAAAATATACACAAGTGGTATTTACTTCATCGATTACTGGTGATAAATTTCAAATCTTCTAAAAGAACACTAGAAGAAAAAAAAATAATAATAATAACTAAATAGGCGGGGTTTACTGTTTTAAATAGAAAAATTGGTAAATGTAAAAATTGTCTATTAAAAAACACGAATGCAAGACAGACCTGTAAAATTGTTTCTTAACTACCATTATACAGTGCGCGAAAAAAGTATAAGGACAACATTTAATTGCATGAAAATAGGCTTTATTTCCATTTCACCTAAATGAAATTTTTTATATTTCTTACTTCTGCTTCATAATTTTGTGATAACACTTATACCACATAAAAAACATAATTTAGCTTCAAAATATTGATTTTACAAAATTTAACATTAAAGGAAATACGGAAAAAATTATAAGGACATGTTCTAAAATACTTAAAAAATGTTTCAATAATCAAGAAAACTACCTTTTTTTTCTATCACTTGAATAAGCCGAGAGGTCATGGATCCTGAAAGATCTTTTAAAATGTCCACAGATATTTTTTCCCAAGCGTCTTTGATAGCGACGACAAGATCTTGTGTACATTGATACTGTGTGCCGTTTTTATAAACTTCTCGGGCTAGAAGTCCCCATAAGTTTTCGATTGGATTAAGATCGGGACTTCTCGCCGGCCGATCAAGTAAATTTACAGAATTAGCTTCAAACCAGAGTTTTGCGCTCTTAGAAACGTGTATCGAAGCATTATCCTGCTGAAAAATATAGTCCCCTGAAGTAATTAGTGGCGCTTCAGGTAACAAACTTTCTCTTAACATATCAACATACCTGTCCGAATTCATTTTACGGTTGATGAATACAATTGGAGTGGTTCCATTTGCCGCAAAAGCGCCCCATACCATAACCGAGCCACCACCATATTGACGCCTGGAAAACACTTCCTTGGTCTTTCGCAGATCATACCAAAAATAACGAAAACCATCAGGTCCATCAAGATTGAACTTTTTTTCGTCCGAAAAAATTACATCAGCCCACTTTTGACCAAGAGAAATGTATTTTTTGGCAAAGTCAACTCTTCTTTTCTTATGATGATTTGTAAGAGGGGGGCGTGACACTAATTTCCCATAAGAAACTTGAGGATGTTTACTCAAAACATTTTGAACAGTCCTTGTTGAGCATGGTAAAATCAAATTTTGTCTAACTTCATTTGCGGCTTCTTTTTTCTCGCAAACTCTCCTTAAAATCAATCTTTTTTGTCAACGAGTGAGAATTTCTGGTCTTCCAGTTCGCTTTTTCATACCATACATCCCAGGATTTCTTAGAAAATTATAAACCACCGTTTTAGATCTCTTTATTCTTTTTGAAATTTCCCATCCACTTAATCCACATTCTCGAAAAGCAACAATTTTTCCTTTTTCAGTGTGAGAAAGTTGAGTTCCTTTGGGCATCATTAAAAATTTTACACTGAAAGTCGCCGAGTGGGAAATTCTTTTCGCAAATGAATCATTTAACTCGGAATTGTCATTTTATGCTTTCAAATATGCAATTTTTTAAATAATTACTGGAGAAAAGCAATGTCCTTATACTTTTTCCGTTTTCATTTAGGTTTAAAAATCAAAATTTAAATTTTAGCAGATTTAAAATTGAAAATTTTAATTACTTTACGCATGAAATATTTTAGTTTTACTTCTTTTTTTTCTGCAAAAATTTGCATACGATTCTGTAAACAAGGCTTCTAGATTTGGCGATTTTTCGCGTGTCCTTATAATTTTTTCGCGCACTGTAGTTAAATGTTTAATCATTTGCTCCATATATTGCTTCATATATTGCTTTATTTTTATTTATTTATTTTGTAAGAGGGAGGATTATTATTTTAAGGATACTTTAGTCTTTAGAATTTTAATAATATATTTTAACTTTATATATATATATTTTTAAATATACTTTTACTTTCATAAATATATTTTAGCACTTTTTGCGACCGCAGGATTTTGTAATTTTTTACAGTAAGATCTGCCTATTCTCTCAAAATAAAGTATTTCAGAACAAATTTTCTGTATTCACAATTACATTACAAATGGATATACAGTATAATTATATTATTTCTAATCAATATATTTCTATCCATAGTATATTTTATTGCAAAAATATGAACACTGGGTACACACTTAAGAAATAAGGAACACAGAAATTACGAAAGAAACGGCCACTAAGAGAGTTACAGATTTTCAAATCACGTGAATCTATGTCAGCAGTCGTGAAAGGGTTAATTAAGAAATTATATTTTTATAGAAATTATAAAACAAATCGTACAGTTCCAAAGAGTTCAACTGACCTAAAACTGGTAATTGCGATTAAAATTGTTTAATATTTACTTCATGAACCCTTACAATAATTTATCCGAAAATATTTAGTTTATGCCTTGTTGTATACATATATATATATATATATATATATATATATCTGTGTTATTTCATTTCGTATTTTATGTTACACCTACGAAAGAAAATTTAAGCTTTATTGGTGATTCCTACAGCCATGATAGACACTTTTACTTGAAAACTATTGCACTTTTTTCAAAGAGTACCGTCTGGACAAAATTGCAAGTGTAATGTATTTAAATAGACCTAAAATTATTTTAAAAAGTACTGAAGTATATACAAATCTAAGAAACTGAATTCAGAATAATTAAATAACTAGCAAAAGTTCTTTAATTAAAAGTTTTTATAATTCTTTTTTTCCTGAAAGATTTCCGGTGTAAAACATTAAAATTTTGTCTATTTCTTATAGGATCTTAATTTTATTTTTCTACATTTACTGATAACCCCCTAACACATTTTTTATTATAACTCTATAAATACTAAAGATAAGGTATACAAACAGTATACTTTTCCGCACTGCCAAACTCTCAGAAATTGGAATATGAAGTCAAAATTGGGTGTTGCTATTGAAAAAAATCAAAGTTGGCGCTCATTTCAATATGTAGATAATCCCTAATTTAAAATTCGACAGCATTTTCAAAAAGTGCATTTAATTTTCTGTTGAATGGTGTCTATTAAATTTTTCTGCGTCAATTAATAATGAAATTAGAGCGAGTGCTGCGATTTTTTTTTTTTTTTTTTCCCCCGACTGTACATTATATAAAGGAAAATAAATAAAATTACCCTAAATAAAAGTATTATTATTATTTGTTTAATAATTAAGTCCCTTTATTTCTATTGCATAATATACAAGTAAAATCTATTAAATGTCAGTATAGATTAAACTTTATGTAAGATTAAATATTTTAATACAAAAGGAATACTAAAGCAGTTGAATGTTTTCCAAGGAACAAACTTTATTCAAGGCATGTAAATCAACAGTTATCTCTAGCATCTTTTCTTAGTTTTTTTTCTGTGCTAAAACATTTTTATCATAATTATTTTATGAGTTTTCTGCTAAGCACCAAAATAGGACCATTTAGGTTTAGTTTTTGGTTTATCAAAATTTGTACAAGATTCGGAAGTAAAAATAATAGAATTTTTTAAGAAAATGACAAACAAGTTACAATCAAAGAAAGAATGAATCAATAAGGAAGATATAAATCTTGGTATTATTTAAGGAGGCTCCTTTCAGTAAATAAAATCTGATTCTTTCTACTATTTTTATATACTGTTCAATTAAAAACTCTTTAAATGTTAGTGCAAAATGGTATTAGTACAATATAAAGTATTATTATACAAAACAGAAGTCAAAGAACTATGTGCTTTCATGAACTGAGACCTTTTGTATTGAACAAGAGAAGTGGCAAAATTTATTTAAAAACATTACTTCTTCCTTTCTTTAGTAACGAGATAAATTTTTACCATTAAAGCCAATCTATAAAAAAAAGTTCGCTTTTCATATAGTTGTTCTCATAAATTTCTACTATATTCATTATAAGACTAATGGATCATCTAGCTTGGCATAATCAATGATTGAAATACTGTACATATTAGGCTACCCTACCTCGTACTGTGATATATTTTCTTTAACCAAATTTGCTACTTATACTGGTGATATATTTTAATTTTCATACAATTCCATACAATTCCTTTCAATTATCTGCACAATTCAAATTTACAAGGATAGCGCCCAATTCTGCAATATGAAAATCTTTAATTTGAAATAATTTACTAAATTTTAAAAGTAGA
Organism: Salticus scenicus; assembly: GCA_963930645.1. Classification (NCBI taxonomy): domain Eukaryota; kingdom Metazoa; phylum Arthropoda; class Arachnida; order Araneae; family Salticidae; genus Salticus; species Salticus scenicus. The sequence goes on along the minus strand of OZ005651.1, from coordinate 7,785,877 downwards.
ATGATTATAGTATTAGTTACTATTCATGCCTACTATTATTACTACATGCCTTACTATTCATTACTATTTTGCTTTTTTTACCTATTTTTGCAGCCCTGTATATAAAAAACTAAAAGAGATAGGGACTTATTAATTGGTATAAATCCATTTCTCTATAGAACAAACAAGTGAACCCAATTTCATAAAAATCTGAGGGGGTCAGGTTTTCAGCTTTGTTGATTTGACATGGATATGAGTATAACTATTATTAGACTCATACTAATAATTATAATTATGAATATCTAAAAATCTTGTATTAAATGTCTGTGGTTACATAAGTTTAGAGGCTAAATACTTGTCATTAATTTTTTATCATTTAAGTTTTTAAAACTTGTAACTGCTACAGATTTTATTTCAAAATGTACTGTTTCAATTGTAAAATGAAAATTTTTTGAAAAAATATTTTGAACTAAACACTATTAAGAAAATACAAATTTTTCTATTTATTTATTTATTTTTAAATTGCATAAAGCCATTAAAAAGGAAAAAAAAAAATATATTTATCTTAATTTGTATGAGACTTTTATATTAACCTCACTAGACTCTTATGTTGATTTATCTAATCACTTAATTTTAATTTAACTGAGAAAAAAATTTTGTTTAAACCACTAATTTCAACTGTAATTCATGTATGCTCTCTAAAATACCCTAATTTTGATTTGATTTAATAATTCATTAAAAATTTTGAATCTTGATACGATTTCAATTCTTAATGAATATAACTACTATGATAGAATTTATACTTGTGAAATATAATTTTTTAAAAAAGTAATTCATATAGTAGATTAAAGATTATGTAAATTGTATTAAACATATTTTTTGAAGCGTGTATCATTTCATTAGAAAAGAAGCAATTTTTTTTAGTAATTCTTTTTTGCATTTGAATTAAAATTTAGTCCACAAGCAGAAAACCAAAAATTTTTCATTTCAATTTACCCATCTTAGGTATTCACAATATACCCATACAATAGAATGTGATATACAATATGTAATTATATAGATCCTTTTTTTTATTAGAAAATCAAGTTATATATATTATTATTATTGTTATTCTTTAGATAATATTTTTCAAAGATAAACAGAATTCACAAAAAAAAAAAAAAAAAAAAACCTATTGTGCTTGATAAAACAAATTTAGCAAAGGTTGAATCAAAAGGAAGTGATTTCATTTCAATATGCAACATAAATTTTATACTATGTAGTCATACCTATGTTTTATGTATAAAACTTTGTGTTAACACTAGATAATATTTATTTTCAGTGTGGACCATGCGATACCAGCAACTTCGACAGTAGTTTTACAATGGATTCTGCTTCATTGAGTCCTGTTGATTCTGAAGTACTGAAATCAATGGATCAAGAACAGTTTAATGGTTTTAGCTATACAAATCCTCATTTGACTGGTTAAAATTTTTTAATTAAAAAGAAAAATGAGAAAACAAGACAATTTAATGAAGTGTACAGTAGCAGTATTTTTTTCTTTTTTTTTTTTCCAAATGTGGGATACAGGTTTTAGAAAAATGGCCATATTATTGTTCTTGGCATTAAGAATTTCATAATTAACAAGTATTTTGAAAGAATTCATTTCTAAGAGATTTTTACTGTGAGTGAAAGAACTAAATTATTTCATGAACATTTTAAATATTTTATTTGAATGAGCTTTTATTATGACGTATTTATCTGATATATGTTTAATTGATGTGTATAAAGCTATTGAGAAATGCTATAAAGTGTAAATTAAGTATTATATCATGGTTTTAATCTAATGTTGTATTGGAAATATATATATCCTCAATACAAGAAAGTAAGTTTTTAATTAAGAAAGATAAATTAAACAATTTCAACATTAATAGTTAAATAGAATTTTTTTTTTTTTTCAACTTTGATGTTATTTTAAATTTGTAATTTATTTTTGAAGAAATACATTTCATTTTGTAAAGTTGATACATGTACCAGTTAATAAATTATATAATTCAAACAGAAATAGAAGTTTTATTGTTTTTATGGTAGTTTTTAACTAATTTAATATTTCAGTGGTCAAACTAACAAACAAGCTTTTTAAAGCTCCCTTTATAAAATTTATTTTTGTTTTGAAAAAGATTTACTGCAACTGTGTAATTTACATATAAAATAAGCTCACAAAGGAGTGTGTTTGGGGGTGGGGAGAGAACATTTAAATGTTAGCTTTGATAACTAATTTGGATTCAAGCGAGGTTCTTCTCAACATTTTTTTTTCTTTATTAGAGTATAAATTTCTAAAAAACTATTAATATTCATCTAATGAGAGAAGAGGTTATGATGGTATAATGATATTATATACTAAATTTTTTTTTTTTTATACATAATCAATTTTGAATATTAATATGTACCATTATGTCTTTAATAATATACTCTTAAAAAAAAAAAAAAAAAAAAAAAACATATGTACTGCTTTGTTCCAGATTCATTTTGTGCACCAATACAATGTAAATAAAGAATGAAATTAACACCTTGTGAACTTAAAATAGACAAATGATTTTATTCCAACAAATGTACTTCATATTGAGGATGTATTATAGATTTAATTATGCAGATCATTTTCAATACATGAGAGTAAAAAAAAAAAAAAAAAAAAAAAAAAAAAAAATCGCTTTTAGATTCATAACTTAATAACAATTCAACATTACTTATTATTTCCATGAAGAAAAATATTATCTAGTGGAAAATAACCCATGATGCACAAACAATACACATCACTATTCTAAACAAGAAAGAAAAATCATGCAGTACGCATTGATTAGTAACACTTCCCAACTGTACGCAATTGTTGTATCGAATAACTATTAATATTCTTTGCCTACATTATTGCACAACAGACAGAAGGACTAAAAAACATACAGATAGACTAATTGATTTTAAAATTACTCTTCGGCATTTTGGAAAGTGCTAAAATAGCTTAACGCAAAAGAAAATGCAGCCGTTAGATTATAATTACAGCTTTTAAACTTTCTGAATATTTTACTGTAGCTGTAGCCCTGTAAATCTGAAAGTTAATCCTATCATATTCTATACAAAATACATTTTAGAATATTAATAATACATGTCAATGTTTTTAAGATTTTTTGTAGTAGAAAGTTTTTTAAATATAACTTTTAAAAAACTCTGTCCTAAAACGTAATACATTGGCTTTTTTTTTGTTGTTGTTGTTGTTGTCCCTGTAAACAAACTAGTTGTACAGGACCTATTAATAACATTTTAAATAGGGAACATTCCATAGGGAACTTGAGTGTATCATTTAAAAAAAAATTCTCAAAATATTCACGGATGATAAGAACCGAAGAAAAACAGATAGAAAGGTAGACAATCGGACAGACAGATGCACAAATTGAAATCATATTCCCACTAAAATTATATGAAAGTATTAAAACGCTCATGTAAACAAAAGTGCAATTCCAGCAAATTTTTATTAATACCTCTTAATGTAAATGATTATTTTTGTGTGGCCCTATAAATTTAATGCTAACCATACTATATTACATAGAAGGCACACTCTTTTGTGCATACGAATATTTCAATTGCATTAAGCTTTATAAAAAATAAAATTATTAAAATTTGGTTTATAAAAATAACTCTCATACAACACAATGCTTTGGAGTATTTTCAAATGCCCCTGTACACAAACTAGTTAGAAATGTACTCTATTATATATAGGAGACATCTGAAAGGGTATTGAATAACATATAAAAATTTCATTAAAGTTTCTATACATTAAAGGTATTAAAATATGATTTATAGAAACTCCTCTCATAGAACACAGTGCTTTCAAATACTTTTGGGTGTCCCTGTACACAAACTAGAAGAGGTATCCATTCCATTTTCAATAGGGAACATCTGATAGTGAACTTCAATAAAATATATCAGTTTAAAGAAATTACATAAATATTTATAGAAATTAGAGCACAGAAAAACAGACAGAAAGACAGATGGACAAAAGAACAGTCGGACAGATACACAAATTGAAATTATATTCACACTAAAAATAATGATAGAAAGTGTCAAAAACGCTTAATGTAAACGAAAGTACAATTCTAGCAATTTTTTATTAATAGCTCTTTATATAACTGAATATTTTTGTGTCACTCTGTAAATCTAATGGAAACCATGCTATATTCTATGCAAAGCATTCTTTTGTGCATATAAATAACATATTTCAATTTCCTAAAACTTCGTGGAAAGTAAAGTTATTAAAATTTGATTTATAGAAATATCTCTCATAGAACGCAATGCTTTAGAATATTTTTGAGTGTCCTTGTATATAAAACAGAGTTGGTATTTAATCGATTTTATACAGGAAAAATCTAAAAGTGAACTCTAATAACACATTTCAATTTCATTAAGATATGTGTACAGTAAAGGTATGAAAATATGATTTATAGAAATACCTCTATAGACCATAATGCTTTGAAATATTTTTGGGGGCCCCTGTACACAAACCAGTAGAGGTACAAACTCAGTTTTCAACAGGGAACATCCGATAGTGAACTGGAATAACATATTTCAATTTCATTAAGATATGTGTACAGTAATAGTATGAAAATACGATTTATAGAAATACCTCTCATAGAACACAATGTGTTGCGAAAATCGCTACTTCCACTTCAACTTTTTGTAATCCGATCGTCTGCGCCTGCGCGCACGAGAGGGAATTGTGTGTTTGATAGTAAGAAGAAGAATGTTCTAAGTTTCAAAATGTAAATATTGTGTATTGTTAGCGCGCGTTAAGTATTTATGTAATTTTATCTGTATTATGTCTTTAATAATTTGTGATTGTGTATTTACCAGATAAAATGAATTTATTTAAAGAAAATGACTGTTCCATGAGTGAAAGTTTCCACTTATTATTGAATTAAGAACGAATATTTCATCCCTCGAACAATACAGATGAAGGAAGGTAAGTTTTTCTTACCTTTTATTATTGAAATGAAACCTAAATGATTCTATTTGTTTTTAATACGGAATTTTTGATTAGATGAAGATTTGTAGAATCAATTTTGTTGAATACTAATTTACTTAAAATTTAGTATATAGATATCGAATATAGGTATTCTTAAAGTTTGAATTCGATATTTATTGGCATCCTACTGCCGGGATCTGTTTACCTAGGATTATAATGGAAAAATTAGCTAAAGAAAGAACACCTTTAAGAAGTGCGTTTACACGTATCACTAATTTATTAGAGAATAATTTAATAAAGGAAGATAAGAATATAGAAGAAATTGAAGTTTTATATGCTCAATTAAATGAAAAATGGGCAATGTTATGTACAAAAGAAAAAGAAATATTAGATGTTCTTGTTAAAGATAAGTGTACACAAGATAATTAAGATAAAGAGTATGAAGGCTTTAGTTCTTATGAAGAAAAATTTATTAAATTAAGAACAAAAGTTGAAAAACTTTTGAAAAATTCTGAAATTGAAAACAGTTTTCAATCAAATGAAAATATAATGAAAAGAAAATTCAAACTTCCTGAATTAGAATTTAAATTGTTCGGGGGTGAAATAAAAGAATGGTTGCCATTCTGGGCACAGTTTGAGAAAATACACAACGATGAAGAGATACCAAATGAAGATAAATATCAGTATTTGTTGCAGGCCACAATAAAAGGCTCAAGGGCATGGGAAATTGTTGAATCGTATCCCGCCACAAAAGATAGTTACAAAAATGTAATAGAATGTCTTAAAAGTCATTTTGGGCGTACAGATATGTTAATTGAAGTTTATATACGAGAAGTTCTTGCATTAATGATGAATAATGCTCTAAGTAAAGGTCCAAAATTGCCACTTTTTAAATTGTATGATAAAATTAAAACATATTTACGGTCATTGAAAATGCTAGGTGTTTCAAGTGAAAATTATTCATCAATTTTATATCCGTTAATTGAATCCTGCTTACCTGTAGATATTTTAAAAATATGGGAAAGAAATTTGAGTTCGACCTTGAACTACGCAAAACAGGAAAATGATGATGAATTGAAATCGGGTAACAAATTAGATTGTTTGATGAACTTTTTGCGGCATGAAATTGAAAGTGAAGAAAAGGTGAAACTTGCTCGTAGTGGATTTAATTTTGAAAATGTGAATAAAAGTACTTATCCGCCACCCGTTCGACGTGAAAGAATTATTCCTACCGCAGCTGAATTATATAATTCTTCTGAAGTGAAAAAAGAAATGTGTATTTTTTGCAATAAATCACATGTAAGCAGTGAATGTAAAAATACTGATAGTTTATCCTATGAGGATAAAAAGCAAATATTGATGAAAAAAGGTGCTTGTTTTAAATGTTTAGCTGCAAAGAAACATTTATCCCGATTTTGAAAAGCGAAGATACCGGCCTGTGATTGCGGAAAATTTCATTTCAAGATAATGTGCCCTGGGAAAAGCGATCAAGAACATCGAATTAAATTTCAGCAATTTGAAAATTTAAATTCTGAAAATAAGAAAGACACTGTTTTAGCAAATAAAACCAGTACTCGACAAGTTCTTTTGCAAACTCTGATTGTTCGTCTTAGAAAGGGAAATGAAATACATCAGGATATTATTTGATTCTGGCAGCAGCAAGTCCTATTTATCAACTTTTGCATTAAATGAAATGGGATATGAATGCATAGGTAAAGAAGATTTGACACATAGCTTATTTGGTGGAGTAGAAACTGTGATACCCCATAAGAAATATTTAATAGGTCTGAGTGACTATAATGATAATTATCGTTGCAGTCTTGAAGTGTTAAATCAAGAAAAAATTTGTTCTGAAATACCAAAAATTCCCTATGGTTCATTTCTAAATGAAATTAAGCATAAAATTCATTTGTCTGACCTGAATTGTCATGTTGATTTATTGTACGAATTCTCCCCGAATGAAATCCATGGCTTAATTGGAGCTGATGTCATTGGAAAACTATACACTGGAAATATAAAACCATTAAAATCTGGTTTAGTCTTAATAGAAACCCGCCTTGGGTGGACGCTAATGGGAAAAATCGGACAGAAAGTTTCAGATAGTACAAGTAGCGTTATGTCATTACATGTAAATGACACGAAAGTTACTGATTTATGGCGACTTGATGTGCTTGGGATTCTGGATCCAGGAGAGAAGAATAGCCGAAAGGAACTTGAAATAGCAGCCGAAGAGCATTTTAATAGAAGTATCAAACGTGACGCTGAAGGGAGATATGAAGTGAATCTCCCATGGATTCAAGGCCATCCTCCTTTACCCACTTGTAAAAATATTGCAGAACGAAGCTTGAAAGGTTGTATAGATTCGCTCAAGAAAAAAGGGACATTAGAAGCTTATGAAACAGTATTAACAGAATGGATTCAAGAAGGCGTTATAGAAGAAGTTAAAATTCTGGGTAATTATGAAAGTGAACATTATTTGCCCCACAGGGCCGTAATAAAAGAAAATTCTACTACTAGAGTTAGGCCTGTTTTTGATGGTTCTGCCAAAAAGAAAAATTCACCTTCAATCAATGATTGTTTAGAGAAAGGACCTAACACCGTCGAACTGATTCCAGCAATCTTGAATAAGTTTCGATTGAAGAAAATAGGAGTAATTGTTGATATACGAAGAGCTTTCTTACAAATTGGACTTAGTAAATGTGATAGGCCATTTCTGAAATTCTTATGGTGGGAGGAAGGTGATCCCACGAAACCTAAAGTTTTTCAACATCGTAGAGTTGTTTTTGGACTTTCTTGTTCGCCATACCTACTGGGTGCTACTCTTCGATATCATCTGAAAAATGTTTCTGCTCATTTTGAAGAAACAGCTACCAAGTTGTTAGAATCATTTTATGTGGACAACTGTATCACCAGCGTTGAAAACTACGAAGACCTCGTGAAATTTGTCGAAGAATCCAAGTTAATTCTCAGTGATGCTAAATTTGAGCTTCGAGGGTGGGAGCACAATTTCCCCAGTCCATCAGAAGAAAGATGTATTCCAGTCCTGGGATTGACATGGAACTTAAAGAATGATACCTTGTTTGTAGATTTACGAGATACTTTAAAAGATGATACCCCTGCAATGAAAAGGAAAATACTGAGTGCGGTACATAGAATATTTGATCCCCTTGGCTTCACATGTCCGGTTACCTTGGGGCCGAAGATTCTCCTGCAAGAGTGCTGGAAATTGAAAGTATCATGGGATGCAGAATTGCCTGAAAAAATTACCAAGAAGTTTGAGCAGTGGCGAAAAGAAGTTCCTAAATTGAAAGAAGTCAAAATCCCAAGATGCCTCACTCTGAATCATGAGGCGCCAGAAAATTTAAGTTTACATATTTTCTGCGATGCAAGCAAGAGTGCATACGCTACCTGCATATTCTTAAGAAGTGAAACTGGAAGTTCAGTGTCTTGTCAACTTGTAAAGGCTAGAAGCAGAGTTCCTCCTATGAAAACTACTTCTATTCCAAGATTGGAACTACTTGCCTGCTGCATAGGAGCGAGATTAGCTGAGACTGTGGTGAATGATCTCTGAATAAAGAATATTTCAAAATTTTTCTGGTCCGACTCCGCAAATGCACTATATTGGATAAAGGGAAGTAAAAACTGGGCGCCTTTCGTTTTTAACAGAGTTAAAGAAGTTAGATCTCTGACAGAGCCTGAAAATTGGCACCACGTACCAGGGTCTTTCAATGCAGCAGATTTACCATCTCGCGGCTGTAGTGTCCAAACATTGATTAAATCCAAGTGGTGGGAAGGTGTGCAATGGTTGAGGAAGACAAGACAAGAATGGCCAAGATCTAATGCTCTTCCTGACTTCGATATAGTGTACTCCGAGAAGAAGAAAACAGTAATTAGTGCTACAAATCATGAAAATTCAAGTGAGAAGCTTTATAACTGTATTTCGTCATACAATAAATTGTTAAGAATCACTGCTTGGATTTACAGATTTTTTAATAATTGTAAAGTTGAACCTTCACATCGAATTTTTGGATTCTTAACTTCAGAAGATATAAATGATGCTGAAACTGTTATGTTGAAAAATGTACAAAAAGAATCATTCTCGGGTCCTGAAGATAAACGCCTGAAATCCCTTAACTGTTTTATGGATACAAATGAACTTATGAAAATGAAGACTAGAATCATCATGAGAGAAGATACACAAAGTTTCCGATATCCGATAATATTGGCATTCAATCATCCAGTGGTAGAAAAACTCATCTGAACCAGACATTTAAATTTGAATCATGCTGGTGTCCAGATCCTCATGAATAATTTAAGAGAAGATTTTTGGATTTTAAAGTATCGGAAGACAGTAAGAAAAGTTATCAGAAATTGTGTACGCTGCAAAAGATATGATGCTAGACCAAAGCCCATCATAGAAGCACCTCTCCCAGTTGACAGAATAAAGGAAGCAGCAGTGTTTGAGGTCATAGGAATTGATTATGCCGGTTCTCTAATTCTTCGAGGAGGTCAAAAAGTCTGGATAGTCATCTTCACTTGTGCCGTCTACCGAGCCTTGCATTTAGAGATAGCTACATCCATGTCGACTGAAAATTTTCTACAGGCTCTCCAAAGATTCATAGCTCGAAGAGGAAGACCCACAATAATTTACTATGATAATGGCTCAAATTTCGTTGGTGCGGAAAACTTACTTAAGAAAATCAATTGGGATACCATTTCTCAATACAGTGAAGCTCAGAAGATCATTTGGAAGTTCAACCCTCCATCTGCACCGTGGTGGGGTGGGTGGTGGGAACGTTTGATTGGTATAATCAAGGGAATTCTTCGAAAAGTCTTAGGAAGAAGTTCGTTGAATTTAGAAGAAATGAATACTGTTATTTGTGATACTGAAGGCATTGTTAACCAACATCCTTTAACTTACCTCTCCGAAGATGTTAATGATCTAACTCCGCTTACTCCTGCTATGTTTTTACGGGATATTAAAGAATCAGGCATTCCCGATCTTGATGTTTTAGATTCATCATCTCTCAATAAAAGATATGCCTATAGACAGCGAATAAAAGAAGATTTACGAAAAAGGTTTCGAATTGAATATTTGGGGCATTTAAGGCAATCTTCGAAATTTACTAAAAATCAACGACCCATCCAAATTGGTGATATCGTTATAGTATCCAGTGAGAACATCAAGAAAATTGACTGGCCTCTCGGTAAAGTTATTGAACTCTGTCCATCTAAAGATGGCCATGTTCGACTAGTAAAAGTGAAAATGAAAGGTGGTGAATTTTTCCGTCCAGTTCTTAGATTAATTCCTCTAGAAGTAACTCCTAAAAGTTGTGCAGATTTACTTTTTTCATCACGAATATCTAAGTCGAATATCCAACCTCCTGAAAAGAACTTTGTTCCAGTGACTCTTCCAACTGAATCTGTTCCAGTGACTCCTCCAACTGAGTCTGTTCCAGTTGACAAAAGTTCTGTAAAGGACATTCCTATAGAGACTGTTCCACTTGAAAAACGATCCAAATATGGACGTTTGTTAAAGCCAAAAGTGAAGTTTGAGTTTCTCTAAAAATCCTCGAAACTCAAAGGTGGGAGTGTGTTGCGAAAATCGCGACTTCCACTTCAACTTTTTGTAATCCGATCGTCTGCGACTGTGCGTTCGATAGCAAGAAGAAGAATGTTCTAAGTTTCAAAATGTAAATATTGTGTATTGTTAGCGCGCGTTAAGTATTTATGTAATTTTATCTGTATTATGTCTTTAATAATTTGTGATTGTGTATTTACCAGATAAAATGCATTTATTTAAAGAAAATGACTGTTCCATGAGTGAAAGTTTCCACTTATTATTGAATTAAGAACGAATATTTCATCCCTCGAACAATACAGATGAAGGAAGGTAAGTTTTTCTTACCTTTTATTATTGAAATGAAACCTAAATGATTCTATTTGTTTTTAATACGAAATTTTTGATTAGATGAAGATTTGTAGAATCAATTTTGTTGAATACTAATTTACTTAAAATTTAGTATATAGATATCGAATATAGGTATTCTTAAAGTTTGAATTCGATACAATGCTTTGAACTACTATCGGGTGTCCCTGAATACAAACCAGTAAAGGTATAAACTCCATTTTCAAAAGGGAACATCCGGTAGTGAACTTGAATCACATATATCAGTTTCAATAAATTCCACAAATATTTACAGGAATTAAAGCGAGGTTGATAGAGATATCAACACTAGTTATTCCGTTTTAAACACTTTTGTAATTGGAAGGATATACTACTTTCTTATGTGTGGCGTAATACTTTCTTAATACTTGATGCATGATTTTCACGGAGAGACAGACAGGCAGAAAGACAGACAAACCAAAGTCAGTAACACTTTTCAACCTTGTTGGGAAGTGTTAAAAATGTTAGAAAGCGTTAAAAACGCTTAACGTAAATGAAAGTACAATTCTACCAATTTTTTAATAATAGCTCTTAATATAACTGGATATTTTTGTGCCACCCAATGCTAATCATGCTATATTCTATGCAAAGCATTTTGTTTTGTGCTTATAAATAACGCATTTCAGTTTCATGAATCTTTGTGCAAAGTAAAATTATTAAAATTTAGTTTATAGAAATATCTCCATAAAACGCAATGCTTTGGAATACTTACTCCATTTTATACAGGAAACATCCGATAGTGAACTTGAATAACATATTTCAATTTTATTATGCTTTGTGTACAGTAAGGGTATGGAAATATGGTTTATAGAAATGCCTCTCATAGAACACAATGCTTTGAAATATTTTAGTGGATGTCTGTACACAAACTAGTAGAGGTATAAACTCCATATTCAACAGGGAACATCCGATAGTGAACTTGAATAACATATGTAAGTTTCAAAAAATTCCATAAATATTTACGGGAGTTAGAGTGCAGGCAGACAGACAGACGGACAGATACACAAATTGATACCATATTCACACTTTAAAATGTGTTAGGAAGTGTTAAAAATGCTTAATGTAAATGAAAGTAGAATTCTAGCAAATTTTTAATAATAGCTCTTAATATAACAGAATATTTGTGTGTCACCCTGTAAATCAAATGCTAATCATGCTATATTCTATGTAAAGCATTCTTTTGTGCATATAAATAACATATTTCAATTTCCTAAAACTTCGTGGAAAGTAAAGTTATTAAAATTTGATTTATAGAAATCTCTTATAGAATGCAATGCTTTAGAATACTTTTGAGTGTCCTTGTATATAAAACAGAGTTGGTATTTAATCCATTTTATACAGGAAAAATCCAATAGTGAACTTGAATAACATATTTCAATTTCATTAAGATTTGTGTACAGTAAGGGTATGGAAATATGGCTTATAGAAATGCCTCTCATAGAGCACAATGCTTTGAAATATTTTTGGGGATCCCTGTACACAAAAACCAGTAGAGGTATAAACTCCATATTCAACAGGGAACATCCGATAGTGAACTTGAATAACATATATCAGTTTCAAGAAATTCCATAAATATTTACGGGAGTTAGAGCATGGACAGACAGACAGACAAACCCAAGTCATAAACACTTTTCAACCTTGTTGGAAAGTGTTAAAAAGGATGACCCCCTGTCATAAGGTCTTTAAGTCACAAAAAAAAAAAAAAAAAAAAATCAGCCAACTGATAAAAAAAAAAAAAAATGAAGTCACAGTATTTATACAAATTTGGCATTCATTATGTTGTATGACATCATATCCAAAAGGAATAAACAATAATAATTGGTTCCAACATTTACAGAGTGATGCCAATTTGACAAACAAATCACCATTCTGATTACATTTTTGTAAAACAAAAGTAAATAAATTTATAAGAACTAGAACATTGCTCTTGTAAAAATTTAAATATATATATATATATATATATATATATATATATATATATATATATATATATATATATATATATATATATATATATATATATTAACATAAAACAAGATTTTCAATAGAATTTTAAACAAGATACTATTATTGCATTATATCATTACTGTTTCAAAATAAACAAAGTTATTCAAAACAGAAATATATAAAATAAAAGCAGTTAACTGTTTGTAATAGAACCACTATAAAACGTCAAATTCAAATACTAAACACTACCATTATTACTAATGCAAAACAAATCTTCTAAAATTACAAAAATTATCACTTCAATACTATGAATGAACAGAACCACCTGTAGACTCAAAACCAAAACAAAACTGCTCATAATAAAAGTAAAGGAAACTGTTCCCCCTGTCATATTAAATAGACTAGTCTGATTGATTTACTCCACTTCATATGTTTACTGCCACCCTTCAAAATAAAGAAAAAAACAGTTAGTTGGTTTACAATGATAATCTCAAGGAAACCAAATTCTTAAGAACAAATATATTCTACACACATTCTATACCATATAAATAATGCAAATGTGCTAGTGAACATTCAGATATGTGAATGGTGGATTACTGCATCACAGGGGGTGATTTGACTCACATTCATGGAATTTTTAAAAAATCACATGTTCATTATTCTGTTGCACAAGAGACTATAAAACACCATATGGCATCGGTGCCAAGTCTTTGTATTTTCAATGGTGACTTTATATTAGGAAGTTTTTATAGATGTTTTCAGTTTATTAAATTTTATTTATTCATTAAAATTTATGTAACAGATATCTTTTTTAAAATATTGCTAATAAATCTGATTACTAATGTTGGCAGCTATGATATAGAACTAAACAATACTATACACGAAGCAAGCATAACTTGATAGTGTGTGGAAGCCTGTAGAAATTGTACCTCTGTAAAAGAAAATAGTTCTTTACAGTATTTAAATATAAAAACCTTTCTACTCTATTTTTTTATCCTGGTAAACTGAAAAATGATTGGCTATTTAAATTAAACATATTTATGTTAACACATGGCATTTTTTGTAATAGATAAGCATAAATTTTACATGAATGTATTGTTTTGCAAAGAATGTCTGTTGGCGAAATATTGGCGAAGAGAGAATTCCTTAAGCAACCTTTAAACCCCTATTGTGAGGTGTGAAACAGTTTGGTTGGACTAATTGATTACTTTACTTTAGAAAATTTGAAGATAATTAATACACAATCCCTTTCTTTAATTTTACAATGGTCAAAAATAGAGTAAAAAATGTAACGGATTTGAATTTCTTAGAAAATTTCACACCAGGTACACATCAAACATGTCAACGAAATATTTAAACTATCAGGAATCAGGAAAAATAATTCTCAACATTTTTTTTTTTTTTTTTTTTGCTACTACACTGATAATATAATTTTCATTCATCTATGTGTTGTTATGTAAAATATTTTTATTCCCAATACAAATAAATAATCTTTTGTTCACATTAATTTATACTATGTGCAGTCAGAAAAAAAAAAAAAAAAAAACACCCCCCACCTAATTTTGCCATAAATTGCCTTAGAAACATGCGGCTGATGCCAATCATAATCAATTTGTAATAATGTCTAGTTTATAATGATAGATTTTGCTGAGGGGGTTGTCTACATATTAAAAATGGCATCAACATTTTTTTCAGTGGTAACCCTCATTTTTTAAATTTTATTTGAAATATTTGGATCAAATCATCACAGAAAATGGTATAGCTTATATATTTTGCTCCATTTTCATTTAGTTATAAGCTGTCAAAGTATGGGGATGCTAATGTTAAATAAATGTGACAAACATTAATTCATATCTTCCCAAAAAATTATGTTCAAATTCTGTTTTTTTTTTTTTTTTTTTTATGCATTAGAATAAAGTGAGCGAAACATGTTCCATGCATCTTTTTGATAAAGAAACATTTTTTGAATTATGAAAATTATTAATAAATTCATATTTGAAAAAATTATGAATGAATTATGACCTATGTTAATTTTTGCACGAATAGAATGGGCATCATCAAAAATATGGGTTTCCAAATTTAAAGCTCGTTCCTAACATTTTTTGAATTACAGTGATATTTCATTTTTTATTGCTGTTAGGGGCCCATCACTTGTTATAATTTTGTATCCTCTGTATCTGTGAGTAAAATCTGTATACATTTTGACAAACTATTTTAATTTTCCTTTATGTTATTCTTATTGTTTTCTAAGAAGCATTTCAATGTTTATTATAGAAATTGGCTTATTTTTATAAAATTATTGCAATGCAGGCAAGAGATTGTGAAAGAATTTCAAAAGAAGTCCCACCTCTATATTGCTGAAACAATATTAAAAATAACTAGTTTGCGTATTCGTATTTGACTCTTTATGTTATGCTGATATGCATAAATCTCAATGGCATTTACTACATTGAATGCTGATGACAAAATGTAAATGATTTAATTGCATGCAAAAATATGTAAAATAATTTTGTTTTATAATGTAAAGTTTTAGAAAAATGTGTAAAGGTGTGGCTTACGTTACAAGAAGGAATATACCCGATCCTGAAGTGTTAAGTTTTTGTTCTTAAAAATTATATAACTTTTCCGAGTTTCTCACTGCTAAAATTCTATTTTAAACCTGTCGTCCTTTTTTTAAACTTGAATATTTTAGAGTTTGTACACCTCAAGTTAACGTTTAAAGGGCAGCTGGTCGGTATTTCAACCAAAGAGTAACACCTCGTAAAAGACGGCTTTGGATTATATATTGACCAAGCTGTCCTTTTCCCCTCAGATATTGTTTACCTGCTTTAGGGGCAGGTAGAACTGCCAGACTTGTTAAAAATGATCACCCTTCGGAAGTTACTATTTTTGCTAATCTCAATTCCCTCTTTTTTCCCTAAACCTGAATGCAATACACATACAAGCAGAATTCCTATCTTTTGATAGCAAAATTTTAGTGGAAATACTTTAAAAATATTTTGAAATGGAATTTCCTGAGTTCCTCTGGGTGAATGATAAATACATTTGCCGTTTGTTGCTTTATTATTGACAAAACTTTAGAATTCATACAAATTTCTGTCTTTCTTAGAGATTATATTTTCACATTTTTTGTTTTATTTTTAATTCATTACACGGGAATAAAAGGAAATCTATATTTTGTGTAGTTAAATGCATTATAATTTACTAAAAATATTATATTCATTAATAATGTATTTATTTTTATTTATTTAGTTATTTTACAAGCGAACAAATCTATATCGTCTTGGTAACTTTAATACGAGGGTTGTAAATTAAATAGTGGCAACTTAACCTTGAAACTCGCAGAAGGGCGGGCATGCACAAATAGGATATGGGAGTGGTTAGGTGGCACTGTTGTCGATGTGTAGAGTGCAAAAAACAGTCGATCTGCTAAGAAGGGTAGTTGTTGTGTGGCGTTAAAGTGAGGTGTTTCGTTTCCATCGCTCTAAAGCATGTTTTCAAAAGGTGATCAGCGGTCGTGGCTTAAAATCGAAGTATTCGTGCTACCCCATCATGCTACTGTCCTATACGGTAAAGCATTTGTGCCACAGGCTTCCACTAATCCTCGATAGCATTCTGTTGCATTTTTGCCACAGCAACTTCGATTTTAAACCACGACTGCTGATCACCTTTTGAAAACATGCTTTAGAGCGATGGAAACGAAACTCCTCACTTTAACGCCACACAACAACTACCCTTCTTAGCAGATCGACTGTTTTTTGGACTCTACACATCGACAACAGCGCCACCTCACCGCTCCCATATCCTATTTGTGCATGCCCGCCCTTCTACAAATTTCAAGGTTAAGTTGCCACTATTTAATTTACAACCCTCGTATATATAATTATTCTATTTTATGGCTATCTTAATTTTAAATTGCAGTGGTTATCTAAATCTTTAGCTTACTGGCTTTATTTTTTAATACGAAATAAGAAATTATCTTTATGATTACGATCCCAGATTTATAGTTATTCTGAAAACAAAGAAATGTTTTAAAAATTATTATTCACTGCCTCGTCATTGCCTCGACCTTCCGTAATTTTATCGGAAATTTATATTATTTGTGATCTATTTACATTGTTATAATATCCTCATTTATTTTAATTATTATTTATTTATTTTGTTTTGTTTTGTTGAATTATTTTTTTCCTTACTTTTTCTTATAACTTTATTTCTTATTACTATCGTTTTATATTATAAAACTTTCATAAATTTCTGGACTATGGTTTAAGATGTTCAGATCTATATTATTACAAGAGGTGAAGGAATACCATTCTTAAGAACCTTAAAAACCGATTTTTATGATAAGGATTATTATGATTATTCTCTTTAAACAATGCATATGTAATTTTTTTATGTTGGAAGGAAAAAAAAATATCTTTTATAAATAACTACATTATTGTTTTTAGAAAAAAAAAATCTTATAGAAAAAAAAATAGAAAATATTTTTTTTTAATTAATTGGTGTAATACTTTACCACGTACTATATATTATTATTTAATTTAATTTATATGTTTATTTTTGCAATTACCACTGTTTTGATTATTTTTTAAATTTAAATATGTATGCGAGAGTAAATTATCTTACATTTTCTTGTTCGAAAATTTTAATTTTAGATAACTAGATTAAAACATTTAACTTCTAAAACAATTTTCAAAGAAACATTTTAATTTTTTATAGTAATAATAATAAATAAAGTAATTTTAATTTTATTTCATAATATTTAAAAGTTTACATCAAATTTTTATTTTATTTATCTGTTTGTTTGTTTATTTATTTTGCTATAATTATAATTTTTTAGTTCCAATCCTACAATGGGTATGAGGAACATGGGTAATACGTAAAAATTTTCAGACACACATCAATTGAGCTTGTTAAAAAATGCATCAATTGCGCTCGTGAGAAAAATTACTGATAACGTTCATTGTCATTCCCCCCCTTGTAT
Organism: Salticus scenicus; assembly: GCA_963930645.1. NCBI lineage: Eukaryota > Metazoa > Arthropoda > Arachnida > Araneae > Salticidae > Salticus > Salticus scenicus. Next base: position 7,768,027 of record OZ005651.1, on the reverse strand, counting down.
ACCAGGAGGTAACGAATGATAATTTCTAGAAAGGAAAAAATTCTTTGCTTATTCTGGTGGTATCTCCTGGGTAATGTCAATAGGCTCCAATAAATTCAAACAAGAGTAATTAAAAAAATATATTTATATTATCTTATTTATTTAAAGAAATATTTATATTACACAAATAAAACTTGTCTAATAAATAAAAGCAAATAAATACACAAAATAAAAGCAAGTCTTGCTTTTGCCTCCAAGGCAGAAGCATGTATTTTTTGCACTTGATGAAGAACGGCGACATCCTTTCAAAACCGGTGGTGCTGGATTGAATTTATGGTATGTGAAGAAGTTTTAAAGTTTAAATATTGAATATGCACTAGATTTTTATTTAGTTTTGTCATACGTATAATGTTTTCAAAATATTTTCACATTTAAATGAAACACAAGTACTTCAAAAAAGAAATCCAAAAACCTCATGCCATTAATAACTTATGATAGAATAAGCTGAACCATTTGTTCTGGTATGCAAAATATTTTTGAAAAATAATTTTATTCCTGAAAAACTTTCAGAAAATTAAAACAAATAAATATTAATGATTATCAGAAAGCTTTATCGATAAATTATGCAAATTTGAATAGTCAAAGTCATTTAGAATTTGTTTTATGATTTAAGATTTTCTGAAAAACCCACACGTGCAATTGATGCGTTTACAATTTTTTTTTTTTTTTTTTTTTTTTGTGTGTGTGTGTGGGGGGGGGGGGGATTTGATTTCGGTGCAACTGATGCCTATGAGGATGAAGGCCCTAAGCGCAATTGAGTAGTACCTCCTATTCTTAACACCCAAAACTCAATAACATCCAAATTTTCGACTTGGGTTTTTATAATTTCTGAGATATAAGGAATAATATAATAAAAAAATTCATTTGTTTCCGTTTGTGAGTTAGTGAGTTTATTCTGTATAAACATTATTTTAAGACAAATAAATATAACGAGATCAGACCACTTTTAAAATATGGATTATGATACTAGGTAGAAATTTGTTGATTTAAACATTTTATTTTAAAATATCTTAGCACATAATTCGAAATCAACACGAGAGAATAGGGAAAATTTTTGCATAAATATGTATTATGCGGATTATTTTTATTGTAAAAATGCCAAGTAAATTTTAAAGTAATAGTTATTATACTGGCTTGAACCTTATTGACTATCAACATTCTATTTTGAAAACCTCGCATGTTACGCAAAATTTAAAATTTTCTTCACATGGGTATTTAAGATTTTCGTAACATATGGCAAAATTTAGTACGAAAGTGCATTATTATGATTATTTTATAGTAAAGCACCAGTTTTTCTAAATTTCAGGGGGTTAATAGATCTTTCCTTGCTTCTGAATGTCAATACTTCCGCCTTTCCTTTACAGTCAGGTTTTTCCCTATTCTAATTATTTTTCATTTTATTTATTTATTTATTTATTTATTTTAAATAAAATTTTCTATCAGACATAAAGAGTGTTCTTCTTTGTATTATTTATTTATTTATTTTTAAAGGCTGTCACTTTGCTGTGTTCCTTATGCAATAAGTCAAATAAAAGATTGTTAACACACACACACACACACAGACAAAAGTGGTATGATTGGAAAATATTTTACAGTAACACTATTTATAATTTGTGTCCCAATATATTAGACATGATTTTAGTAATGTCATCAGGTAAAATTGCAAAGACACGCAGCTATTTTTTTAAAGTCAAAATAATTAAGCGCTACCCTTCATCAATTATCAGGTGATAATAGTAGGTATGAGCGCGTCATGAAAGCTGCAATTCAGTAGTGTACACTTTAACATTCTTAAAATTCTGATCTTGGTGCTGAGCAAGGGTACAAGTGGCCAAATAGTCTTTATATATATATCTATATATATTAATTAAAATTTTAAAAGCTTTTATAGTTTTCTGTTATAAAGTAAAGTAAAAATTTAGCCCAAAATCATAACATTTGGCACCTATTCAAAAGCTAGATATAACAGGAACAAAAAATGAAATAATAAAAAAAATAAATGAAAAAGAGATTTTTAAAAGTTTAAATTCATTCTTTTTTTTTTTTTGGGGGGGGGGGGATTTTTGACTGTCATACCTCCAAATGAGAGAAAGAACGGCCAAACTTCATAATTAAAACAGTTCAGATGTTTTTATCAGCTTCTGATGAAAATTGAAACGGGAACTGGGACAGTAAGTCTGTATCTCAAAAAGGTGTTGGTGTTGCAGAATATGGTCGATTGACTACTCATGGGTCCTAGGCCAGAGGGGAAGGGCCTTCAGTGGAGGTCTTTCTAAGGGGTCCTAGCCCGTATTCACTCAAGTTTCGGAGAAAACCACGGAAAACTCCGAACGGCTAGGCCAACAAGGGCGACCTGGGATCGAACCCGGCACCTCACGTCTACCATCTTTGAGCGCAGAACCGCTCAGCCGCTGGTGGGCGTATCTCAAAAAGGATGGATTGGATTTGGGAATAAGGCCGATTGACTGTTGTAGGTCCTAGACATGAAGAAAGGAGAAAACTACGGAAAATTCCGAACGGCTAGGCTGACAAGCATGACCTGGGATCAAACCCGGCGTTTCACGTCTACCAGATTTGAGCGCAGAATTACTCAGCTGCTCGAGGGAGAATCACAAAAATGAATTCAGCGATTTTCTTCAAAATTGCTATATAAAACCGCCTTTTATATGTCTGCATATATATTATTATTATTATTATTATTATTTTTTTTTTTTTTTTGTGAAAATTTATAGGCTTTTTGTACAAGTAGGTTAATTTTAAACATCGCTTTCGCTAGTTTGTTTCTCTATTCTTTATTTACTGCATTTTGAATTACACAGAAAATGTACTGGAAATCTATTTTTTATTTACTAAATAGTAATATTTAAAAATATAAGCAATAAAAGGTATACATATCACCTCATCCTTGTAATTAACGAAAATTTAGTGAAGTAACATTTTAGTATATCATTGGTTCATAGAATGAGAAAAGAGATTAAAACCTTAAAATATGAAAAACATTATGCATTTTTTTATTCTTCATATTTTATCAAATATTAATGGTAGATTCTTGAAGTGTTATATATGTAAATTTATTATAACATACGTAAAAATCGTAAATAATGTCAATCAAAAACAGTAGCAGTGCTTTATAAAATTCCTTTCTTGAACAAAAAAGGCTACATATAACTAACATCTAGCAGCATGTAGTGAGATTGCAGTAAGGTATTATATATATATTCTATTTTAATAAGTACCTTCGAGATTTCTTATGTGAAATCAATTTTATACACTTTTAAATCTAATTTTACTGTAAAGTACTGTCAATAGAAAAAAAAATAAGTTAAAGAACGGCTCTATGAATTTTCTTCATATTCATGATGTTAAGTTCCTTGTAGATTTTCTGTCGTGCACAATCAGTAGAGGTATAAACCCCATTTTCAATAGGGAACATCTGATAGTGAACAACATGTGAATAACATGTTTCATTTTCATTAAGATTTTTTTACAGTAGGGGTATGAAAATATGGTTTATAGAAATGCCTCTCATAGAACACAATGCTTTGAAATAGTTTCCGGGGTCCCTGTACACAAACCAGTCGAGGTATAAACTCCATTTTCAATAGGGAACATCCGATGGTGAACTTGAATAACATATATCAGTTTCAAGAAATTCCATAAATATTTACGGGAGTTAGAGCACAGACAGACAAACCCAAGTCATAAACACTTTTCAACCTTGTTGGAAAGTGTTAATCATTTATTTTGTTAGAAAAAAATTTTCAAATATAGATCAAATTTTTCTAATATTATATCATGTATGAATCTGTTCTTCACACGAGAAAAATCATACTTTCTCACCGATTTCATTAATCTAACACACTGTAAACAATAAATAAATAAATAAATAAATAATAAAATAAAAAGTAAATGAAATAAAGTTTTAATCATTCATTTCATTGAAAATAAAAAATTTCAAACTTAAATTAATTTTCTTAATATTTCATCTCATAGTAATCCATTCTTCACACAAGAAAAATATTTTTTCTCTGAGTTCGTTAATCTAACACACTTGAAACAAAAAAATTTTAATCATTCATTTCGTTAAACATAAGAAAAATTTCAAACTTAGATTAATTTTCTTAATATTTCATCGCAAATTAACATTAAAATATTAATTATGCAGTAAAAATCTACGAAGACAATGCTTATTCAACACAAAAATAGTTCAATTTTATATAACTAAAAAATACATTTATTACTATCTATCTTTAAAAAAAAGTACAGTTATTTCATTAATTTCTCAAAAAACCTGATTAATATTAATACATTCATCTCTTAAATCGGAAAATAACTTGCATTTAAAATTCATTTCATAGTTTTAATCTGAAAATGCTAGTCTAAATAATCAAGACACGTGCTGCAAAGTCCACTATCTGAATGGTGAAAGCGCAGAACTGCAAACCTGGAGATTGGGGGATCGAGCCTAAGCAGGCGTGAGTGAGATAAAAAATTTTTTGAAATTAAAGAAGTTCAATAATTTCTCAATAGATGTCAGCTCCAAACATACAAAATGAAAAACAAAACACATCCAGCAGTTATTTGCACGAATTTTTTAATAGACGGCAGAAAAAATATGTTTGAGAACAATCTCTTCATTACGCATTCAAAACATTATCTCTTAATTGAATGCAATTCTTATCATCCTTATCTTTCTCGACCATAGGCAGGCTGCACCGGTTGTTGATAACATGCTGACTGGACCGGATGTAGACATTGCAGACCCTCTCCAGAGGCTGCAAGGTGCAGCAGTACAGTCTGCTGCAATTCTCATCTACTTCTATATAAATATTTATGAGGCTGTCATGTATATTCATGGAAATATAACGGTTTCTTTAAAAAACTGCAAAAAAAAGAAAAAAAAAAAAGTTTTTTAAATTATATCACGTAGGGTATTAGACCCAGTGCAAAGCTATTTTTAGGAAATATGGCATATTAAATTAGACACAGCATACAGCAATCATAATGCAAAAGTGTTAAATGTCTTACGAAGTACGAGCACTTTTACTAAATATTTTTATAACTACGCATGCGCAAGCGTTATAAAAAATTTATTTGCATAATTTAATAGCCAAAAGTATTGAGCAACTTATATGAAAACCCCAAAAAGTATAATGTAAGTTCAAAACATTACGACAGATAGAATGAACAGAATTGCTGTATGCTGTGTCTAATGTAGTATGCCATATTTGCTGAATATGGCTTTGCACTGGGTCCAATATCCTACGTGTTATAATTAAAAAAGTGGAAATTGTTTTTGCAATTTTTTAAAGAAACCGTTATATCTCCATGAATATTGTGGCAGCTTCATAACATTTTATACAGATAATGAGAAAAGTCTTCATAATAATTGCATGCTACAGCCAAAACGCATTTAAAGCCTTACCTTTTACAGTGTGATCCAAAACATTTTGATTTTTGTTTAATTTTTTAATGGTCCCCTTTTCCTTTTCGTGACAAAAATTTTACTGAAAAATATGCTGTAGGTTAGGTGCTCCAGTGATTGACATGCTCCATTATCTGACATCTTTCCAGAAATAATTAATAAATAAGAAAAAATAAATAGATAAAAGCATATGTTTTACATATAAGAATTTTAACATTGTATGAAAAATACTGAAGCATAGGGAGCCAATAACTGGTAAAATGAAAAACTATCACTATTAAACACTGGAGCATAGGATGCTAATTACTGGTAAAAAGAAAAACTGGCAGTGTCAGTTACTGGAATATTGAGTAGGAGTAAAATAAAAATTCGTAAAAAAAATAATAATTATCAAATGCATATATTTTATTATATATGTGGTTCTGAAAGTCTTTCATGCCATATATATTAACTTAAGATTTATAAAAATAGTTTCTGATGACTAAAACATTAAAAACATCAGAAATTGTTGAAAAAGTGTCAATCACTGGAGCACATACCCTATAATATGTTCTTTATACTACCAAAGTTACACTACTAAAAAACTTTTTAAGATATTTAGACAAAACGTAAAAAGCGAAAGAGCTCACATTATTTTGCCAGCCATCTGTGTATATATATTGTTGCGTACTTGGGGGCTCGTAAGTTGTCCGAGAATAAGAAGCGAAACTTGCAAAAATTCAGTAATTTTTTCACAGAAAATTCCAGAAGAATACGGGTCTATAAACCAAGTGTCAGCTTTAATTCACCAGCAAACACAGCTTAAATAACAGTCGTTAACAGCAAAACCACAGTACAAACTGTATAGCAATAACACATAAAGCAAGTCTCATCCAAAGAGGCTCAAAGCAATGCAAGCATTTGACGGAACTTACTGAGACAGATCTGAGACTGAACTGCCTTGGCGAAAAAACGCTCCTTTTATACTTCTCTATCGAACCCGGATTTTTCGAGAAAATTTCAGAAAGGGGTCAACCAATGAGTTTTCAGCTTCCATATTTGGTATATAGTTAATAAGGATTTTCTCGCCAAGTCACTAAAAAATTCGCCAAGGAGGAAAAAAGTCACAAAATTTGGCGCCAATCCATTACCTGCCTTATTAGAGATTTTTAATGCGTTTTTAAGGGAAAATTACGCTACTTTAACGCTAAAACGACTAGAAATGCACAAAATTAGCATTTTATCAACTTACTAAGCCTCTTTGAAAGAATTTATACAAAAATAAATACAATTATTTACAATTCCATAACTATGCCCCCCTCCCAAGGACTGCACGTCCCGGTCAGTGCAACCCTTTGTCAAGAGGCGAAACTAACCAAATTAAATAATATAAAATACAAAAACTAAGTTGCATCTAACGATAAAATAGAAATATAGATTGAAAAATCAAGGGAGAAATATTTACAAAATTTACAAATATGTACAAATATTTATATTCAAATATTTACATTAAGCAGGCGGAAATTTTACAAGTATTTACATCTTAAATTTTAATATTACCGTTAAGTGTGGTACTTGGCTAACCTATCATAGTGCACCACCTTTTGTTTTGATGAAGGTGTTTTAGTAATCCGTACAACTACATCATTCAGCTTTTTTAAGACTGTGTATGGTCCGTCCCAGTTGCACTGTAACTTGGGAGAGAATCCTTTGCGTCGAACAGGATTCCACAACCAGACCTTGTCTCCTTCCTGGAACTCATGATGTGTGGCTTTTAAATCGTACTTTGTCTTCATTTTCTCCGTTACCATGTGAATCCTCTCCCGTGCAAATTTGTGTACGTCTTGAAGTCGTGCCTGGAGATCAGGCGATGAAGGCGCATTTAGTGGACAACCAAACAGGAGATGACATGGGAGACGAAGTTTGCGTCCAAACAGCATCTGAGCTGGACTATAGCCGGTGGTCTTATGGCCAGCACTTCGATAAGCTAGCAGGAAGAATGGCAACTTCAAGTCCTTGCTGGTTCCTTGAGACTAGAAGAGAGAGGTTATTCAGGATGGTACGGTTAAACCTCTCGACCATGTCGTCCGACGGGGGATGTAAGGGAGTTGTCTGGGTTTTGTCTATGCCGAGTAATTGACACATTACTTTGAAAACAGCAGATGTAAAGTTTGTACCTTGGTCGGTATGATGTTGTAGGGGACACCAATTGCTGCACTAAGACCTCTGCAACGGTGCATGTCTCTTGGTCGGGAATGGGATATGCCTCAGGCCACTTGGTGAAATAATCCATCACGACGAGGATGTACTTATTTCCACTGGAGGTCAAAGGTCCCAAGATGTCGAATGCAATCCGTTCAAATGATGCTCCTACGTTATGTCGTTGTAGTCTTCCTCGACTTCGTTTCTTTGGGTCTTTGCGTGCCACACAAACATCACAGCATTTATACCATTTTCTCACGTCCTCCCTTACTTTGTACCAGTAAAAGCGTAAGCGTCTTTGAACTTTCTGCAAAGTCTTCATTACCCCAAAATGGCCTTGGGCGACTATGCAGCTGCTCTAGAACATCTGGAATCTTCGATCTTGCTAATACAATCTGCCATCTGAAGCTTTTACCATCATCAGATTCCCATTTTCTGCATAGTGCGCCATTTCTAATATGAAGGGAGTCCCAGAGTGCCCAATAACTTTTCGTAATGGGGCTAAATCAGGAAATGTCCTGCGAGGTAGGCCTGTTGCTCTTCGTCTCCTTCAGTTGTAATATTGGTTTTATGTCAGGATCTTTCAACTGGGCTTGTCTAAGTTCATGGTCACTCCACTTGTCGAGTATCGATGATGTTGAGACTGTAGCTTGAGAGGCAACCGGATTTATCGGCTGGTATTTCTGTTTGGCTCTAGAGCAGTACTTGTAGCTTTCCGAGCAGGGCTTCCTTAACAAGGCACCTGCATTACCATATGGAGTACTTTTGCGAGGGCGTATCTCGAAGTTATATTCCTGGAGACGTTGTATCCACCTGGAAATCTGGCCTTCCGGGTTCTCGAACTGAAGCAACCACGCTAAAGATGCGTCGTCTGTCCGGAGCAGGAATCTTCTGCCATAAAGGTAATGATGGAAATTTTCTATGGCTTTTACGGTGGCAAGTAGCTCTTTCCTGGTGGTACAGTAATTTCGCTCCGGTTTAGACAGGTATTTACTCCAATAGGCAATGACACGTTTTTGGCCTTCAACTTCCTACGACAGAACAGCACCAACACTTTCATGGCTGGCATCTGTATCAAGTATGAACTGATTGATTGTCGGGCTGTGGATACGTCAAAATAGGCGATGATATTAAAGCCTTTTTAAGTCTCTTGAACGCTTTTTCACATTCATCTGTCCACAGGAACTTCTGTTTGCCTTCCTTCAGCTTGTGGAGTGGTCTGGCAATATTCGAGAAACACTTCACAAACTTCCTGTAGTAAGTGCATAATCACAGGAAACTTCGGAGTTGGTGTACATTTTCTGGACGACTTCAGTTCTTGACTGCAGAGATCTTCTCAGGATCATTTCTCACACATTCAACAGAGATGATATTGTCGAGATAACTCACTTCACGACGGAACAAGTTGCACTTGCTAGGATGCAACTTCAGGTTAGCCATCCTCAATTTTTCTAGTACCTTACGGATGTTTCTTAGATGATCTTCAAAGGTTCGCCCCAGAATGATAATATCATCCAAATACACCAGACAGGCTTCATAGGAAAGTCCTTTTAGCACTGTTTCCATCAAGCGCTCGAATGTTGCAGGTGCATTATATAATCCAAACGGCAAAACTTTAAACTGCCATAGTCCTTGTCCCGTGGTGAATGCAGTCTTCTCACGATCGTCAGGAAGAGGATAACTGTCTTCATTCATGATGTCATTCAAACGACGATAATCCACGCAAAATCTTGTTGAACCATCCTGTGTCCGCACCAGTACTATGGGAGAGGCCCAAGGACTCGTTGACGGTTCGATGATGCCACGCTGCATTTCATCTAGAAGTTCAGCCACCTCTTCCTTTTTAGCAAATGGAAGTCTTCTTGGATGTTGTTTGATTGGAGGATGATTTCCTGTGTCAATTCGTTGCTGGGTGATGTTAGTTCTCCTGAAGTCTTCAGATGTTCGAGAAAAAAAATCTTTAAATTCAGGGAGTAGCTTCTCCGCAGCACATCTCTGTTCATTTCCTAATTCTGCATTCTTCAGTAATTCCGTTGTTAATAACTCAGAAGACTTGGCTCAGAAGATGTGCCTGTTGATGCATGTAACAGGAGTACAGGTTGCTAACACCTCATCCTTCTTCACTGTCCTTGCCTTATCGCTGATGTTTGCGACTCTCACAGGAATAGTGCTCTTTGAAAGAGCAACCAGAGATGAAGCCACCAGAACACCTCTTGGGCTATTGTCTGTATTCGGGTATTCAATCAGTCCATGGCGGAAGTGTTGCTGTTTGGGAGGTGTCCTGGAAACTATTGTCTCTGTGTGTGGAGGGAGGGAAATTTCAGACTTAGCTGTTATCTGACAAATTAGCTGAATACCTGGATTTTCTGTGTTGAACACAGCTATGTATTCTTGAAGTCCAATTTAAAGTTAAATTTTCTCAGGAAATCAATTCCAAGGATTAAAGGATCTCTTATATCAACCACATATGCCATATGATGGTAACTGGCATTTCCAAATGTGATAGTCATGTTCATTTTTCCATATATTTTGATTTCGTCGCAGGTAACAGTCTGGAGTTTAACGCAGGGTGGCGTCCAAATGATCTTCTCTTTTAGTTCTTTAGCCAAATCCGTTCTAATGATGGTTACGTTTGCTCCAGTATCCAGAATCATACGGCAGGTGGTGTTGTTAACTTGTGCATAGACGTAAAGTCCATTATCGCCGCCACTAGTCGATGAAACATAAATTACTGTAAATTGGGGCTCTTGAATTTCCGGGAACCTCCGCCCCGCGTGATGGCCTTCTCTTAGTTTCCCTGCAGTGATGGTGAAGGCGGATTACTTTCTTTAGTGGTTCATATAGGGCAGTTTCTCTTCACATGTCCATCTCTTCCGCAGCCCCAGCACTTTATCTTCGGATCCTTTACTTCCTTATTACTTTCAAGGCTGCGCAATCTCTTTAAGATTTCTGCAAGACTTCTCTTCATTTAATTTACATTATCTGGTGTATCATCTAATGAGACTGCTCTGATGGAATGGCGGTCTTTACGGGAGGCTTATTGGGCTGCCTCTATCTTAAGTGCGTAGCATAAAGCTGATTCAACATCCCTGATGTTGGAGAGTCTAAGCGCTTTTTTGAATTTCTGGATCCTGAACAGCATCGATAAAGTACTGAAAGGCTAAGTCGAGTGTCAGCATGAAAGTCGGAGAATACGAGGTGTGACAGTCTCTGAATATTCGTTGCCAGCTCTTGCATACTTTCACCTGCTTTCTGGTAACGGGATTTTAGCTGGAGGCGACTATAGTTCTTAGAACACTTTTCTCCGAAACATAGCTTCAGTGCTCTTGTCAGGGCCTTGAAGTCGTTCCTTTCTTCTTTAGAAATAGATCTCAATATCACGGCTGCATCTCCCCGTCATGCTGCTGCTAAGTGGACTGAGTTGGCAATAGAGTCCAAGCCGTTAGCTTCAGCTACGATGGAAAACTGCATAACTGCCTGGAGGAACTGCCGTCGTAGGTGAATAGCTTAATAAACTCTTGATTCTGTATTCTTCTACCTCTCTTTCCATCTCCCTCGGGCATGGATGTTAACTTTTCTTCCACTTTTCTCTCTAGATCTTCTTCTATTCTCTTCAATTTACTTTTTATCTCGGAAAACCTTCCTTTCAGCTCTTGATCAAAGTTTTCCTTTACTTTCTCCTCGAAATTCTGTTCTATCTTCATAACTTTCTCTTCTATCTTCAGAACTGTATTAACTTTATGTTCCAATTCTTCAATTCTATCTCCTATAGTCGAAAGTTTGTCTTCAATCATCATTTTCACAGACACAAATTCACGCTTCACTGCTGAGAGTTCTTTTTTCATTTGATCTTGATTGCATTCCACTCTTTCCTGAATGGATTTCATTTCTTCACCCAAACTGTCCTTCATTTCTTTCATTTCTTCACCCAAATTGTCTTTCATTTGTTTCATTTCTTCGGTCAGTCTATCTCTCATCTCTTTTTGTCCCTTTTCATACTTTCTTTTATCTCTCTTTGTCCTTCTTTCATTCTTTCGATCAATTAGGTTTCCATCTTTTCCTGTCCTGCTTTCATTTCATTCATCTGGGCAGCTAAGCTTTCTAGAAATTTCTTCATTTCTTGCTCCATAGCTCTAGTTATCACCATTCACAGGCAATCCCACTTCTGTCACCAGAAATGTTGCGTATTTGAGGGTTCGTAAGTGTTCTGAGAATGAGAGGCGAAACTTGCAAAAATTCAGTAATTTATTCACAGAAAATTCCAGAAGAATACAGGTCTGTAAGCCAAGTATCAGCTTTAATTCACCAGCAAACACAGCTTAAATAACAACAGTTAACAGGTAAACCACAGTACAAACTGTATAGCAATAACACATAAAGCAAGTCTCATTCAAAGAGGCTGAAAGCAATGCAAGCATTTGACGGAACTCACTGAGACAGATATGAGATTGAACTGCCTTGGCGAAAAAACGCTCCTTTTATACTTCTGTATCGAACCCGGATTTTTCGAGAAAAATCCAAAAAGGGGTCAACCAATGAGATTTCAGCTTCCATATTTGGTATATCGTTAATAAGGATTTTCTCCCCAAAGGTCGCCAAAAAAGTCGCTAAGGAGAGAAAAAGTCGCTAAATTTTGCGCCAAATCCATTACCTCCCTTATTGGAGCTTTTTAATGCGTTTTTAAGGGAAAATTAGGTTATTTTAACGCTAAAACGACTAGAAATGCCCAAAATTAGCACTTTATCAACTTACTAAGCCTTTTTGAAAGAATTTATACAAAAATAAATTCAATTATTTACAATTCCGTAACAATATATGTATATATATGTGTGTGTATGTAAATGGCAAAAATTTTGATAATGCATTTATTTGTATTTTTAAAAAATTTCTATGAAAATATTTCCTTTTAGCGTTTTGCCAAATTAGCAATTATTGGATTTTTTTTTTCTTTTTTTTTTGTAAATATACCATAAAATTTTTCAAAATGTGCTTATTTAAGGTAAACTACATGTTGCTTTTGTGCACTGAATTATAAATATTCATAATAAGCTGCTTTTCATGGAAATTTTTTAAAAAAGTTTTGTTTCAGATTTCGAGGTATGATGTCGTTCAAATACTAAAATTGTTATGAGCTGATATAAAAAAAAATTATAGATTGGAAATCTTTTTTGTTACTCTGTTTTTAAGAAAATAATAGTGAGTAGTATTAAATAGGTATAAATTAAATTTTTAATATGATTTTGTATTTTATATGAAATAAATTTAAACAATTTGTTTCGTAAATATCCTTTCAGTGTTTTGCAAAATTAGCAAGCATTGTTATCTTTTTTTTGTAAATATATAGAATTTTTTTTTTTTCAAAATGGGTTTATTTAAGGGGAAGTACATATTCTATTTATTGCACTGAAGTATAAATGTGCAAAAAAGCTGTTTTTCATAGAAATGTTTTAGAATTAAGTTTCTGATTTCAAGGTACAAGGTTGTTCAAACGCTATAACTCATATGAGCTCATATTAAAAAAAAATATGTGTTTAAAGTCTTTTTTGTTGCTCTATTTTGAAGAAAATAATAGATAGTATTATTAAGTATGTATAAATTGAATTTTGATTAAGATTTTCTTGTTTGTGTAAAAAAATTCCTTTTAATGTTCCGGGAAATTAGCAGCTACTCGCACTTTTTTTTTTGTAAATATACAGTAAAAATTTTCAAAATGTGTTTATTTAAGGTGAATCGCATGTTTCTTTTGTGTAATAAATATGCAAAATAAACTGCTTTTCATGGGAATTAAAAAAAAAAAAAAAAAAAAAAAAAGAAATAGATTTTTAGTTTCGAGGTACGATGTCGCTTAAACGCTAAAAGTGTTATACGCTCATATTCAAAAAGTTATATGTTTAAAATATCTTTTGTTGCTCTATTTTGAAGAAAATAATAGATAGTAGTATCAAGTAGGTATAAACTGAATTCTGATTATGATCTTCTCGTTTGTGTAAAAAAAAAAAAAAAAAAAAAAAAACTTTTAGCGTTTTGCTAAACCGACAGTTATTGGTATATATATATATTTTAAATAAATATACAGTAAAAAATTTCAAAATGTGATTAATTAAGGTAAATCGCATGTTCCATTTGTGCACTGAAGTATAAATATGCATAATAAGCTCATTTTTATGGACATTTTTAAAAATTAGGTGTCACATTTCAAGGTACAATGTCGTTCAAACGCTAAAACTGATATGCAGCTCATATTAAAATAATTATGTGTTTAAAATCTCTAAACAGCTTATTTTGCATATTGATACCTCAGTGAAACGTAATTCCTCTTAAACACATTTTGAAATTTTTTTTATATATATTTACAAAAAATGATAAAAGTACTTGCTAATTTTGCGAAACGCTAAACTGATATTTAAGGGGGGGGGGGGGGAGTTTAGATTTATTTCATAAAAAAAAAAAAAAAAAAAAAAAAAAAAAACCTATAAAATTATGTAAAAAAATTCCATGTATACCTATTTAATACTACTATCTAATTATTTTCTTCATAATAGAGCAACAAAAATGATTTTCAACCCATAATTTTTTTAATTTAGGCTCATATCACTTTAAGCGTTTGAACGATATCGTACTTTAAAATCTGAAACCGAACTTTTTAGAATTTTCCCTGAAAAGCAGTTTATTATGCATATTTATATTTTAGTACACAGAAGGAGCATGTAATTCACCTTGAATAAACACCTTTTGAAAATTTTTACTGTACATTTACAAAAAGACATACCAAGCTAACTTGGCGAAACTCTAACAGGATTTTTTTTTTTTTTTTACATTTATTTCAAATAAACCAGAAATTCATAATTAAAATTCAATTTATACCTACTTAATAATACTATCTATTATTTTCTTCATAAAAGAGCAACAAAAAGGATTTTAAACACACGAATTTTTGAATATGAGTGCGTATGACTTTTAGCGTTTGAACGACATCGTACCTACTTGGAAATGGATATAACGTTTTTAATGAGCGTTTGGGATTAAGGGGATTTTGATGAGCAAAATCGATTAGATTTATTCTCATATTTGGGAAAATTAACGTTTGCTGTTAAACCTTTATCTACCGATTGCAAAATATGGCAAAAATTGGGTTTACTGGGAAATGGATATAACGATTTTGATGAAAGTGTGTGATTAAATGTTTTCGGGGGTGCAAATTCGATTAGACTTAGCCTCATCTTCAAGAAAAATCCTGTTCGGCGTTAATCCTTTATCCACCGGTTGCAAAATATCGCAGATACATAGCTACCAACCGTTACGATTTTTTGACACCGGTATTTTTTATAGAATCATTCATTCATAAAGAACTGCTACAAAATTCTATAAAATTCTCTATAAAAAGATTCCAGTGTTTAAAAATCGTAACAGTTGGTAACTATGAGCAAATATTAGGTTTACACGGAAATGGATATAACTTCTTTGACGAAAGTTTGGTGTTAAGTGTTCTTTGGAGTGCAAAATCGATTGGACTTATTTTCAGCTGTATTCTATACCAGTGGCATTTACCGTATCGATTTTTAAAAATAAAATGTATATGATATAAACTAAAAAAACTTAAAATTCTTTCGTTAAGTACAGTAATTGAGAATGCCAAATAGGGGCTTACTATTAAAATAGGAACATCCGCCGTCTGCAAAAGTTTAAAATCTCAGTAGTAGAATCCATATAGTGCTTATGCTGTATAACTTGTAATTTTATAAAACTAATTTTTAAATTAAAAATATAATTGCATTTAAAAATACAATAGAAATTTGAAAGTTAATTGTTTATAAAGTAGTTTTCTGACAAAACGAAGCAACTGAAATGCATATGAAGAATGGGAAATTCATTCAGTTAAAAGGATTTTTAGAGCATTTGCTCGAACTGACTTTCTTAAAGTTAGATTAGTTACTAGTGTTATTTAAATAAAAGTACTTAAACCTAATAACATATATGTTTTAGAAATAATAAGTTAAATTTTCGGTTTTTCTATTTCACTTGACATCTCACTATCGAGGGGGAGAATTGTAAGTAATTATTGTTCGAAGTAACAAAACAGTTTCATTTTCAAAACTATTTAAAACTTTCTGGAAAAGTCAAACATACAGTTAAAATTTTCAATGGAATCTATACTCAACTATGCAAGTAAACATGGTTTTTATTTATTAATGATGGTTGAGATTTTCCCAAAAGGATTTATTAATTTTTAATGAAACTCGCTAAAATTCTTGACATTTAAAGTTTCACAGAGCGCTATGTATGAAAGTATACACAACTTGTGTAAGTTTAGTGTGTTGACGTATCAATAATATAGGAAGAAATTTATCAGATTTGTAGGTTGTATAAAAATTTAGATATCACAATTTTCATGTTGCCGCGTTCATTTACTCAGTCAGTATACAAATTTCTATTTTATTTATTTTTTCCTTATTTGGAAATATGTATCAATGGTTAACGTTTCCGAAAATAACTTTTGGCTATCCTGAAAAGTGGCCACCTTGTATATATGCAGATAAATAGCTAAATCAGCATCTATAATTAACAGCGGAAGTAAAGGATGTATAATGTAAACTGTCATCAAAATCACCTAATTCCAAAACCTTTAAAATATCATTTGTAAATTTTGCATTTTTACAGAAGCGCTAAAACAATGGAAAAACTTGAAAATAAAACTTTCATTTTCTATGTATTCATTTATCTATGTTTATTACATTTTTAATATATCAAAGTTTCTTTAACACGATTAACTCCTAACCCCTATTTTTCTTACTGTTATTGCTTATCGATTAATGTGCAGGATATCTTCCTTCGTTATCAGTTGAATTTTAACCGATAAAATAATCTATTTTTGATTCGTGATGAAACTCTGCTACTAATGATGTGGATAAAGGAAATATCAGCTAACTTATCTCGCGGCTTCTATGCTCACAGCAGTTTCTTTCTATTATTATTTAATTTTTCTTTTATTCCTTACATACGATTTTGTTGTCGAAACAATGAACTACCGGAAAGGGGCTTGACGTGACCGGATGTGCAGAATCCGTGGCGTTCAGAAATCGTCTTTTTATGCCTGACGTTATGTACAATATGTGTTTAACTAGAATCTGCATAAGAGAAAAGGTCGATGTTCTTAACAATTGCCTTAAAATTACATCTTCTTTTGATTATTTAAAATATAAAATGATTATTTCTCACTGTGCTTCAGTGAAAATGAGGGAGATATGCTCCACGGACTCCTAAAATACACACATGTTCTTTAATTTAGTTTATTGCTATTAATTGCCAAAGATCGGTAGGATGCTACTTCGACAAAAACGTAAGATACTGTGACTTTAAATTGTATTGACATGATTTTTTTTTATTTACTGAACGTTGAAGTGGATTTTACTTGTAGTTAATATCGCAGCAGTTTACATTTGTTAGAACCGGGTAGTCCCTAGCAGTGTTTACATTTTCACGGATGAATGAATAAAAAGAACCTTATCAGATTGTTGGAAACTAAATTCGTGTCTCAGGAACATCTTCACCAATAATAATACACAAGTAATCTACTTATTTCTGTGTGCCATTTACATTTATGGTGTTTAAATATATCCCTAGCAAATGTGATAAGATTTTTGAACCGCGTATAGTTGAAAAATATATTGTGGTTCAAAGCAACTATTTTTAAAACAGCTTTGATTTCTTTTTACTAATTTGAATTTCAAAATGTTACGAATACAGTTTAATCTTTTTTTGGGACACCATGTGTAATGTTCTGGCATGAACTTTAACCCGTTAGCAGTCGCTAGTCGGTCGATTTGCCGCCCAACCTTCAGTGTTGCCAGATTTTTTTATTCAACAGCCACCAAACATTTTTAGAAGTGGCATTTGAGATATATAAAACCCAAATAAAATCAAAGAAACGTCGATCACATCACTTCTTAAAATTATTGGTGACAGTTAAATAAAAAGTGCGCAATCTGTAATAGGTGGCGCTGTCTATAGCGACTACCAACTGGTTACACATTATAAGAAAGATAAATAAATAAAAATAAATAACATAAATTAATTTTGGTAATTAATGTCACTACAGTCTTTATGATAGTTATTTAATAACCCAAGATTTTGAGAGACATTTTTAAAAATTTGTTCTTTCAGTTGTGTCTTCATATAATATATATATATATAGATATATATTAGGTCGTTGCAAAAGTTCGTGCGGTTTTTTATTGCTTCATTTCATAAAAATACATCAAATCAAACGACAATTTTTAATCAAAATACTCTCCATTACTTTCTACAACCTTTGCCCATTTTTCGGGTAACAGATTTATACCACGGCGATAGAAGCTCTCGTCTTTGGAGGCAATAAAATGATCCGCATCCGCACGAACTTTTGCAACGACCTAATATATATATTATTTATTATCTATTTGTGATAAACTTGAATTTAAGTTTAATAAATAAGTGGACGGAAGAGACAGTTATAGGAGTAGAAGTGACATACTCTTAAAAATACGCGATTCAGATATTTTAACAAGTATAAATATTTCAAGTATTACAATCTAGAAATAATTTTAATCGTCTAAAAAAAAGTAAAATAGAAAGAAAAAAAAAAAAAAAAAAAAAAAAAAACTTGAAAGACAGATTGCATATTTGAAACAAAATAAAACAATTTAATGAAATAAAAACAAAGAGATTGGTGTATATCTACTTTTCACAATCTTGCTCTTGGTATCGGCGTTTCATCCCAAACTTTACAGACATTCCTTGGCAACTCAGTAGCTTTACATAAAAGAAAACAATCTGGAGTTGGGGAGACACAAAACAAATTTCTTTTGAAAATCTCAAGAAATGACTTGTAACATCTCCTATATTGAAACATACTGACTGCACGAAACCTTTTATCTTAAGAACTGATGCAAGCAACTATGCCTTAGGTTCAATGCTTTTGCAAGGAGAAGACAGGGCAACCGAAAATCTTATTGAATACGCCAGTCGATTTCTTACACCGAGCGAACGAAATTATTCAACCACAGAAAGGGAAGCGCTAGCTGTCGTATGGACCCTTGAGAAGTTTCGTGGCTATGTAGAAGGTCAAGAAATCATATTAGCTACTAACCATCAACCGTTGAAGAGGTTTATGAATCTTAAGTCACCGTCTGGAAGACTGGGCCGGTGGTCTTTGAAAATTCAGTCGTACAATCTAAAGATTGGTTACATTTGTGGGAAGTCAAATGTCGTAGTAGCAGATATCGTCTCGCCCAATCTCTGATACTGAAATAAATAATGGAGAAGTCTGTAATTTTGTAAGTGTGGACATGCGATATAGAAGCCCTGGTAGTATCCGTGAAGCTCAGCTGAAGGATGAAAATTTAAAGAAAATAATTGATTGTTTCGAAAGTAGTCAAAGTGATGAAGATTTTGTAAACTGGACCGATAGAGGTTATCTGATGAACCAGGGGATATTGTACAGACATGCTCCAGACTCAGATGCTGAAGAAGCCTAACTTGTGATATGTTATAGTGTTTGTTGATCTGTTTAAATAGTTAGTTTAGATGAAGCAATATTATTGATGCAAAAATTCAGTTTGATGATGAAGAGTTGCTATCGAAGTGGAGTACTTTAAAAACTCACAATTCTTGCAAGTAAATGGCCGTAGTTTGCGCTGAGATGACAATAAACGCAGACAGTTTTGCTAATTTCAAATATTTTATTTGCTTTAAATTATGGCAAAATATTCCAAAATTATTACAGTGCGTTGCATGAATATAAACGCACCTTAACTTTAAGAATTAGAATGGTATAGAAGTGTAATAAAAAAAAAAAAATATGAGTAGGTGACACTTGATGCAAACTGTATGTGTATGATACAAGAAATGAAAATACGAGTCAAAACAACGAAAGACCAATATGATTTTTTATAAAATAATTTTATTGAATTTATGACAAAAATACATGTTGCGTGAATTTAAACGCACATGTAAAAAATAAATAACTGAGTAACAAATACAGTATCTAATGCTTTGTAAAGCCACCGTGGGCTTCTAGAACAGTCAGTGGACGTCTTGGCATTGGCTGATATAGTGGCATGAGGTCATCCAAGCGGATTGTCTTCCAAGCTAATAGAATGGCCGATTTTAGTTCATCTTTCGTGTTAAACTGCCTTCCGTTTACGTAAACACGGCGAACCAGAATACCCCATACGTTCTCCATTATGTTTAAATCGGGGCTTTTTAATGGCCAATCCAGAACTTTAATTTTATTTTCACGGAACCATTTTTTCACGATATGTGCTGTATGTACAGATGCACAATCTCGCTGAAAAATATAATTTCTTCCAGCTTTCTTGACTGTTTGACGGCGGAGGTTCCTTGTGAGCAATTGGACATAATCTACAGAGTTCATAGTGTTTTCGACGAACTCTAAATCGAAAATCCCTTTAAAACCTATGGCTGCTTACATCATGACAGATCCACCTCCAGATTGACGTTTTGAACAGTACATTTCTTCGGTTCTCAAATCGTGCCTGTCGCTATGAAATCCATCCAGGCCATCGAGATTAAACTTTTTTTCATCTAAGAAGATGATTTTTTCCCAAATTAGTTGATCTAAAATCCATTTCTTGCCCCTTCCAACCGCATATGTTTGTGCTCTTGAGTGAGGGGTAGTTTCGCCTTCATTTTCCTAAATTTAGTGAATGTTGCAGCTTTGATAGTTCTCCATATGTTTGTCCGATGAACATCCAGCTTGTATTGAGCCTTTATCTTCGCGCAGGAAATATTCTTATTCTTTGCAGCATTGCATATTCGACGTTTGTCGTAACTAGTGAGCTTTCCTGTTCGCTTCTTATACGCTTTTTTTCCATAATTTGCTCCTTTCTTTATATAATTTCGCAGAACACTCTCACTTCTTCCGATTCGGCGCCCAATTTCACGATTGCTAAAGCATTTACCACGCATAAATTCGATTTTTATCCTATCGTCTACTGTCAAAGTTTTCCCTATTGTCATCTTGAACAAACTCCGTAAATTTTGCACTCAAGCATTAAAAATGTTTTTAGAGAACTTTAGCAACACGACTATCTGTGTTTTAATTTAATTCCGGTGGCTCTGTTAAATTTTAAATGCAAAATACAGAGTGCGTTTAATTTTGCGCAACAAACGAAAAACAGTCAAAAATAAGAAAATGCTTAAACACCCATTTGCATAAGCTTGCATGAGTCTAAACATACGTGCCCAAAGCACCTTATTAAGTTGTTAGTCATACGCAATAACTGTAAGTCGCATTTCTTCTTTTAAAATTAAAAAAATTCTATTTCTGGTTATTGGAAAAGGTGCGTTTATATTTATGCAACGCACTGTATTACAGCTTGACAAAGAAATCATTCTTTACAAAATATTCATGATAAAAAGTTATTCTTTAACAAGGATGGGGACACGGGGAATACAGATAAAAGAGCGAAGCGTCTGCACATCATAGAAACTGAAGAAAAAGTGTAAAAAGTTTGGCTCAGTTACTTCTCATCAAAAACCACAATATGCTCGCCAAACCTAAATCTCACAGCAACTAAGAGCAACACCCAATTTTTCAGTTACGCTTTTATCAGTATAATTTTTTAAAATATATTGGCGAGCCTAATTAAAGCCAAAAATATCGTTGAAAGATCTTGGGAAACGAAAGATGTACGTTAGAAATCTAACCTCAAGAATTTTATTCCATAACTTTCTCTTCAAAGAGCACATCTGTTCTTTGCTACAAATGACAACGCCAGCCAAACTCTTTCTATTTTATTTTATTGAGAAGAAAGAAGAGCTATCCCAGCTAAAGATTTGCCTATGATCATTTATTATTATTATTTTATTACAAGAAACAGAGAGAGATTAAATTAGATATTTCACCCGCTGAGAAACTGCAGACTTTATTTTAAATGGTATAATGTTTTTAGAATTACTCTGCATAAAGGTGGGAAAAGAATTAAATTTTGAGAGATGATACGTAATTTTGAATATTTGAATATGTGATTTCCCATATCACAGATACCAGCCCAGGAAAGAGAGGTTATCTTGAAACTACATCATGATTCTGCAGGCCAACTGCAGGCCGTTATGGTGAAAAAGGAACTTATCAACGTATCTCACAGCGTTACTATTGGACAGGCATGAAATCTTATATTGAAAACTATGTAAAGAAATGTCCTGAGTGTTGCCGTTTCAAAGCAACAAATTAGCAGCATGCTGGTCTCTTGCAGACTCCGGGATATGCTCAGTGCTTCGAAACTCTGAGTATAGGTTTGTTTGTTTCTCTACCAGAAAGTAAAGAAGGACATAAATGGATCTTTATTATGGAGAATTGTGCTACTAAGTGAATGGAATGTTCCCTTTAGTTTCAGCCACCGCACGAGAGTGTGAGACAAAGTTTGTTGAAGAAATATTTCTGAGGTACGGAACTCCAAGAAAGTTGATTAGCGACAACGGTCCACAGTTTATCAGTGCAACAAGTCTGTTGTACTCTTGACATAGACCAAATATTGACTCCAGTTTACCATCCACAAGCGAATCCAGTTGAATGGAAAAATAGAGACCTTAAACCTCGTATCGCTATCCTAGTAGGTGATGCTCCCAACTCTTGGCCAGAAAAATTACCAAGTATTCGTTTTACCTTAAATTCATCCAAGTCAGATACCACTGGACATACTGCGGCATTTCTGACATTTGGACGTGAATTACGAACAATTGATGGTGTCGTATTTCACCTAAAGGCGGTGCTGGGCAGTGATAACTTTGTTCCAGAGATCACGCCGTATCTAAAACGTTTGGACACGATCTCAAAAACTGTAAAGGAACGTGTGTAAATAAGTTCAGAGAAAAACCTATTAAGACAAGAACCGTAGGAAACTGTATTTTACACTTGGTCAAAACGTTTGGGTTATGTTACACCTTATCAGCAAAGCCCATGAAAAGAAAGAATCGAAATTCACGTCAAAACGTGATGGACCTTATGTAATTCTAACTCAAAGATCTCGAGTATCATATGAAGTTGCCACATTGGACAACCCTGACACACCAATTGGGACTTATCATGTTTCTGCCCTATAACCCTTCAGAGAGTTGAGATTTCTCCAGTTGCTCCTCCAATAAAAAGAGGAAGACCTAAGGAAAGTACTGCTGTTTCCAGTACAGAACGTACCTCGGAAACAGAAGGGGAGAATGTAATACCCAAAACTACATCTCCTAGCTCAGATCACCCTGTGAAACTGTTTTCCCAGCGAAGGCCAATGACGAAGAAGCGTTCGTCATCAAAACTCACATGACCTCGCACCCAATGAAATTTAGTAATAAGCTTTGTAGTCTGTAGCCGTCTTTCTTTTAGAAAGGTTCGCAGAATTTCGTCTGCGTGTTTATTTCCTTTGAAATGTTCTAAAGTATAAAATGTAGCTCCGTTTTTGACAGCGCTGTTCCTGCTTTTATTTAAAATGCAATCCTTGTACTCTGTACATATTCTGTTTCTGTCTTCATTAAATTTTGTCATGTGCTACACTCGTTGGAGAATTATTGTGTCCAATTCTTCTCTGTCATCGTTTTGATTTAAAATTGGTTTTATGGGAAAGCATAAACAGTAAATCTTCTGTTTATTTTACGTGCTCTACCAAGCTAAGCTGGCTGCCAGCAACATAATGAGATATGTAAGATATTTGTATTCTGATTGCAGTATATTGTTTCAAAAGTGCTTTTTCAATTTATCTGTAAGTAGGAATAATTTTCGTTTCAAATTCAACATATATAAACAAAAACATGCATATATATATCGTGACCCGTCAAATAAGACCAAGACAAAAAAGCCCCGACAAAAAATCCCCGACAAAATAGCTCCGACAAATGAGCCCAAAGCACAAAAGAGCCCCGACAAATGAGCCCAAAGCACAAAAGAGCTCCATCAAAACAGCCCCGACAAAACACCCCCAAGACAAAATAGCCCCGACAAAATAGCCCCCGACAAAACAGCCCCGACAAAAGAGCCTCCGACAAAATAGCCCCCCGACAAAACAGCCTCGACAAAAAAGCCTCAACAAAATAGCCCCGACAAAACAGCCTCGACAAAATAGCCCCGACAAAATAGCCCCCGACAAAATTTGTATGTATCTTTCTTTGTACATGGAAAATCTTCTAACTATCATATCTCAAAAAAAAAAAAAAAAGATAGAACTACAAAACTTCAGAATTGAGGCAGGTCGGGTGTACATATGATTTTTCGAATTTTTCGTGAAAATTGGATAACCGGAAGTGTGTCATACAGTTTTTTTCAGAATCAAAGAAAAATACAGCGTATTAGCGCCACTTATCGGCCTATACACACAAAAAAGTAAACATCAGTAGGAAAAAAATGATGCATTTATACGCAATAGACTTTGATGTGTAGTATTTCATAAACAAGGAAAATTCAGAGAAATTTACAACATTTAAACGCTACCTTCCGACCGATAACAAACATCATTTCGTGTAATATTTACAGAATTTAAAAAATGATGCAGTTATGCCCATTAGATTTTAAGATAAACTTTTTCATAAACAAAGAAAATGAC